>CM034154.1:481052328-482372328 GCA_019776745.2 Taxus chinensis | reverse complement strand
TACATCTCTTGTTATCTACATCTAAAGGGGTCAACACAAAGCTGACATGGATTACACCTCTCCTATTTAACAATGATATCAAACATTTGCATTCACTATTTAGAGAGAGAGCAAGCTTAATATTTTCCAGAAAATTTCATATTATAATTAATATTTAAGGTTTGGGATATATAGAGAATCATTCATTTTCTTCATATAAGAAACCAATTTATTTGCATAATCAAGTACAAGTTAGGAGAGTTAATAATAAATATTTTTCTCTCTATTTCATAATCAAATCACATTTCAAATCCTAAGAGAAAGAAAGAGAGCGATATTTCAATTTCTTCACATGGATTTCATTTTCATAAACACAAGGAAGGTTTGGGAGTGTCTCATGATATTTTCATGCAATCATAAATTCCATTTATTATTTTTTAAATGTTTTTAGAAAGGTTATATAACGAACCATTACACCAAAACCTTGAGGTGTTAGTGAAATCCCCATATGAGGATCATATCATCCCACCACGCTTTCGTAGCCCAGACACCGGGCTAGATTTGCGCCCGTATAATGGGGCCCCGTCCTACCCTATACGAGCCCTAGAAGAACACTGCAATGTCAGTGTAGCTACTCGTGCTGGGACTCAAACCTAGGTGGTTGCTCTGATACCAAATTTAACGAACCATTACACCAAAACCTCAAGGCATTAATGAAATCCACACATGAGGATCATAACAGGTTATTTATAGTTACTAAAGGTTCTCCCAAACATAAATTTAGTCACAACCTCTAAGGGTGTATCAAAAATTCAAGGATTAGTCAACAAGACTTAGTCGTGATATTATTCAAACTAGCCTAAGTGACTACGTAGTAGCCTTAAATTATTCATCAAACATCCAAGTAGGGAATTTATTACTTCTAACATATTCTCCTCTATGGTGATAATGCATAACAACTAATGGAAAAGCTGAAACATTAAACAACACTCAATTTAGAGGAAACTTTCTAGAGCACAGTTGGTCAAAATTATAACTAGAATTTTTTATATTTGGTATCATTTAAAAAGGGTTGAGTTTTTGCTGTTAAAGAGGGGTAAGTAATTTAAAATTGGGTGGTAAATAATAAGTTACGTCTTAGTGAAATTTTAATAATCTAATTATTATATAAGGGATATTATAGAGGATCTAAATCGCTGTTTACAGGTGTTTATTTGATTAATTTAGGTTCTTTATTTTTTTAAATTAGCTCTTTAATTTTTTAATTAGGGAGTTTACTTCATTTAGGAACCTTATTTAAATTGGTCCCTTAATTACATAATTCATCTATAATTAGTGGTTAATAGTACATCGTCTCTCTCTAGAGTTATAGTCATTTTTTCCATTACTTTTTCAAATTAAGGTAATCAATAAATTTCAAAAGTTTGATTTATAGCATTAATGGATGATTTTTTCTACTAATTTATTAACTAAGCATGTAAGATCCCTCTTAGCATTCTTTCACCTTCTGAGAGCCCTTGTTACGTCCTAGAATCCTATTGGAATATTTTTGAGCCCTTTCTTTTCCATAATTTAATCATTCTTGTAGTGCCCACTTCCCTTTGACACCTTTTGATACTAATCATGACACTGTTGACTATATTATGGACATTATTATAGCTTTGATTTAGTATGATGTTAGATATTTGGTCATGGGTTATTGTTGACCTTGATTCTTATATGGTGCATGATGATTATTAGAGACACTTTTATATACTGATGTTGATATATTGTTTGACATGGTTATATGATGGATGTTGTTCAGACTTGTGATATTTAGATATTGTGAGTATCCCTAGAAATGGAAAATTATTGGATGATGATATAGTTGTTGATAAAACTATAATGACATTGTTAGATGGGTTTGATGTTGTTGTGATTCATATATCAAGATGATTTTATAAATTTAATCATAGTTATATTATTTTGGACATTCTAATATGGCCACAAGGCTGAAGGAGGTATTTGTGTTTTGCCAGTTAAAATATCACAATAAACATGGGGGGATTGGAGACCAACCACATTGGAATTCTAGATGAATTCAGCAAGGTCACCATGGCAACTGTAATTGTTTGTGTGTGTTTGTCTGTGTTAGGGATTCCCATGGGGGGTATCACCTTTAAAGGTGACCAATGGATTTAGTTAATTAATTAAAAGATGTCATAAGAATGTAATTAATAGAGTTGTTGGCCATGTTTTAAAGTTTTGTAAGAATGTGTAAGTAATGTGTAAGTTAACTTTTAAGTGTGAAACAATCCACCTTCTTGGAAATTCTAATTTTCCCTTGGAGGTTTATTTTGGAGGCTTGTGGGACAAGTTAAACTTGTCCCATACCTCTAAAATTTACATACCAACCTTGCCTATGGTTAGAATGTTAAACTTAGACATTTTTATGCATTTTTACAAGTCAAGTTGAATGTTGTAATTGCACTTTTCTTACATAATTTAATTTCAGTCCTTATGGGGTATGGGCTTGTTTGATTGTGTAAGTAAATCTATCATATTATTCACCCACTTAATTATTATTCACTGGAGAATGAAGTTGACTTGTGGGGGTTGGGGTTGAGGATGTGTGATGTGACATCATACATGGATCCACCTCATCCTCTTCTCTTCCCACTTCTATAAAATTCAAATTGTTTGCCTTGTTTTGGGTTGGTTCACTTTTGGAGACTTCATTTTGGGTGAATTCTTCTTGCTGTTTTGAGAGCTCTTGCTTGGAGAATTTTTTGGAAGATTGTTGTATGCTTGTGCTTGGTTGTCTCGGATTGCTTGCATTGGGATAAAGCTTGTTGTTTTTGAACTTGGGACAACTCCATCATGGAGAGGTAAGAGCTTGGCTCTTGAAATGCTCTTCTTGTATTTATGTAAATGTTCTTGTGTGAATGTTTTGGTATACATTGTGGGCTATTGGGTAGATGACCTAGGAATGGTGTAGGAGAAGACTATGGGGTTATCTTGTTGGAGACACAAGTGGTTTTAGGGAGGTATAAAGGTGGAGGGAGTGGGGATTTAGGTTCCACCATACAGAGATATTGGTTGCATTTCTTTACTCGTTATGGGGTGCCATAAGAGGTTGGGGAGACATCAGAAAATGTGAGGAATAAGGGGTACTTGGGGGAGGCTCGGGGGCCAATGAAGAAGGATGGATTCTCCTCTTCATTTGATGTCCTTGTTGGGTGGAGAGCATTGCCTTTCCCCTACTCCTATTGTGATCAAATTGGAAGAATGTGAAGAATGCATGTTATTGTTCTAGAGCTGAGAAAAGAAAGTTTGACAGTCCCTTGTGAAATGAAATCTCATTGTAACCTTTCCCACTTTACGTGGATGAACTTGTAAATGGTTGTAATGGAAAGATGTACTAATTGTATGTAGAAATTTTAAATGTAAAAGAGTTATAATCTGTATTCTGTTTTGGAAAGAATGTGGAAGAATGATACATGTTATTTTGTATGTTACATTATGAAACCAAAGGGAAGGGAATTTGTAAGAGTTCATTTAAATTAATGGAAGTGGTTCTATATTTTCCGTATGTTGTTATTCCATTGGAAATATGTGTTTAGCATTCACTATGAAATCCCTGGTTGAGAGTGCTAAAGTGAAACACGTTAGAGGAAAATGTATCATTCTATTTTGTATATAATACATGTTTTGGAAGGAATAAAAAAAGAAAGGTTGTAATGTTGCATTTTGGAATAAATAAAGGATTGCAATACTTTTCTCAAATTGCATTGTTGTATTGAATATGATCATTGCAATGTATTGAAATCTCTGTTTAAAAGGAAGAAATGCATGTGAGAAAAATACAGTATTTTGTCTTTTTGGAATGTGGACATTTTGAAATCAGGAATACATTTTGGTCTTGAATAGTTTGATTAAATCAATTAATGTGTTAGATTGGAACTGGAACGTATTTTAGATACTTGGAAGAAGTAAGTGGCAATTAAACCCTTTAAAATTTGGTCCCTATTTTTTTTTGTAATTTCAAACTGGCAATTATCTAAACCAAAAATGCACAGTTCAAAATTGCAACAATAAAATAAAAAATTAAATGATTAAATTGAATTAGTAGGCCCTAAACAAATTCAGTTAGACAAAAACACTTAAATTAAATATTTCAAAACTTAGCCAAATCAGGTTGAACCGTTTTACATTTGTTTTGCTGTCAAAATGGTAAATTTTTGAATTGGAATTCAATCAAACAGATCTACCTCAAAAACTTATCTTAAATCCATCTAAGAAAAATTCTCCATGTCTATTTGACATGTAGAGAGAGGAAGAAGATCAAATTAAATAAATCTCACACGTTAAAATTTACCATTTTGCACTAGAAAAGCCTGCAGGGCATTTTATTAAAATTTACCCCTTAAGCTTTATAAAAATAAAAAAATAATGATCCCTGTTTAAAGAGGATGTTGAGATATTTCCATAAAGTCCTCATTTCTCCAAAAATGAGCTTTCTATCAAAATTTATGGCCTTCTAAAGTTTTTTCTTCCTTGGCGTCAAAAAAAGGGAAAGTTTTCTGTGGCGGGCCTGCCACCCAAATTTTTCCCTTAAAAAATTAGGAAAATCATAGGATGCCATGTGGCACCACGAGGTATTGGCTGAGGAGCAGACCCCTTTTTAAACTTAGCGCATCCAGAAAAATTTTGGGAAAATTTTCCAAGTTTCCCCTACAGGCCCGCGACCAATTAGGTGATGCCATGTGGCATCACAAGGCATCGACGGTGGAGTGGGTCCATTTTTTCCTTTTTGCGTTTTGGAAAAATTTTGGAAAATTTTCTAAGTTTTCCCCATCGTCCCACTGGCCCGCAGCCAATCTAGAGCTGCCATGTGGCATCGCATCGTGTCGGCGGAGGCATAAGTCCTTGTTATCCTCTTAGCCCTTCGAGACATTAATTGAATTTCATCCCTGCCACCTCACTTTCCCCACATTGGCTTAGGTGATGCCATGTGTCTGCTATGGAATTATGGGATCATGGGTGCAAAGTTGGCTCCTCACCCCGCACGAGATAATTTTCAAAATGTCTCTCGCCACCCCATTTTTCACTACGCTACTTTAGGGAGTACCATGTGTCCCTAGTGGACTTGTGAACCCACAGGAGCACGGGCACAAATGTGTTTTTTTCACCATGTGGGGAATTTTCCAAAATTCTCCTTGTAGCCCGTCAACCCACCATTTTGGGTAAATTTTCACCCTTAGGTCTGCAGGCCTGCTCTTGGAGAAAATTTCCACCCCAAGGCCCACCGGCCCATAACTTGGGAAATATGAGGAGTTAGGAGGACTTATTTATTTCAATGGAAAGGTTAGGAAATTTTCTATCTAATGGGAATGATTTAGGGAATTTTTTAATGTGTTAAGTGTGAGAAAAATCAAGTTAAAAATTTAAGCTTGTTAAAGAGTGGGTATGGTGAGGAATTACCCTCTGAACCTAATTGAACCTTATAACCCTAAATTTTGGACCTTATGACCTATAATAATTGTTAATAAAAGAAATTCATTTTCTAAATGGATTAGAATTGTTCTAGAGCTTGTTAGTGACAACTATTGTCCTGTAACCCAGTTGTAGACTCTTTTAAACAATTTTTTTTCACATAATTTTTCCTAACTAACCCTAGGTTGTTTCTTGGGTCTCAAGTAGCTGTTTTAGCGGGTGTTACACTTGGTATCAGAGTGAGGTTTAAAATATTGGGCCATTGGGGACACTAGAAAACTTGAGACATGAAACTTAAACCTATCATAGTTTTAAATATAGAAAATAACTTAGTTTAGAAATTAAATATTTTAGTAAATATGGAAACTGAATAAAACTTAGAAATATGAACTAACTCTCACCTTAGTCTATGCAAAAGGCACAGAAAAGACGAAGGGGATTTTCACATAGACCCAGACTTACCACCACCAAATGATGTTGTAGCAACCATCCTCCCCTAGATTGTAAAGACTCTTCAGGATGTTAATGCCACTCTACATGAAGGATCGATAGGAGGACATGTAGCTAGACATGATAGAGTCCCTTCCATTGAGGTTCAGGTATCTCCTTGACCCAAGGAGAAGCATGGAGGAGAGAACTCCCATGTAGAGTTAGCAAGGACATAGTCACCACAGAGGGGACAGGGTGACTAAGTTTTAGGACACAGAGAGAGGTCTCGGAGCCCTAGGCTTAGGGATGAGCATGTAGAGAGACCTAGAGGATGTCAGATCACATCAAGGAGATCCTGAAGCTTCGACCATCACATTATTCTAGTGACATAGGTGGATTTTAGGTAGAGGCCTAGTTGGTGAGCTTGAGCGGATGCTTCAAACTTTTTCCTTATTCTAGTAACACGAAAGCTCATGTTGTGATCCATCTACTGAGGGATGGATCTGGTGTCTGGTGGAGGACAGAGGAGTAGAAGCTCCAAGTTGATTCTGAGATAGTTACATGGGAGCTCCTTAAGGAGCATTTCAAGAACAAATATTTTTCACAGAGGTTCATATAGCAACGGATAGATGAGTTCCATGACCTCTGACAGGCATCTCTTACAGTGGCTGAGTATGAGAGTAGATTTTTGGATCTAATCCAGTATTTTGGTTACATACAGGATGAGTAGGTACGGATTCACAAGTTCATCCGGGGCCTAAATCTAGACATTGGAGGTGTAGTGCAGATCCATTGTCCACAGACATTAGCTGAGGCCATCGAAAAGGCCTATATAGCAAAGGAAACTCGAGGAAAGACCCAACAGGATAGAGACCAAGTCCAAAGCTGCATACACAAGATACAGGTCAACAGATCGAGGGGGTTAGTACCCCTTCCTCATAGTGGACAAGGTTCAACACAGTCATCTTTTAGACTACAATAGTAGCAGCAGTCCCACCCACCTAATACACCTCCACAGAGATTTGATGCACAAAGAGGACAGAGTATGGGGCCTCCTCTCATAGTTCCCATCTGGGAACAAGCTTTCTAGATAGATCACTCAGTAGGAGCTCGCCAGTAGAGACCTTAGTAGACTACAGCTAGATCATCAGGATCCACACCACAGACCTCCAGAGTACTAATGGGACCTGTTACATAGGGGAGAGGATCATGTGGTTGTTTTGGTTTTGGAGTTAGTATAAATTTTTAGAGAGATTGCCGATAGAACCCTAACAAAAAGGGTCAGACAAAGATCTCAGAGTGTATTATTTGTGATATGGGGTGTAATCATAGGATGTATGTAGCTGTCAAGAACCACAAGGAAGAACATTATAGTATAGTTATTGAGACTACAGGTAGCATTGGTGGTATTCCTACCTCCATCTTGTTTGATTCTTGTTCTTTTGATGCTTTCATTGCACCATATTTAGTAGAGTGATATAGGCTGCTGACAGTTAGGTAGGGTCATTTTTTGGATGTTGAGATGGCTTCTAGAGCCAATATCTATGTAAAATCCTTAGTTAAGGAGTGTGTGGTGGATTTAGGACCTTTCATCACAACCTCAGATCTCTGTATCCTTCCTTTGGGAACTTATGGAGTCATCTTGGGTATGGATTGGTTATCTACACAAAAGACCAGAGTGGATTGATACCATAAGATTATATCTTGTGTAGATGATTTGGGAGTTGAATCAGTTATTTCAGGGGTCAAGAGACCCATTTCTATTCATACCATCTCTACTATGCAGCTTAAGCGGTGTGTATAATGTGGTTGCCAAATGTATGTTGTTACAGTCAGTGACAGATCAAAGGATGGGTCTAGTGGACCATTGCTAGATGATCACCCTATTTTGAGAGAGTTTACAGTTATATTTTTTGTGGAGCTACCAAGGTTACCACCCCCATGTGAGATTGATTTTCATATAGACCTAGTTTCAGGAGTAGACACTATCTCACAAGAACCTTATATGATGACCACACCAGAGCTCTGTGAGCTCAAGTTGTAGGTTTACGGCCTTTTGGAGAAAGGCCTTATCCATCCTAGTGTATCACCTTGGGGTGCACCGGTGATTTTTGTCAAGAAAAAGGATGGATCCTTGCGGTTGTTTATTGATTACCACCAGCTAAATAAAGTAATGATTAAGATTCGTTATCCCCTTAAACGCATTGATTATTTGTTTGATCAGATGAAGGGAGCCATGTTTTTCTATAAGATTGATATAAAGTCAGGTTACCTTTAGATGAGGATTTCAGAGGCAGACATTCATAAGACCACCTTCCGTATGAGATATGACCATTATGAGTTCACAATGGTGCCTTTTGGTCTGACTAATGCCCCTGCAGTATTTATGACTTTGATGAATGGGGTATTTAGGACCTTCTTAGATAACTTCATGCTCATCTTCCTTGAAGAAATTTTTATTTACTCACGTACCTGTGAGGATCATGAGCGGCACCTTCGCCAGGTTCTTCAATTTCTTTAGGAGAAGCAAATTTTTCAGGAACTTGGAGAAGTGTACATTCTTTCAAATGGAGGTGCAATATTTGGGCCATATCATTTCTGGGGAAGGTATCACCATCGATCCTTATAATATTACAGCTATTATGGATTGGCCAACACCCACTACTATGATTGATGTGTGTAGCTTCATTGGATTAGTAGGTTACTATCAGATATTTGTTTAGGTCTTCTCTTGAATTACACACCCCGTCACTTCCCTATAGAGGAAAGGGAAGAAGTTTGTTTTGTCAGAAAAGTGTGAAAAAGCCTTCAGTACAATGAAGGAATGTCTCAGTACAACACATATTCTTGTAGTTTCTTTCCATAGGGTGAGTTTTTTATTTGCATGGATGCTTCGTTAGTAGGGCTTGGAGGTGTGTTGATGCAAGAGGGTAGAGTAGTGGCTTTGGAGTCTCGCCAAATCAAGGATTATGAGCTCAATCATCTAACTCATGATCTTGAACTTGTGGAAGTTGTGCATGCCTTGGTTCGATGGAGACACTTTCTTCTTGGTCAGAGATTCACACTCAAGACAGATCAATTGAGTCTTCACCATCTCTTCACGTAGCCCAATCTCAACACTTTTCAGTGACATTGGATGGAGTTGCTTTGTGAGTATGATATGGACATTGAGCATGTAAAGGGGAAGGAGAATGTGGTGGAAAATTCTCTCAATAGATGGAGACATGTGGCTATGGCCACCTCAGTAGGCACAGATTTGCAGAGAATAATTCTTCAGTAGCTTCCTCTTGGTAGCTTCTTCATTGCATTTCGAGCAGATATCGAGTCTTAGAGACCCCTCGAGGGAAATTTTGATGGTTTTTCCTTAGAGGAAGATGGTCTTCTCAGGCACAAAGGTTGGATTTATGTTCCCAGAGAGTGAGGCTTGAGGCAGTACATCCTAGCAGAGGCACATCAATCACCCTATTCAGCCCATCCCGTGGTGAAGAAGATGCACACAACCTTGAGATAGTTGTATCATTGGAGAGGAATTCGTAGAGACATGGCCCAGTTTGTGTCATGATTTTTAGAGTGCCAGAAAGTGAATGTTGAGCATCAGCATCTAGCTGGCCTTCTCTTTCCTCATGCTATATCGGAGTGGAAATGGGACACCATTTTCATGTATTTCATTTTTGGACTACCGATGTTGAGATATCACCATGACACCATCATGGTCATGGTTGACAAATTGACAAAAGTAGCTCAATTTTCTCCGGTGAAGACCACTTATACAACTACTGTAGTGGCACAGGTATATTTGGATGATATTGTCAGGTTGCATGGGATTGCATAGAAGATCATTAGTGACTATAATCCTTTGTACACTTCCTATTTTTGGACTACTATGCATCATGCCCTAGGGATGAAGATTAATTTCAGCATAACTTATAACCCCGAGATAGATGGACACACTAAGCGGGTGAATCAAAAGGAAGTTGAGTCTAAGGGGAGGGGGATGTAGCACCCACTTCTCTTTGACATATTTTAATACTAATCATGACAATGTTGACTATATTATGAAAATTATTATAGTTTTTATTTAGTATGATGTTAGATATTTGTTCATGGATTATTGTTGACCTTGATTCTTATACGATGCATGATGATTATTAGAGACACTTTTATATATTGATGTTGATATACTGTTTGACATGGTTATATGATGGAAGTTGTTCAGACTTATGACATTTGGATATTGTGAGTAGCCCTAGAAATGAAAAATTATTGGATGATGATATAGTTGTTGATAAAACTATAATGACATTGTTAGATTGATTTGATATTGTTGTGATTCATATATCTAGATGATTTTGGAAATTTAATTATATTTAAATTATTTTTGACATTATGATATGGCCATGAGGTCAAAGGAGGTTTTTTTTTTTTTGCAGGTTAAAATATCACAACAAACATTGGGGGATTGGAAACCAACCACATTGGAATTCTAGATGAATTCAACAAGGTCACCATGGCAATTGTATTTGTTTGTGTGTGTTTTTTTGTGTTAGGGATTCCCATGTGTGGGATCACCTTTAAATGTGACCAAGGGATTTTATGTTTTCTTTTATTTGGTACCTTTTGTTTAATTTTGGCATGTGCTTTATGTGGTACACTTACCCTTTCATTATTTATTTAATGTGGTGTTAATAGTGTGAGTAATCATATTGTTTAGTTATTTAATTAAAAGATGTCATAAGAATGTAATTAATACATTTGTTGGCCATGTTTTAAAGTGTTGTAAGAATGTGTAAGTAATGTGTAAGTGACCTTGTAAGTGATGTGTAAGTTAAATTTTAAGTGTGAAACACTCCACCTTATTGGAAATATGAATTTGTCCTCAGAGACTGATTTTGGAGGCTTGTGGGACAAGTTAAACTTGTTCCATAACTCTTAAATTTACATACCAACCTTTCCTATGGTTGGAGGGCTAAAATTAGACCTTTTTATGTATTTTTACAAGTCAAGTTAAATGTTGTAATTACACTTTTCTTACATAATTTAATTTCAGTCCTTATGGGACATGGGCTTGTTTGAGTGTGTAAGTAAATCTGTCATATTTTTTACCCACTTAATTATTATGCATTGGAGAATGAAGTTGACTTGTGGGGGTTGGGGTTGAGTATGTGTGATGCAGCAACACTACAGTTCCATCCAAACCTCATGGTAAGCTAAAATAGTCTTCTGCAGTTTTCTATGAAAATTTGAACAGTTTGCAACTTGCTTTTGGGAAATGGGATTTGACTAATCATATGACCATCACAGACCTACCAAAATTGGGAGAATTCCATTTCTGACTATTGTTAAGAGCTCAAAATTAACCCAGGGGTAATTTTTGGATAGATTGTTGCACCCTTCCAGTGATGCCAACGCCTTAGATTGCCCTCGTCCCCTCTGAGCACCCCTGACGCTCTTTGTATCTTGGAACTTGGAACAACTCTTTCATGGACCTCTTTTATCTTTTAGACATCTTGAAATTCTCTATGGTTCGGCCTTTTGGTATGTCAATGTACAAAATTAAAATAAGGGAATCATATAATATACAAAGATAGGATGATCATGGGTAAATGACCTATGCTATAATAATATACTATCATCACCTAAGGGGTTACATCCAAAGGCATTATAAGAGGCATCAAGTTGCATTCATCTAGCTTCAATCAAGGGACAAGGGACTTGGGATTCTGGTCTGCACCTATACACATAGGAGGGGATTGCTTGCATTTCTTCCATCCACATATTTATTTACATTGCTTACATCTAGTTATTTCTTGCTATCAAGTGCTATCTTGGGACATGTAGCTTCCTAGTAGAAATATTGTCTACACACACACAAGAAGCTACATGGAGTCTAAGCCATGTAGTTGTAATGCTCAGTCATTTAGTTGCACTCTATTTGGGGCTCGGGGCCTCTAAAGAAGGTCATTCTGACTCCCCATCTTACATATTTATTTCTTAAGGATTTGATGTAGTTTAGCAGTTCCTTACAGGAGACTCCTATTGTGTTCCAGATTATAAGAATGTGAAAATTGCATGTGACTCAACTAGTGAGCATACATGCAATTAAAGTTTGACAGTCCCTCGTGAAAAAATAAAATTTAGATTTTGACCATTTTTACAGTTGATAGGTGCCTGAACAGAGGTCTCTACCTGGTTATTAACCCTTGACCCATGTCGTACTCACCCTTGTCCAGTGGACTCATTTGGAATGTTATAGAATTATACTCTATAGTGCAGTTGTGGACATTCTCCTGGAAGAATGTTACATTTATTTTCTATGTTCAGAATACTGTCGAGATCAATTGCATAAGGAAGTTATAAGATCTTCTACTCTCTCTCTTACACCTGACAGTGGTTCATATTTCTTGTAGCTTATGTTGTTATGCCATTAGAAATCTATGTTTAGCATTCATTTTTTATTCCCTGGTTGATAGTGGTGACTCTGACAATATCGTGAGAGGTTTTACAAAATGTATCTATTTTTTTATAAATAAGTCATCCTTCTAGTTTTCAATTACGAATAAAAGAAGATAAGGTTGTAATGTTGCATATTGGAATACATAGTTATGTGTTCAAAATAAAGGACTCAAATTGAACTTTTGTATTGAATATGATCATATCAATGTATTCTAAGCTTTGCATTCAAAGGCACCGAAATGCACTGTCAGAGGAATCCAGTATTTTGCATCCATTCAAGGGACAAGGGACTATATTTGAAATGCAGGACATAGCATAGTAAGGTCTTGAAGTTCTTTGATTCCATCCACTACATCCTATTTACATTGCTACATCTAGAATATATCCCTCTATCAAGTGAACTTGGACAGAAGGGAATCCTATGGCATGATTCTTACACACTTTAAGAACTATGTGGATTCCTAATATGTATTGCAGTGCTTGGTCAAAACTGACAATTATCTAAGGTGACCAAAAACACGGGGTCAGTTCTAACCTCCAATATTCCACATAACAAATTCTTTTTTTGGATTTGAAGTAGTAGGCCCTATGGGATTTTAGTTAGATGATAACACTAAAGGAAATATTTCAGGTTACATGTACCCAAATCGGTGCTCAACCGCTTTACAGTCGTTTTACTGTCAAAATGGTAAATTTTCGAATTGGAATTCAATCAAATAGATATACCTCAAAAAATAATCCTAAATCCATCTAATAAAAATTATCCATGTCTATTTGACATGTAAAGAGATGAAGAAGATCAAATTGAATAAATCTCACAAGTTAAAATTTCCCAGTTCA
The DNA here is from genome assembly GCA_019776745.2 of Taxus chinensis. Lineage (NCBI taxonomy): Eukaryota > Viridiplantae > Streptophyta > Pinopsida > Cupressales > Taxaceae > Taxus > Taxus chinensis. The sequence continues at coordinate 482,359,152 of CM034154.1, read as the reverse complement.
CACTGGAAAATCCTACAAGCCGTTTTCATAAAATTTACCGCTTAAACTTTATAAAAATAAAAAAATAATAATCTCTGTGCAAAGAGGATGTCAAGATCTTTCCATAAAGTCCTTGATTGTCCAAAACTAAGCTCTCTGTCAAATGTTATGGTGTTCTGAAGTTTTTTCTTCCTTGGCGTCAAAAAGTGGGAAAAAATTCCTTGGCGAGCCCGCGGCCCAAATTTTTCCCTTAAACACTTAGGAAAATTTTTTGGGAAAATTTTCCAAATTTTCCTTACCGGCCTATAGCCAATTAGAGGCTACCATGTGGCACCACGAGGTGTTGGCAAAGGGGCGGACCCCTTTTTAAACTTAGCGCATCCAGAAAAATTTTGGGAAAAATTTATGAGTTTTCCCCGTAGGCCCACGACCAATCAGGTGATGCCATGTGGCATCGACGGTAGAGCCGGTCCCTATTTCCTGTTTTCTTTTCAAAAAAAATTGGGAAATTTTCCAAGTTTTCCCCGCCGTCCCACTAGGCCACAAAAAATTTGGACCTGCCACGTGGCATTGTGTGGTGTCGGCAAAGGCACGAGTCCTTATTATCCTCTTAGCCCTTTGAGACATTAAGAAAATTTCATCCTTGCCACCCTACTTTCCTTATGTTGGCTTAGGTTATTCCTTGTGTTCACTATATACTCGTGGGAGGACGAGCACAAAATTAGCTCCTTGCACCATGCGGGAGAATTTTCAAAATGTCTCCTACCGCCCCATTTTTCCCCCCACTGCCTTAAGGAGTGCCACATGTCCCTGGTGGACGTGCGGACCCACAGGAGTGTGAGCACAAATTTTTTTATTTCCATACATTGGGATTTTTCTAAAATTATCCCCGCGGCCCGCCAACTCGCCATTTTGGGCAAATTTTCACCCCTATGCCCGCAAACCCACTCTTGGGGAAAGTTTCTAACCCAAGGCCCATCTGCCCATAACTTGAGAAATATGAGGAGTTAGGAGGACTTATTTATATCAGTGGAAAGGTGAAGAAATTTCATATCCAATGGGAATGATTTAGGAAATTTTTTAATGTGTTAATTATGAGAAAAATCAAGTTAAAACTTTAATCTTGTTAGAGAGTGGGTATGGTGAGGAATTACCCTCTGAACCTAATTGAACCTTCTAACCCTAAATTTTGGACCTTATGACCTATAATAATTGTTAATAAAATAAAATTATATTATAAATGGATTATAATTGTTTTGGATCCTGTTAGTGACAACTGTTGTCTTGTAACTCGGTTAAAGACTCTTTTAAACAAACAAAATTATTCCATAATATTTTGTAACTAACCCTAGGTTTTTTCTTGGGTCTCAAGTAGTTGTTTTAGTGGGTGTTACAATTCTTCTTCATCTGTGGGTTACTGAGTTTATCCACCATAACCTTGTGGTAAGATAGCCTCCTTCATTCTTTCTTACTTTTATGTTTTTTCACTTGTTTCATTTCACACAACTGAGCATATTGTGGTCACCACACTTGTGCAATATTTCACTAATTATAAGGTGAGTGACCAATCGTATCATCTCACATGAACACTTGGGTGTAATCAATTCACTACTTATAAAGTGTTATAATAAAGGAGGTGTTCATTTTGTGTGGTTCTTTACTTTTTTGTTATTTTCTTTTCTCACTTTTATTTTCTATGGATCCTAATTTTATTCCTTTTACTACCCCATTTAGCTACCAAAAATGGAAAGATGTCATATATCTCACTCTGAGAAAAAAATAAATTGTATCCAATAAATATGGGATTACAAAATGAACCTAAAGAAGACAAAAAGAAAGAAAAGTGGTTTGAAAAATGCGTTGAATCCTTTGGCCTTTTGTGTCTTTCTGTATCACTAGAACTACACTTTCATATTAACACATCCAAATCACCTAAGGAAGCATGGGATTCCTTAGAATTTTTTTTTGGGAAATGGGATGAAATGAAAGGACATGAACTAGAAAATGAGTTGATTAGTCTCAACCCTAGCACAGTTGACACTCTCTAAGAATTTTTTACCAAAAGCAAATCTCTTAGATTGTAACTAAAAAATTGTGGAATTGACAAGAAGGAATCACAACTCATCCTTGCAAAACTTGGTCTAGACTATTCAATTTTCATCTCTACCTTCCATGCTATAAAAAGAGAACTTGGGGCAAGTTGGAATATACCCTCCTTTGATGATTTTGTTTCTAATTTGACTAGAGAATAGGATAAGATAATTCAAATGGGTACACATTAGATCCAAAAAATTCCATGCTCTCATTTCTGGCCATGAAAAACTAAGGGTTTGAAAATAGAATAAGTAGAACAATAAATATCACGAGAATAAAAAATGACCAATCCACCACCAAATCAAACTTTTCCACTTCCTCTTCTAGTTCCAAAAATCCAAAAGAATGGAAAAAATGTGGGTACTGCAGTGACAAACATGAAGAAGAAAAATGTTTGAAGAAGAATGAGAACAACATAAGATTTCCCAATTCTCTCAATTCATATTCATCATTAACTCAAAAAATTTATAAGGAAAAACAAAGTGGGAAGGGGAAAGAAAAAGAGAAACAAAAAGAATCAACTAAGGAGAAAATAAAATCAAGATATTTAGTTACAGTTATGTCACCTACTCCTACAAGGGTGATTGATTTAGGTGCATCTCATCATAGGACCTCATATGAAATTGATTTTTCTTCATTAGAGCCATGTGACATGTCTTCTATTCATCTTGGTGATGACACTTCTACACTAATTTTTAGGAGAGGATCTGTTGAAGTGAATGGTGTAACTTTAAACAATGTGTTTAATGTTCCTTCACTTTCAACTAATCTCTTTTTTCTGTATATCAAAGTAATCACCTTAGTTAGGGCATGCAAGTTGAGTTCACTCCAAATTCTATTCATATTACAGAGCTTCACAATGATAGTATTATTGCATTTTGTAGAATTGATTATCACTCTCAGTTTTACTCTTTTTCTCACTTTGTTATTCCTTCATATTCTTGATCAAATTCCCTTGGAATTGATGATATTTACAATCTCAATTTTTATGATAATGAATTATCTTCTAACTTTGTTTATTTCCATAGTGAGGGGGACCCACCTCCACCATCCACTTATCATTTACCACATATTTATGAGTTATTTCTTGATCCACCTACTTGTGGTCCATTACAGAATTTTCAGGGACCAGGTACTTTGGTTTAAGACTCATCATACATTAGGAACTCTTCTATACAATTATAGGACATTCCACCTTCCTTCTTTGTTGATGATTTGGATTCACCATCCCTGCATAAAGTAGTTATCTCTTACACCTCACATTTGGAGCATCGTTCCTTGGATAGAAACCACACCTTGTCACTTTGGGGATATTCTTCTTCTCTTGATACAGGGTGGTAGTTGAAATGTTCTTCATCTTTAGAGGTGGGATAACATTTCTTCATCTCTTCTCTTCTTGTATAAATATTACATATTATACATGAGTACCTTATTAGGCCTTTAATTTCCTGGACTCATTTGATGCATCTTTCTTAAGTTGTTTAGGGGTGTATTTTATTTTTTGCAAGTGGATGCTTTCCCTTAGGGTTTTTTCCTCCATTACTTGAGATCCTTGTTTTACATGGGTACCTCATCAAGCTTAGTTGTCAAGTACCATTCTTCTCCTCTTTCTCTTTTCCAGATATTTTATGTTTGTACATGGGTACCTTATCAGGATTAGTAGTTAGGCCCCACTGAAACATCTTTCTTATTTTGCTAGGGGAGTTCTCTTTCAGTTCTAGCTTTCCATGACCTCTACCTTATATTTAATTAAGGTGGGTGTTATTGTATATAACTTGTTTCAACATCATTTGATGAATTAACCTCCATAGATGATTAGTAATCTCACTTAGTGAGAATAGCTCATAGTGGAATAGGTCAATAGGGTTAGTTAGGGTTGTGTACATGTGTCATACATAGGAGTTACCTAACACTCCTATATGTATCTCTTTTTTAATCTATGAGCATGTTAGACACGTTGTTGTCTTTATGTACTTGATTCTCATTTTGAGATTTGATCTCTTGTTTACTATGTGGAGCATTCACGACACCATTGGAAGTGCAACATTTTTTAATGTACACGTGGTTCTGTATTTATCCTCGTAGAACAATATGATAATTTCTAGTTAAACATATTTCCTTTCAAGGAAACACCTCACTATACTTTAAAATATTTATCCAAACGTTAATCAACAATTTTAAGAGGGAGTAACTCAAGTTCCAAATAACACATTCAATAAAATATTATTAAACAAAATTTGGTTGATGTACGTTACGAGGTTACAAAAATAACCACCCTCCTAAGGAGGTCCTAGGGTTAAGTTCATTCCACTTTTAATGATTAAAACTCATAATGAGATCAACAATGGGATTATCACAATATAATTATTTCATATATCTTTCACAATTTATTGACCATTCAATTTTTACTTGATACATCAAGGAACATAAGAGGATTTCCATTTTATCTGAACAAGAGTATAACACAAAGGGAATGAAAATTATTGGTAGTAAGTTCACATTTCCCTCAAGGGTGGTAACTCACTACATCTAAAATGATTCCCGGGCCCACAAGAAATGATATAAAAATAATCAAATATTCTTGTAGGGAATGGAAATAAACATGTTATTAGGTAGGGGCCACATGTGAATTTATCCCCTAAAGTTAATAAACAATAAGATAAACATTTGATTGTGACAACTAGAAAGGAACCCAAAGGCACAAGGTGTTTGTTGTCACTTGAAGTTTCACCCCATTTAAATCTGCCAAATTCAACACCTTAGTGAAACATGGGATGATCTCTCAATATGGTACTTGAGTACATGATATCAACATCCAAATAAGTTTGGATTCCTCTACCTATCTATTCTAACAATAACACTACTCATAATCTAAGCCTATCCTAAGAATTATATGGGACCGAGGTCGATAGAGATAAATGCATTAATTAAAACTAAGCTAAGGATATAACGTTGGTGCTAGAAAGAAAGGGTATATATTTCCATGTGAGGGGAATAATAGAAAGGGAAAAAATTTATGAGAAGGCATATACATGCCATAGATCAATACTATGTAAACCCTTCTATTCCATGCATTATAGACACAGTGAAAATGCAAACCATGTAAATATTGTCCATACACAACATAAAATGGAAATAACATAGAGGAAAGAAGACAAGAATCTAAGAAAAACGTAAAATACAAGCCACATTCAATATATATTATTACTTATAAGGATGTATATTTGATTATAACCACTCAGAAGGCATTAGATGCATTACATAAGCTCAAACTATAGGTTTACAACCTGTGAAATCTTAGCCACCATTTGACCATATTGACTTTACAGGTGAGAGAATATTTTAAAAAAAGGAATACTAAGATACTTTTTAGAGAAGAGAAGAGAAGAGGGAGGGAGAATATCATATCATGTTAGAATGAATAGGGAAAACCACAAATAACTTATTACCATTTAATGCTTACAAGAAGGTATGGGTGTCATTCATTTTACAAGATAGGTATCGGTGCCATTTCTCTAGGAGCATGTCATTAGATAACCATTAAAGGTTTAAATTATAGTTGTTGGGGTGGTTTAGCTTCTGGTTCAAGTTAGGAACAACTTTGTTATGCATCATGGAATTTAGATGTTGTGCTATATTTTCCTCTATCTTCCGTAGCTTTAGATGTTTTGTTGTGATTTGCAACCTTGTTCTTCTATGGTATTTCATGGATTTAAGTAGCTTCCACATGAATCACAGACTTTTCCACTTTCTTATCTTGATCTATGATCATAGTTTAACTTTATGTGGCCTTTTCTTATCTTCCATGGCTTTCTATCTGGTCGATGAAATTTTTGTGATAAACAACTTTATCTCTGACCTCCACCTTGATCTATATTTCCAGATAGCCTTTGTACCATGGACTTCCTTTGTATTGCAGGTTTTCTTTTTTCTGTTTCTTTCTTATGTTCCAATTTTCTATTTGTTTTGTGGACTTGAAAACCCATAGAATGCTACATTTTCCATTTTCATAGAACACTGAGTTCCGAATTCCATGGAAGACTAAATTTTTAACTTGAATTATATGGAACACTATCTTATCCCTTTAATGTTACAAAGTACTTAGTTTTTTCTCCACGTCTTTAGAAACCTACATAATAATATGCTCCAAGTTTCCACATAATACTTATTTTTTCACCTCCAAGGTTTTTATAAAAAAAAATCCTAAGTCTTTGACTTAAATGAAATTATCAAAATCGAATTGGTGTTATGTTAGACAATGATGCCCACCAAGGAATAATAACTATGATATCTTATCATATTTAAGGGTTTGGAATTATTCATATTCCATCTTGCATGTATACACAATTGATAGCTCTTGAAATTTAATGAATTTATTTTCCATGGATTTATAATTTTCACTTGATAGCTTTGGTTCAACAAAGGGAAGATAGTGTGATGATCCTGTAGGGAAATAAATTAGTCTTAACTATTTTTTTTTTCATTTTTTATCTACATTACTTGGTTTCCATGCAAGGATACAACCACATTAATAATAACTAGTATTTAATATTTAATAAATTCATCTAGATATAACATAATTTCTATACAGATATGAAGATTTACAAATTCCATAAATTATACCATCAATTTCAATTCTTTCCAATTTCTACAGTTACTATCCAAAATGTGTCCATACATAAATTTCAACAATAGAAATCCTAGTTTCTCTTTTTTCCAAAAAAAATCATACAATTTAAAGAGAAATATTTGTAATTCAACCTTCAAGTACACTAATTATTTATATTTTCATTATGTCTCATGTTTCCTACATCAATAAGGTACAAAAAAATATTGGCATGGCTTTCACCTTTCTTATCTAACAATGTTTTCAAATAATTGCATTCACGGTTTGGAGAGAGAATGAGATTAATATTTTCCACAATATTTCATATTATACTCACTTTTATAGATTTGGGGGAGAGAGAGAATCATTCATTTTCTTCAGATAATCCTCCAATTTACTTGCATAATCAATTACAAGTTAGGAGAGAGAAAAATCAAATTTTTACTCCCTATTTCATAATCAAATAAAATTTCAGCTTTTGAGAGAGAGAGAGAGAGATTCCAATTTCTTCACATAGTTTTCATTTTCATAGCCACAAGGAAGGATCGAGAGGGGAGCATAAAATTTTCACATGATCATAAATTTCATTCTTGATTTTGTTAAAGGTGTTTCAAAATGTAGATTGAGAAATAGGGCGGAAGACTAATAAAGTATATTAAAATCAATCAACCAAGTTACATATGAAAGATCTGCAATACTTATAGGTATTGTACAGCTGAATACAAACAAGAATGCATAGGTGCAACAATATTCTTGATTACATAAGATTCCAATATTACATCTGGGAAGCACATAATTGTTATAACTACATAACAATTATACCCATGAAAATAATAAGCCAAATATGGTTGATAAAATCATATAACAAAATACAACAATAATTAATAAATCATTAATTAATTATACAATGCATTATTAATAATTAACATAAAATTCCCCCCCTTAATTTTGCATTGCCTCAAGGTATTAGGAGAGGAACTCTATGAACAACTCAAACTTTTCACGTGTAAGTTAATTTGTGAAGATATTTTCCCGTTGTTCAGGTGTTGGACAAAATTGAAATTGGATATTGTGCTTCAACACATGCTCATGTATAAAATGAACATGTACCTCAATATGCTTTGTTCTTTCATGAAACAATAGATTGTGAGAAAGTTGGAGAACACCTTCATTGTCAACATACATGGTGGTCAGTTTGTCCTATGGTATTCCAAGTCCTTCTAGTATACGATGTATCCAAATCACTTCACAGACAACTTCTCCTAGATAACGATACTCAACTTCTATGGAAGAGTGAGAGATGAAGTGTTGTTTCTTGCTTCCCCATGATATTGGTCTAGATCCCATAAATAATACAAATATAGAAGTAGATTTTCTATCATCAATGTTACCTGCATGATCTGAATCTGAATATCTAGTCAAGAAGATGTCATTATTCTTGTATTCAAGACCAAGATCTACTGATCCTTTGAGATATCTCAAGATGTGCCTTGCTGCTTTCCAATGATAAAATTTGGATTCCTACATGAACCTAGATACATAGCTCACTGCAAAGCTGATATTTGGTCTAGTGCAGGTTAGGTAAATGAGACTCCCGATCAGATGCCGATAGAGAGTGGCACTTACCTCAGGAGATGGATCTAAAAGAGATAACTATAATTTGTTATCCATAGGTGTTGAAATTGGTGTGTAATCCATCATCTTGAATTTATCAAGTGTATTCTTGGTATATTTCATATGAGAAAGAAATATGTGATTATATTTTATCCATACTTCCAATCCAAGACAATAATGCATCAACCCGAGATCGGTCATGTCGAATGATCAATTAAGATCTTTCTTTATTGCATTGATCATCCTCACTGAACTTCTAGTAATGACTAGATTGTTAACATAGACAAAAAAAAAATCACAATCTCGCCCTTTTATTTTTAAGGTAAATATTGGGATCATATAGATTTCTAACAAATCCATGTTGTATGAGATGCTCATCAATTTTGATGTACCATGCCCGAGTGCCTATTTGAGACCATACAGAGATTTCTTGAGTTTGCATACCTTTTCTTCTTGACCAGGTACAACATATCCATCAGGTTGAGTCATATAGAGTTCTTCTTATAAATATCCATTTACAAAGGCAATTTTTACATCCTTCTAATGGACTTTCCATCCAAACTATGTAGCTAGAGAAAAGATCATCCTAATCATTTTGATCTTAGATGTGGGATAAAATGTCTCCTCATAGTCAATGCCTTCTTTTTGTGCATACCCCTTTACTAAAAGTCTTGCTTTGTACTTGTCCACTATCCCATCTTCTTTGTACTTTGTTTTGAATATCCATCTACATCTAATGGGCTTCTTCCCTGGTGGAAGATCAACAAGCTGCCAAGTGTTATTTTTCATCACTGATTGATATTCATAGTCCTTGGAATATTTTCAAGATTTTGACTATAGGGATTCCTAGATTGTAGAGGGCTCATCAGACTCAATAAATCTACTCATCAAATAAAATTTAACTTCTTCTCTTGCTTTACTAGGAGTCCTTGGTCCAAGGATGGATGTATCCAATGGAGCATCCATTCTTGCATCTCGTAGTGTGCTAGTACACCACTTGGGCATACACCAAATTGTTCCCGTGGGTTATGGTTCTATCTTATAAACACCATCATCCCCATCATCACTGTCATCATTTATGGGAACATCAGCTTCAATTTTTATAATTAGTGAAGAATCTACATCAGGTGAGTCTGAAGGAGGAGACTCTACTTCCTTCTTATTGAAAAACTAAACATCTCTGCTGGTGTAAACTTTTCTAGTCTTTGGATCCATCAATCTGTACCCAATAGTCTCTTAACTGTACCTAATGAATATGAGTTTCTATGACTTCATGTCTAATTTATTTCTGTTATGCTTGGGTATGTGCATACTTTCTTTACACATGAATACTCTAAGATGTGTAATAGATGGTTTCTATTTTGACCATTTTTCTTGTGGCTTTACTCCATTAAGAGAAACTGTGGGCACTTTGTTTAACAAACACACTGTAGTCTTTGCTGCTTATGCCTATAATGTCTTTGCAAGTCCTAAGTCATCGATCATGCATCGTACCATTTCCATGATAGTAATATTTCTTCTCTCAATAACACCATTCTATTGTGGTGTGTGTGGAGGAGGCATTTGTTGACGAATCATGTGAGTTTGTAGGTATTCTTTGAACTCATTACTAGTAAATTCCCCCCTTGATCTGAGTGAAGAGTTCTGATGTGACAACCAGTTTCATTCTCAATGGCTACTTCAAAATTCTTGAAAGTTTCAAAAGCTTCACTTTTCTTGCGAAGGAAAAAAAATCTACATTTTCCTTGAATAGTCATCAACACATAACATGAAGTACTGAAATCCAGAATGACTTGGTTGCATCGGTAAAGATCGGTATGAACCAAATCAAGCTAACCATGAGCTTGATATGTAATCTTCTAGAACAAAGCTCTATGTCATTTTCCTGCTAGGTAGTGAGGACACTTGTCTGTATTCTTCTAAAGAGATGGTAGCCCATCTACCATATTGTGCCAGCAAAGTGTCTCGAGATACTTGAAACTTACATGACCAAGTCTCTAATGCCATAATTGAGCTAAGGTAGAGTTCTTAGCCATAAGTGATTGATAATCTTTGTGAACAAAATCAAGTTGGAACATACATCCCACATTGGAATATTTTTCAACTATTTTTGAGCCTCGTGATTTATCTTGAATAAAACACATTTTCTTGGCAGAATGACTATCAAAGTCACTTTTCAAGTTATGATCCAGGAGTTGACTGACTGAAAGTAGATTCTTTGTTAACCCAGGGACATATAAGACATCAAATAGTCTGCAGTTAAGTGAACCAAGGGGTAGAGAGATGTTCCCAATCCCCTAAACTATATATGAAGAATCATCTCCCAATGAAACATGATTTTTTGATGACATGTACCTCATTGAAGTAAACAAGTCTCTATGGCAAGTCATGTGTTGAGTGGATCCTGATTCAACATACTAGACATCACTAGATGACGTGGATGGTTCACTTGATCGAGTAGTGTACAAGAAGTCTTCATTATCTGAATGTTCTTCTTGCTAAACAATATTTCCTTGTTGATGGGGTCTTCTTTTCCAGTTCCTCTTTTTCTGCCCTTGATCGTAGTTAGAATGTCCCTTGTGAGATTTTTTTGGAGGTCCAAATTTGTTTGATGAAAATTTCTTATAAGTATTGTACCAACAATATTTTAGGTCATGTCCTCTTTTACAGATTGGACATTACTTCTTCTGTTGTCTATCCCCTTGATACTGATTTTGACTTTGGGAATTTTGATAGGAATTAGGTTTTCCCTTACCTTTTCCTTTCCATTTTTATGTGAAGAAATTTACTGCTCCTCTTCATCATCGTTATTGTGCATTGCTTCCTCTTGTTGCAATAGGTTTACCAATTTGTCAAAACTAGCTGTTGTATCTGACAAGTTTAGTGTTATTACGAAAATACAGTATGAAGAAGGGAGTGCTCTTAGAAAAATGGGAATGAGATCATCATCTTTGACCACTTCTCATAGGGCTAGAAGTGAAGCCCTCAATTCTACAACTCTTCTTAAGAAAACTTCTATTTTATTCTACTTGAACTTCAATGTGTGTAACTGACTCTACAAATTCAGTCTAGCATTCCTATTTTTGGCCTCATATACCGTGCTCAACTTATCCCATGATTCTTTATCTATTGTGGCATCACGAATGTGGGTTTGGACATTGTTGGACACCCCAAACAAGATGATGAGTTTGGATTTCTGATCTACTCTATCAAACTGTCTTTTTTGTGTTGTATTAGTAGTTGATCTAGTCATAGAACCAGCCACAATAGTCTAGATCTCTTCAAAATCAAGTTATGTCTTGATTTTTTTCTTCCATGTAGCATAGTTTTTTCCTCTGAGTAGTTGTGAATCAGGAAGAAAAAATTTGGGGGCATTGGTGCCTAATTTAAAGAAAACACTGATAGGGTTTGGCTCTTATCACTCCAGGTATAAGGTCTCCCAATATATATCATGTTAGTCTGATATACTAAAACCTTTCTATATACGCACCCTTCCGATATACTCGATGGTACATGGAAAAATATCTCCCTTCCTATATACCTGGTGATACGCAAAAGAGGTGTTAACGTACATGAAATAATTCAATATGTGGTACCAAGACAATATTGAAGGGCTCTTTACGATTATTGACACTGACTCAAAGAAATATCCTCATATGCACGTGTAACTTCGCTATATACTTAGATAATTTCTCATTCCAGATGTATGTCATGCAATCATTCACAGATGGATGGGATGGTTCATAGTGTGTGCAATGTGACCTTATTACTCCCCATTAATTTAAAGGGTTGATGCCCAGACAACATTGTTGTAGCTATATTAGGCGTTAAGTGCAGTAGTAGTCACAAATACTTTACCCGTAAGTGCTTCCCAGAGGCACTATATATACCAAACACTGCAAATGAGATCTAGGATCTTGTGAGTATTACAGAACCAATTTTGATTAATGTTGAGTACAATATTTTGCCATTTTATGATCAGTTACAAAGTTTGTAGTTGACCATGGCAACCTACAAATTAGTGTAATATTCTGAAGTAAACAAATTACATTCAAAATTTTGGAAAAATTGAATGGTAGGAAATTTTTTTGTTTTACGGGCCTTGGTGGCCTCTAAAGCCCAAAATGACCCACTACAATAAAAAATTACAAAAATATAGCTGAAAATGCAATTTCTGGATAGGCCTCCTTTTGCAAAAAAGACTGAAATGAAAAAATAGGCCTATTAGGAAAAAAATCACCCTAAATTAGGGTTTTTCTCACTAAATATTTAGTGACCTATTTAGTTATAACTAAATGGTTTGGTAGTGAATTTTCTAATAAATCCGCCTCCAACTTTGGTTGTTTTTCTAAATTTATCTCCAAATTTTAAAATGCAAAAACTTGTGTTGTTTTGTGTGATTCGAACCATGCACCTCACACTTTTAAGTCTATTATTCTATCCACATAAGCACCTTGTGCACTTAGCATATGAAAAGAACAAATGTATATTTTAAGAAGATGAATTTTGAACTCATCTTTTGAAAAAAATGTGACTTGGCAGAAGTTCCATGTGGAGTTGCATGTGTGGAATGAAAATTTATGGATTTTATGTACTAAGAAACCGGATCTAAGCCTATCTCCATGTTTTATCCTCCTTTGCAAATATTAAAACACCATTTATATTTTTCTTTAGCCACTATTTGCTGTTATTCACTGTTTTTGTATTGATTTTGCACCGTTTTCCCCTTGTTTTGATGCCTTGTCTTTTTTTCATAGGTTCTTTATGCAAGGAATGTGGAGATCTCCATGGCTTTGGCTTTGAGAAACTTTCTTTTGATTAAGTGTTTGCTGTTTTAATTTTTTCTAGGTATATGCAAGTCAATTTTGATTGTAGGTTTGTTGGCAGGGAGGAGGTTTCTACTTGTGGGAGGAGCTCGTTCAGTTGGAAATCTACCACTGCTTTTTTTTTCTTATAATTTTTTATAATTACACAATCACTATTTTCATTTTACTATGGAAACCATGGAGGGGATTTGGCTCAAAATCACTCACAAAGCCACTGCAACTCACCACCATTCAAAAATGAGCTTCACCTTTGCTGCACAGGTCTCCAACGCACTCAGCTGCTACAATGCATAGTGAACAGCGACATGAGCTTGGTCGTGGTCAGAGGTAAGGAGGATTTTTTGAATTCGGTTCAGGCTTAGTTCTCCAATGAAGCTCAATCTGGTGGGTGGCTCTTTAACTTCATGTGGGTGGGATGAAGACCGATGCACATCCCGGTTAGAGGTAGAGTCCTAGGGTTGTGGTTCTGCAGGGATATGTGGGAAGTTTTTGGTGGCATCACTAGCTCTCCGTTGTTATAGATTTCTTCTCCAAAAATTATCCTTCCTTTGCAACCTTCTCCAACCTTTCCAGGAGCTTTAATTTTCTCTGGTACCAAATGTAGATTACGCAACATCATGGAAGCCTGATAAAATATATTAAACTCAACCAACCAAGTTACATATGAAAGAGCTGCAATATTTATAGGTATTTTACAACTGTATACAACCAAGAAATTAAGTTTCACATGTGCAACAATATTCCTGATTACATAAGCTTCCAATATTACATCTGGGAAGAACATAATTGTTATAACTACATAGCAACTATACCCGTGAAAATAATAAGCCAAATATGGTTGATAAAACCAAATAACAAAATACAACAATAATTAATTATACAATGCATAATTAATAATTAACCTAACACAAAAGTTTATCTATAACTGCTAAACATGTCCCCAAATATCAATTTACTTTACCCACCAAGGGTGTCTCAAAAATTGGCCAATAGGACTTAGTCACACTATCATTCAAACTATCCTAAATGGATATAGAATGTCCTTATAAAAATGTCACCAAATACCCAAATGGTGAATCTATAAATTATAACCTATCCCCCTCTATGGTGAATTATATAGAAATTGATAGTATTGAGAACTAATCAACAATGCTAATTTTAGAAGCACCTTTCTAGATCTAGTTGGTGAAATTTAATAGTTTGTGCTAGAGTACTGTAAGACCAGGTGGCACCAAAAAATGCATGTAAAAATTTATACTCATGGGAATAAGATGAAACAAATTATGGTACACATTTCTCAATGTAGTAATGAAGAGGTTTGAAGTCATAAAACTTATTTTTCTTGATTTGTAGGCATTAAAGCAATGTAATTCTGAAATGATTTCACAATGTCAAGAGGTCATCTCCTACAATCAGCTCTTCAAATTGTCTCCAAAATAAACTTCAAAAGTGTGTTAAAAAAATTACCATGTGAATTTTATGGGTTGCATGGGTATCACTACATATCCAAGAAAGTAATCTAGAGATAGAATTATAGGAAGGAGTGTTGTATATGTTTCTCATGCATCTCTTTTATGGAGATTTTTCCACTTATTAGAGGCTTGTTTTTACACTACAAAGTTCCATGTTTCAAATATTTATCATTTAAAAATTTATGGCCAATACATAATTTCATGGTTGATCATGTTTCACTTATTTTTAATAATTTCTTTCTTATGTTGGTTGCAAGACCACCCATAATGAGTTTTTTTCATAGTTGGTTTAACTTGGTATGAAATCTCTTAAAAGAGGTTTACATTACAGTTTACTGATATTACATTTATTTACATGCTTCACTCTAAACTTAATTCTCTACTCTTTCTGAAAAAAGAGTGCATGTAATAAATAAAAATAAAACAAGAAGAAGAGGAAGCCATGCCTGATTATGCTTGAAGCAGCAACTAAAATACCTTTGAGTTAAGATTTCACTACTAGCGCAATGCAAAATAAATCACTTCACTACCAATTTGAAGGGAATTTTTTCAACAATTTCATGACCATTGTGTATGAATCAACATTTTAAATACATATCCATAAAGTAAATTTTAATTTTCTTGTCTGACTCAAGACCCATTTTTAATATCCTTATTGGTATTTACACAACAATGCAACTGTGAGAAAGTGGGTAGGGTAGCTTCACACATGTCACTCTCATCTATTGGTAGTTTCCAACACCTTTTCAACACAAACATCCATTTAGATTATGTGTCCCCTTAGTGTTGGTAAAATAAATCTAAAAAAAAATCCACATTTTATTATGCTTTGATAAAAACTCCAATTTTGGCATTAAAAATTTTAAAAGGTCTTCTCAACTAACTCATTTTGTGTATATTCTACAGATATTTCAATCCATGGTAATGTGTTTATTTCAAAAAATTATGAAATAAATAACTTAACTTGTATAGGTTAACACACATTACATACACATTGATAGCATTTGGTATGACCGAGACACTATCTCTTGCTAATTTTATTCTCACGGGGTCTCTAATTTTAGAACCTAGTTTTAGGATCCTTGATAAAATAACTGAGATAGAACATGATGGTATAATTATAAATGAGGTCAAACAAGTCAAGGGAGACATAAAACTGATCCCTGTGAAGTTTATATATCCTAGTTGACTAGATATCATTATGTTTGGTATCTTTTTTTTGTAAATTAAATCAAGGAAAAACCTAGCTCTAGTATGTAAAATTAGCTTGGGTATCCTTCTCAAATTTCTATTATGATTTTTTTTACATCCACATCCTACTCAAAATATCCTCCTTTGATGCAAGTTACATTATACTTGCAAAGGTTTTGGATCTTAATTTACACCTATTAGTTGTGTTTTCCTCATATTTCAAAGGCCCTTGTTCAATAAAATCATGTGTGTATTTCCTATAGTGCCTTATTTCACATCTCATCTTTTTTTCATGCTTGGAGTATGTTAGTAATATGAATATGTATGATTAGATAACAATATATTTAGTATAAAATGTTTTTTATTATTATTGACAAATAGTTTTGAAAGGCCTATACACTATTACAAAAAGGCTCAAAAGCCAGATAAAAAAGATAAAACATCAAAAATTTATCAACATAATAAATCTCAGTTCTATTTAAAAGGATACTACACAAAGGAGACAAAACAAAGACAAAAGTACAATAAAACAATGAAAAAGAAGAAACTAAACAACAAGGAAGTCACACAAAAGATTACTTCTTTGATGCTCTATCAATCTTGGCCCTCTCTGACTACAGTAAATAGAAGAGAGCCAAGGAAGTGATTTGAGAGGGATCAATTTTATCCAGTTCATAAAAAACCTTCTCACGCTCTGAGTCCTCCTCCCAAATGGTAGAAGGGATATCACTTAGCATGAAAGTTTTTTTAACATGTTGCTCCATGAAATCATAGATATCCTTGAGGGAAAAATTGTTGCAATCATGCCTATTCTTTGAATTCCCCAATCTTTTATCTAGAGAATTCACCTTTTTTAATATTTCATTGACTTTACCTTCACCAAGTTTAAAATCCTTTGACAATTATTTAATGCCTTTCTTAAAAATTTCCATCTCCTTTTCCATGATGTAAATTCTTTGTTGAAGGTCCTCTATCTTTTCCCTAGTAGAGCCACTAGGCCATGTGCTGATAATGTGAAGTAGATTCTAGGTAGTTTAAATGTCCTTAATACTATGAAGAACTCTATTGGAGGTAAAAGGGTGATTACCAGAATAAGTTGGATTCTTAAACCTGAATTTTCTCCATTCAGAAGAAATGGTGGTTGGGTTAATGGCAGGGTCATGATTAATATGGGTGGATGGAATGGAAGGGGTTGATGGAATGATAGAGTGATGAGTGAGACAATGGTGGTGAAGGAGGAAAATGATACCCTGTTGGAGAGGATTGGCATGGATTTGGTTTTAAAACTCTTAAATGGAGAATTCTCTAGAATGGAGGATGTACTGAGGAAAATAGACCTATAGGTTCCTACGGAAATTATTCAAAAAAAACTAAATGCTTAATGGGAACCGTAATATACCTTCCTTCAAGTGTGATAAAATAGACCATCATCTTGGTAAGATCATCAAAGGATGTCGAGATGGAGTTTACCTTAATTCTCGTAGAAACTAACACAAGATCTTCACCCACATCAAGAAACTGTTTGTCCCTTATGTTCTTTTTGATTCTTTTGTTGAAGAATCTACTACCATTCAAGCTAAGACAGGTTACCTCTATAATAAGTTCCTCTATGATTTGAATGTCATGTCCTCCATATTTCTCCATCATCTTCTTCTAATCAGTGGAAAAATTTAGGGAAATATATTGATCATGTCCTTGAATCCTCTCAATGAGGTCAGAAACCCCTTGCAACTATAGAAATTTCCATAAATCTATATTATCCTTCCAGGAAGGGTTGCAGGTGGGTTAGATTTTCCAAGGAGCTCCACCTATTATATCACTGCTATGACTAAATTTATTGTATCAATTTAAAATTATGATCTTTGTATCCCCAAACCGCTTCTTAACTACCCCTTTACAAAACTAGAAAGTATGTGAGAACAAATGGAAATAAAAGGTTGTATTATTCCTATGTAGGAGAGTTATCATTCCCAAAAAGATGGAGGGAATCTCATTTAAGATTTTGAGTAACAAGTATACTTTCATACTTTTCATTGATGATGTAATTTTGTACCACATTAGGGATATTATCATCATTAAACCAAGTGATTAAATTGTTTCTAACCCCATAATTAGCTAATGTATCTGTAACTCTATTGGCTTCCCTATAGATATGAATAATTTTGCAATTTGTGAAGGTTTAACAGATACTAATAGATTCATGAACAAAATCTTGTATTTTCCAGCTAGGGGGTCAGTTTGATTTAGATGATTGATGGCATTCATTTAATCCACTTCAATAATAATTTTCATAATATTTCATTCCTTAGAAAGTCTTATACCCCAAAGTGATGATAAAGCTTCATCCTAATGATTTTTTTGATTAACCATTCTACCAACAAAAGCAACAATTAAACAACCTCTGTGATCTCTTATTATTCCTCCTCCTATACCTTCTCCTATGTTTCCCTTGGAGGCTCCATAAAAGTTAAACTCATACCATGAATTATGAGGAGGGATCCAATGAACTAATGACCTATCAATACTTGGATGTCCTTGTCTCTAAAGACTCCCAATGTCAATTTTCCAAGAAGAAAGAATAACTTCTTCATTTTTAGGATATTGCTTGTTTTTAGGATGTATGAATTGATGAGTGTATTAATTGACTTGTTTATATCATCTATGTGATTATTGATTTGTCATTAAACATGATTAATTAGTGCATGGGGATGTTTTATATAGTTATATCCTAATATCTTCAATGCATTTCTCTTTTTTTGTTTCATGTAATTTGTTAACCATAGAATCTCCCATCAATCGCCTTTGTGAGTGAAATGTGGTGACATGTGTAGGATAATAGTGGACACTTACTGCCAATGCTAGGAATTGTAATCAAAGAGTCCGAGTCTGGAGCCATCATGCAGTCATGGAAGAATTTTTTTGTTGACAACCTTTAAACATGGATCTTGTTTTTAGCAGTTCCATAAGATTTAATGAACTTTAATAGGGTTTTTAGTAGAAGAAATTAGTGCCTACAATTTTTTCATGATGTGTAACTGACTATGTCTATATAGAATTCTCGTTGAAGAATAATTCAGTAGTTAGTTGATGTTGGTAATTTGCAATACAATTTATAATAGTTAGTATATATTTTCAAGTTATGTACTGAGTATGTTATGGAACTATTCTAAATCAATTAATTAGATGTTGTTTTTAATATCCTTTGGTGTTTATATTACCTCAATCCCAAGCAAGAGAAAGGGCCCACTCAGCCATGTCGAATGGAGGCTTTTCTGTTTATGCATGCTCATGTTTTTGATAATTTACAGTTTGAATGCAATTACTTATTTCATCTAATTAAATTTCCATTCAGTGTGTGTTATTTCAAATTTGTAATTTCAATTTAGAGTGTGTGTTATTTGAATTATGTTATATTAATTTGGTGTGTGAATTACAATTCTAGTAAATTATTTTCATTAAATGCGTTTGATCACAGTAATTTTGTTTCAGTAGTTTAAGATTACATTTCCGTAGATTAATATAGATAAAGAGAAACATAACAACCAAAAACCCCTAAAAGGAACCACTGAACAATTGATTTGCATAGAGCTTCATTGCATACAGCCTTGGACATATAGCCATGTTTTTATAATAAAACTAGTAGAAGAATCTATTAGTTAAATGATTGGAGAATACAACGACCCATAATTTTTGGCATTGTTGTCAGGGACACCATTGGAACAACATGCCATTTTATTCACTTTACATGTTATGGGTGTTAATGAAGTTAATCTATGAAACCATTAGAATTCCTAGGCCTTTTTTACATGACCAACCTTGATGCAAAGGAAATGATATATTCAAGGGAGATTTATACCACGTAATATCCAATGAATATATATAAATAAATTACAAATAGGGAACACCGAAATTGATACTAAATCTAATACAGTGTATAGAATCCCTTATGAAAATTTTACATCATCCTATTTAGAACCAGAGCAACCTTCATAAATGGGAGATAATGGGATTATTGAAAACTAACCCTTGGGTAAAACTTTTGCATATCCCATCATCTTAGACAAAGATGAGGATGCACCTATGAAAAATATCTCACTGTCCATCCTCCCTATCTTATAAGGAATGTCTACAAAAGACCCAGATCCATTCCTATTTAAATTAAAAGTTCTTTTCCAGACATATGACTATAAAAAAGAAAGTAAAAAACTCAAACTATTTCCTTCCACCCTCAAAGAATTTGTTATGAGGCGATTCATGGGATTGTCTCCTAACTCCATTCATTCTTGGGAGAACATGGAGACAACCTTTTTGGAAAAATATCAAGACTACGATAGAGGAAGAGATAGGAAAGAATATTTCTTTCAGATAAAGCAAAAAGGGAGATGAAAATATAGAAGATTATCTAGATATATTTCTCTTTGTCCATCAGAGGAGTGGATATGAGTTACATGCAGAAATCACTAAGACATTTTTCATTAAAGGACTTGATAAGGAAACCAAGGGTTCCCTCCATCTTATGCGAAGAGGTGATGTGCAAAAACTTAGCATGGAAGATATCACTGACCTATGTAGAAGTTACTCTACAACATGAGGAGTTATAAGGAAAATAAAAACATACAAGACTACCATAGGTACCTCAGAAATTCTAGAGGAAATGGTTAACATGAAAAAAAAAACATCTTGTCACAATTAAAATCAACCAGAGATGGCATGAAAATCAAAACAAATGCTGCAAAATAACCTATAGAAATATACTACCCTAAATACAGGAAGAGACATCCTTTGAGAGAGTTTCCTTTGGATGTCATAGACATGTGTTAGATATATGATGTCACTAATCATGATACTAACCATTGCACTTTCTTACCTTAGTTGAAAGAAATATTGAATGCCATGTCTCAAGTAAATGCAGAGGTAAATTTTTTTCAAAGGCCAAATAATCAGGTTGTGTATGCCCCTAGACCTACTCAGAACCCCTAGATGATGTCATGGCCCATTCAGGATCCTCAGCCTACTTAGGGAGAACTTGAGTGGACACCACCAAACTGGATGTTTTACCCACATCCACCACCATAGATGAATCCCTACAATCAGCAAGGTTAGACACCACCAGTCAATACAAATCCATTGAAAAACCAACAATGGGTACCTCAGCCGAATTCTAATCAATAGAGGAGGTCGATGGAGAGATCTAGCGATGGAGAGTTCTACGGGGACACGGTTTCCGCAGTTTCCGCAGTTTTGGCTGCAGAATGTCTGCGAACCACGGTTAAAAATGCTGAGGAAAGGCTGAGCTATAGCCAATGCAGGGCGTTTGTAGACACGGGTAAGAACGTCGCAAAAGCGGGAAGTACAGCCAGTGCGGTCTCTGCAGTTCTGGCCGCGGAAAGTCTGCGCAATATGACAAAACTTACTGAGGAAAAGCAGATCTCAGACTGCAATCGGACGGCTAGCAGAGAAAATGAGGAAATACTGAGATCCACACCTTTGGCTTGGAATAAGCTTTTTCAAAGCCCTAACCTCAAGGTGGGTCCGAAAAGCACTGAACAGTTTACATGGGAAATGGACAAAGAGGGTGCCACCTGTCTTAGGGTCCCAGATGGTTTTGTTGATAGAGCTTTAAACAAAACAAACCTCTCCCTTGTTGGTAAGTTTCTTGGCTCTAGACCTAATATTGATTTCATTAGAAAATGGGCTATGAGAAAATGGAAACCCAAGGGAGCCCTAAGCATTACCATTATGCCAAAAGGTTTTTTCTTGGCTAAATTTAACCAACAAGAGGATTTAGATTCGGTGTTACTTGGAGGCCCCTGGTGGCTGGGAAATATGGGTCTTTTTTTGAAAAAATGGTATCCGGGTTTTGATCCAAATACAGAAAATATAAACACCATTCCAATCTGGTGTAGGCTGCCAGGACTGCCATTGCATCTATGGGATGATGAAATACTGTTAAATATTGCAAAATCCCTAGGCACACCTATTGGATTAGATGGACCCACAAGAAACAGATCCAGGCTTGCTTTTGCTCGGTTCTGCATTGTCTCAGCTATTGATCAGGAGTTTCCAGAGCACATAATATTGAAAACTAGATTTGGATCCTGGACTCAAAGAATTGAAGTTGAGACCTTAAGATGTAAGCGGTGCCAAAGCATTGGTCACTCTGATGAAAACTGCAACAAGAAGAAGACCCCTCTTTTGGTTTCTGATCAGCCTGGGATTGACTCAGATCTAAACAAAGTTAACAGGGATCCAAGCAAGGAAAGGAAAACTGAAGATAAAGGTCCCAGCCAGAGGAATGTGCAATTAAATAGCAGGGGGAAAAAAAAGAAAAAAGGGGGTTTTAGAACTCATATTAAGAAACATCTTGTCTGGCGTCCCAAAGATGCTACAATAGCTTTGCCTGAAACCCCCAACAAAGAAGTAGTGGACAAAACTGTGAAGGCATCTCCGGGCAAACCTTTTGAAACTTCTGTGAAGGATGACCTTGTTAAGGTTTCCTTGGAAGTGAACGAACAAGAAGGTTTAATCCCTTCTGGTTCAGAAGAGAAAGAAATCCTGTCATTCATTAGAGAGGAAGCTTGTAACAAGGAGAATATGGATGTGAGTGAACCCCTGGAGATCCTCTCTACTGGAGAGACAGGAATTGCGGATCCGCTGCCATACCTCAGCATTTCAACAGTGACTGCGCAGGACTGTTGCAGCATCAAAACTGCTTCTGATCATACTCCTGACAGTATCCTTAAGGAACAAAAGGAAGGGGGGATCACGCCTACCATGGAAAAGAAGACCTATTTAATCCCTTCTGGTTCAGAAGAGAAAGAAATCCTGCCATTCGTTAGAGAGGAAGCTTGTATCAAGGAGGATATGAGGGTGTTTGAGCCCCTGGAGTCTCTCCCTACTGGAGAGAAAGGAAATGCGGATCCGCTGCCATACCTCAGCATTTCAACAGTGACTGAGCAGGTCTGTTGCAATCACACTCCTGTCAGTATTCATAAGGAACAAGAGGAAGGGGAGATTACGCCTACCAAGGAAAAGGAAGATCCAGACTCTGGGTTCACTTTGGTCATCTCAAAAAAGAAAAAAAAAGAATGGAAGGTTTTGAAAGGATCCCAGAATCACTTTATAGTGAAAAGAAAAAGGAAATTGACAATTGGGACACCTCTACCTCCAGAAAAACCAGATCTTCAGTTAGACGAATAGCTGATTTTGGAGGAAGCTCGAAAAGAGGAAGACCCTCTAAAAAGACTCTCAGAGCTAAGAAAACAGAGAGGGATATTGCAGATGGTGTTCAGCGGCAACTGAACCAGCAAGCAATTCCAACTACCAACCATTCCATATGAAGATCATATCTTGGAATATTAGAGGCCTTAACGGTTACTCTAAGCAAAGAAACATCAAGGAGTTACGGGACTCCAGTAACCCCAGCATTTTGATTCTTCAAGAAACTAAGATGAAAGCAATGACCATGGATAATATTAAAAAAAAAAATTTGGGACAGCTCTGAAATGGCGGCTGTTGATTCTCAGGGTGCTTCCGGAGGGCTGGCTACTCTTTGGGATAAAAGGCACTGTACTGGTATGATTCTTAGTGATAATATTAATCATCTTGCAATTAAATTTGTCACTATTGAAAAAAAGTGTGAATGGATCTTGTCTAATATTTATGCCCCTAACTCTGCTAGTGGTAGAAGAAAACTATGGGCTGATCTTAAAATCTTTAGAAACCAGCACAGTTCTGTTAACTGGCTTATCATGGGAGACTTCAACTCCCCTCTAAACCCAGGCGAAAAGTTTGGGGGAACCCCCACCTTCTCTAATGGAATGGAGGATTTTGCTGATTTTATCACTGAACAAAACCTCATTGATGTGGATCTGCATGGTAATAAGTATACTTGGAATAATAGAAGGTTGGGAAAGGAGCTCATTCAGGTGAGACTGGACAGGGCACTAATCTCAGCAAACTGGATTCTTAGCCAAGACTTTTACCTCTCTTCCCTGCCCAGAATTGGATCGGATCATAATCCGATTGCTTTAAGCTTTCTAAATTGGACCAAACCTGCAAGAAGCTCATTCAAATTTGAAAAAATGTGGATGGAGCACGTTGATATCTATGATAGAATAAAGGAATGGTGGGATTGGAATGGGGAAGGCACTGCCCAGTACAGATTGGTCCAAAAACTCAAAAATGTCAAAAAACAAGTCAAACTTTGGAACAAAAATGTTTTTGGAAACATCTTCGGAAAAAAGAAAGAGTTAAAACAGAAGCTTCAGGATCTTGAGTTAAAGATGGATACTATGGGGAGATCAGTTGAAGATGAAGTAAATGAAAAGAAAATTCTTTCTGAGTTGCACATGATCTGCAGTAGAGAAGAGTCCTTTTGGCGCCTTAAATCTAGGGCTATCTGGCTTAAAGAGGGGGACAGGAACACAAAGTTCTTTCACATGACCACTCTAAAGCACAGAGCCAGTAATAGGATCTTAGAGGTTTCTAAAAGCAACGGAAGTATCACTAAAGATCCAAACAGCATTAAGAAACAAGCACTTGAATTCTACAAAAATCTTCTTAGAGAGAGTAATGTCAGCAATCCGGAAGCTATTTCCTTCATGCTAGAAGCCATCCCTCAGAATGATATTGAGGACCAGAAATTCAGAGATATCACTAAAGCGGTCACGCTTGATGAGCTAAAAAAGGCTGTTTTTTCTCTTGAGGGGGATAAGGCTCCTGGACCGGATGGATTCTCCATTAATTTTTTTCAGAAATTCTGGGAAATATGCTCGGAGGATCTACTCAAAGCGGTTAATGAATTTTATAGATCGGGAAATCTTCTAAAAGAACTCAATAACACACACATTGTGCTGGCACCTAAGAAAATGGATGCAAAAGATTTCAAGGATTTCAGACCTATCAGTCTTGTTAATGCTATTTTTCGAATCTTTACCAAAATTATTGCTTCTAGGCTGCAGCTCATAATGAAGGATCTCATCTCAAGGCAGCAGAGTGGCTTCATTAAAGGCAGGATAATACAAGACGGTGTGATTATGGTGCACGAAACTATGCATTCTATGGAAAATAACAAAAAGGCAAACATGATCCTTAAGCTTGATATGAATAAAGCTTTTGACAAAGTTTCTTGGGTCTTCCTTGACAGGATTTTATCTAAATTTGGGTTCACAGAAAAGTTTAGAAAAATTGTTAAGTCTTGTATATCTACAGCCAGGTTCTCTGTGGTTGTTAATGGAGAGCCTGTGGGATTCTTCACCAGCAGCAGAGGTCTAAGGCAGGGAGACCCCATCTCCCCCCTACTCTTCATCCTTCTGGCTGACAGCCTTAGTAGAACAATTAGCAGAGCGGTGGAAGTCGGCCTTTTAAATGGTTCTAAACCCACTTCTCTCAGCCAAGCTGTCTCTCATCAACAGTTTACAGACGACACCATCCTTCTTCTTCTGGCCTCAGTTGTAGAAGCTAAAGCTATCAAGGCTCTTCTGCAGCTATATGAATCTGCTTCCGGGCAAGAGATCAATTACGACAAAAGCATCCTTTTTTTCTTTAACACCCCTGGGGAAAGACAGCTCAAGATTGCTAAAATTCTGGGCTGTAAAATTGGTACTCTTCCAGCAACATACTTAGGCCTCCCTCTTGGCACGAAGAAAGTCTCTCACACGGTGTGGGATGATTTATTGACGAGATTTCAGAAAAAAATGGCCGGTTGGAAAGGGACCACTCTCTCTAGTGCTGGTAAGTGCCTTCTCATTAAAAGCACACTCCAAAGTTTGCCCATATATATCATGTCACTATTCAAAATTCCTTCCTCCTTCAGAGAGAAAGTGGAAAGGATTCAGAAAAAAATTTTATGGCAAGGCATGGAAGAAAAGTTCAGATTTCACCTTGTGGCCTGGGATAAAGTCTGCACCCCAAAATCTAGGGGAGGGCTGGGAATAAAAAATATTGAGAAAATGAATGAGGCACTCATTGCTAAGATGGGCTGGAGATTGCTTTCTGAGAAACAACCCTGGATTGATGTTATTAAAACAAAATACTTGAATCAGCAAGCTGTTTACTCCTATCTGCATGATGAGCAACTCCCCAATGGTTCCATTTTTTGGAATAATCTGGTTAAGAGTAGAAACTTCATTAAGAAGGGAAGCAAATGGAAAGTTGGGGATGGCAGCGACATAAACTTCTGGGAGGATAACTGGTCCAATGATAATCTCTTGGAGAGATTTGGGATTGCTAAGGACAGCCTTATAAGAAAGTATGGAACTAAAGTCAAGGACTACATTGATGGAAATGGCACCAACAAGAATTGGAAAAGACTTACTATGGAGCGTATTGAACTGAAACAAATTATCTCCTCCCTCCAAGACCTTTTAGATCTCTTCCCTTTGTGTCAGTTGGATTCCAAGGATGAGCTGATCTGGAGCAATTCACACGATGGTAAATACTCAGTCAAATCTGGTTATACCAGTCTTTTCCACAGTAACCAATCAGATTTTAACTGGAACTTGATCTGGATGCCTGAGTTAACCCCCAAAATAAATTTTTTTCTTTGGCTGGCCATCAGAGGCAAAATTCTCACCACTGACAATTTGATGAAAAGAGGATTTATCATTCCCAATTGGTGCCACCTTTGCAGGAATAACTATGAAGACATTAGCCATCTGTTCATACATTGTGATTATGCCTTTAGAGCTTGGAACTTTGTCCTTTCCAAATTTGAAGCTCTCTGGGTGATGCCGGAGGATCTTATTCAGCTATGGAATCAATGGAACCCACCATTCAGACATTGTGCTATCAAAAGAATCTGGAAATTAGCCATCCCGCATTTAATTTGGAGGATCTGGAAGGATAGAAATAATATCGTTTTTAGAAATAAGAAGCAGAATTTTAAATTCACTACTGGCAAGATCTCCCAAGGCATCAAAGAGGACATGGCCAGATTTAAACCTCCCAAGAACAATTGTTACCCTGAAAATGAAAAGCACATCTTATCAAATTGGCAGATCGGATATTGGAGCAACCCCGGGAATAGTGTGGATAGATCTTTGGTTAAATGGCATCCCCCTGAATCCAATTGGTTCAAGCTGAACTTTGATGGAGCCTCTAAGGGGAACCCTGGAACAGCAGCTGGAGGAGGAGCAATACGGGACCATAAAGGTAATTTGATTGCTGCATATGCTGGAAAAATGGGAATCCAAACCAATCATTTTGCAGAAGCTTTATCTGCTCTATGGGGATTGAGAGTTGCACGGGCCCAAAATATCCAGAACCTCATTGTTGAAGGGGACTCCCTTAATATTATTAAACTGCTTAATCAGTCCTCTTCTCCTAGCTGGAATATCAAAGATTTTATCTCTGAATCCATAAGCATCAGTCATACCTTCAACAGCATCAGAATCATACATTCTTACAGGGAGGGAAACAAGCTGGCCGATGCATTGGCCAATTATGGCATTAATATAAATTTCACTATTTGGGATAATGATAGTATCCCTAATCAGCTTCACAACAGCATACATGCGGACCTTCACACGCAAACAATCTCTAGAGACATGCCTTAATCTTTGGAGGAAATCCATAAATTCTTCCACATGTGCTGTTTTAATTTATTTGGCGTGGCAAATGATATCTACTTCAAATGATAGCAAGATTTTGTTTAGGAACTTCAAGTGGAGTTGTCTAAATTTAAAAACAGCGCACGCGGGAGGTACAATAGCTGTTGATATTCGGATGCCAAGCTCCGACGAAAACCGAAGATAACTATAAGCCACCCAACCCTGTGAAAGCTGACAGCTCCACGAAAACCGAAGATAACTACAAGGTGAAAGCTGACAGGGAAAGGGTTTTCACGCGCGACTCCACGCAGGCTCAGATCGGCAATCATACAGCCGTTCGTGGGAGGACCAACGGCTACAGTTCCCATTTTTATGCGACCCGCAACAGTGAGAAACGAACCACTCTCAACGCCCAAAGGTATTCTGAAAATTGTTGTAACCAGCACATCATTGTGAAGATGGGAGGGCCTCCCTGCCAGATTGAGCCGTGCGCGGACCCTGACTGGAAAGAAAACACTGAGCTCTGGAACATTCTTAGCATCGGCGGATTCACCAACTTTGTGGAAAGAGTGCAAGGACATGATCAAAGCATCTCTGTTCGCTTTGCCAAGGAGTGGAATGAGAGGACGGTCGACTATGGAGGGCAGAAAATTCTTATTAATGAGGAACTCATAGCCGAAGCGACTGGCCTCAGCTTGGAAGGATACCGCTTCTTCAACAAGAGGGTTATCAAAGAGGTTGAAGAGAGAAGATTTGTGGAGGAGGAGGAGAAGCTTATATTCAACACCGCGGGTCTGCTTGTTAACTCAATTCCATCCCCGTATGATGAAGTCACCCGCATGATGATTCGCTTCATATCCTTGGAAGGCAGGTTTGTTACTGTCCCTGCCAAGCACCTTGTCTTTTTGAATCACTTTCGTAGGAGTAGGTTGGTTTGCTTCCCTCACTATCTGTTAAATTCTCTTGAACGCTCCATTTTGGAGTTCCAGAAGCATACCCGGGCGGTTCCCTTACACCAAGGGCTTATTTTGCTTATTCACAAGCACTGCCTTATTAAATTCCCCGGTCTCCCTTCCTCTCCCGGCCCGGCTTTGTTGGGTTCCGCTGCTGCCAGTCCTGTCTCCCCTGCTGCCCCTGCTGCTGCCCCCGCCTTCGGTGCTGCTACCCCCATGCCGGCTGCTCATGCTTCTCCTTCTTTTCCTCCTGTTGCTGCCCCTGCCACCCACCCTGTCTCTACCTCTAAACGTGTCACCAGGGCTTCTAGGAGACTCAACCTTGAGTCTACTGCTGAGGGGGTTGAACCTTTGGAGGACATTGCTCGTGATCTGCTGAACATTAGTAGTGCCAGTCCCCAGGCGGCACCAACGGATAACCCTTCTAGGAGATTGGAGGCCTTAGAGGCTGAGCTTAAATTGCTGAAGGATGAGGTTAAAAACCTTGCTAAGCAAAAAGGCAAACAAAGCATTGAGGGGGAAGGGAGCATTGGCAATAGCCAGATTGATGACATATACAAAAAACTGACCTCCTTAGACTCCCGCCTAGGGAAGATGAAGACTAGGCATGAGTATAATATTGCAGCCTTCAGGGCCATCGAGGAGTTCATCGAAGGTCATGCAAGAAGTGTTTCACATCTTAGCGGTGTCCCGGCTACACTTTGGGGCAATGAGAAAGAGAGCAAAAGAACCAGAGAGGAGCTCGATAAGACGGATGCTGCTCATATGACCACGCTGGGCATGTATCATGCTTGGAAAAGAGTAAAGATGAGTATTGATCAAGCGGCCAAGAAGTAGTCCCGACTACTTTTGCTGGTCCTTATTGTTTTTATTACTGCTTCTTGGCTGTAGGCTTGCTGTTTTTTTGCCGTTGTTTTGCTGTTAAGTCTCGTTTGTGTAGCTGTTCTGGGATTCGTTGTTCTTTGCTGTAACTTTTGTGCTTTGCTACAGCTTCTCTGCTCCTCTCTCTTATTCCGGCTTTTAGGCCTTCTTTTGTACACAAGGGTATAGTCCCTTTCAAAAAACTATTTACCAATATTATATCTAGTGTTTTAGTGGATCTCAGTGCTTCCATCAATTTTATAACAAAATATATGTTCAAAATGTTGTCTTTAATAGGATTACAACCAACCAACACCTTTCTTCAATTGGCAGATCAATCTATAAATGTAACAGATGGAGTGATTGAGGATGTAATGGTCACAATTGAATCTTGGGAGTATCCCATCAAGTTTATGGTCCTACATCCTAAAGATCAAAAGTTGGTATATCTAGTCATCTTAGGAAGGCCCTGGTTGGCTACTATTGCTGCATATATTGATTGTAGGTTGGGGAAAATGACCATTTTACATGGGGAAAAATAAAATAATATATCATTTTACCCTCCTTCCTAGCCATATGTGGATTTTTGTGAACATGTATGGGTAGATTATTTAGATACTAATCATCTAAGTTCTTCTTATCTGACCACCATTGCATTGAAAAATCACATGAAAGAAATTGTTGAGTCATACACAATGTCTGATGGAGAGGACAATGTGGCTACAAAAATTGGAACTGAGGCTATGGAAATTGGAACTAAGAATACAAAACCATATGTTTTGAACACATTAGATAATATTACCTTGGTAAGTGAAATTTCCAATGAAAGTTGTAAAGAAACCTATGCTTATCATGAGGAATGTGTAATCATTGATTTCTATTGTCCTTTAACCAGGGTTATGTCTCTTGAAAATATGACTATTTTGCACATGCTTTAGCCTCATGCTTTTCCCTTGAATTATTTAATTTTTGATTCAGAGCTCATTATTTTTAAAGACACCAATCAAGTGATTGTTGACATAGGAAAAGATCTGACTATTGGTAATAACTTATAGGCCAAACACAAGACTAGGGTTGTAGAAATCTTGAGAAAGCATTCCTAAGATTTTTCTTGGGATTATATCGATATGAAAGGGATACATCCAATCATCTACATTCACAATATCTACATCGAGGATGCTAAACCTGTGACAGATCGACAAAGAAGAATTAATGTAACACTTAGAGACATAATCAAAAAAGAGACACAAAAATTTCTGAAGGTAGGATTCATTAATCCTATATCTGATAGTCAGTGGGTATCACCACTAGTTATAGTTCACAAGAAAAATGGTAAATGGATAATATTTGTAGACTATAGGTAACTTAATAAATCCACCAAGAAAGACTACTTTCCCCCATCCTTTATTGATCAGATTCTAGACAATCTTACAGGTAAGAAATATTTCTCCTTTATGGATGGGTTTAGTGGGTATAACCAAATTAGTATTGCACTTGCTGACTATGATAAAACCACCTTCACTTGTCCCTGGGGTAATTTTTCATATAGATTCTCACCATTTTTGCTTTGTAATGCACCTGCTACTTTCCAGAGAGCAATTTTGGCCATTTTTGTAGATCTTACAAATGACCATGTTGAAGATTACATGGGTGAATTCATTTTCCACAGTTCCACTTTTGATGAATCTCTGAAAAATATTGAAAAAGTATTAACTAGATGTGAGAAACATAGACTTTCCTTGAGTCATGAAAATTGTATGATTATGTTTGATCAAGGAATTGTCTTTAGTCATCATATTTCTCCCAAAGGAATATAGGTTGACCCCAAAATAATTAAAGTAATTACTCAGCTATCTACACCAAAAAATCATACTGCATCAAGATTTTCCTTAGACATGTAGGGTATTATAGGTGGTTTATCAAATAATTTAGTAAAATTGTTGCACCTATGTTTTCTTTGCTGACAAAAGATGGTGTTTTTGAATGGTCCCCTCAATGTTAGTAGCCTTTCAAGATTATAAAAGAGAAGCTAACCACCACTCCATTCTTGAGAGGACCTAACTAGGGGAAGCCTATCCATATTCACACTGATGTGTCTTATACAAAAATGAGAGTTTTTCTTGGAAAAAAGGATGTAGAAGATCATATATATGCCATTTATTTTAGTAGCAAGAATATGACCCCTACAGAGAGAAACTACACCACTATGGAAAAATAATTTTTAGTTGTTGTTTACTCTTTAAATAAATTCAGACACTATATTACTAGATAATAAAAATATTTGTTTATAATGACCATTCGGCCATAAGGTATTTGATGAATAAACCAGTAGTGGGGGGAAAAATTATCAGATGGTTACTCTTGTTGTAAGAATTTAACTTAAAAATTATTGATAATATAGGAAAGACTAACATTGTTTCTAATTTCCTTTCAATATTGAATGTTTCAAGAGAAGAAGCAGTCCAAGATCATTTTCCAGATGAAAACTTATTTGTAATATCGACTCAGCATCCATGGTTTTCCGATCTTGTGAATTACTTAACTACAGGGAAGTTTCCATCTTACTTTACCAATAAGGAACAAAAGAGATTAGTTAAGAATATCTCAACATATAAATGGTGTAATGTAATTTTAATTAAATCTGTTCCTGATATGCTTCTTCACAGGTGTGTTCATGAGGATGAAGTATATGACATACTGAGAGCTTGTAATGATGAGACTAGAGGAGAAAATTACTTAGTGAAGAGGACAATTCACAAGGTCCTTGGAGCTAGGTATTACTTTCCTTCTCTTCAAAAGTCTTTCAATAAGTACATGTGGTAGTGTGATGCATGTCAAAGAATGGGAAAGCCTAAATTGTCCATGGAAATTCCTCTCAATCCTCAGCTGGTCTTAGGACCATTTGAGAATTGGGGTATTGATTTCATTGGACCTTTTGATCCCCCATCCTTTAGGAAAGAGTACCTTTTGGTGTGCACTGATTATGTCACATAGTGGGCTGAGGTTCAAGCATTGACATCTGCCAATGAAGATGCTATAACTAAATTTTTATACAACAGGGTCATGTTGAGATTTGGTGCCCCTAGAGCTATTTTATCTTATCACAGACCTCAATTTATTTCCATTACTTGTTTCTAACCATATGAACTTGTGTATGGGAAGGATCCATTGTTACCGTTTGATTTTTAATTACAGACTTGGAGGACATCAATGGAAACTGGCATCGATTTGGAAGAATCATAATGTGAGAGAGTAATACAACTAAATGAGTTGGATGAAATGAGGATGGAGGAACAACAATGAACTAAGATTCTTCAACATCAAATAAAATCTTGACACGATGATCGTATCAAATAAAGAAATTTCAATGAGGGAGATTGGGTCTTACATTTTTACTCAAAGTATCAACAGTTCAAAGGCAAGCTAAAGACAAGATGTTTGGGACCATACCAGATCAAACAAGTGTTTGATAATGGCTCTATGATATTTTTTCCAATTGATGGATATAGAATAACTCTTTTGGTGAATGTACATAGATTAAGGATGTATCAATGTCCTCTAGATAAAGAAACCTTCAACAAAGATATGTTGTTATGTGAGGAAATGGATTCAGTGGAGGAGTTTGGCTCTTCCCGTCATGAGTGGTCATTTTAAAATTTGAATAAATAAAGATGATCATGTTTTTGATCTTATTTCCCTTAGATTGTAGTTTTTTTGTTTGTTTCATGCTTTCAATAAAGGTGGGCATATCTATTGTTAGAATTTACACTACTCACATTTTATCTATGAGCACAGGATGTAGAAATCTATGGATATCGGTAAGATGAGATGGAAAGGGTAAGTGTATTTTACTTTGCTATGGATATTAACTTTTTAAGTACTTCCCCATCACATTTAATTAGCATGATTAAACCAATATATAATTTTCAATGCATTTAATGGGAATATCATTCAAACTCTTGTGATGTGGAGTGGGGTGTAATTAATCATAATTAGAAATGACATCGTATGTGTCAAATTTCTAAGAAAAGGATGGGATTTTTATAAGAAGGACATGTGTCATTATTATTCAATATGATGGGGTGTGTGTCATACCATGCATTGAAACTCCCCACACATACTTGGTCCTATCAACTTTTCATGCCACCAATTTTGCAATGACCTAAGGCAATTAAAAGATTGTGGTATATTTTAAATTATCATGTGTCAAACACTTCATGTCATTTCTTTGTGAGTTCAAACACAACATTTTCATTCTGGACAACTACCAAATTTTTTCTATACTATGGGGTACAAGAAGAAATATGAACTAGAATCTCTAGACCCACTACTCCGAAATGCTACAATTTCTTAGGTATTTTATGATGCTGGATGGCTAGAATTTATTATGAAATTCGAGAGCTTTGATGAAATTTTATTTGACAAGTTTTTGATAAATTTTGAAGCCACTTGCTTATGAAATGAAATAATTAGTCAAGTTGTTTCTGACCTTTTTTTACCAGACTTCGATCTCAAGGTTATGAAAAATTCTCCTCTTAAAGACCTAATTCCCCTATTTCATGAGGTTGGAAAAGATCTTCCAGAAGTAATCCTCACTTCATATGGTAATTAGAAGGGGATTAAGCAAGAAATTTTTCTTGGTATTTGGAAGGAAGTTACTAAATGGGTCAACAGGTACTTTATCTATGTCGGAAAACCATTTGTTCTTAGAGGGGATTCATTAAAGATTTTAATTCATTTAAAGAAAGGCTACATAAACCCTAAAATCGGGGTAAATTTACCTGAATATTTAGATGATGTAGTCATTAAAGTGGGGTAGAAATATAAAAATGGAGGTGGTAGGGATGCATTGAAACACCTGGGGCTTATTCAATTCATCTGTTCACATCAATTTTTCTATAGAACCAAGAGAAGGATCAAACAAATAAGTGTCCAAAGAAAATCAAGAAGGGACCATCTCCCATTAGTCAAACTAATATTGATTCAGATCCTCGCCCTTCACAAGAGAATGTTGAAGAACCTAGTATTCGGGAGAGTACATCTTCTATGCCACTAAATTGTAAGGGTAAAATCACTTTACCAGTTCCTTCTTATATTTTGTTGAGGCCAAGATGGTCTTGTACTTTGCAGAGAGCTAAAGTTTCTCAGCCAAAATTTTTCAATAATATTCTACTCCCATTGTGGAGGAGAACGAAGAGGCTGGTACCTTGACTATCCTTGATGACCAATCTAAGGATGATATATTCACAACAACTATCCCTATAACACAGAGTCTAGATATTTCTTTAGTGCCAGAAACCAAGTCAGGAGCTCCATAAATTCCTTCAGCACTAGATATACAAACCTTAGTGTTAGAATCTGTTGCAATGGGGATTGGATGATAAGAATCTCATGGAGATGATGTAGTGAGGTGTTATCTAGATGAAAATACCTCCCTAAAGGAAAAGTTAAAAGGTATGTAAGAAACCAACTTATCTTTACAAAATGTATTTACACGGAGAAATGTAGAAAAAAGTGAGGGAAATTATTGTTTTAAAGGTAGAGGTTAGTAGTCTCAAGAGATAAAGAGATATATGCCTTAAAGTATGGGATAATTTAAATATGTTATCTCTTCAGAATAAAGCATTAAAAAGGAAAATAAAAATTTAAAAGAGGATAATGAGGCCAGTGAAAATGAGAAGAAGAAGTTAGAATCTATTTTTATACTATGTTCATCCATTGGCTTGTAAGCTTCTGGCTTGTAGGAAACCTTCTTCTGTCTATAGCATGTATGTCTAAGAGATATTCTATGCTTAACAATCAATGAAAATATGTAGTCAAGAACCTCATAAAGCTCCTGATGGAAAAATCTTTTTGTCAATTTATCAAAATAGTACCCTTGAGATACAAAATCAACTGTGTGAATTTTACCTCCACAACATGTTGGTCACCAATGTGCCTAATTTATTTATTAATCTATTTGTGGGAGATTTTCAATTGAAGGTCTTTCAGTACTTTCTTAGGAACTAAATTACATGGAGCGAATAAACAAAAAATTTCACTCAAGGAACTTGCACCATAGGTTTCTACATTAGGCCTACCCATCACAATGATGTCGCCATGAAGAATTTTTTTTATTTTCTTTATTATTTGGTTGGGGTTAGGGAAAATACTTCAAAGATTTTATTGAAATGTGTGCAATATTTTGAGGCCTATATTCAACAACATTTCGGTGAAGCAATGCAGACTTGTGATATAAGATGGGATACCTTAACTTTCCATTAAAAAGGAGGTAAGTTATCTCCCCTCAAAATCTCAGTTGGTGTATGCAAAGGGGTGATACATTAGTTAGAAAAATGACAATGAATACAGTGATGAGTGGGTAGGAACACAAGTGAGGCCACATCTTCTCCTAAATACGATTAATAACTGAAATAATAACACTTCCTAGTCACATGATAGTTTCACAACTTGAGTGGAAGTTATTTCCAACAATCAAGGATGCAAAGGAACCAAGAAATAATATGTAGATAAGTTTGAGGAATATTATATGGCACAAAAACTTGGCCTTAGGGTAGGGAAAAGATGAGTTGCATAGGGACATATAATCGGTAAAGTGTAGGGGAGATGATGAGTGTATTAATTGACTTATTTATATCATCTATGTGATTATTGATTTATTATTAAACATGATTAATTAGTGCATGGGGATGTTTTAAATAGTCATATCCTAGTAAGTTCAATGCATTTCTCTTCTTTTGTTTCATGCAACTTGTTAACCATAGAATATCCAACTAATCACCTCTATGAGTGAAATGTAGTGTCATGTGTAAGATAATAGTGGACACTTACTACCAATTATGGGAATTGTAATCAAGGAGTCCAAGTCTAGAGCCTTCGTGTAGTCATCTAAGACTTTTTCTATTGGCAACCTTTAAACATGGATCTTGTTTTTAGCATTTTTGTAAGATTTAATGAACTTTAATAGGGTTTTTAGTGAAAAAAATTAGTTCATACAATTTTGGCATGATGTGTAACCAACTATGTCTATATAGAATTATCCTTGAACAAATTAGTAGTTAGTTGATGTTGGTAATCTGCAATATGTTTATAACAATTAGTATATATTTTCAAGATATGTACTAAGTATGTTATGGAACTTTTCTGAATCAATATATTAGATGTTGTTTTGAATATCTTGTGGTGTTGAGATTACCTCTGTCTGGAGGAAGATAAAGGGCCCATTCGACTAAGGTGACTAGAGGATTTTATGTTTATGCATGCTCGTGGTTTCTGATAAGTTATAGTTTGAATACAATTACTTATTTCCTTTACTGCAATTTCCTTTCATTGTGTGTTATTTCAATTCTACAATTTCAATTTAGAGTGTGTGTTATTTGAATTCTATTATATTGATTTGGTGTGTGCTTTCAATTCCAGAAAATTATTTCGATTAAATGAATTTTGTTACAGTAATGTTGTTTTAATATTTTTACATTACATTTCCATAGATTAGCAGAGACATGGAGAAACATAAAAACCAAACCCCCCAAAAGAAACTACTAAACAATTGAGTTGCATAGAGCTTCATTTCATACAACCTTGGACACACAACCCTATTTTTATAATGATACTAAAAGAAGAATCTGTTAGTTAAATGATTGGAGAATAAAACAAACCATCATGAATCTCTTAATATTATCTTTGACAACAATGACAATATCTTGAAAAACCTTTTTATGTTAGGATAAATTTTATTATCCTATTATTAATTATGCATAGTAGGATTATTTAATTAATTTTATTAATTAAATAATTAATGATTAAATTGTTATATGGTTAAACAACCATATTTGTCTGTTTGCACATTGTTATATTGTTATAAACAATATATTTGTCTTTATGTAATTTTGCTTCCCGGATGTTATTGGAAGCTTGTGAAATCTGGTTTTTGGTTGCACCTGTGCAACTCATTTTCCCGGATGTATTTGGCTGTGCAATATCTATAAATATTGCAGCCCATTCTCTGTAATTGTTTACTGATTGAGATCAATAAAATATACACAGGCTTCCGTCCCTGTTTCTCAATCTACATTTGGTACCAGAGCGAAATTCTGGCCCTGTGAAGGTGTGGAAGAGAGAGCAGCAGAGAAAGAGGAGATTGGAGACGTATTTGCAGCATTCGAGAGCCTGTGCAGCCTCGTGCAAACTCCCAGCCCCATCCCTGCCTCCCCCACATCAGCCTGTTCCTTCCAGGTACTTGGAAGGCAAATTTTTTTTTGCACTGGTGCACTCAGCACCAGGCAAAAATTGCTACAGGTATTGAATTTAAAAAAAAAAAATAAAAATTTCCCCAATCAGGGTTTTGATTTTACTGCATTTAGAGGTATATTTTGTTTTGGAGGATTGCTTTGCTGTGTATATGCACC
The DNA here is from genome assembly GCA_019776745.2 of Taxus chinensis. Lineage (NCBI taxonomy): Eukaryota > Viridiplantae > Streptophyta > Pinopsida > Cupressales > Taxaceae > Taxus > Taxus chinensis. The sequence continues at coordinate 482,321,596 of CM034154.1, read as the reverse complement.
TGCAGTGAATACACAGAGCAAAGAAAATAAAAAAAAAGAGAAGAGGCGTTTTTCTTGATCTAGCACCTGTACAAGGAGAAAAAAAGCGTTTTTTTGAGAGCATATGCGCCCTTTGCTGTCCCATGCGCGGCCAGCATAAGAAAAAACGTTTTTTTGGAGCAAACAACAGGAAAAACGCGCCATTTTCTGCCCCCAGCGCCTGCACAAAGGAGAAACAACGTTTTTGTGAGCACATTCAACAAAAAACGCGGCCCAGGCATTGAAAAAAACGCGGCCAGTGAACAAAAACGCAGCCCCAGGAAAAGAATACAGCAAAAAAAACGCGCCCAGCAACTAAAATATGCGGCCAAGCAAGTAAAAAAAACGCCCCAAGGAGAAAAATACAGCAAAAAACGGCCTGTACAGTGCGGCCAAAGGAGAAAAACGCGCCCCAACACAAAAAACGCGGCCTGGGAAGGAGAAATTGCGGCCTGAGCAAAGAAATAAAGTCTCAGATCCGTTTTTTGGGCAAATAGAACCCTAAAAACGCCCCTTCACCAGCATGCGCCACGTGGCATTCATTTTTCAAGAGGTAAGTCAATTTATTTGACAATAAATACAAATTTCTTCCTTTCATAGTCCAAGCGCCCCAAGTGGCCAAGTTGGTTATTGCATGTGCCTTAGGAGTGAGAGGTTTGAGGATCAAATCCCACAAAAAACACTCAAAAACTCTCCTTTTGCATCTGGCGGAAATTTTGGCAGAACTGCTAAATTTAGCAGCTTTTTTGAATTTAGTTATAACTAACTAAATTTAGCGGAGAATCCCTAATTTAGGGTAAAAAAAAAAATTTCTCCCATTTGGTCTGTTTTCTCATTCCAGACATTTTTTGCAAAAGGAGACCCACCTAAAAATTGCATTTTCAGCTATTTTTTTGCAATTTTTAGCATTTAGGGCTCAGGAGGTCACCAGGACCCCGAAACTGAAATTTTTTACCTGTCATTCAAATTGTATTATATATTGTACTAATTTGCAGGTTGCCATAGTCAACTGCAAAACTTTGTAACTGCTAAGAAACTGGCAGAATTGTAATCAAAAATAGTAAATTTGGTTCTGTAACACTCACGAGATCCTAGATCTCATTCGCAGCGTTCGGTATATACAGTGCCTCTGGGAAGCGCTTACGGGTAAAGCCGTCGCGACTACTACTGCACTTAACGCCTAATATAGCTGCAACAACGTCGTCTGGGCATCGTCCCTATAAATCGACGGGGAGTAATAAGGTCACAGTGCACACACTATGAACCATCCCATCCGTCTGTGAACGATTGCAAGACATAAATCCGGACTGAGAAATTATCCGAGTATATAGCGAAGTTACGCGCGCGTATGAGGATATTTCTTTGAGCCGGTGTCAATAATCACACAGACCCCATCAGTACTGTCTTGGTACCACGTATCGAATTCTTTCACGTACGTTAACGCCTCTTTCACGTACCGCCGGGTATATAGAAAGGGCGAGCTTCTTCCACGTACCGACGGGTATATCGGAAGGGCGCGTATATAGAAAGGTTCGGTATATCGGACTGACGGTATATAGATTGGGAGACCTTATACCTGGAGTGATAAGAGCCAAACCCTGTCAGTGATCTCTGCAAAATGGGCACCAATGCCCCCAAATTTTTTCTTCCGGATTCACAATTGCTCAGAGGAAGCAACTATGCTGCTTGGAAGACAAAAATCAAGACACAGCTTGAGTTTGAAGAAATCTGGCCTGTTGTGACTGGTACTCTAACCAGATCACCAACGGATGCAACACAACAACGACAATTTGATAGAGCAGATCAGAAAGCAAAGCTCATCATCTTGTTTGGAGTATCCGACGATGTGCAAGTCCACATTCGAGATGCTACATCAGCAAAAGAAGCTTGGGATAAACTGAGCACAATATATGAGGCCAAGAACAAGAATGTCATACTCAATTTGCAGAGTCAGTTACATACGTTGAAATTCAAACAGAATGAGAAAATTGAAGCCTTCCTAAGAAGAGTTGCAGAGTTGAGGGCTTCACTTCTAGCCCTAGGAGAAGAGGTCAAAGATGAGTCTCTCGTTCCCATTGTTCTGAGAGCTCTCCCTTCTTCTTACCGAATTTTTGTCACAACTCTAAACTTGTCAGATACGACAATTAGTTTTGACAAGTTAGTAAACCTACTGCAACAAGAGGAAGCAATGCACAACAAGGATGATGAAGAGGAGCAGGCACTGTCTTCACATCAAAAATGGAAAGGAAAAGGTAAAGGAAAACCTAAATCCTATCAGAAGTCCCCACATCAGAATCAGTATCATGGGGACAATCAACAGAAGAAGCGATGTCCCATTTGCAAAAGAGGACATGACTTGCAAGAATGTTGGTTTAACACATATAAGAAAGGTTCATCAAGCAATTCTGGACCACAACAACAACAAACTTACAAGGGACATTCAAACAATTATCACGGGCAGAAAAAGGGGAACTGGAAAAGAAGACCCCACCAGCAAGGTAATATTGCTGAGCAACAAGATCAGTCAGACAATGAAGACTTCTTGTTCACTGCTCGATCAAGTGAACCATCCACGTCATCTAGTGAAGTCTGGTATGTTGATTCGGGAGCCACTCGACACATGACCGGCCACAGAGACTGGTTTATTTCAATGAGGGACACGCCATCGAAAAATCATGTTTCGTTGGGAGATGATTCTTCATATACAGTACAGGGGATTGGAAACATTTCTCTACCCCTTGGTTCACGCAAATGCAAACTATCAGATGTTCTATATGTCCCTGGGTTGACAAAGAACCTTCTTTCGGTCAGTCAACTCCTAGATCACAACCTGAAAATTGACTTTGATAGTCAATCCGGCAAGAAAATGTGTTTGATTCGAGATAAATCCAGAGGCTCGAAAATAATTGCAAAAGCCTCAAATGTGGGAAGAATGTTTCAACTTGATTTCATTCACAAAAATGATCAAGCACTCGTGGCTAAAAACTCCACCTCAGCTCAGTTGTGGCATAGGAGATTTGGTCATGTAAGTTTCAAATATCTCGACACACTTCGCCGGTGCAATATGGTACATGGGCTACCATCTCTTCAGAAGGATACAGACAAGTGTCCTCACTGCTTAGCAGGGAAACAACACAGAGTTTCATTCCAAACAAGTACTTTTCGAGCTCATGGAAAACTTGACCTGGTTCATACCGATCTGTGCGGTCCAATGCAGCCAAGTCATTCAGGGTTCCAGTACTTCATGCTCTGTGTTGACGACTATTCACGAAAAATGTGGATTTTTTGTCTTCGCAAGAAAAGTGAAGCCTTTGAAACATTCAAAAAGTTCAAAGTGGCAGTTGAGAAAGAAACTGGTCGTCACATCAGAACTCTCCGCTCAGATCGAGGGGGGGAATTCACCAGTGATGAGTTCAGAGACTATCTACAAACTCACGGGATTCGTCGACAAATGCCTCCTCCACACACACCGCAGCAAAATGGTGTTGTTGAGAGAAGAAATCGTACTATCATGGAAATGGTGCGATGCATGATCGATGATTCCGAACTTGCAAAGACATTTTGGGCAGAAGCAGCAAAAACAGCAGTGTATTTGTTAAACAGAGCGCCCACAACTGCTCTTGATGGAATTACACCACAAGAAGCATGGTCAAAAAGGAAACCATCCATTGCACACCTCAGAGTATTCGGGTGCAAAGCCAGCATGCACATACCCAAACAGAACAGAAAGAAATTGGACATGAAGTCACAAAATCTCATCTTCATTGGATACAGTGAAGAGACTCTTGGGTACAGACTGATGGATCCTAAGACCAGAAAAGTCTACACAAGCAGAGATGTTGAGTTTTTCGAGAAGAAGGAAGCAGAGACTCCTCCTCCGGACTCGCAAGATGTAGATTTTTCACCAGTTGTAAAAACTGAAGCAAATGTTCCCTCAGAAGATGAAAGTGATGATGGGGATGATGGTGTTGATCAGATAGGACCACAACCCATGGGAACAGCTCAACGTATGCCTAAATGGTGTACAAGCACATTACGAGATGCAAGACTGGATGCTCCACCGGATACATCCACCCCTGGACCACGGACTCGCAGTAAAGCAAGAGAAGAAGTTAACTTTGCTTTGATGAGTAGAGTTATTGAAACAGACGAGCCATCTACAGTCCAGGAAGCCCTACAGTCAAAAGCTTGGAAAGATGCCATGGATTCTGAATATCAATCAGTGATGAAGAATAACACTTGGCAGCTTGTCGATCTTCCACCAGGGAAGAAACCCATTGGTTGCAGATGGATATTCAAAACTAAGTACAAAGCAGATGGGACAGTAGACAAGTGTAAAGCAAGACTTGTAGCAAAGGGGTACGCACAGAAAGAAGGCATTGACTATGAGGAGACATTTGCTCCCACAGCTAAGATCAAAACGATCAGGATGATCTTTGCTCTAGCTGCTCAGTTTGGATGGAAAGTTCACCAGATGGACGTAAAAAGTGCCTTCCTGAATGGAGATTTGCAAGAAGAAGTCTACATGACTCAACCTGAGGGATATGTAGTACCTGGTCAAGAAGAAAAGGTATGCAGACTCAGGAAATCTCTGTATGGCCTCAAACAAGCACCCCGGGCATGGTACATCAAGATTGATGAGCATCTCGTACAACATGGATTTGTCAGAAATCCATACGATCCCAATCTCTACCTCAAAAAGCAAGGGGGGGAGATGGTGATTGTTGTAGTTTATGTCGATGATCTAGTCATCACTGGCAGTTCAGTGAAGATGATTGATGAAACAAAGAAAGATCTTAAGCGATCATTCGACATGACAGATCTCGGGCTTATGCACTACTGTCTTGGACTGGAAGTATGGCAGAAAGAGAATCACATATTTGTTTCTCAGATGAAATATACCAAGACAACGCTCGAGAAGTTTAGGATGATGGATTGCACACCAATTGCTACACCTATGGAGAACAGATTACAGTTATCTCGTTCAGATCCATCTCCTGAGGTAAGTGCCACTCTCTATCGGCAGCTGATTGGGAGTCTCATTTACCTGACCTACACTAGACCAGATATCAGCTTTGCAGTGAGCTATCTATCCAGGTTCATGCAAGAACCCAAAATTTGTCATTGGAAAGCAGCAAAACGCATTTTAAGATATCTCAAAGGATCAGTGGATCTTGGTCTAGAATACAAGAAGAACGAAAACTTCTTCTTGACTGGATATTCGGATTCAGATCATGCAGGTAACATTGATGATAGAAAATCCACTTCTGGATTTGTATTCTTTATGGGATCTGGACCAATATCATGGGGAAGTAAGAAACAACACTTTGTTTCTCGCTCTTCCACAGAAGCCGAGTATCGTTCTGCAGGAGAAGCTGTCTGTGAAGCGATTTGGCTACGTCGCATACTGGAAGGACTTGGAATACCACAGGACAAACCGACCACCATGTATGTTGACAACGAAGGTGTTCTCAAACTTGTTCGCAATCCAGTTTTTCACGAGAGAACAAAGCACATTGAAGTTCAGGTTCATTTCATACGCGAACATGTATTGAAGCACAACATCCAGCTTCAATTTTGTCCAACAGCTGAACAACGAGCAGATATTTTCACAAAGTCACTTGCACGTGACAAGTTCGAGTTGTTCAGAGCATTTCTCTCCTCATCTCTTCAGACAATGCACAATTAAGGGGGGGAATGTTAGGATAAATTTTATTATCCTATTATTAATTATGCATAGTAGGATTATTTAATTAATTTTATTAATTAAATAATTAATGATTAAATTGTTATATGGTTAAACAACCATATTTGTCTGTTTGCACATTGTTATATTGTTATAAACAATATATTTGTCTTTATGTAATTTTGCTTCCCGGATGTTATTGGAAGCTTGTGAAATCTGGTTTTTGGTTGCACCTGTGCAACTCATTTTCCCGGATGTATTTGGCTGTGCAATATCTATAAATATTGCAGCCCATTCTCTGTAATTGTTTACTGATTGAGATCAATAAAATATACACAGGCTTCCGTCCCTGTTTCTCAATCTTAAAACTGAATATCATTACACTTTCCTACTTTCCATCTACAACCTTGAATGAGAAAATTCATAATTTGGAGCAATTTTTTCCAAAAAATAGAACCATTGGGAAGTTTGTATTGAAAGAGAAATGAATTCACATTTTTTTGAGCTAAATATTTAACTTTGATTAGTTCAATCTAAAGTTGTTCCTCCTTTAACATTCTCCAACCCATTTTAGAAATTAAAGCAGTATTCATTTTTTTAATGTCCTTGATACCAAGCCCACTAATTTTATTAGGAATATAGACTTGATCCCATGCCACCAAATGATATCTAAATATTTATTCAGTTACATGCCAAATAATTTTTTTTTGGATCCTTTCAATCCTATCAATAACCATTGTAGGCATGTTGAAAATAGACATTATATATATATGGGTAAGTTTTGTAAAGTGTTTTTAATAAGAAGACATTTTCTAGCACTAGAGAGAGCATCCCTTTTCCACCCAACTAACTTTCTCTAAAATATTTCTAGTAAGGAATTCCACACTATCATAGCAACTTTATTGGTCCCAACAGGAAACCCTAGGTTGGTAGTAGGTAAAGAGCTGATTTTATAGCCCAAAATAAGAGCAATTATTTTTTGTCTTTCCAAAGGGGTATTGAATAAATATACTGATCTCTTATCAAAATTAACTTTTTTACCAGAAGAAACCTCATAAAATTTGAGAATAGTCTTGATATCTTTAGCCTCAAGAATGGATGCCATTAGTAACAAAATTGTGTCATCAATAAATGTCTAATGTGAGATTTTCTGATTTGTAGAAGTGGGACTAGCTCCTTGTAAGAGACGTGCATTAACAACCTTAGTGATAGATCTACTATGGATATCATCCATGAGTATGAAAAGGAGAGGGGATATTGGATCTCCCTGTTTTATGCCCTTGTTGTTGGCAAAGAAGCCAACCGAAGCACCATTGACCACAACTGCAAATCTAGATATAGATATACAACCCTGAATGATCTTTCTAAATTTATGTTGTAACTAAAATTTAGCCAAGGCCTTATCCAAAAAATACCAAGAAAATTTTTCAAAAGCCTTATTTATATCCAATTTGATTTCCATACCTACTTTTTTTATTTTATCCATGGAATGAATGGTTTCATGAACCATGATCACCCCATCTTAAATTATTCTCCCTTTGATGAAACCACTTTGTTGTTTTAGGATCAAATCAGAAAGTATACGTTGGATTCTAGTAGCAAGAATCTTTGTAAATATTTTGTATACCACATTTACTAGACTGATAGGTCGAAAGTCCTTGAAATATTTGGCATCCATCTTGGGGGACTAGCATGATATGAGTGTTATTTAGTTCTTAATAAGGTCACCATTTCTATATAACTCATTGAATACCTTGAGTAAGTCTTCTGAACAAATATCCCATAAATATTGGAAGAAATCTGTAGAAAAGCCATCTGGTCCTGGTGCCTTATCTCTTTCAAGAGAAAATCCAACTTTTTGAAGCTCCTTTATAGTCACTAATTTGGTAATAATTTTAAGCCCCTCTTCATAAATAATACCTCCAGGGTTGGATTCTAAAAGATAAGAGATAACCTCTTCATTGCTAAGATTTTTCTCCATGAATAGATTTTCATAAAATCTAAGTGCTTCAGCTTTGATGTCATTCTAATACTTGGTAACAATTTCATTTCCTTTTGAGACTTTTGTAATCTAATTTCATGCTTTGTGCTTAAGGGTGGTCATATGGATTTTTTTTTTATTTCTATCTCCCTCTTTCACCAAAATCACCTTGGATTTAAGTCTTCAATAGGTTTCTAAAAGGAATGATAACTAAATCAGACCAAGCCAAGAACATAGATGTTACTCAAACACCACGATCAAGAAGATGAAAGTAATTCACTAGAATAACTTTACATAAAACTTTGCAAACAAATGAGTAGAAATATCATCTATTATTACGGAACTCAATGAAATAAAATGAGAATGGGCCTTACTTATATAGGTAAGGAATAACAATCTAAGAACCAGTCAAGGTCATAGATCAAACCATAAATCAAGGAAAGAACTAGTCATCAAAGAACTATTCAAGACCATATATTTAGGAGAGAACTATACCTAACAACTAGATCATATCCCCCTAATATAAAAATAAATATAAACAAATATCCACACACATAAGGGGGTGAGGATAAATACAATAAAGGTAAATAAAGTACCTAGGTGAACATGAGCTAAGGTAAATACCTTCTCTAATAGTTTCCTCTATACTATAAATGGTATGCAAGTCAGAAAGAAGTTTCTTTTCTAAAATTTGATCAATTAAGTCCATACCTGTAGTGTATATTTTCTATTCAAGATATTGTAACTATTGCTTCATATCCTTCTTTTCAAAATTATTACTGAAAACCTCTTTATTTCATGTTCTCACTTGATTAGGACCAACGATGGAGGAGCAGGATGAGTGGGAGTTTTCAATTTTTGAAAACAAGTGGGAACTTCAGGAGGGTCTATCAAATTTACAGGGTGATCAAGAGGAAGGCCTGAAGAATCACGTGATCATGGAGCCCATTGGTACTACAGATAAAAATGGAAGGCCTAGCACGTAGGTGGAACTTTTTTGGGGGAAAAAATGAGATAAAAGGGCCATGGAGATCCGGGAACCTGTTAAAGAAAAAGGTAATCTTTCCCTCAAAGTTCTTATTTCTTTATTGGCTAGAACTAAAGTCTCCACGGAAGGAGATTTGTTTGCTAAATGTATGGGGACTAGACTAAATACTGATTATTTTAGAATTTGGCAAAGAGGCAATGAGCAGCTAATGGGAACATTGAATTCTTAGCGTATGATAGCTATCCTACCCAGAAAGGAACATGTTGTGAAAATCCTAACAGAGGGACCTTGGTTCATTAGAAAATCTCATGTCACTGTTCAGAAATGGGAGCCATCTTTTAATCCCTATGAAAATCCTATCATGGAGTTTCTGATTTGGGTTAATCTTCCAGGTTTACCCTTGGAATTCTAGGAACCTGAGGTTCTCTTTGGTATAGCAAAGAGCCTAGGGATCCCCATTGCTCTGGATCCAGTTACTAAAGCAAAGATTAGACTCACCCATGCCAGATTCTATGTTAATATGAGTCAAGATTCATGTATGGAAACTAATATTAATCTTATGACCCCAGAGGGGATATGGGTGCAAATATTTGATTATGATCCATCCTCATTTTCCTGTAAGAAATGCAAGTTACTAGGGCATGAACAACACCTGTGTCTAGAATTTAAAAAAGAGAGGCTTGAGACAAAGGGCATGCCCCAAAAGCTAGGTACAGAAAAAGAGACAAAGGAATGGAAGAGGGTTAGAAGGAATGGTAGACTTGAAAATATTCAATAGGAAAATCCCGAAATAGAAGAACCTTTGTTCCTACCTAATAAACCTAGTGAGGAAAGAGCGGGATCAAGTTTGTAGGTACAAGGAGACATCAATGAAGAATCTAAAGAGAAGGATGAGGAACTACTAGATCTAGTCACAGAAGATGAAACCCAGGTTTTTGAGAATGAGGCAAGTAAACTTATGGAGGACAGTAAAATTGTTGTGCAAGTTGCTGATGGATTATCTTTGGAAGAGGTGTCCTCTATAGGTCATATCTTCTTCAGACAAAGACAAGAGGAAGATCTATCTATGTCAAATGGGTTTGAGATTCTATCATAATTTGTACCTAATACCTATGAGGAGATGGGCTCTCTAAATACCCCCATGAGTAAATCCAAACCTGTTACTCGTAGCAGCTCTCAGGCTGATGTAGGTAAAGACTCAATCCTAAAAGGAAGGAAAAGTAACAAGGAAGTAAGGGAGACAAGCTCAAGAAGGGAAATAGAAGCTGGTATTCAGAAGACACGGGGGAATTTTCTCCCCCATAAAAATAAATGTTAATGATTTGTCTCTCTTGGAATACAAGGGGCTTGAATAACCCCAGTAAACATAGACCAACTAAGGATCTTAGAATGAAAAATAAACCTGATATTTTTATGATTCAAGAAACTAAAATGTCAATGGAGAGATTCAAATATGTGGGAAGGTATATTTGGAAAGAAATATCTTGGGAGGGTCATAGTTCTGAGGGAGCCTCTGGAGGAGTGGTCACTCTTTAGGACCCCAGCATTGTGCATGGTGTTCTTATCATGTCAGTTCCAGGTCATGTGGCAATGTGTTTCATGAACCTATCTTCAAAGAAATCCTAGGAGGGATCTCACATCTTTCAAAAATATATTCAAAGATAAAGATTGGCTTATTGGAGGAGATTTCAATTCCCCCCTTTCTTTGGGAGAAAAAAAGGGGGTATTACTTCTTTCACTAATAGTATGGAAGATCTAGCTAAGCTCCTCAACATCAATGGGATGGTGGATTTGGATCTAGAAGGATCTAAGTTCACATGGTTCAATAGGAGAATTGGGTTGGAACTTATTCAAATTAGACTGGATAGGTTTTTGGTGAGTCACCTCTGCATGATGAATCAGCTCTACTCCCTCAAGAAACTTCCCAGAATTGGATCTAACCATAACCCTATCCTCCTTAAACTGGTTATTCAGATCAAGAAAGCTAGGCCCTTCTGGTTTGAAAATATTTGGTTAGACCATCCTAATCTTCCTTCTAGAATCCAAGAGTGGTGGAATATCAAGGTTTTTGGGGTGGCCAGTTACAGACTCAGTTTTAAATTAAAGCATCTCAAAAACTATCTCAAAAGATGGAATAATGAGGTTTTTGGAAACATCTTCCAAGATAAAATTAGAGTGGCTAAAGATATAAGGAATATTGAGGAACTTATTGAAATAAATGGTCTTAATCCGATTCTAAGAAAACATGAACAAAATCTCCTGATTGAGTATCATAACATCCTGAAGAAAGAAGAGGTGTAGTGGAAATAGAAATTGAGAGTGAAATGGCTTGAGGGAGATAGGAATACAATTTTTTTCCATTTCTTGGCAACCTCTAAGAAAAATATGCTAAATATATCTAAAATCAAGAATGAGAATGATGAGATCCTATCAGAAAGTAAGGATATCAACTAGGCCATTATAAATTATTTTAAGGATCTCTTTCAACAGGGTCAGGGGGTTGAGGAGTAGAGACAAAACAATATTTTGAATCTTTTCTAGAAAGTGATATCCCAAGAGGAAAATCATGAGATCTTGAAGATCCCTTCTGAAGAATAAATTAGGTTTTTGATCTTTGATATGGAACCTAATAAATTTCCTGGCCCTGATGGTTTTTAGGCCTTCTTTTACCAAATTTTCTAGGAGGTGATAAAGATTGAAGTTATTGATATGGTCAGAGAATTTTCAAAAATGGGAAACTTCTTAGAAAACTCAACAATACGTTTTTGGTCCTCTTTCCAAAAATTGTTGGAGCTAAAGAGGTCAAGGACTTTAGACAGATCATCCTGTGTAACACGAGTTATAAAATTCTAACCAAAATCATAGCCTGCAGAATCAGGTTAGTGCTCACCCACTTTGTTTCTAAGAACCAAGGAGATTTTGTCCTAGGGAGATAGATCACTGATAGTATTGTAATGATCCAGGAGGCCACTAATTCCATTGATAACATTTCTATATAAGCTATGTTCCTTAAGCTTGATATGCACAAGGCCTATGATAGAATTAACTAGTCTTTCCTTTGGGCATTTCTTTAAAAAGTGGGGTTTGAAAACACTATGGTTAGCATGATTATGACTTGTATATCTACTACGAGTTATTTGGTGTTGTTCAATGGAAGCCTAGAAGGATTCTTTAGAGCTAGTAGAGTATTAAGATAGGGTGATCCCCTATCTCCTTTACTTTATGTTATCATGGCTGAATCCTTGAGCAAACTTTGTAAGTAGGCTATGATTTCTAATAATATCCAAGGTATTAAGATTTCAAATGGCCTCCCTCCTATTTGCCTCAATCAATTTGTCGATGATAAATTCTTTAAGGGGAAGGCCTTTGTCTAAGAAGCCACCAACTTCAAGTTTTTTCTCAATGAGTATGAACAGGTTTCTGAGTAGATGATCAATTTCCTTAAAAATTTTGTCTACTTTATTAATGTAGATAATCATGTTCAAGCTAGGCTCACTCATATCCTTGGCTGCAGAATAAAATGCTTTCTAGATTCCTACCTTGGAATGCCTCTTCTGCTTAAAAAACCTGACAACTCTGTTTGCAATGCCCTGTTGGAAAGAGTTAACAAAAAACTTTCTTCCTGGAAAGGTCTCCTCCTTTCACAAGCTGGTAAGATTCAACTTCTTCAGAGCTCCCTCCAAGGATTCCCCATCTACATAATGTCTCTTTTCAAACTTCTGGCTAAGATAACATTTATTTTGGAAAGAATTCAGAAAATATTTCTTTGGGCTGGTGCTTCGGATGATTTTAAATCCGGCCTGGTGGCATGGGACAAAGTTACTAAGCCAAATATGTGTGGTGGTTTGGGTCAGAGTAACATACCTATTATGAACAAATATCTTTTAGCCAAAACTATCTCATGATTAGCTAGAGAGGAAGGCCTATGGGTTGATATAATAAAAAAGAAATATCTACAGAATTATGGTAGAAGTGATTATTTTTTCTTCCATAATAACCTTCCTAAAGGCTCTTATTTATGGAAATCCCTGATGGATTCAAAAGACATCCTCTCTAAGGGTGCTTCCTAGGAGATTGGGAAGGGGAACAAGATCATATTTTTGTGGGATAGCTAGATTGAAGAGGCCCCCCTTAGCTGATCAAGAAATTTAGAAAAATATGGGTCATGTCTATGAAGATAATGGTAAAGTTTGGGTTAAGTATTTTTGGTTTTTTAATGAGAAAAATCATTGGGAAACCATAACCGCCCCCCCCTTGGGACTATCTTGGTGACCTCAAACCCTTTCTGAATATCAAAAATAAATTCAAGAACTTTCACATCCCCATCTTCTAGATGAAGGAGGACACCATCATATGGAAAGAGGAGGATTCAGGAAACTACTCTGTCAAATCTTCCTATAGCTCTCATTTAAAGAAATATCAAAAAAGAGACTATTGGGGTAAGTTATCGATTAAAAACCTGATCCCAAAGATCAATATTTTTTTCTGGTTGGCTGTCCAAAATAGAATTATGTCGATTGATAACCTCCAAAAGAGAGGGATGATGATTTCTAATAGGTGTTATTTATGCAAAAAAAGGGAGGAAAATGTGAATCACCTTTTCTTACATTGTCCTTTCTCTAAAGGTGTCTTCATGATGATTTTGGATTTGTTCAATATCCAATGGATCATACCTCTGAATATAGAAGATTGCTGCATTTAATGGGAAAGCCCCTTTAGGTTTCCCTTTTTTAACTGGGCTTGGAGGATTGCTTTACCTCACTTCTTATGGGGGATATGGGAAGCAAGGAATAATAGTGTCTTTAGAGACTAAAAACCATAGATTGTGGTGACTAAGAGGAAGATCCTAGCTAGCATAAAGGAAAATTTCAAACTCTTCAAAAGTAAAAATAACAAGATTTTTCTGAAAGGGGAATAGGCTGTGGTGGAAAAGTTCACCTATAGTCTTGTCAAGATCCATAAACCTGATAAGATTGTGAACTGCAAAAAGCCGGTAGGATCTACAATCAAGATCAAATTTGATGGGGCTTCTAAAGGAAATCCTGGTTAAGTAGGGGGGTGGGGTATCTTAAGAAATAAAGAGGGTGATTGGTTGTTTTCCTATGTTGGCCCTTTAGGAAAACAAACCAATAAAATGGCAGAGGCCAGAGCCCTCCTATGGGGAATTTTAATAGCCAAGGAAAAAGGTATTAAGGATATACAAATTGAAGGTGATTCTCTAATAATCATAAGTGCTCTCAATAATAGGTGCAAGATAAATTGGGATTTAAGAAACATCATCCAAGACATCAAGGAAATTTTTAAGGATTTTGATAAAGTTTCTATTAATCATACGTGGAGACATGGTAATATTTGTGCGGACAAGATGGCAAATATAGGCATCCAGAGTCATGAGTACAAGATATGGGGTGAAGGAGATACACTTCCCTCTAATATTAACGATGAAATCATTAAGAAAAAGGGGCGCTAAGTTTCATAATGCTGACATGAGTGGACGTAAGAATTTCAAGTGCCCTGGGAAATTTCGTAATAATCATCTTCTCTACTCGTTTTTTGAAAGTGTGAATTTGTTGTTGGTTGTGGGTAGCTGCCAATCGAAAGGAAAGTTTGGTAAAGCTAAGATGGGAGGTAATAGAATCATGGTGGAGCATGTGAGTAAGAAATTTGAAGAGAACAATCCAAATCTATGGAACAATCTTAAGGTTGGGGGTTTCAGCAACTTCATCACCAGATTACATGGTCACGACTCAATCCTGTGTAAAAATTTCAGCATTTCTTGGAAGGAGGGGGTTTTAAGTATTCATGACATGGATATTGAGGTCTCAGAGACCAACATTTCCAGGATTACTTAAATGAAAATGGAAGGGTTGAAGATATATAAGGATAGAAAATGCAGGGATTTGGAGATTGACAGGTTTTTTTTGGAAAAGAGAGGTGTCGGTTCTTCACTAATGGTATTTACCGCTCCTGCATCCCTAGTGTTTCGAAGGATGTTTGTTTCCAACTCATGAAATAAATCACATTGGAGGGAAAGTATAGAAAGATCTATACCCACCATATGAACCTGCTCAACATTTTCTGGCACAAGGTGATGGTCTGTATTTCCTTTCTTCTGTTCTACCTCTCTCATGAATTCCTTGGTTGCTTTTCAGGAAGAAAAGGCTAATCTTCCACTGCACAAAGGCTTGATTCTCCTGCTGGTCAAGAATGGTACGTTGACCCTAGTTACTCCTTTGATGACGGTGATTGAAGAGCATGCTGAGGAGGATGATTTCACTCTCCTTATTTTCCTCACTAAAATGAAGGTGGGAAAGGGTATCGATGTGGAAAAGGATTGGGAAGAAGACAATAGAGATGGTGACTTTGGGGAGGCCAGTGCTTCTAGGAAAATGGATTATGTGGGTGATCTCAGTGTCTTTGATGAATGGAGTAGGAAAATTATTTATCTTGAGCGTTTCCTGAAGGCCATGGAGGCTTCCAGTCTTAGACAAAGAGATTCTATGGTGGACATTATTAATATCTCCAAGAAAATGGTCACCGACCAAGTTAAGACTAAACATAGATTCAATGACCTGCAAAATCAAGTGAAGGTTTTGCTGGATGGGGTGGAAATGATGGAAACTGGAAACAAAAGAAGGAAATTCAACCTCTAGATCAGTAGCTCTAAGGGGGAGATGGATAATGGAGGCCAAGGTAGGTTTTGATCCCCTAGTTTCCTATGTTTGGTTAGTTCTCCTTTATCGGGTGTTGTAGGTTGCTGGATCCCTCTCTGAACTGTGCACATAAGTTTGGTGAACTATAGTTTCTTAGTGGTTATTTTTTTCTGTTTCTAGGAGTATCCTCTCTTGGGTCCAGTTTGCATTGTAAGAGTTAAGTTGTTTTAACTCATTTTATGGGACTCTTTTGGTTTTTTGGTTACTCCTATTGGTTGTTTCTTTTTGATCCTCTCTCTTGTATGGCCCCTGGGAGATGATCCCTTTTTTTTTCCTAATATATTGAAAAAATGTTCTCACTTGATTTTTAACATTTTTTAATTTATGAAGCAATCTGAATTGAGAATTTTCTTCTCCATCCCATTTCCACCATTATTTAATCATATCAGTAATGTCTTCATGATCCAACCACATTTTTTCAAATTTAAAGGAGCTAGAGGGATTTGACTAGTTGAAAATATCTAGCACAATATGATTATGGCTAGATCCAATTCTATGCAATGAAGATAGGTGAAAATCCTGATCTAAAATCCAATTAGCAGATATAAGTGTTCTATCTAATCTAACCTAGATCATATCATCCCCTACTCTCCTATTGGTTAGGTTAACTAATTTCCATGGAGCTCAACATCCATAATATTTTGGGTAGAAACAAAGTCAGCAAAGTCATCGATGCCAATAGAAAAATTAGAGTTATCCCCTTCTTTTTCACCAGGGTTGAGTGGGGAGTTAAAATATCTCATAAACAACCAATTATCATTCTCATATCTACTTCTAAAATACTTTAAATCCTCCAAAAGTTTCCTTCTTCTACCAACAGAGTTGGGTGCATATATATTTGAGAGGATCCGTGTTAAGTCATTATCTAGAGCATGAATTTAACAACTAAATGATTATTAGTAACAAAGATCACATTACCAGTTAAGAGGTTCTTGTCCCAAAAGATAGTCATTCTTGCTGATACTCCTTGAGAGTAAAAAGCAGTAAATTCTGAATTAGCCTAAAACTCCTTTTTACAAACCTCAAGAACATTTTGTTTCATTTTAGTTTCTTGCACAATAAATATTTAGTATAAAATGTTAATGGCATGTGAGGTTACACATTAACTTCTCCCCATTTCCTTTCCTAACAAATGCTAATTCCCTTTCTACATATCACTTTCCCTTCATCAAGGATCCACCTACACACATTAAATGTTCACATGTACCCAATTTCAAATGAATGTTATTTGTTTATTTAATACTTCTTATTTTAGTGTTATTATTATTATTTATTTATGTTTATGAATATATGTAACCCTATTCATGTATGTATATATGTATGTATGTATGTGTGTATATAAATATATATGGTTTGTTTTAAATATATAAATGTATTGAAATTTTCATCTTAGGTCAAATAACTTTAAAAAAAGGTATGTTGATACCAAAACACCAAAAGTGGGTCTAAATTATAACATATCTCCAAAATACTATGATTAACTCACCTTATTTAATAACTCTAGAAGAAACAACCAAATGATGATGATGATACCAAATCCATCATGACGGATGAAAGATTGAAAATGACAAGGGAGGAAGGATATGCAAATAAGAGACATTACATCATCCTAGAGCATTCCAACACCAAAAAATCATAGAATTGTAGTCAGTCTAGACAAAGTGTATGTGCATACTCTGTTATGTTTTTCCTTTGAACATGAAATTTTTAATTACACGCTTAAATTGGGGAATGAAGACACTAAAATTTGGTACCTTTCTCTTATGCGATGTCAATTCTGATCATTTTCCATTTATAACAAAAATTCTCACATTTGGAATCTAATTAATTCATGTCTCTATATCTCTCATGACTTTCTTATCGTTGCACTATTATTTATCATCAATTTTGGGAATATTATATTGTAATGATCACTAGGGAGATAGATCACTGATAGTATTGTAATGATCCAGGAGGCCATTCATTCCATTGATAACTCTACTAGATTAGCTATGTTCCTTAAGCTTGATATGCACAAGGCCTATGATAGAATTAACTGGTCTTTCCTTTGGGCATTTCTTTAAAATGTGGGGTTTTACAACACTATGGTTAGCATGATTATGACTTATATATCTACTACTATTTATTTGGTGTTGTTTAATGGCATCCTAGAAGGCTTCTTTAGAGCTAGTAGAGGATTAAGACAGGGTGATCCCCTATCTCATTTCCTTTATGTTATCCTGGATGAATCCTTGAGCATACTTTGTAAGAATGCCATGATTTCTAAGAATATCCAAGGTATTAAGATTTCAAATGGGCTCCCTCCTATTTTCCTCAATCAATTTGTTGATGATAACTTCCTGATGGGGAAGGCCTCTATCTAAGAAGCCACCAACTTCAAGTTTTTTCTCAACGAGTATGAAAAGATTTCTGAGCAGATGATAAATTTCCTTTAAAAAATTGTCTACTTTATTACTTTAGATAATCATGTTCAATCTAGGCTTGCTCGTATCCTTGGCTGTAGAATCAAATGCTTTCCAAATTCCTACCTTGGAATGCCTCTTCTCCTTAAAAAGCCTGACAGCTCTGTTTGGAATGCCCTGTTGGAAAGAGTTAACAAAAAACCTTCTTCCTAGAAAGGTCTCCTCCTTTCACAAGCTGGTAAGATTCAACTTCTACAGAGCTCCCTCCAAGGAGTCCCCATCTACATCTTGTCTCTTTTCAAACTTCTGACTAAGATAACATCTATTTTGGAAAGAATTAAGAAAATATTTCTCTGGGATGGTGCTTTGGAAGATTTTAAATTCCCCCTGGTGGCATGGGACAAAGTTACTAAGCCAAATATGTGTGGTGTTTTGGGTTGATATAATAAAAAAGAAATATCTGCGGAATTATGGTAGAAGTGATTATTTTTTCTTCCATAATAACCTTCCTAAAGGATCTTATTTCTGGAAATCCCTGATGGATTCAAAGCACATCCTCTCCAAGGGTGCTTCCTGGGAGATTGGGAAGGGGAATGTGACCATATTTTTATGGGATAGCTAGATTGAAGAGGCCCCCTTAGCTGATCAAAAATTTTGGAAGGAGATGGCTCAGGTCTATGAAGATAAAGGTAAAGTTTGGGTTAAGGATTTCTAGTTTTTTGAGGAGAAGTATCATTGGGAAACCATAATCCCCCCCTCAGGACTATCTTGGTGACCTTAAACCCTTTCAGAATCTTAACAAAAAAGTAAGGGAATTTCACATCCCCATCTTTTAAATGAAGGAGGACACCATCATATGGAAAGAGGAGGTTTCGGGAAACTACTGTGTCAAATCCTCCTATAGCTCTCATTTCAAGAAATTTCAACAAAGAGACTATTGGGATAAGTTATGGATTAAAGACCTGATCCCAAAGATCAATATTTTTTTCTTACTGGCTGTCCAAAATAGAATTCTATCAGTTGATAACCTCAAAAAGAAAGGGATGATGATTTCTAATAGGTGTTCTTTATGTAGAAAAAGGGAGGAAAATGTGAATCACCTTTTCTTACATTGTCCTTTCTCTAAAGGTGTCTTTATGATGATTTTGGATTTGTTCAATATACAATGGATCATACCTCTCAATATAGAAGATTGCTGCATTTAATGGGAAAGCCCCTTTAGGTTTCCCTTTTTGAACTGGGCCTGGAGGATTGCTTTAACTCACTTCTTATGGGGGATATGGGAAGCAAGGAAAAATAGCATCTTTAGAGACTAGAAACCATAGATTGTGGTGACTAAGAGGAAGATCCTAGCTGTCATAAAGGAAAATCTCAAACTCTTTAAAAGTATAACTAACAAGAATTGTCTGAAAGGGGAATAGGCTATGCTGGAAAAGTTCACCTGTAGTCTGGTCAAGATCCATAAACTTGATAAGATTGTGAACTGGAACAAGCTGGTAGGATCTACTATCAATAACAAATTTGATGGGGCTTCTAAAGGAAATACTTGTCAAGTAGGGGGAGCGGGTATCTTAAGGAATAAAGAGGATGATTGGTTATTTTCCTATGCTGGCCCTTTAGGAAAACAAACTAATAACATGGTGGAGGCTAGAGCCCTCCTATGGGGAATTTTAATAGCCATGGAAAAAGGTATTAAGGATATATAGATTGAAGGTGATTCCCTAATAATCATAAGTGCTCTCAATAATAGGTGCAAGATCAATTAGGATTTAAGAAACATCATCCAAGACATCAAGGAAATGCTTAAGGATTTTTATAAAGTTTCTATTAATCATACGTGGAGACATGGTAATATTTGTGTGGACAAGATGGAAAGTATAGGCATCTGGAGTCATGAGTACAAGATATGGGGTGAAGGAGATACACTTCCCTTGAATATTAATGATGAAATAATTAAGGACAAGGGGTGCTAAGTTTCATAATGCTAGCATGAGTGGATGTAAGTATTTTAAGTGCCCTGGGAACTTTCACATAATCATCTTCTCCACTCATTTTTTGAAAGTGTGAATTTTTTTCTTGTTGTGGGGAGCTACCAATTGAAAGGGAAGTTTGGTAAAGCTAAGATGGGAGGTGACAGAATCATGGTGGAGCCTGCAAGTTAGAACTTTGAAGAGAACAATCTAAATCTGTGGAACAAGCTTAAGGTTGAGGGTTTCAACAACTTCATCACCAAATTACATGGTCATGACTCAATCCTGTCTAAAGATTTCAGCATTGCTTAGAAGGAGGGGGTTTTTAGTAGTCATGATGTGGATGTTGTGGTCTTGGAGACCAACATTGCCAGGATTACTGAAATTAAAATGGAAGGGTTGAAGATATATAAGGATAGAAAATGTAGGGATTTAGAGATTGACAGGTTTTTTGTGGGCAAAGAGAGATGTCAGTTCTTCACTAATGGTATTTCCTACTCTTGCATCCCTGCTGTTTGGAAGGATGTTTGTCTCCAACTAATGAAATACATCACATTGGAGAGAAAGTATTCTAATATCTATACCCACCATATGACCCTGCTCAACATGTTCCAGCACAAGGTGATGATCAGTATTTCCTTTCTTCCTTTCTACCTCTCTCATGAATTCCTTGATTGCTTTTCAGCAAGACAAGGCTGAGCTTCCACTGTATGAAGGATTGATTCTCCTACTGGTCAAGAATGGTACTCTACCCCTAGTTCCTCCTTTGAGGACAGTGATGGAAGAGCATTTTGAGGAGGATGATGTCTCTCTCATTGTTTGACACAATAAAATGAAGGCGGGCAAGGGTATTGATGTGGAAAAGGATTGGGAAGAAGACAATAGAGATGGTGACTATGGGGAGGCTAGTGCTTCCAGGAAAATAGATTGTGTGAGTGATCTCAGTGTCTTTGATGAATGGAGTATGAAAATTTTGTATCTGGAGGGTGTCCTGAAGGCCATGGAGGCTGTCAGTCCTAGCCAAAGAGATTCTATGGTAGAAATTATTAATATCTCCAAGAAAATGGTCACCAACTAATTTTAGACAAAACATAGATTCAATGAACTGGAAAATCAAGTGAAGGTTTTGTTGGATTGGGTGGAAATTATGGAAAATAGAAACAAAAGAAGGAAATTCAACCTCCAGATCAGTAGCTCTGAGGAGGAAATGGATAATGGAGGCCAAGGTAGGTCCTGATCCCCTAGTTTCCTGTGTTTGGTTAGTGCTCCTTGGTTGGGTGTTACAGGATGCTGGAGCCCTCTCTGAACTGTGGGAAGAAGTGTGGCGAACTATAGTTTCTTAGTGGTTATTTTTATCTTTTTCTACGGATTTCCTCTATTGGGTCCACTTTGCATTGTAAGAGTTAAGTTGTTTTAACTCATTTTATGGGACTCTTTTGGTTTTTGGTTACTCCTGTTGGTTGTTTCTTTTTGCTCCTCTCTCTTGTATGGCCCCTAGGAGCCGATCCCTATTTTTTTACTAATCTAATAAAAAATGTTCTCACCTAATTTTTAACATTTTTTAATTTATGAAGCAATCTAGATTGAACATTTTCTTCTCCATCCCATTTCCACCACTATTTAATCATATTAGTAATGTCTTCATGATCCAACCACACTTTTTCAAATTTAAAGGAGCTATAGGGATTAGACCAGTTTAAAATATTTAGCACAATATGATTATGGCCAGATCCAATTCTACACAATGAAGATAGGTGAAAATCTTGATCTAAAATCCAATTAGCAGATATAAGAGCTCTGTCTAATCTAACCTAGATCATATCATCCCCTAGTCCCTATTGGTCAGGTTAACTGATTTCCATGGAGCTCAACATCCATAATATTTTGCGTGAAACAAAGTCAGCAAAGTCATCCATGCCAATAGAAAATTTGGAGTTATCCCCCTTTTTTTTTACCAGGGTTGAGTGGGGAGTTAAAATATCCCATAAATAGCCAATTATCATTCTCATATCTACTTCTAAAATACTCTAAATCCTCCAAAATTTTCCTTCTTCTACCAACAGAGTTGGGTGCATATATATTTGAGAGGATCCATGTTAAGTCATTATCTAGAGCATGAATTTAATAACTAAATGATTATTAGAAGTAGAGATCACATTATCAATTAAGAGGTTCTTGTCCCAAAAGATAGCCATTCTTGCTGACACTCCTTGAGAGTAAAAAGCAGTCAATTTTGAATCAGCCCAAAAATCCTTTTTACAAACCTCAAGAACATTTGTTTTCATTTTAGTTTCTTGCAAAATAAATATTTAGTATAAAATGTTAATGGCTTGTGAGGGTACACATTAACTTCTCCCCATTTCCTTTCCTAACAAATGCTAATTCCCTTTCTACATATCACTTTCCATTCATCAAGGATCCACCTACACACCTTAAATGTTCACATGTACCCAATTTCAAATGAATGTTATTTATTTATTTAATACTTCTTATTTTAGTGTTATTACTATTTTTTATTTATGTTTATGAATATATGTAACCCTATTCATGTATGTATGTATGTATGTATGTGTGTGTGTGTGTGTGTGTGTGTGTGTGTATATAAATATATATGGTTTGTTTTAAATATATAAATGTATTGAAATTTTCATCTTAGGTCAAATAACTTTAAAAAAGGTATGTTGATACCAAAACACCAAAAGTGGGTTTAAATTATAACATATCTCCAAAATACTATGATTAACTCACCTTCTTTAATAACTCTAGAAGAAACAACCGAATGATGATGATGACACCAAATGCATCATGGCGGATGAAAGATCGAAAATGACAAGGGAGGAAGGATAAGCAAATAAGAGACATTACATCATCCTAGAGCATTCCAACACCAGAAAATCATAGAACTGTAGTCAGTCTAGACAAAGCGTATGTGCATACTTTGTTACGTTTTTCCTTTCAACATGAAATTTTTATTTACACACTTAAATTGGGGAATGTAGACACTAAAATTTGGTGCCTTTCTCTTATGCGATGTCAATTCTGATCATGTTCCATTTATAATAAAAATTCTCACATTTGGAATCTAATTAATTCATGTCTCTATATCTCTCATGACTTTCTTATCATTGCACTATTATTTATCATCAATTTTGGGAATATTATATTGTAATGATCACTGGGGAGACAAATCACTGATAGTATTGTAATGATCTAGGTGCCATTCGTTCCATTGATAACTCTACTAGATCAACTATGTTCCTTAAGCTTGATATGCATAAGGCCTATGATATAATTAACTGGTCTTTCCTTCGGGCATTTCTTTAAAATGTGGGTTTTGACAACACTATGGTTAGCATGATTATGACTTATATATCTACTACTATTTATTTGGTGTTGTTCAATGGAATCCTAGAAGGCTTCTTTAGAGTTGGTAGAGGATTAAGATAGGGTGATCCCCTATCTCCTTTCCTTTATGTTATCCTGGATGAATCCTTGAGCATACTTTGTAAGCAAGCTATGATTTCTAAGAATATCCGAGGTATTAAGATTTCAAATGGGCTCCGTCCTATTTTCCTCAATCAATTTTTTGATGATAACTTCTTGATGGGTAAGGCCTCTATCCAAGAAGCCACCAACTTCAAGTTTTTTCTCAACGAGTATGAAAAGGTTTCCAAGCAGATGATAAATTTCCTTAAAAATTTTTTCTACTTTATTACTTTAGATAATCATGTTCAAGCTAGGCTCACTCGTATCCTTGGCTGTAGAATCAAATGCTTTCCAAATTCCTACCTTGGAATGCCTCTTCTCCTTAAAAAGCCTGACAGCTCTGTTTGGAATGCCCTGTTGGAAAGAGTTAACAAAAAAATTTCTTCCTGGAAAGGTCTCCTCCTTTCACAAGCTGGTAAGATTCAACTTCTTCAGAGCTCCCTCCAAGGATTCCCCATCTACATATTGTCTCTTTTCAAACTTCTGACTAAGATAACATCTATTTTGGAAAGAATTAAGAAAATATTTCTCTAGGATGGTGCTTTGGAAGATTTTAAATTCCCCTTGGTGGCATGGGACAAAGTTACTAAGCCAAAGATGTGTGGTGGTTTGGGTCTGAAGAACATACCTATTATGAACAAATCCCTTTTAGCCAAATCTGGCTCATGATTAACTAGAGAGGAAGGCCTATGGGTTTATATAATAAAGAAGAAATATCTACGGAATTATGGTAGAAGTGATTATTTTTTCTTCCATAATAACCTTCCTAAAGGATCTTATTTCTGGAAATCCCTGATGGATTCAAAACACATCCTCTCCAAGGGTTCTTCCTGGGAGATTGGGAAGGGGAACGTGATCATATTTTTGTGGGATAGCTAGATTGAAGAGGCCCCCTTAGCTGATCAAGAATTTTGGAAGGAGATGGCTCAGGTCTATGAAGATAAAGGTAATGTTTGGGTTAAGGATTTCTTGTTTTTTGAGGAGAAGTATCATTAGGAAACCAGAACCCCCCCCTCAGGACTATCTTGGTGACCTTAAACCCTTTTAGAATCTCAACAAAAAAGTCAGAGAATTTCACATCCCCATCTTCCAAACGAAGGAGGACACCATCATATGGAAAGAGGAGGTTTCGGGAAACTACTCTGTCAAATCTTCTTATAGCTCTCATTTCAAGAAATTTCAACAAAGAGACTATTGGGGTAAGTTATGGATTAAAGACCTGATCCCAAAGATCAATATTTTTTTCTTACTGGCTGTCCAAAATAGAATTCTATCAATTGATAACCTCAAAAAGAGAGGGATGATGATTTCTAATAGGTGTTCTTTATGCAAGAAAAGGGAGGAAAATGTGAATCACCTTTTCTTACATTGTCCTTTCTCTAAAGGTGTCTTCATGATGAATTTGGATTTGTCTAATATATAATGGATCATACCTCTGAATATAGAAGATTGCTGCATTTAATGGGAAAGCCCCTTTAGGTTTCCCTTTTTGAACTAGGCCTGGAGGATTGCTTTACCTCACTTCTTATGGGGGATATGGGAAGCAAGGACTAATAACATCTTTAGAGACTAGAAACCACAGACTGTGGTGACTAAGAGGAAGATCCTAGCTGCTATAAATGAAAATATCAAACTCTTTAAAAGTATAACTAACAAAATTTGTCTAAAAAGGGAGTAGGATGTGATGAAAAAGTTCACCTATAGTCTAGTTAAGATCCATAAAACTCATAAGATTGTGAACTAGAACAAGTTGATAGGATCTACTATCAAGATCAACTTTGATGGGGCTTCTAAAGGAAATCCTTGTCAAGCAGGGGGAGGGGGTATCTTAAGAAATAAAGAGGGTGATTAGTTGTTTGCCTATGCTGGCCCTTTAGGAAAACAAACCAATAACATGGCGGATGCCAGAGCCCTCCTATGGGGAATTTTAATAGACAAGCAAAAAGGTATTAAGGATATATAGATTGAAGGTGATTCCCTAATCTTCATAAGTGCTCTGAATAATAGGTGCAAGATCAATTGGGCTTTAAGAAACATCATCCAAGACATCAAGGAAATGCTTAAGGATTTTGATAAAGTTTCTATTAATCATATGTGTAGACATGGTAATATTTGTGCAAACAAGATGGAAAATATAGGCGTTCGGAGTCATGAGTACAAGATATGGGGTGAAGAAGATATGCTTCCCTCTAATATTAATGATGAAATCATTAAGGAAAAGGGGTGCTAAGTTTCATAATGCTGGCACAAGTGGATGTAAGTATTTCAAGTGCCCTGGAAACTTTCACAATAATCATCTTCTCTGCTTGTTTTTTGAAAGTGTGAATTTGTTGTTGGTTATGGGTAGTTGCCAATTGAAAGGGCATTTTGGTAAAGATAAGATGGGAGGCAAACGAATCATGGTGGAGCCTACGAGTTAGAAATTTGAAGAAAACAATCTGAGTCTGTGGAACAAGCTTAAGGTTGGGGGTTTCAGCAACTTCATCACCAAATTACATGGTCACGACTCAATCCTATCTAAAGATTTCAGCATTGCTTGGAAGGAGAGGGTTTTTAGTATTCGCGACATGGATATTAAGGTCTCAGAGACCAACATTGCTAGGATTATCAAAATGAAAATGGAAGGGTTGAAGATATATAAGGAGAGAAAATGTAGGGATTTTGAGATTGATAAGTTTTTTTTTTGCAAAGAGAGGTGTTGGTTCTTCACTAATGGTATTTCCCGCTCCTACATCCCTGGTGTTTGGAAGGATGTTTATCTCCAACTCATGAAATACATCACATTAGAGGGAAAGTATAGAAAGATCTATACCCACCGTATGACCCTACTCAACATGTTCCGGCACAAGGTGATGATCAGTATTTCCTTTCTTCCTTTCTACCTCTCTCATGAATTCCTTGATTTCTTTTCAGCAAGACAAGGCTGAGCTTCCACTGCACGAAGGCTTGATTCTCCTACTAGTTGAGAATGGTACTTCGACCCTAGTTCCTACTTTGAGGATGGTGATAGAGAGTATGATGAGGAGGATGATGTCACTCTCATTTTTTGCCTCACTAAAATAAATGTGGGAAAGGGAATTGATGTGCAAAAGGATTGGGAAGAAGACAATAGAGATGGTGACTTTGGGGAGGCCAGTGCTTCCAAGAAAATGGATTGTGTGGGTGATCCTAGTGTCTTTGATGAATGGAGTAGGAAATTTTTGTATCTGGAGGGTGTCCTGAAGGCCATGGAGGTTGCCAGTCCTAGCCAAAGATATTCTATGGTGGACATTATTAATATCTCCAAGAAAATGGTCACCGACCAAGTTCAGACTAAACATAGATTAAATGAGCTGGAAAATCAAGTGAAGGTTTTGTTGGACGGGGTGGAAATTATGGAAACTAGAAACAAAAGAAGGAAATTCAACCTCCAGATCAGTAGCTCTGAGGAGGAGATGGATAATGGAGGCCAAGGTAGGTCCTGATCCCCTAGTTTCCTATGTTTGGTTAGTGCTCCTTGGTCGAGTGTTGCAGGATGCTGGAGCCCTCTCTAAACTGTGGGCAAAATTTTGGCAAACTATAGTTTCTTAGTTGTTTTTTTGTCTGTTTCTAGGGGTTTCTTCTCTTGGGTCTAGTTTGCATTGTAAGAGTTAAGTTGTTTTAACTCATTTTATGGGACTCTTTTGGTTTTTTGTTACTCTTGTTGGTTGTCTCTTTTTGATCCTCTCTCTTGTATGGCTCCTGGGATACGATCCTTATTTTTTTCCTAATCTAATAAAAAAAATTCTCACTTGATTTTTAACATTTTTTAATTTATGAAGCAGTCTGAATTGATCATTTTCTTCTCCATCCCATTTCCACCACTATTTAATCATATCAATAATGTCTTCATGATCCAGCCACATTTTTTCAAATTTAAAGGAGCTAGAGGGATTGGACTAGCTGAAAATATTTAGCACAATATGATTATGGCCAGATCCAATTCTAGGCAATGAAGATAGGTGAAAATCCTGATCTAAAATCCAATTAGCAGATATAAGAGCTCTATCTAATCTAACCTAGATCATATCATCCCCTAATCTCCTATTTTTTAGGTTAAATGATTTCCATGTAGCTCAACATCCATAAGATTTTGGGTAGAAACAGAGTCAGCAAAGTCATCGATGCCAATAAAAAAATCAGAGTTATCCCCTTATTTTTCACCAGGGTTGAGTGGGGAGTTAAAATATCCCATAACCAGCCAATTATAATTATCATATCTACTTCTAAAATACTTTAAATCCTCCAAAAGTTTCCTTCTTCTACCAACAGAGTTGGGTGCATATATATTTGAGAGGATCCATGTTAAGTCATTATCTAGAGCATGAATTTAATAACTAAATGATTATTAGAAGTAGAGATCACATTACTAGTTAAGAGGTTCTTGTCCCAAAAGATAGCCATTCTTGCTGACACTCCTTGAGAGTAAAAAGCAGTAAATTCTTAATTATCCCAAAAATCCTTTTTACAAACCTCAAGAACATTTTGTTTCATTTTAGTTTCGTGTAAAATCAGTATTTAGTATAAAATGTTAATGACATGTCAGGGTACAAATCACCTTCTCCCCATTTCCTTTCCTAACAAATGCTAATTCCCTTTCTACATATCACTTTCCCTTCATCAAGGATCCACCTACACACCTTAAATGTTCACATGTACTCAATTTCAAATGAATGTTATTTATTTATTTAATACTTCTTATTTTAGTGTTATTACTATTTTTTATTTATGTTTATGAATATCTGTAACCCTATTCATGTATGTATATATGAATGTATGTATGTATGTGTGTCTATAAATATATATGGTTTGTTTTAAATATATAAATGCATTGAAATTTTCATCTTAGGTCAAATAACTTTAAAAAAGGTATGTTCATACCAAAACACCAAAAGTGGGTCTAAATTATACCATATCTCCAAAATACTATGATTAACTCACCTTCTTTAATAACTCTAGAATAAACAAACGAATGATGATGATGACACCAAATGCATCATGACGGATGAAAGATCGAAAATGACAAGGGAGAAAGGATATGCAAATAAGAGACATTACATCATCCTAGAGCATTCCAACACCAAAAAATCATAGAACTGTAGTCAGTCTAGACAAAGTGTATGTGCATACTATGTTACGTTTTTCCTTTAAACATGAAGTTTTTAATTACACACTTAAATTGGGGAACGTAGACACTAAAATTTGGTACCTTTCTCTTATGCAATGTCAATTCTGATCATGTTCCATTCATAAAAAAAATTCTCACATTTGGAATCTGATTAATTCATGTCTCTATATCTCTCATGAATTTCTTATCATTGCACTATTATTTATTGTCAATTTTGGGAATATTATATGATACAAGTGTTTGTGCCATTTCTGAGCTTACATAGTGTGCCCTAATTTTTCATGTCCATTTTTTCTCAGAAACATTTTACTTCCCAAATTGGTGACCAACAATTTCTCCCCCTGGTTGAAATGGTTCAAAAATTCCCATAAACTTATTGTTCTACCCTAGTTTAAAGGAGAAATCCATATGTGCTCTTATTTGTGCCCTAGGTTTTTCCAATTTGCGAGCTGTGTCATTTTCCCTTTACCAGATCATGTAAAAAATAGAAATTGATCAAATCAAAAGTGTATGGGTTAATTTCCCAATCCTAAGGTTGAAAATGATGTCAAAACATGATTCTGTTGATTTAAAATCAAGAAATTTGTAATCCTTGCTGAAAATTTTGATTTCTAGGGCATCCTTTAAATTTTTCACGTTTTGACAATCATACGGGTGTCATTTTCCCATCAAATTCATCATCGGAGGGTATTTGTAACGTGGTGGGTTCCTATGGGCCAGGGGGTCTCGGGAAATTTTTCTATTGTATCATTTTTTGAAATTTTGGCAAAAAGGAAAATTTTGATCTGTGGCTCCACCTTCTACAAGAAGTACCTACATGGAATATTTTGATTGGCTAAGGGATTGGTGGGTGGTGGAATTTCCTTAGGAAATTTTGATTTCATTTTGCAAAATTTTCAAAGACAATTTTTACAAGGCCCGCAGCGAATAGGGAGAGGACACGTGGCACATATTTTGGTCTGAGGGCATGCGGATGGCGGGGGGACTTAGATTTTTTTGGCTCCAAATTTATAAAGTTTCAAAAATCAGTTTTCTCCCCGCTTCAATCATAGGAGGACACATGGCATCTGTTTTAGGCGGGGCGGTGGCCTGGTAGATAAAAAATTGAAATTTTTCCTTAGTAAAAAAGGGGGGCTAGATTGAAATCTTGGGCCAAATCTCTGAGATGAATTAGGAAAGGATGTGTGTCCAAAAGGGGCAAAAGGCGGAAGAAGGCACCGAAGGAAATTTTTATAACTTTTGGCCTTTGTTTCCTAAAAGGTAAAAAATGAAGAATGGCTCCGTGCCAATCACAGGTGGGCACTTGTCCAACAGAGCAAGGTGGGTTGGTGGGCCAGCAGAGGTAGAGGGGGATTTTTTCCTTTTTTCCCAAAGGATTTAAAAATCAAAATTTGAAGCACTGGCCTACTAGCGAATCCCAAGGAGACATGTGGCAAGGGAAAAAATCGGAGGTGCGAGCTCGTGGGGGAAAAAGTGAAAATTTTCCCAATTTCCAAAAAGGTAAAAATGCCTAGAATTGAAGCGTGATTTCAAAGGGACCCACCATATGCCACGTGTCAGATCCAAAATTCAACGGTGGAGGGGCAGAGGAAAAGGTCAAATTTTTCCATTTTTTCAAAAATGTCAAAAAGTCAAAAGTGGGTCCGAATTGGTTTCTAATCAATTTTGGCCATTTGTCCCACCTTATCCAAAGTTTGAAAAGGTAATATTGAGCTTATTTTTTGATTACATCTTCCACGTGGAGGGATGATATTAAAAGGTGGATAAAATCGACGGTTACTATGCATCTATTTGTTTTGGCTGCCATGGAAGCTCCAAGAAGCTTGGAAATCACGTTTTTGTATCAAATTCCATCAAATCTTATATGATTTTGTGTCGTATTGGCCTCTTGGGAGCATTGGCATCGTTTTCATAACTCAATTCTTCAATCTATGGTGTTTTTGATGTATTTTTTTCTTAGGCCCATGAAAAAAGGTGAAATGAAAAAATTAAAAGTTGCAGAGGTAATTTGAAAAGATAAAAATGTGAAAATGATGAGTCAAAGGTGTTTACATGCCTCAATGATAAAAATGTTCCTACATGATGGATAATGATCCAAATATTTGTAATGATTTAATCCTTTTTGAAACACCTAGCAACATGCGAGTGTTTTTCTGTTTGATGTCATTTTCATTAAATCATGAAGAATTGTTGCAACAAACTTGTTCCCATGGCATATTATTTTCTTGGGAAATAAGGATCTAATGTGGCATAGGGTATATAGCGCATTTTGGAAAAATGGTAAAAAAGGGAGAGAGTTGAAAATCACGAGAAAAATTATGAGAGAAAATCTCATTTTCTCTGAGAAATCCACCAAAGAACTAGGTTAATGTCTCATGTGTTGGAAAATTCATGTATGTGAGTTAGTTACAAGTGTATAGCCATCACACAGCTCTGAGATTGTTCATGTAACTCTCCCCTGCTATTGAATCTAACAAGTTTTTGAATTAAATCTGTGTTTTTCTTTGGGGGAATATGGTGTCTATTACCATTTTTAAATGCCTGTGGAAAAAATTTCATTGTTCCTATTGCAATCTTGCATTAAAAGTCTATAGAAATCACATAGAATCTCCATTTATTGTTGATAGTTTAGTGTCATTTGCAATCTCATGTTCAGAAGAGCCTTCATCTGATAAGGAGATAGACAAATTTAAAATCACTTTACCTTCCTTGATGGCAAAGATTGGTTATAAGCCTTTGAGAGGCACCTTAGGCGTGGTTTTGATCAAGGATTTTTTATGTTTAATTGAGTTATTTACTTCAAGATTTTGTGGTGAGATATCAAATATTGTGTGAAGAGTGCAACCTGGGCTTGCATTTGTGCCTCTTCTGGTTGAAGGAACATCTCTGATTATTTGAGGCATTTCATTCTGATAGTTGTTCAAATATTGTAGAGATTGTCAAAGATTTGATCTATCCCAATTTGTCTTGTCAAATCCCCCCACCAAAAAATCATCTAAAAAAAAATATCCTATCATGTATTATCCCTAATTTGCATTTGTATACCCACAAAAGATCAAAGTCCATTTGTAAAAGTATGCATAACAGATCAGGATTTCCAATGTCTCTAGTAACCTTTGCCTTGTTTTGAGAACATACCCATGTTTTGAGAAGTGACAACTCGTGAGATTTCAGATCTGGGGTGTTGATCATGTTTTCATCAAGGTTTTCATCATAGAATTCCAAGCAAAGAGAAGGACATCTTCATCTCCTTCACCATTACAAGGTTACAAAATAGGTCCTCTTACCTTGGTTGCAAGGCACAACCTAAAACAGCTAGGATAAGATCAAGTCCTATTGGAGTGCTATCCATTTCTCCACAAACCTGAGTTCCAGCTAGACCATATCCACCGGCTACCAATGACATACAACATGGTCTAATATGTCCTTAAGCTCCATGACACATCTATGGTGCTACTCAGACTAAAAAGGAGAAAAAAATTGGATACCAACACGAGTGGTGCCGTTGCTAGGGACTTCTTGGAATTTCTTGGTGTGTCTAAAGTGTTTAAAGTGTTTGAGCATTTTTGTATTCAAGTATTTGATCTGCTACATTGTTAAAATATCATTCCATGATTCATATGTGCAATTTTTTAAACAAGGGTTTCAAAGTGTCTGTTTCCCCCTTTTTCATTTCCCCATTAGCATTTCATACACTTTTCTTACATTGTGATTAATTGAGTTTAAGAGGAAGAAGGTATGATTTATAAGGCTTTGCAAGAGGTTTCAGTTCTAGCAAGCATTTGATAGAATATTTTATTGCATTCTTGCACAACTAAGGTGAAATTCCTTAGTGGCGACTCCATACTGATTTGATCTTGAAAATACCTATGTCTTAAGCTTTATGTCATTTATTTTTATGTTGTTGATCTCTGCAAAACTGGAGGGAAGAAGATCTCTCTTCCTTAGAGACTCTACTAAGAAATTGTTCTCAGATTCAAGAAACTCAGAGTTGGAAGGGAGAAGAGTTTGGAAAGTGGTTAAAGGTCAGACATCAGGCAAAGATATAGCCATTGGTGAGAGAGATCAGCCTTTGGTAGAAGATTATCACTCTTCTTTAAGTGATTTTAATTCAAGCAATCCTCTCATAAACTTGGTTTCCTCAGCTAGTGAAGGCCCTTCTATTGTACCTAGTAAGCTCCTTCTCCAATCTGCACCTTTATGTTTTAATTCGAGTAAAACTTTCCAAGAAAATCAGCACTTAGAGAATACCAATCTTGTGAATCACATTCTTGAGTCCCAAAGACCTTGCACTTCTTATCATCTTGTTTCACCTCCAATATCACCTCCACCAAACAATATGGATTAGCCTAGACCTCCATTCATTGTTAACACCTTTGGTCCTATAAATTTTAGAGGAATGGATGCTTACCCGAATGTTATCCCACAAGATGTTAGAAATAGATTGCCAAAATTCTAGGGTAACAATGATATTACTGGTGATTAGCATCTCAAACTTTTTGACAATATGATGGAAGATTTTGAGATAGAGTTTGAATACGTGTATATTAAGTTGTTTATTCATACACTAGAAGAAGATGCTAGAGATTGGTACAAGGCTTTACCTAATAATTATATTGATTCATGGACTAAAATGAAAAATGCATTTAGGTTGCAATATGGTGATAGGATTGATCCTAGATTTCTTTTATCTAAGTTTGAGAATATCAAGAAGAACCCCTAATGAATCAGTCCATGACTTCAACACAAGGTTTAACAAAACTTTCATAAGGGATGCTAGTTAATCTTAGGCCTTGTGATGAATCTTGTCCTAATCAAATATGTAGATGCATTTGATAAGAAGGCAGCCTATTACCTAAGAGACAAGAACCCAACCAATCTAAGACAAGCTTTCTCCATGGCACTTCAAATTGAGAACAATATCAAAGCAATTGGGAAAACTCTCAAGAGATATGGTGTAAAATTGATAAACCCTGAAAAACCTCAGGCTAGTAAAGGTGCTGATTTAGAAGAGGTTGTGAAAACTTTGGCAGGGGCTGTCAAAGAAATCTCATACAAATTAGCCTGGGCTGAGAAGGGAATTGGGCAGACTTCACAAGGTCAGCCTAGGTAGCAAGCATAACACAATGATAGAATTGGTAATCATCCTAGGGGTGATCAAAGGGCAAGATGATATAGGGAAAGGACCATATGGGAGTCTGCAACTAGACATCCTCAAGCACGTGAAGGAAGAGTGTTGCCTTATCCCTTTACTACTAGGGTTGCCGTTGTTGAGGAGGTTGGTCATATTGATTGGTGTGATAGGTGTCTTCTACCCCATCCTCCATGTGAAGTGGACCAGTAAGAAGGTGAAGCTAATAATGATGATAAAACTGATGATGATATTTGCATGGTGGGTTGTTCTTCAAGCTCACAAGGAGAAACATCTACTGAAGTAATAAGTGCTAGGATTGCTGCTAACTTTTGGGATTGCATCAAATGGGTACAAGTCTTTCTTCCCCCTCATGCTCTTGAAGTTGATGTAGTGAAAGATTTTGAAATTCTTGACAACGACTTTGAATACTTAAGAGCTTTGATGATTAAGAAGTATGATGGTGGTATCCCTTTGGTTTGGAGGAAGATAGACAATTGTTGATGAATGTTGTTATAGCTCAAGAGAAAGACTATAACACTAGAAGCAAGGTTGTTAAGAGAAGTGGACCTCAAGCCAAACCTAAAACACCCTTGCTCACAAGCATTCCAAAAGAATCTCCTAAGAAGGAAACACTTGCTAAAAGCTCTGTTGTCCCAAGAAAAAATTATAGTCCTCATCATGCCCAAGCTGCCAAGAATCCTTTGTCATCTAATGAATCTTATTGTCTCCCTTATAATAATATTTTTCCAAAGGGTATCCCCTATGACATATCGCATGTGTTGAGCCAAATCAAAGTGAGTGTTCCAATCATTGAGTTTCTTATAATTCCTGAGCATAAGAAGAGAGCATTTGATTACTTGGGATTAAAAGAAGAGAAGATCACACCAGGCAGAAATGTAAATGTTGTTGAGACTCCCCCTCAAGTCATTGTTTACTTTGAAACACCACTAGTAGTAGAGGATATTGGAGAGACACCTGAGGTATATTTGGGGACATCCTTGGTTAATTCCCAGTTGAATGTTGATCCATTTTTCACAACTTTGATTATAAAGGATAGGATACTTCACAATTGTATGTTTGATTCCAGTGCATCATGTAATGTCATGCCTCTAGAAGTCAGGAATGAGTTGGATATCAAAGTGACAAATACCTATGGGAAGTTTACTACCATGGATTCAATAGAAGTGCTGGTGGTTGGTTGTGTGAAGGGTTTGGTAGTGCAACTTGCAGCCTATTCGGGTAAGAATTTGAAACTGGATGTTGTGATTGTTGACTGCCCTGCCAAATGGGGTATGCTTTTGTCAAGAAAATGGGCTACAAGTGTTGGTGGTAGTGTTTATATGGATATGTATTTTTCCACCATTCCAATTGAGGGAATCCTTGTCAAAATTTATGGTGAAAAGAAGATGTTGGACGTAATTGAAGATCCCAACAATGCTTCCTATGAAATGTTGTTTTCTGATGTAGATGCTAAGAATTTCATTGGTTTTGCTGATGGAAAACAACACAAGATGGACAAATCAAAGTACCTTGATATGGTAGGTTCTCCTTGGACCTTTCTATTTGATGGAGCTTGCACCAAATTTGGAAATGGTGCTGGTATAGTTTTGTTTTCTCCTAGTTTGGAAGAGTTTGTTTTTTCCTTCAAACTTAATTTTGAATGCACTAACAATGTCACTAAGTATGAGGCATTATTGTTGGGGTTAAGAATTGCATGGAAGTATGGAGTGAAATATATTTTTGCAAAAGGATACTTAGAGCTGGTTGTCAAACAAATAAGAAAATTGTATGCTACAAAAAATCAACATATGAAACATTATAAGCATGCAATTTGGGATCTAATTGAAATGTTTGATTCCTTTAACATTGTGTATCATGATAGAGGTCTCAATTTTGCTGCTGACAAGTTGGTGGTACTGGGTTCTAGGTTTGGAGATTACACCATTTCACCTTATTGTGAATACAACATTGAAATGCTGATTAGGCCAACTGTCCCTGATAATGTGAAACATTGGAAAGTTTTTAACAATGATGCTCAAGTGATAAGGTTCTTGAAAAACCAAGGAGAGTTTGAAAATTAGATTATTTATTGGGAGCCAATGATATGCATGACTGAAGGAAGAGAAACTTTGTTTGGAAAATATATCATCTAATTGAAAACAAACACCATTCCTAGAGGTCTTGTTACACTTGAGTCAAATTTTAAAAATGTTGATTGCATCATAAATAGAAACATGTATTCCTCAAGGAATGTGGAAGAGCATGACTTGGGAACAAAGGAAAAAACAAGAAAGGTTTGGTTGGGCAGCAGTTTAAGTAAAGAAGAAAAATAGTCCTATGCCCAACTCTTGAAAAAATATCAAGACTACCTCACTTGGTTCTATTCAGAGTTGAAAGCATATAGAGAATATTTATTTCAGTATGAGATCCCTATTGAAACAAATTCCAAACCATTCAGATATATTCAAAGGCCAATTAATCCACTTCTCTCGATGAGAATGAAGGAGGAGTTAAAGAAGTTGAGAGATAGAGGTATTATTCAACCCACTAGATATTCATCTTGGATTGCAAACCTTG
The DNA here is from genome assembly GCA_019776745.2 of Taxus chinensis. Classification (NCBI taxonomy): domain Eukaryota; kingdom Viridiplantae; phylum Streptophyta; class Pinopsida; order Cupressales; family Taxaceae; genus Taxus; species Taxus chinensis. The sequence continues at coordinate 482,285,495 of CM034154.1, read as the reverse complement.
TGCTAATCAGAAAGAAGAACATAGACATTAGACTTTGTGTGGATTTTAGAAATCTAAATAAAGTATCCATGAAGGACAACTATCCCTTGCCAAATATAGAAAATATGTTGCAGCTTGTGACAAGGTATGAATTGCTTTCTACATTGGATGGTTTCTCCATATATAATCAAGTGGTTATCAAAGAATCAGAAATACTTAAGACATCATCCACTACTCCTTCGGGAACATATGTTTTTGTTAGGATGCCCTTTGGTTTAATGAATTCTGGTGTCACTTTTCAAAGAGCAATGGATGTTGCTTTTGTTGGTTACATCAATGAGTTCATTGCAATTTACTAAGATGATGTCACTATATTTTCAAGGCAGAGAGGTGATCATTTGCAGCACTTGGAGAAAATGCTAATCAGATGTAGGGAGTATGGAATTTCTCTTAATCTGAAGAAGTGTCATTTTGGCGTGCAAAAGGCAATGTTGCTTGGTCACATTGTGTCAAAATATGGTGTTATGATAGACCCTGAGAGAGTGGAAGCAATCAACAAGGTACTTATCCCAAGAACCAAGAAAGGTATCCAGTCTTTCTTTGGTCAGATTAATTTTATTAGAAGGTTTGTTTCCAACTTTGTTGAGTTGACTATTCAAATCACAAGCATGCTAAAGAGGGACCAAGTTATTAGGTGGGAGAAGGCTACCATTCAAGATTTTGAAGGAATTAAGGATGCACTTAAACATGCACCTATTTTAGCAGCCCCAAACTATAAGAGGCATTTCCAAATCTTTTCCTTTGCTTCTGAGTATACCATTGCTTTTGTTTTGCTGCAAAAGGATGAGAATGAGGCTGAGAGGCCTATTGCCTTCTTTAGCAAGGATTTACAAGCTACTGAGTTAAAGTATACAATCATGGAGAAACAAGCATTTGCCTTGGTGAAAGCAACAAAAGTTTTTAGGCCTTATATATTGAGTTCAAAAGTTGTTGTTTATGTTCCCCACACCATGGTGAAATACATCTTATCAGAGATGGAGATATCAAGTAAAATATGTAGATGGGTGAAAAAAATGTAGGAGTATGATATGGACATCCAAACCACAAAGTTGGTAAGAGGTTTGGGTCTTTCTAAGCTCATGGCTGAGAGCAACTTGTAGAATGTGGAAGTGAATCAGCTAGAGGAAGAAAGGGTAGATGTGCTTGCAAAGTTGGTAAATTATGAGTGGTACAAGGATGTAATCTTTTACCTTAGACACCTTTGCTGTCATGATCATTTAAATAAAAATTAGAAAAGAGCCCTCAAGCTGGCTTCTCAAAAATATATCATCACATACCTTGGGATGGCTTGGAGGAACCCTGAAGGTGTCCTCTTGAAATGCATAATTGAAGATGAAGCTCCCAAGATAGTTTCTAATTTCTATAGGGGAGTTTGTGGAGGAAACTTTGCTAGAAGAGTAACAACACATAAGATTTTGAGAGCTGGTTATTGGTGGCCTTCTCTCTTCAAATATGTAACCCAACTGGTTAGAAAATGTGATAGTTACCAACGTTTCTCTAGAATACTAAAAGCTTCAGGCTCCCTTCCTTTGCAGCCTGTATCAATTGAAGCTCATTTCAAGTAATGGGGGATGGAATTCATTGGTGAAATTTCATATCCTTCTAGTGCTAGCCATAAGTGGATTCTTATAGACACTGATTATTTTACAAAATGGGTTGAAGCAATCCCATCTAAAAAGGCAACACACCAAGTGGTAATGGACTTATTGTTAAATCAAATCATATGCATATTTGGAGTCCCAATCAAGATTGTAGCTGATAATGCCTTTTGTTTTAAAGCCAAACCTTTAATGGAAATGTGTAATGAATATGGAATCAATATGACTTATTCTTCGAACTATAACCCCCAAGGGAATGGAAAAGTTGATTCCACAATAAGAATTTTTTTAAGATCATTAGAAGAACCTTGGAGAAAAACAAGAAGAAATGGGGTGAACAATTGAAATTTGTAGTTTGGGCTGATAGGATAACTCCCAAAAGAGCTACTAGTAAAAGCCCATTTGAATTGGTGTATGGAACTCAGGATTTGCTGCCCTTACACTTGCAATTATCTTCATTTTAGTTTTCCCAACCATTGGAAGATCAAGAGCTTGGCCCGTATGAATCAAGGATCAATCAAATTATTGAGCTTGATGAGAAAAGAAGAGCATCCCATCAAAGGAATGTTAGATTTAGAGAAAAATTGAAGAGATTGTTTGACAAGAAGGTCACTCCTAGAGCCTTTAATGTTGGATATTTGGGCTTGTTATGGGATAGTAGGCATGAAGAAAAGGGAAAGCATGGAAAATTTGATGCACTATGGATGGTCCCTTATGCCATTGATATCAAAATTGGTGAGCATACCTTTTTTCTCAAAGATCTAGATGGGGAATTGCTGAAGCTGCCTATTAATGGCAGATAATTAAAAAAATTATTCGATTAATCCCCAAATTGAGGTATGCACAAATTGTACAATTGTATAGCCTTTGTTTTTTGCTATTTGTGGTGTGTGGTTTGCCCTTTGTTCTTGGCAGCTTTTCTGGTTGTTTTCTTGGTTTGTTTTTGTTGGTGGTTCTAGTTTTTGTTGCCTTGCATGTTGAATCCTTTGCCTAATGGTTTTTTGGCACTTGGTCTACGTTTTGTCCTTATGGCACTCACTAGGAGTGCCCATCCCCAAGCATGAGCCGATGTTGGTGCCATTTTTGAGCTTGCATAGTGTGCTCTAATTTTTCATGTCCATGTTTTCTCAGAAACATTTTAATTCCCAAATTGGTGACCTGCAGTTTCTCTCCCTGGTTGAAATGGTTCAAAAATGCCCATAAACTTGTTGTTCTGCCTTGGTTTAAAGGAGAAATCCATGCGTGCTCTTATTTGTGCCCTAGGTTTTTCCAATTTGCGGGCTGTGTCATTTTCCCTTTACCAGATCGTGTAAAAAAATGAAATTGATCAAATATAAATTGTGTGGGTTAATTTCCCAATCCTAAGGTTGAAAATGATGTCAAAACATGATTCAGTCGATTTAAAATCAAGAAATTTGTAATCCTTTTTGAAAAATTTGATTTCTAAGGCATCCTTTAAATTTTTCACGTTTTGACGGTCATACGGGTGCCATTTTCCTCTCAAATTCATCATCGGAAGGTATTTGCAACGTGGTGGGTTTCTATGGGCCAAGGGGTCTCGAGAAATTTTTCTATTGTATCATTTTTTGAAATTTTGGCAAAAAAGGAAAATTTTGATCTATGGCTCCACCTTCTGCAAGAAGTGCCTACGTGGCATGTTTTGATTGGATAGGGGATTGGTGGGTGGCGAAATTTCCTTAGGAAATTTTGATTTCAATTTGAAAAATTTTGAAAGACAAATTTTTTCCTGAAGGCCTGCATCGAATAGGGAGAGAACACATGGCACATATTTTGGTATGAGGGCATGCAGATGGCGGGGGAACTTAGAGTTTTTTGGCTCTAAATTTATAAAGTTTCAAAATCATTTTTCTCCCCACTCCAATCAAAGGAGGATACGTGGAATTAGTTTTAGGTGGGTCGGCGGCCTGGCAGATAAAAAATTGAATTTTTTCCTTAGCAAAAAAGGGATGCTAGATTGAAATCTTAGGCCGAATATCCACAATGAATTAGGACAGGACACATGTACAAAAGGGGCAAAAGGTGGAAGAAGGGGTCAAAGGAAATTTTTATAACTTTTGGCCTTTGTTGTCTCAAAGGTAAAAAATGAAGAATGGCTCCATGCCAATCAAAGGTGGGCATGTGTCCAACAGAGAAAGGTGGGTCAGTGGGCTGACGGAGGTAGAGGGGGATTGTTTCCTTTTTTCACAAAGGACTTCAAAATCAAATTTTGAAGCACTAGCCCGCTAGCGAATCCCAAGGAGACACATGGCAAGGGAAAAAATCGAAGGTGTGGGCCCATGGGGGAAAAAGTGAAAATTTTCCCAATTTCCAAAAAGGTCAAAATGCGTAGAATTGAAGCATGATTTCAATGGGACCCACCATATGCCACGTGTCAACTCCAAAATTCAACAGTGGAGGGATAGAGGAAAAGGTCAATTTTTTCCATTTTTTCAAAAATATCAAAAAGTTAAAAGTGGGTCCGAATTGTTTTCCAATCAATTTTGGCCATGTGTCCCACCTTATCCAAAGTTTAAAAAGGTAATATTGAGCTTATTTTTGGATTAAATCTTCCACATGGAGGGCTGATATTAAAAGGTGGATGAAATTGACTGTTACTGTGCATCCATTTTTTTTTACCGCCATGGAAGCTCCAAGAAGCTTGGAAATCACATTTTTGCATCAAATTTCATCAAATCTTATATGATTTTGTGTTGTCTTGGCCTCCTGGGAGCATTGGCATCATTTTCATAACTCAATTCTTCAATCTATGGTGTTTTTGATGTATTTTTTTCTCAGGCCTGTGAAAAAACGTGAAATAAAAAAATTAAAAGTTGCAAAGGTAATTTGAAAAAGTAAAAAGGTGAAAATGATGAGTCAAAGGTGTTTACATGCCTCAATGATAAAAAACATGCCTGCAGGATGGATAATGATCTAGATATTTGTAATGATTTAAGCCTTTTTGACACACCTGGCAACATGCGAGTGTTTTTCTGTTTGATGTCATTTTCATTAAATCATGAAGAATTGTTGTAACAAAATTGATCCCATGGTATATTATTTTCTTGGGAATGAAGGCTCCAATGTGGAATAGAGTATATAGTGCATTTTGGAGAAATTGTAAAAAAGGGTGGGAATTGAAAATCATGAGTAAATTCTAAGAAAATTCTTATTTTCTGAGAAAATCTGCCAAAGAACTAGGTTAATGTCTCATGTGTTAAAAAATTCTAGTATGTGGGTTGGTTACAAGTGTATAGCCACCACACAGCTCTGAGATTGTTAATGTAACTCTCCCCTTCTATTGAATATAACAAGTTTTTCTTTAAATCTACATTTTTTTTGGGTAATATGATGTCTGTTATCAATTTTAAATGCCTACAAATAAATTTTATTGTTCTTGTTGCAATCTTGTATTGAAAGTCTTTAGAAGTCACATAGGATCTTCATTTTTGGTTGATATTTTAGTGGCATTTGCAATCTCATATTCAGAAGAACCTTCATCTGATAAGGAGATAAACAAATTTAAAATCACTTTACCTTCCTTGACTGCAGAGATTTCTTATAAGCCTTTTGGGGTACCTTAGGCATGGTTTGATCATGGATTTTTTTGTTTAATTGAGTTCTTTAATTCAAGATTTTGTGGTGAGTTCTCAAAGATTGTGTGAAGAGTGCAACCTGGGCTTCCATTTGTGCCTCTCCTGGTTGAAGGAACATCCTAATTATTTTAGGCATTTCATTTGATAGTTGTTCAAGTATTGTATAAATTGTCAAAGATCTGATCTATCCCAATTTTTCTTCTCAATTCCCCACCAAAAATCATCTAAACAACAAAGATCCTATCATTTATTATCCTTGATTTGCATTTGTATACCCACAGAAGATCAAATTCCATTTGCAAAAGTATGCATAATAGATCAGGATTTTCAATGTCTCTAGTAACCTTTTCCTTGTTTTAAGAACATACCCATGTTTTAAGAAGTGACAACTTGTGAGAATTTTGATCATGTTTTCATCAAGATCTTCATCATAGAATTCCAAGAAAATATAAGGACATCTTCACCTCCTTCACCATTACAAAATTACAAAGTAGGTCCTCTTACCTTGGTTGTAAGTCACAACCTAAAATAGCTAGGACAAGATCAAGTCCTATTGGAGTTTTATCCATTTCTCCACAAACCTGAGTGCCAGCTAGACCATATCCCTGGCAACCAATGACATAAAACACTGTCTAATATGTCTTTAAGCTCCATGACATATCTATAGTGTTGCTCAGACTGAAAAGGAGAACAAATATGGATACCAACAATAAGTAGTAAACAAAATTTGTGGTTGATGTATAAAATTTCTATTTTATTTTTCTCCTTCTCTGTCCAAAATTTTACGACTAGGTTAGGATATGGTTTTTAGTCTTGTCCGATTTTTACAATCTTAGCCAATCAATTTCATTGAATATTTTTTCAATTTGAATATATTCTTTAGGTCATTTATTATTCCTAGGGTTAGCCTTATTATAATATTTCACCTATGTAAGGCTATATAAGCTAGTCAATATCACTTTACAACTCACACAAATATCGTAGAAGTTTTTTTTAAAAATATAATTCCAAAATAACTCAAAATGTTTATAACTATTCTCTAATCATTTAGAAATGAATTAGATCATTACCTACTACAATTCTAAAGCACTTAGCTAGGTGAAAGAGTCTAGTTAGAGCCATGTATTAGCTAGAGTCATGTCTTAACAAGAGAAAGATCACTCCAAACATTGTTCAATCATTTCAAGGAACAAAGGGTTAGTTCATGTAGTATAGGCACACTACTAGCAATATGGGTACATTCCACACTATATAAATAACCCATTATCTTGGTATCAAGAGATACGAAAGCACCCCTAAGAGTTTGTTTAGTTTTCAAACTTACAAAAACACCTTGGAGAACTACATGAGGTTTGATCTCGCAAAATGACATGTAGTAAAAAACTTGGGATTTGTTTAGCAGATGGAATTCTAATCTCCAAGGGTAGTCCAACCTCAACCACATACACATATTTTCTCCTTTTTTTAAATTCATGAATAAAGGGTTGTGCATATTTATAGTTTTCCCCTTTGTTGCATGTGATTACAGGTTATTGCAAAGTTGTGTGAGCAAGATAAAAATATAGCAAAGGAAATTTCTATACAAGTGAAGTACATAAGAATTTTTAAACCCATAATTTCAAAGGTCCAAGAGTATACGTATCTAGGTCAGGACCATACAAATCAGATTTGAATCATACAATAGTTATATAATTATGCCCATATTCAATTTTTAATTCCATAAATTACACCAAAGCACTTTAAATATTTTATATACCTACTCCATCATTCTGCACATCAAGATTGTTCCTTTTCTATCATCTATAGATAATTTTATCTTTATATTTTTTATTTGAGATATTTAATTATTATTTATCAATCGTCACATGTATGAATGCATTATTCTAATTGTGACTAATTAATATTACAAGTTAACTTATCATAATAGAATTCCTACTAAAAAACGTACATCATTCTTAATGTTGTGAACACTCATAACATCTATATTTAATTAGGGTGTAAATAGTAATGTCATGGAAAATCCCCTTTTATAGTGGGAAGGGGAAAGGTGTCTGTAATCCTAGAGAAACTCTAGATTTCTTTGTTTATTTGGCCATGTCATTTATCTTGACTTTATTTCTTTTATTAACAAGGGGAATTCCCCTCATACATATAAAAATTTTGATGTATAGTAACACATTGAAAAGTACAATAATGTGCAAACACAGTAGTGATGGAATTAGCTAGTTGATTTTGATTTCTCAAAATGGCTTTAATAATCTAAAATAAAAGTAGGGAACTATTTCTTGTGTAACATTCATTTATAACTACGATTGTTTATATTCGGTATAATAAACTCCAGAAACCTAATTAGTGATAATTTGTGCTCACCTCTAAGATAGGAGAAATATTTTCAATAAATACTCTTACTTAGCTACGTTACTGGTAAATTTAAAATTGAGGAGGAAATAATATTTATAATCATTTCATTAAGGGATAACATAGCTACATGTACCATAGCACCAAGAGAACACTTTTATTTGTTGTATTAGAGTGCTCACAAGTCATCTTTAGGAAGAGGATCATAAACACGACTAGATGAAAATGGTTGGATTTTAGAAATATAAACCATAGAAATATTGACAATTTTGGTAACATAATATTGGTTTTAACACCATTGGGGATATGGAAATGGTACATAGTTGGTCCTTTTAGGTTGAAGGGGAAGATGTTAGTTTTATCATTTTTTAGGATGTTTATAATTAGCACATTCATCTTTAAGGACATGGTCTCCATCTTAGGTTGAGGTTTTTAAACTAGTAGAGGAGATTATTTTTCTAATTTGGAACTCTTATCATTGGGTTATTTACATCAAAATGAATTGATAACATGATATGAAGTTTGTTGCACAATGTCAAAAAATTTAATGGGGTTTATAACCTTATTAAGGAAAACTAGCTTCTACAAAACATTCATAGGAAAATCATGATACATATGAGTTATTTTTTGTTTTTTATTGTTTTCTTGGAAAATTTGAAAGGGGATTGGATATCCCTTGGTCATAAAGACCATGCTCATGTATAAGAATCATATCTCTTGAAAAAGTGTGAAAGGTTTGTCCTTTATCTAATGGATATAAGGCTTTCCTAAGATCATGTTGTATTTTGTATCTCTATTAATAACACAAAAATATATAAGGATCATCTTAGGAACTAGGATTACCAGAATGTTGATTGTGCCTATCGACATAGATCTTAGGTTGTTTCAAGTTTTTGGCTAGTTGGTGTCACTATATTAGAGCTTTTGTATGAAAGTAAAGGGGACTTTATTTAAAACAACACCATCATCAACTATCACTCATTTTACAATTTATATTTAAACCCAAAAATTTAGGTGGATGTTGAGTCACCCTTCTTTTTAAATTCCATGTATGAAGGACATTGTAATAGGTCATAGAAATATATTCCATATCTCATGGTTGCACCTCGCAGGAACATGCTCTTATCAATGTGATTAATTTTTGACTTATGAAGAGGCGTGACATAGGAAAAGTTTTTATTCCCCAAGGATTCAAGTATTTTAATTTGGTGTGTTAGGGAATTCATTAGAGTATCTAACAAGGATTTATAAGAAAAGGTCATGGTTAGGTCCAAATCATAGTTGTGTACAAGTTTAGTGTAATTGTGTGTCTTGAGATACAAAGTCCTTACAAGAGAATTAGATGTTTGGAATCCCTTGGTTTGAGTGACAACATTGGATTCTTTGTAATCCTTTAGTTAAATGAAATTTATCATGAATTTTTTTCCCCAGGTACCTAAACATGGGGTTATATAACGTTGAATTTTTTTTAAGTGGAATCATCAACGTCATGAGTGCTAACCAAGGTGTCTTGTTTTTTTGCATCTTTTAACTACATACCTAGGGTGGAATGTTGTTGTTGGTTTAGTAAAATATTTTTATGTATGTGTAAATGTTTATATTGAATTATTATAGGAATAGATTGGGTCACATGATGGTCATTGAATCATATGTTCTCTCGGAATTATTCATTAAATAATTACCTTCGGTGATTAGGAAAATATTGCATTTAATTTTTTATATTATTCACATGTACACGTGTCATGGACCTTGGATATTTAGAATAAGTAGAATTATTTGGGTTCATAATTGCATTGGTGAATTTAATGGTGATCATAACCTTTCCTGAAGTTACTTTGGTAATTATTGGGATAATTGTGGTTATCATTTTGAATTTAGCCATTATGATCTCTACTCTAATTCTACAAGTAATTTTGGTTTTGGTTTTGGTCATGATTTAATTCAATAGTGATGATTGTGGGTGCATTTTATTATTACAAACATTTTTATTATTATTGGGTTAGGTTGAAGCATTGGTGGTGGTATTTGTCAATTTACATTAGTTTGTAACATCATCTCTGGTAGTGTCAAAATTTCAATATAGCAATTTTAGTCCTTAGATTCCTTGCGGATTGATTTGGGAAAAAAATTCATACTCATACCATAGGTCATATTGATGCCATCAAAGGGAGTTTGATAAATTCTTAATGTGTTCTCTAATGCTTTCTTGTAGGACTTGTATGGGAACTTATATGTATCCTTCCTTATTTATTGGTTAAGATCATGGAGGAAGAGGCCATGGATATCCCTATGGTCCATATTTGGATCACTAGTGGAAGCATAGAGGATGTTTTGTGACCTTATGATGAAGTGGTAAGAAGACTCATTGGGTTCTTATTTGATGTGTAAGAATTATCTAATTCCATTTTTTACAAGCTTATTCATTTCAAATGCCTTAATAACTCAACTATCGGTTTTCTAAAGGAGTGAATGGAAGTGTTAGGAAGGTTATAGTACCAATAATGTGATATTAATTCTATATTTTTGGGGGAAAATTGCAACAAATCCATCTTAGGGGAGGATTTCTCACACTGTAATTGTTTAAGACTTGATATGGGCATTGGCATCTCCTTCCCTTTTGTACTTTGGAGGATCCAATAAGGGGAAATGAAGGATGATGGTGTGGATGGTATGATTAAGGGAATCCTTAGTAAATTCCATGGAGGTACCCATCATGTTAAAGTATAGGGTGGATGTGTTAGACTATATGGAAGGATAACATGGAGTTGAATAGGTATACGATGTGAAATAGATGAAGGTTGCATTTTTTGTAGGAAAATTATGATATGAAAGGAAACATTTTTTAAGATACTTCAATTTGAAGAATTTATGGTACTAGTGTAGTAGGTTGCCAACTAAAATTATAACTACAATTTTTTTTCTAGGATGAGAATACGATTGAGATGTGTCATTTGGTGTAAATATCATATGTATAAATGGATGGGAGATAGTGGGCATGTTATGAGGAATGGTGTATGCGGTGGCATTTTTTATAGGTCCTTAATTAGGATAAACATATGAGGATGAATCATTCATAACTAACACATCAACCCATGTGATAAGATATCATAGGCATGAATGCATCGATTAATTAGTGTGTTGGGAATTTCTTGGTTTTTGTACATGGTGGGAATTTGGTTTTGGTTTTTCATGGTATGATCCACATTTTGAACAGTTGGATGAATATGTTGAGAGGGTTAGGAATCCTATAACTCCTAAATTTTCCCAACAAGGTAGATATGAGGTCACTCAATGTATTTTATGGATTTTAATTGAGAAATTAGTTAAAATTGGGCTCCATATGGGAAGATTTATACCTTTTTATGAATTATTTTATGATGATGTTCTCATTTATGTTTATATTGTTAGGCTCAAGTTGTTAGTATATATTATTTATTGGAATTTGGTAAATAAAGTGGTGTTATGTGATTGTATCCTACTCAGTGAATCATCCATGTCTCAAATCCTATCACAACTCTAATAGCTCAATGTGAGAAATTAATCACCAAACATTTGGGAAATAATTTATGGTCTTGAAAGGATTTTCTTTAGTAAAGGAAAACTCCTCCAATAAAATATTTGTTTCTAAAGTTAGAGAATATATCTATATATTTTTTCATTTAATCAACTTCCTATATCCTCATAAGATAATTGATTTGTGGAATATAGCTAGACGAAGCATGCATTTGGGTATTGGCAAAATAATTTTCAGCTTAGTTGGATAAAGAAGATTTTTTATATGATTGATCATAGTAATAATCTTCATGGCCAAAATACTTATTAAATTACCTTCTTAAAATATTTAGGGAATATGTGAATACCCTAAAAAAATGGAAGAGGAAGAATATGGAATGAAACAAATGAAGGAAATGGAAAATGAGAAAGAACAAGTGTTTCAGTCATGTTCATCAGAGTTGTATTTTCCAAAAAGTGCAGGGTGTCCTTTCATTAGTACTTAAATCCTCATGGGTTGGGTATAGGTATTCGATTCATGTATGATGTAATGATGGTGGAAATGTGGATGATTAATACATGGATATTGGGTAATACAAAAGGATAATGATGGCGATGTGGATGCTCTATATCAAACCAAAAATTTTATACTATTTTAAAGTATCTATATAAGACAATATATATATATATATATATATATATATATATATATATATATACATATATATATATATACATGAAAGTGACATAAAAATTGAATTTAAGTGATGAATAGACATAAAATATTTTGATCAATGTTCATTCAATGAATGGGGAGAGGTTTGGTTATGGGGTAAGTGGAAATCATTTGTTTCTTGGTGGTTTAGTTTGTTAAATAATGGTAATGAAGGACATAAAAATAAAATGAAGATTATGTTAGATCTAAGGATAAAGATGAATCAAATCCACATAGGATACTAAGGTACTGAAATAATTCATAAGGGTGGAATAAATGGTGGTGATGGTGATAGTTGGTCATATACAACTTGAAATTGTATGACTATCAAGGTAGGTGAATATATGGAACAAAAAACTTACACCTCAACTTGAAAAGAATGGTGTCTTTGATATTTGTGGGATCCAACAGAGTGGGAACATGTGGAAGCCATATTTTACCTTCCAAGAAATAATTAGTTCTCCAAATTCATCCAAGGGTGTGGCACTATCAATATTTAGAGTGTAGTGTGGGTGTATCATATATAAGGTTTGTTAAAATGTTATGGCTTGAACTAGAGATATGTAGATGTGTTTTGTATTGATTTGGAGATGTATGATATGTAAAAATTAAATGTTTTGGATGATGGGGTGTTTCTATGCAACAAATAAACATGTTGTATTTGGTGGTTTGGTGATATTAGAGTGTGTTAACGGTTGTGTTTTCTTTATGGATGTGTATTTTGTTTTGATGGAGCGTGTTATGACTTATTAATGGTGAACAGTGTTTTATTTACTTGTGGTTATATTATATTAAATATGATAAATAAAATTAAATACATGTTAGAAAATAAAGATTTTTTTCTAAATAACTCTTCTCACACCCTGTAAATTCAGTGGGGTCTTGAAGAGATAAGTAGTAACTAGGTGATTATGTACTTGGTGTTCAGTGAAATTTCATAGCTTGTTTAAACTTGTTATGTGACCCATTGGGATGAATTACATGTGCATGGTCCTTAGCATGACCTTTGTTAATATTTGTTATCATAATTTAATGCATTAAATAAATTAAGTATATAAGTCTAATATTGACCACCTGACATATTAAAAATGATCATGATAATATCTACCTGCTAATGGCAATACCATACCGTGTAGGCATTACTGAAAATGAAATACTTGATTGATCATAATCATGGTCATAAATGCATTTCACTTATATCCTAATGACATAAATGGACTCCTATTTGAGGTCGATTGATACTAATGTTGATCTTTTAAAGCTTTGATTGCCTTATTTACCTATAAATAAGTCATAGACTGTAGTATACAATTGCAAGTTTATACTGCTACTAACCATCTCTTATTGTTTGGCATTCATATTGCTTGTTGAAAAGGTTATAAGTTTATTCACTGGGAATTAAGGCCTTGGTGCCTATGATATGCATATCATACATTATGCTAAGGGATAAATGTGTTAATGGTGTGATATCACTGTTTAAAGATTTTGATGATAATGAGAGTTATGTTTTGCCTACCATTTAAATGCTAAGGTGGGTCACTTTTAGCCCAAGATAATAAAAAAGGGGAACACGTATTTAAGCCCATAAATGGGAAAAGTTTTTGAAGAGAGGTATATTGATCACCATATCTACATGGTTGGAACCATATGATAATTGTTAATGAACTCAAACAAACCATCAACGACCATTTTAATTAGGTGATAATAATTTTACGAAGCATACTAAATTTAAATGGTGAAAAATTATCCACTTCAATTGAGGGAAACATCATTAGGCTCCTACATTAATGAAATTTAATGTTCACCATGAACCTTGTGGCATGAAAAGGTTGAATTTGGGTAAAAATTTGAGATTTTGGGGTTTCTTAGTCATTATTCTATGGTATTTTTTTGAGATCTGCATGAAGGAAATTCTATTTTTGGAGCTCCCTATTAACTATTCTGGAACATAGCATGCATATCTACTCCATTTGAACTTAATAATGGCACTATTATGTGGATATAAGGGTCCTTTGTTCTAGAATTTTGAAGGGTAAGTGGTGAAGGATATTGAGGGATTTCGTGAGCTTGTTGGTGCAATCAACGAGTTCAAAGAGGAATCGGAGGATGTCATACCAGGCATGATATGATCCATTTCTTCCCTAATACTTTGTTCCATTGATTATTTACATAAAAGGACTTCAGTGTAGTTATTTTGTGTGTCATCTTTAGTATGGATTTAATAATATAATTATGCTGTTGGGTTTTCATTAGCTAATGTAATTACTAGGTTGGGTAATATCAATTGTTGTTTAAATGGGTACCTAGAGGTGAATATGAGCTTTGATTGGACATAATGTTGAATGTAACTAAAGATATAGTTATAATCATGGAATCTATGGTTGTATTTTCAAACTAAACTATTATTTTTGGGATTTATAGTTAAGATTAATTTGTTATGATAATATCCTTATGATTATTGTCGATTATCTTTAGGACTAGATCTGGGTATGATATGGAATTCCTAAAAAACATTGTTAATTTGTATCTATGTGGTTTATGATCATTTATGGCTATTTTCAAGGTTTTTATTTAAAGAAAGACAATACAAGAGACTCTAAAGGTCAAATGACACACACACACACACACACACACACACATGCATATTCGTTTTAATAAAATCCTTGGATTTGAAGAGGGGTAGGATGGGCATAGTCATTCTATTCTATTATGGTCTCTATGATGATTAAAATCACCTTAGAATCTATAGGGAATAATGTGATTGTTATCACTCCATTATTTTATGGGTTATTGATGAACTTTAAACACCCTTGTAAATTATGTTTTTCATTTATTAGAAATCACTACGTTTTTCACGTTATGAGGTGAAACCGGTATTATGGTATTGTTGGCAACAAAATTTTTCAAGGATAAATTGATGGACTTATTGCCAATCCAATGGGATTCTAAGTCCCTCTACTTAACTGGTGAAACTACCTTATTTACATGCGTGAGTGAAAAAGGTGGATCTTTCTTTGCGGTCTTGCGGTTGGGGATCAAATAGGGGAACTCCATTGACCCTGTGGCAAAGCTAGAAATCGCTTTCTAGAGAGGAATTTTTATGGAAGTGGGAAACATAGTGAGAATATGAGTTAGGGGAACTAATGTTGTTGGTAGAAAATCATATTCTTGCACACACTAGTTAGAAACTTCATCACATGCACTAAACTAAGAGGAAACAACTCTACAAATAGTAATAAGACCAAATAGAATTTGATGAGAACAAAGCATCATGAAATCCCTTAGTAAAATAAATATAGAAATTCATTCTTCTTGTATTGATTTCTCAAACCAAAGTTGTATATAGTGGGGAAATGGAGGAAATTTGAGAATGAGAGGAATGGAAGAATTTGGCTATCTCCTTTGTTCTCACAATGTACTATTGAGTTTATAAAATTAGTCACCAACACTTTGAAATGGGAATGGCTTTAAAATTTATAAAATGAGATATGACTCTTCATCTACCCCCCAATGCCTTTTCATATGCTTGATTACAACTTATGACCTTTTGCATTCTTAGGAAAAGATCAAGTCCCATTTTATGACTTAAGGGTGACTTGTTACATTAAAAAAAGTCATTTTAAATTAATTAAAGGAATTATGAAAAATTATAACCCCAACGAAGAATTATAATGGGGAGAGAGAAAGTTAGGGGGGAAGGAGGAGGAAAAGAAAGGATGTCACCCCTGATGAAGTCTGTAGATCCTTGTTAATTGAAAAATCAAGTGCAGTGAGACTTTGAATCTTTGAACTCCTTGCACACTGCAAAAATCCTTCAAATTAGCTGATGAATGCTTTCCAAGTTGAATGAATTGTTCCACTGATGACCACAAGTCCTATCGTGCATATGATATACATGTGACCCGAACTATGTAGTGAGTGTTAAAAAAAATTGTCGAGTTCCCTGATATGGATCTCAAATTCCCTATGATCAATTCCTGTCGATGATCTAGAATGATGGTGTTGACCTGAATGATCATCCCTCTATGTCCCATTGTGCCAAACTTTCCCTTTGAGAACAACATGCTATTTTTAGTAAGTACAGATGGGACAAATTACTATTTTTAGTAAGTGTCATAGTTTATCTTTTCCCAACCTTGAATGGCTATGGTAGCTTGAATTATTTATTCTTACTTTGTTCCTCTCACCTTTTGGACCAACTTGTTATTTATAGAAGGGGCTTATGGAACCACTTACTATTTTTAGTGAGTTTAAATTGCAAGCTGAGATTACCTTTTTGATGAATTTTCCTATGATACTCCCTCTGTGTTCACTACCTTATTCATAGCCTCTTCAAATGGTGGCTTACCTGAAGAAACAAAACCCTATGTAGGAAGGTATGCTATGTTTAGTAAGTGCACTGTGGATGTCATATTGCGATAAAATAGGTCTTGAAAATATAGGTTTTATTTCGGGGTTCCACACTCCGCATTTTGAGTAATTACTTCATCTGAATAAGTGGAAAAATGAAAACTAGTTTATGTGAAACTAGATTATTCAACAATCATTCCCTTCAATTTTTGTGCAATTTCATCCACTTAAACCCTAAAAGTGAAGAGGTAGCTCGCTACCTTTTTACAGATGTTCTTCATGTGATAGGGTAGAAATATGATGAAAATGTAGTCCTTAGTATCCATTAAAAATAGGAACTTCATGGTGTAAAAAATATCTCATGCGATTTTTTTTTTCAACGATCATTCCCTTTAATTTTTGCATGATTTTACCCATTGGAACCCTGAGAAGTGGAGAGGTAGCTCACTATTTTTTCCAATACTATGTCATGGCAGCCATTAATGGAGCTTGAAATTTTTAGGTCTGGTTTTTGTCTCCATTTGAAATGAAATCAACTCCATTTCGATAGTTTTTTTCTTCTTGTCTCACTGGTGAAATTTCTCTTCGATCTAGTTGTCAGTTTGATGGGAAGTTCAACTTTGTTCTTCATGGAGCTAGAAGTGAAATGTATTTACTATGAGAATTCCTTTATGCAAAATGGAGGTTTGAGTATGATTTTTTAATGGCCTTAAAGAGATAATAACTTAGCACCATACGTTTTGTCAATCTGTGCAATAGTTTGCAAGATCTCTTAAATTTTTCGGTTTCACAGCAATGAAGATTTTCCAACTTCTTCTTCTTCATTCTTCATTTGATCAATATTTCTTCTGAGAACAGCATATTATCATGGAGTGAAGTATTTATTTTCTATGGTGGAGTTGGTTAAAGCTTTGGCAATGGCAGAGTGGTGGTGAGAAATTGCAAGGAGTTACAGAGCTAGATGTGCACGAAAATGTTAGGAGTTAGAAGTTAGAAGCATGAAGGATTTTTAAAATTTGAAAATTAAAGTTGAGAATGCATGAAGAACATTTTTATGTCCCTAATGTCCCTCACCTCAAAGTGATGTGAGTAAAATAAAATTCCACGGTGAGCAAGGTGACGAAACGTGGCAGAGATTCGACGACATGGAATCAAGGCTAAAAATCAGCTTTAAAGCACTAAGGGGTTAGAAGCTAGTCATATGAGTAACCAGAAGTCTCCCTTAGGGGCTAGGTGCATTTTTCCATGTTTTTATGTGCCTTACTTGTGAGGTACATGAGGTACATAAAATTCCATGGTGCGCATAGTGATGAAAAGTGGTAGCGATAAGACGGTTGAGGCTTTGAGCTCCCACAAGCACCTGGGGGATGAACTGGTGATCTTGGAGGTCACACAAAAATCCACATGTCATATGGGGGCTAGGTTAATTTTTCCATGGTTTATGTTCTTGACCTTGAGGGACATGAGGGAAAAAAAATCCCACCAAGCTCCTAGAGTTTACATGTGTCCTCCCAAAATTTGACTAACTCCTGAACTCGCTCCAAGAGGACAACTTAAAACGACGATAACTTGAGCTCCCAACGGAGTTTTTAAATTAAATGTTATATGATCCTGACTAGAAATGACCTTTTTAATCCAATAATGGGGATATAAGGTATTTATTCATCTATTTTATCCCTGAAAAAACATATTTTTGATTTGGTACTCCACATGTGCATGATAAAAACTGCTTGCAGACTAAATGTGCCAAAGTGTTGTGAAAAAAATATAATTTCACCATCATGTAGGGATTGGAATTGCCTTTTTTATGATATTTTTTCTCCTAACTCCATCCAGAGCTCCTGGAATCACCTTTGAAAGTTCAACTATTGTTTTGGTCTGTGCACTTCCTAGGCCTGTGAACCTAATTTTTTTGTGAAATTGCCCCAAACTATCCAAATATTTCCTGAATGATTTCCATGATATCCCAATACCTTTTACTCACCTCCATGTTTTTTTGGGATTTTTTGTTCCACTCCATGGGGTTTCTCTAGTCCTAGGAAGGACAACGATATCCCTTCCCACAACTGCCTGAAGCTTGTAACTTTTAATGAACTCCTATAATCACCTAGGGGGATGAGATAACATCAATTAGGGGGTCACTATAATGAATAGATTGACTTGGTGTGCTATGGAATGATATGACATGAAAATTTTGGCACAGGGGTATAATTTTCATGCTAAAAAATTGTCAATTTCCGTGTTGCACATTTACATGACAACAATTGGCTCTAGCTTGGGGACATGACATGGACTGAGCATAGGAAAGATATGACATGGATAATTCTAGAATATCAACATTTCAAAACAAATACCAGTGCCTTATTCATTGGGCCTTGCAGATTCATTTACAACTTACAAGAGAGAGAGAGAGAGAAGAAGGAAACACACAACGCACGCAAAAAAAAAAGACAAACACAACAAAAAGGAAATTATATACAAGGGGGGACTATAGAGATGGGAAAATAATATACACATGCCCAGAAACAGGTTGAGAAAAGTATATGCCATCATGAGATAGTGGATTGAAGCCTGACCTTTGAAGCACAAACATTGTTATTTTATTGAACCATGCTTTTTTGATGTCCTTGCATGACTTGAGAAGAATAATACTGATCATGATTCCATCTTTGTACTCATACTGTATTGAGAATGTTCCTTCATCCATTGAAAATTTGGTTAACCTCTTGAAACTTTTACATTTTGAAAATACCTCTTGATTTTCCGTAATCATGAGACACCATCCCTCCATGTCTTTGAGAGTGGGAAATTTTTTGTTGTCATGAAAACATTCATCTTCTTTGAATTGTAACTTAAAATTGTCTCTTATATCAGAAAAACACTTGGAAGGAGTGATAAAAAACTGGTTTTCTTTCCATTCAAGAACTTCCCTAAACATGCTGCTTTGTTTCTCTGACCAAGTGTTCTCGGTCATGGAGGTTAAATCATCAAGCCATAGGTCTTCATCATCCTTAAGAGATTTTTATAGCATGGGAACATATTCAAGATGAATCAGATCTTGGAGGAAGGTGAGTGCAGTATGATTTTGGATCATTTGGAAAGAATCACACATACTCCTGCTTTACTGTCTAGAGAAATTGTCTCCAATATGCATTTGTTTAGAGTCCATCTTGATATTATTTTCAAAATTGTAGTTTTTGGTTTGGTCATGTAACAATTCTTCACCCTTCATTGATTTTTTCCATATGAACTCTTTTTTTTCATTGATGGACCATTCCAAATGTAAATCCCACTAAAAATAACCCACTTGAGACCCAAGAAACAACCTAGGATTAGTTAGGAAAAATTATGGAATAATTTTTTTTTAAAGAGTCTATAACTAGGTTACAAGGTAAAAAATACCACTAACAAGTTCCAGAACAAATCTAACACACTAGAACATACTTTTATTTTATTAACAATAATTAGGATTCATAAGATCCAAAATTTAGGGTTATAAGGTTCAATTAGGTTCAGAGGGTAATTCCTCACCATACCCACTCTCTAACAGGCTTAAAGTTTCAACTTTATTTTTCTCACACTTAGTGCATTAAAAATACCCTAAAACATTCCCATTGGATATGAAATTTTATCAACTTTCCATTGATATAAAGAAGTCCTCCTAACTCCTCATATTTCTCAAGTTATGGGCTGATGGGCCTTGGGGTGAAAATTTTCCCCAAGAGCAGGTTTGCGGGCTTAGGGGTGAAAATTTGCCCAAAGGGCAGGTTGGCGGGTCGTGGGTAGACTTTTGCATCATTTCCCACGTGGGGTGAAAAACCAACATTGCACCCACAAGTACGCAAGCTGCAAGGGACATGTGGCATCACCTAAGACAACACGGGGAGAGTAGGGCAGTGGGGAGAAAATTCTCTTAATACCCTGAAGGGCTAAGAGGATAACAAGGACCCATGTCTCTGCCGACACCATGCGATGCCACATGGCAGATTCGGATTGGATATGGGCCAGCAGGACGGTGGGGGAAACATGGAAAATTTTCAAAAAAAAATGAAGAAAAAGGAAGAAAAAGGGACCCGCTCCATCGCCGATGCCTCGTGATGCCACATGGCATCACTTGATTGGTCACGGACCAACGGGGAAAATTTGGAATTTTTTCCCAAAATTTTTCTAGAACGCTAAGCTAAAAAAGGTCCTCCCCTCCGTAAAAACCTTGTGGTGCCACATGGCAATCTCTGATTGGGTGTGGGCCAGTGTGGAAAATTTGGAAAAATTTCCTAAAAAAAATTCCGAAGTGTTTAAGGGAAAAATTTGGGCCACGAGCTGCCAAGGAAATTTTTTCCAAAATTTGACGCCAAGGAAGAAAAAATTCATAAGGCCATAATTTTCGATAGAGAGCTCAGTTCTAGACAAACAAGGACTTTATGGAAATCTCTCAATGTCCTCTTTGCACAGAGATCATTAATTTTTGATTTTAATAAATTTTAAGGGGTAAATTTAAAAAAAAAGGCTTGCAAGATTTAACAGTGCGAACTGGTAAATTTTAACTTGTGAGATTTATTCAATTTGACCTTCTTCTTCTCTCAACATGTCAAATAGACATGGGGACATGTTCTTAGATGGATTTAGGATAATTTTTTGAGATAGATCTATTTGATTGAATTTCAATTCGAAAATTTACCATTTTGATAGCAAAACGACTGTAAAACGGTTGAGCTCGATTTGGCTAAGTTTTGAAATATTTCCTTTAAGTATTTTTGTCTATTTGAATTCATTTATGGCCTACTACTTCAATTTAATCATTTAATTTTTTATTTTGGTGTTGCATGTTCGAACTATGCATATTTGGTTTAGATAATTGTCAGTATAAAATTACAAAAACCAAGGATCAAATTTTAAAGGGTCTAATTGCCACTTCCTTCTTCCAAGTATTTAAATTACATTCCAATTCCAAGCATTCAAAATCCAAAATACAATTTTGATTTCCATCTTTACACATTTTAAAAGACAGAGTTATGTATTTTCCTCACACACATTTCTTCCTTTCAAACAGAGATTTCAAATACATTTCAAAACAGATTTTAAACAATAGTAACATCGTTTTTAAAGGCATAACAACATATATACTCAGTTGGAATTATTTTTTCTACAACTTCTTCATTTACAATGGTCAAATACCACTTACAAAGATATAATATTTCTTTTCTTTCATTAAAAAACAAAGAACAGAGTGCATCACTTTCACATTTCAAATTACAACTTTCATAACCAAATACAAGTATCTTTCCATCACCAAATGTATTACATTATCATCCACTTCAAGTGGGAACAAGGGCTTTACAAAAATAACTCTCACAAGGGACTGTCACAACTATCTTTTCCTTTACTCCAAAACAGCAACATGCCAACCATCATACTCTGATTTTGATCACAACAAAGGCAGGGGAAAGGCAACACTCTCCACCCAACCAAGACATCTAATGAAAGGATAAACCATCCTTCTTCATTGGCCCCTGAGCCCCAACCACAATGAAATAAGAAATGTGCTTCAACTCATGGCAATAATAGGCTTCCACATCACAATGTAATCTTTCAACATGCACATTTCAAAATAAAAACACAGTCTAAAACAAAATAGCAGTTTTACAACCACATGAAAGAATTCACACAAAACACAAGCTTCATCATGCAAGCCAAAGGATAAAGAAGATATGGGGCATGTTGCTTATGCCTCCCAAAATGGAAAATGGGTATCACCACATGAGAACAACTCACCAATATATATATATATATATATATATTCAAAACCCTGTCATGTCCTTATGCCTCCCCCAAGTACCCCTTATTCCTCACATTTTCTTGTGTCTCCCCAACATCTTATGGAACCCCATAATGAGTAAAGAAATGCAAGCTATTTATTTGTAAGGTGAAACCAAAATCCTAACTCCCTCCACCCTTATACCTCCCTAAAAACTACTTGTGCCTCCCACAATATAACCCCATAGTCTTCTCCTACACCATTCCTAGGCCATCTACCCAAAATACCACAATATATACCAAAACATTCACACAAGAAAATTTACATATATACAAGAAGAGCATTTCAAGAGCCAAGCTCTTACCTCTCCATGATGGAGTTGTTCCAAGTTCCAAAACAACAAGCTCTATCTTAGTACAAGTAGTCTAAAATAGCCAAGCACAAGCATGTAACAATCTTCCAAAAATTCTCCAAGCAAGAGCTCCCAAAACAACAAGAAAATTTCACCCAAAAAGAAGTCTCCAAAAGTGAAGGAACCCAAAACAAGGAAAATAATTCAAATTTTATAGAAGAGGGAAGAGAAGAGGATGAGGTGGATCTATGTAGGATGCCACTTCACACATCCTCAACTCTAACACAAAAGTCAACTTCATTCCCCAAAGCATAATAAATGAGTGGGTAAATAATATGATAGATTTACTTACACACTCAAACAAGTCTATACCCCATAACGACTGAAATTAAATCATGTAACAAAAGTGCAATTACAACATTTAAATTGACTTGTAAAAATTCATTAAAAAGTCTAAATTTAACCCTCCAACCATAGGCAAGGTTGGTATGGAAATTTAAGAGGCATGGGACAAGTTTAACTTGTCTCACAAGCCTCCAAAATTAGCCTCCAAGGACAAATTCGAATTTCCAAGAAGGTGGAGTGTGTCACACTCAAAAGTTAACTTACACATCACTTACAAGATCACTTACACATTCTTACACATTACTTTCACATTATTACAACACTTTAAAACATGGCCAACAACTCTATTAATTACATTCTTATGACATTTTTTTAATTAATTAACTAAACAATATGATTACTCACAATATTAACACCACATTAATTAAATAATGAAAGGGGTAAGTGCACCACGAAATAGACACATGAAAACATTAAACAAAAAGGGACCAAATGAAAGAAAAACATAAAATCCCTTGGTAAAATTTAAAGGTGATCGCCCCCACGGGGATCCCTAACACTAACAAACACACACACAAACAAAACTAGTTGCCATGGTGACCTTGTTGAATTCATCTAGAGTTCCAATGTGGTTGGTCTCTAATCCCTCGATGTTTGTTGTGATATTTTAACCTGCAAAACACAAATACCTCCTTCCACCTCGTGGCCATATCAGAACATCCAAATGAATATAAATATAATTAAATTTCCAAAATCATCTAGTTATATGAATCACAACAACATCAAAGAAATCTAACAATATCATTATAGTTTTATCAACAACTATATCATCATCCAATGATTTTCTATTTCTAGGGCTGCTCACAATATCCAAATATCACAAGTCTGAACAACATCCGTCATATATCCATGTCCAATAGTATAACATCATCAACATATAAAGTGTCTCTAATAATCATCATGCATCATATAAGAATCAATGTTAACAATAATCCATGATCAAATATCTAACATCATACTGAATCAAAACTATAATAATTTCCATAATATTGTCGACAATGTCATGATCAGTATCAAAAGGTGTCAAAGGGAAGGGGGCACTACACCAAAATGGTGGGATCAAGTTGGTTTTGAATATACTCCCAACATTGCTACAAATTTTTTCCATGTTCCGAACAACTTTCTTCAATGCAAATCAGCTCAATGTTTTCCTTGTTATTATCTTCCATGGCAGAGGTGTTGTCTTCAAAACTAGATATGTCTAAAGGAGATTCAAGAATTTTTCTTATTTTGCACTCATGCACTTCTTTGCACGATGTGGAAGAAAAAGACATGCTTTCAAGTCCATTCTCATGAACCAAAGTATTAGGGAAGTCATCAAGATTATCCAACTGCCCCATCTCAACATCAAAAATTGGTCCACCAAAATAAGAATCAAAAATTGATTCATACCTATCTTGTATCTCCATAGCTCGAGTTAAGAGTTACAGGCTAAGTTGAGGATCTTCAATTTCTTCCACAACCTTCAATATATCTTATACAGATAGTTCTTATGAAATGTCCATAGGCTCATTTTTATCCTCATTGGAATAATATTCTCATTGTGCCTCCAAGATATAGTTAAAACTCTTATCCATACGGGCCCATGATTCATTTGAAACATTCTTGTTCACCTCTTCCATGCTTTGTGTTGCCAAAGATTAAATTTCTTGAAAAAATGAGCATACTTGATTCATGACAACTACTGACAAGGAGAAAATTTCTAAGCTTCATGGGAAGGGCACTCCTTCAAGATGAAAATCCATATCATCTTCTTCTTTGTAAGAAGTAGATAACCATGTTAGGGAAGTAGTATGATAAGAATTTTCAGAGAAATCTTGACCATACTTTATTGAATATTATTTATTAGGTGAAAGATGAAAGGATTTGTTTTCACCATGATGATGATTTTTATCCCCGAATGACTAGAGATTTTGTTTAAATTGGTCATTCTCCTCATATTTGAAAAGAGAGTGGGATTCTTCCATTCGATCATTCATGATTGCATCGGGAAGAGAGTTTTATTCTTTGACTTCCTCCATTTCTTCATGCAACATTTCTACATTACTTGAAGAATAAAAATAGGAGGGAATATTATCTATGGCCATATTTAATTCATCATCTTCAGACCATGATGTCAGGTGACTTTCTTGCACTTCTTCACATCTCTCCATTTCATCATTAATTGAAATATCAAAAATTGAAAAGATATCATCCATGCTTACTTTGAATTGGTCATCCTCTTCATCATTGGTGGAGTCTTCGGAGAGTATTAGATCATATACTATTCAGAAAGGATATTCTTTTATTGAATATATTATCCCCCCTATGGGTTGTGACTCAAGAAAAATGGAATTGTTGAATGGTGATTCTATCTTTGTCTCTTCTACTTCTTCCTCCATGACATTGTTTTGGATTTCATTAAAAGTTTCCATGATAATATCTTCTTCAGAAGCATCAAAGAATATTATGGGAATGAAAATATCATAATATGGGAAGCCATCAGGGTATTTTTCCATAGGGAACATCTCATCTTATTCCTATATTTGATGTGGTGCTTCTAGATGTTCATATCTTATATGTAGAGCTAAAGCATACCTCTAAATTTCATCAAAGACTTCGGGGTTAGAATGTCATGTTATTATGCTCTTAATTATTTCCACATATTCCAATTTCAACATGTTCATTTCTTCATCATCGTATGTGAGGAATTCATCCATTGAGTAGTGGGAGAAAAATAATGTTCTCAATTTTGTAGTGAGATGCGCGAGGTTGAAAAAATATTCTTCAGTTGATCTTGCATCATCCTATCTTTCGTCATCTTCTTCAATTCTGATTTTATCTTAATCAGAAGGCTCAAGGAAAGGATTTTCTTCAATGTCATTTAATAACCTTTTATGTATGAAAACCCTATGGTACGAATGATCTTCAATATTTTCCTCTATAGGACAACGCTCCTCTTCTTCTTCCTTGTTATAGGATGCTTCAATTTTCTCGTTCATCTCGTGTAAGAATTTGGCATATTCTCAATCCTCACACCTTATATTTTGTCTCCTTTGAATCCATTCCTCTTCATCAATGACATGTTATTTATTCTTTCATTTGTCAACACTAGTCTGGAACCATGGTTGATCAACGATATTATTTTCAAGACAAACATCTTCTTCTTCTTCTTTGTCACTATCACTCATTGGTACTTCACTCCAATCTGTAAATTTATTTGTGATATGAGAAATGAACGTGACAAGGGTTCACTCATTGATGGATTTGCCTTCAAAAAATGATTTTCCTTTGAAATTTATTTATTTTTGTTTTGATTTTCATACCACGGGGTTGTATTTTGGGTGCAAATGCTACTAAATCTGCCCCATGGTGGGCTCCGAAAACTGTTGGCAAGAAATTTTGTCAGGGACAAATTGATGGACTTCTTTCTAATTCTCTAGGAGTCTAAGTCCCTCTACTTAACTGGTGAAACTTTTGTATATGCATGCGTGAGTGAAAAAGGTGTATTTTTCCTTGTGGCCTTATGACCGGGGATCTAACAGGGGCACTCCACTGACCCTACAGTAAAAGCTAGCAATTTATTTCTAGAGAGGAATTTGTCTAGAAGTGGGAAAGAGAGTGAGAATATAAGGTAGGGGAACTAATGTTGTAGGTAAAAAATCATATTCCTACACACACTGGTTAGAAACTTCATCACATGCACTAAATTAAGAGGATACGACTATGCAAGTAGCAATACGACCAAATAGAATTTGATGAGCACAAAGTATCATGAAATACCTTAGTCAAAGAAAGCTAGAAACTCCTTCTTCTTGTATTGATTTCTCAAACCAAATTTTTACATAGTGGGGAAATGGAGGAAATTTGACAATGAGGGGAATGGAAAAATTTTTGCTATCTCCTTTGTTCCCTCAATGCACTATTGAGTTTACAAAATCAATAACCAACCCTTTAAAATGGGAATGGCTTTACAATTTATAGAATCATATATGAATCTTCATCTACCCCCCAATTCCTTTTCATATGCCTCATTACAACTTATGACCTTTTATATTCTTAGGAAAAGATCAAGTCCCCTTTTATGACTTAAGGGTGACTAGTTACATTAAAAAAAAAGTAATTTTAAATTAATTGAAGGTATTATGAAAAAGTAAAACCCCAAGGAATAATTATAATGGGGACAGAGAAATTTGGGGGGAAGAAGGAGGAGGAAAAGAAAGGATGTTGCCCCTGATGAAGTTTGAAGATCTTTGTTGATTGAAAACTCAAGTGCAATGAGACTCTGAATCTTTGAAATCCTTGCACCCTTAGAAACTCCTTCAAATTAAATCATGAATGCTTTCCAAGTTGAATGAACTATTCCGCTGATGACCGCAACTCCCAACCTGTGTATGATATATCTGTGACCCAAAATATATAGTGACTATCAAAAAACATTGTCCAGTTCCCTGAGATGGATCTCAAATTCCCTATGATAAATTCCCATGGATGATCCAGAATGATGGTGTTGACCTGAATGATCATCCCACTAGGTCCCATTGTGCCAAACTTTCCCTTCGAGAATAACCTACTATTTTTAGTAAGTATAGATAAGGTAACTTGTTATTTTTAGTAAGTGCCATAGTTTATATTTTCCCAACCCTGAATGGCTATGGTAGCTTGAATTCTTTCTTCTTACTTTGTTCCTCTCACCTTGTATACCAACTTCTTATTTATAGCAGGGGCTTGTGGAACCACTTACTATTTTTAGTAAGTGTCAATTGTGAGCCGAGATGACCTTTTTGATGACTTTGCATGTGAAAATCCCTCTGTGTTCACTACCTTATTCATAGCCTCTTAAAATGGTGACTTACCCTAATAAATAGACCCCTATGCAGGAAGGCATAATATTTTTAGTAAGTGCACCGCTGATGTTCGATTGCGACAACACAAGTCTTGAAAATATAGGTTTTATTTTGGGGCTCCACTCTCCACATTTTGAGTATTTCCTTCATTTGAACAAGTGGGAAAATTATATTTTAATCGGTAGGGGAATAATAATGAAAAAAACACAGCCCTCCATATCCCTAAAAAATAGATACTTCATGGCACGAAAACTAGTTTACGTGAAACTAGATTTTTCAATGATCATTCCCTTCAATTTTCACGTGATTTCACCCACTTGAACCCTAAAAGTGAAGAGGTAGTTCAATGCCTTTTTCATAGATGTTCTTCATGTGATAGGGGAGAAATTTTATAAAAACTAAGTCCTTCCTATCCCTAAAAAATAGGGACTTCATGGTGCAAAAACTGGTTCACATGAAACTAGATTTTTCAATGATCATTCCCTCCAATTTTTGCATGGTTTCACCCACTGAAACCTTGAGAAATGGAGAGGTAGCTTGTTGATTTTTTTCACTACTATGTCATGGAAGCCATTACTGGAGCTTGAAATTTTCAGGTCTGGTTTTTTTTCTCCATTTGTAATGAAATCAACTCCATTGCGATAGGTTTTTTGTCCTTGTCTCACTAGTGAAATTTCTCTTTGATCCGATTATCGGTTTGACAAGAAATTGAGCTTTGTTCTTCGTGAAGATAGAAGAGAAATTTATTTTATATGAGAATTCACTACTGTGAATTAGAGGTTTGAATATGATTTTTTAATGTACTTCAAGAGAGAATAACTCAGCAATAGACTATTTGTCAATCCATGCACCAGTTTGTAAGATCTCTTCAATTTTCGGTTTCGCAACAATGAAGATTTTCAAACTTCTTCTTCTTCATTCTTCGTTTGATCAATATTTATTATAGGAATTGCATATTATCATGGAATGAAGGATTTATATATATTTTTATCTATTTAGAGCTTTTGAAATGGAAGAGTGGTGGTGAGAAGCTGTAGGGAGTTATAAAGCAAGTTGTGCACATAAATGTTAGAAGTTAGAAGTCAGAAGCGGGAGGGATTTTTAAAATTTGAAAATTAAAGCTGAGAAGAGATGAGGAAAATTTTCATGTCTCTCACCTCAAAGGTACATGAGGGAAATCAAATTCCATTGTGAGCAAGGTGACGACACATGACAGAGATCCGACAGATGGGAATGAAGGCTCAAAATCAGCTTTAAAGCACTGAGGGGCTGGAATTTGGTCATATAGGTGACCAGAATTATCCCTTAGGGGATGGGTGATTTTTTACATGTTTGATGTCCTTGATCCATGAGGGACATGAGGGACATCAAATTCAATGGTGCTCTTGGTGAAGACACGTGGAAAAAATCAAACGGTTGAGGCTTTGAGCTCCCGCAAATACTTAGGGGCTGAACTGGAGATCCTCGAGGTTGCATGAGGATCCAGAGGTCATATGGAGGCTAGGACTATTTTTCTATGGTTTATTTAAATGAATTATGTATGTGAGGGAAATAAAATCAATCCAAGCTCCTGGAGCTGACACGTGTCCTCCCAAAATTTGACTAACTCTTGAACTCACTCCGAGAAGACAACTTGAAACGACGGTAACTTGAGTTCCCGATGGAAATTTTTAGTGAAATTTTATATGACTATGACTTGAAATGAAATTTTTAATCCAATTGTGGTGATATAATGTCTTTATCCCTCCATTTTTTCACTTAAAAATATGATTTTTGATTTGGCAGTCCACTTGTGCATGAGAAACACTTCTTGCAGACCCAATGCGCCAAAGTGTTGTGAAATTTTTTTCAATTTATTATAGGTATTGGAATTACCTTTCTAAAGATTTTTTTTCTCCTAACTCCATTCAGAGTTCTTGGAATCACCTTTGGAATTTCAGCAGTTGTTTTGGCCTGTGCACTACCTAGGTCTGTGAACCCTAATTTTGGTGAAGCTACCCCAAACTCTCCAAATATTTCCTAAATCTTCCTAAATAACTTCCACGATGTCCCAAGGAATTTTACTCACCTCCGTGTCTAGTTTTTATTTTCTGTTCCACGCCATGGGGTTGTTCCAATCCTAGGAAGGCTAGTGATAGCCCTTCCCACAACTTCCTAAAGCTTGCAAATTTTAATGAAATCCTAAAATTACCTAGGGGGAATGAATGGACTTTCCTAAATCACCGAGGGGGATGATATATCTTCAATTGGGAGGTCATTGGTCTGACTAGGTGGACTTTGTGTGCCTAGGAATGATAGGACATGAAAATTTTGGCACATGGGTATAGTTTTCGTGCTCAGAAATTGTCAATTTCCCTGTTGCACATTTTCATGACAATAGGTGTATGTGGATAAATTTACATTATATTGTTACTTTGAATCCATAGATTCTAGCGTGGGAAAATTCTTGTGATCTTCTATTGGGATTTTTTAATTTCCTACTCATGATATGCTTCCTTTTTGGTGGTTGTAGATTGCTTTAAACTGAATCTTTTAAGGTAAATAATGTCCATTTTTGAGTGGACCAATTATCTTTAATATTTAACATTAGAGGTCGACTCAACCTTAAGAGTTTTGAGTTATATCTAAGTATTTATAAACTTTATGTTTCCTTGTATTCATAGTTTATTGAAATCTCCCTAGCCTTTGAATTAGATGGCATCAACCCATACCTCACCATTGAAAAGTAACAAGGAGGTTAGGTTGATTTTGGGATTACTGTAGTTTGAAGGGCTATGTGCTTCAGTATTAGGTAGATTTGTTACCTTATGAGAATAGTTGAACTTCCTTTTGAATTCCTAATGATGGTTGCATGATAGTTTGTCTTTAATAATATGATGAATGATATTTGAGGTTTCTGATTGGTTAAGGTAAAAATCAGTTGCCTTACCATCGACGAATTTATTCAAATACTTTATACTATTAAAATGGAATGTTATTTGGCATGGAGTTGTATAATTACCTATGTTTTCACTTAAAGAGAGTACGTTTCCTATGCACTTGAAGGCTTGAATAAGCTTTTAGATGCATGTCTATGACGTTGTACTGATTTGTGAATTAAATATGTACATATGCATATATTTAATCTATCTAGGAATCAATTATGTACATATACCCATAATTATACTTGGATATACTTCTAACAGTTTGAGAAAGAATTAGTTGGACTTGAAAATCGGATAATTATATATATATATATATATATAAAAACATATTTATAAACCCTTGTTTATATTTTCCTTTATATACTTGTTGGTATATTTATTACCCTCAGTAGGGTTATTAATTGGACTCAAAAGGACATTCTACTCTTTGATAACTGTATAGTAGTTGTATAATTACATTATGATGTGTATTATTACCTACCTTCTTTAGATTTTTTATCTTATTGAAATGAGCTCATTAATTATTAATTATCTTGTTTGTTCTTAGAAATTGTCATTAAGGCTTAAATAACATAAAAATGATAGATAAAGTGGTGATTTCTAATTGATTTGTCCATGATTTGTTTCTGCATAAGTTAAACGTTATTATGTTATTTATATTTCTTAATATTGCAATATTTTCATTTATGTAATCCTCTCTTATGACTATGGTATAGTTTCTCTCGAATTAAGTATAACATTGAAACTTGAGTTTTTGTTATGTTGTAACTTAATTAAATAACCTCAAGATATAAAATTCTCATTTAGTTAAACTCGGCGAACCAAATTGATATAGCCACTGCCATGCTCTACCCTCTTAGTGATGAAGATCGGTATAAGGCTACAACTATCCAGCTACTATGTCGAGTTATCTCATCTAGTTCCTCTAAATGAGAAGGTGGTATTAAGATGCAAGTTTTTTCCTAAGTACGAGTGTGTATTGAACCACATGGAAAAGTACCCATTGTCATCTTATGATGACTACAGGTTAAGGAGTGACCCATAATGATGTGAATCATTTTAGATATGCTCACTCTCCCTTGTTCATCCTAAGCTGACATTGTAGCACTCACCTATGCAGGTTAGCATGAATTGGTGCCTTAATCACAACTTTTATCATATCATAACTCTGTTATCATTAACAAATAGATAAACGTAGTAATTAGGAATAGACATATATGAATGTTAAGTTTGTCAACTATGACCATAATAACTTAAGACTTGAAGGGAATCTATATAATAGAATTAGGTGAAATACAAGTTCCTAACGACCAGTGTTCCATCATAGAATTGAGCATGGCATACATGACTTCAAACATTTGATCAAATTAGTCTAAGTTTTTTATTTAAATTTCATGATTTCACCAAGGATATAAGATGCATGATGCCATGATGGGATTCAATGACTGAATTAGGTATGCACTTAGAAAATTATGCTTGATTTTCATTACATGAAAAAGGAAACCAAATGAAACACAATGTATTAAATCACAAAGAGTGTTAGATGGGGTTGAGAAGGATCTATATACTCTCATACAACTGCACATAGTTTCCTGACTGTTATCGAATGGATTCAATTTCATATTTATGTTGGAATTTAAATACTAGGTATTTAAATCAATGAAGCATAAAGTAAGATAAAAAAAATACCTAGAATTTAAGTGATAAAAGTGGTTGTTACATTTTGATATCAAAGCTGAAGGTTACATCTCTTGGACTTATTGGTTCCTTACGCTTAATGAATTCTTATTTTATTAATGAGATAAAATGAATGGGATAAGGATGTACCATGGAGAATGAACTAGACAAAACTATGTTTCACTTTTGGTGATAAATAATTTAGATAACATTCTAATATTCCTTTGTGACACATGAAACCAGAAGGATGCAGAGAGCATCTAGTCGAGTGTGAAAATGATTAGTTATTTTTAGAATAAATTTAACATATTGATGAAAATCAGAAAGAGAGTTACTTGATTGTTAAATTGTCACGATGAAAATTTTTGGAACCTGAATCCAACATGATATAAAACCTGTATAGGGGGAGATGAAGTAGATAGAGAAGAAGAATATATACTGTAACAACAATGATTAGAAATGTGAATCAGGCTATAATGAAATATACAATAAAAATTTGACTCGAAGAGAGTAGAAATAGACAAGAGCATAAGGTCTTATCCACCCACAACTTAGGAAAAATGTGGTCGAAACATTATGGCTTGAGTATCACACTATTATAAATAAGTTGTTGTATTGTGTAACCAATTGAAAATTGAATTAAAAATTTAGATTTTTCAATAGAAAATAATAAGAAATTTCTTGAGCCAAAACCTATGTCAATCATTGTGATATTGACATTGTTTAACTACACCACAAAAAGTGGATGACATGCTTAAGTTCGGTTAGGAACATAAGATGAAATAAATAAAAATCAGTTGTTTGATGGAAAGGCCATATTCCTAACAAACTTTGCAGATAGAAAACGATCTTGGAAAAGTAAAAAATTGTTTTCCTTATTTGATTTTGATTTATATATCTTAATTTTGAGTATCTGATGCATATATTAAATATTATCACAATAGGATGAGTTGTTATGACAAAAATTGATGAAAAGAAATAGTAAAATATTAGGATGATATCAAGTAATATAATTAGGACTACTTGTTGCTATTTTATGTTTGCTACAGTTGAGTTCCTTAAATTTAGTGATTAAATGAAACATAAATTACAATTTGTTTCCTTTATCATTGAAAAAGAAAATTGTTTAAAACTGTAAACCTATGTGTGCCAATGTAATATTGACATTTCTTAAAGCTTCATCATGGAAATTGGAGATTATAAGTGAGTTCATAAAAAGACTCGAGACATAGTGAATAAAATTGATTTTTCTAATGTAAATCAATGTTTATGCTGATAAGGACTATAAATACCTAGAGGGTATGCATAAAAAACAATCCAAATGGTAAATAGAGGAATAGTTTGAATGATTTGAGTAATCGTGTACAATAAATTAGACTATTTGTTTAGAATTATATTTTAATATATATATTTCTTTATCATAGTAAACCTGTTATTCCTGTAACTTGCATTAGAGTCTCAATGTCTTGTATGGATTTAAATGGTTATTTAAGCATGAGAAAGGCTTCATGGCATTGAATGTGTTTCTATGAAGAAAT
This sequence comes from Taxus chinensis, assembly GCA_019776745.2. Classification (NCBI taxonomy): domain Eukaryota; kingdom Viridiplantae; phylum Streptophyta; class Pinopsida; order Cupressales; family Taxaceae; genus Taxus; species Taxus chinensis. The sequence goes on along the minus strand of CM034154.1, from coordinate 482,251,873 downwards.
ATTAAATGTGTCCTACATGTATAGTGAAAAATGACTTCTTAGGTCAGTTTAAAGGATTCATGTCATAACCACTAACTCATAGACTTTCATGGTTTGAAGAATACTACAAAGTTTATTATAGTACTTTCAAGTACTTTGTGTGTCTTGACAAAGATGAGGAAGGAAGAAATGAATACTGAAGGTGAAATTTTTATTCTTAGGCCCGAGGCAAAGTTGAGACTATTTCACATGAATAGTTAACATATTTCAAGTTTTATCTTCCATTCCTTGATAACCTTAAGTCCACATGTTGAAAATCATATGTTTTAGGCTGAGTACAGGGTGCTAAGACCTAAAAATTAGTAATGGTGTATCAAGATGTAGATCGAGTATGTAGTTGTGTGAAGGTTTGTATAAGGAAATAATGGAGTGGTTTGCTAAATTTTATGCTAGAAGTGCATATTTACCTAGTAGAAAAGCTATAGGAGGAGTCATTTCATGTGTTTGAAGGATATTTCTGAGTTTGAATAAGAAAAATGATGATTCCTTGTTATATTTTTCAAGGAATATATTTTAATATGGTTCTTAAGGTTTTGCATACACTCTTAGCTTGATATAATAATCAAAGACTTTGTTTTAAGAGTATGATTATGGGATTCTTTTGTGATTTGAAGATATTTGTATGAACCCAAGAGATAAAATCCTCATGACAAGCCTTGTATATTGAAATACATTGATTGAAGAAAACTATGACAGTTGACTAAGATGGACATAAGGAAGGGTAAAAGGCATATTTGTAAATATAGAAAAACAAGCAAGTAACGAAACAAAATATCTTAGGAGGACCAGTGGTAAACTAAAAACAATGTTTTCCTTATTTGTAGCTATGGGATATGGCTTGTTTTGAATATCTATATGATATATTTAATAATATTATACTATATGAATACCTATAATGACAAATATTATGACATGTTACTGACTATGTGACAATTTTTACCGGTTGATAAACTACTACAACTAACAAAACGTAATTGAAACTTGGAAAAACAATTCCAAGATTTAACAAAAATATTAAATATTCTTCATAAAAATTGGGTAAAATTCTTTGTTTGAATGATTTATTACAATTAATGAATAAAAATCATCAGGATGATGATTCATTAAGAGGGTAAGTATTTCACACCCCATAAATTAAGTGGGGTCTTGAAGAGATAAGTAGTAACTAGGTGATTATGTACTTGATGTTCAGAGAAATTTCATAGCTTGTTTAAACTTGTTTTGTGACCCATTGGGATGACTTACATGTGCATGGTCCTTATAATGACCTTTGTTGAGACTTGTGATCATAATTGAATGTATTAAAGACATTAAGTAGATAGGTCTGATATTGACCACCTAACATATTAACAATGATCATGATAATATCTACCTTCTAATGGCAATAGTGTACTATGTAGGAGTTACTGAATATGAAATACTTGATTGATAAAACTCATGGTCATAAGTGTATTTCACTTATATCCTAATGAAAAAATTGGAATCCTCTTTGAGGTCAATTAATAGTTGATGTAACCTAGAATTTGTTGTTAATAACCCAGGTGCGTTGGCACATCACTCATCCAAACTTGAGTTCTCACCTAAAGTGTGTGAAGGTACCAAATACCTCTTTAAAGATTCTTGAATAGAATGTTAGCATGATGGTTTATATAGATATCCATATTTATTAACAATAGTAAACAACACACAATGCATAAACAAGATCTAGCTCTTAGAACAGATATAGAATGAACTAAACAATGACTATAATAATATTTACCATGTAAGAACTAGATTCAGTCATGTTCAACACCATTATCCAACCAATATGAACCATTATATCAAGTAATGTAAAACAAAAAAACTTCTTACATTGCATAATTATCTTCATGAGTCGAGCACATGACAAAACCAGTAACACAACTCTACCATAGTTCTTCACACCCTAACTCATGTAAATCAATACATATATATAGGGGTGGAGTATTTCCCTTCACCGCCCATGCACTTCTCAAAATAGGTCACATGATAAATAATATTCATGGCCATCTATAATAAGATGCACAACATGAAAGTTCTCTAACAATAGAATTCCTATAGTTAACTCTAAGTAGAGGTCCTATTATTAGCCTAAACGATGCATGGTTCTCATTTATCTCTTATTTTAAAAACATCATTGTATGGATCAAAAGTCTTCAGGTATTTGTGTGCTCAACATGCTAACTCTAAAATATCCCTTACCCAACAATGACTAAGTCCCGGTCCTGGGTGCTCAGACCCTATCATAGCATCGCGCGCTTCCAGTGCCCTAAATTTGTGTGCCCAATACTTAGGTCATTTCTGTTTGCTCAACATTACCCCACACTAGAGTACATTGTCATCCCAGAAATGGGTGATCACCTTGTTGCTCCAAAAAATTATAGGATAAATGGAAGAAAGAATCAAGGAATAAAAAATATGGCGAGCCATTTTATTGTGTACCATTCTCATCTTCTGGTAGAATGAATTCTAGATATTCACTTTATATTTCTCCCTCAAACTCATTCTAGTACTTAAGCATCACATTGGTCTTATCAGGGATGTCCAAAATGATGTCATATAACTCATCCATAGTCATGCTTTCACCTTCACTTTTCAAAATTATAAGGATGTTGGCCATACCTAAAACCATCCCTTCCTTAACATCCACCTTTACAAAAATGAGCTTCCCTATGCCCTTGATTTGATCCATATGATGTTTCCTCATAGTATCTAGTGCATCATGCTTTTTTTCTATAAGGGTAAGTCATTCTGAGAACCTAATTGTTTCATCCTTTTCCTCCTTCATAACTTCATTCTCCTCTTCCTTTTTTGTTTCATGGATTAAGTTATCAGGCATTGTACACATGGCCAATAATGTATCTAATTTCTTCATTTCATATTTTAAGGCTTGTAAAACTACCTCATAACTAGATATATTTCTTGTAATTGAATCATGAACCCTTGATGCTTCATCCATAGTACCCTTTTTATTTAGGAGGTGCGCTGGTCCTTCCTCCAAAATTAGGTGAACTATAACTCAGACTTGAAGTCCTGAGGCACCTTCTCCTAAAAATCAAGTTTCTTCCACAGAATCTCATATGTGATCTACTCCACCATATTTTTAATATTTTGGTCCTCTACTACTACATTGTGTAGCTCCTGAGTAAGGAACTTGATCTCTTTATCTTTCTCCTCCTTATCTTCTAATAGTAGCCATATTTTTTCTGCCTTATCAATATTTCGGTGCGCTACTTTGGTTGAAAATTTGACCAACATGTTACCCACTTGTTCATCTAAAAAATATGTTGGATTAATAGTCATATGTCGTGTGTAAGGAGCCTTTCTTATCTTCTTTGAAATATATCTTCTTTGTAGACATCAAAATTAGTATCATCCATGTGAGTTTGCATACTCCAGGATAGTTGTTTGTGAGTGCACATGTTTTTCATTTCTGGGCCCATCCAATCCCTGCCATTTAGCTACTTGTTTAGAAGATTACTTTATAAGTGAGCGTGAATAATTTTGGAAGGGTCATCTAAATAACCTGAGTTTTGAGTACCTACTACCCCTTCCTCATCATGCAATAGAATTAATGATTTAACTTAGAATTTAGTGTTAATAACCCAGGCGGGCTGACACATCACTCAGCCAGAGTTGAGTTCTCACCCAAAGCACGCAAAGGTACCAGGTCCCTCTTTAGAGTTATTTGGACATAATTTAAGCATGATGGTGCATATAGATATCTAGATTTATTAACAATAGTAAAAATCACACAGTGCATAAACCAGATCTAGCTCTTAGAACAAATATAGAATGAACTAAACAATCACTATAATAAGATTTACCATGCAAGAACTAGATTCAACCATGTTTAACACCATTATCTGGCCAATATGAACCATTTTATTAAGTAATGTAAAACAAAAAATCTTCTTACATTACATAAATATCTTCATGAGTCAAGCACACAAAAAAACCAGTAGCAAAACTCTACCATAGTTCTTCACACCCTAACTCATGCAATTCAATACATATATATAGGGGTGGGGAATCACCCTTCGCCACTCATGCACTTCTAAAAATATGTCACATGCTAAATAATAGTCATGCACCTCTACAATAGAATGCATAACATGTAAGTTCTCTAATAATAGAATTCCTATTGTTAAATCTAAGTAGAGGTCCTATTATTAGCCTAAACTATGCATGGTGTTTAACTGTCACTTATTCTCAAAATATCATTGCATGGATCACAAGCCTTCATGTCTTTGTGTGATCAGTATGCTAACTAAAAAATTCCCTTACCTAAAAATGGCCAAGTTCTTCTCTTGGGTTCTATAACCCTATCTTAGCATCGCGTGATTCAAGTGCCCTACATTTGTGTGCCCAATACTTAGGCCATTTCTGTCCTCTCAACAATATGAATGTTGATCTGGTAAAGTTGCGATTACATTATCAACTTATAAATAGGTCATAGACCTTAGTATATAATTGAAATTTTATACTGCTGCTGATCATATCCATGTTATTGTTTGGCATTCATGTTTCTTGTTGAAAATTTTATATATTTATTTACTAGGAATTAAGGCCTTGGTCCCTAAGATATTCATATTATACATTATTCTAAGGGATAAATGTGTTAGTGGTGTGTTATCACTGTTTAAATATTTTGATGATAATGAGAGTTATGTTTTTCCTACCATTTAAATGCTAATGTGGGTCATTATTAGCCCAATATAATTAGAAAGGGGAACGTGTATTTAATCCCATAAAGGGTAAAATCTTAATAAGAGGGTATATTGATCAACATCTCTACGTGGCTAGAACCATCTAACAATTATTAATGACCTCAAACAAACCATCAATGACCATTTTAATCAAGTGACAATTATTTTACAAGGCATGCTAAATTTAAATGGTGAAAAGATAGACAATTCAATGGAGGGACACTTCATTGGGCTCCTACATTAATGACATTTAATGTTCACCATGAACCTTGGGTCATGAAAAGGATGTTTTGCGTGAAAATTCAAGAGGTTGGGGTTTCTTTTTTATTGTTCTATGGTAGTTTTGTGAGCTCTGCATGAAGGGAATTCTATTTTTGGAGCTCCATGTTAACTATTGTGGAACTTAGCATGTAAATCTACTTTGGTTGAACTTAATAATGACATTGTTATGTGGATATAAGGGTCGTTTGTTTTGGTATTTTGAAGGGTGGATTGTGAAGGATATTAGTGGATTTCTTGAGCTTTTTGGTGCAATAAAAGAGTTCAAAGAGGAATCACAAGATGTCATACCAGACATGATATGATCCATTTCTTCCATAATACTTTGTTCCATTGATTAATTGCATGAATGGAATTCACTGCAGTTATTTTGTGTGTAATATTTAGTATGAATTTAATTATATAATTATAGTGATGGGTTTTCATTCACCAATGTAATTACTGTGTTGGGTAATATTGGTTGTTGTTTAAATGGGTACCTGGAGGTGAATATGAGCTTCGGTTGGATATAATGTTGACTCTAACTAAAGATATAGTTATAATCATGTAATCTATGGTTGTGTTTTGAGACTAAACTAGTATTTTTGGGATTCATAGTTAAGATTATTTTGTTATGATAATCTCCTTCTAATTATTGTTGATTCTCTTTATGACCAAATTTGGGTAAGATATAGAATTCTTAGAAAACATTGTTAACTTGAATTTGTGGTTTATGATCATTTTTTGTTATCGCAAGGGTTTGTATTTAAAGAAAAATATGACAAGAGACTCTAGAGGTCGAATGTCATATATATATATATATATATTCATATTCATTTTAATATAATCCTTATATTTTAAGAGGGGTAGCCTAGGTATAATCGTTCTATTCTATTATGGTCTATGTGATGATTAAAATTGCCTTATAATCTATAGTGAATAATGTGTTTGTTATCACTCTATTTTTCTGTGGGTTATTGACAGACTTTAAATTCCATTACAAGTTGTGTTTTCATTTATTGGAAATTCTTGGTTTTGTCAAGTTATGAGGCGAAACCAATATCATGGTTTATGTGGATAAATTTACATTATACTGTTATTTTGAATCCGTAGATTCAAGCATGGGAAAATGCTTGTGATCTTCTGTTGGGGTTTTTGATTTCCTTTTCATGATATGATTCCTTTGTGGTGGTTATAGATTTCATCAAACTGAATATTTTAAGGTAAATAAAGTTTGTTTTTGAGTGGACCAATTATCCTTAATATTTTACACTGGAGGTCAAATAGACCTTAAGAGTATTAAGCTATATCTAAGTAGTTCTAAATTTTATGTTTCCTGGTATTCATAGTTTATTGAAATCTCCCTAGCCTTTGAATTAGAGGGCATCAACCTATATCTCACCATTGAAAAGTAACTAGGAGACTTGGTTGATTTTAGGCTTACTGTAGTTAGAAGGGCTATGTGCTTCAATATTAGGTAGATCTCTTACCTTCTGAGAATAGTTGAACATCCTTTTGAAATCCTAATGATGGATTTGTGATAGTTTGTCTTTGATAATATGATGAATGATATTTGAGGTTTCTAATTGGTTAAGGTAAAAATCAATTACCTTACCATCAATGAATCTGTTCAAATACTTAATACTATTAAAATGGATTATTATTGGGCATGGGGTTGTATAATTACCTATGATGTCAATTAAAGGGATTACGAGGCCTATGCACTCAAAGGCTTGAGTAATCTTTTAGATTATCGTCTAGGACATTGTATCGATCTCTGAATTAAATATGTACATATGCATATATTTAATCGATCTGAGAATCAATCATATACATATACCCATAATTATACCTGGATATACTTGTGATGGTTTGGGAAAGAAATTAGTTGGACTTACAAATAATATAATTACACACACACAGAGATATAAATATGTTTACATATATATATGTGTGTGTATATATATATATATATATATATATATATATATATCTATATATATATATATCTATATATATATATATATATATATATGTAAACATATTTATATACCATTATTTGTATTATTATTTATATGCTTGTTGGTATAATTATTACCCTCATTAGGGTTATTAATTGGACTCAAAAGGAAAATATGCTTTTGATAATAGTATGGAAGTTGTAATTATGATGTGTATTATTACCTACCTGCTTCAGATATGTTATCTTATTGAAATGAGCTCATTAATGATTGATTATCTTGTTTATTCTTAGGAATTGTCATTAAGGCTTAAATAACAGAAAAATGATAGATAAAGTGGTGATTGCTAATTGATTTGTTTAGTATTTTTTGTTGAATGAGTTTAAGGTTATTATTTTGTTTATAGTTCCTAATATTACATTATTTTCACGTATGTAATCCTTTCTTAGGATTATGGTATAACTTCTACCGAATTAATTATAATGTTGAAAATTAGGTTTTTGTTATGTTGTAACTTAATTAAATAACCTTAAGATATGATGTTCCCATTTAGAAGAATTCAGTGAGCCAACTCAATATGGTCACTGCCATGATGTACCCTCTTAATGACGAAGGTCATCATAAGTCTACAGTGGAGCAACTGCTATGTTGATTTATATCGTCTAGTTCCTCTAAATGATAAGGTGGTATTAAGATGCAATTTTTGTCCCAAAAATGAGTGTGGATTGAATTGCATGGTGAATTAGCCATTGTCATCTTATGATGACTACGGAATAAGGAGCGACCCATAATGATGTGAATCATTTCAGAGACATTCACTCTCCCTTGGTCATCCTAAGCTAACATTGTGGTAATTACCCATGAAGGTTGATCCGAATTGGAGCCTTGATCACAAATTATATCAGGTGATAACTCCTTTATCATTAATAACTAGATAAACCTAGTAATTAGGAATGGATATAGATGAAATTTAAGTTTTCCAACTATGAACATAATAACTTAAGACTGGAAGGGAATATATATAACAGAATTGGGTGAAAGACAAGTTCCTAACGACGAGTGTGTCATCACAAAATAAAACATGACATACATGAATTTGAATCTTTGATCAAAGTAGTGTAAGATACTGATTACATTATCATGATTTCATAAAGGATTTAACATGCATGATGCCATGATGGGATTCAATGACTGAGTTCCCAGTATGCACTTAGAAAAATTATACTTGATTTTCATTAAGTGAAAAAGGAAACCAAATGATACACGATGTATTGAATCACAAAGAGTTTTGAAGGGGGGATCAAGAAGGACTTGTAGAATCTCATACAACTACACATGGTTTCACGACTATTATTGGATGGATTCAATTTTAGATTTATGCCGAACTTTAAATAATGGGTATTTAAATCAATTAAGCATGAAATTAAAGATATTAATATTATGTTGGGTTTAAATATATGGGTATTTAAATCAATGAAGCATAAAGTAAGATTTAAAAAGTATCCCTAGAATTGAAGTGAAAAAAGTGGTTGTTACAACTCTAAAAACAAAAAAATCAAGTAATACACAAGAAGCTACCACAAATTTAAAACTAAATAATAATGTAAGTCTCTTTTTGTTATTTTTTAGTGAATTAAGATGTTATGAGACAAAAACTAGATATAGCCTATAGCTGTAACTAAAAAAATTAGAGATCTAAATGGTATGAAAATAGAAACAAAAAGGATCTAAAATTCCAAAAATGTAAATACAATTTTACATCTACATTATATGCATGCAACGATGATAAGCACTTCTCTTTTTTGGATCTTTTATTTTTGAATTTATTTTCTAAAGTAATGGATGAGAAGATAAATCTTAAAATTAGAATGAATATGAAATGAAATAAATGTAAATCATGTTGATTTTAAATGAATCCTTGATTTGATAAATATCCATGAAAGAAATAATGCCAAGACTACTAGCCTTTTAAAAGAAAAATTTAATCCATTATTCCTTATTTCAAAAATGAATTAAAATGAATGAAACTATGATGGTATTATCCCTAAATGAAATCAAGCAAACAAAATGAGCATAAATATAGAGCTAAATCCTAGTTGTGGGATTTTCCTAGAGTGATGATACTTAAACCTTTAACTATTAAAAAAAATAAAATGTGTAAGAGATTTAAACTAAACATTTTTATTTTCCTTTTCAATGAAAACCTACAACATATGATTTAAACAAAATATAACTAAAATATAAGAAAAAAATGGAGACCAAGATTTTTTGAATGGTGGAAATATTTAGGCTGAAATTGATGCCTATCCCCTTAGAAGAACTTGCTATGGTGATTCTCAATTGACCAAATGAACATTAGTAATGAAACAAGGAGAGGATAGAATTACTTGGATGTAGGTTGAATGTAAGATGGAAATATGCATTAGATGGTCCAAAGATCCTATAATAACTAGTATCAAACTCTTTCTATCCTTATTTTGGTGGTAGAAATAAGGAAGAAAGTCCTTTAAAGTGCTTTGTATGGGAAACATTCTCTTTTGGATATAATTATATATATAATTATATCCAAAAGAGAATGTTTCCCATACAAAGCACTTTAAAGGACTTTCTTCCTTATTTCTACCACCAAAATAAGGATAGAAAGAGTTTCATACTAGTTATTATAGGATCTTTGGACCATCTAATGCATATTTCCATCTTACATTCTCTTTTGGATATATATATATATATATATATATATATATATATATATATATGAGGTCACATGAAGTAGAATATTTGGATGCAATAGTATGTTCTATTGAATCAAAAAATTTGGGGGGTAGAATGATCACATAATTTTTCTTAAAATACAAGCTTCCAATCAATCTAATCTAAAATATTGATAAAAATTCCATCAAGGTCCAAGATTAGATCATAAGAGAGTGAACTCAATAAAAGTGGATGAAGGGAGAACTAAATTGAGATTAAAAAAATAATTCATGCATGATTTAAACATCAAGGATAAAATCACACTCATGACAAAAAGGGGAGCTCAACATGAAAATTTGGTTAAGCTTCCAGTGTTGGAAGGATGCAACTACGTAAGCCTCGTTATGGTTAGTGAAAATGTGATTGTTAATGAAACCATTGCAAAGAATAATGAAACTACCACGATGATGGAAGAATATGATGTGGTAAATTGTGGTGTAAATTAACATGCAACAATTAATATGTTGTTCATTAATCTATAATCATTTAATCATCAAACCAAGGGACGCAAAATTTCAATAATGCCAGTGTTGTATGCAAAGTTACAAAGTTATAAGGAGGTAAGGAAATAAATTGATGTCACTACAATGCTTGAAATAATAATTCTTAAAACAAACTAAACTCATACTTAAAGTAAATAGCTTCCAAATAGTATAACTAAAACAAAGCTTATAAATTCAGAATACAAATAAAAGAATGAATTGTTTGCTAATCTATTAATGCAATGAAATAAAGCAAAAAAATATGGATGGTTTTAGACGAACACAAGTGGGCCCTTCCTTGGGTGTTAATCCCTCCTAAGGCTTGTACCTAGAAGTTATTGAATTTGCATGAAGGTTACATTTAGGAGGAAAAAAAACTTTTGTATCTGCGTATCTCTATTCTAATTTTCTATCTAGATCTCTACATACTATTACATTTCCACTATTAATCCTTCTCTTTTATATTACTTTTTTACAACGGAATGTGAAAAGAAGATTTTGTCTAGGATTTAAAAAAAAATCAAGTAAAATATCTCAAACAGATCATCCAGAGATTCGATGCATGAAACAAAATTAATCAACGTGTTTTTATATGTAAAGAACATAACTTAAGTAATCGATCAGTTTGATCAATCAGTTTTCAAATCATGAATTAAATCAATTAATTCCTTATTAAGTTACAAAAAATAATCAGATATAGTGTTCATTTATCTTTAGCTCTCATGTTGTAGTTTGTAACTGCCTCTTCCATGACACGTAAATACTTTGAGTTTCATCCTTCACATTCTAAGAGATCTACACAATCACAGATCCTTTATTTTAGGTGATCTTATTTAGTTACAGACGGGTTGATGTAGACAAGTCCTTTGGTTGCAGACGGGTTGTTGCAGAAAGGTCCTTTTCTTCATATAGGTTGTTGTATACAACATGTTTCTTACAAACAAGAGTGGGATCACACGCATCATCATTCAAACAAATTATTGCAACTATAATAATAAATGCATAATCAAAATACCACAAAATAAAGTTAACTAGTAATAACTATATTAATCAGTATTGTGCCAAAAAGTTCAAGTTATATTGATGATGTCTATGGAAATACAAGGCCATGGATTTGATGGATTAAAAAAATATAGAAGATGATTTGGTTATACACATGGTTTAATCAACTCATCACATCCCTGGGCTTAATTTCTTGAATGTCCTCATTCAAGTTCCTTAGGTTCTTCCTAAATGGCATTGAATGCTTTTCTAAAGTCCATTAGAGTATCCATCCTTTATGGTTATGTAAAGAAGTAACCTCCATTCATCCTGAGCATGTTCATGAGTTTTTCTTGTATTATTTCATTCAATGGTTGATAACCTGACCAATGTGGTATATGAAAGTGGAAGATTGGGGGATGATAAAAAAATTAGGAACCATTTTTCTGCACATCTAGTGGTAATGTGAAATTATGCATTGACTCTTTGTAGAGTTGGTATTATGTTAGGGTATGAATGCATTTCTTTTTGTTTTAGTTTAGGAGTCATTTAATTCCAGTGCATTCTACATGTTTGACCTATATGAATTCAGTGATTTTGAATCATATCTCTAACTTCCTCATGAGCTACTTTCCTCATCTGTCACACCTTTCTTATGATTTCCTTTTTTTGCATATACTTTCCATATTGCTCCACAATTTCTTTGGTGTTATTATCTTCTGCCCTGACCATGAGTGGAAGTATTGTCTCTCCCTATCCAACTCATTCAAAAAATAAGAACAAAGTGATTTAATCAGAAAATATTTAATGTATAGGACTGGGATCCAATCCATATCATACTCCAAAGCATAGTTATACATGTAGAATTCACAAAGTAGAAGATGAGTTTCATGAGCATTATTTAGGTACAACCTAAAGAACATTCTTGATCCACTGATGTCAAATGGTATGTCAGAGTTGATATAGGTATGATTAAGCTACAACATATTTTATTTTAATAAAATAGCATAAAAATTAGAAGGATGCCTGTATTTTAATATCTCATGGGCCACCTTAAGTGTCTCTTCCTACTTTATCTTTAACGTTTCAATTTCTTTATCTTTTTCCTCAATTTATTATTTGTGCTAGAAGATGAGTTTTTATTTTTTCTCTTTCATACTTTCCTTTTAACCTATTTATATAGGTTTCAAATTGATTTACCTAGTAATCCAACAATTTTTTTTGTGTTTTCATTCCCCTACAAAATGGTTTGAAAATCTCTCTAATTACTTCTTTGATGATAATTTGTGGCTGAAATGGGGTGAAATTTACATGTTGCATGCTATCATGTGGTAAAAAATTTGGTGAAAATATAGGGGTATGTTTTGGTACTTGTTCAAATCCCACATAAATATGCTCTTCCTCAATTCCATGGACCAAGTGCTCAATGACATTCTCAACATGTACAATTTGTTCACCAATATCTTGTTTTGTTTCTTCCTCATTACCCTATAATACCTGAGCTATTTGGGAAAATTTATTTCCAATTTATTCTCCCATTTTCTCCTCGGATCCTTCCTTTCCACAAACTATCTCATTAGTATGAATTATTGCTGCATGTTCCTCCATGCACTAGCCGGGGTACTGTTGTGTAATTTCTCCTTCAACCTTTTATTCCTCCCTCTCTACATGACCCTCCTTCATACGATCTGTCTCCACATTATGGAATTGGTCTTCTTGTACCTCCATGATCTCTATAGGGAATTTTTGTTAACATAATGTAGCATCAATACCTCCCTACATTGTTTCCATGGGATCAATTTTCTCCTCCTCAACTTCCATATCACTATCAAGTGATATGATTTGTGACCTTTTTGGTGTGGAAGTTTTTGGCCACTTTTTTTTTAGCCTATGAGAGTGCCTCTATGGTGTAGGGGTAGACTTGGAATATTTTATTTTAAGCTTTGATGTGGATGATTCAGGAGTAGAAAATTTAAGGAGGGTTTAAACAATGAAAATTCTTTCAGGGGAGACAGGAACATGATATTCTTTAGTAGGTGGTAAATTTTTAGAGGTAGTGGGTTTTTATGGTTGTGGTTTGGGTTGAGAGGTAGAAGTTATGGGCTTAGATACATATGTGGAATAGATTCCAGTACTTCTTATCCTCTTTCTTTTATTTCCCAACAATTCATCAATACTTTTAGCTCTTGAAAAATCTCCCCATCCTATCTCTATATGATCCCTTTGTAGGATTTTCTTTATAATCAAGGTGATGAGACAGTGGTGTGAGAATTTATACCTACCTCTTTATGCCTCCCTACTAATTTTCTTCAATATATCATGTAGGTAATTGGGAATGTTCACTTGTTTATTATTCTTCAAGTGATTGAGTAATTTAAAGTGAACTCTATTGAGCCTAGAGTATCTTCCCTCACAGGTAAAATACTTAATAATATAATTTGTAACTTAATACTAGAACATTTTGAGAGAATTTTTGTTTGTAGATTTTTTTTCATTGTTGAATACATCATCTCCATTAGAAAATTCCCTTTTGGCTTCCTCGGGATTTAATTTCTCATTAAATGGTTCACCCTGTGCAAAAAGTCCTGATACTTCTTCCAAGATATAATCACTAATTATCACTGATAAAAAATTTATATTTTTTTCTCCATCTTTAAATGTGTTGTCATAAAAATGTGGAACAAGGAAATTAACAATTTATGAGCATGACAACTATACCCTTGGGTTAATTTTTTCAAGTCTTACCATTCCAAGGCACCCCAGGTCTTCCTAGTCAGTCCAAGTGACTTCATAATTAATTTTATCTCATCCCCCTATGTGATTTTAGGAGTTAATTAAAAGTTACAAGCTTCATGTAGTTGTGGGAAGGGCTATCACCGGATTTCCTAAGAATGAAGAAACCCCATGGAGTGAAACATAAAATCCAAACTAGACATGGAGGTGATTAAAAGTCCTTGGGACATCATGGAAGTGATTTAGGAATATTCTAGAAGGAATTAGAAAATTTGGGGCAGTTTCCCCAAAATTAGGGTTCACAGGCCTAGGCAGTGCATAGGCCAAAATAGTTTTTGAACTTTCGAAAGTTATTCTGAGAGCTCCAGATGGAGTTAGGAGAAAAACAATCTTTAGAAATTTAATTTCAAGCTCTACAATATGGTGAAATTATTTTTTTCATAAAACTTTGGCGCGTTAGGTTTGAAAGAAGGTTTCCTCAAACACATATGGAGTACCAAATAAAAAGTCTAAATTTTAAGGAATCAAGACCTGGTACCCCACCATTGAATTCAAAATTCTATTTCAAGTCAGGATCATATACAATTTCATTAAAAAGGTCCATCAGGAGCACAAGTTATCATCGTTTTAAGTTATCCTCTTGGAGCGAGTTTGGGAGTTAGTCAAATTTTAGGAGGACAAGTGTCAGCTCCAGGATCCTCATGAGACCTCAAAAATCAAAAAATTTACCAAGCCCCCATATGACCTTTGGATCCTCATGAGACCTCCAGGATCACTAGTTAAGCCCCTAGGTGCTTGCGGGAGCTCAAATCCTCAACTGTTCGATCAATTCCACGTGTCATCACTAGGAGAATCATGGAATTTGATTTCCCTCATAGGTCAATGACATAAAACATGTAAAAATGTTCCCAGACCCTAAGGAAGAATTTTGGTCACCCATATGACCAACTTCAAGCCCCTCGGTGCTTTAAAGCTGATTTTTTAAACTTCATTCCCTGTCGTCAAATTTGGCCACGTGTCATCACCTTGCTCACCATGGAAATTAATGTCCCTCACATCCCTTTGAGGTGACCAATGTCAGGGACATAAAAATGCACCCAAACCAAACTAAAAAATTTGAAAAAAATTCTAATTGTTTTCCGCTTCTTGTTGCTTCTCATTGCTAGAAGAAGAGTTGTAGAGAACACCTTAGTCCATCATTGTTGCTCTAAACCAGCTCCACCATAGAAACCAAACCTTCCACTCCATGAATATGCATAGGTTTTTAAGAATTAAGAGTAATGAAGAATGAAAGAGAAGAACAAATGAATTCTTTAGAAACCTCCATTGCCGTGAGATGAAGATTCGAACATATCTTATAAGATAGTGTACAAAATGAAGAACCATCTATTGCTAAGTTATTCACTCTCAAAGGCCATTAAAAAATCACCTTCAAACCTCCCATTTTCAGAAAGGCATGCTCATAGTAAATAAATTTCACTTTTGGCTCCACGAAGTACAAAGCTCAATTTTCCATCAAACTGACAACTGGATCGAAGAGAAATTTCACCAATGAGACAAGAAGAAAAAACCTATCTCAATGGAGTTGATTTCATCGCAAATAGAGACAAAAATAATACCTAAAAATTTAAATCTCTATTAATGGCCACCATAACATAGTAGTGGAAAACTCAACGAGCTACCTCTTCACTTCTCAAGGTTCTAGTTAGTGAAATCACGCAAAAATTAGAGGGAATGATTATTGAAAAATCTAATTTCATGTGAACTAGTTTTTGCACAATAAAGTCCATATTTTATAGGGATATGGAGGAATACGTTTTCATTAGATTTCTTCCCTATCACATGAAGAACATCTATAAAAAGGCAGCGAGCTACCTCTTCACTTCTCAGGGTTATAGTGGGTGAAATCATGTGAAAATTGGAGGGAATGATCCCTGAAAAATCTAGTTTCAGTTAAACTAGTTTTCGTGCCATGAAGTACCTATATTTTAGGGATATGGAGGGATGTGTTTTTTTTGCATTATTCTTTCCCCACTGATGAAAATATCATTTTCCAAAATTTTCAGACGAAGTAATTACTCAAAATTTGGAGCATGGAATCCCAGAATAAGACCTAGATTTTCAAAACCTATTTTTTTGTAATCTGACATCCATGGTGTACTTACTAAAATTAGCATACCTTCCTAATAGGGGTATGTTACTTCAGGTAACCCACCATTTTAAGAGGTTATGAATAAGGTAGTGAACACAGAGGGAGTATCTTAGGAAAACTCATCAAAAACATCATCTCGGCTCGCAATTGACACTTATTAAAAATAGTAAGTGGTTCCACAAGCCCTTACTATAAATATCTATTTGGTCCAAAAGGTGAGAGGAAAACAATAAGAAGAAAAAATTCAAGCTACCATAGCTAGTTGAGGTTAGAAAAAGCTAAACTACGAAGCTTACTAAAAATAGTAAGTTGTCCCATCTACACTTACTAAAAATAGAAGGTTATTCTCAAAGGGCAAGTTTAGCACAATAGGACATAGAGGGATGATCATTCAGGTCAACACCATCATTCTAGATCATCCATGGGAATTGATCATAGGGAATTTTAGATCCATCTCAGGGAACTGGACAACATTTTTTGACACTCCCTATATAGTTCGAGTCACAGGTATATCATACATAGGTTCAGAGTTGTGGTCATCAGCGGAACAATTCATTCAACTTGGAAAACATTCATGAGCTAATTTGAAGGAGTTTCTCAGGGTACAAAGAGTTCAAAGATTCAGATTCTCACTGCACTTGAGTTTTCAATCAACAAGGATCTACAAACTTCATCAAGGGTAACATCCTTTCTTTTCCTCCTCATTCTTCCCCCATCAACATTATCTCTCCTCTATGTTCTAATTTTGCATTGTGGGTTTGCACTTTATGATATGTCTTAAAGTGAATTTAGAGACATGATGTAAGATTTAAGTCACATTAATTTTATAAAAGAAACTTAATATTCGAATAGGAATATGAATAGTCTAAAGTCAAAATGAGGAATATGAAAGAGCATTAGGAAGATCAGGAGTCAATTTTAGCTCTATAAATTGGAATGAGTTCTTCATTCCAAGGGGTTCTAATTCTGAAATTATTCTAGCTGGTTGTATTCTTGTAAGTTCATGAGAGATATTTTTCTCACTTGTGAGTGAAAAAAGTTAGCTACTTTTCTCCTATTCTGAATGTCTTCCATTCTCATGCTATGTAGAATTTTTGCTTGATCATCAATACAATAAGGAGTTTCGAGCCTTTTTTGACTAAGGGGTTTACTTATACTTTGTGTTCATTAAATTGTAATTGGTTTTGTTACTATTTGTAGTATTTTTTCTTCCTAGTTTTAATGCATGTGATAAAATTTCTAACTAGTGTCCACATGAATCTAATTTTCTACTTGTGACATTAGTTCTCCTACCTCTTTTCTCACTCCTCTTTCCCACTCTTCAAAAAAAGCCTTCCCTAACAAGATATTGCAAGCTTTGTCATAGGGTCAATGGAGTGCCCCTATTGGGTCCTCAACCACAAGGCCACTAGGAAAATCCACCTTTACTTGCATATGCATAAACAATAGCTACACCAGTTAAGTAGAGGGTATTATATTCCTAGAGCATTAGCAAGAAATCCACAAGCTTTTCCACCCAACAAATTTTTTCTCCAACATTTTTTGGCGCCCACTATGGGGGAGATTTAGCAGTGTCTACACCCAAAATAAGACCACAAGGTTTGAAAATAAAAACACAAAAAAATCATATTTCAAAGGAAAATCATTTTTTGAAGGCGGCTACATCAAGGAAAGAACCCCTCTCATATCGATTTCCCACATCATGAAGAAAATTCTAGATTGTAGTGATGTACCAATGAGTGATAGTGAAGAAGAAGAAGAAGAAGAAGAAGAAGAAGAAGAATATGTCTATCTGGAAAATAAGATCGTTGATCAGCCATGGTTCTAGACTAGTTTTGAAAAATGAAAGAAGAAAGAACCTATCACCGATGAAGAGGAATGGATTCAAAGGAGACATAATATAAGGTTTTAATATCGAGAATATTCCAAGTTCTTATACGATATGAACGAGCAACTTTAGGCAGCCCATAGCAAGGAAGAAGAAGAGGATATTTCTCCTATAGAAGAAGATCCTGAAGATCATTTGTACCATACTTTTTTCATACCCGAAAGGTTATTAAATTCTGCTGAAGAAAATCCTATCCTTGAGCCTTCTAATGAAGATAAAATCAACATTCAAGAAGATGATGAAAGACATGATGTTGCAAGATCCACTAAAGATTATTTTTTCAACCTCACACATCTCACTACAAAATTGAGAACATTATATTTCTTCCACCACTCAATAGATTACTTCCTCGCATATGGTGATTAAGAAATGAACATGCTGAAAAGAGAATATGTGGAAATACTTCAGAGCATAATAAAAGGAAATTTTGACCCTGAAGTCTTTGATGAAATTTGGAGGTATGCTTTAGCTCTATAGATAAGATATAAACATCTTGAAGCATCACATCAAATGGAGGAAGAAGACGAGAAGAGCCCTATCGAAGAAGACCCTGATGGCTACCCTTATTATGAGGATTTCATTCCTAGAAGATTATTGGCTTCTTTTGAAGAAGATATTATCATGGAACCTTCCAATGAAATCCAAAGCAACGTCATGGAAGAAGAAGTAGATGAGACGAAGATAAAATCACCATTCAACAATTCCATTTATTTCAAGTCATAACCCATAAGGAAAATAATATATTCATTAAAAGGAAGATCCTTGTTTCATAATGGATGATCCAATTCTCTCCGAACACTCCATGAATGATAAAGAAGATGACCAATTCAAAGTAAGAATGGATGATCTCTTTTCAAGTTTTGATCTTTCGATTAATGATGAAATAGAGAGATGTGAAGAAGTGCAAGAAAGTCACCCAACTGTAGACACAAAATTTGGGTAACACTCCCTTTTTTTTCCCTTTAAACAGTTAGCATAACGTGTTTTCCTAACCATGACCCCTTTACCTCACATTCATATTAATTTAATTATTTACAATTGAATTAATGCCCATCCTCACATTATTTATTAATCTAATTACTTTAATTAGGTTAATTTAAACCTCACCTAGACACCTCATCATAGACTTATTCTTAGCCTATTAATTAACTAAGACTCGATCTCCATTTATCCTAACCACCTGGGACTTAGTCTAACTCTAGCATTAAATTCCTATCCTTTCTCTAATTATATGCCCGTTTATCTAAGTATTAACCACCACTTCAGACCCGGAACAACATGCAGAGCTCGCCAAAAATAGCCAAGATCTGTTATTTTTGGTAAACCTAGGATATCCTACCTTAACTGATGCCATTTAAACCTCAATTAACGTCAGTCACCTTAACCATCATCGGTCACCATATATACAATTTCCCTTTTTCCCACATTGGTTTCTTCAAGTTTTGGGAGAGAGATGTCTGAATTCAAGTGAGAACCAAAGTTTTTATCAAGTATCAAGATGCTAGAATATATCCAGCTAGATGCCCAAGAAAGTATAGGGCTGATATGAAGGCATTGGCATTCACGGTGACACTCTGAGAAGCATTACCACGACACTGACCACCAGGTTCACAAATTGACCATCACCTTACTTCACCCACCAATCGTGTAGGAACAAGTAAGTGCATTTGATTCTATATCATCTCTGTACTTATTCAGTAGGTTTCTTTATCCTCTTGTTATTAGAAATTTTTATTCCTTGTATTCTACCATACCCACTTTCTAGCACATATCCCTATCTAGCCACCGCAACCTTATGGATCTTTATTCCCAACCTTTTACACATTTATGATTTTTTATCACCTTATCACAGACCAAACTAGTTTCCCCTTTTATTCCCTTTGCATTCATATAGAGGCTGAAAACCACTTGTTAATCAGATTTCTTGAAATTACCCCTATCGACGCCAGCTACCCTAACCATCGTTGGTTTCCCCTTCACCAGAACCGATCACCAAACTGATGTCAGTTATTGTATCTCCCGCTATAATTTTTCTAAATTGACCTTAACACCCCAAAAAACCTCACATAATCCTCTCCTAAGTCAGATAATATACCTAAAACCTCTTCACAGACCTCCCCACATATTTTTGAAGACATGAAGAGAACTTGGAAAATTGTTTCTGATATTCTACCATTCCCACAGAAACTGAGATCAATTATCCCTAACTTGTATTAGTCATAAACAAACCATCATTAATCACACCATGACCAACATTGGTCTCTGTGTCTACAAATATAGCTCAGACTAGCGAGCTACTACCCATTTCCCAACAACCTAGAATCACTTGTAAGCTTTACCAAACCTTACCCAGAGCATGTATAAGACATACAACCTAATACGAGCCAATCACCTAACCCGTTTTGACCTTAAACAACCTTTTGAATAATATTTCTTATTTTTTTGTATGATATACCAAGATCATTTCAATTACATTAGGATCTTTATTTTAGGCATATTTTGAATAACATTAATATTGTTATATAAAAGTGGATTGACAGCTTCTTCAGGAAGCATCATGCTTCCCAAATTTAGCTTCCTCTAGGTACTCCACTCATTGTTTTGTTTAACTCTAATTGGTGGTATTGTTTTGTATTTCATAGGTAGTTCCTCCTAGACAAAAGGGAGTTCTTACAGTCAACTTAGATTGGGAAATCAAAATGCGTACACAACATTCAACTGAAATCACAACAAGTATTCATCCTTGGCCTATTAACCCTTATCTATTTCATTAATTTGTTAAGAATCCAATGAAAATTTTTGGCACACTCGGCGGGACCCATATGGGGTTCCTTACATTCATTCATTCTTAGGGAACTCTTGTATGTTTGTTTCTTTTAAAAAGGAAGATAATATTAAATTTTCTCCCTAGGGATATTCTCTTTCTTCTATTTTTCTAAGTGACATTTATATTTTGGGACTAAAAGGAATAATTCTTTTTCTTTTTGTATTTGCATTAGTGAAAGTCATTCTCCTTCCTATTCTCTCTTTTTACATCAAATTTCATATTTTTATTTGGGTTCTAAAATATTTGCAATTCGTACTTCTATGCTTGCATTTTTAGCTCACACTAAAACTCAGGGAAACCTATACGGTGAAAGTCATGCTCAGTTGATGGCTGATATAATTGAATCATAGATCACTTTCTCTTCTCTCTCTCTTTACCAAATTGCACAAATATAAATTCACACATCTTCTTAGAAAACACCTTACCTAGAAGAAGTTGTCAATAATCACACAATTAGAGGATTGACAATGGGCACCTAGCTGGTTTATCTATCCAATCATTATCTTATAGAAAGGACTGACCCCACTAAAACATAACCATAAACAACCTTTAGAACTTGCCTCTTCATAGGACACCTTCCCAACTAAAAAAAATTGTTTTGATTCACATGCCAGTCTTAAATATCATAAGATAAAACATAAAATTCACTTATAGGATTATGTGTTTTTCTTAGCTTTTTCTTGAGTTGTGTTTTGAGTTGTGAAGTTACGTTCTTCATTTTCTTCTTCCTTTCACACTCCACCATTATAGTTGGTGTATTTTGACTATTTCTGAGCGTGTCAGAGCCCATTACTATCATACTCAAATTTCTGGGTTGATATTCCATCTGACTTAATTCAAAAAAATCAATTTTTCTTCACTTTTTCAAATTTCACAGTGACCAATGTTGGTCCAACAACCGTCATCGATTTACATATGACTATCATTGGTTTACCTAACTGTTGTCAGTTTCCAGCTCTTTTTCTTCATTCTATCAAAAAAACATTCATCACATCTTTTGTTCTTTTTAAAATTCTTAGGACATCACCATACCCCTAGAATTTTAAAATCATAATCAAATACAACGTCTTTATTTCATTTTCATCAATTTTTACCTCATTTACAAAACTGTTGATTTCCCACAGTAACTAATATTAGTTACCCTAACCATCATCGGTCACCTTATCAATGTCATCGATTAACCTAACTATTATCAATTCCTATGTTTTAATTTTTAATTAAAACACGAACCAGTTTCACCTCCCACAGTCTATTCTTCTCTATTTCAACTATTTTTTTATGTCATTTACAGAGAACAATTTACAAGTTCTATGCTAATTCACATTGTTTTAACTTGCAGCCATGCCAACACCCTTGTGTTTCATACTAGCCTTCAGCTACTCCCACCTAGCCCATCACCACCTTCCATCTTGTTGCCTATGGATCGAACTCAGCCCATCACCATTAGTACCGGTGATGAGGATTTTGCAAGAAACCTTAACAATAATCCTGCTGCCCTACGATATTATCTCACCCACTCATCTACTCAGGACTCCTCGAGATAGTTGCTATATGACATGCTTATATCTATCCCTCCTTCCCTCACCCCCACTTCTGCATCAGCTACCACTAGCTTGGTGTTACCTTCATCCACTTTACCACCTGTGGTGTCTCAACTAGACCCCACATCCTCTATAATTTCTACACCTACAACATTTTTCACACTTGTGGTGTCAAATATTCCTTCACCAACCACCTTGAGCATAGCCACATCTATACCTACCACCTCATATATACCTATTACATCACAACCACTCATGGTATCAGAAACCCATACCCCATTCAAAAACCTTGTTCTTTACATCTCGTGGTCCATACCCCCAATTACCACAAGATTTGTTACGAATACCCCACCTACTTATACATATCGCCAACAACCCCAAATTTTTTCTATTTCCTATTCATCATATCTTCTACCTGCATCTATTCCCCCTTTGCATTTCTTATACTTGGTACCACCATATTCTGGAATGTCATCCACATCATACATTCATCATCAACCCCCTTATATTGTAGGGGGTGCCCATTCGTCACAACCCACCAATGACCTCATTAAGATGATGATGGAAAATATGTAAACATTAGAATCATTAGTTTCTAGTTCTCACAACTCCTTAACTTATGATGAAATCTGCAATGAGCCCATCTATCCATCTATACCCATTCACCCATACCCTGCACATTGGGAAATGCCCAAATTCAACCGTTTTAATAGTAAAGAGGACCCGTATAAACACTTACAGTCATTTAAACATGGGTGTTATCTAATCTCCCATGATGATGCTTTAATCCTACGAACATTCCCCATGTCCTTAACAGGACCCGCATTAGAATGGTATAGTGGTTTTCCTCGACATTCGATTTACTCATTTAATTAAGTGGCTCAAGCCTTCATGGACTATTTTTCAATCAATTTTGACATAAAGGTCACTATGACTGATTTTTACTCAACTCAACAATATGATGAAAATTCTATCCCTGATTTTGTCACTCGTTGGTGGAGCCTTATCAACCAACTAATTTTCCAATTGCCTCAAACCGAGTGTATATATTTTTTCACTAGAGTTTGTTCCAGGCACATCTTACCAACTCTACAAGTACAAACCTTCTGTACCTTCAACAAAAAAATTACCATGGCATGAAAACTAGAAATTCATGCCATTGAAGAGAAGATAATTCAATTGCGTAACAAAACTGCCACATTTAAATCAAATGATGCTTCTTCCTCTTCAAAACCTGAAAACAATTATTCAAAATCTAAAGGATCTTCCAACGTGGTAGTTCTCAAAGCTGGCCCATCTCACCCATCTAACAAAGAAAAACCTTCCTCTAATATTTTTCATGTTCAAACATTTCAGTTCATATGGGAGCAACAAAAGTACACTCTAATTAAAGATCCCTATTCTTCAGTCTTAGAAAAATTTCTTATGGACGGAGCCATTTGTCTTCCACCCATAAAACCACATACTAGTTTTGACCCCGCTCATCCTATGCAGGCCAGGTACAAGGAACATGATTATTGTAATTATCATCAAGTAAAAGGCCATAGAAATGGTAATTGTATAACCTTCAAGAACATTGTCCAAGAAATGTTAGATAATTGAGATCTCACCTTGGATAACCTAAATGCACCCACCAATTAGAATTTGTATTTCTTCAAGAAGTTGCTCCCTAACCTTACCCCATCATCAAAACAAATTGGAAAACCTTCAACTAATGAAAATAATGTCCACAAGTTCCATGCTTT
Source organism: Taxus chinensis (assembly GCA_019776745.2). NCBI lineage: Eukaryota > Viridiplantae > Streptophyta > Pinopsida > Cupressales > Taxaceae > Taxus > Taxus chinensis. Next base: position 482,227,788 of record CM034154.1, on the reverse strand, counting down.
ATTTAACACCATACCAACCCTTCCATAATTTCCTCCTATCCCCTCTGTTGGTGCAATTTATGGGTTTGCACACTTTACTCTAATTCTCCATGTTCCATTTTTACTCCAAAACATCCTTGTGGCTCGAGCTGAAGATCTGTAACTCGTTTGATCCAGTTGAATTTTTTCAAATTGCCCTCAATGTTGTTATTTTTCCCCTTTTTGAAACAAAATACAAGTTTCCCCTTTATTTGTGCCCTAGTTTTTCATGTTGCATGGGCTGCGTTATTTTTCCTTGGCCAAAGAGTGAAAGAAAACTGTGTTTTATCGAATTCAATTTTTATGAGGGTGAAATCTCACTCCCCAAGCTTAAATCATCCCACATCATGTTTCATTGGATTCAAAACTAAAAAATCCATCTTCTTTGTGAGAAAATTGATTTTAGAAGAATCCCCTGCGTTTTTTCATTTTAACGGGCATATGGGCATGTTCTACTCATCAAATTTATCAAGGAAAAGTTTATGTTGACATGGCAGGATCTCATTGGCCAGGTGTGGTCGGAAGAAATGTTATAACTTGTCAAATTTTCAATTTTTGGTGAAGGGAGAAATTTTTCCGTGGCCCCGCATTTGCCTACTATGCCTACGTGGCATGATTTGATTGGAAATAAGGAGCATCGAGTGGCGGAGGTCACTTAAAAATTGTTTGCCTTCATTTTTTGCAAATTTCTCAAAATCAAGTTTTTTCCCGAAGGCCCGCACCCAATGGGAGGGCAACACGTGGCACAGGGAGGTCAAACAGACAGCGTGGGATTTGGGAAAATTTTATTGTTTTTTTGCTCAATGATGTCGGAAGAAAATTTTTCCCTGTGGCCCTGCAGTTCCATAGGGATGTGCTTACGTGGCCTAATGTGATTGGTCGAGGATTGGTGGGTGGTAGAGGGAATTTAGGAATTTTTTCTTCCATTTTGGAAAAAATTATCAAAATTGAATTTTTTCCTGAAATCCCGTGCCCAATGGGATGGTGACACGTGTCCAAGAGGGCCAGGTGGATGATCAAGGACTTGGAAAAAATTTGGGGTTTTTTGGCTAGGGGTGTCAGGGGAAAAATTTGGCCCACGAGCCCGCAACCATTGGAAAGGTGACACGTGTCCAGGGAGATCAACCGAAATAGAGGGAACTTGGAAGAATTTGAAATTTTTTTGTTTTAAAATGCAAAATAAAAATTTGGCCTAATGGCCCACACCAATGAGAATGTGACACGTATGCACAGGGATGAAATGGACAGGCGGAGGCTTGGAGGAATTTGAAGTTTTTTAAACTTCAAAGGGTAAAAGGAAAAATTTTGGTTCAATGTCCCACCACCAATGAACAACAGACACGTGTCTGACTTTTGATGGAAATTCGGAGCATGGAGAAGAGATGGAAAATTTTCCAAATTTTAGCGAAAAATCTCAAAGAGAAAAATAAACCCGTAGAAAAATTTGGAGTTTTGGCTCCGCATCCAATAGGACAGTGACACGTGGCATTTTTCAAATGTCAAAAGAGAGATGTTAGGCCCACATGGAGTTTTGATGCTTGTGGAGGAATGAAGGCAAATGTGATGAGTTAGCTCCGCCTCTAATGCGAGATCGACACGTGGTAGAGAAACAACGGGTGTTTGGGCCCGTGGGGAATTTTGAGAAAATTTTCCTTTTTGTGAAAAAGGAGCAAAGTCATCATTTTGGCCCGTAGTTTTTAGTAGGGCCCATAGGAGGACAAGTGGCACATTCAGGGGGCAAGCAGGGAAAATTTTCAAAATTTTCTCGAGGTCAAAAGGAGTCGCAAATGCAAATTTTAAAAAAGAAGGCCCAGTCCAATGGTATTTGGACACGTGTCCCACCTCATCTAAAAGGAAAAAGGGTAATTTGGCTGCTTTTGAAGAGGATTTGGATCTATGATGTAGAGGGCTGGCATTTAAAGTTGATTTTAATCAATGACAGCAGTGCATTTTCATTTTTTGGGCGCCATTAGACCTCCAAGAAGTGTGGAATTGTCATTTTTGCACACAAACACATGAAATTTTATATGAATCTGCATCCCTTCAGCCTTATAAATGCAATGGCATCATTTTTTTGAGCTAATTTGGTGCCCTATAGTGTTTTTCATGAGATATTTTTCTCAACTCGTGAAAAACACGTGAAATGTAAAAATGAAAAGTTGCAAGAGTTAAAAATGATGAGGGAAAAAGGTGAAAAATGATTGCAAATGCATGTTGGCATTGTGGAATGACAAAAAGGTGTCCCTGTGATGGATAAGGATCTAAGCTCATGCGATATTTTAAAATATTTGTGCATCTCTGGCATTTGGTGAGCTGTTTCACAATTTTATATCATTTTTCATCAAATGGATAGGGTTTTGTAACAAACTTGATCCCTTTGGCATCTCCTTTGCTTGGCATGCAAGGATCCAAGATGGCATAGGGTATATGATGCAGTTTTGGAAACATTTTAGAGGTTTATTGAGAATTTTTGAGAAAGAGAGAAAAAAATTTACAAAAAAAGTCTGGAAGAAGTCCATTTCCCTTTTGAGAAACTACCTGAGAGCCATTTTGATTCCAGTTTGCATCAAATGTTCATCATGTTGAGTTCTTTTCAGCTTTAAAGCCATCAACAAGCTTTGAGATTGTCTAAATAACTTTCGCTTGCTGATATATTTGATCAAATTCTTTGATTAACTTGTTTTATCTCTTGGAAAAGCTTGCATGCACTTGTATTTCAGTATGTTTTCAATTTGTGTTTCATGCTCATCTTGCAATCTTGTGTTTGGGATATTTATTGGTCATACATGGTCTCATTTCTTGTAGAGGGTTTGAAGGCATCTGTAATCTTCCATTCAAAAGAGCATTCATTTGAGTGGAGATAAACAGATTTAAATCCATCTTACCTTCCTTGTAAATTGAGGGTATTTACAAACCTTTGGTGTACCTTAGGACATGATCTAACAAGGGGTTTTGAATGATTTATTGATATTTTGCTTCAAGCCTTTGTGGCAGGCTATCAAATTTTGTATGGAATAGTGCATATTTGGGCATCCATTGTGCACACATCCTGGTTGAAACAACACTTTAAATTCATTAAAACATTTCTGTTGTTTAGGTGTTGTAATTCTTTTGCAAGGTTTCCCAAAGAAGGTGATGATTTCTAGCTACTCTTGTTCCAAGGTCTCTCATCAGAATTTATTTTTAAATTAACTCATCCTACCTACAATACCCCTACATCTATATTGTTTGTCCACAAAAGAATTGAATCCTTTCACAAAAATGCACAAGGTTGATCAAGGTTTTATCATGTCTTTAGTAGCTCTAGCTTTGTTTTGAGAACATTTCCATCATTTAGTAGTGACAACTCTTTTGAGTTTGGATAATGGATATTTGATCATGTTTTCATAAAGCCTCCTCCACACCATATGCAAAACACAAGTATATCTTCATCTCCTTACCATATAGGGGCTGCAATACAGGTTCTCCTGCCTTGGTTGATAGGCACAACCTAAAATAGTGAGGGTTAGATCAAAACCCTTATGAAGGTGTTATCCACTCCCTCAATTCTTGAATGAAAACAAGAAGATAGGTGTGATCCCTGGCTACAAATGACACACAAAACATATGTCTATCCTTGAGGGTCTTGTGCAAATTCATGATGTTGTTAAAGTTGTGAAGGAGATTAAATCTAGATACCAACACCCGAGTGGCACCGTTTTTGGGGACTACATGTAAATTCTTGGTGGTTTTGAAGTACTTGAAAGGTTTGAGAATTTTTATGATCAATTATTTGAGCTGTTATATTATTGAGATATCATTTCATACTTCAGATCTAGATGTTTGGGTAAGAAAAACTTCAAACTCAACCTACTCTCCTCATCTACCGGCAATTCATGTGATTTGGATGCACTATTTTTGGTTGAATTAAGAAGAAGAAAATATGATTTGTAAATCCCTACAAGTTTTCAGTATAGCATGCATTTTATAGAATATTTTTGAGTGCTTTCTTGCACAACTAAGGTGAAAATCCTTGGTGGCAACTCCATGCTATTGGGATCTTGAAATACCAATTGTCTAATACATTTTTATCAGTTGAAACTTTTTGTTTAAATCTTTCAAACTAGAGGGAAGGATATCCCTCTTCATCAAGGACTCTTCTAAGAAGTTTCTCACTGAATCAAGAAGCTCAGAACTAGAAGGAAGAAAAGTGTGAAAAGTGGTTGGTGATTTGGTTGCAAGGAAAGGAGTCGCCATAGTTGAATTTGAAGGAGAACAACCTGTCATTGAAGATTATAATTCCTCTTCAAGTAGATTTGATTCATGCAATCTTCTTGCTAATTTTCATTCTCCATCGGGTGAGGGACCTTCTTGTGTATTTAAAAAACTTGCTCCTAAATCTACTCCTGCAGTTTCTAAGTTTGCTAAAGTTTATCAAGAGAGAGAGCCTTTGGGGGGTTGTCATTTTAGAGATCATTCATTTATTCCAATCAGACCCATTACTACTCCTCATCAGTTTGTTTCACCTCCAAGATCAACCCCACCAAATGATATGGCTCAACCTAGACCTCCATTTGTTGTAAACACATTTGGTCTTATAAATTTTGGAGGAATGGATGGTTATCCAAATGATGTCCCACAGTATGTGAGAAATAGATTACCAAAATTCCAAGGTAACAATGCCATAACTAGAGATCAACACCTCAAACTCTTTGTTAACATGATGAAAGACTTTGAAATAGAATTTGAGGATGTGTATATCAAGTTGTTTATCCATACACTTGAGGAAGATGTAAGAGATTGGTATAAAGCTCTGCCTAATAACTCTATTGATTTGTGGACTGAGATGAGTAATGCATTTAGATTACAATATGGAGACAAAAAAATCTAAGGTTCCTTCTATCTAAGTTTGAGAACATCAAGAAGAACCCTAATGAGACCATTCATGATTTCAATAAAAGGTTTAATAAGACATTGAGAAGGTTGCCTATAATTTTGAGGCCTTGTGATGAATCTTGCTTGATCAAATATGTAGATGCATTTGATAAAAAGGCAGCCTATTACTTGAGAGACAAAAATCCTAAAAACTTGAGGCAAGCTTTCACCATGGCACTTCAAATTGAAAATAATATTAAAGTTTTCAATAAACCACTTAAGAGGGACAATGTGAAGCTTATAAACCCTGAGAAGCCTCAAACTAGCAAGGGTTCTGATTTGGAGGATGTTGTCAAGACTTTGATAGGGGCTGTCAAAGAAATTTCCTACAAATTAGCCCAGGCTGAGAAAGGAATTGGGAAAAGTTCACAAGGACAGCAAAGAACTCAAAACCATGATATATTTGGCAATCATCCTAGGGGTGATCAAAAACAAGATGATAGAGGTAAAGGGCTTATTGGATCTGCAAATAGACAACCCCAAGCATGTGAAAATAGAGTGGTGCCTGACCCTCTGACTGCAAGAGTTACTGATGTTCAAGAAGTTGCTGACATGGATTGGTGTGATAGATGTTTTCTTCCTCATCCTCCATGTGAAATGGACCAGCAAGATATAGATGATGATAATGAGAATGAAATGGATGATGACATTTGTATGATGGGCAGCTCTTCAGGCTCACATCAAGCAGCAACATCAACAGATGTGATAAGTGCAAGGGCTGTTGCAACCTTTTGGGATTTCGTAAAGAGGGTACCATTTCTTCCTCTTCCTCAAACTCATGATGTAGATGTAGTTCAGGCCTTTGAAATTCCTAATAATGACTTTGAATACCTAAGGGCTCTAATGATCAAGAAGTATGATGGTGGTATTCCTTCAGAGGAAGATAGACAATTATTAATGAATGTTGTGGTTGGTCAAGAAAAGGAGTACAATACTAGAAGTAAAGTTGTTAGAGGAGCTGGCCCTCAAGCCAAGCCAAAGACACCCTTGCTCACAAGAATTCCCAAAGATAATCCTAGAAGAGAAATAGTTGCTAAGAACCCTGCTGTCCCATGCAAAAATATCAGTCCTCTTCATGCCCAGGCTGCCAAGAATACTTCTCCATCTGATGAACCTTGTTGTTCCCCTTCCAATGCTGTTTTGCTAAAGAATGTTCCATATGATATAGCCTAGGTATTGAGCCAAATTAAAGTGAGTGTTCCCATTATTGAATTGCTTAGAATTCCTGAACACAAGAAAAGAGCTTTTGAATACTTGGGATTAAAAGAAGAAAAGATTATACCAAGCAGAAATGTCAATGTTGTTGAGAGTCCTCTTCAAAGCATTGCTGGAACTGAAACACCACCACCAATGGAAGATCTTGGAGAGGCACTTGAAGTGTATTTGGGGACATATTTGGTTGATTCCCAATTGAATGTTGATCCATTCTTCACAACTTTGCTCATCAAAGGTAGGTTGCTTCACAATTCCATGTTTGATTCTGATGCATCATGTAATGTTATGCCTCTAGAAGTTATGAATGAATTGGATATCAAGGTGAAAGTAGCATATGGAAAGTGTACAGCCATGGATTCAAGGGAAGTGCCAGTTTTTGGATGTGTGAAGGGTTTAGTAGTGCAACTTGCAGCCTATCCAGGTAAGAATTTAAAACTTGATGTTGTAATTGTTGACTGCCCTGCCAAATGGGGTATGCTTTTGTCAAGAAAGTGGGCTGCAAGTGTTGGTGGTAGTGTTCAAATGGACATGTCCTATGCCACCATTCCCATTGAGGGTAGCCTTGTCAAAATCTATGGTGAAAAGAAGATGTTACACTTGATTGAAGATCCCAACAATGCTTCTTATGAAGTGTTGTTTTCTGACATAGATATTGACAATTTCATTGGTTTTGTTGATGGAAAAGAGAATAAGATGGACAAATCAGAGTGTCTTGGTATGGTAGGTTCTCCATGGACATTACTGTTTGATGGAGCTTGCTCCAAAGCTGGAAATGGTGCTGGTATAGTGTTGGTTTCCCCTAGTTTAGAGGAGTTTCCTTTTTCCTTCAAGCTCAATTTTGAATGTACTAACAACATTGCTGAGTATGAGGCATTATTATTGGGATTAATGATTGCATGGAAGTATGGAGTAAAGGATATTGTTGCTAAAGGAGATTCAAAGCTGGTTTTCAAGAAAGTAAGAAAGTTATATGCCACAAAAAAATTAGCGTATGAAGCAATATAAGCATGTTGTTTGGGACTTGATTGAAACGTTTGATTCCTTTAACATTATTTACCATCATAGAAGTCTTAATGCTTCTGTTGATCAGCTAACTGTTCTTGGTTCTAAGTTTGATAATTTCACTGTTTCACCTTTGTGTGAATATGATGTTGAAGTGCTAACAAGGCCAGCTATCCCGGATAATGTGAAACATTGGCATATTTTTTATGATGATGCACAAGTGTTGAGATTATTATAATGCCAAGGAGAGTTTGCTGGTCAGAATATTGATTGGGAACCAATGGTGTGCATGAATGAAGGTAGAGAAACTTTGTTTGACAAGGATATTATACAATTGAAGACAAATACCATTCCCAAAGGTCTTGTTGCACTTGAATCCAATTTTAGCAATGCTGATTGCATCATTAATAGGAAGATGTTTGCTTCAAAGGATGTGGAAGATCATAACTTGGGAACTAAATACAAACCAAGGAAGATCTGGTTGGGTAGTCATCTCAGCAAAGAAGAAAAACAGTCCTATGTCCAACTTTTAAATAAATATCTGGACTGCCTTTCTTGGTCTTATTCAGAGCTGAAGGCATATAGAGAAGATTTGTTTCAGCATGATATCCCTCTTGAGGATAAAGCCAAACCATTTAAATAAAAAAAAATGCCTATTAACCCACTAATTTCCATGAAAATGCAAGAAGAGTTGAAGAAATTGAGAGATGGTGGCATCATTCAGCCTACTAGGTACTCTTCTTAGGTTGCCAACCTTGTGCCAATTAGGAAGAAGAATGGAGATATCAGACTTTGTGTGGATTTTAGGAATCTAAAAAAAGCATCTATGAAGGACAACTATCCTTTGCTAAACATGGAGAATATGCTGCAGCTTGTGACAGGGTCAAAAATGCTTTCTACTTTGGATGGTTTCTCCGGATACAATCAAGTAGTTGTTACAGAATTAGAAAGACTTAAGACAACCTTCACTACTCCTTGGGGGACTTATGTTTTTGTAAGGATGCATTTTGGTTTGATGAATGTTGGTGCTACTTTTCAAAGGGAAATGGATGTTGCCTTTGTTGGTTATATCAATGAGTTTATTGCAGTTTACTAAGATGATGTGACTATTTTTTCAAGACAGCAAGCAGACCATTTGCAACACCTGGAGAAGATGCTGATCAGATGTAGGGAGTATGGCATTTCACTTAATCCAAAGAAGTGTCATTTTGGTGTGCCAAAAGCCAAGATTTTGGGGCATATTGTGTCCAAAGAAGGTGTTATGATAGATCCTGAGAGAGTGGAAGCAATCAGCAAGGTGCCTGTGCCAAGAACCAAGAAGGGTATTCAATCTTTCTTTGGCCAAATCAATTTCATTAGAAGGTTTGTCTCCAATTTTGCTGAGTTGACTCTTCCAATCACAAGCATGCTAAGAAAGGATCAAGTTATTAAGTGGGAGGAGGCTGTCATCTGAGCTTTTGAAGGAATTTAGGATGCACTCAAGCATGCACCTATTTTGGCAGCTCCAAACTATAAGATGCCTTTCCAAATCTTCTCTTTTGCATTAGAATTTACTATTGCTTTAGTTTTGTTACAAAAGGATGAAAATGGAGTTGAGAGGCCTATTTCTTTCTTTAGCAAGGCTTTACAAGTAGCTGAATTGAGGTACACAATTATGGAGAAACAAGCATTTGCATTAGTAAAAGCAATAAAGATTTTCGGGCCCTATATTTTGAGTTCAAAGGTTGTTGCTTATGCTCCCCACACCATGGTTAAAGACATATTATCCGACATGGAGATATCAAGCAAGAGATCTAGATGGGTTGATAAATTACAAGAGTATGATATGGATATCCAAACAACAAAGCTGGTAAGAGGTTTAGGTCTTGCCAAACTCATGTTGAGAGTAATTTGCAGAATGTAGAAGTGAATCATCTAGGAGAGGAAATGGTAGATCTCCTTGAAAAATTGATGAATTTTGAGTGGTACAAGGATGTGGTCTATTACCTCAAGCACTTATGCTGTCCTAGTCACTTAAATAAAAATTAGAAAAGAGCTCTCAAGTTGGCTTCTCTAAAATATGTCATAACAGACCTTGGGCTGGCTTAGAAAAACCCTGAAGGTGTCCTCTTGAAATGCATAACTATAGATGAAGCTCCCAAGTTGATTGCTGATTTCCATGGGGGAGTTTTTGGAGGACATTTTTCAAGGAGAGTGACAACACATAAGATTTTAAGGGCTAGTTATTGGTGGCCAACTCTTTTCAAAGATGCAAACCGGTTAGTTAGAAGGTGTGATAGTTGCTAACGTTTTTTAGGAAGATTGAAAGCTTTAGGCTCCCTTCCTTTGCAGCCTGTATCAGTTGAACCTCCTTCTAAACAATGGGGAATGGATTTTATTGGTGATATTTCAGATCCTTCTACTGTTGGTTACAAGTGGATCCTTGTAGCAACTGATTATTTTACAAAATGGGTTGAGGCAATTCCATCTAGAAAGGCAACACACCAAGTGGTAATGGATTTCTTGCTGAATCATATCATATGTAGATTTTGGGTTCCAGTTAAGATTGTGTCTGATAATGCTATGTGTTTTAGAGCTAAGCCTTTGATGGCAATGTGCAATGAATATGGGATAAATCTGACCTGTTCTTCAAACTATAACCCACAAGGGAATGGGTAAGCTGAATCAAGTAACAAAAAATTTCTCAAGATCATTAGAAGAACCTTGGAAATCAACAATAAGAAGTGGGGAGAATAGTTGAAATTTGCAGTTTGGGCTGATAGGATAACTCCATAAAGAGCAACTGGTAAAAGCCCATTTGAACTGGTGTATGGAACTCAAGCTTTGCTGCCATTACACCTACAATTATCCACTTTTCAGTTTGCCCAGAAGTTGGAAGATCAAGAACATGGCCCATATGAATCAAGAATCAATCAAATAATTGAGTTGGATGAAGAAAGGAGAGCTTCTCATCAAAGGCATGTCAGGTTTAGGGAGAAATTGAAGAAGTTGTTTGATAAGAAGGTCATCCCTAGAGCTTTCAGTGTTGGAGATCTGGTTTTGCTGTGGGATAGTAGGCATGAAGAAAAGGGTAAGCATGAAAAATTTGATGCTCTATGGATGATCCCTTATGCCGTTGATATCAGGATTGGAGAAAATACATTTTTTCTCAAAGATTTGGATGGGGATTTGTTGGAGCTACCTGTTAATAGCAAACATTTAAAACACTTTTTGGATTAAATCCCCAAAGGAGGTATGCACAAGTTGTACATTTTGTATAGCCCTTTTTTTTGTTTTGTATTTTCCTTGTTCTTGTTGTTATTGGCTCGTGGTTTGCCCTTTTGTCCTTGGAAACCATTGTTGGTGTGGTTTTCTCACTCTGTTCTTGGTGAAATTTCTGGTTTTTGGGCTGCTATGAATGTTTTGACTCCTTGCCCAATGGATTTTTGGCACTTGGTCTATGTTGTGATCTTGTGGCACTCACTGGGAGTGCCCATCCCCAAGAAGGAGCCAATGTTGGTGCAATTTATGGGTTTGCACACTTTACTCTAATTCTCCATGTTCCATTTTTACTCCAAAACATCCTTGTGGCTTGAGCTGAAGATTTGTAACTCGTTTTATCCAGTTGAAGTTTTTCAAATTGCCCTCAATGTTGTTATTCTATGCCTTTTTGAAACAAAATACAAGTTTCCCCTTTATTTGTGCCCTAGTTTTTCATGTTGCACAAGCTGCGTTATTTTTCCTTGGCCAAAGAGTGAAAGAAAACCATGTTTTATTGAATTCAATTTTTATGAGGTTGAAATCTCACTCCCCAATCTTAAATCATCCCCACATCATGTTTCGTTAGATTCAAAAGCAAAAAATCCATCTTATTTATGAGAAAATTCAATTTCAGAAGCATCCCCTGCGTTTTTTCATTTTGACAGGCATACGGGCATGTTCTACATGTTAAATTTATCAAGGCAAAGTTTATGCTGACATGGCAGGCTCTCATTGGCTAGGTGTGGTCGGAATAAATGTTATAACTTGTCAATTTTTCAATTTTTGGCAAAGGGATAATTTTTTCCGCTACCTCACATTTGCCTACTATGCCTACGTGGCATGATTTGATTGGAAGAAGGAGCATCGAGTGGCGGAGGTCACTTAAAAATTGTTTGCCTTCATTTTTTGCAAATTTCTCAAAATCAAGTTTTTGCCCAAAGGCCCACACCCAATGGGAGGGCAACATGTGGCATAGGGAGGTCAAACAGACAGTGTGGGAGTTTGGAAAATTTTACTGTTTTTTTGCTCAATGATGTCGGAAGAAAATTTTTCCCCACGGCCCCGCGGTTCCCCAGGGATGTGCTTACGTGGCCTAATGTGATTGGTCAAGGATTGACGGGTGGTGGAGGGAACTTAGGAAATTTTTCTTCCATTTTGGAAAAAATTATCAAAATTAATTTTTTTCTCGAAAGCCCATGCCCAATGGGATGGTGACATGTGTCCACGAGGGCCAGGTGGATGATCAAGGACTTGGAAAAATTTTGGTGTTTTTTGGCTTGGGGTGTCAGGGGAAAAATTTGGCCCGCGAGCTCACAACCATTGGAAAGGTGACACGTGTCAAGGGAGATTGACCAGAATAGAGGGAACTTGGAAGAATTTGAAAATTTTCTGGTTTCAAAATGCAAAAGGAAAAAATTGGTCTGGGGGTCTGCACCCAATGCAAGGTGGCATGGATGGGCGGGATTTATGGAAATTTTGAAGTCTTTTAACTTCAAAATTTTAAGGTTACAATTTGGCCCGATGACCTGCGCCCAATGGAAGGGCGACACGTGGCACAGAGATGTCAATCAGGGGAGTGAAGAGTTGAAATTTTTCAGATTTTTGCTTAAAACCTCAAAGAAAAAGTTGGACCTGATGGCCCGCACCAATGAGAATGTGACACATATGCACAGGGATGAAATGGAGAGGTGGAGGCTTGGAGGAATTTGAAGTTTTTTAAACTTAAAAGGGTAAAAGGAAAAATTTCGGTTCAAGGTCCCACCACCAATGAACAACGGACACGTCTCTGACTTTTGATGGAAATTCGGAGCGCGGAGGATAGATGGAAAATTTTCCAAATTTTAGCAAAAAATCTCGGAGAGAAAAATAAACCCGCAGAAAAATTTGGACTTTCAGCTCTACATCCAAGAGGATAGTGACACGTGGCATTTTTCAACTGTCAAAAGAGAGATTTTGGGCCTACATGGAGTTTTGATGCTTGTGGAGGAATGAAGGCAAATGTGATGAGTCGGCTCCACCTCTAATGGGAGATCAACACGTGGTAGAAACACAACAGGTGTTTGGGCCCGGGGGGAATTTTGAGAAAATTTTATTTTTTGTGAAAAAGGAGCAAAGTCATCATTTTGGCCCACAGTTTTCAGTAGGGCCCATAGGAGGACACGTGACACATTCAGGGGGCAAGCGGGGAAAATTTTCAAATTTTTCTCGAGGTCAAAAGGAGTCGCAAATGCAAATTTTAAAAAAGAAGGCCCGGTCCAATGGTATTTGGACACGTGTCCCACATCATCTAAAAGGCAAAAAGGTAATTTGGTCACTTTTGAAGAGGATTTGGATCTGCCATGTGGAGAGCTAGAATTTAATGTTTATTTTAATCAACGACAATTGTGCATTTTCATTTTTTGGGCACCATTGGAGCTCCAAGAAGTGTGGAATCATCATTTTTGCACCAAAACACATGAATTTTTATATGAATCTGCATCCCTTCGGCCTTCTGAATGCAATGAAATCATTTATTTGAGATAATTTGGTGCCCTATAGTGTTTTTTGTGAGATATTTTTCTCAACCCGTGAAAAACACGTGAAATGTAAAAATGAAAAGTTGCAAGAGTTAAAAATGATGAGGGAAAAAGGTGAAAAATGATTGAATATGCATGTTGGCATGGTGGAATGCCAAAAAAATGACCCTGGGATGGATAAGGATTCAAGTTCATGTAATATTTTAAAATATTTGTGCATCTTTGGCATTTGGCGAGCTGTTTAATAGTTTTATATCAGTTTTCATCAAATGGATAGGGTTTTGTAACAAATTTGATCCCTTTGGCATATTATTTTCTTAGGATGCAAAGATGCAAGATGGCATAGGGTATATGATGTAGTTTTGGAAATATTTTAGAGGTCTGTAGAGATTTTTGGAGAAAGAGAGAAAAAAATTCACAAAAAAAGACTGGAAGAAGTCCATTTCCCTTTTGAGAAATTGCCTGAGAGCCATTTTGTATCTAGTTTGCATCAAATGTTCATCATGTTGAGTTGCTTTCAGCTTTAAAGCCATCAACAAGCTTTGATATTGTCTAAATAACTTTCCCTTGCAGATATATTTGATCAAATTCTTGGATTAACTTGTTTTATCTCTTGGAAAAGCTTGCATGCACTTGTATTTTAGTATGTTTTCAATTTGTGTTTCATGCTCATGTTGCAATCTTGTGTTTGGGATATTTATTGGTCATACATGGTCTCATTTCTTGTAGAGGGTTTGAAGGCATCTGCAATCTTCCATTTAGAAGAGCATTCATTTGAGTGGAGATAGACAAATTGAAATCCATCTTACCTTCCTTGTAAATTGAGGGTATTTACAAACCTTTGGGTGTACCTTAGGACATGATCTAACAAGGGGTTCTAAATGCTTTATTGATATTTTTCTTCAAGCCTTTGTGGCAGCATATCAAATTTTGTATGGAATAGTTCAGATTTGGGCATCCATTGTGCACACATCCTGGTTGAAAGAGCACTTTAAATTCATTGAAACATTTCTGATGTTTAGGTGTTGTAGTTCTTTTGCAAGGTTTCCCAAAGAAGGTGATGATTTCTAGCCACTCTTGTTCCAAGGTGTCTCATCATAATTTCATTTTAAATTAACTCATCCTACCTATAATACCCCTGCATCTACATTGTGTGTCCACAAAAGAATTGAATCCTTTCACAAAAATGCACAAGGTTGATCAGGGTTTTATCATGTCTTTAGCAGCTCTAGCTTGTTTTGAGAACATTTCCATCATTTAGTAGTGACAACTCTTTTGATTTTGGATAATGGATATTTGATCATGTTTTCACAAAGTATCATCCACACCATATGCAAAACACAAGGATATCTTCATCTCCTTACCATATAGGGGCTGCAATACAGGTTCTCTTGCCTTGGTTGATAGGCACAACCTAAACTAGTGAGGGTTAGATCAAAACCCTTATGAATGCAAACAAGAAGATAGATGTGATCCCCAGCTATAAATGACATACAAAACATATGTCTATCCTTGAGTGTCTTGTGTAGATTCATGATGTTGTTAAAGTTGTGAAGGAGATTAAATCTAGATACCAACACCCTCTATCAAGGAGATTCTAGTACGAGCTCCTCTACCCATGGAGGAGCCTACCTCATCTACTCCTTCAGCCATAGATAATTCCCCTTCATATCCCCCTTCACCCATAGAGGATTCCACAATTTATGCCAATGCCAGTTCACAATCTACCTTGCAACCTAATGAAAAATCAATGGTATTAATTCTTTTACCCACGAGGGAATCATCCTCACATTCTTCTCCACCGAAATAAGATTCTACTTCACCCCATCTACCATCTCTCCTACCCATGGGGGATCCTTTATACATGTCACTTCCTATTGGTGACCATTCCCCATTAGCATTCCAGGATCCCATTGATCTACTCTCAGATATTTTACCCACAGATTCTGAGGCTAACCAGATCCCTATCTCAGAGACATATTTTATAGGGATTACCACTAAACTAATGACATCTCCTCTTATGGTAGCACCAACTTCATGCCTAGCTGACCACTTGGATTATGTTGATAATTACATACTTTGGGGACACCTTTAGTTAACCTTTTCAACTTAAATGCAAATTTCACTTATTGATACTTCCACGATCTATCTAAAGGAATTTCAAGGGACCAAATCAATGGTGACCATGCCTATTGAAATGGCTTCTTCTTCATCACCGTTTCCTACATCCAATCATTTACCCATAACCAAACCCATTATTATGCCTAAGAACCTACCTATATCCAAATCCATCACTTTCTTGGGTTTCATGCTGACACCAAGCCTTGTCCTTCCGCTTGTTAAATTGGACTTAGCCACATCTTCCCAAGCCCACACAAAAATCATTCCTCTACCTAAAAGGAAGACCTAACCTTATAGGCCACACACCCCAATTTCACCCACTACGCATATATAACCTTCACCACTTCTGTCTATCCTAGGGCCTCACCCGTCAACCTTGGCCAAACAACTGGTTATATAAGGTAAATCAAAAGCACTGCAACCCACCTCTTCATGAAAATATTTTATTATAGCCAACCTATCAATGCAACGTACACCGTCGTTATTACCCACATATTTCTTACCAGCTATACCCCCACCAGCTATAATAACCTCATCACTACCTATGAGAATTCATTCTCTTCAACCCATACCTTCCACCTTTCCTCTGCCAGTAATCTTTACCACACCTCTATTATCACCATGGCTAACCCATCCTCTTCCACCATCCACTTTCCCTTTTTCATCACATACTCCTCCTCCATCTTTACCTAAGAAGGTTTAACCAAAATTGAAAAACCCCATACCCTCTAAAGAATTAGTCAAGCTTATAATGCCTTCCATCACTAGTTTATCTACCACACCTTGACCTAAGAAGGTACAACCCAAGCCTAAAATAGTACCACCTACCAAATCAGTGCTCAAAACTATCCCACATCCAATTCCACCTCCTATAATACCTCACACATCACAATCACCTACACTTCAATCCAGACCCACACTCACCTCACATTGCAATCCATTGGCAGGGTCTTACACCAACATTCTAGCTAACCTTTTAGAGAAATTTGTCATCACATTGCCCCCCTTAGACCTTATGACCCACTCAAGCCCAAACCAAAAGGGTTTGATGATACTAAAATTTGCACCTACCATAGTGTGTTAGGACATGATGTAGAAAATTGTAAGGCTCTAAAAAATGTTCTTCTCCAACTTTTTCCTTCTGAATTTTTTTTTGATGATGATGATCTTCTAAACGAGGACCCAATTCCACCTCAACCTATCACTACACATCCTCACCCACTATCTATTAAGTGACCTGCATCACCACCGCTGCAACACTTTTATCCACATCCAAAATTTGAGATCAACATGGTTCGCATAAGAGAACTAGCCAAAACACCACCAAAATGACAATGTGCCCTACTCATTTCACAAGGTTCTTACCCCGCATTAGGATTATGTCCAACATGTCATTATACTAATCCATACCTTCTCCATCTAACTCTTTTCCTTAGATTAACATGATTCAAGTTGTCACTCGCGCCCTAAAATAAAAAGGAAAGGAGAAAGTAATTCACCCATCTGCCAATCCTGTGCCCAACATACCATCTACACATACACCAAAAATCACCATTCAGGGACTCACATATCCTATTTCTGATGGTGTCACCCATTATATAATTATAAAATAATTGCACGAATCCCCTCTAAAAATTTCCTTGTATAACCTCATTCAAACTTCTAAATCCCATCGATAGACCCTCATGGGGGTCCTTCAATCCATCAATGTTTTACCTAACGAACCAACACATGTGGCATCCATTCTCACCCCTCACCATGTATCTTCTCTCACCAATTTACCCCCTTCCTCTACACCTTCCAATACTCACTGTGTAGTTTCCCTTAGTTTCTTTGATGACAATATTATACCCCTCCAATCAGATGATCCTGATATGGGCCTTTTCATTTCCATTTATATTGATAATATACACATTTGATGCATTATGATTGATGGTGGTGCCATCATCAACATCATCTCCTCCCATGCGTATAATCAAATATGCATCCCTTCAAATTACATGCATAATAACCCAGTTATGTTGTGTTCATTCAATGACACCATCACTTCCACTCTTGGCACCATCATCCTCCATGTTTGTTTGGGTCCCCATACCATTATGGAACTATTCTATGTCTTAGAGGTGAATTTCTAATACAAATTTTTGCTTTTCCGACCTTGCATCTGCATCATGGGTTGTGTTCCTTCAATCTTACATCGCTGTGTAAAATTTGAACATGAAGGACATAACTATACCATCCCTGTTAACCCTTCAGCATTCAAAACTTGTAACATGTTATACCGACCTAATAATGTCCTTGTACCAATTAAGGCATCTACCACTTTCACCACTTCTTGTTCACCCACAACCCCATCTACTGATGTTGATGATACCTTTTCCAAACCTATCTCCTCCATTCCCACTGCCTCCATAGCCTCTGCTCCTGACCCCTCCGCTAACCCTTATAATACTCAACCAACCAATGCTTCTTCTTCCCAATTTCCTAGTGATTCATCTATTCCTGCTACCCATATACCAACTACTAATCCCTTAGAAGGTGTTTTTCAATGTCTCACTCTGGAGGAGTACCACCTATATAATACCGACACATTCCTTACTCCTCAAGAGTATGGTAACCCTTGCAAACATCCTCACTATGATCACCATGTAGGAGAGGTTTTCCTTTATGGTCCTCCTCACCTTTGTACAAAATTAACCTATGGGGGACTTGATACTTCTACCTACTCACTAAAACCACCTTCCTAAACATGACCATTTTATTATAACTTTCAATCCCTCACTAACCATTGCTTCACCCACCCTTTCCTCCACCATTTTGCATGGAAAGGATTTGGATTTGGGTTCTACAAAAAGGTTTGGTATAGTATCATCCCATGTATCACATGTAAACACAGCGACTACAATGGTATTGGCTTTTCCCAACCATCTTTCAAGAAAACCTGTGTTGAACTCATTGAGGATGAAAAACCTTCTTCACCCCATCTACTAACTTCCCCACCTTCACCCACGGAGTCTATGGATCAAGAATCCATTCCTCCTAACTTTTTTTTTGTAAACACCATTTCCCTGGGACTTCTTACTTATCAACCTGATGGAAATGCTCCATCTTACCTTCCCTTCTTATATCCTGACATGATCAATGATGATACACTTTCTATTAATATAATTCAATGTTAGGACAATGAGTCTATTCTCACCTACCTTGGTGTGAAAGATTATTATATTCACTAGTCATTTCCTTCCGAGATGCAAACCATGCTAAATGAATCAACCATCGAAATCAATATTAACACTCAGGACGACCCGCACATTCTAAATATAGGGAAATCTTTAGTTGCCACTGAACAGGAAGATTTTACCTCATTCCTTTGAGATCATAACAAATATTTTTCTTAGTCCTATGCTGATATGCCCAGTATTGACCCAAACATTGTGGTCCACAATATCGTACTATTCTTGAAGCCAAACTAGTAAAATAGAAGATGCAAAAAAAATAATCCTCGCATTTCCATTATTGTTAAAGAAGAACTTCAGTACCTTCTCTTAGTTTCCTTCATCCTACCCATTGATTATCCCCAATGGATCTCTAACATCATTTCTGTCACAAAAGTGATAGGAGAACTCTACGTATGCATGGATTTCCATAACCTTAATTTATCCTACCCTAGGGATTAATTTCCTCTACCTAGTATAGACCATTTAGTTGATCTCACTGCCATCCATGATATTTTATCACTAATGGACAAATTCTTAGTTTATAACCAAACATTAATCACCCTGGAAGATCAACACAAAACCACCTTCATCACTCCCTGGGGGACCTTCTTCTATCGAGTCATGTTGTTTGGCCTTAAAAACACTGGTGCTACATATCAGCAGGATATGACTTATATCTTTCATGACATCATGCATCATATATTGGAAGATTATGGATACAACCTTCTTGCCAAATCAAAACATTGAGCCAAACACCTTACAGTCCTTCAGGTCATTTTTGAACATCTCATCAAGTTTTTTGTTCTCCTTTAACCTAAGAAGTGTGTCTTTTTTGTCCTCTCAAGAAAACTCCTTGGTTTTATCATTTATTTGGGTGGCATAGAAGTCAATCCTACTAAAATAAAGGCTATTCTAAAAATACCTCCACCTACTAACCTTCACCACCTGCGTAATTTACAAGGTAAGTTACAATCTATTCATCATTTTATTTTATAGCTTTCCAACCGCTGTCACCCATTTCATCATCTCCTCAAAAAATACATCTCCTTCAAATGGGATGATGAATGTCACAAAGCCTTTAAGGCCTTAAAACAATACCTTCTCCAACCACCTATACTCATTCCTCCTAAGGATAACCTAACATTTTACCTTTACATATCTACTATGGATCATTCCTTGAGTGCCATGCTTGCTCATCATGATGAGCAACAATGGGAGAAATAAATTTACTATATAATTCTGTGTGCAAGTATTTCTACAATTTAGCTAAATTTAAAGCAAGAAACTACCACCTAGAAATAGCTTCCTAACATAGCTAGAAATGAGAAATGTGCACCATCATGATGAAGAAATGAGCAAGTCCTACCCTTAACATTAATAACTTTGAAATGATCAAAACATAATGTAAATTAATGAACTCTATTCTTCTTAATTGCCTAATTTAACATTAAAATGAACCTAAGTAGTTTAATGGAAATCAAATTATATTTTCTTGTTTTGATCCTTCAATGGATGCTTAGGTGTGAGGCTTAGCTCTTCAAGAATGGAGGAAAGAGATCTCAAGAATGACAAAAGGCTATTAGTATGAAACTATGTGCTTTCTTTTTTCTCTTGAGAGATTTAGGTGTAAGTGTAGAAGTAGAGGGAGGGTTGTTTATATAGCCCAAATGATAAAGGATTCAACACATCCTCATGAATGTGGGACCAATGGAGATGTAGAGTTATTTATGGATAAAGGGGGGTTTAGATGTGGTTGAGTTAACTTTAGGAGGGTTTAGTTTGTCCTTAAGTGGCTCATGTGGATAAAGGGGGTGTATTAATTAATCAAGATGATTAATTAATACATGTGCAAGATTTTATAAGCTTTGAGATGGATTTTAGTGTGATTTGGACCATTAGGAGGGAATTAAACCAATTAAATAGTGATTTATTGAGTTAATGAGAAGAGAGGCTAATTAATTAATAATAATTAATTAGACTAGAGAGAAGGTGTTGATTAATGAAGGGTCGTTAATTAAGGTATGTGTTGGATAGACGACTTAATTAATTAGTGTAATGTAATCAATTAACGATAATGGAAGAGAAGATGAGCGTCATTGATGGCATGTCGTCAATTTGTGGGAAAGGAGATAATTAGCATAATTGAAGTATTTAAATTGTTGGGGTGTAATTATAGGTGTCTACATTTTCCCCTCTTGGGGGTGGTGTAGTGATGCCACTTCAAAGATAGTAGACAGAATAAAATTTTGAAGGGGTAGAAGAAAAATTAGCAGGAGAGAGAGATACCCCCTTGAGTATTGATGGGGTGATGAAAGAAGTTGATCGACGATCGAAAAAGGTGAGAGATAAGAAGAAGAATGGGGAAGAGGAAGGATGCCCCAGTGAGAGATAAAATTAGGGGTGAAAGGGAAGTGATGTAGAAGAAATATGGAGGGGAGAGAAGAGCTTAGCCTCTAGCCATTGTTTATTTGGAACAATTTTGATGTCATCATATTGCCATAGGAACTACATCATCTGTCCTTATGAAAAATATAAGCATATGACAAAGGTAGAATGACATGAAAATCCATACTATGAACAATTATCCATTGCTGAAAATACCAACTCCACGTAACATACAATAATGCAATGTAATACGAGAAGAAAACAAGCTCATATAACAAGGAAAACAATTACGAATGCACATATCCAACCCAACAACGGTAAAAATAATTATACAAATGTTTTGTTATCAGTTCTGAAGAGATCCAAAAGTTCGTGATTGACAACAAGGGTTTAAAATGAATCCCTAAGAAAGGATACATGCAAGGGGAAATGAAATTGGACATTGGGTCCATAAAAAGTGTTTGTGCACAATGAAATAGCACGAGGAAACAAAAGTGCCCTAGAGTACAGACGAAGCAAGTAGCTAGCTTTGTGAGTGGTTGTAAATCCAGTGATCCATGAGTCGTATTAATCGGGGAAGATGTGATACAAACCAATAGGATATGGAGAAAATACCATGTGCAAGACACAAGTTTCAGCTGTAATAAGCAAGTTACCATTTTTGTAGGGTTTTCTACTTTTTAGGATTTTTTGAAAAATTTTGCCCTATTTTTGGATTTTTGATGTATATATTGCTTTTATTGTTTTTGCTTTCTGAATTGTGGTGAACAGTAGAAGAAAGTAGAAGAAGAAAGTGAAGGGCATAGGGGCAACAGAATGTGCCCTAGGTGGAAGAATGGAGAAACAAATGACAAATAATGTCCTTGTTTAGTGGAAAAATTAGGAAAAAATAATTATTTGACAAATAATTATTTACGAGAGTGTGGAGAAGAATAAAAATTTCCAGGGAGAAATAAAATTGTTCAAGGGAGAAGAAAGGGGTATCGAATAACAAAAATTGCCCCAATACAGTGAAAAATAAGAGAAAAATAATTATTTAATAAAAATAATTATTCCACAGTGAACAGAGGAGAAAACGGTGTTTGAAACAGGCCTCCCAGCCCTCCTAATGGTGAAAAATGGGTTAATACATCCCACTAGGGGGTAAAAACATCGCGACTAATTCATTTTAACTAAGCAGATTAGAAAATTTACCGTGAGGCTCTAACACTAAGGAGAACCATGGTGATCGCATGAGACCAATTGAGGTGTGCAGATGCAGTCTAGGGGTATTAGCGACATGCGGACGATGGACCCTTTATGAGTATCGAACCCTAGCCTTGTAAATTTGGTCAGTAATGCTTGAAATTAGGCCTTTAGCCCTAGGAAAACATGTTGGTGCACCTGCGCGTAGGCACAGGCATCGGATAAGGTGCACAGGTGCCTTTTTGGGGGTGCAGACATCCTTTTGGGGGTGCATGCACCAAATCGCATACACACACACGTGTAGGCATAGACAGTACACACCCACACACATGCGCACATATAAGCACATGTGCGCACATGCATGCACATGGGAAATGGGGTGTACATGTGAAAAGCATGGAGTAAGCATGAAGAGGGTGAGCACATACACAGGAGCATACGCGTGCAAGCGCAAGTGCCCAATGTGTGGCGTACATGAAAAAATGGGCGTGTAAGCACCTGAAAGAGGGTACAAGTGCCAGAAGACATACGCACATAAGTGTAGGTGCCAGAAATGTGGCACACATGCCAAAAAGGGCACACAGGTGCCCTAGACAGGCAGAAAAAAGATAAGAAAGTGTCAAAAACATGACACTTAGATGAATTTTTAGGATTTTTGGGTTAACCCTAAAAGGGGAGATAGCTTTTTAGAACAAATTATAAGAACTGACTAGCGGCGTGTTATTTTGTAGAGATGAATACCCGTTTTGCAAACAGGGGAGTGGCATACCAAGATTATAGAGCTAGAGGGTAGTATGTGCCAGCGTGATTGGCGAGCCATGGAAATACTTCTCAAGGTAGTAGGGCTAGGCCTTGTGTCTCGGATGCCTTCTATCATACTAGACCATGGTCTACTGACTGTGCTAGTCGAGCGATGGCATAGTGAGAGTCAGTGCTTCAGATTGCCTATAGGAGAGATGACCATGACCATTGTGGATGTATGGCAGATTCTTCACGTGCCAATGATGGACACTTTGATCGAGTACAGTTCTAATGTAGGGCTGATTAGAGTAGCTTGCAGTGCCCTATTTAGTGTTGATGATATACCATATGATGGGATGACTATATCATTGCATGAGTACATCTCTGACCCCACCTTACATCAGGGGCCTCTCTACATCATGGCTCTTATCAGTGGGTTCCTACTCACTGATAAGATAGGGACCTCATTCCTGAGAGGATTGCTGCCTTTGGTTCATGACATCTACAACGGTGAGAGATATTACTGGGGGCAATGCATATTGGCCCACCTATACTGGGATTTACACTTGATTACATACCACATTCAGAAGACTGTGGGCCCAACCTTAATATTACAAATATGGTCATGGGATCATATTATGATTTGACACCCTATGGGCCCTTTCCATGTCTGAGAACCTGAGGAGCCATCGTATATGTCATGGATAACAGCTGGTGGGGATGTACATGGCCATCTTGGCAGCCTATTTAGATATAGGTGAGATTTTGACAAGCTGGTAGAGATAGACATCATCTGGCGGCCATACATGCATTTTCAATGGCCAGAGGATGCTACAGAGCTTAACATGTGCCTAGTGGAGCACTTTCTCATTAGCAGCCATAGTTACATCATGGAGTTATATCGAGTAGATAAGTGCCAGTGGAAACCACAGGGGGTCCCCCAGCCAGATATCTGACAAGCACATAGGGATTCAAAGAGGTAGACCATGAGGCCTCATATATTGGTGGCCTGAGCTAGGGAAAGTTTCACACAAGTGGTCCCACAGGTATAGGACCCAGTTCAATATGTGAGGGATCCAAGGACCATAGCTAACTATGCAGCCTGGTATGCAATAGTGTTACCCCAGCTTCTCACCATTCCAGAGGATGCCTGGGTAGCAGGCATTCACCCACATGTAGAGATATGGCATAGTGCAGAGTGCAGGGTGAGGACAGTGGCATAGGGGCTAGACCTAGAGGATCCTTTTGATGGCATCCCACACAATGGGCAAGGTGCCTCACAAGCACAGGGATCGAGGCTGCAGGGCCTAGTATAGGCAGCAGTGCACCCATCTGGAGCAGGGATAGTCATCTAGAGCACCTCATGGACTATTCCCTGAATCAAACATAGCCTCTCAACCAGTGGCACAGATAGCCACATCATAGGTGCAGTTACAACAGGTCTTAGCCGAGAGAGACGTAGCTAGAGCGGAGAGATATGAGGCTTGAGGATGGTGTGAATGTTGTAGTAGAGCGTGATGAGGCCCAAGCTCACATTGTTACTTTACTTTCAGAGCAGGATCAGGCTCGGGCCCAGGTTGGCCCAGGAGATGATAGAGTGGCATGGCGGAGCCAGATTCGGGAGACAGTGGCATAGGAGGCTCAGATATTGAGCCTTCTTCATCAGTCCCAGTCACAGGTGTGGATGGTTATTGCACAAAGAGACCATGTATATGCACGATCATAGGCACTACTAGCACAGAGGGACCAGGCCCACGCTAAGATGCAAACTATGACTACAGAGAGAGATTGAGAGGTTGCTTCCTCTAGATAGGTCAAGGCATACCTAGGCCGAGTGATAGGTGAGTGAGATACTGCCCTTCAGGTAGCACTCACCTCCGGAGATGCTGACCTGATACATGACACCACTAGACTTGGTGGTGAGGCCCTATTTTATAGGACTACTTATTATAAAGTGGTTCCTCTAGAGAAGTAAGTAACACTACCACATCTATAAGGGTTGAGTGCATTAGGCTCTCGATCATAGAGATCAGGCCATTCTACTAGATCAGTGAGACAACCCCTACCAAAGTAGCCAGTCAGACTAGTGCCATCCCAGCCTCTAGTGTTTTGTTGACCAGATGACAGATCTGGGAGCCCCGGCGAGGGCAACAACTACGGTTGAGATCCACACTTTTTTTTGTATAGATTCTTTATATGTATGCCTCTTATGAAGGCCGATTCTTGATGTACATCCTTGTATACATGTATTTTGATGATGCCTCATGATGAATGCTTGATTCTTTCTGATACATGCCCTTTTTTTATGGCATTGTGTATTGATGATGTATTATATTGAGCACCGATCTAGATAGTGTATATTTGTATAAACATTTGTAGCATCTTTGTATGCCTCAGCTGAAGGCATTTTTTTTATATAGAGCACTGATTTCCATCCATTTTTTATATAGATTTATATTGACACACATGTATAGATATGAAGATTACTGTGTTTTGGCTCAGATATATATGGTTATGAGATGATGTACTTTATTGTTTTTGTGTCCTGATGCATGTGATATGAGTGGGATAATATTATGATGTGAAATGCCCTTTTTAGAAATTACTCTATGTTGATTCTCATTGCGTGCTGTGTTTTTTTAATTCAACACTTATGGATGCATTGTGACATGAGTGGACATATTCTATGATGTGAAATACCCTTTTCAGAAATTACTCTATGTTGATTCTCATTGTGTGCTACATTTTTTTTGTTCAACACTTATGGATGCATTGTGACACAAGTGGGCATATTCTATGATGTGAAATACCCGTTTTATAAATTACTCTATGTTGATTCTCATTGCATGTTGCATTTTTTTTATTCAGCACTTATGGATGTGTTATCTGATTTTGTACTTTGTATGTATCTAGTTTTGATGTTTGATGTATACATGTGTTGTGGATGTTAGATGATATCAAATGCATTTCTCATGTGTTAGTGTAGATATATATGAATGGGATGATATGATGATATTGGTGTGGGAGGGGATATATTTTTTATCATGCGCAACCCCTCTTGCTCCCATTGATGATACGATATGTGATGATTAGCTTAGCATACATGCATGATGCGAAACTTAGCATTTTGTTTATATATGATGTATAGATGATGTTAGATGTGATGATAATGATGGTAATGTGATGTGAATGATAACAAAACAAAGCACATGTAATAAACACAACCAAATGTTAATAAAGAACACCAGGAATTAATGCAGTACACCATGATTCACTATGATTTATTAACATGTAACAAACACAACCAAATTCTTAAGAAATAACATAATGAATTAACACATTACATCATGATTTCCCAAGATTCACTAGCATGTAAAAACATACTACAACATGCACAAGCAAGTATAAATCTAATCTAAGCAAGAAAATATGAATCCTAACAAAGTACACCCAAGCAACAAACAACCCAAAAAGAAGAAACACAAAAATAACTATACAAGTAATAAGAAAAGCAAAGAACAAGATAATGCAAGCAAAAAAAAATTTGTACAATATGTTTTCATCCACCAATTTTCTATTGTTTAGGTTTTTGTAAAACAATTTTCTATTGTTTAGGGTTTTCTGAAACAATTTTCTATTGTTTAGGGTTTTCTGAAACAATTTTCTATAGTTTTTTTTTTTTTGTGAGACAATTTTCTATTATTTTTGGTGTTTTCTAATGGTTTTCCAGAGCTATGTGCAGGTAACCAAGAAATCGTTTATGCCCCCAGCATTAGATGGGGAATATACAAGGGAAAAATCCACGTGTTTATGAACAAGAAGGTCAAGTCGTTGATTTGCCCCCAGCTTAAGATGGGAAATAAAGAAAGACCATGCCCCTCACAGAAGAATAAAAGAAGGCAAATCCAAATCAAGGCTTGACAGGATTGGGCACGCAGGGAATCTTGAAGGTAGAACCAGGTCTAGGCCAAAGAAAACTACCCTCCTGATGCAGGATGCTTGTGAACAATGAATCCTCCTGAGGCACCAGAAACCAGTTTTCATGCAAAGACCTGTCCAAAGTTCCATAATTGCATGGTTTTCACTAGTGGATGACCTGTTTTCTCTTTTTTTTTTCTGATTTTTTGATATTTTGATTTCCTTGTGCCATGTTTAACCATAGAACCACTTAAGATGCATGGCATTCATGGGATTTCAGAGCTCATCACCATTGGGGTGAGCCAGTTTGTATGCCCCTGTGCCATACTTGGTGACTATGACATAAGGTACCAACCAATGTGGTTTGAACTTCCCTTTCTTTTCTCACTCTACTCTGGTGTTGAACTAGTTATCCTTCATGACTAAATAACCAACCTCAAACTAACAAGGGATAATTATCTTGCTGTAGTTTCTAAAGACTTTGTGTTGATACACTTTTAGGTGCTTAAGAGCGCAAATACACCTCTCATCTAGGAGATCTAACTTAGCCAGTCTTGCCACTCGATAATCCTCATCCTTATCCAGATAATCCCAAAGATAAATTATCAGGGATGGAATTTCATTCTCTAAAGGGATGATACATTCTATCTCAAACATTGGGGAATATGGTTTAGCTCCCATAGGAGTGTGAATAGATGTTCGGTAAGCCCAAAGGGCTAGATGGATTGGTAGGTGCCAGTTTCAACCTATTTTGCTAACCATATTCTCCATTATCCTTACCAGATTTTTATTTGTTACCTCAACTTGTCCATTACCCTGAGGGTAATATGGCATGGACCATTTTAACTAGATTTGGAATTGTTGGCAAAGACCTTTCACAGTTTTGTTCTTAAATGACTTCCCATTATCTGTAACAATGGTTGCATGAATACCATATCGACAAATAATGTGATTCATGATAAATTTAGAAATCTAGGCTCCTGTGACATAGGTTAAAGGTACAACCTCCACCCATTTTGTAAAGTACTATGTAGTTGTGATGATATGTGTATGACCATCAGATGAGGTAGGAGTAATCTTCCCTATTAAATCAAGTCCCCACTTGGAGAATGACCATGGGGTAGTGATAGGTTGCAATGGTTGCGATGGAGCATGAATGAAATTTCCATACTTTTGGTAAAGTACATATTTTCTAACATAATTACAACAATCAGTTTCCATGGTAGGCCAATAGTAACCTACTCTCAATAGTTTCTTAGCCAAGACCATTCCATTTGTATGTGCTCCACACACCCCTTCATGTACCTCTTTGATTTCCTGGATTGACTCTGTCACATTCAGACAATGTAATAGATTCCCATAGTAGCCACAACGATAAAGTGTACCTCCTAAAATGGTGTACCGAGATATCTAGCGAATCAGGATTTGCTTTTTCAGAATGGGAGATATCTGGTGGGAATGTGATGTCCTTAAGATAGGTAAAAATTGGTTCATACCATGGGGAATTGGGACCAACAACCTCACAAGCTAGGAAAGATTCTGGCATGTCATACGTAGGCTGGTGTAGATTTTCTACGAAGAATGGCATATCATTATTCCTTGGTGGAATACAAAGCATAGACCCCACCGTTACCATGGAATCTACCGATCTGTTATGTGGTCTTGGGATTTTCTCAAAGGTGATGCACACAAAATACTCCTTTAAATTTTCCACTAACTTTTTGTAAGGTATGAGCTTGTCATCCTTAACCTTATATTCATCATTAACATGTTTGATGATTAATTGTGAATCACCTACAACCTTGACATGATGAACATTCCACTTAATGGCTAGCTTCATCCCTACAATGAGTGCCTCATATTCTACAATGTTGTTTGTGCAAGGGAAGCCCAGGTGAAAAGCTTGTGGTATAGGATCACCCGAAGGAGTAATAAGGACCACTCCCGCACCTTAACCATGAGACGTAAAGGACCCATCAAAATGTATCTACCATATAACTAATTCTTCAATGTAGAGTAAGGAGGCATCTGACAGATCCAAATTCAAAGGTTACATGCTTTGCAAAGGTGCTTTCGCTAGCTGGTCCATAAGTACTTGTCCTTTAATTGATTTTTGATGGAAAAATTCTATATCAAACTCACTGAGTAGAATGATCCAATTATCCACTCTACCGGTGAGGGTGGGTTTGGAAAATAAATACTTGAGTGGGTCAACCTTGGATATTAGCTTAGTTTTAGTGTTCAACAGGTAATGGTGAAGTTTTTGAAAGGTAAAAACAACAGCCAAGCAAGCCTTTTCAATTTGAGGATAATTGAGCTCATAAGTGATGAGGGTGTGACTCAGATAGTACACCACTTTCTCCTTATGGCCAAGGTCGTATTGGGTGAGTAGTGTACCAATCGAAAATTATGTAGTGGAAATATAGAGCAAGAGTGGTTCCCCACGAGTGGGAGGCATGAGGACAGGTGGATTAGCCAAGTACCATTTAAGAAAAGCAAAGGCTTGCTATTGCTTAGGTCCCCAGATGAAAGTGACATCTTTTTTAAGAAAATGGGTGAATGAGTGACATTTATCTACACGCTGGGAGATGAAGCGATGAATGGCTTGAATTTTCCCCTCTAAGTTGTGTAGTTGCTTGATATTATCATGTGGAGGCATTTCAGTGATAGCAGACACTTTAGTAGGGTCTACCTCAATACCTCATCTTGAAACAATGAAGCCCAATAGTTTCCCTGATAGCACGCCAAAGACACACTTCTTTGGATTCATGTAGGCACTCAAAGATACGCCAAAAAATGATAGGGTAATCCTCTCTTGTTTTGGACTTTCCTAGGATATCATCTATGTAGTCCTCCATGATATCATGAATCATATCATAAAAAATTATTTTCATGGCCCATTGATTGGTAGCTCCTACATTTTTAAGGCCAAATGGCATTACCTAATAGCAGAAGGTGCCCCAAGGTGTCATAAAATTTGTTTTGTGTTGGTATTCTGTAGCGATCTTAATTTGATTATATCCTAAAAATCCATCCATGAGTGATAGAATTTCTTACCCTGTTGTTGAGTCAACAATCATGTCAATGTTGGGAAGCATAAAATCATCTTTAGGGAAATCCTTATTGATCTCCCTAAAATCCATGTAGATTTGGATACCAATAGTTTTTTTCTGGACAAGAACAATGTTTGATATCCATTTAAAATAATCAATTGGCCTGATGAATCCTGTTGTAAGCAATCTTTCCAACTCTTCCTTAACCAATAGGGCCACTCTTGGGTGCATCTTTCAGAGTTTCTATTTGATAGGCTTAGCATCTATGTGCACAACTAGGTTGTGCACAACTAGGTCTAAGCTGGACATGTCTTTGTAAGACCATGCGAACACATCAATAAAATCAGCAGCATAGTGAATGTCTTTTTTTCTCTAGCCGAGAGTGATGCTCCCAATTTTACTATCTTGGGATCTTCTTCTGTACCAATATTGACATCAATGGTTTCTTTGACTAGCAATTTTGATAAATCCTCCATACATGTAGGATCAGAAGGAAGGTTGAGATCTTCATCCAAGGGTGTCTCCATGATATTTTTATCCTTGGGGTGGTCACTTTGTTTGTTCTTTGATTTTCTTATTTGTTTGTCAGTCAGTGCCTCAAAGAGGTTTTCACTGTGTGACTTGGACTTTGATTTTTGCCGAGGCTTTTCTTTAGAAGTTTTTCCCTCACTTTTATTTAAGTTTTCTGACCAAGAATTTCAGCCTCCTCGCCAAAGTAGGCACAGGTATCTAAGTCGATAAACAAACCTTTTTTGTGATCTCCAATGAGAATTGTATCCCTTATGCCTATAAATTTTGTGATAGCCTCGTCATTCTCGAATAAATCTAGTGGCATGTGATGTTGTTGGTACCATTCAACAAGGGAAGGGTATACAAGGTCAAGGTTGGTTTCGTGGGGTTATGTTTAGGACATCGTTGTTCATGAAAAGGTTCATGGAGGCCAGATCCTCATATTGGCTACAATGGGAATCTATATCACTGTCTAGATATTCAAAGCTATCCTCATGCTAAGAAAAATTAGCATCTTAATCATTGGGGTGTGCTCCATAAGGGTGAATCCCAATGCCTTATCTTTCTATTTTGAAATGTGGAAGAGGGACTGGTTCTCTTTGTCCTTGTTCATTCCTCCCACATCCTAGGCCTTTGTAGCCCATGGAGTACATCATTCTACTAGATTTTTCATATCCCAGGGTTTGATAACAGGATGGCCGAGTATCCTTAGGGACTCAAGTTGTAGGTGGGTCAAGTAATTTTTCCTCAGCTAACAAGCCTCCAGGTAAGAATGACCCAATAGTGTGCTCCTCTCTAGGTCTTCTGAAGTGGTAGTTGGGTCGACCTCTAGTCTTGGGTGACAATGAAATGTTTGAAACTAAGAGCAGTTGTTGTACATTATACTTCCCACAACCATATTCAAGGATTTTTATCTCCAATGAATCAAATGGAGATGTTGAAGTAGACGCACCATGAGTGTAAGAAGCAAGAGAATCTGAATCCACCTGGGATTCCATGGCCTCAAACTGGAGAGGGGCAACTATATCTGTGGAGGGACATGCATAGGTACCCTTTCATGCAAAGCTATTGAGAAATCTATAATGAGTAAAGGGATCAGAATGTCCTTATATTATAATTGTATGTCCCTCATGCTTCAACTTAATGCATTGATTAGACATTGATGGCACAACTTGCATGACATGAATCCATGGTCGGCCTAGAAGCATGTTATATGGAAGTTCCAAGTCTAGGACATGAAAATTTTTCTGATGGCAAGTGGGATGCACCTCCATGGGCAGTGTGATGGTGCCTGCTGACTTCCTTTACATGTTGTCGTATGCAATGATAGTGATAATATGGGACTCAAGATCTTCCTCTGTATGTCTTAACTATTTGTCTAATTTGAGTGTGCAAATGTTCAATCCAGATCTGTTATCCACAAGCACCTATTTGATTTTCCTGCGGGTGATGACTACCTCAATGTATAAGGGAAGATTATGTGTTGGATTCTTAATAGAGATCTCCCTATGGTTGAAAGTGAGATGTTCACTTGGTGTGATGTTTTCCACTATGACTTGAAGGTGTGCAGGATCGACTTCTAAAGGCACTCCTGACCCTTGAAGAGTTTGGTACAGAATTTCTTTATGCACATTGGATATCTTGAGAATATTTAAGATCGAAATATTAGTAGACATATTTTCAAGTTGTTCTAAAAGGTTATATTTACCGGTTTGCGGGGTCTACGGAGAGGTTCCAAAATCACGAGGCAGGCACACCTTGTTACCAAAGCACAGTCCTTTCCCTTGATTTGGATAGTATTGACACGGTCAGTAGGAGACCTAATACATCCAATAAGTGAATCATAATGATTGTTGTCTCTTTTTGTGTACAAGTAATTCACGGCTTTATAAGTTTGGGATGACTCTCCCCAATCCAGATTTGAATTTTCTGACTTATCATGCTTGGGGAATGGTTCTTTATATATCCCCATTTTCTCGTTAGGTGTTTGTGTTTTTCCAGGGTTATTGACCTTTATCTCCTCGTTGTCAATGAGGTCTTGAATATAATGACAAAGCCACAAACATTTTTCTATCTTATGTCCTTTGACACAATGCATTTCACAATATTCATGCTCGTTGTACCATGAAGGTTTTGGAGTGTTGTCATCAAATGGTTGCATTTTAGGATAGGTCCTCATGTGGGCCACATCCAATTGTTTTAGTATAAATGACAATGGTTCATTAAGGGAGGTGAACATTCTTTGCTTTAGTGGTGGTTGAATTGAGCCCTTGGTTAGTTTAAAATGTTGACCAGTTTGGACCATTTGAACACATTTGGAATCAGTGATTCTGTCTCCCACCACATTTTTATTTTTGTTAAAGATCTTCATATTTTCCACATGTTTGACTAGCTATCCCTCTCCACCGTTGGAGGAAGTTGGTTAAAGTCTCATTAGGGCATTTCTTAGTTCCACATAAGTTTGCCATTGTGACATCACTCTCTATGTTATATGAGAAGTGACGCATGAATCTTTCTACCAATTCTGGCCAGGTGAAAATTGATTCTCATGGTAAGCGTGTAAACCACTATGAGGCTTGACCTCCAAGACTCTTGGGAAAAATTCTAATGTGGTAATTTTCACTGTAAGACACCTCTTGACATGCCATGTAAAAATATTTAACATGATCCCATGGATCTCTTTTCCGTTTATATTTATCAAACTTTGGCATATAAAATTTCTTTGGAAAGGGATGAAGGGTCACTATCTTGTCAAAAGGATAAGGGCATATATCTTCATATTGATATTTCCTAATGCTCCCTATATTACTCTCTTGTAAGCTCGCAAGCATCACTTTCATAGACTGCACATCTTGTCTGATCAATTGTTCTCTAGTGGGAGAGGAATGGATGTATACATGATGATACCTTGTGTCTTCTTCTCCTTGGTTTTTGTGATGGAGTTCATTGATCTTAACCTTAGGACTCAACTTTGGAACGTTCTTTTTTGTGTCTTTCTGTACATGGGAAGTAAGTAAATATAGTTTTCATCCTAGGTTCCTGATTTGTTGTTGGATTTTGGCTTGGTTTGTGGATTCTTCTTCTAAAGGTTCCTCCTCCTCATATTGTGGAGGTTCTTCACCTATCTCATGTTCTATTTTGTTTCTTCGTGCACTTTGACAAAGGGTATTCTATACCCCACCACTTTATCATTCCCTGCATAAGAAGTAAAAGCATGTTCGTGTGTTAAAATATCTTCCATATTGATAAGGGGACGTTCATCCTCAGTAGTGTCATTTATAGGTAGTATTGTTTCATTCTCGATGGGTAATTTGGCCCCTAATTCTATGACCTATTCCAACACTCTATCTTTGTTTCTAAGAAGAAATTCGTCTAGTAGAGTGGGGTCAAAATCAAAGTCTACATGTGGTAATTCTAATTCATTTCCACTATGATCGACCATCTCTTTTGTTTCTTTTTATATAGAAAAAAACGGTCCTAGATCATGTCCAATGAAGGGGTTTGACCCTTGTCTATTATAGGTTTCCCAAGATTGTGCTTTTTGTTCCTCGTATGTCTATTTCTTTAATCCTAGACGTGTTTTAGGAGCCATGTTTTCATGATAATTTCACTAGGGTAAGTTTGTAAATGTGTTCAAAGCTTAGTGACCACCCCTAAGTGAAATGCAAGATGTATTTGTTAAGAGTATGAATAAGTCAACGATGTGAAAATACCAATGTGATAGAGTGATAAATTACCAGCAACATAAGCATTTGGTATCGAAACCTACTTAAATGAAGTACCTCCTTGACTATGTTTCAAAAAGTAGTTTCGCATCGCAAGATGATTAACAAGATGTTTTCACTTATGCCAAGTTGAAGGGAATGAACAAAACATAAGTAAATACAAGAAGTCAATGTGACCTCCCAATAAATATATACGATGAACGAGCTCAAACTAGATTAAGACCTATATCTCAAAAAGTGCCAATTATAATTTGTGAATGACACAACAATATCGCCAAGATATGTTAACCCACTTTGCAAGAAATTGAAGTATTGATATCAATATGTTATTGATATAACATGCACAAATGGTAACACCTAGCACTCTTTGAAATCGAGGTAATAATAGAACTGAACTAAAAATCTCAAAGTATAGCTAGGAATAGTTTAAAATGTGTGCAGCGTAACCTTACAATATAGATATTTATGTTGAGTTTACAAGAAACAAGATGTAAATATCAAAATTGTAGTGATACGATAAAAACAAGATAACTCTTCAAAGGAAGTCCGTAGTGATGAACCACGCATAACTACAATGAAGATCTTAACATGGGTATCAAGATCACAATGGCTACCAATGACGTGAATACGCCTATGCACACTTTATACGTTTGACTTACCCAGTCACAAACATGGATGGGCGTAAATGGACATAAAAGTGACAGAAACAGTCGATTGGTAACATAAAGGTAGTCACCCTTCTTCTGATCAAAAAAGTGTCAAAATAATGTGAAGGAAGCAAATAAAAAAGGATGAAAAATTCTTGCTTCACTTCAGCAGAGTTTCACCTCACCCTAAGGAAAGTAAAAACTAGGTGAAAGTAACGTGCCACATGTTTCACAATGAAAATATGGTTCACAACTCAACACTATTTTAGAATGGTTAAAGTGGGCTCTCGGCTAAATTATATATTCCTAGGTGGTTCTCTCATCCTAGGTGCTACAAAGATTATCCATGAGCGGGAGGATTTACCCAAATAGTCCCGACTATCTTAGGAGTATCTCGAATTTTCCCCCTTCAAGCACAATGGGAAATAAATGTGTCCAAATGTGTACTTAAAAGGGTCATGTAGGGACAAATTTTAACTCTATCTCATAAAGGATTTACTAATATAATAGGTAGTGTGGAGCACTTCCCGTTTCATCCACAAGGTTCCCTCTTATGTGGACTACTTTGGGGTTCCTAGAACCACCCCCATTATTGTAGCTTAAGGCATTATTCCAAAGGGGTTATGTTCCAGTTGAATGGAGAGGGACGTACCCTTTTCTGAAACTTGCAATACATTGTTTCGAATATGTTGTTAGTTTTATCTTTTTTAATTAGATGTGGTTTGTTCGAATACCGTTTGACAACCTGTATAACAACTGTATTAATAGTTTTCTAACTTTTGTTTTGATTCTTCCATTCTTTGACAAGCGATGAAATTTTTGGTCTTGTATGATGATTTTTAGTAGTTTTCCATCAAAAGAGAAGGCATCATTTTTTATTCTCTAGATCGTCCAAAGATGCAAGAGAAGAGCATACGTGATTTTCTTCAAAAATCCAAAAAGATATCAAATGGAAAAACACTTTGATTCAACTATACCAAATTAACCAATTCCAAACTAAATACTCCTAACAACCTCAAAGCATAAAAAGGACTTAAGAATCATTTTTTATTCCCAAGATCACCCTAAGGGACACGAGGGAAGAGCATACACGATCTTAATCCTATAAGTAAATAACTCAAAATATTACCTAATCAAATACAAACATGTAAAAATAGCCTGCAAAGACAAATATATGATTAGATAAACATGTAAGAATGTTAGCACATCAACACCTTAATTCCAAAAAATTCAAAAGGACACATGCGCCCCTTTTTCAATGAATGTGCATGGGTTAGCGTGTATGTGCCAGCTAACGTTGTTTTGGTTCACATTGCACCTGTGCCACCCGAGAGGTGTGTGCTCCACGAAAACAGTATATGCGCCACTAAAATAGTGCCTGCGCCACTCTGTGGTATTTTTGGATTTATCAAGTGCTTGCACCACTAGAGAGGTGTGTGCACCACAAAACAACATATGCGCCACTCTAAGAAAAATAGACAGAACAACTGCATTACCAAAAAAATGTGCCTACGCCACTAAAACAGTATGTCTACCCTGGTTAGGGTGTGTGTGCCGATCTGACAGGTTTCAAAATGCAGTGAAGGTACAGTATGAAATGACATTTACACCTAAGTTAGTGCACCTACATGCTGGTTAGGGTATGTGTGCCAGGGTTAGCGTGCATGCACCAGTGGTCGAAAAATAGAGTAACGGGTTTTACCAGTGTGCCTGCGCCACCAGAGAGATGTGTGCACCACGAAAACCACACATGTGCCACGATAACCATGCCTATTCCACAAAAAATGTGCCTGCGGCAGACCTGCAACCAAAACATGGAAACAAACACAAGAAAACTCACAATATCTCAAATTTTGACAAGTTAGCTTAATAATGGCAATAACCCATTAAAATTATGGCTATGAACATGAAGTTACACATATCCAATGAGAAAAAATTCTAAGATAATGGACATTAATTACTACATGTACATATCAAAAGTTAGCCAAAACAATGAAACTTAAACTAAAATGCCATAGGACTAAGTATCCCACCGGACGTGCCAAATGTGTGCAAGTATTTCTATAATTTAGCTACATTTAAAACAAAAAACTACCACCTAGAAATAGCTTCCTAACCTAGCCAGAAATGAGAAATGAGCAAGTCCTACCCTTAAAAGTAATAACTTTGAAATCATCAAAGCAAAATGTAAATTAATGAACTCTATTCTTCTTAATTGCCTAATTTAACATTAAAATGAACCTAAGTAGTTCAATGGCAATCAAATTATATTTGGTCACTTTGATCCTTCAATAGATGTTTGGGTGTGAGGCTTAGCTCTTCAAGAATGGAGGAAAGAGATCTCAAGAATGACAAAAGGCTATTAGTATGAAAATTTGTGCTTTCTTTTGTCTCTTGAGAGATTTAGGTGTAAGTGTAGAAGTAGAGGGAGGGTCCTTTATATAGCATAAAGGATAAAGGATTCAACACATCCTCATTAATGTGGGACTAATGGAGATGTAGAGTTATTTATGGATAAAGGGGGATTTAGATGGGGTTGAGTTAACTTTAGGAGGGTTTAGTTTGTCCTTAAGTGGCTCATGTGGATAAAGGGGGTGTATTAATTAATCAAGATGATTAATTAATACATGTGAAAGCTTTTATAATCTTTAAGATGGATTTTAGTGTGATTTGGACCATTAGGAGGGAATTAAACCAATTAAATAGTGATTTATTGATTTAATGAGAAGAGAGGCTAATTAATTAATAATAATTAATTAGACTAGATAAAAGGTGTTGATTAATGAAGGGTCGTTAATTAAGGTATGTGTTGGATAGACAACTTAATTAATTAGCGTAATGTAATAAATTAATGAAAATGGAAGAGAAGATGAACACCACTGACGATATGTCACAAATTTGTGGGAAAGGAGATAATTAGCATAATTGAAGTATTTAAATTGTTGGGGCATAATTATAGGTGTCTACAAAGTCACACGCTATTAGACTATGAAACTAGGTACACCCACGTCAAAAAACTTTTCTTAGCCTTAGTTTTTATCGCCACTAAACTTTGTCATTACCTACTCAATCAAAAAACCTTTATCATCACCAATACTAACCCCTTACATTACATGTACACCAAGCCCTACCATCATCAACATGTTGCACATTGGCTAATGCTTCTTGCAGACCTTGACCCTTAATTCATCCATCAAAAATCTATCAAAGGTCAAATTATCGCTTACCAAATCGTAGATGCACCCCTCTCTGGAAATCAATCCTCTAACTTTTATTTCCAGATGAATCCATCACTACCCTCTCTCTAGACAATATCATTTATCAAATTTCAGCATGTCGGTGGTACGGGCATTATCCTCATTCCTCTTGATGGTGAACCTAAGAAATTATCTTTCGAACTATATTTTGATTGTACTAACAACATCGCTGAATATAAAGCACTCATATTAGGTCTCGCCATTGTCTTAGACATTAAATCGATTAATATCTTTGGTGACTCTCAAATGGTTGTAAATCAATTCAATGGAACATACTAGTGTTGTAATGAAACAATTAAAAATTATAAACATCATGTTGACATACTTTTGACTACCGTTGACCATTATGAACTTCAAACTATCCCACATTCCACTAATAAATTTGTGAATACATGCCCTGTCTTGTATCTCAGATACCCACTTCGTCCTCCGACTTGAAAATATTTTTCACAGTACAAAGGTTACAATCACCTTCTTATTTATTTCAGGAATTCAACCTCATCGAAACCATTGAACATGAACCACGCGACCTTTTGTATAAGTAGTTTACAGACTACCTTTCCCTTTCAGTTCTACCTCACAACTTTACATGTAATGGACAATGCACCTTTCTAAAATGAATCTCTCGTTATGTCATCATGGGTGGTCTTATTTATAAATTTGGATTTGATGATATTCTCTTACGATGCCTTACATGTTTTAAAATTCCATACACCATCAAGGAAATTCCCAACGGAATTTGTGGAGGTCACTTTAGTGGCTTAGTTTTCATTAAATGGATCCTTTTCCTTGGCTATTATTGGCCAACCCTCAACTGTGACTGTTATGACTATGTCAAACATTGTGTGAAATTCCAACAACATGCTAATCTTCATCACACACCTGGACATTCCTTATAAGTCACACGAGACCTTTTTACTTTCTCTTAATGGGGTTTAGATCTTGTTGGAGAAATCAATCCCCATACTTCACAATTACATCAATGGATTATTACCGCTACTAATTACTACACTAAATGGGTAGAATCCATACCTCTTATTTCAACAAAAGCTGAGAAAATATGTTAATTCATCAATCATCATATCATTTTTCACTTTGGTGTTCCCCATCATCTCATCACTAATAATGGAGAACATTTCAAAAACAAAAATCTACAGAAGCTTTGTGATGCCTTTGGAATTCAACTCAGTTTTTCTTCACCCTACTACCCTAAAACAAATGGCCAAGCTGAATCCATCAACAAAACCTTAAACAAAATTCTTATGATTTTTTTTTATGATACTGGAAAGGATTGGCACACACACATTCCTTTTTCCTTATTATCTTATTGTACTAGTATTCGTACCTCAACTGTGGCTACGCCTTTCTCTTTGGTCTATGGTAAAGAGGTTATCCTGCCTCTTGAAGTCCAAATTCCGTATCTTCGTATATCACTCAAAGATATGTTCAACAATGATGACTTTCACTAAGACCGTTTGGAACAACTCGAGTTATTAGATGAACATCATCTTAATACTCTTGATCACCTTCAAATATACCAAAAATGTATCAAACGTGCCTATGACAAATGTGTCCTTCCAAGTCAGTAACCTCATCCTGAAAGAAAATCAACATGTAACAAAAGAGGAAAAAATTAAATGAGGAAAATTTTCTCCTAATTGGCTTGGACCTTATATTGTTACTCATACATATGGATCATGTTCTTATCATTTGTCTTCACTCAAAGGTAAACCCAAACCTGAACCCTTGAATTCCTTACATCTTTAACCATTCTACTATTGAATTTAGTCCTATATCACCTCTTGTCTATTCAACACCCGTCCTTTGAGCACATTTCACCTTCCACTCTACCTATTTTAAGGATTAACGATTAAACCAAGATTGTGTGATTACCCGTTACCTCTCAACCTTTTCTTCAATATGAGTACCATAGCTCTACTCATAGCATGATTCTCATGGATACATTTTTTCTTTTTCAAGATGGAATCTCATGGTCATTCATCACTTAAAACATGTATATCATAGTTGACCTCTGTGTGCTATAATTTTGTCTTAAAAAAAAGAGTCTATTTTCCTGTATAGTCTTATCCATGACTTAAAAGTCCAAAAGTAAAATTGGATTCAACTCTTTGAGTCAAACTTCCAACAAAAATATGACTTCCTCAAAAATGATATCTTTACTTTCTATCTCGCGGTTATAAATTGACTTCTGCCTTGAAGGACAACTATATGAAGCTAGTTGTATTGTACTTAGTCTATCATCAAAAGAAGACTATTCTTGCAAAAAACTAAAATAAAATTATTCTAAAGCTTCTCGCATCGATCAGCTTCATGAAGACCTCAAAGAGATAATATAATCATCCCACATAGACTTATTGTATCGATCAGTCTATCAACAACAGAAGAAAAAAGAAAAAAATTAAATTTTTCGTCATGGAATTGCCTATTGTGATCTTGGTTCTATTGCCAAGTTGGCATACTGTCTCATACTAGGTTACGCTAAAACCATCCTACTTTCACCTTATCACATTTTCACGCTAATTTCCCACCTTCTCAAGGGATATGCTTCAAATGAGTCATTTCATGATCATGTGATTTTTTTCACCCTTAGAATATGTAATCATGCAACGCCTTTAGGGTCTTACGTTCATAAGCCCATCTTTAGTATGATTGACTCGTTATGGTTCTTATCAATTAGGTGACTTTTTTTTCACGTATTACCATTCACATTCTTCATTACTTGTTGATTCTCCTATATAGGACCAAGCCTTCAACACCTCAATTTAACCACACCTAAATGACCTCAATTCACCCCTACCTTCATGACCTAGAGTAAATCATTCCTAAGTGACCTAAACTCAATCATACCTAAATAACCTAGAATCAACCATGCCTAAAACCTATTAACCCATTTATCTACCTCATCATATTCTTCCCTAGCTTATGGGAGAACTACATCAGCTCGAGGTCCCTTCTTGTCGGGGCTATGTAAACAACACTCTAAGGGTATGGGGCCCTTGGAGGTTAGCTCAACCACTCTTTACCCTAACCAATTCCCCCCCCCCCAATGTTTTTAATTAACATTTCACTTTACTTAGTTTCCATTTTTCATAACACTTTGAAATTAAACAATCAAAAAACATAAATACCTACCATTTTTTTACAACATCATATCATACATCCATCATTTTATATTTCCATGATATTAAATATTTTGGAAATCTACAACATAACATACATATACATCATCATTTATTTTTCATGTTACCAATAACTCGGAAATTAAATCAAAACCAAAAAACCTTAACTCAACCATGCCTAACTGACCTAACTCAACCGTGCCTAACTGACCTAAACTCAACCATGCCTAACTGACCTAACTCCACCATCCCTAACTGATCAAAACTCAACCATGCCTAACTGACCTAACTCCACCATGCCTAACTGACTTGAATGAACCATGCCTACATGACCTCGACTCAAAAATTCCTAATTCACCTAGTTTCCATCACATTCACAATAAAATTGAAATTAAAACCACAATTATAACATCCATACCATAAATATCACCATCTATATCAATGAAAATGTTTGTGTATCAATACATATGCACACAACTACAAATAAATATAAGTATCTCAAGATGCTTAGATATAGTCTCACTATATTTGGAACACATAATGGTATGATAATCAAAATAACAAAACTCTCATGTACATCCTCACTATAATTGGCACGTAGGACACTATATACCAAAAAAATTGATACAACAATTATATTAGGTGAATAATCATCACACCACCTGATATTCATGCCTATCTCATTTGTCTCCTCCTCCTCACCTCCATCCTGGTGACCTTCTTACATCTATCCATCTATCATGGGTCTTATTCTAATCCCTACCTACCCCTCACATGGGATTGACCTTTTTGAACTCGTAGCCTCACACTAACCCTACCTCTAGGATCTTTGTCCCCGTATTCTCTCATAACTATGAGTGTGGGATCTAATCCTCTCACTTGCTACCTATTGTGCCTTGTACTCAACATAGGAAGGGACATCTATCCTGACGGTAGTCAGATAATCTTGGTAATATTTTTCCTCATTCAAAGCATCCCTGAACCTTAGCATTGACACCATCTGAGGTAATTCCATAGGTCTCACAAAAACCTATGAGCTTTGAGATGCTAATGTTGGCCTCAGACCCTATACTTATGAGTCATGTCTTCCTCCTTATCCCTAAGTCTATGGAGGTTCTTGTGCTATAATTTGAGCCTGTAAGGCCATAACTTGAGCCTATGTAGTGGTCGAATGGCTCTGTAAACTTGGTACATACACCTGTAAAATGAATACATGTCCCCATATCTATCTCCACCCTATGTAGGAACCTATCCCTGTGCTACCTATACCTCTAAGGCCACTACTTACACCTATAAAATGATAACCTATGCCTCTTACCTGGTAATCTTCCCATGTAAAGCTGTATTTTTTGCTCGAAGGGTATCCATCTGACCCTATAAGGTATCCCTCTCTACTGTGATGGTAGTTGAGTCTAGATACCCTAGCCTAGGTGGTTCCGCTCATAGTTGTGCCACCCACGACTTCCTATATCTATCAGTGACCCCAACATCATCAATCCACCTTTCCACTTCCTACTCCTCCTACCCTATAGGCACACTTGGTCATAGTGGAGATATAGGTCTTTCCATGTCATCTCTCCTATATTATGGGAATGGTGGAGGCACATCCTATGGAAACCAAAACTACTATCTAACCCTGTCAACATGTATAATCTCATGCTCACTGGCACGACGCCCCTGAATCCACCTCTACATTTGTAACTTCTCTAACTCCTCTGCCATGTCCCTATATGAGGGATAGCCAAAATATGGCCTCCAAACAATATCCACACCATAAAATCCCTGTA
Organism: Taxus chinensis; assembly: GCA_019776745.2. NCBI lineage: Eukaryota > Viridiplantae > Streptophyta > Pinopsida > Cupressales > Taxaceae > Taxus > Taxus chinensis. The sequence goes on along the minus strand of CM034154.1, from coordinate 482,185,196 downwards.
GAAACTTCCTTTAATATGAAACATCATGTGTGGCCCTAGCCACCATGTGTTTCCCACTAGTTGGTACCCACCGTCTATATCTAAATCTAACCAAGCCACCCCAAAACCAATCAATTTGGCGAAAACCAACTGGATGTACACATATAATGTGCTCATATGCCTAACAATGCAAAAGAAAAGTGCAACACAAACTAAACTACTGTAATCTCCCATAGGACCACACCTCCCTATATAGCTACATCAGGAATGTCGGTACCCATGCAAAATAGATCTGATCCTCCACCATATCCTAGAGAACTCCATTCAATGCTCGTGGGAATCTGCCACCCTCAGCATCTAGTAAGGTGAAATAACATACCACCTCCATCATCAAAATAACCAACCTCATCTCTTGATGATGGGATGCATACATCTCTTCATAGTTAAGGCTCACACTATTGTACCTCATCTTTCCCATCACCTCCCCAAACACATTTACTATAGTCTCCATAGAGGCCTCTAAAGAAATAGAAAAAACTCACTCATTAAAAATCAGTAGCCGCAGGATCCTGTATACATCCTCCAGGGTGACAATAATCTCACCCATCGGTAAATCAAACATGTTGGTCACTGAATTCCATCTGTCGATGAGTGCGACCATCAAGATAGGATCTTGGGCTATACACCTATATTTCTAGATCCTAATCATTCCAGCATTGGTCATATGCTCCCACTCCTCTGCAATCACACTAGACTGCATCACTACCAACAGAGGTGGTACTCTTTCTTACATATATAGCTGGTCCCTAGCCTACATCTAACAAATCAAAACATTGTTCAGAATTAACTACCTTTAATAACCCCAAAAACATACCAAACAAACACCAATCATGATTACCCCCCTTTAGCTACTTCACATACAAACCTCCTACCCTTTACAAGCATGAATCATCACCTTAACATTATTTTACCTACTCATCTATCCCATATTGCCAAAGATCATATTTTATCCTTGTCCCTCTAAAACCAATATTTATGTGCCCCTTCTTTACCGATTTTACTTTCATACCTATCCCTTCTTCAACTTGTCCCTCCTTCACCCTAACCAGCGCCAGTCTCCTTGACCATCACCAGATTTCCCTGAACGACATCTGTTCCAATTAACGCTCTCTTATACCTGACCGATGTTAAAAAAATATGACTGACATCGACCAATCCTAGAATGACATCATTCTCTATCACCCTACTTAACCTATATTTGACCTTTTCCCCTTGGATTTTATCAATTTTTTTCACCACCATTTCAAAATAAACATTCCCACCCAAAATTTTTCATTTTAAAATATAATTAGATCAAAACACAAGTAAGGATAATGTCACCTACCTCATCTCGATGTCTTCTACTCAATAGAACATCCGGTCATTGTGTTGAAGGTCTACCCGAACCCTCTCCCACCTTTTCCATGCCAGAATCTCCTTCAAATCCCTCCACCAATCGTACATCTCCAACCACTCTCATGGACTCGTCTACTTGGCTCCTCTCACTACTTAGTCACTTCAACCTCAACCTGGTACAATTATTTTTCTTTTCCTCCCTGAAAAATGCACAACTCACTCAACTCTATCATTTTCTCAAAGTCAAAAGAAAACAATGATTCCATAAAATATAGAATTTCAACCTGATAACCCTGACCCGACATGACCGGCATCGTTCACCCATAACCAATGTCAGCTACCTTATAACTGGCATCCATTACCTATCATTACCATTAAAATCCCATTTTTCCCATTTTTATCAAAATTAATTCCTACCACATACCTTTTGACAGTACCAACACCCATTGCACCCTACCTACACACCTAAAATACCCATAAAGTTTCTTAATTGCATTTAGGGACTTGTTATTTTACCTATACCTCGACCTTACCCATGTCATGACCTATTTACCTTGACCTGAACTATTTGTTGTGACTAATGAACTTGTGAACTTGTTATACCTTGTGATGTTGTTACCTATTACTGTGTCGTTTATCGCAACTAAACCCATGGTGTATTGGATCATACCAAATGTTCCTGCACCTAACCTACGTTGTGTTTCTGGACCATATCCTATACCCTGGATACCTGAATCACTTCAACCTAGTTTGGATAAACCTATCGACCTTGGACGATGTAGAGTTTATAAGCTCTTCAAGTAGTACTATGTCGTAGTCTATACATGTGCGTGCATTCGATTTCCATAACTCATTACCCAATTTGACCTTGGCTCATTACCTATTACCGAATTTGACCATTACCCTTTACCCAAAGTACCCATATCCTTCCCCACCTACCTTAACTTTCACCAACTACACATTTATCAAACCACTCATAGACTTTATATAACACTTCATTAGTTCATAGTTTGAGGGGGTCCACCTTCACCCAAACTTGGGGAAACCTCACATTTAGCCTTACTTGTAATCCCACTCTCACTTATATTCAGGGAAACCACTTCATGTTTTTTTCAGCGTTACTTATCAATACAAACTACGTGACAAAAAGGAGGAAATCTAGACACCAAATTTGGGTCACAATACCTTTGGTCCCCTTTAATCAGTTAACATAACATGTTCACCTAACCATGAACCCTTTACCTCATATTCAATTTAATTTAATTATTTTCAATTGAATTAATTCCCATCCTCACATTATTTATTAATCTAATTACTTTAATTTGGTTAATTTACACCTCACCTAGACACCACATCATGGACTTATTCTTATCATATTGATTAACTAAGACTCAGTCTCCACTTATCCTAACCACCTGGGACTTAGTCTAACCCTAGAATTAAATTCCTATTCTTTCTCCAATAGCATGCCCTCTTATCTAAGTGTTAACCACCACTTTAGACCTAGACCAACATGCAGAGCTTTCCAAAAATAGCCAAGATCTATTATTTTTGGTAAACCTAGGATATCCCGCCTTAATCGATTTTGGTTAACCCTCAACTGACGTCAGTCACCTTGACCATCGTCAGTCATCATATATATGATTTGGAAACATTTTCCCAGGTTGGTTAATTCAAGTTTTGGGAGAGATATATCTAAATTCAAGTGAGAACCAAAGTTTTTCTCAAGTAACAAGATGTCAGAATACATCCAGCCAGATGCCCAAGCAAGTACCAGGGCTGATCTAAAGGAATTCACATTCACAGTGACACTACATAAAATCACTTCCGTGACATTGACCACCAAGTTCGCAGATCAACCATCACCTTCCTTCACCCACCAATCTTGCAGGAACAAGTAAGTGCATTTGATTATGTATAATCTATGTACTTATTCATTAGGTTTTGTATCCTCTTGTTATTAGAACTTGTTACTACCGATATTCCACCATCCCCACTTTCTATCCCATATCCCTATCCATCCACTGCAACCTTATGGATCTTTATTCCTAACCTTTTAAACATTTATGAGGTTTTATCACTGTATGATGGAAAAGTGACAAGCAAGCGTGGGAATCTATAAGTACCGTTTCCTCGCACCTGACCTCCCGAGGTCGTGCCGAGATAGCCGGTGGGGATTGAATATGCGTGGGATGCATACAAACTAGTTAGGCAATCTGATGTCTTCGACATGCACTAGTGGAAATTGTGAATCTAAGGTAAAGAAAGACCTCCTAACCTGAACTGGTGTGATAGATCGATCAGTAAGGATGACTACTTGAAGGTTCCAATCAATATCGAGATCTGGCGTGATTCGGTCTATGGGTTTTGGAATACGTGGAAAATGACCTGGGATAGTTTCATGTATGTCTCCAGATAAGGTCATAGGGTGGATGGTAAATATAATTGACTCTATGGGTGATTCTCTGGCCTAGTCCAGAACTCCTTAGCTTCATTAGCTGCTATGTCTAACAAGGATTTATGTTTGATGATGATAGGTGGAAGTGGAGTAGATTTGAATAATAATGTACGTAGGCCAACATCTATGTCTGATTCACCTATGGAATCATTGGGCTGTGGGATTTTTGGGTCACAACTGAATGTTTGCTCTCTTTAAAACCCTTCCACAGTCATGCGGGCATATATCTAGGGTAATCTGTAGTTTGGTTGATTTAACCAAAATGTGTGTGCTTGGTCATCTTCTATGTTCAACTCGTGTAACTGGGAACTGATTTGTTGTAAGTTTACCATTGTTCAGAAGACTTGGATCCTAAGATTATGATCTATATCAGTTATTGTTGTGACGAGATTGGGTTGGGGCATGATTGGCTCGAATACGTATTCTCTGGGCTCTCTAGGTCCCGTGATTGTCATACAAAAGCAACAACATAAATCTAAATGTAGTGAAGTGAAATTAACTATGTAAAGTGTTTCTATAGCATATATGACTTTTCTATTTTTTTATTTTTCTAATGAATTTTATATGAATAAAATTGAAGGAGCAACTATTTTAATATATCTAGAAATTGAAAATTAATCTAATGATGAATTTAAAACAAAAAAAGCAACCGAGAATAGCTACTTGCCTATGCAGTTGTAAATCTATTCTAAAAAATGAAATAACTGATGTATTCTATTTGAAAGACTCTTGATCCTACCTCAGAAGTGAGGAATGAATCATAGTCTCTCAGAAAATATCAATCCCCATAGCTTCCCTGGTAATATCGACAGTAAAATTGACTGAAATAAATTAATTGACTACTCTATTTGATATTCTTCTAATTAGAACTTTGAAAGCTAGAACCTGGATTTTGCAGAATAGTGGTAAATCTGAAGGTGTGTGTGATTTTTTCCCCTCAATGTGATCTCCTCGCTCTTTCATGCTCACGTGGATCCAAAAAAGTGTGTAATGCTAGCATCAACAGAAGTCGATATTGGGACAAAGGTAGCTTAGGATACAGACTGAATACAATGCGAGTAGGAGAGAGATAACGCAAGAGTATAGAGCTTGGCTTATGCAATTCCTAGCAGGATTTATTACGAGTCATGCAACATAAAACGTCCAGAACCTGAAACTATCCTGTTTGAAGAACAAAACATGTAACTTTAATGGCTTCATATTGAAAACAAACTATCCTATTCCAATTGATTTGGATGAAGTGATAATAGCAATTTCACAAGATGGATATGTGGCTTCCTAACAACAACACAACATTAACTAAGCATGCAATGAATGAAACTAAGAATTCTAAGAAAAATGAAAGACTAATCTATTGCAATGAGAAATTTAGAGGCAAATTTGACGGGCCATTTGCTTGAGCACAAGCCAACTATTTATAGCATTTACATTTACCCAAGGTAAAAACCAAATTGATCTCTTAAACTATAAACAATGGAAAAACACTATTCTAGGTAATCAGAATCATTAATGCAAGCCCAAGGCGATGAAAAAAAGCTAGTAAATGTTTAATTTTACACGAGTCATGTTAAAATAGCATTTTGGAAAATGTGTGAAGGACCTCCACCTAGAGCAGGGTGGTGGTTACAGGACTGCCGCCCTATCTAGGGCAGCGGTCACGAGACCGCCACCCTGGCAGGGTGGCTATTTCGTAACTGAAGAGCAAAAGAAAAAGAAAAGAGGGGAAAAGGGAAAAATAAAGCATGCAGGGGCTAAGCAGGGCATGCAGGATGATAACGCATACTTGGAAAGCTTTTCCAAATCTCGAACACCTTGTGAAGAGACCTGTATCATCATCGGGGTACGTGTTACGTTGTTCCGGTGGTGCAGTACCCTACAATTTTGGGTACGTACATATTGCCCCCTCGGAGAAGTGTTTTAGCCATGAATGGGTGTAAAACGGTCAGTCTGAGTATGGCGGTCCTGAAATGGGAAGTTGGAAGTTATACCTAATACATCCGTGTGTCGAAATGACACCATTCAAAATTCCCGCCACCTACAAAATGAAAAGAGGAATCAAGTACAGATAGACAAAATAGATTGGAAAATAAATGCTAAAATAACGTGAAATGAGGACATACCATTTGTGTGGGGGTAAGAACCTACCTCCGTCGACACTTCAAACCTGTGAAAAGGGAATTTAAGACAAGTCAAGCTGCTATATATATGAAAGTGGGCCCATTTTCCTATTCATTTGTGCATGTTGATTTGATTGATTCTGAGCTCTGGGACCCACGGTGATGGTTTCTTACGAGAGTAGAGTCAAAACGTTCATGACAAGATAGCGATCATGCCTCCGTGAGAAGATCATCGACCCACGAGATCACATGTTAGCTTCCCTCAATTTATCATTTTTACCTCCAAACTTTTAAAATGCTAAAATCTTTTTCATGGGGGGTTTATTTTTTAAAATGTTAGGTTCAAAAGGTCCATCTAGGGGGGCGCCTACTAGGTAGGCTTTGTTTTTAGTTAAAATGGTCCTTTTTCATGTTTTTTTGGCCTTTTTAAGTTATAAAACCCACGTGGGTTTTCGGGACACGACCACCACCTTGAACGGGGTGGTGGTCACGTGACCACCACCTTGTTTAGGGCAGCGGTTACAAAATTGCCGCTTTTAAGGCGGCCGTTGTGAAACCGCCGCCCTGCTCAGGGCGGTTGTTATTTACAGAATGCCAAAAGAACACTTGTTTGAATTTGTTTTTTCATTTCTCTCATCTTTATGTGTTTTTGTGATTTTTCTAATGTCATTTGGATACTAACTTGATCTGTTTTATGTGTTTTTGGGTGTATACAGGTGAGAGATGATTGCATTCGGTGGAGCCGAGAGAGGGAGTGTGAATGGCTCCTAGCAGTGCTGGACACCCTTTCTCAGGACGAGTAGGATACTCTTCAGAGGGCTGGTATACTACGTATATCGTGGGTTCCACATGTTGCACCATCCAATCACATACTCTGTGACTTATTTTCCTATATGGATGCTGATAAGAACACCTTCCGATTACCAGGGGTTCAAGGTGAGTGGAACATCACTTTGGAGGATGTCTATCGTATATTGGGGGTCCCGATCATCGGGAGATGTCTTACTCTTAAGATAGCAGGTTCATGGGCCCAGATAGCACAATGGGCCTCTTACATGGGAGATGCAGTCATCTCCATAGGTTCGAAGAAGGGGGTCAGAGTTCAGTCTATTCCTAGTTTTCCCATCCCCTTGATTCGCCAGGATATTATGGGGATCCTTGCCTCGAGATTAATCGGGGACAAGGGAGGAGACACACTACTATACTATTGGTCCCCCATCATCACACAGATCGAGGGACATGGCCAGATTTATACCTGGGGAGAAGATAAACTTGGGACCACCTACCATGACTTGTACAGGGTAGTCCGCTTACAGGGGCAGTCTTTGAGCCACCGGACCCTGGTTATGAGTTGGGTTTACGAGTGCTTCATCCCTTATGGTAGAGGTGTAGAGGTGACAGATCCCGGAGCTATGAGGGCAACCAAATGGATAGATATGTTGGTGCTCAAACCACCTCATCAGCTAGTTACTTCTCTGACCACCGATGACATGGAGGCCACACCATATTAGGCCATGGCAGGCTTATGGGGTGAGGAGGCTCTTACTTTGATCTCCTGCCCCACCACAGGGCAGCTCATTGACAGGTTAGGGCGACTGGAGATACACCCCTTTTGCTGAGTTCCTCAGCAGTTTGGCCTACCTTACATGGTCATGATTCCCCCGGTAGTGCCAGTATATAGGTCAATTCGAGAGGCCAGAGGGGATCCCAGAGGCCAGGGTTAGACAGTTGTTACCCCTGGCATTCCTATTGTGGCTAGGTGGGTAGTACATGCCCAAGGGAGAGTCGGTGCTCCTCAGGCACCCTTACTTTAGATTTCCATGGGTCCTGCCCATAGCAGTGATGACCCCATCGATATAGACTCCGAGTCTAAGGAGTTCACAGGGGGAGAGACAGAGGAGGAGACTGAGGAGGATAGTGATCCTGAGTGGCATGACACTTAGGATATTATACAGGCAGAGAGGGCAGAGAACAGTGCAGAGAGAGTGACTCTAATTTAAGATGAGCCACTCTCCCAAGGCCATGGTGGGGATGATGAGTCTGTTGTGGGATGCTAAATCACTCCAGCCATGGGGGTAGCACCTCAATCAGCGGTGGCATCAGTGGCAGGTGCGGACCCTAGAGATCCATCCTGGAGGCCTGGTGATCCGAGTAAGTTATCGTCTCTTTGCTTTGAGTTAGGATTGCTTTAATTACCATCTCTTATTTTGTTTACACTTGTGTTTATCTCTTGTTTTATTTCTAATTCATTTTCTCCTTTGTTTGCAGAGACTTCCGATGAGTGGCGAGACTTGATTCGCAGGGTATGCACCGATACCCTGATGATCCCTATGGAGAGGACCCGTGCAGAGCTGTCTGTGGATGTAGGGGAGCCCTCAGCAGCTAGCAGACATATTGACATCTTTTCCCCTATCTGGCATGTGGCTAGGATGGTATCAACTCTCCATACGGAGCTAGCAGGGTATAGGACAGCCGAGCACCTGATGAGGAGTCATTCTCGTGGTGAGACTGTGGCTGCTCCTCAGGATCCTGAGCCCTTCGTGCACTCAGAAAGTTGGTGTAGCCAGAGTCATAGGCGTGGGCATGCACCTTCAGAGGGGTCTCATAGGGATTGAGAAGCCACTTGGCTCTCCTAGATTTTTGTATGATATTTTTGTATATCCTGGGGTCTTTGAGCATTTTGACCATGCTTAGCACATGATGGCATTGTATAGGAATTTTGATCATTCATATATATATATATATATATATATATATATTCCTTTTGGATCAGACTCTTGGCATTCATGGTTTTGCTTTCATTTCCATTTCCTCATGTGAACTATGATGTTATGTTTATATGTTTTTTAGAATGTATGCAATGGAGAACAAATGATACAAGTGTCTACTTTATTTTTGTATTTCATGATGATGATATATGATAATGTAGATACAATGTGATTTTGAATCTTTGTTTCTGTAAGCAATTTTTAATACTTCATATTTGTTTTGGCAAAGTGGTGAAGATAAGCTAGTATGTTGAGCAGATAAACCTGCCCATACTCCTAACTCCACGCAACTAGTAAGATGCGAGGGCTCATCACCGAGAGTTGGAAAGAGAACAAGTTATGAAATGTGTTGAAACGATAGTGATGAAAGATAGACAAAGATTTGGTGGAACCAAATTAGGATGCTACAAGTCTACTCCACTCGAGTGACTTCATAGTTTTGGGATGTAACTTACTTTGTGGTTTATCTAGACTTAGATCCATAGATGGCCACATGGTAGACAAAATATGGGTTTTAGGATTTTTAATTCTCTTGGAATTTTAGACATCCGATTCATTTGTTTTTGACTCAAGACTTCAAGATTTGAATTGTTTGTTTATGACCTTTTACATTTATTTGTCAAGAGGACCCCATACACTTTTCCCCATGCTACTAGTAAGAAGTGTGGGCTTATCACCTTAGGCAACGCATAGGCGAGTAAGGTCATTTCTGTCATTTCCCAACCCTATGTCACTAGTAAGAGATGCAAGCTCATCACCAAAGGTTGGTGGGGCAAGGAAATGTGTAAATTTAAAATTTTCTGTTTGATTTATACTTGACTTGTTTGTTTGAGTAAAATGTCAGCATGCTCTTACTTCCAAAGAAATATTCATACGGGATAGATGTGACACAATGAAACTTCTAGAATAGACCATAGGCAATACACCTATCCTAAGAGGAAACCAAAAGTGAGAACAAGCATGCAGATCTTGGTATGGTTACCGTTAAGACTTTGTCATATCTAACTTTATTCGATGAAATGATTCCAAAATAGTTGATGATATCACAAAAGTGGAGAAGTATGATTAGAGCGTTTATGTCAATATCATCAGAAGTTTGTAATGAATTACTTTTTAAGAATAAATTCCTCGATCACAAAGTTGTACAAAACAAGTGGAAAAAATGATCCTAACTATATGAAGATGCAATGTAGCTATATTTATACAAGTATTGTTGGTTGCTTATGCATAGAATCGTTTAAGGTGTAGGGAATTGACCGTTTCACCAAATTCCTCACCTTCCAGTGTGCATAGGAGATATGCACCATTTCCATAGTCCTTCATGACTCAATATGGGCCCAACCATTTGGGCTGGAACTTCCTTCCTTCGCCGATCTTTTTTTCCATCCGGTTGTCTAGCCTTAGAACCAGATCACCCTCATATATGTCTCATTCATAGACCTTCTTGTTATACTGCCGGAACATCTGGTCAGCATAGACTCTGTGCTGTTGTTCGGCATCTAACCTAGCTTCATCTAGGCTTTCTAGTTGGGAAATACATGCTTCTCTATAAGCATCTTCATCCAGGATCCCTTGTAATGAGATATGGAGACTGGGTATTTCAACCTCAAGCGGGAGAACTGCTTCTTCCCTGAATACTAGCAAGAAAGGAGTCACTCATGTTGGTGTTTTTACTGAAATTCGGTGGGCCCATAAGGCCGGATATAACTTCAAATTCCAATCTCGTTTGTTTTCTTTCACCATTTTAAGGAGAATGGCTTTTAACATTTTATTTGTTACTTCAGCTTGTCCATTAGCTTAGGGGTAATACAAGGAGGCCGTATGATGGCTTATTTTAAATTTATTGCACAATTCATGAATTTCATCATTCTTAAAAGAAGTCCCATTATCCGAGATAATGATTTGCGAGACACCGTACCTACAAATTATTTGGTTCAAAATGAACTTGGCGATTACAGAACTCGGTACAATAGTAAGAGGCATAGCCTCTACCCACTTGGTAAAATATTCAGTGGCCGTGATTATGAAATTATGGCCTTCTATAGACAAGGGAGAGAACTTCCCTATCAAATCGAGGCCCCATGTAGAAAAGGGCCATAGAGTAGTGATTGGTTGTAGAGCTTATGCTGGCATGTGGATCTAATGGGAGAATTCTTGGCACTTATGACACCTTCATATAAACTCTACTGCGCCGTGTTCTAAAGTAGGCCAAAAATAGCCCATTCGATGTATCTTACGAGTGGTGGTATGGCCACCGAAGTGGCCTCCACACATTCCACTATGAGATTCATGGAGAATCTTCTTGGATTCTTCTGTGTCGACACATCTTAGAAGCATTCCATCGAATGCTTTTCGATAGAGCACTTGCTCGATAACGACGTATTTGTCTACAATAATGCATAACCGCCTTCTTTGTTGCAATGTAATGCCTTTCGGATACGTATGATCCATGATGTAATTAATAATATTAGTATACTAGGGACACTCAGAGATGGGAGGTCTATTTTCAATGTAGTATATGCATTCATCCAGAAAATCCAGATCTACTAGATTGTCTCCATCTAGTAGGTTATCAGCTAACCAATTCGTGATGATTTGTCCTTTAACGGACTTTTGATTTACAAATGTTAGTTTGAACTCCCCCATTAAGGTTATAAGCGTTCAACCTTTTTAGACAAGGACCTTTGCGTGAGAAAAGTTCGTAAATGCTCTATCTTTACAATAACCTTTGTTTCTTGATTTAGCATGTAATTTCTTAAGTGTTTGGTTGCAAAGAATATGGCAAGGCATTCTCATTCTACCTGTGTATAATGTGTTTCATAGTTGACTAACATTTGGCTAATGAAATAGATCGCACGTTCTCTCATGTCATCATATTCTTGAACCAACATACAGGCTAGTGAGACATTGGTGGCTCACGAATATAAAATTAATGGGTGATCTGGCTTAGGTGGCATTAGTGTAGGTGGTGATAACAAGAAACACTTAACTACATCAAAAGCTTCATTGCAGTCTTTAGTTCAATCAATGTTATAATATTTCTTGAGTAGATTGTTGATTGGATGAATGGCGAAACTTAAGTCTGGGATGAATCTCTAGATTGCATCAAGTTTTCTGAGAAATGACCTGATTCTAGATTCATTTGAAGGTGGCACCATTTTGAGAACAGCCTTAATTTTGGTTGGGTCAACATCAATCTTGTGTGACGATATAATGTAACCTAGGAGCTTCCCCCTGTTACACGAAAGACACATTTTTCTGTATTTAGCGTGACTCTGTATTCTATTAGATGTGAGAGAATGATGCGAAGCACTTCTGGATGGTCACAATGCTTCTTGGCCTTAGCCAACAAGTCATCTACGTAGGATTCCATAATTTTATGAATAAGATCATGAAATATATACATCATAGCCCGCTGGTATGTAGCGCCAGTGTTCTTGAGTCCGAATGGCATAACAACATAGCAATAGGTTCCCCAAGGAGTTGTAAACGTGGTTTTAGCTTGATCTTGTTCAGATATTCTAATTTGATTATTTCCCAAGAATCCATCCATGAGAGAAAAAAGCTCAAACCCAGCTGTTATGTCAACAATGACATCTATAGATGGTAATGGGAAATCGTCTTTAGGACATGCCTTGTTAATGTCTCGGAAGTCTACACAAATGCGTATCTTTCCATTCTTTTTGAGAACCGAAACGATATTAGATACCCACTGAGAGTAATCGACTAGTTTGATGAATCCTACTTGTAGGAGTTTCATTACCTCCTCTTTTATCATGAGAGCTACCTTAGGTTTCATTGGTCTCAATTTTTTTTAATTGATTTTGCATCTGATTTAGTGGCGAGGTTGTGCACTGTAATGTGTGGTGCAACCCCTATCATTTCTTTATAATTGAATACAAAAGCCTTATGATGTTACTTGAGGATCCGAGTGTGTATTTCTACTTTTGATGGAGTTAACAAGGATCCTAACTTCAATATCCTTGGTTCATCTTCCATTCCAATGTTAATATCAATTGTTTCTTCAATTAAATAAGTGTTACCTTCTTCAAACTCAGGCGGGGTTGGAGGTAATTCCATATCGTCTCTATTTTCGACTGTGTATATGCTAAGTTCCTTTTGTGGGGGAAGTTTTTTCATGGGATTCCCGAAGTAAGAAGATGAATGTGGGATTAAAGACAAATCTATTACGTGATGGGTGAAATGTAACCCTGCATAGTCATTTAAGTAATCAAGAGTGATTGTATCACTATCAATGTGGTTTAGGATAGTATATTTGTTCTCATATCTGTTTAAAAGAGGATTTGGCATTATTTTTATCATTGGTTCAGTACGAAGGGATACTATGAAACGAGTATCCTCTAACTTACTATTTGGAGTAAAGCACGATGCAGAGGTTGTTATTGAATTAGTGAGAATATTTTGTTCTCGCGGGATTGCTTCAATTGATATGAAGTCAAACTCCTTGCTTAAATTCAGTACAGCTGTTTTGTAGAGTTATAAGTGCTCGACTCTAGTTTCATACATCTCAACAACTTGGTTTGCTAGCAATTGTGAGTCTCCTAACACTCTGATGTTATCAACACTAATTCTCTTAGCTAAGATGAGGCCAAGGAGGAGGGCTTCATACTCAGTGCCATTGTTTGTACATTCAAAATTTAGTTTAAAGGCAAATGGTAGGACCCTTCCCTCAAAAGAAGTAAAAATTACACCTTCCCCAGCTCTGTAATGACACTTAGCTCCATCGAAATGGAGAGTCCAATACTTAGTTAGGAATATGGGTGGCTGGGATATTTTTTGTGTTAACATCTTCTACATCTACCATGCAGATAACTACTGCTGGGAGAGAACCGACACCTAGGGTGCATCCCATGCCTACCGAATCAAATGGTAGGAACATTGGTAGATCCTATTCTAGTAATTCAACAATTTTTGCAATAGTTCCTAATGATATTATTTCTACAATCTTAGCCTCATCTTTGAGGGCTGGGATTGTCTTGGCTAGGCTCATGGTTTCAAGATATGTCATAGGTACCAAATTTTCCTCTGGTTTTGCATCAGTGGGTTTATTAAGTTGGTTTGTTGGGAGTTCAAACTCCAAGTGAACACTTGGTCTTCTCTTTAAGTCAGCTAAGTGTATATCGAATGGTTTTGGATCACCTTTGGCTATGAATACAGTGTATCCATGGTCAGCCGAGGATCATGTTATAGTTAGTTTCCTGATCCATAATATAAAACTCAGTCATGATTGTTTTGGGTCCTAAGGTGACCGGTAGTATTATAGTTCCAATCGAGGTGGCTTTAAGGCTATCATAGCCTCTTAGTGTATTTCACGTCGTGGAACAATTCATTTCTCCATACCCTAGCTTTTGAAGGAAAGAAAAAGGGACTATGTTAACTACTACCCCATCGTCAACCATCGTGCATTTCACATAATTGTTATAAACCCACACTTTCAAGTGTAAGGCTGGATACCTCGGCGTGCAATCTCAGCGTCTGTTGGCATTTTGTTTATTTCAAATATGAATTCAGTGTCCCTATCCGGCTGTCCCGGAGGATGGATATCAAAGTCTACATGGTTTACCTGTGTTTCAGGAGGTGGAGTGATGTTAATTAAATGACCTAAGCCTAATGCCTCTAAAAAAGTAGCCCTGTGAGTAGGGGAGTTCTTCAATAAATCCAAAAAGTAGATGTGCGAGAAGGTTTTTGTTAGATCATTAATTAAATCTTAAGCACCCACGGGCTTTATTAATACTTGTTGGATATTGTTTATTTCTAGTGGGTAGCTTGGACTTAGCTGAGAGGAATACTCTCGTGTCCTTGTTACAACTTCTACGGGTAGTTTGGTGTCTAACTCCACTAAACCGACTAACTTAGGTCATGGTTGACTTCCTAATTGTGGCACAACTAATGGATTCATTGAAGTTAAGGCTTCATGATCATTGTTTCCTATAATTACACCCTTGTTTGTCCCATTTGGATTTAACTTGTTATTGTTGTGATTTGGGAGCAGATCATTGAAGATCTTGAGGGGTGCATTTTGAGGAGAAACTGCCCCTATAAAAGTATTTAGTGCTGGTGACATAGGATCTGCCAAGAACATATCTACAAAAATTTATCTTTGTCCTCTAGCAAACGTTGCATGAATTTATTGTAGTCACGGAACGTTCTAGTGTCATGGCCTCAGATTTTGTTAAAACCACAATATGAGTTAGGATTGTAATTCCTAGTTTGTTGACTTGGTGTATATTGTGGCCTAAAATTTTTATCAAACCATTGCCTATTAGGATTAGAGTTTTTCATTTGTTGTTTCTGGTTTTGGCTTTGGTTTTGATATCCAGTTGAGTTTTGGCTTGGACCCTATATAGGGTTTCACCATTGTTGTTGTTGTTGTTTTTGTGGATGATTAAAATCCACTGTATTAACTGTTGGGGTAAAAGTGTTGTTTCGTTGGCTGTTTATTAGTGGTGGAGTATTCAAAACATTTACCCTTTTGGCCTGATCAATTACTCCATCTGTCATCACTCCGTAATTTTTATTAAGGATTTTAGGTCCTTGATTAATGTTTGTGGTAGTAGGATAAGTTGTAGTGTTCTGGTTGGAGGTGATTAACCTCCCGTTTGTTCCATATGTCTTATGACCACTATCTATTTCCGCTTGATCTATTCGGAGAGAACCTTCAAGTACTTCATCATAAGTCCTTAGTGGGAACTTCTGGACTTCTTCCTTCACTTCTCTGCTGAGAGAATGAAGGAATAAATCACATAGTTCCATTTGGTCCATATTTGGAGCACTGGCTAAAGAATAAAGAATTGTACGCCACCTCTGGATGAAATGGGTGATAGATTCATTGTGTTCTTGCTTAATGTGCAAGAATTCCCTGATTCCTATTCTTAATAGTTTGTTCATGTCAAATGCCTTGATGAACTCTGAAACGAGTTGCTTGAATGAATGGATGGAAGCCTCAGGTATTCTATAATACCAATCAAGAGCGATACCTTCCAAGGTTTTGGGAAATATTTTAGCAACAACCCCGTCCCAAGGGAGTAATTCTCGGATGGTTGTGGCGTAAGCCTTGATTTGTGCATTTGGATCTCCCTCACCTTTGTATTTGGGTAAATCAAGAAGAGGTCTTGGAAGCATGACACTTCGTATGGTGAAATCTAAGGGCTCTTTCAAGTATTCTAAATATGTCCCTATCGCATAGGTTTCAACCATTGATGGTACCTATTGAGGGAGTGGAGGTGGAATGGGTTGTTGATATGGCATAGCGTACACATTGGCGGGGGCATAAGGAAACCCCTGTGTTTGAGGAACCATGCCGGGAGAGGAGAACATATCCCCTTGTGGTGATTTGGAGTACATGTTTAAGTATGAAGGGGTATTGTCCAAGAATGGATTATTTTATACTAGACCGGGAGGTGTCAGAATGGTGTTAGAAATGGCAGTTCTTGTTGACGCTTGTTATGAATACTGAGGAGGCATGCCCAACATGCCTATTCCTGTGAAGAGGTCTACTTAGCTAGGATGGTGTGGAGGATTAGGATTTCCTACCCGCATGAACTGAGAATGGTGATTTTCCTGAGCAAGCTCTAACCCCCTAACTTTTTCTACTAAAGTTGAAATGACCTCATTTGGTGAAGTCATGATAGTTTTCCTTAGTGGTGTTTGTTTTATATCCTGATGTTGCATAAGCATGTGATATCCCGCTATGAACTAATCGCTACCCTACCAAGTTTCCTTGAGGGCATTTCCTATATGTAATGCCATGGAGGTATTTTCTTGAAAAGAGACCTCAGGTTGTGTTTGTAAACCTCCTATAGGTGGGTACATACTTCGAGAATGTTGTTCATTCTTGGCGTAACGTATCGAATGTTCATCATCTAAAACCAGGTATGGGTCATTTTGTCTACTAATTTGTGATCTAAGTAGTACCTGAGGAGACAAACTAGAATCTACTGTGAGCGTCATATTGTTTGAGCCTGAAGGATTTGTTTGTTGTGTTTGAGTGAATTGATCCAACTCCTCTGTTTGGAAAGATGAGTTATATCTAACCCTTGGCGATGGAGTTTGTGTTGATAATTTATTATCTTAATAGTTGTCACCCCATACCGAGAGTGAGGGTGATGATTGTCTATTAAGTTGAGCATAGTATACCTCAAGACCTAAGAGAGGCCTGCCATATGCATCGAATCCTGAAATATTCAGGGGGTATGTGAATACCTATAGAATAATGGGAAAGAGAGAAGGTGGAAAAAATAGGTAATACAGAAAAGGAAAGCACTGTGCTACTTCACGTTAGTTTTACTAATGTTGCTTTCATGTTGGGTTCACCAATTTTGTACGATGGAAAAGTGACAAGCGAGCGTGGGAATATACAAGTAACTTTTCCTTGCACCCAACCTCCTGAGGTCGTGCTGAGACAGCTAGTGGGGATTGAATATGCGTGGGATGCAGACAAACTAGTTAGGCAATCTAATGTCTTCAACGCGCACTAGTGGAAATTACGAATCTAAGGCAAAGAAGGCCCTCCTAACCTGAACTAGTGTGATAGATCGATCAGCAAGGATGACTTCTCGAAGGCTCCAATTACTATCGAGCTCTGGCGTGATTCGGTCTATGGGTTGTGGAATACGTGGAAAATGACCTGGGATAGTTTCGTGTATGTCTCCAGATAAGGTCATAGGGTGGATGGTAAATATAATTGACTCTATGGGTGATTCTCTGGCCTAGTCCAAAACTCCTTAGCTTCATTAGCTGCTATGTATAACAAGGATAATTGTTTGATGATGATAGGTGGAGTGGAGTAGATCTGAATACTAATGTACGTAGGCCAGCGTCTATGTCTGATTCACCTATGGACTCGTTGGGATGTGGGATTTTTGGGTCACAACTAAATGTTTTCTCTCTTTCAAACCCTTCCAGAGTCATGTGGGCATATATCTAGGGTAATTTGTAGTTTGGTTGATTTAACCAAAACGTGTGTGCTTGGTCGTCTTCTATGTTCAACCCGTGTAACTGGGAACTGATTTGTTGTAAGTTTACCATTGTTCGGAAGACTTGGATCCTAAGATTCTTATCTATATCATTTATTACTATGACGAGATTGGGTTGGGGCATGATTTTCTTGAATACGTATTCTCTGGGCTCTTTAGGTCCCGTGATTGTCATACAAAAGCAACAACGTAAATCCAAATGCAGTGAAGTGAAATTAACTATGTAAAGTGTTTCTATGGCATATATGACTTTTCTATTTTTTTATTTTTCTAATGAGTTTTATATGAATGAAATTGAAGGAGTAACTATTTTAATATATCTAGAAATTGACAATTAATCTAATGATGAATTTAAAAAAAACAAATCAACCAAGTATAGCTACTTGTCTGTGCAGTTGTAAATCTATTCTAAACAATGAAATACCTGATCTATTCTATTTGAAAAACTCTCGATCCTACCTTAGAAGTGAGGAATGAATCATAGTCTCTCAGAAACTATCAATCCCCACAACTTCCCTGATAATATCGAAATTAAAATTGACTGAAATAAAGTGATTGGCTACTCTATTTGATATTCTTCTAATTAGAACTTTGAAAGCTAGAACCTGGATTCTGTAGAATAGTGGTGAATCCTATGGTTTGTGTGATTTTTTCCCCTCAGTGTAATCTCCTCACTCTTTCATGGTCACGTGGACCCAGAAAAGCATGTAATGCTAGCATCAACAAAAGTAGATATTAGGACAAAGGTAGCTTAGGATATAGAATGAATACAATGCGAGTAGAAGAGAGATAGTGCAAGAGTATAGAGCTTCGCTTATGTAATTCCTAGTGGGATTTATTGCGAGTCATGCAACATAAAACATCTAGAACCTGAAACTATCCTGTTTGAAGAACAAAACCTACAACTTTAATGGCTTCCTATTGAAAACAAACTATCCTATTCCAATTGATTTGGATGAAGTGATAAAAATAATTGCACAAGATGGATATGTGGCTTCCTAACAACAAGACAACATTAACTAAGCATGTAATGAATGAAACTAAGAATTCTAAGAAAAATGAAAGACTAATCTATTGCAATGAGAAATTTAGAGGCAAATTTGAGGGGCCATTTGCTTGAGCACAAGCCAACTATTTATAGCATTTGCATTTACCTAAGGTAAAAACCAAATTGATCTCTTAAACTATAAACAATGGTAAAACACTATTCCAGGGAGCTAGAATCATTAATACAAGCCCAAGGGGGTGAAAAAAATCTGGTAAATGTTGAATTTTATGTGACTCATGTTAAAAGAGCATTCTAGAAAATGCATAAAGGACCGCCGCCCTGAGCAGGGCGGTAGGTTCGTAACTGAAGAGAAAAAGGAAAAGAAAAGAGGGGAAAAGGGAAAAACAAAGCATGCAGGGGCTAAGCAGGATATGCGGGATGATAACGCATACTTGGAGAGATTTTTTTGATCCCGAAAACCTTGCGAGGATACCTGTATCATCATTGGGGTACATGTTATATTGTTCCGGCGGTGCAGTACCCTACAATTTTGGGTACATACAATCACCTTATCACAAACCCAATCATTTCCCCCTTTTATCCTCTATGAAATCATATAGAATCCCAAAACCACCAATTAATCATCTTTCTCCAAATTTCCCCTATCGACGTTGGTTTCCCTAACTGGCATCGGTTCCCCCTTCATCATAACCCGTCACCAGACCAACGTCAGTTACTATATCTCCTTCCATAATTTTTCTTAACACCCCAAAAACCATCACAAAATACTTGCCCAAGTCAGATAATCTACTTGAAACCTCTCCATAGACCTCCCCATCTCTCTGTGTATACATAGAGAGAACCTAGACAAGTGTTTATGATATTCTACCATTTCCATAGAAATTGAGATCGGTTATCCCTAACTGGTATCAGTTATAGATAAACCATTATCGGTCACACCCTAACCGACATTGGTTTGTATGTCTAGAAATATAGCTTAGACCAACAAGCTAATACCCATTTTCCAGCATCCTAGAATCACTTGTAACCTTTACCAGACCTTACCTAGATCTTGTACTAGACCTGTAACCCAATACCAGCCAATCACCTGGCCCGTTTTGACTTTAAACAACCTTTTGAACAATATTTATTATTATTTTGTATGAGATACCAAAATCGTTTCAATTACAATAGGATCTTTATTTCATGCATATTTTGAATAACATTAAAATTTTTATATAAAACTGGATTGACAACCTGTTCAAGAAGCATCACGCTTCCCAGATCTAGCTTGCACTAGGAATTCCACTCGTTTTTTTAACTCTGTTTGGTGGTATTGTTTTTCATTTTATAGGTAGTTCCTCCTAGACAGAAGGGAGTTCTTGTAGTCAACTTTGATCAGGAAATCAAAAATGTGCACACAACCTTTAACTGACATCACAAAA
This sequence comes from Taxus chinensis, assembly GCA_019776745.2. Lineage (NCBI taxonomy): Eukaryota > Viridiplantae > Streptophyta > Pinopsida > Cupressales > Taxaceae > Taxus > Taxus chinensis. Next base: position 482,165,050 of record CM034154.1, on the reverse strand, counting down.
GGTATTCCTCCTTGGCCTTTTACCCCTTATATGTTTCATTAATTTTTTAAGAATCTTGTGAAAAAATGACATCATGTTCCAAAGATGATGAATTTAAAATGGTCATAAATAATCTCTCCTCCTATTTTTATACTTCAAGTGATGTAAAAATGTAGCATGAAAAAATGGAGGAATTCAAAGAATCAAACTCTCTTCCTGATGTAATCATGAATGATCAAATGGAAGAAGTCCACTCTTTTTTCAAATATGAGGAGAATTAACATTTAAACACAACCTCTACTCATTTGGGGAGAAAAATCATCATCATGGCGAAAACAAAGCCTTTTATCTTTCACCTGAGCAAGAAGATTCAATAATGGATGGTCAAGATGTAGATGAAAATTCTTCTCATACTACTGACCTAACATAGTTATCTGCTTCTTACCAAGAAAAAGATGATATGGATTTTGAGGTTGAAGGAGTGCCCTTCCCATGAAGTTTGGACATCTTCTCCTTGTAAGTAGGTTTCATGAATCAAGTATGCTCATGTTTACAAGAAAGTGAATATTTGGCAATGCAAAGCATGGAAGAGGTGAACAAGAATTTTCAAATAAATCATGGACCCATATGGATCATATTTTTAACCATCTCTTGGAGGCACAACAATAATATTCTTCCAATGAAGATAAAAATAATCCTATGGAAATTTCGAAAGAACTATCTGTACAAGATATATTGAAGGATGTGGAAGAAACTGAAGATCTTCAAATCAGTCTTGAACTCTTTACCTGGACTATGGATATACAAGAAAAGTATGAATCAATTTGTTCTTCTTATTTTTTTGGGCCAATTTTTGATGTTGAGATGGAGCAGTTGGATAATCTTAATGAATTTCCTAATACTCTGGTTGATGAGAATGGACATTAAATCTTGTAATTTTCTTCCACATCATGTGAAGAAGTTCATGAGTGCAAAATCATTTATTTTAATCTCCTTTGGACATCTATAGTTTTGAAGACAACACCTCTACCATGAAAGAAGATATCTGGGAAAACATTGAGCTGATTTGCATTGAATAAAGTTGTTTGAAACATGGAAAAAATCTGCAACAATGTTGGGAGTATATTCAAAACCAACTTTCTCCCATCATTTCAGAATGGTCCATTCATTAAAACCAAGAGTTCATATGGAAAAATCCAATGAAGGGTGAATATTTCTTACATGGTTAAACCAGAAGCAGAAATTTTGAAAATTATATGAAGATGGACTCCGAACGAATACATATTGGTGAAAATTTCTCTAGACAAAAAGTGAGAGTATGCATGATTCTTTCCAAATAATCCAAAATTAGACTGCACTTACCTTCTTCCAAGCTCTGATTCATCTTGACCATGTTGTCATGCTGCAACAATATATTAAGGATGATGAAGACCTTCGGCTCAATGATTTAACCTCCATGTCTGAAAACACTTTCTCAGAGAAATAAAGTGAGATGTTTCAGTAATTTCTTGAATGGGAAGAAAATTATTTTTTTCTCACTCCCAATTGTTTTTCTGATATAAGAAAAAAATTGAATTTTAAATTTAAAGAAGATGAATGCCTTCATGACAAGATAAATTTTACCACTCTTGAAAACATGGAAGAACGGTGTCAAATGGTCATAGGACGTAAAGTGGGAGCATCGAGGTACAAGAGTTTTGAGAAAGTGATGAAGTATTCACTTAATGCAAGAACATTTTTAGTGTAGTGTGAGTATGAATATGGAACTATGGTCAAACTTATTCTTCTCAAGCCATGCAAATACATCACCAAATCATGGTTTGATCAAATAATAAATTTTTTTCTTCAAAGGTCATACTTCAATCCATTATTTCATGATGACGTGTACTTTTCTCAACCTATTGTTGGGTATGTGTATATCCTTTTCTCACCTCTATAAATGTCCACTTTTGTATATAATTTCCTTTATGTGGTGTGTGTCTTTCCTTTCTATGTGCATTTTATGTTTCCTTCTTCTCTCTCTCTCTCTCTCTTGTAAGTTGTACATGACTCTACAGTGCCCAATGAATAAGGCACTGGTCCTTGTTTCGAAATTTTTAGATTTTTGGATTCTCCATGTCATGTCTTCACTATGCTCATTCCATGTCATGTCCCCAAGATAGAGTCAGTTTTTTTCATGCAAATGTGAAACAAGGAAATTAACAATTTCCAAGCATGACAACTATACCCATGTGTTAATTTCTTCAAGTATTACCATTCTAAGGCACCCTAGGTCTACCCAGTCAGTCTAAGTGAATTCCCAATTAATGTTATCTCATCACCTTAGGTGATTTAGGAAATTACATTCATTCCCCTAGGTGATTTTAGGAGTTCATTAAAAGTTACAAGCTTCAGGCAGTTGTGGGAAGGGTTATCACTGGCTTTCCTAGGAATGGAACAACCCCACGGAGCGGAAAAGACAAGACAAACCATAAAAATAGGTGATTAAAAGGCCTTTGTGTAGATCAAGAATTTCCACGCTTGTTACCTGTCCAAGTTAATGTACCAAAATAAACACAAAAAACCCTAAAAAAATCAAATGAAATCAATACTTGATAGATAAGACAAGATCCGAAGATGTAGATGGAAAAGGAAGCCGATGTAGACAAAATGGGTGCACACGAGAAATCCTATAAAGTAGATATGAGAAACCTACAAGACACAGACACTTGACATAAAAAGACAACGTTAAAAGATATTTGGGTGGACTACCTAAAAAGTGGGTCTGGGAAGTGATAAACTCCCTCGGTGGATTTCAGTCCACATTTTCAATTAAAGAAAGAAGCATACATGCTAAAACATGTAAGTAAATGTCTAGATTTTCTGATTAAAAATGATAAGAAGAATGTAAACAGTAGACAGAAACCAACAAAAATCAGGAAACTATGAAAACAATGTTGGATTTGTGTTACCGGAGTTCTTTTACCTGTCTACAAGCTGATCGGCATTGATTGGGTGAATCAGCGTCAATTAGGCTCAATCAGTGTCGACTGGGCTTGGTCGGCATTCACTAGGGGAAAATTACAGGAAGGTTGAGACATGGACAATGAAGGCTAGATTGTCAATGTCTGCTAGAGCTGCAGGAGCTGTAGGGATACTGACAAACCTCCACCTTAGCTAGATGCAGGAATAAAGTCACCAATAGATCGATGGAACCTCACGATGTTGATGTTGTGGGAGCAGAGTAATGGTATTCCTCTCAGGGATTGATCTGGAAAAAAATATCTCTCGCTTGATAAATGATGCTCAGGCTTGATGCTCATAACTCTTTGTTGTTCTCTTTTTTCTAACCAAAACTAAATTTTGGCCTTGTATTTATAATCGGTGCTGACCGAGGAACAATCGGTGCCGTTTCAAAAAATCAGCATCGACCGAATACCAGTCGGCACCGATCAGGGAACAGAATCCCAAAATCGCCAAAAATGATGATTTGGAAAGATGAAAGTGTATCCTTCTGAATCAAATATAGGAAATATCCAGCTGCACGGTTTGGGGGGAGGAGAAATAGCGGGGATAGATGGATAGAATTGATATGGGAGGTTAGGAATTGATATGGGGTAGATAAGTGGTTAAGATACATGTAAACAATATAATTAAATAGTTAATATTTAATTATCCATGGATGAAACACAATGGGGTATAATAAACGTAAGATAGATGTTTAATTCAAATATTTAAGTAATACCCTAAGGGAGAAGTGGTGATATAAAAGTGCCCCAGGTTACCCGAGAGGATAAACGAACCCAGGGGACACTAAATTGGGTAACCAAGTTTAGGTTTCTACATTTTGCCCCTTTTTGTTGAGTAACTTGCGATAAAAAAAGTTCCAAGACAAAAATAAGGAGTTGGAAGAAATGAAGAACAATGATGATGTGATCCCCCTCAAACTAGGGATGGGATGAATCCCAAAAGAACAACTGATCCCAAATTTGAAAAAGGTAGATGAAAATGCAAGATGCCCCAGCTAGATATCTGGAGTGAATCTAATTATTGATGATGCATGAAAACAATAAAAAAGGTAGTAACCTAAGGACCTCACCTTGGGAGGGCAGACTAGATGGTCTTCATATGAGATGATGTTAGTACCTATAGACCCATGAGTGGAAGGAGGGGTGCAAGATAGTAGCAACTAAAGAGTGACACATTGGTAGGGACAACCAGATGGTTTACGAATCAGATGACGTTAGTTCCTACAGACCCACTATCTTTAAGCTGCCAAAAATGTGAGTGACCCATGTGTAGGGAACAGACTTGAAATGGGTGATAATATTTAAAATATGTGCCAAAAGGCAACACCCAGGTGATAATAATGATCAGATAAACAAGCCAAGCATCAACACTTTAGCAAAAAAAATGAGGAGACCTTCCCGTTGGAAGAATGTGATGTGAGAAGGAAATAATGGAACCAATCAGTGACGATTTCCCTCAATCGGCATTGACTAAACTAATCGACGATGACCAGAAAAATCAGCACCGATCGTACCGCAACCATATAAGTATGGGAAAGGGAAACATTAATGATTTATTTACACTGCGACGATTGATTTAGAAAGAGTCAAAAATTGATTTTGAGCAATATGGAAGCCTCTGGGAGCAGCCAGAAGTAGAAGAGGACACGACCTGGGGTAAGTGGATCTACCCGAGCCTTGTGTATATGTTTATCATCAAATAACATACTAGGATGCTAGTTTTTAGAAAAAAAATAGGATAAGTGAGAGGCCAGAGTGTTTTAGACACTCAGCATCCCAATCAGCGTCGATTGGAAAAATCGACACCGATTAGGTTCAATTCACATCGATTAGAATTTTGATCGATGTCAACTAATTTGGATCGATGTCGATTGAACTCAATCAGTGCAGATTGGGTTGATTAGATGTAGAAAGTAAAGAAATGTGTTTTTGATGCTTCGATTTGAATAAATGAGAAGCTAACACCATTCATGATGTCGTGGATGCAGGCATGAGAGGCTTTACATATGCGGGATGCTATTCTCGAGCTTCTAGAGACTATTATTCCTAATGTGACAGACACCGATTGGCATCACCTGGAGCTAGCCGAGCTTGGGGGATTCCATTACTATTGACAAGTGCCTCGAGATGTAGAGTTGATGTGAGCATTGATACAACGATGGGACATAAGGACATGCACATTCTGGTTTAGGATGGGTGAGATGACCATCACCCACGAGGATATCTATAGGATCCTTAGGTTACCGATTACCAGTGACCTAATAGAGACCACTCCACGAGAGCAGTAATAGAGGGCTCTCAGACGATTGTATGGAGATAGGGCAGATGATTCAGAGATAGTGTCTAGGGTGGTGAGAATAGCCTCACATTATAGATAGGATGATACCAAGAGTAGATGGATAACACTGATTTAGATGGTGATCTCCTATTTTTCTCTACCATATTTAGGAGGCAGGAGATTTCCACTTCTTTTACTAGACTGTGTCTATGACATCCTGGAGTTTAAGTAGGTGTTCACGTTTGTAGATGCCTTAGTAGCATAGATATATCATGAGTTGTGGATGTACACCACAGGTAAGAAGACAGGTATTGATGTTGGCTTTGTGCTCCATTGCTGGGCATATGAGCATATACCAATGATCAGGCCATCAGGGCTTCCATGGACACCAGTAGTAGAGGGGGCCCTCGATTATGGATTCCGGTGATGGTGAGTAGACATGGCCCTAGGAGATACAGGGAGATCTACAGAGTGGTATACTGAGTGATTCAAGATGCTGACACCAAAGCAGGTTATATGGAGACCATATCGGCTCTACCTGACATGGGCCAATTAGGATGCTCACCTAGTGGAGCTGAGATGGAGCAGGGTGGTCAGGGGTCACAGGCCAGATATCTAGGAGCACATCCATTTTATACGGGTGTTAAGGTAGTTTGGTTTAGTACAGATGGTCCCGACCACATATATGCCATATAGGCGAGACAACAGAGAGACCGACCTACCAATTTTGATCCCGACAGATCCACTGAGGGAGGCCCCACCTCCCATAGATAGTGATGATGACATAGGAGTGGATGATGGCTATGTGGCATGGTACTCTATAGAGCTACCATGACACCTCCCAGCATCCATAGATGCAAATGAGAAGGACATAGCTGCAGTGCTGGAGAGATTGGAGGGAGAGCATGCTGCCCTGACACATGCACACCAGGCCACCCTCAAGGATATTAGAGCTCTGACGGAGGAGAGGGATTCAATGATATTAGAGAGAGATACCACACATCAGGAGTGGGATACAAAGATACAATAGAGATATCACTACCATAGGCACAAAGAGGCCCTTAGGACCAAATACGGTGATACAAGTACAACTTCAAAGTCTGGGGCACAAGGTGCGGCAGCAAGATGGCCACCACCACCAGCAGCAGTGCCATTACAAGCACCTGGTATGGTGAGTCTGAGCACCTATCAGGATCTTCTTGTTGAGGTGAAATACTATGAGGATGCCTTGCAATAGCATGGACTTGATGTGCCTCGTTACGGTGCGAGGAGGAGATCAGCAACAACCGTAGTTAGTGGTACATCGGAGGGTGCGAGCACCAGGAGAGATCGAGATGGTGGCAGGGCCCCAGCAGCAGGTGCTTCTAGCTTAGTAGGAGGTGGCTAGGAGAGATAGCTTGGACAAGAGGAGGGTGGAGGAGATAGTGTCTTCCACCTATCTGACTTTACTATATAGATATGTTATTCTTGTATCGATATACTGATGTAGCCTCGATTTGAAGGAATTTTTTATGTATGATATAGATGGCTTGATTAGAAGCCATCCATTCTTTTGTACATGCATTCATGTATATATATTCATCATTTTGTGTTATGTGATTGTACTTATTCATTTAATCTTGATAGATATAGCTAGATGTAGTGTAATTTTGATGGACATGGATACATGTTTATAGAGGATAGATGGATAGATGTGATGTGATTTGATGTGATTGATAGATTGATAAAATAAACATGTTTAAGATATTAATTTAATTTAAATGAGATAGATAGATGGATTCACATGTGTTTTTAATACATGCTTTGATGTGTTTTAGATGAAGTAGATAAGATGAGTATAGATAAATGATAGATTTGACTAAATTAACATGTTAAATGTCAATTTAACTGGATGAACAATAAATAATCATGGGAAATGTTCCTTGTGATAGAAAGGGATGTAACGATATTATCTTTGTTTAGAAATAAAAAACACTACACCTAGATAGGAAAAAGAATGATAAGTTAGGCCCCTAACTGACCATAAATAGAGACCTTGATATAAAAACCAAAAGACGATGCATACAAGGCCATAGATGAGGTTAAAATAAACCTGACACTAGTTAGTCGTAGACCAGATTGAGGAGGTAGATAAGGATGAGAGATCAGTATACATCTTGTCAGAACATATGAAATATCAAATACGTGCACATATGGGGAAAGCAAGATCTCCATATGATCGAAAAATGTCTCATGTCACAACTTCATAATTTTTCTTCTTCTTCTTCTTTTTAAAAAAAAAAGCAAACTAATTGATGTGGTAAGTCTACTAGATAGAGAAAGATTGATCGATACAGGAAGTATTTCATAGATGCTAAAAAGTGAAAAAACTGGTGAACAAAGGAATTTTATTACCGCAAAGGATGAAAATTCCATAAAACAAATAGCCGTCCTTCAAGGGAGCGGTCTGTATTTTGATTTTGATGATAGCCATCCTTCAAGGAATGGTCTATATTTTTTATTTTATTTGGTAAGGCATAGATAGCTATCCTTCGAGGGATCATTCTATCCTGTAGGACTAGGATAGCATCTTTTTTTTTAAAGCTTTGGAAGAAGTCGAGTTTAGACCAGATAAACCATATAGAGGGGAAGGAAATGTATACAAGCACGTATTCATGCCCCAAAGTTGTTTTGATCAAGATGAACACCTAGGGGGGATGAAGTAGTAAGGAATACATCCATAAGTAAAATTCCATGAGTAGAGCCGTGGTACTCATATTCAAGGTATAACAAACATAACATGGAGAACCACATAGTTCCGAATCACTACGAAATGTATGACTGGTTGCAGATGGATGAAGAATTTGTTTTGTGACTAAAATCATGTAAGATAGATGTTAACAATAGAAGGGCCTCAGATGCAAGGCATTAAGAGGTTCCATTTTAGGTACACCATCCATGGAAGATAGGCGATAAGCCTCAGACCCATATTTATGAGTGACAACACACGAACCCATCCAGTTAGAAGAAAACTTACCACACTGACTCCATTCTTGTGTAGTGACATTTTGGTTTTCTTTAAGAACAAGATCACCAATTTTGAAGTCATGGTGCCAAAAGTGCTTGTTATAAGCACATTTGACATGTTCAAGATAGACTTGATGATGCTCAAGAGCATTGAGATGTCACTCATCTAGCAACTCAAGCTGCACTAGGTGATTTTGATGACAGTCATCATCAGAGACAAATTCTCTGAGAGAGACACGAAGAGATGGAATCTAGACTTCCAAAGGAAGGAAAGCCTCAGACCCATAGATGAGAGAGAAGGGATTAGCACTAGTAGGAGTATGAATGCTAGTCCGATAAGCCTAGAGAGCAAAAGGGATATGTAAATGCCAATCCCTACCAGCTTGAGTAGTTACCTTGGTAGGGCTATTACGCAAAGTTTTATTGGAATCCTCAGCTTGGCCGTTAGATTAGGGATAGTAAAGAGAAGAAAAGCTAAGTTTGATATTGAATGTGTCACAAAGGTTCTGTAAATCAATGTTTTTGAAAGATTTACCACTGTCTGTGATGATTTTGTGTGGGACACCAAAGTGACAAATGTTGTGTTGATAGACAAAATCAACAATGGGTTTAGCTTTGGTTAATGAAAGACGAATAGCTTCCACCCACTTAGTGAAGTATTCTATGGTAGTAATGATAGATTGATGATGCTGTGAAGATCAGGGACTGATGAGACTGATGAGATCAAGACCCCATTCTGAAAAAGGCCACAAATCTGATGCAGGTTGCAAAGCTCGACTAGGGATATGTGTAAGATTGGAATGTCATTGACACTTGACACATTTATTAGTGTATTCGCAACAGTCTCAATTAAGAGAAGGCCAATACTAACCTAAATTTAAGATGTGTTTAGCTATGGCCAAGCCGCTAAAATTTCCACCATAGATACCATCATGGACTTCTTTGATGGCTTTAGAGGATTTAGTGGTTTTGAGGCACCGAAGCAAAATACCATCAAAACCACATTTGTAGAGGATTCCACCTAGAATAGTATAGCGATTAGCGTGTAGGATAAAATATCTTCTACCATTAGAAATTAGATTTGAAGGAAGCACTGAATGGGATAGATAATCAAAAATGTGCTGATACCACTCATCTTGAGTATTGGTTGTGATGACATTGATTAAAGTCGACTGCCTAAGATGAGACAGTTGGTCTAAATGCTAAACAACCACATAAAGTTGTGAGTCTTCGGTAAAAGGAGGAATAAGCGAGGCTAAATAATCCATTGTATCTTTGAATCGGTTCACAATGCAAGGAATAGCTTGGATAGTAAATTTATCAAAATATTGAAGTTGAACGAGAACGATATCACGATATTTTTGAAGGATATCATTTTTACACTGATAGGCACTAAATACTTGATTAATGATAAGCTCAGAATCACCGAAGATGTCGATATGGTGACTGCCAAGATTAATGGAATTTTGAAGACCTAAAACAAGAGCTTCATATTCATCCATATTATTGGTACACTTAAAGTTAAGCTTGTGTGTGACAGGGATAGGTGCACCCTAAGGAGGAGTCATGACGAAACCTAAACCTCCCCCTTGCTGACATTTGGACCCATCAAAGAAGAGTTTTAATTTAAATGGAGACAGACCAAAATTGATTTGTTGGATGTACTCATCTGGGAATCGAGTAAGGGGGACTTGAGTTTTCGAAAGAGGAGTATTAGCTAATTGATCTACAATGACCTAACCCTTGATAGATTTTTGCAAGATGAACTCGAGATCAAACTCTATCATGATCATGAGCCAACGAGTAATACAATCATTGTGATAGGGATTTGCATGCATTTTCTTGAGTGGATTGACACTTGTAACAATATAATTTTTGTGATTAAGGAGATAGTGACAAACTTTAGAAATCATAAAGAAGAGAGCACAACACATATTTTCAGCTTTGGAATAACATGTTTTATACTCATGAAGAGTGTGACTCATATAATAGATGGCTTTTTCTTTACCACTAGCATCCCGATGCGAGATCATGGCTACAAGAGCATGATCAGTCACAAAAATATAATGATAGAATGGCTCCCCCTCATGTGGAGGTGTAAGCACAGGTGGTGAAATAAGATAAGCTTTGAGATCACCAAAGGCCTTTTGGCAACACTCATCCCATTCAAAATGAACATTCTTATGGAGGAGATGATGAAAAGGTTGACAACAATTCGATAGTTACGAGATAAAACGATGCACTAATTGAAGGCATCTTTGAAGACCATGGATCTGATTTAAGTTGGAAGGGGGAGGCATCTTGAGGATAGCCTTTATTTTTGTGGGATCAACTATAATGCCCCTAATAGAAATGATAAATCCTAAGAGTTTACCAGTGAGAAAACCAAACATGCATTTAGATAGATTTAGGTGAAGCCAAAAATGAATGAGCCTCTCAAAGAGAGGTGTAAGAATGAAAAGATGATCTTGATGGCATTTGGACTTACCGAGGAGGTCATCAACATAATATTCCATATATTTGTGTAAGAGATCATGGAAGATGTAGGTCATTACACATTGATAAGTTGCTCTTGCATTTGTAAGACCGAAAGGCATGACACGATAACAAAAATTCCCCCAAGGAGTTATGAAGGAAGTCTTATATTGGTCCTCTGGTGTGATGAGAATTTGATTATATCTAGAGAAACCATCCATAAGAGAAAGCATCTCGTGACCTACAGTTAAATCCACAAGTTGGTCGATACTAGGTAGAGGAAAATCATCTTTCAGACAAGCAAGATTAAGATCTCAAAAGTTGGTGAAAATTCAAATTTTATCAGTAGCTTTGGTTACTGGTACTACATTTGAAACCCATTGTGGATAGTCAATGGATTGGATGAAGTTAGTGGAAAGAAAGCACTGTAACTCTTCTTTAACAAGAAGGGCTACACGAGGATGCATTTTACGTAATTTTTGTTTAACCAGTTTGATGTCTAGAAGAGTAACAATATTGTGGACCACAATATTAGGATCGAGGCATGGCATATCTTCATATGACCAAGAAAAATCTTGGTGATGGCTGGAAAGAAAGGTGGTGAAGTCCCCTAACTCCTGTGGATTAAGAGATTGGTTGACCTTAATGATGTGAGGGTCTTTAGAAGTCCCTATATTAAGGTCGACAGTGGCTTCATTGAGAAGCGTAGATGTGTCAGAAGGAATGGTTTTAGGAAGATAAGAATCCTCTTCCCCTAGATAGGTGAGGACAGAATCATCATCCACAAAGTGGATAGTGTTGATAGTGGGAGAGTCGTCTCAAATTATTTCAAGGAAGACTAAAGGTATGGAGGTGGATTTGCCATTAGTTTTATAGGTCGGTGGACCTAAGGAAATGGTATGGACTAAAAAAAAGTTAAGTGGGATGGAAATGGTGTCATCCACATCAAGTGATGCTTCTGACCTGACGGGAGAAGATGGTTCCTCAATGGAAAAAGGATCATCAAGAATGGTGACGGTGGATTTTGAGAGATGTTTAAACCCTAAACCAAATTTTTGATGTGGTATAAGATTTGGAATGGATGCGAGTTCATGCACACCCTATTCATACTTTCCCAGGCCAAAGCCCTTCCAGGCATATTGATATAGATAAGTTTTTGTGAACGTAGGATTCTATAGAAAATCAATCCCTACTAAATAGTGCTTGGCCCTAAGGGAGAATCCAGATGATAGTGATGTGTATCAAGACCACCGTAGATGAAGTTAGTCTATTGGTTGGGTAGACCAATGGTGATGATGTGACCAAGACCTGGCTGATATTCTGGTTGTTTGTCTAGTCTACCATACTTGTTATGTTTGAGATGGGCATCAAAAGAGAGAAGATGAAGCTCTCCTAGCGAAAAACACTGCAAAGTTTCTTCCAAATTTTTTAAATTTGGTAGTTTTGTTATAGGTATGGAAGAGGATGAAGCATTTTCAAGAGAACAAGCATTCTCCTTTGGAGGGGAAGACCCTATGGTCATGTCACATTGTGCAGAAGGGAAAGGATCTCCTGGATGAGTATAGATTTTTCCCTCATATTTATATTTTAAGCATCGATGGATGGTTGATGGGATGCAATGCATTGTATGAATCTAGGATCATCTGAGGATCATATTGTAGTGGAATTTTCCTTCAACAATGTAAAAAATCTCGTGAAGCAGTTTCTTACCTACCTGAATGGGTAGGACTATAGTTCCTAAAGTAACTGCCAGTTGATCGTTAATTGATCGAAGGGCGAAAGGTGGTGGTGACACTACGTTCTTTGGTAACTTAATTTTCTTGAATGTGTGGGAGGAAATGATGTTAAGTGCAGCACCACTATCGATCATAGTGCGTTTTAACGTAGTGTTGTTGATTTGAACTATAATAAAGAGGGGAGCCTCTAAATCCTCAGAGGAAAGGGGAGGGATTTTAGAATCCTCTAAGGAAATGGAAGTTGATGGTCTATTCAATCCAACAACCATCTCAAAAGGCTAGGGCTCATCTAAATTCACTATGATATGATGCAGATTATCAATCAGAGCCTGGTGATCCTGTGGAGATGATTGAATGAGGTCAAAAAGAGAGATTTTGACCGAAGCATGGGTAAGTTGTTTCATAACACTTTCTTCAACTGACAAGGGAATATGAGCCTAAGGTGAAGCATGAATAGAAACATGAGGTCTCAGGGCTGATGAGGAAAGAGGAACTCCTTCAGGGGCCACAGAAATGAAAACCCGTGGTTGAGATGCTGTAGATGATGATGGATTATCATATTGTTGTGCTCTAGTGGCGATATGAATTGTGTCTGTTTGAAAAGGTGGAAGATCATCCAGAGTGTAATTAATAGAATTAGAGGTCTGGGTAGACCATTCGGTCTCAAATGTAGTTGAGATGATAGGAGATACTTGTTCCTCCTCCTCTTCCAGTAGAAGATCACTTTCTTCCAAGAGATTGCTAATGACAGATTGAAGGGCTTTACATCCCTTAGTGTCATGACCTGGAGTGTGGTGGTAAGCACAAATCAAATCAAAGTTAAACTAGGAAGGTTTTTCTCCTTAAGGATTATAGGGTTTGATCAGAGGAAGAGATATAGATGAAGATTGGATAAGTTGGTGAAGAATTTCAGTATAAAATCTGGTAGACAAAGATGAGGACAGAGATGATGAAGGTGCCTCTTTTGCCTTAACAGACTGTCAAGGTAAAAGAATCTGCATATCTAGTTTGATAGTCTTTTTAGGGATCATTTTACTTTTCTGGACATTGGGAAAAGTAGCCTTGGGCGCTTGAGATGGAAGTAAGTGAGGCAAGATTTATTTCGGTGGAGGAGGAGCTCCTAAGATAGATTTTTAAGATGACGAAGATGTGACAAGTTTTGTGGTCTTCACAGATGAAGAAGGCTTCTTATTTGAAATAGATGATGATTTATATAAGATTGATTTAGATGAGGGAGGAGCTCCCAAAATAGGTATGATAGGAGGAACAAACGGTGCCTTAGCTTTTGGTGGTGAAGATGATGGTTCTGATAAAAGAGGTGACATCTTTCTAGTGGGTAAATCCACTTTACAAGGCCCCAGTGAAGATGGTGTTGTAGAAGAAGACACCTTCTCAGTGGATAAATCCAATCGTTTATGAGGCGCGAAGAGATATTTTTGAGGGAAAGCACTAAGAGTCTTAATAGTCTGAAATATTGGTTTTCCTTTTTCAGGGATGGTGACAACTTCAACCGCATAAGGTGATTCTAACCTTTTTGGGGGAAGTAGATGGGGAGATACCAATGATGCAATGTTAGACTTCAGTTGTCTCAGTCTAAGTTTAGGAACCAAAAGTATAGGTTCCAGTGTTATTTCTTTAGATTTTTCCTTAATAGGAAAGGCAACATTGGTGATGGAAGAATTGGATGATGAAGAAGTAGTTCCTTGTGAGGGAGATACTTCCGGTATAGTAATTGTGGGTGTAACTATTGTAGGAAAGGAAACGGGAAGATTCAAAATTGAAGACGCTTCCGTCGGTAGAGAAGTTGGTACGACTATAGGTATGTTCAGCAATGGCATAGTTGTGGCAAGAATGGGAGCAACATAAGTACATGTATTCGTAGTGGAAACTTGAAGGGATGTAAATGCCTCAAGCATCGAAAGAATGTCTGACAATGAGACAGATGAGGATGACATTGTCTCTGGTATGGATGGAAGATCAGATAAAGAGGCAGAGAGAGATGAATCCATTTTTAACAATGGAGGAATATTCAAAGACAAATTTTCTGAAGATGGTGGAATCTCAGAGATTAACGGAGTAGGAGGAAGTTCTGATTCGGTCAACATGTTTGTAGATGGCTCAGGGTTAGAAGAATATTCTTCAGTAGAAATGAAGCTGATAGTATGAGTGTTTGGTTTTTGATACCTTGTAGTTTCATTGTTAAGGGAATGATTGGGAAAAGGTTGTTTAAAGACATCAAGCACTTGATTTTGGGGAGCATTTGGGTTATCCAGAATGAGCTCACCTTTATCAATTAATTTTTGGACAAGATTTTTGAATGTCTGACATCGTTCAATGTCATGACCTTTGCTTCTATGATAAAGACAAAAATCATTTTCCCTATACCAGAATGGTCGTTCTTCGCTCTCATCAAAATTTCTAACAGGGGGAAGTTTGATCATGTGAACTTCCAACATTTTTTCTAAGATAGAAGCATATGATTCCCCCAACGAAGTAAAATATCAAGATGAGGAGGGTCCTTTTTGAGAAGATGAAGAGTCTCTCTGTGGCGTTTGATTAGAAGTGTTATCAACTCATGATGTTTTTAATATGATAGCGTTGGTGGACCCCTAATTCTTGTCTTTGTTAGAAGCAGAAGGGTTTGATTTTGTAAACTGAGAAAAATCTGGTTTAGATTTACAGTGAAGTTTTAACATCCCTTGTTCAACGGCATGAGACTCAAGTTTGCGTGACATTGTCAAGGCTTCTTCAAATGTGTGAAAGGTTTTAATCCTTAAAGTGGAAGAAATATGATTAGCACAAGATCAAGTAAACAAATCGATCTATTGAGATTGAGGGAGGGAGAAAGACAATTGATTTATTATACCTCTCCAATGAGAAACAAAGTCTACAATAGACTCGTCATCGAATTGACGAATGTTATAAAGATCTGTAATCGAGATCTTATGTGTGATATTTATTGAGAAGTTTTCAAAAAACATCTGAGCTAATTGAGAGAAAGAAAATAGGGAGTGTTGGGGAATGTTATTGTACCAGTCTAAAGCCGGCCCTGCTAGAGACATAGGGAAAGTACGGAGCATAAGCTCCTGATCCTGGACTATAAGGTAGCAATCATGCTTGAATGCTCACAGGTGCTATTGAGGATCCTCTCGGCTATGAAATTTTGAGAACTTAGAAAGTTCCCATTAGGGAGAATAGTGCTTAAAAGCCACTGATGGATGAATCAGTTCATTACATACTTCTTCAAAAGAGTATGAAGGATGAGCCCCTTTGGTGGATGCTTCTAGGTCTATGATTTTCTTGAAAAGAAATTAGACGATGTCAAATTGAGGAGGGGGCAAGTTAGTATGTCCTGCATAAGAAGCAAATGGTAGGTTTTGTTGAGGCGTTAATGGGGGATTCATCTGCTGATTAATAGGATGATAGGAGGAATAACCAAGTGTTTTGGGTGACACCTGGTGAGGTATTTGTTGTGAAGGAGCCTATATATAAATAGGATGTGAGATGACAATTGGTTGAGAGAAAGGTGGTTGAATGAAAGACGAAGCCTGTGATTGGTGGGCTCCTATACTTGTCGACTGAATTGGAATAGATGAGGAAAATGGGTGTTGATTTGATTGGATATGGTGGGGAACAAACTCTGAATGAGGTTTTTGACTACCGGATTGGTTATTAATGGTACTGATGCCAGAGGATAGGTAAAGGTCACTGTCATTAGAGGATTGGAAGAAAGACCAGTTGGAGGACGAGAAGAAGGAACCAACTGACTCATAGAAGGGGGTTTATTCACAAAGAGGTACTGACCCTGAGACACAATAAATGGCATAGAAGAATTAATAACAATCTGTGAGAGTGCGGATGCACTCATCATAGCTAAAGAAGAGGTCCTCTCAAAAGTAGGTTGTGGAGTAGCCAAGGTAGTTGTGGCACTAGGGATAGGCAAGATCATTTGAGAACCAGTCGACATGGTCGGTGGAAGAGAAAAAGGAGGCATAGATGTGCCACCCTCTTTCGTGGTTAAAGGTGAGAAAAAGCATGCTAATTGTTCTATAAAATCATGGGATGGTTCATGAGAATAATCGTAAACTTTCTGGATTGGTAGTTCCTGATCAGATATTTGAACAGACTTATGCACTAAATAGTCCATAAGGGCTACTAGATTGTGATCAAGGAGCGCTTGAAATGAAGGATCTCCATGAGGAACATACTCTATATCAGAAGTAGATGATACCTCTGAAGGACTGGGGGAAGTTGAACATGATGGGATCACTTTAGGATGATAGAAAGGATTATATGATCAAGATGGGGAACCAACTAATAGTGGTCCTGAGGAAGACCCGAGGGGTGCCGAAACATCCACAATAGTGGTGATCTCGGATGAAGAAGTGGCCATTTGAGCCATTTTTCTAGATTGTGACCGGGTGATGATCGTCATAAACAAGTAGAAATATAGAAAAAAGGATTGACCTAACTAATGCATAGACAATTCAATCAGCGTGGGTGATTATCTTTTTTTAATTTTTCATGCTTCTAAGAAAGAAAATATTAGGGAAGGCTTTTTAGAACAGGAACTAATCAGATAGCCAAACTAAGGATGGTTTGGGGAATGTTTTGGTGAGGAGTCCCGAAGGCACTTCAGTAAAAGACCGGTATGTGGCTTGATATAGGGGCCTACCCCTGCACTTCACACACCACTGCGATAAGGGAGTCAGGTGCTTTGCTAATATATACCAGAACTTCTGTGAATTTATATCACAGCTCGAGTACCGTGTAGGCTCTTCCTCCTGGATGTCACTTCTAAGTAGGTGAGGCCAGGGAAGGAATTTTTGTTAAAATTCTTTATACCTAGTGATTTTGGCTTTGTCTATAAGGGTGAAGAATAAAAATCAAATAGTGTCACTACCGATTTTGATCAATTTTCCAACCTATTTAGAAAACTATATGAAGAACATATAGTAGAAATGACAAAACAAGAAGTTCTTTTTAAGCACTAAAAATGAAGTGTTTGATTTTGATGAAGACTAGTCAAAAAATTTCTTTCCCAAATGCGATTTAATTATATTTAAGAACCAAAATCGAAATGTTTGAGTGTGCTAGAAAACAAACAAACAAGTTCTTTTTAAGTTCTTAAAAAGGAGAAAACACCGTAAAAGAGAAATACCTGTACATTTAGCTCTCCAAGGTGTGTGGACTTCAAAAAGCATGTTGTTGAGCTCTTCCCCTTGAACAATCCTGTGAAAAAGCAAAGTGCTCCATAAGAAAAGGTTAAGCAAACACACAAACAAATCTAGAAAGATATATCCAGATAATAGTAGAATGAAAATTTCTATTTAAGAAACTAGAAAACTTTCAAGGAAATAACAATTTTCCATAAAGAGATGAATCAAAAATGCAGTCTTGAAATCAAATGAAAGATTTACTAATCTTTGAAATAGAAATTGGGATTTAGATTTGTAAGAAAGAAAAAAAACTGACTTTGCAAATTATAAATGAAAGAAGTAAGACCAAAATGAAGGAAGGAAATGCTTAAGGAAAACTGATGAAAATCAATGAAGAAAAAGAACAAAAGCTCAAATCTAGAAAATAAATGGACTTACCAATAGGGGACTTTCATTCAGGTCCCACCGGGCATGCCAAAATGTGGACCAAGAATTTCCGTGCTTATTACTTATCCACGTTAATGTACCAAACTAAACAAAAAAACCCTGAAAAACTCAAATGAAATCAATACCTGATAGATAAGACAAGATCCGAAGATGTAAATGGAAAAGAAAGCCGATGTAGACAAAACAGGTGCACACGAGAAATCCTGTAAATTAGATTTGAGAAACCTGTGAGACACAGATACTTGATAGAAAAATACAACGTTAAAATATATTTGGGTGGACTGCCCAAAAAGTAGGTACAAGAAGCAATAAACTCCCTTGACGGATGTCAGTCCACGTTTTCAAATAAAGAAAGAATCATACATGATAAAAGATGTAAGTAAATGTCTAGATTTACTGATTAAAAATGAAAAGCAGAATGTAAACAGTAGACAGAAAGCAACATAAAATAGGAAACTATGAAAATAATGTTGGATTTGTGTTACCTGAGTTCTTTTACCTATCTGCAGGTTGATCGGAAATGATTGGGTGGATTGGCGTCGATTAGGCTCAATCAGTGTCAACTGGGCTCGGTCAGTGTTGACTAGGGGAAAATTGTAGGAAGGTTGAGAAATGGAAAATGAAGGCTAGATCGTCAATGTCTGTTGGAGCTGCAGGAGTTATAGGGATAATGACAAAGTTGCACCTTAGCTAGATGTAGGAACAAAGTCACCAAGAGATCAATGGAGCCTTATGATGTTGATGTTGTGGGAGTAGAGTAACTATATTCTTCTCAGGGATTGATCTAAACATAATTCACTCTCGCTTGATAGACGATGCTTAGGCTTGATGCTCAAAACTCTCTGTCATTCTCTTTTTTCTAACAAAAACTAAATTCTGGCCCTGTATTTATAATCGACACTGACCAAGGTACAATCAGTTCCGTTCTGAAAAATCGGTGTCAACCGAGTACCAATCGACACCGATTAGGGAACAGAATCCCAAAATGGCCAAAAATGATGATTTGGAAAGATGAAAGTGTATCCTTCTAACTCAAATACGGGAAATATCCCACTGCAGAGTTTGGGGGGAGGAGAAATAGGGGGGATAGATGGATAGAATTGATATGGGGTAGATAAGTGGTTAAGATACATGTAAAAAATATAATTAAATAGTTAATATTTAATTATCCATGGATGAAACACAATGGGGTATAATAAACGTAGGATAGATGTTTAAATCAAATATTTAAGTAATACCCTAAGGGAGAAGTGGTGATATAAAGGTGCCCCAGGTTACCCGATAGGATAAACAAACCTAGGGGACACTAAATTGGGTAACCAAGTTTAGGTGTCTACACTTTGGATATCATGGAAGTGATTCAATAAGATTATATAAGGACATGGAAAAGTTGGGGGTAGTTTCACCAAAATTAGGGTTCACATGCCTAGGCAATGCATAGGCCAAAACAACTGCTAAAATTTAGAAGGTGATTCTGGAAGCTCCGAATGGATTTAGGAGAAAAAAATATTTGGAAATGGAATTCCAATCCCTACAAGATGGTGAAATTATGTTTTTCACAAAAATTTGGTGCATTAGGTCTGAATGTAGTTTTCCTCATACACACATAGAGTACCAAATCAAAAATCCTAATTTTTAGGGATCAAATGGAGGAATGAATACCTGATACTACCACCTTTGGATTTGAAATTCCATTTCTAGTTATTTTCATACAAAATTTCAACAGGAGCTCAATTTATCGCCGTTTCAAGTTTTCCTCTTGAAGCGACTTTGGGAGTTAGTCAAATTTGTGAAGGACACATGTCAGCTCTAGGAGCTTAGCGGGATTTTGTGTCCCTTGTTTCCCTCAAGTTCTAGGACATCAACCAAGTAAAAATTCTCCCATCCCCCATATGACCTCTGGATCCTCATGCGACCTCCAAGATTGCCATTTCATCCCCCAGGTGCTTGCGGGAGCTCAAAGCCTCAACTGTCTGATTTCTGCCACGTTTCATCACAAGGAGTGCCATGGAATTTGATGTCCCTCATGTCTCTCAGAGATTAGGTACATAAAACATGGAAATATGCACCAAACCCTTAAGGAAGACTTCTGGTCACCCATATGACCAACTTCTAGCCCCTCAGTGCTTTAAAGTTGATTGTTTAGCCTTCATTCCATGTCATCGGATATCCACCACATGCATTCACCTTGTTCATCATGGAATTTTATGTCCCTCATGTCTCTTTGAGGTGAGTGATGTCTGGGACATGAAAATATGCCCAACTCAAACTCAAAAAATTGAAAAAAAATCTAATTGTTTGCCGCTTCTTGTTGTTTCTCAATGCTAGAAGAAAAGTTACAAAGAACACCTCAGTCCACCCTTGTTGCTCTGAACTAGCTGAGTCATGGAAACCAAACCTTCCACTCCATGAATATGCATAGGTTTTACACAAAATATTGATTGAAATATCTAGAGTAATGAAGAATGAAGGAATTCTTCATAAACCTCCATTGTTGTGAGACAAAGATTCGAACATATCTTGCAAGCTAGTGTACGAAATGAAGAACCTATTATCACAAAATCACTACACCCCCCAAATTTCTTGAAGGTGAACAAAAAATATAGTGTGATTGGGTAACATGGTATCACCTTTGAAGCTATGGGACTTGGGCTCGAGGTGAACCTCTAGAGAAGGCCGACTTCACCTTCCTAAACTAAGCACTACATGTCATACCCCTTGATTTCCGTCTGTCATATTGTGAAATTGTGTTGTGATTATTGAGTGAATTTTTATGGTGAGACAATAAGTCTTGTTGTGTAGCTGTGTGTGTAGTTGAATGCATGGATGTATTTCCTGAGAAGGATATACACACATACATGTAATCACACATGTAACTACATGACATCACTTATTGCCTGGAATCCGTAATTAACTTTACATTTTCATCTTACCTTTGTTTCTGGTATGGACATAATGAATAGTTACATTGAAGAATATAGGAATTTGGAAGTGCATTGTTATTTCTTTGCTGAACTTGATTGAATTATGTAAACATGGTTTTACATCATTTGATATTGGCCACCTGCCTTGCCCTAAAATACAATTTGATGTAAATTGATATCTTTATTGATTGTTATTTGTGATAATTGAATGTGATAACTTCAATTCTATATTGAGTAGTGACTTGTAAAGGATAAATGAAATTACTCATTACTACAAGGTATTATTTCAGCATGAAATAAGGTTAATGCAAAATGGATGACCCGCTCTCGAGATGAAATTTGTAATCCTTGTATGTAAATACTACATGATTGTTCTAGTTCACCATGTTTAAAATTATTATGTATGGTTCAGCTGTTATTTCATCACCATTATTATCTAGTGGTTCAAATGATGTTTGCAACCCATTCAACTATCATTAAGTTGAGAAAATATGAAATTGTAAACGAAGACTTCAATATTTAACTATTGTGTAAAAATTGGGTTGGCAATTAATAGTGTTAGCTTAAACATTGGTAAGCCTAAAATGGAAAAAATTTATTCTTATTTAAACTATCAGTCAACCAAGACCGCTAAGTGAATTTATATTCTAGGATTATTTCAATATTTGGGGTATAAGACTTAGAGTTTTGGATAAGTTGTATCGATTAATGTAAATAGTGAAATTTTTCATTAAAGATCCATGCACTATAAACAATCATGTTTCAAATAAATCTTGACCCAACAAAGACTCTATACACACCTTAATTGGTGGAAAGTATTAAGTGGAGACATAGTCATCATGCAAGTATACTTGACTTACAAATTGTTTTCTCCATGTTGAATGTTGACTATGAATTGGGTATTATTATATTTATCATGCAAATAGAGGAAGTATTTTATATTCAAAATCCCACTAATTTTAGGGGATAACATTGGTGGTGGAGTAGTAGTTTCAAAAATTCCAACCATGCACTGTATTATTAAATGCATTTAGTTCCTTAGGAGTGATGAAGCTTCTTAGAGAAGATAACTACATGCATTCCATTTGGTCATTCAAGTTTTGTCTTGTGGAGTTAAGAAGAAGATGAGGAAAACTACATTCAAACTCTATGAATTTTTGAGAAGGAACTCGAGCTCCAGCTCAAGTATTTTTCATGCAAGTTTAAAATCAATTGAGGGATCTTCGAATTGGGTTAAAAATGCATTTTGGGACTATTTTGGGGATGTTGTGAATATATTTCGGTCACCATTTTCGTTAGGATGAACTTGGGGGAAAGATTCGCTAAAAGTGCTTCACGTGCCTAAATTAATTTTAAAATGAGATCATTAACGCTTTCTAGGCATGATAAACTTTAATCCCTTCTTTAGCAGTTTATTCCATTGCAAATTTATGTAAATGAAATTCCTTACAAGAGTTTTGAATGTAAAAGAGATTTGGGTTTTTGGGTTGTTAATTTCTTGTAAATAGTTATGTCAAGGTATGTAAAAGATTTTCCTGATAATATTAAACGTGTGGTATTTATACAAAACTCCTCCATATTCACCCTTGGTCATGTGAATTCTTGATTTGTTCTTGCAAATTTTTTAGCAGATATAAGATTTCCTGAATTCTCCAATAGATGCTAATAATTTAAAACATAGTAATGGGGTGTGTAGGGAATGTACGTTTTAGATGGAAAACAGAACCCTGTTGGGGAACGTGGTAAATACCTGAATCTGATTATTATCATTAATAGTATGATAAATGTATGATGGAGAATGAAACTCTAGAAATAAAACATCTTTGGAACCTCTAATTTTGATTTACCAAGATTTTACTATTAGAGTTATGAAATAGAGTTACAAGATATATTAATAAGCGAGTTGTAGCTATATTGTTTTCCTCCAATGAATACATGTTAGGTATGTGAGTTACTGATTTGTTTCCTATTACTGTAAATAAATTTATAACCAATACATGGATATGTAAGTAATATACGTTGTTTATGGTTAAAAGAATCCCTTGGTAAGGAAATATGCTAAATGCCTGATCCTAGGTTTTATCGAAAATTGTTTGATAAGTGTTTGGGGGAAATGAACACCTGAAAAAATTTACGTTATGGATCATGTCTATGGTCGTACAGTGTTCTCAAGTTTTTTTAAAAAATATGAAGATAAAATTTTAAGGAACTCAACCCACGATTCGGTTATATAATGATTAGGAGGTTGTCATTCCAAACTTTGTATTGAAAATTTTGATATCTTTATGTAGATAATGGATCATAGAGAAAATTCTTTCTGTAGGTGGAAAATATGATAGTAGCTTTAATTTCTTGCTAATCATCTAGATGGACTGAAACAATGTTGTAGAAATATTCTCTCGTGATTCTAATTTGGATTAAAAAAAACATAAGTAGGGAATAGTTGTTATGGTGTCTTAGTAGAGAAATTTAATGAACTTCTGTGGGTTGATAAGAAACTAAATCAACCACTGCTCAACTAAAGTAACATTCTGAGCTATATGAATGTGTATTATTGCTATGGGTAAACTAGTCCCGAATACAATATCTATCTTTATATAAATTTGGTAATATACTTACCATAACCTTAAAACTATTATTAGTAGTTGTCAAACCAGTTATATTGAGTTACGAGACTATAAGTAGAGATCTACTTTTAGCTAACTAAGTGTATAGTCACTTTTCCTGAAACTATATCACTTAGTTCACAAAAGCTTCCTGAATTTGATAAGTATTTTGTGATTGTTTGCTAATGGTTAATGGTTTTTAAGGTGGAAATAAACACCATTGTGGCTAGCAATATATGGAATAAGTAAATCTGTATTTACTTGTATAGATTACTTAGATTGCAGAGTAACATATGAATTAAACAAATTTGTACCTGCATGAGTTACTCGAGTAGTATAGAAAGGTAAACATAGTAATTTCAAAGACCTAAGCTATTAATGTATGAAAAAGGTAAGCTTAATGGATTTTTGTTTAGCCTCTAATAGCTAAATTTTAGTAATCCGATAAGTTATTCGAAGAAGGTATAATTGTATGGTTATGTTGATATTACTAAATTTTCCTCTTATGTAGATTATATGAATTATTAAAATGCATATTTTCATTTACTTAAATGATCAATGACATAAACCATTAGGCATGGGATAAAAAAAATTCATGCTCAGTTTGTATAAACTGATAGGTGCTAACATGTTTTGCAGATGAAGATCTGTAAGGTGAAAAGAAGACCAAAGTTGAAAATTTATCATTATGATTGATTATACTACTTCTTGAAGTGTAAATCATTAAATTATCATTGTTTTGTCATTTTATTGCAAAAGGGCATAAATTAGATACTCGGTTGTGTTTGTTCAAAAGTGAATCAATGAAAGACGAGTATTTGATCTTTGCGTAGTCTTGTTGTTTAAGCTATGTAAATGAATGAAATAAAAAGGTTGTAGTTAATGAAAGGAATTCAAAGGAATGTGTATTGACTTGACCCTTTATCATTGTCATCATGTTGAGATTTTAGAAAACAAATTAAAATGCGATTGTGGCAGTACTAATTAGACTTCTTTATGATTATATATATGTCTTTAAAATAGTATGAGTAATATTTATGGACAGAACTTATGGATAATCGTAATAAGAGATATGTATTGCCAAATCAAGAAGTGAATTTACCAATACAGAATTGATAACAGTAATATTATAATTTTAATGAGGAATTTGTATATTGCTGAATAGAAATTATATCATATTAAAGGTTTAATAAAAGACAAGTTGTGATTAAAAATTCATGAATTAATGTGCTATGTGTGATGAAGTTACTTCATTGGTATGATTACTGACTAATTGTTAGTAGAGATATAATAAAATGGATCAGTTAAAGATTAAAGGAAAAATATTTCCAATACGAATATGAGGATATCAATCTTGATTTTTTTGATCCTTTCTAAGTCCTTTGGAAGGACACTAAGATGTATTAAAAATATTAGGAATCACATTTCTTATAGCCCCTCCTTGCATTGGGCATTTGAATTTTAGAATGTTGTAAATCAACATGCATGGGTAGCTTGGGAATGCAAGGATTACCTAATCAACAAGTAGATTCCATTCAAGGATTAAAAGAATTCAGGTTCTTTCTAAGGACAAAGACTAAAATGAATCACTAGGATCCTTGTGATAAAATTTACTTGATCCAAATTAAAATAAAATGAAGTGAACCTTAAGGATGGGCAAGTATTAAGTGTTGAATCCTAAGGAAATACTATCATACCATGAACTTATGGTAGGCATGAATAATGACTTATTATAAGAATGCTCAAATTGAATATTCTCAATTAAGAATAATATAAGAGAAAGGGGTATAATTAAGAGTAAAGGTTAGGTATCATCATGAGTACAAGAAATTTGATAAAGGGATGATATGTTCTTATACCTTTCAACAATATGATATTACACCTTCTATATTTATAATGAATATAGACATATGATACCAGTGTTGCCCCATGGTGAAATAGTACATCAATGGATTAAGAGAAACTATGTTGGTAAAAACATAGGTTAAATAGATTAAGCTGAGACATCATTAATCTGCCATGTTGAACTTAAACAATTACTATTTCGATTACTATATATGGTTTTTACTAACTTGTAATCCAGTGAGGTAATTAAGCTAGTTTGGAGGAACTAAATATTCTTGAATCTAACTTAGATAAGACCTTAGATGTGACTCATTTGAGGAGGAATAGTCACGAGATGTGGGCTATCTTGTCTTGGTATAAATTTACATTAAAAGCAAATAAAGATACCCTAATCCAATATCTAACACTTAGTGAGCTAACTCACTATATCTACTACATAGTTGTATCCCTATAAAGATGTTTTTCATTATTTGGATACTGCTAGATAGTTATTGTACGAATTTTCCTCATCAAGAGTCTATTTTACAGCAAGGTATTGTAATAAGTACAAACCTTGATAGATTTAAAAACACATATTTTATTTCCTAAGTACGCACCTAGATATCAACTTATGATGTTTACAAGAATGGAAGTGGTCTATTAACAAGGGGAATTACTATGTAGACACTTACTTTCACATAGGAATCATAGGATTACATAGAGGTACATCTTCGCATGGGTTAAAATGGATTTTTACCTTGCTCAAGACTTGTAACTATTTATAGCATCTACATTTTTGAATCCATATAACTGAATGAGTGATTAAGGTGAAAGGAAAAATTCCCTAATTACGATCATTAAATCTGCCATGCTGAACTTAAAAAATTACTATTTCAATTACTATATATGGTTTTTACTAACTTGCAATCCAGTGAGGTATTTAAGCTAGTTTGGAGGAACTAAATATTTTTGAATCTAACTTAGATAAGACCTTAGAGGTGACTCATTTGAGGAGGAATAGTCATGAGATATTGGCTATCTTGTCTTGGTATAAATTTGCATTAAAAACAAATAAAGATACCCTAATCTAATATAGAATGCTTAATGAGCTAACTCACTATATCCACTATGCGGTTGTATCCCTATAAGGATGTTTGTCATTATTTGGATACTGTTGCATAGTAGTTGTATGGAGTTACCTCATCAAGAGTGTAGATTACAACAAGGTATTTCAATAAGTACAAACCTTGATAGAGTTAAAAGCACATATTTTATTTCCTAAGTACGCACCTAGATATCAACTTATGACGTTTACAAGAAGGGACGTGGTCTATTAACAAGGGGAATTGTTATGTAGACACTTACTTTCACATAGGAATCATAGGATGACATAGAGGTACATCTTCGCATGGGTTAAAATGGATTTTTACCTTGTTCAAGAATTGTAACTATTTACAACATCTACGTTTGTGAATCCATATAATTGAATGAGTGATTAAGGTGAAATTAAAAATTCCCCAACTACGAGTGTGCCATCATGGAATTGAGTATCACATATATGACCCAAAAACTTTACGGAAAGTGGTGTAAGTTGCTTAGTACACTATCAAGATTTCCCTATGATCTAAGTTGTTAGATGCCTGTTGAATTCATAGATGGAACCCAGGTAGACACTTAGGAGTATTCACTTATATATCATGTCCTGTAAAGGAGAACCAAAGGATAAATTTTATGTATGGTCTCGTATAGAGCATTGAGAGAGAACGAATAGGTTTGGTAATCTTGCATACAATGGCACATGGTTCATGAAAGTTATCAAAAATGGATTGTAATAAGGTTTATGTTGGATTTAAATATATGGGTATTTAAATCAAGAAGCATAAAGTAAAAAAATAAAAAAATACTAGATGTAAAGTAACAAAGTGGATGTTACACTACACTACTACTGATGCAAGATAATTGGATAACTAGACATATACTAAAAATTCAAGGGGTTAGGGAGAGATATATATGAGGAAATAAAACCTATACTAGAAGTGGTGATGCACCAAAAAAGGTTTGTGCTAGACAAAATTCTAGATTTCCAATG
Source organism: Taxus chinensis (assembly GCA_019776745.2). Classification (NCBI taxonomy): domain Eukaryota; kingdom Viridiplantae; phylum Streptophyta; class Pinopsida; order Cupressales; family Taxaceae; genus Taxus; species Taxus chinensis. Next base: position 482,137,519 of record CM034154.1, on the reverse strand, counting down.
AAGAGAGATGATCATGAGGAATAATGAACATGCATTACAAACCCAATTTACATACAGTACTTCACTCCTTGATAAACACAATGACCTCCAAAACTTGTAAATGAAATTGTGGTTACACAGTTCACCTGCAAACATGAGAGAGGAAAATGGAAGTAGAAAAATCATGAAAGGACATACAATTGATCACAAAACACCATTTCCATTACTTCAAGCACTTGCACAATGCATCATTACATCAGGAAAAAGTCATAGGCTGACATTACAATTTTAGAAGAAAGGCTTGAGAGCCTAAAAATTCACAACATATCAACTTGTGAAGAGAGGGGGAGCTTAGAAAGTTTTTAACCATTTGGAATAAGAACCCCTTTTACATTTATAGAGAACTCCTAATTGTTGAGAGAAAGAACAAAGAAACCCTAGAATCTAGGTTAGAATGTAGGAAACAATTAATCACTATTATTGGCCTTTCTTACTCATTTATTGCACCTCCACCTTTCGAGGAACCACTCAAGGAAAGAGGAAACAACCTACAATTTTGGAATGAAAAACTTCCAAAAATTCACCCTCTAATGGATTCATGGCGTATCTCTCTTTCTCTCGATTCTAATGACTATAATTTTGTGAAAAATGGGCAACCGGGGAGGAAGTTGTGGTCTTTTGAGTAGAAGTTACCTCTTGGGCACCCGGGGCATTGTGCTCCATTAGCTCTCTAATGATATCTTCATAATGCTTGAATAAATTAAAATATTTTATTTCCTCCTTTTGATAAAAATATAATATTTTAATAATTTCTAAATATAGACCATTTTCTACTTTTGTGGAACCCCTGGTTAAATTTTCTTGAGGACGACGGTTGCTTTGGTGTTTCGGAAAAAAGGCTTGCCAACCAGCTCACCAAGCTGGCTGGAGAGCTACACTTTATCATTTTTTACAGAGATCTTGTTAATTTTCCATGTATTTGTTTTACTTAGGTGAGTTCTTAATGTTACATCAGGCCATCTGTTTTATATGGAAATTCAATGACCTTTTACCGACCTCTGCCTTGTTGTCATCGACTCGTAAACTTTTCCATGAAACAAGAATTGACTCATATTACTCTTTGCCACCATTTTGGGCCCAACATTGATTAAATGCATAATTCTTCTTGACATGGTCATTTAGACGTCTAAAAAATATCCTCCATGTTTTACACCTAGTGGTGTTTTTAACCCTTATGAATCGAACGGACTCCTACATGTGTAACTCGGTGGGTCGTGTCTTGCATAGATTGTTTAATCTCACTATTATTCATTAACTAACTTGGTTGATGACTTGGCTTCAACCCAAAACTTGATGTGGATGTCTCAGTGAAGAACTCCCTGCCACCCCCACTTGGTGGTTGAACTTTGAGACATGTGCCTTGCATTAAAACTGCCCCACTTCACATTCCCTTTTAGCAAATAAGGCTCCCAATGACGTTCCCAATCAATCCAAACAACCCTTCACATACCTCACCAATTTTTTTGAGTTGGAAAGTCTTCCCAATACCTTGTCAATCACCTTGCATTGTGAGGTGAGTATTTTTCATACACCCAGTGATCCAGCATGAAATCCTCATAGCTCACCACATATATTAGCTCACTCCACACCATCACCCACAACTCGGAGTTGAGTTCACCACATTGCATCTCACATGTATCTATGTTATATATAATGAGTTGATTGAGCTTTTAAGATCTAACTCACCCTAGAAATGAAACTCCAACCACCTTAAGAACCTCTGAATCCTGAAAATCTAAAACTCTAAATTTTTTAGAGTTCCAGGCTTTCGGGATCCTCTCCAAAACTTCATAAACTTGTTACATTGACCCCAAACTGATAAGCTAAGAAATACTGAAATGGGAATTACCGAAATGAATTCCCCTAAATCGTCTTCCTGCAACACATCTGCAATGGTAAGAGTGATCCTGGCCGAGCCAATCTCCATGTTTCTTTTCACGAGTTCAAGATTCTCTGCACCTTTGCTTTCTGATTCCATTCACTGACAAGTTGAAATGATGCTGAGTTGAGTTGGTTTATCATGAGCTCATTTTACGCATTGCGGCCCCAGAGTTCTGTGAATTATGTCCACAAACCTACTGAGAAATTGGCACTCATTCCCGCACTCCAATTTATTATCTGTAGGACTCATCACACTATTATCTTCATTTCCATGTCCCACTTCAACCAGTTACTCCACCAAGCTTCACCTTTTGCTGAACGAGTGGCTTTCTTATTTTAATTTTCTCTAGAAATACTTTGACTCGGTCATGAGATATTCATATCATGGCTAAATTTTTTCACAAAATCCCATGACCCATTCACCTCGACAAGATGACTGAGCTCCACCTTTTTTCCAAATGAGACAACCCATGACTCGACATGTTTTTATGGATTACATTTACCATGATCTTATCGTTGTATTTTCTTCCACTGTGAATCTCTCCAAACTCATTCCATGAGTTCTTCTTCAGTGACTCAGATTGAACCATTCACGGTGTTCGAGCTTATCCCAAGTGATGCTATACTTTTGAGCTTTATGAACTATATTCCAATCCAGGCCATGTTCCATTCATTATTTCTAACTGAGTGCCTCAATCCCACCGTTAAACCATGTTTTCTATACTCACCTTGGTGACTTGTTCGATCCCAAGCAAGTGACCATTCATGTTCACCCTAAACCCTACTATGCATTCCCTAAATGCATCGGCCGCTTAGTCTCAACTTGAGTCTCGGCCGAGCCATGCCTTATTTAACCTCTTCTAACCTTCTCTGAGCTTATCAAATTTATATATCATGTTAATCCACCCTATCATTCACTGATGTATTGAATTAACATGGTGGCCTAGTGGTATATTTGCAATGATACTCCCTCTTCATGCACACGATGTTCCACTTCTGAATCCCAAATGTATATTCAACAACCAAAATGAGCTCGGTGTAGAGCTCGCTCTATGCAAATCACACTAACACATGCCAACCAGATCATCGAGCAACTTGGCCACTTTTAGCTTGTGCCCATTTGTGACTTGTGTTGACAAATTTTTAAGTCTTATATTGAAATTTCATAGAATTCTAAACTTTTATGTGAACAAGTGGCTCATAAAAGTATGATAAGACACCTAAAAAAGTATATGCCAATTTTAAACATGTCTTGCTTGAGTTGAGTAAGTGTGGGCCCTTCCAAAGGTAATTTTCTCATTCCGAGTGAAACTCGAGCGTCCAGGACCTGGAAAAAATAAAAACAATTCAAGATGATTGTAAACATTCTCAAAGCTTGATATTGGCCTGATAACCCTGAGCTCTTCATGAGATAATTTTTGGTCTCAAGGTGTTACCCCATTGTCCATTTTTGCCCGAGAGGGAAAAAATGGATAACAAAACCATCTGTTGTAGAGTTTTTCAGTCTCAACGGAAATTAAAACTCACCTTCAAACTTTCCATTTGTAGAAAGGAATGCTCACAACAAATAACTTTCACTTCCAGCTCCAGAAATAACAAAGCTCAATTTCTGGTCAAACCGACAACCGGATCGAAGAGAAATTTCACAAGTGAGACAAGAAGGAAAAACCTATCACAATGAAGTTGATTTCATCGCAAACAGAAAGAAAAAATAGATCTACATATTTCAAGCTCCATTAATGGCTACCATGACATACTAGTGGAAAAAATCACTGAGCTACCTCTCTACTTCTCAAGGTTCTAGTTAGTGAAATCGCATAAAAATTAAAGGGATTGATCGCTGAAAAATATAGTTTCACTTGAACTAGTTTTTGTACCATGAAGTCCCTATTTTTTAGGGATATGGAGGACTAATTTTTCATCATATTTATGCCTTGTCACATGAATAACATCTATGAAAAATGCAGTGAGCTACCTATTAACTTCTCAAGGTTCTAGTGGGAGAAATCACGTGAAAATTGGAGGGAATGATCGTTGAAAAATCTAGTTTCAATTAAACTAGTTTTTGTGCCATGAAGTCCCTATTTTTAGGGATATGGAGGGCTATGTTTTTTGTCATTATTCTTCCCTCACCGATGAAAATCTCATTTTCCCACTTGTTCAAATGAAGGAATTACTCAAAATGCGGAGCCTGGAATCCTAGAATAAGACCTATATTTTCAAAATATTTTTTGTCGCAACCTGAAATTCGTGGTGCACTTACTAAAAATAGCACGCCTTCCTACATAGGGGTATTTTGCTTCGAGTAAGCCACCATTTGAATATGTTATGAATAAGGTAGTGAACACAAAGTGAGTATCACAGGAAAAGTCATCAAAAAGGTCATCTCGACTCGCAATTGACACTTACTAAAAATAGTAAGTGGTTCCACAAGCCGCTATTATAAATAGCCAGTTGGTCCAAAAGGTGAGAGGAACACAATAAGAAGAAATAATTCAAGATACCATAGCTGGTTGAGGTTGGGAAAATCTAAATTATGATACTTACTAAAAATAGTAAGTTGCCCCATCCGTACTTACTAAAAATAGCAGGTTGTTCTCAAAGGGAAATTTTGGCACAATGGGACATAGAGGGATGATCATTTAGGTCAACACCATCATTCTAGATCATCCATGGGAATTGATCATAGGGAATTTGAGATCCATCTCAGGGAACTAGAAAATGTTTTTAGACAATCACTACATAGTTTGGGTCATAGGTATATCATATGTAGGCTGGGAGTTGCGGTCATCAATAGAAAAATTCATTTAACTTGGGAAGAACTCATGAGATAATTTGAAGAATTTTCTCAGGGTGCAAGGAGTTTGAAGATTCATAGTCTCACTACACTTTATTTTTCAATCAACAAGGATCTGTAGACTTCATTAGGGGCAACATACTTTCTTTTCCTCCTCCTTATTCCCCACAACATTCTCTCTCCTCTATGTTCTAATTTTGCATTGAGGGTTTTCACTTTTTCATATGTATTAAAGTGACTTGAGAGGCATGATGTAAACTTTAAGTCACCTTATTTTTATAAAAGGGACTTAATATTTGAATAAGAATATGAATATTCTAAAGTCAAAATGAGGAATATGAAAGAGCATCACGAAGATGAGGAGTCAATTTTAGTAGTATAAATTGTAATGATCTCTTCACTCCATGGGGTTTTAATTCTGAAATTATTCTAGCTGGTAGTATTCTTGTAATTTCATGAGATAGATTTTTCTTAGTTGTGAGTGAAAAGAGTTAGCCACTTTTCCCCTATTCTCAATGTCTTCCATTTTCATACTATGTACAATTTCTTCTTGAGCATCAATAAAAGGAGGAGTTTGGAGCATTTTTTGACTAAGGGGTTTACTGATACTTTGTGTTTATTAAATTCTACTTGGTATTGTTGTTGTTTGTAGTATTTTTTCTTCCTAATTTTAGTGCATGTGATGAAATTTCTAACTAGTGTGTGCAAGAATATGATTTTCTACCTACAACATTAGTTCTCCTACCTCTTTTCTCACTCCCCTTTCCCACTCTTCTGAAAAATTATTCCCTAGAAAGATATTTATAGATTTTCCATAGGGTCAGTGGAGTTCCCCTATTATATCCTTGGCCACAAGGCCACCAGGAAAATCCACCTTTACTTGTGCATGCATATACAAAAACTACATTGGTTAAGTAGAGGGACTTAGATTCCTAGATCATTGGCAAGAAATCCACAAGTTTGTCCACCCAACAAATTTTCTAGCCAATATAATGTATTAGAAAAATCTTCAACCATTGATTTATTAAAACCTTAGAATCAATTTATGTAGCCTATCCACCTATTATCTCAAAAATATTTTGAAATCTAGGGGTTGCTAAGAAGCTGAGAGTGCTCTATGGGTTCATGGAAAATCAAGTCTCCTTCCATGGTGAACCTATGCAGCTTGTTTTAGATCTCAATCATGTAATCACACAATTTTATCTTTAAGAATGATACTCAATTGATTTGTTTCAATGTTTTGAGTATTTACAAAATTATGAGGCAGAAAGGATATGCAACACGTTTGGTGGGAGAGATCATTGATTGTTGTGACCGCATGAAGTGTGTGAATTAAAGTTAAATGACAACTATGGGATGACTTATGTGGAGGGAAAAATCAAGGCATGGAAGGTGGAGGATATTTTAAATACATTGATTACTCGATGACTTGGAAAAAATATGAATTAATAATAGTTATTCTAATCATACTTTAATAAAAGTGGTAATTAAGTGCACTTATCTCATTTTCATGTTTGGAATGATTATTGTACATGCTTTGTTGAATTGTGACCCTTGTTGTGTGCTAACCTTGCTATTATGTTGCAGATGCCTCTTATGATGCTACATGTGTGTGTTAGATTTATATTGGATACTCCTTACTACAATTAGTTAACTCCCAGAGAGTTAGCACCGACTTTGGTGGGGTACCATCTATCTTTTTTCATTTCTCACATGTGCAGATATATTTGATATTATTCACATACATTCGTTGAGCTTTGTCATACGCAAAAACAAAATAGGGTGTTTGTTGCATGCTACTGCAAGTGGAACCTTCAATCACTGCATGCTCTCCTTGTGATAGAGATCATGTACTCATGCAACCATCTAACATCAAAGCTCTTGTAAAACATAAATTCTAATGAAAATAAAATGTGTTAGATGAGTGTTACTGATCACCATGAGAGGGTTAATCACAACACTTTTATTTGTCCTGGGGGTATTCAACAAGCTGAATATACCAAGGTAACTAAAATATCTCAATCCTATGTAATATCATAAAATGAACCAGCAGACTCAATTTCTGATTTTAACTATGATGTCCTGTATTTCCATCATATCTTTTCCTCCTCTGAACTGCTGCATGAAATTACTTCTCATCAGATGGCTTCTTTTACAACCTCAACTTGTGGCCATCCACTAATAGTTTTAACCTCACATGATCTATGGTGGTGAATTTTATAGCTCCATTGGAAAATATTTTCTCAATAGTATAGGGACCTAACCACTCTATCATGATTTTCCCCATATGGTCCTTGTAATTTGATTCAAATAAGAGTGCCTAATCACCTTCTTGAAATTGTCTTGTTTTTATCTACCTAGCATTCCATTTGATCATTTTCTTATGCACTACCTTTGTATTATGCACATCCTATATTCTCATTTCATCCAACTTATTGATTTTGAGAATCCATTTACTTTTGTGCTTCAGATATATATATGCCTAGCTCAAGTGCAGTTCCTTAGCTGTTTTGTGCTCAAATTCAATTGGCAAAACAATGCAGTCTTACCATACAAGAGTTCAAATATTGTGAATACCAGATGTCATTCTTCCATGTTTTTTTGAATTCCCATATTGCCTCTAGAAATATATCTTCCCAATATTTTATGTGAAGTGCAATGGTCTTTGTCAAGATAGAGCCTCCATCTCTCTATTTTTCACCTCTACTTAGCCATTAGATTGGGGATAGATATGATGTAGACTTCTTATGCCCTAATTTCATACTCTTTAGCTAGATCAAAAATTACATCAATAATAAATTTTGTATCTTGATCAGTGACAATCTCCCTTGGAAATTCATATCTTGTGAAGATGTGATCATAGAGAAACTTGGACCACATTCTCACTTTTTGTACTTGGTAATGCCTTCACCTTTGTCCACTTGGTTAGATAATCTTTGCATACCAATATGTAATCCTTCTGTTGAGATTTAGGATCTATGGGGAAAATGAATTCCAAGCTCCATTTTTCAAAAAGATGCAAGACCAACTGGAGGCTGAAATGGCATGTCTCATTAGATCTAGTAGGCTTTCTCATTCTTTGAGATTTATTACATCTCCTGGTGTAAAGTGTTGCATCTTTATACAATGTTGGCCAATAATAACCAGTTTTAACACATTTTTGTGTTGTTATTTTGTACAACAAAATGTCCTCCACAAGGTTCATTGTGGCATGCTCTAAGGACATCATATACTTCCTCATCATCTATACATCTTCTCATGACATGATATTTCCCTGTATGAAATATAAATCTAACTATCCAAGAAAAATGCACACTCTTTTTAACTATATATTTCTTCTCAAAATATAAGTAGTGTGGAGGTGTTTTACCTGAAACCAGATAGTTGGCTATGTCTGCATACCAAGGTGTTTTCATAGAGATATAAAATAAATGCTCATATAGGAAAAGAGTCATCAACTATCTTTTTCTTCATCATTAATCTCCATTGTTGAAAGGAAATTTTCTACCACGTTGTCCTTGCCAAGATTTTCCAATATTGTGACATCAAAATATTATAGGAGCGAAAACCCATTTAACGATAAGCATGTAGCTTACTAGAATTGTTTTATTGATCAAATATTTAATTGTTGCAGGATGAGTGTGAATGAACATTGGATAGCCTATGATGTAGTGCCTGAATTTATTGATAGCATAAAAAAATTTCTAAGAACTTCTTTTTGTGACTGTGTAATTGAGATCAGCATGTTGCAAGTTATTTCTAAGGTAATAAATTGCATAATTTAGAACTCCATGCTTTTCTGCCCTAATTTACAACTCCAATGGCATGGTTCAAAAGCATCAGATATGGAATGTGGAAAGGTAGGTTCCAAAAAGGTCCTCTTAATACAGGGGCATTAGTTAACATTTGCTTCAAATTTTTGAAATGCAGTTTCACATTTTTTAGTCCATTCAAAGGCATCATCTTTTCCTAGTCAATACAAACAATGGCGTTGTTATCTTATATAAAATCTTGTATGAATCTTCTATAGTACCCAACATGACCTAGGAAATCTCCTAACATCCTTTTTCTTCCTTACTGTTGGAAGATTTACAATAACATATATCTTAGTTGGATCAACTTCAATTCCACCAGAAGAAATATAGTGTCCCAAAACTATACCTTCAGACATCATCATGTAACATTTTCCATTGCTTAAGGATATATTGTGCTCCTTGCATCTCTTCAAAACTTTGTCCATATTTTTCATGGCTTATTAGAAAATCACTTCCATGTACTATAAAATCATCTCATGTATATCTACATGTAATCATTTGTTAAATCTGAAAAGATGCTCAAGACTACCCTCTGAAATGTAGTAGGTGCATTACACAAGGCTAAATGGAAGAACAAAATATGAAAATGTTCCCCATGGGCATGTGAAGGTAGTTTTGTTCTTGATCCTATGGTGTGATATAGAATTTGATTATAGCCACTATATCCATCAAGAAAAGAGAAATAAATTGTTAATAGCCAAAGTGTCAACTACCCAATCAATGAAAGGTAGTGGGAAATGATATTTCTTTGTTGTTGCATTAAAATATCTATAATCTACGAACATCCTCCATTTTCCATTCTTATTTATCATAATGACAAGGGGTGACACCCATTGACTATCTAAAATTAGATATATAAATCCAACATCTAGTAATTTCTTCAATTCTCCTTTTACAATTTCCCTTACTTGTGGGTTCATTCTTATTTGTGATTTCCTGATTGGTTTACAATTGTATTTGATATAAATATTATGTCTACACAACTTAGGATGAATCCCATGCATCCCACCATAATACCATGGAAATGTTTCTTTATGTTTTTACAGAAAAACAATAAGCAATTTCTCTTGTTGCATGATTAGCATCTTGTTTACATTAAGTGGCCTTCCTGGCGTTATTTCCACTTGTTTGGAGAGATCAGTAATTGAATATACATAGCTACTTACATAATTCATTATGAAATCATGGGGAATAATTTGATGGGTAATATGACTCTTACCTGGAATATCATGTTGCTTTGCTGTGGTAGAAGTTGGTTGAAGAAAAAAATTGAACACCTTAATATGTTATCCACTTCTTTGTTTCTTCCATAATTATTATGCAGTACATTGGAGAGAAAAACATCTTCTTGTCCTTCAATTATACAATAATTTTTATTGCATCTTGAGTTGTTACACATAGTTCTTATCTCCTTCTAGTTCTTCTACCCAAATTTTTTGATCTTTATCATTCAACAGTTGGGTAGGAGGATAGAGCATTAGATTTTTAATACCACTTCCATTAGAAATAATCATGTTTCTAAACCTATAACCCATGAATGCATTAGGAGTTACCAACCATGGCCTCCCTAGGATGATAGGATATTGTCCTAAACTTTCTTTTGGTTGGAGGACAATAAAGTCAGCAGGGTATTCCCAATAGTCTACCACCACAATAATGTTTTCAAGTACTCCTTCAAGTCTTACTGTTGATCTATCTGCAAGTTATAAGACTATAGCAGTTGGCCTTAATTCTTCTAATTTCATATCATCCATAATTTACTTTGTTGTGATGTTAATAGCTTCCCCCAAGTCAATCATCGTATTTTTTATTGTTGTGCCATTAATTGTAATGTTTACCAAAGGACTTCGTAGATCTATATACTTTGGTGAAACTAAATTCCCAAGTATGATATCAACCATTTGTCCAATAACTTGTACATTGGATGGATCCTTTCTCTTTATACCTATTTTTATGCATATATCCTTAACCAAATTTTTGTAGATGGGAACATCCTTGAATGCTTGAATAGGAGGAATTTTGACAAAAATATCTCTCAGCTGACTGATAAAATCAGAATCAAATTTCTATTTTAGTTCAATCTTCTTTTGCTGTAATTTCTCTAGAAATGGTGGTTCATTGGCTTATACTTTACCCTTTCTTTAACTTTTTTCAGGTCACTACGGATCATCTTGTAGTGCGCTCTCACTTTTTTTGTGGATTATTTTGTAGCAATTTTGGTTCATCTCTAATTTCTATAATGGTGGGTCTAATTGGTGGATAAAGTGGTCTTTTTTAGCAGAGATGGATGTTATTAACATCAAAAAAATAGGTAGGATATTGATCTAGTTAAGTGGAATAGGCTAGTTGAACATCTTTATTATTGGGGTTAGGCAATGGTTGAGATGGTAGTTGAGTTTCTTTTAGTTGAAATCCAGGTTGTGGGTTTGGCATTAGAATTTTTTTTTGCACATATGGAGGTTGTTAGTAAGATTAGTGGTAATTATGAGGTGGTTTATTCCATTTCTTCCCTTGTCTCCAAGGTTTTTTCCATGATTAAGGGGATTTTTACCATTATTTTTATCCTAAACATTGAGGTCATCATTATTGTTAGTATTGGCTAGGGTATGGAGCCCAACCTTTTTGCAGATTAGCCCAAGGTGGGGGTAACATATATGGATTATTAGCCCAATAATGAAATGATGGAATAGGGGCTTGTGACATACCTCCTTGTTTTGGAGGCCATGGTTTTATTTGAGTAACATATAAGACTTTCCCATCCTTGATCTCCAACATCTTGAATTTAGGTGAAGCCTCTATTTCTTGTGTAATGTTGGCCAATCCTCTACATCTGCAGTCATATTTTTTCCTTTTATATGCATGTCAGAACTCTGTGAGTGTTTCCTTTGCATCTTCTCTTTTATTATTTACATGCAAAGCATCTAGTTGAGTGGCCATGTCATTGAAAATCTCCGGCTTCATATTCTTGAACATGTTAGCAATCTCTAACTTGGATATGCCCCCAATTGTTTTGGTACTTGATCTACCACTTCATCTTAAATTTTGTATTCTCTTCATAATGGCTCTAGAGTAATTCATGTAGGATTCACAACTCTCCTAAAAGGTAGCTTTTGAAGTATCTCTAACTCCTATCAAATCTAGAGCATCCATGTCCTCCTAACTGAGTCCCTTCAAAAAGATCAATTTGAGAGATTCAATAGGTAGTCTTGTATGCCTTGTATTCTAAACATAGAACATGAATATTTCTAGATATTATTTCAATGGTTCATCCTCCTTTTGTGTCATCTTGTAGATTTCATCACCTCCTCTGTTACCCAACCTGGAATATTCCTGTTATTTAGTGAGAAAATTATCCTTCTTCTATTTCCAAGTGGTAATGACATCTCTTCCTAAACCCATGAACCATCTCAAGGCTGCATCCTTAAGTGTAGCAGGAAATAAATTTTGTTTATGTGCATCAGTGGTATAATCATAACTTTTGCATAATATATAGAACTCAAATAGAAAGGTGTTTGGGTCTTCAGTCATGGATCCATGAAATTGAGGAAAGCCTGAGGGAGAAATATTCTTCATAGCATCATCCTCATCATTGTTGGAAATTGGAAACTCAAAGGTAGTTTCCCCATTTTCAACATTTTGGTTTACTTCTTCTGTCATGTCTGGATTCTCAAGAGAATCTTCATAACTTTTACTTGGTAAGGGATCTTCTAACAACAAACCTTGCATATAGGAAAGTATGTCTTCTTTCGAATCCTCAGAATTGTATGAATAGATGTGTGCTACTTGTGGATTGGGTAAAAATATACCATGGGAATCCCTTGGATGGTGCATGCATCAACTACCTCAACTAAATCAATGGAAATTAGTGGAGGATTGGTTGGAGGTGAATTTCCTAAAACCTAAACTGCTTTTAAGAAATGAAAAACCTCTCAAAATCTTATAACTTGTAAATATCCCTAACAACGGTGCCAAAATGGTGGTGTAAATTAACCTGCAGTAATTAATATGTTGTTCATTAATATACAGTCATTTAATCATCGAACCAAGGAATGTAAAATTTCAATAATGTCAGTGTTGTATGCATAGTTACAAAGTGTTTAAGAGGTAAGGAAAGAAATTTTTGTCAATAGAATGCTTGAAATAATAATGCTAAAAAAAAACTAAACTCAGGTCGAAAGTAAATAGCTTCCAAATACTATGAATAAAACAGAGATTGTAAATTAAAAATACAGATAAAGGAATGAATCACTTATTAATCTATCCATGCAATGAAACAAAGCATCAAACTATGAAGGGGTTTATGAGATCACAAGTGGGCCCTGCCTTAGGTGTTAATCCCCCCTAAGGATTGTAACTAGAAGTTACTAAATAGAACTTGGATTATTTATTGAATTAGCATGAAGATTAAATTTAGGAGAAAAATAACCTTCTATATCTGCATATCGCTATTCTAATTCTATGTCTAGATCTCTACATCGAAAAACATTTCCAACATTAATCCTTCTCTTTTAAATTCCTTGTTTGAGTAGAATGTGAGAAGCAAAGTTTGATTAGGAGTTAAAAATAAATCAAGTAAAAGATATCAAAAAAATCATTCAAATATTATATGCATGCAACATAATTAATCGACAGGCGTTTATATGTAAAACACATAACTTAACTAATTGATCAGTTCAATCAACTAGTTTAATCAACCAGTTCTCAAATCATGAATTTAATCAATCATTTCCTTATTAAGTTGCAATGAATAATCAGATCTAGAGTTGAATTATCTTTAGTTCTCATGTTTTTGTTTGTAAATTCATCTTCCACGACATGTACAAACTTGGAGCTTCATCCTTCACACTCCAAGAGATCTGTAAATCACTGATACTTTGTTGAAGGTGATATTATTTGATTATGGATGGGTTGTTGCAGAAAAGTCCTTCGGTTGTAGGTGACTCCGTTTAGCTACGAACGATTTGCTACAGATGGGTCCTTTACTACATATAACAAGTTGCTTACAAAAATGAGTGGCATCACATTCATCATTATTCAAAAAACTTATTACAACTATAATAATAAATGCATACTCAAAATACCACCAAATAAAGTTAATTAATAACTATATTAATCAGTATTATGCCAATAAGTTCAACTTATAGTGTTGATGTTCAGGTAAATACAAGACCATGGCTTCAATGGCTTAAAAAAATATAGAATATGATATATTTATACACATGGTTTAGTCAACTCATCAATAGTTTTAAAATTTATCACAACATATGTGGAAATCACCACAAGGGTTTTGAAGTGAATTTTTAAAATCATAAAAAGGGGATCCTTAAGACAAAGTCTTTCCTCCTAGTAGTTGTTGGTGTGTGTGACATGCCTCGTCATCTTCCACATCAGCTGGTGACTCATCTCACCTTGTGAGAGTCATATGTTTTAGGAATTCAAATGACAAGTGTCAGATTCTGTCATAGAATTTGTCATTTTCATTTGTGTCAGTGCGTCATAGGAGTAACATTTCTTATTTGGAATTGTAACTCCTCCTTTAGTGGTGTCATATGCGTCAGTGGCATCATTGATATTATTTCCTTGTTTAGGCATGGGGGTTACACAACACCCCTATTTGTACTTCCTTTTCTCAATCTATGAGCATGAGTAGACTTGTTTTCTTATTTGCATAGTCTTTCCATTGTTCAAAAATTTCTTATTGTATTTGCGCTTGACGTTACCATCGGAGTGCAACTTTGTTGTGGTGCATGTTTTCAACATCGGTTCTCATGAATCCCTATTTCATGGGATCAAAGCTAGTTTTGGTAAAACATGCACTCTTTGTTTATGAAGTTTTTTATTACTTCTGGTTTCTTCTTATTTCCTCATGCAAGTTTTTTCAATTATTATTTTGGAATTGTATTTCTCACCTTGTATTGAGGTTTCAAAAGTTGCAAGTTTGAGGGGTTTTTCATTGGTTCATGGTTCAATTTTTCCAAGATATGCATACATTTATGTGTGTTTTGGGGTGCATTTCAGGTTCACGGGTTACAGATTTCAGATTTTAGAGTTGTCTTGTTTTTCACTTCAAGCTATACTCTACCTGCTCACCTTGCCTTTTTGCATGCATCCTCCTCCTAATGAATCAATCCTCTCTACATTGGCTTGGGTTATTTTTGTGCATGGTTTGTGGATCTTCTTCCCTCCATCTACACACAGCTCTTGACCAGTGGTTTTTGGCTCTTGTTACTCATTGTCTTTCCATGCATCCATTCTAGCGGCCTAGCACGTCCTCAACCTTGCCCCATTTTTTTTATTTTATCACTTAACATATTTGTTACCTATCTGTTGCATCTCAAATTGATATCTACTTGTTTGGTGCCATTTCTACCATGGGTGTTTTGGATTGCTCAAGCTCGTACTGGTTTGGTACTCCTGCATTGGTTGAGGGGTCGTTTCTCTTCTGCTTGCCATTTTTTGACTTGTTTTTGCATTGGTTGAGGGGTCTTTACCTCTAGCGGCTTGGATCCTCCTCTAGTTCATGTCATTTTTTCCTATCTTGTTCATTGTGCTCCTATTCTACTAGCCGTAGAATCTCTACACAGTCGTGTGCCAACCCCTTGCACTCTACTCGAGCCGTTACAACCTACCTATAATCTCACCTACATATAATCTTAGAATAATGATCAAGCTTGAAATAGTTGTTACAGTCTTCACATGGCTCAATTAGGGATATTCATCTCCACCATATGTGGCTCAATTCAGGTGGAATTCTTGACTTGCTACAGACTAGCATTGGATCGGTCAACATCCACGACGGTTTTTTAATCTCTCTAAGCTCGGTTAACTTGGGCCCATTCTCCATCCTTTAGGATTGATTATTAGTAAATCAAATCACCTTTTAAAATATTTTAAGGTGTAAAATTTTTACTTGGCATTGTAAATCATTTTTGGGATATTTTTGCTTGTTTTAATATCCTTCCTTTGAGTGACGAAGATGGTGGGTGAGGTTTGGGGTTGGCAGGAGGCTAATTCCCCCTCGTAATAAAAATAAACCCTATCTAAAATTCAGTTCCATTTCCAACAAGCATACATATGACACCCTTTGCATGTGTTTAAGGAACTTTTTAAAACCATTTGCAGGCTTATTAGCATTTTTCCATCAGTTACAGGAATTATTTTTTGCTATAACTTTTGACTCGTTGCTCGGTTTTGAGCACTTATTTAGTCAAAGTTACATTTTTTTCACACTCTAGATGATGGGATCATCATTTTTATAAATGCACTATTTTATAAAGTGCCACATTCTGAGGCGGTGTCTTTGTATTGCTTAATTCAACTCATTTCAAATCATCTTGAGCTTTGTTCTATCCCTTTTATTTCTTATGGACTTGTGAGCATGTCCGCCACAGTGTTACAATAAAGAGATTCTTTTGTGTGATGTGGGATGATATTTCTCACAAGGATTTCTCTTCCCCTTCTTGTTTTCACTCATTCTTTTGCTTGCCTACAGTGTTGAACTATTGCGCCCAAAAAACCTTGATTGTTGTCTCCACTCTTGCACGTTATTACACTAATTTTAAGGTGAGTGACAAACTGGTTCTCGGCACACAGTCACATTTGATTATAATCAACACACTAAACTATAAAGTGCCTAACTCGGGGGGTGTGATATTGTTTTGGGGTGGTTGTTTCCTTTCTCTCTCATTCCTTCTTCCTTCGTTGGTTCTATCTCTTCATTATGGATATCTCTAAAGTACCTGTGCTCACACCTTTTAATTTCTTCGAATGGAAATCTAAAATTATATTGGTTTTTTGAAGTAAAGGGTTATACCGTGTCACTATGGGGTTACAGACTGAACCTAATGATGAACCCAAAAAATCTAAGTGGTTCAACTATTGTGATGAAGCCTTAGGTCTTCTCTGTATGTTCATCTCTCCTGACTTTATCTTCCACATCGAAACTTCCTCAACTACTAATCCAGCATGGAAAACACTCGATGATATGTTTGGGAAGCAAGATGACATGAGAGCACATGAGTTGGAGAATTAACTACTAAGGTTAAATCCTAGAGAATTTGAAAACCTGCATGCCCTCTTCTCAAATTTTGTCCACACTAGACTACTTCTAAAGGAATGTAAAGTGGAAAAGAAAGAATCTCAATTGATCTTGTTGATTGTTTCTAAGTTAGGTCCTGAACATTATATCTTCGTTTCAAATTTCCACGCCATAAAAGCCACCTTGGGTAGTGCTTGGAAAATTCCTTCCATTGACAGTTTTTTGTCTCAACTCATTTGAAAACAGGACAAAATCATTCAAATGGGGAATCTAAAAACCAAGTCACATGCCCTTGTGGTGAATAAGGGAAAGAAAAATGAAAATAGGAAATAAACAAAGGACCAAACTAAGAAAGAAACCAAGACCAACCAACCCCCAGCTAAGCCCAACACTGAAACTTCCACTTCTGAGCCTAAAGCAAAGAAGGAAAATTTTAAATGCTCCTATTATAAGAATTTTGGCCACGATGAGAATCATTGTTTCCAGAAAAAAGTTGATCACTTAACTCATTTGCTTGAGAAGAATAAAATAATTGTTCTTGAATCCATTAAAAAAAATGCTCATAAGGGCGAGTCTTCTAAAGCAAAGGATTCTAAAAATTAAAATAAGAAAGGTAAGGCCCTTGTAGCTAGATTAGCTCCATCATCAACTTGGATTATCGATTTCGGTGCTTCATACCACATGACTCCTTTAGAGGTTGAATTTTCTAGCATTGAACCATGTGGCATGTCCAAAATCATGTTGGGTGATGACACTCATGTGTCAGTTTCTAGTAGTGGATCGATAGAGATAGAAGGTGGAACATTTAACCAAGGTTTGAGTGTTCCCAATCTCTCTACTAATCTCCTATTGGTTTACCAAATCAAACACCTTGGTGAAGGAATGCGAGTGGAATTTGGTCCTAAATTGATGATCATTCATGAGCTTAACTCTGACTACACTATGGCTGAGGGAAAGGTGGATCACCGTTCATGGCTGTATACCTTTTCCCACTTTTCTTTTGATTTGATGCCCAATACCTTTCTCAATCATGAAAATGAGGTTAACAAGCTATGGCATGAGAATTTTGGGAATATAAATTATCGTTACCTTGAAGAATTGAGACAAAATGAAATTGTCAATGAGTTACCTGGAGTTAAGTTTTCTAAACGTCTTTGTGAGGGCTGCACTCTCATAAAGCACCCTGAAAAAAATTGATAAGGGAAAATCCTAGAGAGCTACTCGTCCCTTGGATCTTGTTCATAGTGATGTTTCTGGCCCTTTTCCATCTCCTTCTTTCACCAGAGCTCTATATATACTAACCTTCATTGATGACTTTTCGTGTTATACTTGGGTATATTTTCTTAAGCTTAAGTCTGAAGTCTTTAAGCATTTTCAAAACTTTAAGGCTCTTACTGAGAAACAAGTAGAACGATCTATCAAGGTTCTTCAAACTGACAATGGAGGTGAGTATGTGAGTAATAGGTTTGAGGATTTCTACACTTTTGAGGGGATTACTTTGTAGCGTATACTTGCTTGTAGCCCTTCCCAAAATGGAGTTGCAGAAAGAAAGAAATGGACTCTAAAGGATATGGATACTTGTATGGTTCACTCAAAGTCCCTTCCTCCGTAGTATTGGGCTGAAGTAGTGAATTGTTCTTGTTACATTCAGAATCATGTTCCACACAAGGCAATAAGAGGGATGACACCCTTGGAAGCCTGGTTTGGAAACAAGTCTGATGTTGAGAACTTTTGAATCTTCGGATCCAAGGTTATGGCTCGGATTCCCAAGAAGAAACACAAGGCATTGGATCCACAATACAAACCTTATATATTTTTCGAGTATCCTAATGGCGTGAAGGGATATCAATTGTTGAACCCTACTACCCATGAGCTCTATATTGAGAGGCGTGTGAAGTTTGATGAGTCATCCTTGAATTTTACTTCCACTAAGGTTCTTTTTCCCACTGATTCAGATTCTGACTCATCAAATGATGATGTTTATTGAGCAAGTTCCTCCTCTCCATACTTCTCCTAATCCTCAAACTCACGAGTCTTCTGATTCTGACAGTAGTTATGATGAGGACTATGTCCCTTCTCACTCAAGTGAAGAATCTTCCAAATTTGAGCTTGATCCTTTGGGACCTCTTTGGGTCAGAAAAACTTTACATAGTGCTGGAGATTTAGTTAGAGATCCTTCAGATGAGAGATGTATGTACTCAAGTTTCATTGGACCCCACTGCTTCTTCGCCTCTTCTTCTAATCCACCATCTTTCTAGGAAGCTTCTAGGATTCCAGAGTGGGATTCTATTATGGATGCGGAGTATTCCTCACTCATCAAGAATGACACTTGGGATCTTACCCCTCTTCTAAAAAGAATAAAATTCATTCGATGTAGGTGGATATATCAAAAAAAGTATGGAGCCAATGGATAAGTCGAGAAGTATAAAGCGTGACTTGTAGCTAAAGGTTTATCCCATGTAGCTGGGGTTGATTACTCAAAAACCTTTTCTCCAGTTGCAAAGATGACTTCCATTCTACTAACCCTTGTCATCGCTGCCACTAACAGATTGGAAGTCCACCAGATGGATGTTAAGAGTTCCTTCCTTCATGGGGACCTAGAGGAAGAGATCTATATGAAACAAGCTCCGGGTTATGTCCATGATCCATCCCTCGTTTGCAAGTTAAAGAAGTCTCTCTATGGCCTTAAACAATCCCCTCGGGCTTGGTATGCCAAGATGGACAACTTTTTACTTGCATCAGGGTTCTCTTGGTGTCACTCTAACCCAAATATGTATATTCTATAGCAGGATGAATCCATGCTTATTCTTGCTCTCTATGTTGATGACTTATTGATCATGGGTAGCTCTTCCTCTATCATTAATTATGTGAAGATCTCATTGGCCAAAAAGTTCTCCATGTTTGACTTAGGATTGCTTCATTACTTTCTTAGGATCTAGATTTCACAATATGACTCAGGAATTATGATCTCACATCCTAAGTACTCTCTTGATTTGCTTACTTAGTTTCACATGTATGATTGTAAGTCCTCACCTACTCCTTTTATTTTTGGGGTCAAGTTGGTTTCTTATTGATCTTGCCCCTTGGTTGATGTTACCCTTTATTGGCAGTTGGTGGGGATCTTGATCTACCTTACTCTCACTCGGCCAGATCTATCGTATGTTGTCAGGATCATGTCCATATTTATGCAGGAGCCTCATGAGCTATATTTAAAAGTAGCAAAGTAGATCCTTCACTATGTTTGTGGCACTCACACAGATGGTATTCATTACTTAGGAGGGACTGAGATTGACTTGGTTAGATTTACAGACTAAGATGGGGTCATTGATCTAGATCATCAAAAGCCTACCTCAGGATATAGTTTCATTCTTGGTTTAGGTTCTTTCAGTTGGTTCAAAAAGAAGCAAAATTCCATTACCATATCATTTATAGAAGTAGAGTACAAATGAGTAGTTAACACTACCACAGAAGCTATTTGGTTACAGGGTATCTTGATAGAGTTTGGCATCCACTTTTGGTGGCCTACCATTATCTATTGTGACAACATGAGCACTATCTCCATTTTTATAAATCTTGTTCAACATTAGCAGATGAAGCACATTGAAATCCACATGCACCTCATATGGGAGCTGATATATGAAAACATCATCAACATATAATATGTTCAGGTAGTTGATCAGGTTACAGACATATTCACCAAGCCCTTCACTAAGGTGAAATTTCTTCACTTGTGGTCTCTTCTTGGGGTGAGTTCTGTTGTAGCCACCCATCTTCTTTAGGCTATATAGTCATCCTTCTTCTCTTCTTATTTCCAGAAATATGTTGTTTGTATATGGGCACCTTATTAGGCCTTCAGTTTCCAGGCCCCATTGACACATCTTTCTTAGTTGTCTAGGGGACTCTTTTTTTTTTATGGCTTACCTTGACCTCTTCCTCAGCTTCGATGAAGGGGGGGTGTTGGTGTGTGTGACATGCCTAGTCATCATCCACATCACCTAGTGATTCATCTCACCTTGCGAGAGTCATAGATTTTAGGAAGTCAAATGATAAGTGTCAGATTCTGTCATAGAATCTGTCATTGTCATTTGCATCAATGCATCATAGGAGTTACATTCCTTATTTGGAATTGTAACTCCTCCTTTAGTGGAATCATATGGTTCAGTTACGTCATATGTGTCAGTGGTGTCATTGATATTATTTCCTTGTTTAGGCATGGGGGTTACATAACACCCCTATTTATACTTCCTTTTTTTGATCTATGAACATGAGCAGACCTATTTTCTTATTTGCATATTCTTTCCATTGCTCGAATCTTGCTTATTTCGTTGGATCTTGACATTACCATCGGAGTGCAACTTCGTTTTGGTGCATTTTTTTTTATATCAGTTCTTGCAAATCCCTCTTTTAGTAGTTGGGGAAAGATAAAAATATAAATTAGGGGGAAATGGATGTACATGAGAAAGTATAAATGTAGGGGATTTTATTAAGCATAGTTAAAACACTTTTTTTGTGATCATCGTTATAATCGTTTATTATTTAAAATATTTCACTATGTAAATATGGGTACTTACAAGTACCGTACAATGTAGGACCATTCCATTCTATGTTATGGGTTGAATTGTATGGTCTTATCCACCACCATTAAATGAATATTTAATTTATTTGAATATATTTTATGGTTTTTTCCTTCCCCTTAGGTTTTCTTTAATGTGATACGTAATCTACCAAATCTTATATAAATAAGTCTAATTCACTTAATAACTTACCCAGAATTCTCAAGAGCATACATTGCAAATTACTCTTCAAAATAACTCAAGGTTCTCCTAAAAATTCCAAAGTAGATGCACATCTCTTAAAGAATCCACCATGGAGGTATAAAACACTCATACTAGGTTCAAGAGCTTAGATTCCTACATCACCAAGCCTCAAACAATCATAGAGTTATGTCTTAACAACACCAAGTCACACAAAGCGTTGCTAAACATCTTAAGTGAAAAAGGGAATTATTTTAGCATTTAAAGTACATAAAACTATATCACTACCATGCATGACACATCTCCATGATATTTATAGTTATTCCCTCTACTCATTGTGTCAAAAGAAACAAATTCATGATAGTGGGATTGGCTTATATTTACATATAATATAATACATACACAAAAAGAACTACATGGAGTTTATTCTCATTTGATATAGTATAGTGCTTGGTTTAGTTCAGTAGGGTTTGACCGATAAGGTCATTACAAATCCACCCACACATATATTCAATGTTTTTTATCTAATCATGTACATGAAATGTTAGTAAAGGTATTCTAAGTATTTTCTTATTATAGGTCATTATCACATAGTTGTGAACCCTAATGATAAATAATGAATCTTAGTTCTAGATCACTAAGTTATACCTAAATATATAGAACCCCGTAATTTTTAGGTTCAATACCATTCAAAGTAGGACCAGATTGTACTACATCTGAGCATGTTTTGTACAGTTCCATACATGAGCATTTTCTAGTTACATTCTTAGGAATGAAGCACTTACAAGTTCTTACCTTTTTTTCATCTATTTTACACACCTATATCTATTTGATAAGATAAATAACCATCCCTTCTTCTGTTTTACATTATAATTTCATCGTTCTATTTTTTTGTATTAAAGGATATATTATGAATTGTTTGGTTAGTTTAGAAATATTCTACCTAAACATTCTTAAATCTATTAATAAGGAAGGAAAAATTCATATTAAACCCTCATTTTATTCAGGGTATAAACATTTGGTGAACCTAGCTCTTGACTAAATCTCTCACCTTTCCTCAAAACCCTAGTTTCCCTAGGGTTTCATTTTCAAAATTGCATATACTTTCCTTATATTCCCTTTAGGAATAGTAATAAAAATAATCATCATCCTATCAATCATAATTAATTTTCTCCTCATACTCAAAAATATTGAGTCTTTAGGGCTTCCTCCGGATTTCATTTTTAGGGAATCTATTATGTGTTTGATCATGAAGACCCTGATGTGATTTTGAACAATATTTAAACACACAGTTAGCACCAAAAAAAATATCATCATGATGGTAATGATGTAGACCCTATGAAATTTGAACTTCTATCCAATTTTCATTCACAACTTCATGATATCCTTTAACATGTTTATCATATTATCAATATCATCCTTATAAAAAAAACTTACTCATGATCATGCAGATAATGAAAGGTCTCTTTTCTAGGAGGCATCCCCTAAATATTCCATTATATAGACATATACCATTTCTACCTCCATGCTTTCTATATCCTCATGGGCACCGAATACCCCCTGTAGTGTTGTTAATATTCCTATATCTCATATCTACACCCAAAGTGGTTCTAATTCTTATTCTTCTAGAACATAATCTTTTAAAACTATTCTTTATACTTTACAAGAAAAAATATTATAATTACAACAAGGTTCATCTACCTCTTCTAATATAATGGATTATGCTTAGTTAATCCATAACCCAATTGAACCCAAAGTGGATTTATATCCTTTTCCTATGGACTTTTTTGCTCTTAATCTTCCTAGTTATGTTGTCAAGAGTGATGTGGAATAGAACCTTCATGTTTTCCATGTCACTTGTTTGGATTATGCTTGAAATAAAAAAATTATTACTAAGATATTTCCTAGAATCCTAAAATATTTTCCTTTTCCACCATTATATGATCTTCTCATTCATTCATTTCAGGCCTTTACCCCTTTAGCTAATATAATTATTTTATAATTCTCCATCAATACTGGTGACAAGGTGTCGTATTCTCAAATTTATAAGATGTGAAAAATCTCTAAAGAACCCATTAGTGACTATGTTTTATGTTATAATATAATTCCTACTACGATGAACGAAATTCTAGTAGATAGTGAGCTCTAATATCTCTTCACTCAAAGTCTACTTGCCCCTTTGCAAGAATCAATTATATTTGACAAGACTAACTCATTTGATCACATATGTTACACACATTATAAAAGTGTAAATCTATTCTCCTTTCCATGAACAAGCTCAAATATCTTACCAATTTCCCAAGAAAGAAAACCTAATTTCAATGGAATATGTAATGAAAACACAAATAATGTTAAATCTATTGTTATATATATATATATATATATATATATATATATATATATATATATACCCAAAAAGATTCAGTTATAAAATATTCTATGGTAATTTACATGATTCCTTGTACACCTCAACTAGTTCTTAGCTAATTACTCAAGTGAAACCTTGTATATATCCATCTAGATCTATTGGTTTATATAGGAAAACCTCATGGTAAATTTTTTAATGTTAATGCATTTTTATTATCATAGATATGTTGGTCATTCTATTAATCAATGTGTCAAGATTCATCATGTGTCACGAGATCTTATTGATTTTATTGTTATTGAATGGGGTATTTCATTTAAACTATCCAAGCCTACCAATGATAATAATAAAATCAATACTTTTTGTGGCCCACTTCCTAACCACAACAATAATAAATATAATTCAGAAGTGAACCACACTTATCACTGTATACCTCCTTCTCCTTATTATGTTCATTGATTGGATGTTATGATTGACCTATTATTACTATTATGCCACATCCTAGGCCTAATATTAAATTTGATGATTGTAACATTCCTCATGATCACTTTTCAGAAAAATTGCACATTCATGCTTGGTTTGCCCAATTCCCTATCTATAGTATTTTTATCAACAACTTTACTTAGCATAATATGTGCACTTTCAATCTATTGTCTTCTCTTGGATATAGTAAATGATATGTAACCTTTAATACTAATACCTCTCTTAGACATATTGTTATATTATTAATGATTAGCTACATTATTATGGCTATTCCCTTTTTCAGTTCCTACTTCTCTTCGCTCATGTGATACAAATATTGGTTTCACTTGGTTACTTGTTATTAATGTTGTACCCTTTATCTTTCATCAATGTATCAAATTTATTTATAATAATCAATTTTCAACAGTCAAGGGTATCCTACACAAGGCCCCAATACTTAAGCTACTTAGTTATAAAGTACTAGAAACCACTCCTAATCCTATTACATCTACACATTCTATTATTAATGGGTTTATTCCTCATAGGTATCATCATAGGGATACTATTACACATGTTACCTTAAATGGGTATCTCCCTCCTATGTATCCTCCTAGGCCTCCCATTACATGTACTAATTATATTAGGTCTATCCCTCTTAAGTGTCCTCTTAGGTCTCTTATTACACATGCTACTTACAATGGGTCTCTCCCTTCTAGTCATATTTATAGGTATCATATGACACATGCTACTTCAAAAGGATCTATATATCATAGGCCTCCTTATAGGTATCCTATTACACATATTATGGATCCTATGTAGGTTATAGAGCCCTAAATTCCTTAATACCATCCTCTACTACTACATATGTGACACATTTGAAGCCCAAGCATGCTTTCTTTTGTGGGGTTTTCTAACCTCCTAATGAGGCCCTCAACAATTAGATATTATGTTAACTCCCATCTTGTATATAAAATAAAAATAAATAAATAAAATCGAATAATCACATAATCCAAAAACATTCAAATATTTGTAATAATAAAAAATAAATACCCACATATGACTTGACTTGTTATCTTGAATCTTTACATAGGTTTTTTGTCATAATGGATCTATAGATAGAATATTTATATATACATTTTACACACATGCATTCATTAGGTATGTTGAGTGTGATATAAGACATGATTATATTGATACATAATGATAGGAATTATCTTATTCATTTCCCAATTGATCATGATATTCTAGGTTTTTACCCTACACTAATCAAGTTACTTTGTTTTAGTATAGTTTATTTCCCTTCCTAGTTACACTCAATATTAAATATTTTGTATATTCTATATTTTCAAACTAATAGGAATAACACATGTGTCTTTTGTAATGTTATTTTATCTTCCCCTTTAAGTTTTTTAGTGAAGTGAAAGGATTGCCTATGTGTTATCACTGAGTCACAACACCCTCCAATTTTGCACAAGTGTGTTTGCTTGAGCTCATGGTGTGACATGGTAACATGGGTATTATCTCCAAGTTGTGGGAATTTCTACTTGAGATAGACCTCTAAAGAAATTTGGCTCTTCTTCCTACTCCTAGTGCAAACTAACTCTATGGAAATGAAGCTACTAACTATCTTTATCCTAAAATTTCCAAGGGACTAGGGACAAAGATAAATAACATGAAAATGAAGAAAAACTACACTACATAGGTGATGCACCAAAAGAAGGGTATGAGAGTGATCCATAATGTGTGAAAATGGAAGTAAAATGTGGATTAGAGAGGGTGATAACAGTTCTCCATAGTCTAATAACAACACTCACAACACCTTTCCATACAAACACAATAATAATGAATCCCTGTAAGAGCATTAAATAGACCAAATATATTTGTAATGAGATTGAAGAGGCAATAAGAATACAAACAAACACATCAAGGGAGGATACATCAACAAATTTGCATCTATTGCTTCAATGATATTCACAGTTCAAGTTACTACAAAATAAAGGCCTCAATCACCATACAATGCATCCACTACAAAGGCCTATAGCACATTGGCTTCACAAAACCAAAATGGCAGAGTTTTGTTACTAAAATTATCCTCCTTAACAATGAGCCCAATACTCCAATTTATATAATTTTGAGAGGAGAGAGAGAGGGGATGCAATTCCCAAAATTCTCTTTCCAACCAATTTCAAATCATGATAAATGAGGGTGGTTGGTGATTTTTTACCTAAAAAAAAATCTCAAGTGTCCCATAACTTGCAATAGTGAAATAATGATTTCCCATGCTCATTAAATGTTTTTCCAACCACTTTTCAAACAA
The DNA here is from genome assembly GCA_019776745.2 of Taxus chinensis. NCBI lineage: Eukaryota > Viridiplantae > Streptophyta > Pinopsida > Cupressales > Taxaceae > Taxus > Taxus chinensis. The sequence goes on along the minus strand of CM034154.1, from coordinate 482,111,051 downwards.
CCAAACATAAATCAGATCATTTTCCTTAAAATTGTAGAAATTAATCTGATCTAATATAAAGAATCCATGAAATAGCTACACAAACAATAATTGAAATCAACAACTCTATATTATATTTTTATTATTTTCACTATTTCAATACACTCCATTATATAGGAGATGTATAGTAACAATTCTCACAAAAAATTGTCTTCATATACAACTATACACCCATATGGTTTCAACCTCTCACCAATATAATAATAAAACAACACTAATTGTTTTATTATTCTAACTTACTAACTTACCACATACTAACCACATTTTACATTTACTATTTACATTTACATAGTAAATGTACTTTCACTAATTTACCATAAGAGTAATTACACATGTAATTATTATTCAGCCATACAAATGGAGCACTAAGATATATTTCCTAACATTCCTCCCCTTAGTACGAACATGGGGAAAACCTGCCTTATACTTGCACCTACTCATGATCTAATGATTTTATAGGATGATCATAAACCTAATGGATGGTTTTTCATAGGGTTGACCATAAACCAAAAATGATGGTTTTACAATTGGTTTACCATAAACCAAAAAGGGTGATAGTTTTGCATAGGGTTTACCAACAACCGAAAATGGTGGTTTTACAAGTGGTGTACCACAAACAAAAAATGAAGTTTTTCAAGTGGTTTACCTACAACCACATCATGATATGCCAAGTATTATTCTTAGCCCTCATCACATCTCACTGTAGGGAATAACATAGGAAATTCTGCTGAAATTTGCTACATATATAGAAAATACCAGAAATGTAGAAAACTAGAAATGGAACATTGAGATCATGTTCCCCCCTCAATATGAAATTTCCTTTATTCTGAAAACCACAATAGGAACACTGCAACCAAACACTCTGTCAAAAATACAAAGAAACAACAGGAACACACTGTATAAAAAAATAATCACCATAAATGATACGGCCCCGTCGTTGGTGACTGACAAGAGGTCGCTAAATGACCTCCAACCTCCTATGCATCCTTCCTCCAAGAACTTCACTTAGAATAGAAATTATTCAGAATTATAGTCAATTTCATCTATTATTTTTTCATCTCTAGTTTCCCATTCTACAATTTTGCTTATATATGTAGGTGCTTTTTCTTTGCCATCTACTATCCTCCATAGGTTTTTATTCATTAACTGCATCTGGATTTTTACTCTCCATATATGGAAGTTCAGCCCATTAAATTTATATGATGGTGTATCCATTTTACTAAATCTAAATATCCAAAAAAATTGAATGTAGATTTAAATTACCTTTGATTCTCTGATTTCTTCAAAACAAAGCAGTGATCAATGTGCTGTATAGTAAATTACATGTTTCTCCCAAACTACAAACTGGGTTTTGCTGAAATTTTTACTGTAGCTTCTTGTATAATAGATCGTTCCACGTAAAATTATTTTGGAGAAACCCAGATTGCAAAAAAAAATTTACGAAATCTTCTTCGAGACAGATTTAACCTACTTTGGTACCAAATGTAGAAATTAATCTGATCTAATACAAAGAATCCATGAAATAGCTACACAGACAATAATTGAAATCAACAACTCTATATTATATTTTATTATTTTCACTATTTCAATACACTCCATTATATAGGAGATTTATAATAACAATTCTCACAACAAACTTTGTCTTCATATACAACTATACACCCATATGGTTTCAACTTCTCACCAATATAATAATAAAACAACACTAATTGTTTTATTATTCTAACTTACTAACTTACTGTTGTTGCAAATCAGCAGCACCCCTGGATGTTGATCAAGTTTCTAAGTTGATGTTTCAAGCATCTAGTGTGATTGCACAACATTGAAACCTCTCTCCAAGTGTGGGACTTGTAAAATGAGAGAGGAATCTCCAGATTAGAGGCTGGTTCCTCAAACTCCTCTGATTAGATCTATATTTGCATAACTACAGAGGTTTAGATCCTAATTTTATCCTAATTTACAAGGAGACAAGGATAAGAAATGTAAAAATTGAAACTAAACTGATAAAGGTGATACACCAAAGGAGTGGTGAGCACTTCTTACTCATGAAAATTGACACAAATCAGAAATTGTAACATAAAACATCATGCACAGGTTGATAACTATGATCAAGGGTTTGAAATGAAGTAAACAACACATACAAAGGACTGAAAGCATTCACAGAGCCTGCATTGTGATTTTCAACATCAAAATCCTTGTATTCCAACACCAAAGAGGTAGAAAAACCTGTTACAATTCCTGAAAGGTCTGATGCTTGCCAAAATCACTTGTTGAAGGTGAAAACAGAAGCTTGCTATGCAAAAAAGTGTTCAACCATAAAAAAATGAGCCAAATTTGGCTTTTACAGTGCATGGGTCGAGCCTAGGAGAGAGAAAACATGAAAAAACATGGGAGCCATTCCTCATTGACCAAAACACATTAAAAACAGCATGGAGGTCCTCACAAACCCATGCCCTAACATTTTTGACCGTACTAGAGAAGAATGCAACCCATTTTACATTTGGTTGTTGAAATGTCAGTTCTATCCATGGGTGCATACCAGAAGTATTTTTTGATTTTCTCCCTCCAAACTAAACCAAAATTAAAAATTGACCATGGAATATTGTAGAGAATTTCACCAACTTTCCATTGATATAAAGAACATGAAAATCCAAGCTCTGGATCAAAAGTTATGGCCATTTGAATATTTAGGGCAAAAACAGGCCAAAATCGGATCGGCGGGCAAAAAGTTTGAATTTTTACCCGTTTGGTCTTTGGAACATTTTTCAAATTTTCCCCACGCTCCACCACTCCAGGTGCCACATGGCACATTCTGATTGGGCACGGGCCCTTCCTGACCATTTTTTCCTTCAGGTCGCTTGGTGTTTTTTTTCCATTCGACACATGGTAGCTCCTGATTGGCTGCGCGCCTTCAAGGGAAAATTTCCCACAAAAACTCCACCTGGCCATAACTTGAAAAATACATGGAGTTAGGAGGAAAACTTTACCTTTCTGGAAAGTTGAGAAAGAGCTCTATCCAATGGTGTCATTTCTAGAATGTTTTGAGTGCCTAAAAAGTAAAAATTTATGACTAAGGCACAATAGAAGGAAAGAATGAAAGGGAGTTAGCCACAAAATGAGCAGGGGGCACATTTGGATAACTATTTTGGCAACTCAGAGGGGTCATCTGCCTGCTAGATGAATGATCAATAGCCTAAAAAAATCCATTGGGCATGGAGTCATGAGTAGTATCCTGAAAACTAATCTAAACTTTGAGAACTTCCCTCTGAACCACTTGAATCCCACTGGACATGGAGTTGTTCCCACCAAAATGCCATCAAAACGAACTGTGAAAGGGAGAAACCAGCAGCACCAAAACTATGTACAAACTAAAAATCATATATGCTCCAAATGGAACATGTAGAGTGTGCACAAGCACTTCTTCTACTAAAAGCAAACTTACCTACTCTACTCTAACTAGAAGCAAAGGTGAACTAAACGAACCCTGCAATTGGTTGTGCAAAATAGCTTCCTTTCTTCAAAATTGGTAGCCATGCAAATGATTTGGAGCTGAGTATGGCTGATTGGATGAGTGGAAAATCAACAAGAAGCTGGTCTTCTACCCAAATTAGCAAGGTGTCAACCAAAAACAAATCCAATACCTCTTTTAGTTACTCTGCATTTGGATTGGAGAGGTATGACAGCTGATCCTTGGAACTTTGCAGCTCATCCTCATGCTTAGAAGCAAGCATGACTGGTTGTGGCTTCTCCTTTGGCTCCAATGAAGCCAAATACCTGATTGGGAAAGGTCTGATCCATTGAGTATGCCCATAATTCTGATTTTCAACTCCAAGAATGGAGTTCTCTTGTAGACCTTGAATGGATGGTGTGGAAGCAATGGTAGAACCCTTCTGCCCTTTCTCTTCCTCCAATGAAGGACATGAAAGATTAAAATCTTCCAATCTTGGTTCCAAAGAGCTTCTATAAGATGCAGGATGCTGCAAATGAATACTCTCCTCCATGACAACAAGCTCTTGTGTTTGGAAGATGGATGATGAAAGAGAGAATGGTGGAAACTCAACCGGTTCTTCTTCATCAAAACAGTCCTCCAAATCAGACAGGTAAACTACCTCATTTTTGTCTGACTACAAATGTTCAACCTCTCCCATGGCATTCTCTTGATCTGCAACTTGATCACCATGGTTTCTTTCATCCTCCAGCATTGAGTTTGAGGGATCAAACTCTTCTTCAATACTAGAACTTGAGAGAGATGAAGTAGAGAGAAGAACTGAAGGTTCTTCTATAACCTGTTTTGTGCTCAAAGCCTTTGGATCTGCACTTTTCTCCCCCATAGCTAGAATGTGCTCCTCTTCTTTTGAATTTGGAGTAGCTTCTCCTTCCTCTTGTTGTCCCTCATGACTGATTTTTGCAATTTGAATTGGATCAGCATTTCCTTCAAATAGGGTGCCAACATGGACACTATATTCTGAACAAATTGATTGCTGATCTGCAACTCCTTTTTACTCTTCTTCTGCTACAAAAAAATTAGTCCTGACCACCATTTTTTCTTTAACTCCAACCTCTTCTGAGGGTTTCATCAGCAAAGGGATCTTCTTCATCCCAAATTTAAGAGCCCAACTCTTCAAAATTTCAATTTCTTCATCCTTGTTTGGCTTCTCTTTTTGCTGTCCTTCATGACTGATTTTTGCAATTTTTTGTGGTGGTGGAGGAGGTAAAACCTCTTGTTTCTTTGGAGGAGAGGGTGTTTCATTTAGCTCTTGTGAAGGGGATGACTGTTTGGAAGGGAAAAGGACAAAAGAATTGAGATGAGGTGGAAGACTAGGGGGTGGAGAAATGGATTCAACACTTGGGACAGTAGATGGAGAGTTTAAAACTTGACACTGCTGAGATAAAATACATTGGGAAAGAGGAAAAGAAAAGGCATGAGATGGTGTGCTTACCCATTGACAAGGTTGCTGAATACTCTTCTCATACACCTCTATTCCTTCAATCCACTTTACAAGCAATGGAAGCGTTGTAATCATGAAGTCAAGCTTCTCTCGAGGTTTGTAATGCCTTGGGAAAGGTCCCACCCATGGACAGGGTGCTCCACAACTGATTCCAAATGCTTTCATTTATGCTTGAACCCTGGATTGCACCATGTTTACCTCCATCTTTTGGATTTTCTCCAACAGACCAGCATCTTGCATCTGATTTTCTTCATTGTATGCACACCCTTGCTCTTGGAAAGCTCCATAGCCAAACTAATTTTGGCATTGCTGCTCATATGGGTATGTATGCTGATTTTGAATTTGTTCAAAATGCTGATTTGGAGGATTGAAAAAACATGTTGGAGGTGGGAAACATTGCTGTTGTTGTAAATGTGAGTTCCATGATGGAAATGAAGTCATGATTGCAAAACTTCATGGAATGGAAAATAATGAAAGAGATGGAAAGAATAATGGATGGAAATGGATGAAAAACAGGTCTACAACTTCAGAAATGGGTTGCTGATCAGATGGAGTCACCAGATGTGTTTGCAAGTGCCTCCAAAGGCTGAAATCTTCACAGGAACACACCAACCTGTAAAAGATGAAGTGAAAGACCTCTAAGGTCCCACCGGGTGTGCCAAAACTGTTGTTGCAAATCAACAGCACCCCTGGATGTTGATCCGGTTTCTAAGTTGATCTTTCAAGCATCCAGTGTGATTACACAACATTGAAACCTCTCTCCAAGTGTGGGACTTGTAAACTGAGAGAGGAATCTCTAGATTAGAGGGTGGTTCCTCAAACTCCTCTGATTAGATCAATATTTGCACAACTGCAGAGGTTCAAATCCTAATTTTATCCTAATTTGCAAGGAGACAGGGATAAGAAATGTAAAAATTGAAACTAAACTGATAAAGGTGATACACCAAAGGAGTTGTGAGCACTTCTTACTCATGAAAATTGACACAAATTAGAAATTGTAACATAAAACATCATGCACAGGTTGATAACTATGATCAAGGGTTTGAAATGAAGCAAACAACACATACAAAGGACTGAAAGCATTCACAGAGCCTGCATTGTGATTTTCAACATCAAAATCCTTGTATTCCAACACCAAAGAGGAAGAAAAACTTGTTACAATCCCTGGAAGGTCTAATACTTGCCAAAATCACTTGCTGAAGGTGAAAAAAGAATATTGTTGTGTAAAAAAGTGTTCAACCATCAAAAAATGAGCCAAATTTGGCTTTTACAGTGCATGGGTCGAGCCCAGGAGAGAGAAAATGTGAAAAAACATGGGAGCCATTCCTCATTGACCAAAATGCATTAAAAACAGCATGGAGGTCCTCACAAACCCATGCCCTAACATTTTTGACCATACTGAGAAGAATGCGACCCATTTCGCATTAGAATTGGTTGTTGAAATGTCAGTTCTGTCCATGGGCGCATACTAGAAGTGTTTCTTGATTTTATCCCTCCAAAATGAACCAAAATTAAAAATTTACCATGGAATATTGTAGAGAATTTCACCAGTTTTCCATTGATATAAATAATATGAAAATCTGAGCTCTGGATCGAAAGTTATGGCCATTTGAATATTTAGGGCAAAAACAGGCCAAAATCGGATCGGCGGGCAAAAAGTTTGAATTTTTACCCGTTTGGTCTTTGGAACATTTTTCAAATTTTCCCCACACTCTGCCACTCCAGGTGCAACATGGCACGTTCTGATTGGGCATGGGCCCTTCCTGACCATTTTTTCCTTCGGGTCGCTTGGTTTTTTTTCGCCCTTGGACACGTGGCAGCTCCTGATTGGCTGTGGGCCTTCAAGGGAAAATTTCCCACAAAAACTCCGCTGAGCCATAACTTGAAAAATACGTGGAGTTAGGAGGAAAACTTTACCTTTTTGGAAAGTTGAGAAAGAGGTCTATCCAATGGTGTCATTTCCAAAAGGTTTTGAGTGCCTAAAAAGTAAAAATTTATGACTGAGGCACAATAGAAGGAAAGAATGAAAGGGAGTTAGCCAAAAAATGAGCAGGGGGCACATTTGGATAACACTTACCACATACTAACCACATTTTACATTTACTATTTACATTTACATAGTAAATTTACTTTCACTAATTTACCATGGTAATAATTACACATGTAATTATTATTCACCCATACAAATGGAGCACTAAGATATATTTCCTAACAAAAATCACAATAAATTTTTTATCAAATTCTATATTTCTTAATTTTTTTGTGTCGAGATCAGATCTACAATTCTAATGAGATCAATTTTGTAAAAATTTGTTGAAAATTTATCAAGTTATGAACTTCTGAGTGATCACAGCCATTTTACATTTCATAGGTTTAATTATTACTTCCACGAAACTGTACATTTAATCTTTAGAGTTTTAGATGTTAAATATCATTATTTACCAACATAACCTCACTAAAAAATACTAAATCTAGTTTTCTTGGCATAGAGGATGTCGAGACCTTTCTAAAAAGTCAAATTTTATCAAAATCGGAGCTCTGAGTCAAAAGTTATGCCCATTTTAAGATCATGATCAGGTTTTCCACGTGGGCTCTCACAATCCGCATTAAACAATTTTCCCTTTACATTGTGGGTTTGTAGGGGACATAATACACTTGGGCCTCCAAATTCTATTTTATCCACGCTAGACTACGCATCATTTTTTGTGTGGTAATTTTACCTCTGCAGGGAACTCATGTCTCAATGGCACTTGTGTTGTTCAAGCCCTGAACTTCTGCGTTATCCATAATACTTTGAATCCACTTCAATTCCTTTGTACATTGGGTAAATCAGGATTTCGGGGAGCTACTGGCCCAATGGAACCTAGACCGCCTAGGCTATCAAGACCTGATTTACCTATAAATAATTGTTTCTTTAGCATTTCAGACCCAAGTTGAGGGAGAGGAACCCTAGTTCTATCCATAACCATTCCATCCATCACCTCCAGACCCGTAATACATTAATATAGGCCTTTTCCCCATTTCTCTAAATTTTTAGCAATTTTTCTCTAACTCCTTATATTTTTCTTGAATATGGAAGTTAGAGAAAAGTAAAGGAGTGCATCCAAAATCCAATTTTTTGTTTTCACCATTTCTGCATGTTCAAGTTTAAATAAATTGTGTAAGTTCCAGAATTTACCTTGAGGGTAAATTATGAATAACACTATGAATAACTTAGCCACTTTTATACCTTCTATAACCCCGTGGACCACATTATTGTAGATAGATCTAGGTCCCATTTTGTAACATAGTGAAAGAATGGAGCCACATAATAAAAAAGAATAGATATACCATGTCCCCTCCATGTTTTGCATTGTTGAGAATAAGTGTGTATATTCTAGTATAAGTGTAGGATAAGAAGTTCCATGCCCCCAAATCCTATTCTTACAATTGATTCTGAGTAGTTTAGAGAAGAAGGAATAAATTACTCATGCCCCTTGTATCATGCTCTAAAGTGAGTAATCTATGTTTGAAATTGTATAAGAATCCTATTAATAGTTGATATAACTTGAGAATGTTGGAAATTTATGATAACCTACCCTATGTTAAAAAAAAGTATAGTTTGGTCAAAAGTATAGTATTGTATTGACTGTAATGTAAGTTTTGATCTATATTTAATTCTACCACTTTTTATTATCTATACACATTTATAAGGATTTGGACCTTGTAAACACATCTTTATGTATTATTTAATATGTTTTTATATTTAGAATACATATTTATGAAATAACCCTCTTATAACGTTGTGTGATATATAACTTGAGCACATGGAACAAAATAAAAGATGTGTGCCCATGTGTGATAAGTTTGATAATATATGCAAGATCACATAGAAGGATAAAATTGTGGCCAATGTTTGTAACCTATACTTACAAAATGGGTTATGTATGGGAGTCCATGGTGTAGAGAGAAATCAACATTTCACATGCAACAAGTAATAGTATATGTGTATTGGAGTAACAAAAATAGTGAATAAAAATTTAATCATGTAATAAGAAAGAGTAGAAATTTTATATGTGTAGAGAAGTAACAACAACAATATATATATATATATATATGTAATCAAAAATATAGAAACATAATCACATGGAAGCATAAAGCCGCAAACATGGGACACCCACAGTGTCATAATAAAATCATAATTAAAGACATTGTATGTTGCATAAAATGAAACAAATGTATTCACTCAAGATAGGCATAGAATCCCAAATATGGGACACCCAGGATGTCACAAAACAATCAAGGAATCAAGGCAATATATAATAGTCATAATAGAATTTAGTAATCATGCAAGTAAATAGTAAATCATATATAAATATTCACACAACACCATAGTCAAGAAAGGAAGTAACCCACCTAAGTAAGTAGTGCTAATAATGTATCAAGCAAGTATAATAATTAATTATGGTAAAAGCATAGATAAAAAATTGGGTTAGTATTTCACAAAACATGTGTAATTCCTATTATCTAAAAATATGAAAAGACATTATGCATGTAATAATGTGTGATGAGGAAGTGTACAGTAAATTTAATGAAACAAAAGTACATGTATATTGTGGGAGATGCCCCAAAGTAGTAGTGTCAATGAGAAGGAATCACCTGTTAGTCTTGTTATCTCAAAAGATAACATCAACACTATATATGTAATATAGTGTGATGAAATAAAATCATTATAATGAAACAAAACCACATGTATAACATGGGAGATGTCCCCAAATAGTAGTGTCAATATTAAGGAACTAAGATGACACTTATCATTGTGTATCATCACATGTGTTTCTTGCATCAAGATCAATATACCTTGTGAACGCATGTGTGTGAAGAGTGTATATAAAATATATGTTATCTATAAAACCTTAACCGACATTGAATTATTTTTTAAGGTAACAAATCAGTAATGGCTCAGTTTTGGGGAAATTTGTTCCTTCCAAACATTTTATCACAATCAGATGATTAAGTTTGAAGTATGTTTTAAGATTACTATGAAGGTTTTTTAGAGTTCCGCATACTCAAAAATACAAAACATACTTTATAATTGGTGCAAAAGTTGGGGTTTAAAACATGTTTTATCAAAGGTAAATGGCACGAATGTAGTTTTTCCTCAAATCCTAAAAGCTAGAAATCCCTGAAGAAGTATAGCCTAGCCTCAAGGTAAACTTTACATAGCCCTTGAGACCTCAACCCAGATGTTATTTACTATTGGGATTTACCGAAAGAGTGATCAAAAGGTAGTATTCCTCTGGTACCCGAGAAAAAACTTGTACCAAATTCACAAAGTGAGTAAAATTTCAGAGACCGGGCCCTGATATACTCCTGATCATCTTTTAAGTAATTTCCAAGTTTTGTTCTAGACATGGCCATTCGATCGAAGGCAGAAAAAACTAGAGATATGCATTCTTACCTGACTTTAAAGGGTGAACAAAGTAACAAGTTCCCACTCTTCTCTTCCATGATTTTGTGTAGTTAAGTTGCAACATGTAAGAATGCAGAGGTGCGTTGAAATGTTTGTTTTGAGAAATTTTTAGTCGTGAAAATAGTAAATGAAGAAATGTAAGGACATGGTTGAATATTTTTAAAATAATGGATGGTTACACATAACATATAGAAAATAGCTCATGAAATATAGTTATAATATTCAAAATGTAGGTTATATTTATGGGGGCACAGACCTCTGCCTGTATAGTATGAATGAGAAAAATGATAAAACTAGATACATTTAATAGGTACATAGTTATAGTGGTAGTAAGCTCAAATGTCTATTTCCTCACACACGCATGGGACACCTTTCAGGAGCTGGTCTGAGAGCTGAATGAAGTCATCATGGGCCACAACCCCGAATAAAAATTGTATGGCCCCCGTCTAGGCCCCAAGATATCCCCTTCTCACCCAATGTTGAGGTACTCACCATTGGCCTATTTAGAATGTTCACCAGCTCCTTCCTCCTCTCAGAAGAGTTTTCCCATTTAGGAAAAGAAATACCCCCTCAATCGTATGCTTTAGGACGCCGACCTCTAGTCAGGTGAGCCTCTGGAATAGGTGTAGCTACATTAGTTAGGAAACCTAGGAGACCAATATTTTCTAAGATGAAACCTCCTACAGCCAAACCACAGCTTGAATATCCTTCACAGCTGATTCAAGCATGACAAGCCACTATTTTAACCTACTCACATGCAAGTTTGGGGGAGGACTATCGACCTTCGGTTATTGTGTTGGGGCCGTATAAGGAAACTATTATTCCAACAGGAAGGGGGAATAATAAGATTTGAGGATGTGTTAGTGATCTTTATGGAAACGAGGGAAATGGTGACACCAATGATTCCTCTGGGATTCAGTATCCAAGTGGAATTCTAGGTGGACCAAGTGGAAATACAGATTCTAAAATATTGGAAAAGAGGGACACATCTCAGCTAGGCTATTTACAAAAGACAGTACTAGGGCAGGTTGATGAAGGAAATCTTGGGGATTGGCCCTAGCATTTGGCACACTAAAAACTTGGTGAATTAGAGCCTTGTTTGGCCCTGAAAGTTGAAATAATTGGCCCATATGGAGAAATTATTCCCCTGATGTATTTTCACTTAGGGATGATGAAGCGATTGCTAAGAAAACTAAAATGGGAAGAGATAGTAGAAAATGAACTGGCTCTGTAAGTTTGCACAAGATATTTAAGAGAAAGATAGGTGACGGAAAGGGTGGACTGGTAAACCACTCAAATAAACATGGTGTTAGTGCTGATGTGAAAGGAAACATCATTACATCCATTAATGCCATATTGTATTTCTCTTTTGGGGTACATGTGAAGTTCAAGTGAAAATAAAAATTAAAGGTTAAAATTAATGAGGAATGTATAGGTGAAAAAGGTTTAAATGTCCACATATTTCAAGAAGGTCTTGTCACATTAACCCTTCTAGCCACATCATACTTAGACGCATGTGGAATTTCTAAACAATAACTATTGACATGACCTGGAAAATATTTGATGGTATCATGATGATGCTTAAAAGACATGGCGGCAATGGGAAAAAGTGATGGCCGTTTTTGGATAGTAAGTTTTCATTTTTAATGGCAGCCATGAGTAGTTGATGTCATTGACAGTTTGTTTGAGCATCTGTGGAATATACTCCAAAACCCTAAAAAACTAAGGTAATATATATAAGAATAAAGATGGTTTTTAGAAGAGGATGTTAGAGGGACAATATTTTTCTCTAGATGTAGATAAGAGAATGGTGGGAAGTTCTTCAGGAAAGAAAAGGGTAGAGTGAATTTACAGAGGCATTGGAAATGTAGAAATGGCACCAGGCTTAGATAAAGGTTGTCTTTACGTAACCCAATCATTGGGAATTACTATTAACATTATTGCATTTTTTACAGTCATTAACAGGATTTCAGAGCATTAATATATGTTTCCCTTATCCTCTCCAAATTTTCATGGTTTTCACTTAGCATATTCATCAAGATCCATAGCGCTAATTAGTTTTGCTTGCAAAATGGTGTTTAGGGTGAAATGATTTTTGTACCCTTATTATAATTATGTGTGAATCATGACTATGGTTCAATTTATTACATATCATGCACCTGTTTAGATCTTGTATAGGAATGGTATGAGTATCTGATGTTCTCTGGGGGTGCCTAAAAACTTCATTTCTGAAACCTATAAAAATCTCCCTGTGAACAAAATGGGGTTTGGGAGTATGACTTATAATGTCTTGGGGCTCCCTTGATTCAGAATTTCTACTATGATTCACACAATATGATCCATCCTTAGGTGTACTGAGTTGGATTGTCAAGAATTTAGACCTTGGTTTTCCCAAATCTTTCCCTGTAGGTCAATCTCTTACAAGAGGTCCATTCAATTCATCCCTTGCATTCATGTAGTAGCTAGAAACACATGCTAGTTGTAATATGTTTCAAAGTTCTCTCCATGTTTCCCCTGAATCTTCTTCCCCATAATTCATTCGCTATAAATTAGACTCAGTTCCATCCCCACATAGAAATCTTAAATACCTTGCGGAAAAATTTTAACTTATTACATGGGTCACAGTTTTCTTATTGAATATCCTACCGACCCACCCGGGAGAAAACACTTCTGACTCATTCACTAAGTGTGTTCTTATCCCTGGCCCAAAACTCCCCTTCATTTATAAATATATACCATATGAAACACACTGGGGTAATCTTGTGGGTCGGAACAACACTATCCTTAGCAGTCGACACTGGGTCCTCGTGTGTATCTAACATTTGGTGATTACTCCTTCGAGTGAACGTTATATCTAGTGGCTACACCCAACCCTGATTTGCATTCCTTATAATATCAGGACCTCACCTGACTCTGCACCCCATAACCTTCATGCACCCTAGACCAGAATCTTAGGTCCTCTCACCCTGACCAAGACATAGTCAAAAGTAGCAGGGATAATAGCCACACCCTTTGTTGGGTGCCTCCCCATCACTCCACTGGGAGGGGTGGATGGGCCATCAGGAGGGGACCTCACCCCCAAAAACATAATGATGATTTAATGAGGGTCCCCCTCTTCTACCTAACACACATCCCAACTCATCCCCCTCTCCCCCCAGGGTGAAAATCTAGGAGCCAATACCTTTTTGGCACCATTTCTAGGGATGAAACAATTACATCAGGTATTTGTGTTTTCTTTGGTTAGTATCCTCATTTATTCAGATTTAGAATTGTGTTGTTTAATGGTGGTTTACTTATTTGAATGTCAAGTTATTTATTTCTAGGGTTGTGACCCTGGTGGTGACTCCATTTGTCTTTTGATTTGTGATGGACCAATATTCCTCATCTAAGTATGTTTGAAATCATGTGTTCTTGTGTCCTATTTGACTTTGTGTTAAAATTTTGTTGGTGGGTTCCTTTTTTAATTCATGAACTAAAGAGCTATTGGTGAGAGGTATTCCTCCTTTTGATTACCTATGGGTGTCTAGGGTAGTGGTGAGAACTTTCTATCCTCTAAAATCCCTTTTAAACCAAATACTTTTAAGTCATATGACTTTGGAAAAATAAGTGGTTACCCACATCAAATCCCTGCCGGCATTAGGATGAAATTACATGTATTCCAAGGATATTGTAACATTTTTGTGGATCATCATATTTCCACATTTAAGGAAGTGATGCATGAATATGAAGTGAGTAACGAATATATCTTAATGCGGTTATTTATGCTTATGTTATAAGGAGATGATAGAGACTGGTTTAACTCTTTTCCTCAGAGTTCTGTTTATTCATGGGTAGATATGGTAAATGTATTTGAAAAACAATTCAGTGATGACCATGTTTTATCCTTTCATGATTATGATGAAGAAGCCTTGCGTTTAGTTGAGGGAAGAAGGTTAATGTGTTCCAGGTATAAGGAAGATGACATGGTTGGACACATATCAGATGCTAAGGCATGGATTTGTGATTATGTTGGGTAAAATGATCAGATTGGGTGTGCTTTTGCCTGGTGTAGAAAATATTTTATGCCTCATGCCCCCTATGTTGGAAATAATGTGCAAAATATTGATGAAGTTAAATTAAGCATTTAGGAGAGAGATGTATTACAGGGCTCCATAAAACAAAGTTGTGGGGCATCTTCCACTAAAATCCTGCATGCATGAACAACTGTTGAATTTTGGGATATTCTCTCTAAGGTATGTCAGGATTTGACCAGAGGTTATGAGGTATTGGTTTCAAAAGACTAGAATACTAATGAGTTGACATCCTCTTATGTCTTTGAAAATGGTGTTGTAACTTTGGGTACAGGGGAGAATCAATTTAGTAATAATATTGAGAGTGTTGTATTAGTTAATGAAAGGTATGAGGTTAATTATTTGATTTTGACTTCAAAAGATGTTGATACAGAACTACCTGTGAGACAGGGAGTATATGATCTTGAATCCTCTTTTTATGGACAAGTGAGAAAGCATTCCATATTCCCTAAATCTTTGAGGATGCAGTAGTGGGTTGTTTCACATGAGGATTATGACTCTCGAATACAAGTCAATTCCTCCCTTTCCAGATATGAGGTTGAGGTATGTGGGAAATTATGTATTGGTTCCCCATTGGTTGAGAAAGTGCAATAGGGATAGAAAATATATTATTAGATGTAGGTGGGGATAAATGTGTTAACCATAACCTTTATGCTTATATTATGTTTAAGGATTGGATAAATTGAGAGTTGTCTACTCTGGAGAGAGAGAAATTTATCAGGCATCTTGAAAAACACATGCAGTTCATTAGATTGTTTAACGATGTGGTGTGTTGTAAAGAATGAATTATCCATGACTAGGTCAGGATTAGATAACAAATTAGATACACGGGTATGGATGGAGACATGATTAGGCTCATGAAAAACAAATGGCTTCTAGGTGATGGTGAGTGATCCATGGTATGTGTTTCAGTTGAAGTAAATGTCATTACTACCTTTAGGAGATTCCATGGTGATTTGTGTTTCTAGATGAGATGAAGGCGCATTATATGGGATCCTGGAGGATTTTGATGGAAGGTTTTGGGTCCTTAGACCTTGATGGTCTACTTGTACAGTGTATAGTGGTTTCTTTTTCCTGTTTGGGTTCCTGTGGGTTTTTTTGGGTTTTTTTCTCTCATGTGTGGTGACTTACAGTTGTGATTGTCTTCTGACTTCATTTCCCAATGGATAGGTGTCTATTTTTTTTTCCCAATTTAGTTTTGGTGTTCTTTGGACACTTATAGGGGGTTCATCCTTGAGATGGAGCCGATGTTGGTACCGATATATGACCATCCTATTTTAGTGGTTTATTCCCCTCTGATTTTTTTTAAGGTAATAGATCAGTAATGGCTCAATTTTGGGGAACGTTATTCCTTCCAAAATTTTTGCAATATCAGATGATTAAGTGTGAAGTAGGATTTTATGATTGCTATGAAGGTTTTTTAGAGTTCTGCATACTCAAAATACAACACAAACTTTATGATTAGTGCATAAGTTGGGGTTTCAGACATGTTTGGTCAATGGTAAGTAGAGCGAATGCAAATTTTACCCGAAACCCAAAGGATAGAAATCCTTGGAGATATGTGACCTAGCCTTAAGGTAAAATTTAAGTAGCCCTCAAGACACCCTGACCTAGATGTTATTTACTATGTCAGGATTTACCCAAAGAGTGATCAAAAGGTAGTATTCCTCCAGTACCTGAGAAAATACTTGTACCAAATTCATAAAGTGAGTAACATTTCAGAGATTGGGCCCTGATGTACTTCTATTCAGCTTTGAAGTAATCCCCAAGATTTTTTCTGGACATGGTCATCCAATCAAAGGTAGAAAGAACTAGAGAAATGTAGTCTTGCCCAAATTTTAAGGGTGAACAAAGTAACAAGTGCCCACTCTTCTCTTCCATAATTTTGTGTGGTTAAGTTGTGACATGTAAGAATGTAGAGGTGTAGTTAAACGTCTATTTTGAGAAATGTTTTTAGTCACAAAAATAGAAAATGAAGAAATGTAAGGACATGGTTGAACATTTTTAAAATAATGGATGGTTGCACATAACATATAGAAAATAATCAGAAATAGATAGTTATAATAATCAAAATGGGGGTTCTATTTAAAGGGCCCCAACCCTCTGCTGTATAGTATGTATGAGAAAAATGATAAAACGAAATACTTTTAATAGATATATAATTGTAGTGGCAGTAATGTTTGATCTCTATTTCCTCAGACACATAGGGACACCTTTCAAGAGATGGTCTCAGGTGCCAAATGAAGTCATCATGGGCCACAACCCAAATAAAAATTTATGGCCCCCGTTAAGGCCCCTTGACATCCCCTTCTTGTGTAGTGTAGAGGATACTCACCCTTGGCCCATTCAGAATGTCCACCAGCTCCTTCCTCCACTCAGGAGAGTTTTCCCATTCAGGAAAAGTAAATCCCCCCTTTGTCATATGCTTTGAGACACCTACCTCTGGTCAGGTGGACCTCTGGAAAGGGTGTATCTCCACTAGTTGGGACACCTGGGAGAGCATGTATTTTCTGAGATGAAACCACCTACAGGCCAACCACAACTTGAATATCCTCCACAACTGATTCCAGTGTGGACATTTCTTTGTTCTACTCACATGTATGTCTGGGGAGTGGACTATCGACCTTCGGTTATTTAGTTGGGGTTTTATAAAGAATATTTTCTTCCAACAGTAAGGGGGTGTAATAATATTTGAGCATGTGCCAATGATATTTATGGATGTGAGGGAAATGGTGAGACCAATGATTCCTCAGGGGTTTAGTATCCAAGTGTAATTCTGAGTGGACCAAGTGGAAATGTAGAGTCTGAAATATTGGAAAAGAGGGACACATCTCGGCTAGGCAATTTACAAATGACAGTACCATGGTAGGTTGATGAAGGAAAACCTGGGGATTGGCCCTAGCATTTGGTACGCTAAAAACTTGGTAAATCAGAGCCTCGTTTGGCCTGAAAGTTGAAATAATTGGCCCATATGGACCAATTATTCCCCTAATGTATTTTCACTCAGGGATGAGGAATCCATTGTTAAGAAAATTGAAATGGGAAGAGATATCTGAAATGGAACTAGCTCTGTAATTTCACACAAGAGATTTAAGAGAAAGATAGGTGATGGAAAGGGCGGACTGGTAAACCATTTAAATAAACATAGTGGTCTTGGTGATGTGGCCGGAAACATAATTTCATCAATTAATTCCATATCCAATTTTAATTTTGGGGTACGTGTGAAGTTCAAGTGAAAAGAAAAATTAAAGGATAAAATTAATGAGGAGTGTATAGTCAGAAAATATTTAAATGCCATGTATTTCAAGAAGGTCTTGTCACATTAATCCTTCTAGCCATGTTATAATTAGACACATGTGGAATTTCAAAATAATAACTATTGACATGACCTGGAAAATATTTGGTGGTATCATGATGATTCCTGAAAGACACAGTGGCAATGGGAAAAAAAGTGGCATTTGTTTGTGGGTAGTCAGTTTGCATTTTTCATGGCAACCATGAGTAGTTGATGTCATTGATAGTTTTTTTGAGCAGCTATGGAATAGATTTCAAAACACTAAAAAACTAAGTTAATATATATAAGGAGGGGTTTTAGAAGAGGAGGTTGGAGGGAGGATGTTTTTCTCTAGAGGTGTCTAAGAGAAGGGTAGGAAGTTATTCAGGAAAGAAAAGAGTGGAGGGAATTTGCAAAGGTGATGAAAATGTAGAAAAGGCACTAGGCTTAGATGAAGGTTGTCTCTATGTAACCCAATCATTGGGAATTAGTATTAAGATGATTGCATTTTTTACAGTCATTAATGGGCTTTGAGAGCATTAATATATGTTTCCATTTTATTTTCCTAAGTTTAATGGTTTCACTTAGTAGATTCATCAAGATCCATGGGGCCCCTTAGTTTTGTTGTGAAATGGTGTTTAGGGTGAAATGATTTGTGTACCCTTTTTATAATTTTGTATGAATCATGATAATAGTTCATTTCTTACATATCCTGCACCTATTTAGCTCTCATCTAGGAATGGTACAAGTATTTGATGTTTTCTTGGGGTACCTGAAAACTTCATTTCTGAAACCTATAAAAATATCCCTACAGACTAAATGGGGTTTGGAGGTATGACTTGTAATTTCTTGGGGGTCCCTTGATTCAGACTTTCTGGTATTATTCACATGAGATGATCTAAACTCAAGTGTACTAAGCTAGATTGTTAGGAATTTCGACCTTGGTTTTCTCAGAGATTTCCCTGTAGGTCTGATCTCTTACAAGAGGTCCATTCAATTCATCCCTTGTATTCATGTAGTAGTTGGAAACACATGATGGTTGTACTCTACTTCTAATTTCTCTGCATCTCCTCTAAATCTTCTCCCCCATCATTCATGCCCTGTGAATCAGACTCACCTCCATCCCCACATAAAATTTTTGAATACCTTGTGGAAAAATCTTAACGCATTACGTGGGTCCTAGTTTGTCTGTTAAATATCCCACTGACCCACCGGGAGAGAAACACTTCCAAATCATTCACTAATTTTGTTCTCATCCCCATCTCGAAGCTCCCCTTCATTTATAAACATATAAAATGTGCAAAACTTTGGGGTAAGCTTGTAGGTCAGACCAACATTACACTTAGAGGTCCACATGAGGTGCTCAAGTGTATATAGCATTTTGTGGCCACTCCTTTGAGTGAACATTATATTTGGTGGTTGCACCCAATCCTGATCTGCATTCCTTATAATATCAGGACCTCACCCTTACTCCGCACCTATAACTTTCATGCACCCTAGACCACAATCTTGGGTCCTCTCACCCTGACCAAGGCATATTCAAAACAAATAATGTTAGTAGCCACACCCTTTGTTTGGGTGCCTCCCCATCACTCCACCAAGAGGGGTGAACATGCCATCGAGAGGGTACCTCACCCCTGATAATAGAACAAGGATTTAGTGAGGGCCTCCCTCTACCTCCCAACACACATCCCCAAATCATCCCCCTATCCCCCCATGGTGTGAATCTGGGAGCCAACAATTACTATGTGAATTTTTTGCCCTTAATTAAATTTTAGGTAACTTTAATTAGGTTATAAATTAGATTAGAGTTGACTACAAATCTTACAAAAATGAATTTTTACGAGGCTTTAAAAATCAATCCAAACCCTGTTAGTAGTGGATGCTTAATTTGAGATTTGTAAGTTCAACTAGTTTTCATGATAGCCTTAGGTTGTGGCCATGTAATTAACAATTTTTTTGAAGGATTCACTCTTCTCTTTGGGCTTACAGAAATAGTTGAATGTTGGAGAAAGATCTAGATATAAGGATAATCTCAAGTAATCATTAAGGATCTCAATTATCACTCAGCTGGGTCCTGGAAGTTAAATCATATTATTCAAAAATCCTTACATTGGTTATCTAGATATGAGTAAATATGCATCTCTCATATTTTATGGGATGGGAATAATCCCGTTGATATTCTTACCAATTTTGGGGTTGGAATTATTGAAAAGGAAGGGGTTCATTTATAGGTATGGTGGGATAAATTCCTAGTGTCTTTTCAAAGGGCCTTAATTAATGATATAAATCATTAATCCAAACTTTTTTGGTCTTTTGAGATTCTTTCTCGGGCTTTCTATCTATCCCACATGTGGATTGGATATTGAAGTGGGGGGATTTTGAGTTTTTCATGACATAGATTCCATTCTCTCCTTCTCCCCTATATCTAGCAGGGTTCTTTCATCATTTGGAATCTCACTCTTGTGCCAAAGAGTTTTCTTCTGAGTTTTTCTTAACAGGTTCCAATGGGCATAAATGGTCGTTGGGATGGGATCTCTTCTAGGCCTTCTCACGGTAGTCGTAGGTCTTGTCATCTTGGTTGTAAATCCCCATTTTGTGCGAAAATGTCATAATATTCTTTCAAATTATGGATGGATGGAAGGATTCATAACCCTGCTATGTAGAAATGGCTATCCATATATTGATCCATCACCAAATAATTGGAAAAAATCAAGGACGAGGAAATTTGGTCTCATTTTCATGGGCTCATGATAGACCACAAACAATTTGTGGGGTAGTGTAATGTATTTGATGTGGCCCAAGGAATCAATGGTGTCATCATCCTGTCAAATGCTTCATGGAAATTCCTTCTGTACATGGATCATGTAGAGTTAGAGTTGGCTAGTAACAGGAGGGGAGTGGAAGAAACATTTCACTCACATGTAATTCTCAAATCCCTATAGGTGTTGGTAGTTGAGAAGAAAGAAATTATGGATCACCTAGTTTTTGAGCTTCCTTCTGAAGTTACCATCAATTTTCCATGTAGAGACTCTTCTTGTGAGTTAGGATAGGCTATGTCTGTATATTATGATGTGGTTTTCCTTGGCTGAAGTAGTGGTGAATTTATTTGAGATATTAACCTTCCATAATGATCTAAATGTTTTTCATTATATGTATCTATCGAATTGTATACAAATTAGTTATTTTTTATAGGAATAGGTTGGCTAAATGGGAAATATCTAATTTCCATACTTTTCCACATTTTCATGATAATATGTATACACTCTGACCTTCGAGATGACTTATGTTATCTTTGGAAACTTTATTGTAATTTTTACAGGCTAGGGCCCTTTCCCAAGGTAATATAACCAAAAATATTCAATTAAAATCTCAAAATGGATGTATAGAGGCACTTAGTTGGTTACATATAACTTTTGGAGAGATATGGGAGTACACTGCTAGAAATGGGTGATCTAAACTTGAAGAAACTTAATAACTAAAATGGTAGTTGAATATCCACCTAGGTCAGGGATATACCAAACTATCAAGATCGTATCTTATAGTCTTGAACTAACAATATGTTATTTTAATTACTTTGTATTAGCTCTTATAACTTTCTGTGGTGATCATCTTCCTAGATTTGTTTGTCATTTTCAAACCTGAATTTTCACACATGCAATAAGGCTCTCAAAATGGATTGATCATCATATAAAACCTTATCCATGGATGTAGATTCATACAAAAAAAGCATTAGAGGGGTTGTGGGCACCCCCATGCACTACTGAAATTGGTACTACTTTGAAGAGGCCTCAAACTGCACGTTATTTTACACCTAGCACGTAATATTTAGATAGATCAATTAGATTTGGAATTTATTTTAACCATGATTTTTTTAACTTTTCTCTTGTTAAAATACTTGGAGAGATGATGTTTGAGTGATTATGGAAGAGATATATAGTTTCCTTGACCTAATGTGTAGATTTAGACCTAATGTGGATGCTACCCTAATGAATTTGGATGTGATGGTGCTATATTTAGGGATATTTAGATGTCTTTTGCAATTGTATGAATTGATTTCTCTAGTGCATTGCCTTAGGATTTCTAGGTTAAAAAATGAGGTAGTGTTTACTTTCTTACATAGGGTTCTGTAGATGATTCATATAATAAAGGATAACCCAAATGAAGTATAATAAAATTCATATTAAATGTGTAAATGAAAGCACCTCACAATACATATTCACATACCAAGAACTACGAGATCACCCTTTTTTATAAGGTGATGGAGGGATCATATTATTTGAGTCTTTCCTTAGGTTTTACCAGAGGATGCAATAAATCAAAATGATTTTTCAATCTCCTATTTCATGAAATTATCGATGGTAGGAGATTGAAAAATGATCTTAGAGTGTCTGAGATTGGGTTAGAAGTATCCTTTTTAACTCTTCCTTTTTTATTCATCATCAATTTTTATGAAAGATGTTGATTTAAAAGTAGAGTTGGAGGACATGTTAGTCCAAGACCATAAAAATTGGTCAAGACAAATATAAATTCATAATCAAATTTTGCATCCCTGACTTGGAGTAGAAAACATTTGAAATGAAGTTTGGAGTTGATAAATGGATGAATTTTTATTGATTTTGTGCATTTTCTTCTTCTATTGTGTCAACATTTTAGTGTGTAAGGATAAACAAGCTAAATAACAGACCTCGGAAAGTGTTAAACATGAATGGAGAAGTTATATTTATCATAATAGGAATTCATAGTCAAATCAAGATTTTCTAAAGTGTAAATTACCAAATTTGAGTATTTAAATTTTCCCCCCTTAAGTATGAATTGAAATTTTCATGCTTCAAAGGAAATATACCTGAGTGTGTAAACACATTTTGCCTTTACTTGAATGTTTCTTTGGTATTTGTGTTGTTTTTTTGTGTTGGTATACTCCATGATGAAACCTATAACACAAATTGTATTTAATGTATGTGATATATAATTTACTGTAACTCAAATAAAACATGTAATAGAAAATATTTTCATTTTCATATATGTGAAGTGAAAACTTGTAAGGAAATAATTCACATGTTTGATTGTGTTTTTCTTTCTCTTGGAGATTTTTATTACTTGAACTTTTCCAAAGCATTGGGGGTGATCAATCCCCAATTTATGCCGAGGAAAACTAGAGTGTATGGTGCATACAACCCAACATGAAGATGTGCAAGAAAGAGAAGAAGAAAGAGGAAAAATGCACCAATAAAAATTAAGGAAACCATGTACCAAAATTTATTCAACATATTTGATATCTTCCCCTTTGAATGTAATAGGAAAGAAAAGCCTACACATAAAGCCCTTCATTGTTTTTTTACCTTCCATGACCCCACAAATCACACTGTTTCTAACAGAATTAGACCCAATTTTGAAAACAAGGACATACAGTAAAAAAAAAAATAGGTACCCCTAAACTCTCCCCATATGTTACACAATTGATTACAAGAAAAATAATTTTTGAAATATGCTTAAAATGTGTTAATAATGTTGAACTAGGAAGCATATTTGTGCCCCCAAGATTCCTGAAACTAAGGTTGAAGATAAGTGTTGATGTGAAGAAGGAATGAACACTTTCGTGCCCACTACATACTGATCTAAACTAGGTATTCTGAATGTGAAAATTTTTAGAAAACTTGTATACACAGGTGAAAATCTAAAAATTTCTGAAAATATTTTTGAAATTTACCTTAGTCAAAAATATTTGGGGGGTCAAGGTCATACCATTTGGTTATTATCAAAGTGTATGGCTTCGACCATATGTTTATTTTTCCAAAATTTTGTATATGAATGCATTTATAGGTACTTGTACACATTCTTCACCTTCCTCTACCCCTAGAACTTTGTTTGTATCTACTTAAAATCTAGAATAAACCCATAAGGATTCCCTCTTTTGAGACATCTATGAATACCAAGTTGAGCATTGGCTTAAAAGAAATAGTTGTATACTATTGAAGGAGATGTCTGAGAGGATGTGTAGATTTTTGAAGAGGTTTCCACCTTGAATAAATTATACTTGTAAAAGGAAAGGTGTTTGTACATGGTGGAAACTATGGTATGAAACAAAAGAAACACTAGTAAAAAGCAACGCTAGTATAAAATAGAGAAACTAGTAGGAATAACGCATATAGAATCAATCAAGAAAAAAAATGTAAATAATGGCATACAAAAGGCTTAGAGCATGAAAACATGGGACACCCATAGTGTCACAATATAATCAAGGCCCTTAGGGCATTAAACAAGAGAAATCAAGGGCATAAAAAAATGCATACAACCACAAACATGGAACACCCATTTTTTCACAAGACAATCAAGGAACTTAGGACACATTAAATGAAGCAAACAACTAGTATAACACACAACTATCAATAATGTATAACAATCATGAGTGTGAAAATGTGATAAATAATAATAGTTATAAAAAACTAGAGGTATCAATGTTACACAAGATTCATACATTATTCCTTTCATTCTAAAAAATAGCAAGTAAAGAACATATATAATTGAGTGTAAATGAGGAATTACAAAGGAACTATAACAAAATAATAGCACTTATAAAATGTGGAGACTTTTTCCCCCAAGATGAGAATGTAAGGAAACATGAGTGTTCCTATAAGCATGTATTAATATTTGTGTCTTGTATCTAACTTAATATAACTAGTGAATGCATGTTTGTAAAGAAATAATGCATGTTATCTATCAACCCACAAAAATAAACAACATGTACAATGTAAAGTGTTAACAACTCAAGTAAAGTGCATAGGTCCTAATTTTGTATTTTTACAAATATTTGAATGTTGTTGTACTATCTCAATGTATAGTTATGTATAAAATATGGATAGAAAGATATCTATCCCATTAGAACCCCTAACAATATAGAGTAGTTGATACAAAATATGGACATTTGGGCCTCAATGATGATGCAAATGCTAATAGTACTGTTGTAGTAACATATTCCAAAGAAGTTGTAGTAGATGTATAACTTACATGAGTAGAATGGCGTCGATATGATGGAGTAAAGGAATAAGTGTGTCGACCACTAGAAGTGTATTATGAAGCTATGTGGGTAGCATGTATACTAAAGGATTGACTTATAACTCTAGGGGAGGGGATGATGAGAAATAGTGCATGGGATTGAAACCATATGAAAATACCTAGAGATATGAGATGAAGTGTGTGCAACCAAAGGTCCATCGAGAGACCTAGGAGGACTAGAGTAAAAAGGAATGGTATGCAAGATAATGAGTCTAGGAAGGAGCTTATAAGTGTTAGGACCATGATAGTAATTCTACAAAACTAAATATATATCCATATAAGGACTAGGAGGAGGAATTATAGAAGGGATACTATGAACACTAGGGGGAACCCTCAAATGGAATACCTCTAATGCTGATAACCTCTTGATTGTTGTTGAACTTAACACATTGATATGTAACCAATGGAATTGAACTAAGAGTATGTATCCAAGGGATACCTAACCACAGGGAAAGAGAAATGAGAATAGAAGAAATCAAGAATGAAATTGATGTAGTAATAGGACCAATACTGATTGGTAAAGTGATGTGGCAGAAGTGATTATATGTATCAAGTGAAATATTGTGCATATAAATGCCCAAAGATTGAAGCAGGGTGAGAGAATGAACATTTATTATTGTGTCGGTCGACAAAAACACCCTATATGGGTATGTGATTAATAGAAATAGAAATGGATAAGTTATCTAAAAATAAACACAATATCAATATCAAGGTCATCAAAAGTGATGATTATAGCATAAGATGGTATTTGATTAACTATGTAAATCATTTCATCTAAGGGGTAATCATAAGAATTTGATGGATATATCACATTATAAAAATTATATACATCCAAGGAAAAAATTTATTATCATGTTTAGGAAGTGGATCATTTAATATTTTTATCTTAGTATTACCATTGATTGTATTTGAATATTGAGTAGGCTCCTCCCATTTAATAGTGTTA
The DNA here is from genome assembly GCA_019776745.2 of Taxus chinensis. Lineage (NCBI taxonomy): Eukaryota > Viridiplantae > Streptophyta > Pinopsida > Cupressales > Taxaceae > Taxus > Taxus chinensis. The sequence continues at coordinate 482,085,265 of CM034154.1, read as the reverse complement.
AATTCAATAAGATCTTTAATAATTTGATGAATCCTTAAGCAGCTATCTATAGAGTTCCTGACACACCCATTATAATCACAATGGTAATTAGTATTGAATAGCTTGCTTTGAGGTCTAATCATATCAACCTCAAATGGTGGAGGGAGAGATATGAGATCACACTTAAGTAATTGTTTCAATACAATGTGAGAAGGAGTTGCTAAATGAGTAAATTGATGATGCATTAATTGTAATTATAGCTTAATAGTTTATGAGATGACATAACTTTTGATTCTATAAGCAAATTTGAAATCATTAGGATTTATTTTTAATGTATTTTTTCTTGAAAACTTAGCAGTAGATGTGGGATGAGAGATAGAAATGTACTTGAGTTTTTCCATATGTAACAATTTAGCCTTGCACTCTTTTAAGGTATGTGTCATAGATGGTCAAAATAAATGAATTTTTTGAACATGAAAGAATCTTGAAAGTGGATCTAATAATATTTTTTTGAATAGGTCATTGCAATTCAATATTATCTAGTTAATATATTATTCATCTTGGTGAGTAGGGTCTTATAATGCAATTCATATTACAGAGGTTCATTAAGAGGCCCTTGTCATACCCTTCGATCCAATTATTCATAAGAAATTGTTCTCTTTAATATTAATAGGGAATTGTGCCAAAATAAAATTGGATAAAGCAATGGAATGCCTACGTATAAAGAGGGTTGGTGAGAGCATAAAACCATAGTAATACCACAGTAATGTGAAGTCCTTAAGACTTTTGGAGGAAATCTTTGTAAGACAAGATGTCATTACAAGCATAATCAAATAAAGCAACATGGAATGAGAAAATATGTTCTATGGGTATCCCCATTTTCCATCATAGATAGGAAATTGAGGAAGAAAAAACCAATATTTAATGGATAAAAAACCACTTTAAGTGTACAAGTGGATTGTGAAGTAACTCTATGGAATCCATAATGTGAGAATAAGTATATGCACCTTGTTGTAATTGTAAAAATTTTTGCTTGTAAAGTATGAACATAGGATTTCAAGAGCTTGTATGACTAGAAGAATAATACATGTGAACCATGAGCAGTGGATATGGGATGTGTAGTAATAAATGTTGGTTTGAATAAATAAAACATAGATACATTTAGAATTTATAGTAATAGGTACACCCAAATGGTGTAGGAACCACATGATATATGGGAACAAGAGAAAATTGGAAGAAGGTCTTGGTGTGTGATAATGAAGATATTCCTAACTAGACTTCTGATCTCATGTAGCGCAGAGTAGAAGTATTAAGACTATTAAAGAAGTTATATTTCAATGTGGTGAACAGATTTTGATGACCAGTCCTCATTTATGAAGAGACCATGATTCATGTTGTTACATGGTGATCAATATAGATCCTTAGGCTATGAACGTGATCAACAATGATTCAGTAATTTATCTCTATTAGTTTCAATATCATACATGTGTTGGACCTCAGTATAACAATGGTTAGAGGGATGAAAGAGGATTACTAAAAAATTGCATTAGAGATGGCACATTATGTTAGGAGTAGAGTATTCTAATAGTGAATATACCGTAAGGTGATTATAGTGTGTGCTATAGTATTTTTTGAATTAGTAGATTTGGCAGTGAACGTATTTGGTTAGCCACATGATTTTTAGAAGCTAGGGGAAAACAATATCATGGTATTACGGGTTAGTACAAGGTGGTGTTAATATAATCCTATAAAATAAGAAACATTAGGTGTATTCTATTTGGAGTAGGTACAATTTCTATATCCCTCTATCATATGTTAGCTTGAGGGGAAGTAGCTAGATTTATACTTAGTAGTATAACTCATATAGCACAAATTTCCAAAATAAGTATGGGTGTAAATTTGTGAAGGTTATGGAATCATTGTCGACTTGTAAATAGAATCAAAATAGCTCAATTTTATCAATCCTAGGATTTGAAAGCTTACAACTAGAGTGAGAAAAAATAGTAGGCATGATGATGAATAAAAGAAATCATACAGCCTTGAAATAATATAATCTAATGAAGAAGGCATAATATCATTTCCCCTCTAGTATCTAGGGTTGACACATTAATAGGCCTAATACACAAGGAATGAATCCTATATTAGGTTAAGGATTCGATCAAAAGTGGGTTCACCAAAATGTTTAACCCTTAATTAAATTTTAGGTTAATTTAATTAGGTTTTAGATTATATTAGAGTTAATTACATATCTTACAAAGATGTTACAATAGAAATAATAACTCAAATTTGTAACTTAGATTATATAGAAATAATATAGCATATACCAATCAACTAACATGCAATTGAAAGCTCAAAATGAATTTATAGAGGCACTTAGCTGATTACAAATTAATTATGGAGATATCTACGAGTGTACACTGGTGGAAATGGGTGATCTAAACTTGAAGGGCCTTTGAAACATGAACTATAGTTATGAATCCATATGGGTCAAGGTCATACAAAACTATCAGGGCCGTACCATATAATCCTGACCTAATTGTACAGTCTTGGACCTAATCTGAATCAGCTCCTATAAATATTTATGGTGTTCACCATGTTGAATTTGTCTTTCATTGTCAAACATGCAGTGAAGATATCTAAATTAATTGATCGTCATCTCAAACCCTAGTCATGAATAAAGAGTCTTAGAAAAATTATAAGGGTTTTGGGCACCCTCGTGCACCACCAACATTGTTCTTTACCTAGCATGTGATATATAAATAGATCAATCATATTTTGCATTTGCTTTGAGCATGTGTGTTTTGAATTTTCTCTTGCTAACATAATTAGAGAGAGGATTTTTGAGTGCGTATGAAAGAGAGATATGGATGCCTTCACATGCTTTGAAGCTTCAAACCTAATGTGGGCGAATCCCTAATGACTTTATATGTGACACTACGATTAGTAGGGTGTTTTAGATGAATTTTTTAATTATATGAAGTGAGTCCTATAGTGCATTTCCTAAGGAGTTCCAGGTTAGAAAATGAGTTAGAATTTACTTGCTTATGAATAGTTTTGTACATGATTTATCTAAGAAATGCCAATCTAGATGAAGTATAAGACCTAGTGAAACATATTTATTTGAAAACAAACATTAAGGACATGCCATTCTAAGATCGTAAATATTGGTCATGACCAGATATAAATTCCTAACTAAATTATACGTCCCTACTGTGGAGAGGGAAATATTCCAAATAAAGTTTGGAGCTGATAAGCTAATGTTTTTGTATTGATTTTGTGCATTATATTATCATATTGTGTTGACATGTTAGTGTACAAGGATACAAAATAAAAAAGGACCCTGGAAAGTGTTGAGTGGGAATGGAGAATTTTTATTTATCATAGCAAGAGTGCATAGTAAAATCAAGAGTTTCTAAAGTGTAAATTAGCAAATTTGAGTATCTACAAATTTATTTTACTGTGTGAGAATTTTATTTTTATTTTATTTCTTTTGGAAATAAAATTTTATAAGAAAGGGGATAGCACAATCACTACCCAATGTAAGCCCCATATTGATATGAAAATTAACCCAAAATTTTTTTCTTCGACCACGAAACCTTATAGGAAATTAATTCTTTTCTAAAATTACCCCATAGTAATCAAATTTAAAATAAGGTAATGAACAACCATAATCACAGTGCACACCTATTGATAATGGAGTTTGGAAGAATGCCTATATCTCTAGGTTTAGAAATACTAAAATGGTTTATTATCCACTTCTAAATTGAAACTCTAGTACAAAATTACAATTGAAGTTATAATAAACATGTTTCTAGAAGAATAATAATCTGCTTAATGAATACCAAGTGGTAATCCCCAGATTATGAAGAAAATCCAATCTCCAATGGTGTCTGAAGAACAAAAACCTTATAAACAACCACCAAGTGACAATTCCCTGGCTTATGCAGTAGATTCGATCTTCAGTGTGAAATACCCTTTGGTTCCAAAACTAGAATCCAGGTACTCCACTAGTATTGGTGAGTTGATAATAATTCCTGTAATAATGAAGACCCCAATGCCTCTAATGTATGGTGTCAATTATGCTTCTGAAATACCCAAACACCTCCATTGTACAGTGTCAAGTATCCTTTTGAAAGACCACAATGCCTCCATTGTACAGTTTCAAGTCTATGGATATGATCATATAATAAAGATGCTCCTTCACTCTACTATGTAGAGTTATGACTGATTAGATGTCTATTGTTTACATTGACCTCCTTTCACTCTGTTGCATGGTAAGATAATCTCTGCATGGATTTAAGTTGATCCAATGTTGCCAACAAGCTCAATGGTGAATAATTACCCTTCTCCAAAGCCAGTGATCTGACGATATGTCTAATGTACTAAGGATTTGAGCTCTAGTGATTCTGTATTACTTTTTCACGTCCCTTGGATCCATGGTGTCTTCAGGATCCAACACAAGAATAAAGGCGTCAATTTGGATTTTGCACATGTTGGTTAGTAAATAATAACTCCTACCATTTTTTTACATGTGCCTATTAAATAATAGGATTTATTTTCATCTTGTCGATAATAATAATCAGTCCTTGATGAGTAATGAAGATGCCTATATTAGTATAATATAGGACATATATCTCCTTATGTCTATATTAATATGATATAGGTCATATAATAATCATCGTTCCCATAGTAATACAATATAGGCCATCATGCTTATACTAATACAATATAATCCTTCTTATCTCTCCATAATGCATATAATAATATAGGACTTACATCTCCGTAATATCCTCCAAAAAATAGCCTTCGGACTTCTTAAGGTCTTCACCTTCCGTTCCTCTTAGCTCGGGCTCAGAGATATGCACTTATTGGAGAAAGGAGCTTCTTCAACTATAAAATAATAATATAGGATTCTATATCTATTTGCTCTAAAATATATTGGCCTTCATATATATTTTTTAAGGCCTCACAATATGTCGCAACTCCCTTAATCTCCTTTGTCTCCTCGGGCTTTTCTTGAGAGAGGCTTATGTTTAATGGATGAGTTGAGGATATGGTATTTATATAGGCCAAGGTAGATTGCCACATTATGTGGATTATCATACCGCATCACCTCAAACTATTTTCCACAACCAACTCGATTGGCCGAGTTAATTGGGTTGCTCCATTACGATGCCAATGGGGAGGTCATTAGATTCCAATCCCGCTCCCTCCTCCTGCACTGACCATTTTGCCTTGGTTCGACCTATTCCTATCGGACTATTGCTGTGCCATCGCCACATGTTGCCTCCCTACTATCACATCATCCTATGACTCCTCCATTTTCAACTCATGTGTGCCCCTACTGTTTTCATGTGTTGATCCCCAACATGTACTCCCAACCTCATATGTCATTCTATTGCACTTACCTTGGTCCACTTGTTTAGCCTTGTGGATTGACTCCCACATTTATCGCACTAAGGATGGTTTAGGGCTTAAGTATATCTAAATAGCCTATTATTGTAGATTAGGTGTGGCTAATTGGCACATGTCCACTACATTTGTTTGTCTGACCAATCATAACATGAGAATCTCGCCCATTCAACTGCATAGATTGTCTAATGAACTCAGCTTCTCGACTTGCAACCAATGCAGTGAAATAGCTCACCCTATAACTCATTGAATATCTTAGTATCCAACTGGATGAGTTGGCACGTATAAGGGGATTTGTGGTGGCAGGCCACATGGTGGCCTAAGGACCCACCACATGGTAATATTTTTTTCCTATCACTCATAAAGATATCGATATCGAGTTTTGAAGACTAGAGGCCTGAAGCATCGACTCGAATTTATCACCTTCACCCAATCTGCATTGTTTCCACTTGTCGTGTTGTGACTCACCAGTTGACCTTGTCTCATCCAAGAGTTAACCCAACTTTGACCAACCACAACTTTCATGTACGGGCTCCATTTTTTGTAGTCATATTTAGTTTTCAGAAAGCTCATGATAGTTGATTTACACACTGTGATGATCCTAGGGGATTTAGGGAACTTATGTCCTCCTAATTTTTCTCTCGATCACATATAGATGCATATAGAAATCAAAAAGTGGAGTCTCAAACTCCATAAGTTTTAAAAGAGGAGAAGGGTGCTAATGTATAATCTATGTATAAACTATATCATGTGTTGTAGAATACCTAGGATGGGAAGACCCATGAGGATTGGTATGCATATCTAGAGGCCTAATAGAAGGGCTTTAGGTGATAACCTTATATAAGAAAAAGGAATATCCATATAAGAAATAAAAATGGTTGTATTTAGAATGAGAGGCATATAAAAATAATTAGTGTAAATACTAGCCAAAGTAGCTGTTATTTCAAAAAAATGTTGTTGAAGAAGCAAATAACATTTTAGGGGATGATAGTCCCCTCCTCTTTAATGGAGAGGTTCCCTTATTGAGAAAAAAAATTAGAACTCTGAATTATTTACAAATATAAAAACTAATTAATTTTTGATGAGAATATTGGTGAACATGATCCCATGATTCTCAATACAGAAGATAGACAAAAAACTAGGAGTAGAGGAATTACAACAACAAGATTATGGTAAGACAAATTGATCAGAGAAATATGATTACAACTAATCATCCAATAAAGGATATTTATATCCTCTTTGGTTTTTCAATATTACCACATGATTGTAAGAACGAAGGAAAGAAGAAAAATAAATTCAAATAATAATATTGCATATCTTTATCATACCCATGCATGCAAATGAAATTAAATAACATGTGTTTGTATAAATGGAAACTCCACAATATATAAAATGCAGATTAAATCAAATTTCAACACATTTTACTCTATGAATGAGAATACAAAGCTTAATATTCCAGATAAAATGAACAACATATTAATGAGATCAAGAAAGGGAGTTTGGAAGAACAAGAATTGAGAGAAAAGAAGGTTCTTCTTCTGTATTGCCAAAAATCTCTATCTTTACATTCAAAATGCACCAATATCCAACCCATTTTAAAAATAAAATAAAGCCTTCTATATGATAAGGGGAGGAAGTAACTACCTCAAATAAAAAAATGTTATAACTAAGTATTAAAACACTTAATTATATGATTTACATAAATTTACATTATTTTACAAAAAATTAAATTAAATACAATAAAGCCAACTTCAAAATAGAACAACTAGTAAGACTAAGAGCCGAAGGAAGAGGGAACTGGAATGAACAACCAGATCTTGTAGGCACTTTGAGCTTCGAGAATGTGCATCCTGGAACTTGGTGACAACATAGTGGAAATCGTCCAGTATCCTTGGGAATTATGGTGTTCGAAATATTTTTCAGCCAACTAGCTAAAGAATATTCCATGTCTTTTGCTATGCCACCATATTGAGCAAGTCCCTTGGCAGCTTCAATAATAACATTGTTGAGTTTTGATAGCTTATCCATCCTCTCCTTGTTAACCATTTCCTCCTTGAATAGATTCTCCTTGGTGAGTGAATTGAAGTTCCCCTTTTATATGATCAACTGAATTTCTATTCAGATTGAGTTATCCTTGAATAGTTGACAACAGAGGGATTGTAAATCTACAAAGATTTCATCTTTCAATGATTCACCCTTTTGGACTACACCTTTCAATTCCAGTGGAAGCATCTTCAAGAAATTAGATTCTCCACTCCACTATGAAAGTCCATTTTTGAGAAAAATTACTTTTATAATCATCAAAAATATTTTCTGAAAGAAGGATTTTCTCATACATGAGTATCAAGATTCTAAGATCTTGAACAACATTAGCCCAAATATTGAGCTCTTTATCAATTCCATCAATTCCTAAATTTATTTGATTTTGGGATGAGATGATATTATCATAAATTTTGCATGCCTCATCAATGAATTGCATCCCTAAAATGAGAATTCCTTACACCCATTCCTCTGAAGCCTTACTAAAATTGGCATGCTTATAAATATCGGTGATTTCATTGATATCAATCCTAGGGCAGTGGTAGAAGTGGGTGGAAGAGTGGAGAGGGGTGTTGGATCAAGAGGAGTTTTATATCCGATGAGAGGAAAGACTTGATGAAACTAGCAACCATTTGCACATACTCCTCAAGATACTCTTGAGTCTGTTTCCATTTTTCACTCTTTCAATGACCTTAGAAACAATTTCTCTAAGGTTATGAACTTCACCCTTAGGATTTTATTCTCTCAATGATATTTTAGTACGCTCAAGATATGAGATTGATACATCTTTCTGATTCTTTTCCCCCTTTTTTCTAAAAATTTCTAATAATTACTTCCTTGTTGAGTTAGAAACCAGATGAGAATTTGTCTTGGATTTCTTCAAAGGAGGAGGAGATGTACTAAAGAAGGCATCCATTGCATCGAATTTAAGAACTTATACCCTATATTGAGCCTTCCTCTTCTTACTATCAACCATGGGTTTAACCCAAGTGAAAGAATCTTCAGAATATGTTGTTATTGGAGGTTATGAAAGAGTAATTTGGGAACTTGGAACTTGAAAAATAGAAACCTCAACAGTGGAAGTTATAATGGAAGAGGGACAAGGCCTCCTAACATCTAACTTATGCCTTGAAACATTTTTCTTTCCTGAATCAGGGGAAAATATCTCAACCACATCCTATTCTTCATTATCTTCTCTACATTCTTCTTATTCTTCTTATTCATCATGCTTCTTTTCAGCTACTTCCTCCTCAGTAGGATGTGGTGTTTTCTTCAAGAACTTCCTCACTTCCCAATTCTTGTGTTTTTTTGTTACTCAATTCCTTGCTTAGATGTTTCTACTCTCTTTTATCCTCTTTAGCTTTATATTTCTTCATGTAAACCTTGGTTCCTAAATCCAATGGAGATGAGGAAGGATTTTTTTGAGTAGGGACATCCTTTTGTGAAGAGAAATCCTCTTGAGAAGAAGACATCTTCTGAGATTCATTGAATTCCCTAACCTTTTTATTAAACCAATATCTTTTCCTTAGGAGTACTGGAGTATTTATCTCATTGAGATTATCTTTCTCCTTTTGGGACCAATAAATGGTAGGAAAGGGATTGTATTGAATGTATCTTATGTATTCTATAATGAAAATTTCATAATCATCATCAACCTTCCCTTCTAGAACTGTATAAAATTTTATTTCCTTGATTTAATGTAATGACAACCTACCAAACATCATTTGTCCTGACTTCATATTCATCAGCACAGTTATCCTAATAATCTTCAAAGGAAGTAAAATGGTAGTATGTCATCCTTATATGTTTTGCAATGAAGGTATTTCTATTAAAAGAATCCATTTTTTGATATGAATGGAAATTAAACTCAAAGATAGTCCTTTCAACATTCTAAGCATCTAAGGCTGGTCTGCATGTATAATTCCCCAAATAAGATGGGAAATTGGATGCCTGAAATTTTTCTGATCCCTACAAGTTATAGTGGAGAACATCCAGCTACCTACAAATGCTCAACTCAGAACTATTTTGTAATTCTAATAAATTGACAAATTGTATGGTGCCCCTTTGAACCCAGCTATTCAAATATATAAAAATTTATTAAAATTTATAAATAAGATTCCATACATATAAATAAATTGGTCTATCCTCCATAGGATACCCTGTTAGTCACATTTCCTTCAAAAAATCTAACCAAGAACATGGTGAATTAATCATTAGATCTCATATGGTGACTCTTTTTGTTTTCATAGGTGATTTGAGTGTAGAAATCATATATTGTTGAGTTTTTTTGTTATCTTGACCTGTTAACCCAATCCATATTCATATATCCTATTATGGTGTACATTAGATATGATTTCATATAGAAATGTTTATCTCTATGATGGACATGAATAAGTTGATGAGTTAGAATTTCACAAATTATCTCCTTCCATTTCATATGTTGTTTTCCTTTACAAATTATATTGATATACACACACATTCGGTTCTAAAACTCATTAGTTGATGGTAGACTCACTACCCTTTCTAACAATGTTATTATATCATAATAGTTCCTCTAAGAAGTCAATTCTATAGAGGGTTTTGGGTAATTTAGAAGGCCTTTTTCTTATAATTTTCAGCCATGTCTTTACAATCATTGTCTTGTACTTGTCTGGAATGCGGTCAAACAATATTTGGGAATTTTTCCTAGTTAATACCTTATAGTCATTAAGCAGTGGGAATACCCAAGGCTACATTGATATGGTGGGAATCAAGATAAATAGTGAACGGTCCCTGAGGATCCTTCAGTTACTTTTTTTGGATTGAAATTGGAAGCCAGAATGGTGTCAATGCATTAAACTAAGGTTGGGAAACCAACAACATGAGCTTGTTGGACCATGATTTTTGTTAGAACAAAACCCGCATGCATTAATCTCCACTACAATAAACAGAGTAGGATCCATGAGAGGTGGTTATTCCATTTCATGAAACTCACAGGGAGCACTGGATGCACATGCCAATAATCCCCCCTAGCATTACCCGGGTAAGTTTCAAAATCGAGACCTATCACTCTGATACCATTTGTTGGACCACGATTTATGTTAGACCAAAACCCACAAGTGTTAATCTCCACTATAATTGCTAGAGTTAAGATCCATGAGAGGAATTTATTCCATGTCATGAAACTCACATGGAGCACTTGATGCACATGCTAACAGAGCTAATCCATTATCTCTAAAACATTGGTCCAATGGTGATGTAGGAGAACCTTGCTCTCTAATTGGTAAAATCAAAATTTTGGCTTGAATTGACTAATTTTGGTTTTATTTTATATATGTGGTGTTTATTGGTTCTAGGGGAGTCTAAACACACCTTTGGAAACTTTGAATGTATCCTAAATCCATTCAAAATTCAAAATTTTGATTTTCCCTCCAAAATCAAACTTTGAATTCTTGAGGGAAATTTTGAGCTAAATCAGGTTGTAAAGGGTGGATTTAAATTTTTTAATGATGTTTTCATGTTGATTCTAAACATACCATGCCTAAGGAGATCATAAATGGATCAAAAGTACACAACTCTTGTATTCATGTGATGTATGCTTAACAAACATAGCGATTCTTGATTAAGAAGGCTTAACTGTAGTTAGGAGTCAATTTTAGGATGACTAGTTCGATGAGAACTGTCATTAGGAGGTATAAAAGATTAAAATGTAAATAATTTTGACAATATTCATTGAATACAATAAATAAACTGAGATCTCCAAGAACTATGTGGTGTCTTTTGGCATTCTGTAATTGTTTTGGTATCAGGAACTGTGCAAAAACATCATAAAATATTATGTGAGAATAAAGAAAGATATATTGTTATTGATTCTATGTAAATAAGGTAATATGGTTTTTATTTTTAAAGAATTTAAATTTTTTTTGTTTATATCTCTTTTTGGAAAATTGGAAGGTGCCCAAACCCTCTATTTGCAAGATTGTATTTCTAGGTTGTCTCGTGACTCAAACCTTTAAAATCCTATAGATTCTAATGGTGAGAAGATTCATTGTTTTCATTAATATTTGGGGATAAACAAACGTTTCTTATAGCCCCAGTAATTTGCGATTGATCCCAAGTGAGAATGTTATAGTTTTGTTCAACATCTATAATTCTTTGTGATCATAGGAGACAATATTCCTCGTTACAACAAATAGATGAAGGATTGATATCAAATTTAAAACATTTGAAAGGTTGGAGGATGTATGGATAGAGGTTTTTATCCTAACAGAAGGCTTTAGATTGTTTTAATACCAAAGAAAGATCCATTTTTATCCTCTTGGGCATGACTGAGACTTCAATACCTTGAATTAGGGCATCAAGGAGAAAATTTGACATTTCCACCATTCTAACTAAGAAAAAATTACGAATTTTTTTATAAATAGAGATTAGAATGTGCTCTATCATATTTTTAAGGTTGTGGACCTTTTTTCACACTGTACGATATGGATATTCAGGTACAGAGTTTTCCATACCTATAGAAGTATATGCTAGCAAAGAACTGAGACATTATTGAAATCCAAGACAAAGGAGTTTGAAGATCAATTTTTCAAGGTAAGTTAATTGTATTAATGGGTTCTTGAATCACCCTTACTCTTCAAAAAATTCATTCTCAAAAGGAAGATATATGTTATAGAGTAGTTTCAAAGGCTACAAGCCTAGAGTAAGGTGTGTAGTTCAAGAAAACAAGAAGGGAATTGCATCAAGATACCTAGTTGCCCATTTTTAATACACCAAATGGGGTGGGATTGTCATCTCTTATCCTAACAAAAAATTCATTTAGATTTATATGTTCGACATCATTATCAGTTATATCAGGCATAGAGGTTTCTAGGGAATAAATATGCTCATATCCATCATATTGGAACTTCATGATGATAATTTTATGAAGAACTTAGGGAAAACAAAGGATAAATAGTGAATTTTAAAGATTATTTAAAGGGGAGGGATGAGAACTCAAATAAATAGAAAAATGGATAAAAATGGGATGAAACCACTCACCTTTTGGACAAAAAAGGTGGTTTCTTCTCAATGGTCGTGATACACTTGGAATATTCAAATTTGGATTAAAATTGAGGAAGTTATGAGAAAAATATTGTCTTGACACGTGGGCGGAAGGGATGGGCACAACACTATAAGTCTCAATATTTTTACAAATGTGAAAACGAATTGAGTTGGGGATGAATTATAAAGGAATTGGGGTCAAATTATCCATTTTCACATATAAAATAGTAGATCAAGTATTTGGAGGCCCATGAGAACATGTTTTTTATAGATAAACTTTAGAAAAGGCTACAAGGGCCAAATACAAATATCGTTTACAATGTAAGCTCACATCCAATAAAAAAATCTATAAAAAATACTTCCCAAAAACTTCTTGAGTCAAAAATGACTTTATTCAACCAAGAGTGAGACACAAAACAGAGAAACAACAAATCTAACCCAAAACCAGCAAAAACTTAACCAAAATAGGGATCGAGCTAAACACCACTGAATCTGGTTAGTGAAAAAGATCCCTTATGAAATTTTTCGTTGATTCCTCAAGCTCAGCTTAGTATTCACCTCCTGACTATTAGAGTAGACATCATCATCAGAGCTGTTAATGGCTACCTTCCTTTTCTTCCCTTTATTAACAACTACCATCTCTTGAAGGGCTTAAATGTTAGAAATATCTATGTTGTAGTGTGAGCATAAAATATTATGTGAGTGATTATATTATCTAGGATAATATAATATGTGTTGTAATAATTAATTACATTATTGTAAATGTAATTCTGAGTGGGTGAGTAAATATTGGTATGATTTTTTGAGTAAACAACTCATTAACAATATTAGTTTTGTGAGAAAACAAAATCTCACGTAAAATAAAATGGAGTTGTTTTAAGAGTTGTGTGTGGAGATATTTATGGAGATTATCTCTCCTTAAATATAGGAACTACCTCTCCTATATATATGGGTGTAATACTTCCTTTGTAATAGCAAGAATGAAGTGTAAGATTTTGTTTTTACTTTATACAATTATGATATTAAATTTTCATTTGGTACCAGAGCAGGTTTGATGGGGAAATATCAGTGTTGTCTTGATCAAATCCGTCTCAAAGAATATATTATATTTTTCATTTCAAGATTTTGGTTTTTCTATAATTTTCCATGCTAAACCACATTTGGGTCAGAAAATGACAGAAGAAATTTCAGAACCCAGTTTGTATTTTTGAATAAATACGGATTTCACTATGCAGCTATCAAATTCAGCATATCAATTCTTCTACTGAAAGTTTTCTCCAATTTCCAATAATGTTGAATTGTTAATACAGATTCTTGGCTTTCTTGGAGGTTCAAAGGTATTCTATATAAAATTTTAAAGTACCCGATTTAATTTTGTATTTTTTATCAGTATTGTACAAAATAATGGAGAAATTAAATCTGATTGAAAAGTTTGAAGGACAATATTTCCATACATGGCAACTACAGATGCAATTACATTTAATAGAAAAGGACTAATGGGATGTAGTTAAATCTAATGCAATTCCACCAATGACTACAAATTATCTAGCTAAATGGAATGCAAAAGATCAGAGAGCTTTGGGTACTATTGGTCTTGGCTTATCAAAAGTATATATACATCATGTGGATTTCACAAAATTTGCAAAAAAAATTTGGGAGTCTCTTAACAAATTATTTGGTACTCTAATAATGAAGAAATTTCTTGTCCTAGTGATGAGGAATTCTTATGGTAAATAGTTCACTTTTTGGAGGAAGGAGGAATTTTAGGGCCTCTCGTTAGTCACCAATGACGGGGTCACATATAGCACTGGTGGCACATTTTAATATTATTTTTAGTTGTTTTCTTTGAGTGATGTGTGAAAAAATAAATCATGTTCCTTGTCGACGATTGAAAAGAGGATGATGTGAATTTTGGATGTTAAGAACATTTTTTTATAGGAGGGAACCTTCTACGTATGATCCTCTGACTATTGTACGGTCCTATAACTATCGTACTTCATTGGAAGATGATCAACCAGTGAATAGATTCACGAGGAGAGGTAATCATGATCAGCTGGTGAGCCAGAGAGGTGATCATGTGCAACAAGATCCAGTAGCAACTACAGAACTCTCTCATACTCATTTTTTTAGGTGCTCTTGCCCCACGTTCACACTAAGGAGGCAAATGTTAGGAATATCTATGTTGTAGTGTGAACATAGAATATTATGTGAGTGATTATATTACCTAGGATAATATAATATGTGTTAATAATTAATTACATTATTGTAAATGTAATTATGAGTGGGTGAGTAAATATTGTTATGAGTTGTTGAGTAAACAACTCATTAACAATACTAGTTTTGTGAGAAAACAAAATCTCACGTAAAATAACATGGAGTTGTTTTAGGAGTTGTGTGTGGAGATATTTATAGAGATTATCTCTCCTTAAATATAGGAACTACCTCTCCTATATATATGGGTGTAATACTTCATTTGTAATAGAAATAATGAAGTGTAAGATTTCATTTTTGCTTTATACAATTATGATATTAAATTTTCATTAAAATCTATTACTAAATATCATCGGGTCTACATCAGAATGTTTCGCCCCCTGATTATATTCCTATTCTCAAAATTCACTTGATTAACCACATCCTCGAGAGCTTCAATTTTACTGGTAAAATATATTATTAGGGTATTCCAATTATCCAGGACCATTCTCCACTTAAAAAGGGGCATACACAGATATGAATAAGGAAAATATATGATAGGTCACTCAAAAACAACAACAATTCTATTATGAATTTCTTCCTCAAAATTAAAAAAGACAACAGAGATTTTTCAAAAATTAATAAGCTGACATGTGAATTCTTTAAAATCTTATAGAATATCCCTGAAATCCCTAGCTTCTAGAATAGTTGGCTTTCCCAACAAGAATGTATCATCCACAAACTGTTGTAGAGAAATAGGATCCAGACCATTTTAAATAATTAAACCATTGAGAAGCCTCTTTTTCCTATGGTCAACAAAAATTCTACTTATGGTTTCTGCCACAATAATATACAGAAAGGGAGACAAAGGGTCCACCTTTCTTAGACCCCTCCCTGAAGAAAAATAACCTTTAGACTTGCCATTGATAAGGATAGAGTATTTATGAGTAGAAGTGCATTCCATATTCATATTTATAAAATGAAAATAAAAACCCAAACTTCCCAAAATAATTCTTAGAAATCTCCATGATACCCTATCATATACCTTATTCATATCAATTTTTAACAACATAGCCTCTCATTTTGAGACATCCACCAAATGGATAGTTTCATGAATAGTAATGACACTATCAAGAATCTATCTACCTTCCAAAAAATCTCCCTGATTTGGAGATATAAATCCTTCCAACATATCTTTTCTCCTAAAAGATATTATCTTCATAAAAAATTTATAGACAATGTTACAAAGGCTAATAGGTCTGAAGTCTACAACTTTACCAACCCCAGGAATCTTAGGTACAAGAGCTAAAAAAGTACTATTGATCTCTTTCAAAAACTTACCATTCATGAATAAATCTTGGAAAATTTCCTCAACATCCTCATGAACTATGTCCCAAAACTCTTGAAAAAATAAATTAGGGAAACCATCTAGCCTAGGTGATTTTTCTCCTTCCAAATCAAAAAATATAGCTTTAATCTCTTCAGGAGAAGGAATTTTAACCAAACTAGCATTCTCCTAATGAGAAATAATAGGTTTGAAGAAATCTGTTATTTTTCTCTCCTTAACTAAATCTAGCATTCTCCCAGTAGCCAACAAATCAGAGAAAAAACTTGCAAATTATTATGAAATATCGAACTATTTTTTCAATTTCACTCCACATTCGTCCTCAATTTCCAAGATAGAGTTACCATGTTTTTGCATAGAGGTTGTCAAGTGAAATAATTTGGTATTCCTATCACCCTCCTTTAACCACTCAACTCTTGAATTTTGTTTCCAATACATTTCATATTTTACTTTCAAGTTATGATATTCAAGAAAAAGAGATTTCTCCTTATTCTGTAGATCTTCATCTAATCCCCTACTTTCCATCACCTCATCTAACCTTTTCAAATCCTCTGTAATTTTTTATTTCTAGGAAAAAATGTTACCAAAGGTTTCCTTATTTCAAATTTTCATTCTAGCTTTGACATTCTTCAATTTAGAAACCAATTTGAACATTGCCTTACCTTTTACATTAATTTTCTAGAAAGATTGAATCTCCTCCTTAATAGAAGGGTGTAATAAAAATATTTTAAAAAATCTAAAAGGTATTCCTTTGACATCAATATTATCACTAGTTTGAAGACAAATAGGACTATGGTCTAACGTAATTCTGGTCAAAACAGTTAAAAAACCACATAAAGCCAAATACCAAGAAGGATTGATTAAAAATATATCCAGATTAATTTGAATAAGATCTTCCCCCACACACCTATTTGGCCAAGTAAATTTCACACCTCTCAAGCCAATGTCTACCAAGTTACAATCAACAATAAAGTCTATAAAATCTCTAATACTTTCACTATAAACATTTGAGCCACCTTTTGTATCCTCTGAACTTAAGGGAGTATTAAAATCCCCACCTAATATCCAATCTAAATCCTTAAATTGAGAACGAAAAATGAAAAATATCAGCCCAAATATTTCTTCTCTCAACAACCGAATTGGAAGCATAAATATTAGAACATGTACATAAAGAACCATTCTCTTTATCTCTAAATAAAATGGCAAGATGCTGAGGATAATTACATATAACAAATCCATCCATGTCCTTTTAAATCCAAAAAGTAGCAATATCTCCATAAGAACCTATAGAAGACACACACCGCATATCCGATCTAAACCATAACTTATTTTTGACATCAACCATTTTATATTTCTTCATTTTAGTTTCTTGAATACAAAGAATATCAAGATTATGAGTTTTCCTAAAATTAGACAACATACTTTTTTTATTGGGATTATTTAATCCCCTAATATTCCAATAAATGAGCTTCATATTTTCTTATTTGGAGAAATGCTCTATTCAATAGAGTATTACTTACCTTAATCAATTTCCTTAGCCACTGTTTTTTTTCCCTTATGTCCCTATTTGACATATAAAAATTTTTTAAGAAGGGCTTCCCACAGTCTACTTTAGATTTTTCTTGTTTCTGACCACTCCTAGTATTAATACTATTTTCTTCCAACCCCTCCAAATTCCTTTCCAAATTCAAATAACAAGGCAAAAAATCTAGATATAAAGGAACAACTTTTGCTTTTGAAGATGATTCTCCCCCCTTAGCTTGATCCTTCACTTCATTATTACTCATAATATCTTTGGTAACCTCCTCCTTAGAGACCTCCTTATTTAACTCTATAGGACCCTCCTCCTTACCACTCTCTTGGACATGGATATGAATTTTCCTATCTTGATCATCATGAAGTTGATCTAGAACAATTTTTTCAATGACAGGTTCTTCTATCTCTAAACATTTGAAATCCAATTTTGACAATAAAATTTATCTAGGGGATACCTGATTCTTATCCTATATTTTCTCCAACCCCTTATCTATCTTCTCCCAATCTTGTTTCACTTGTTGTTATCCTTTATTGGATTATTTACATTGTCTCTATTCATGCCCCATCCCCCAAAATTTCTAGAAAAAAGAGGTGAAGCCTCATACTCAATCCTCTAAGTCCAAACCCAAAACTTAAATTGGAGTTCAATTTATTTTCGAAGAAATTTCCCAATAGGAACATTAACACAAAAGTGAGCATACATTAACCATTTTTGTGCCCTAGTAACTGGATCAAAAACCACCAAATACCCTATCAAATTTGCAATATTTGTAAGGATTTCTTCCTCCCATAAATCCATAGGGAGTCATGGTAGTTTAACCCACACAAGAAGCTCATCAAGTTTCTCTTTATAAGTATAAAATCCTGGGGTCCACTTCTGAACCAACAAGCTAGATCTACCCAAAAACCAGGGTCCTCCAAGGAGGATCTTTTTACAATACTCAGAATTGAAAAGATTGATTATAAAAAACCCATTAACATATGAAGCAATTTATAATGAACCCTTCAGACTCCACTTCCTACGGGCCCATTCACGAAACCATTCAACATTTTTCAAGATCCATAAATCTTACCAACTATAAAACACTCCATTTGGGATTGATGCTTCTCAGTTAGTCCATCAAGAATATCAAGACTAATAAGTCCATTATTTTCAATAGTCTTAATATTTTAAACCAAAGGTTGGATAAAAATATCTTTGTAATGACCCAAAATCTTGCCATCCCAAGAAGGAAAAAAGGACAACTTACCTCCACCATGTAGATTATGCGGGTCCCCAATCTACAAAGTCTCAATCTGAGGGTCACTTGTGTCCTGCGATAGTTCCCACCCATTTGGTTTTTAAAACCCACCTCTTCCTTCCCACTCATATTTTAACACAATTTTATCCTTTTTATTTATAAATTGGTTATGAATGACTTAGCAAGAACAAAAGGAGAAACCATACAATCTCAATTGCCATGTAATGTAGGTACATTGGGCATGTGGTGAACTCAAGGAATGATAAAATAAATTCCAATTATTATCATAGTTACCACAATATTTTATTGGACCAAAGGAAAGGAGATATGTGGGACAAATGGGTGTGTTGAGAACTAATATCCTGAAGGAATAAGTTCCATTCACTCCATCAGTTCCTACAAACATTGATCTGACTGATGAGGTGAAGAGATGCATAAATGCGGGTAATAAGGGGATTCGGATAATAAGGGGAACTTAAGAAATGTTCCAAAATGTTCCATTGGATCGAATGAGATACAATTTAACTGATTAATAATAATAATTTGGCTCAAGAAGTAATGTGGGGAATAGGAGGAATAGAGGAATTGTTCCTCCAATTCCACATCAATATGACTTACCCAATCCAATCCCAAATGGACTCAAAAAATACTAATTGTTGGAATTTTCCTCATTTTTTGACATCAAAAATATAAGTGAAACCAAGATACACAGACATAGCCAAAAAAATTTAAAATTTACATTTTCGGGTTCCATGACAATAGTAGCCAAAAGGAGATGAATTATTGTAGTAATAAAGATAAGTGTGGAACTATAAAACCTGAAGTGATGTGTAGAATACATAATGTAATTAATCCCATGGGGACTAGCCAAAATAAAAAATGGAGTCACCAAAATAATTTTAAAGATAAACTTGAATAGATTACAATCATAACAAACATATGTAGTGTTTCTCATTTGACTAGATATATGTAAGGGAAAAGTCATAATTGTAGTATCAGTTTCCCTCGAGGGTAAAGTCAAAATAGGTGGAGCTATATTGGGTATAACTATAATAGAAATGCTTATGGGAATATTTTGTGAATAAATTATCTAGCATTTTGTAAATAGTCAATAAACACATTATTATGGTGAACATGTGTGAGGAAAAACTAAGTGAAAGGTTAAGAATAAAATGAACCTCTATAAATAGAATGTGAAGTAGAAAAATGGTTAAGATATAGTAACCCATATAGAAAAACCATGTAAATGAGAATACTTAGTAGAAATCCTAAAGAGAGTGGCCTACTAGAAGTAGTGTGTGAACAAGTGGAGATAACATTAGATGTATTAGGAATAAATGACCCACTACAATGAACATATGAACCAAAAAACTATCGATAGATGTATGAGGAATAAGAGCAGTAATTTTATTTGGTTGATGATGTCGTGTAGGTGGAGGATTCTCATATGGGATACCCCCAATAGTAACCACTTGTTTATTATGAATAAACTTGAAATGTTGATGTAAGATAGATGGGATATTCAAAATAATTACTAGCCAAGGGCATAGTAAACACTTATCAAATGATAGAATAGAAGAGGAAATCGAAAATAGAGTAGCAATAGTAGTAGAGTGAACTATTAATGGGAGAATAATATGTCCTATTTTTTTATCATCAAATGTTAGTTGTTTTTATAATTTCCAAGAGAATGAAGCAACTTGAGAGTTCATAAATTATGTGTGATATTTAATCAAATTAGTATGAATAGGATGTTGGTTTTAAAATAGTGAATGTATAGTGTATTTAAAACAAGATCATGAGCCATATCAGTGTCATAAAAATTAATAAATGACTGAGGATATGGGATAACATCGAATGGAATACCATAATAAGGAGGGGGTGAATTGCATGATAATTGATGAGGCCATAAATTGGCCATAAATTACCATTATTTTGTCCTTCCAAGTTACCTTTGAAAGTGGATTTAAATGTAATCTAGGAACTTATAGTTTGCTTAATATAGAATATAAGATATATATCTTGTTCATTCTTTAGAAATCTTTTGTTATCTATTTTGTTGACTAATCCTATTGATTATTTGGGAAAAGATGCAAAGTCTTGTGTATGCAAGCCATAAAGGAAAGATAATGATAGTATTGGGAAAAGTTTAATTGATCATGTATGGTATATCTAAACTCAAAAATGATTTCATATTCAGATTCCTCTTGAAAAATTATGCAAGTTTAAAAAAAGAATCATCTCAATCTGAGATCGTAAGAAAAAGTTATAGCTATTTTAAGTTCACTCTAGAACTCATAGATTTAGTTCCAGAACTTGCAGAGTTAGTTCCAGAACTCACAGAGTTAGTTCTGGAACTCACAGAGTTAGTTCTAGAACTCACAGATATAGTTTCGGAACTCATAGATATAGTTTTGGAACTTGCATCAAATGGGGATTGTGAATAATCAGAGAGTCAAATGGAAAATATGAGAGAGGTTTTTGTTCATAGTAATGTGTTTAACATAAACCTCATTTATATTTTCTACAAGTTGTACCAATGAAGAGAAATATAACTTTTAGTGAGCTGTAGTCCAAGGAAAAAGTGTATCCAACGAGCACTAAAAGTTCCATAAACAGAAACAGAAAATTCAAATAGAAATTCTAAGAGAGTTTTTTTTTTATAGTAATGTGTTTAAAAAAATAATAATTTAGATTTGTTACAAGTTTTACCAATGAAGAGAGATCTAACTTTTAGTGAGCTGCAGTCCGAGGAAAAGTGTATTAGACGAGCGCTAAAAGTTCCATAAACAAAAATAGAAAAGTAAAATGGAAAATATGAGAGAGGATTTTGTTCACAACAATGTGTTTAACAAAAACCTCATTCATATTTGAAATATGTTTTACCAATGAAGATAGATCTAACTTTTAGCGAGCTATAGTCCGAGGAAAAGTGTATCAGACAAGCGCTAAAATTTACATAAATAGAAATAGAAAAGTCAAATGAAAAATATGGGAGGTTTTTTTCATAGAAATGTGTTTAACAAAAACCTCATTCAGATTTGCAACAAGTTTTACTAATGAAGATAAATCTAACTTTTAGTGAACTGCAGTCTGAGGAAAAAGAATATCAAGCGTCAAAAGTTCCATAGTCAAAAACAACAAAGTCAAATGGAAAATCTGGGAAAGGTAATTGGTCAAAATAATATTTTGAGGAAAAACCTCCTTCCAATAATGTAGGAGAATAAAATCATTATGATTCTTGTTACTGAAAATAAAGGAGAAGATTTGGGAGAGAATCTTCCTAAAATAAGTGAGATAAGACTTTGACTCCAATAATATATCTCTCTCTCCATATTTTGTGGAGATGGAGATCTTAGTTGTTAGGATTAGAATAAAGATAAGATTAAATTGTATCTCCCAAGATAAGGAGTTAGTTAGACGTATAAATTATAAATGCAACCTTCCACACTCATATATGTAATGTTTTACCACTAAGAAATGAATCTATTCTTTTCTCTCTAATATTCTGATATTCTGAGTTAAGATCTCGAAGCATGGTTTAAATCCTCTTCCAAGGAATGAGATGGCCACTCATTCTAAGGAATATGAATGTATATATTTGTGTTTTTATTTTGTAATAATTTTTATTTATTTATTTTTCTATAATTATCATCTTGTTGTGTTGTTCTTCTCTTTGTATTGTAACATTCAATCTGTTGTAAACCTGTAAGTGTTTCATCTAATTTTACTTATTTCCAATTTAGAAATTTCAATTTATGCAAGTGTGTTTTATTCCTGCAAGTGTGATTTCCTTTATACAAGTGTGTTTACATTTTTGTAAGTGTGTATTTAAATTTCCGCATGTATGCTTTCAATTTATGCAAGTTTGGATTGTGTTTAAGGGAGTTACTTTCCAAGATCTTATTATCTTAATGCATACAGCCATTGGACACCAACCTAGATTGATGGCGAGAATTGATGAACCTCATCAATGTGTATTCATGTTTCTACCAGATATCCTTACAGATACTCTGATAAATAATAATTTATAAAAAGAAATTAAAAAAAACCTTACATCTATGAATTATAACATATTAATTCAACTCTTAACTACTAAATTGTTCTAAACTTCCAAGTCGATAATTATGCACTAAATTGTTCCAAAATTCTATCAATAAAAGATAAATAAAATTAAAAATTTGACTTAGAATAGGAATTCTCTTATACTATATGTGTTTAAATATTGTTTTTTGATCATGATAATGATAATAATATTAATGTATGTTGTCATGATAAATGTCTAAAATGCAAAATTAATTTTTTTGGTCATGACAACTAAGCCCCCGCTTGAAAAATCCCTCTTCCGATCACTATGAACCCTTCCTTTATCTATCATATCCTCAATTTCACCCTCACTCTGTCTCAGAGGAACGTGATAATAATATTTTTAAGTGTTTTTAATGTTCATGGATATACAACTATAGTCTTTTATTTACCCAAACCCGAGCTAGGTGTGTTGGCACGTCATCTAGAAAAAATGTGGAAGCTCACCCAAAACATGCACAACTACCAGGTCCCTCCTTTCTTATGCTTATCAGAATGTTATCATGCATATTCATGGTAATCATAGTCAAATAAACCATTCATGCACATAGAATCATCATAAGCATGGAAATACAAAAACACATATAATAAGGAAACTTAATCAAGATAAAGAATGATTAGCAAGATTTGAATTCCCATTACTCCATACTAATACATAGTCAATTTAGTAACCCAAATGTAGTTATCCATTGTAAACCATAGTAAAATACATTAAAAAAAGTAGTTGATTATAATAGCCTCAATACATCCATGTGTTGGACCATGTGCACTCTCAAAACATACTCTGATCCCTAGAATTTTGAACCCTTTATCACCCTTTACTTTTTCACACTAAAAATTATCTCTCTACAAGAAGGACACACTACCTATATATGGGTGGGGAATTTCCCTTCACCACTTCATGCACTCACTTAAAAATAGGTGTGCCTACAAAATATCCTGCATGCTTTCTTTCCTAAAAATAGCCATGTTTACAATAGCTTGCATGTTTTCCTAATAATAACTCATAAATATACATAATGCTTTAATCCCTATTTTTAGCTTAGACCATGTGTGTGCTTTATACTGATCTATATTGTTCTTTCTTTATCGTTTCTTGGTTGCTTAGTATTCTTAGTTTTGTCTGTTTATGGACCTTTACTTGGGCGGCACTTCAACTTTTCTTTTCTATTTTCAGCCCTTATGGAAAATTGGCTAAGTCCCTGATCTTATGAATGCATGTGTGAAACCTCACATGTTGGCATGTTTTCCAACTATGTGTACACCTTGTGCACTACTATGATACTCTATGCACACATACCATTACGTGTATCCTTTTTTCTCCAATGATACTTAGTCAATTTTCTCTGAATAACATTACCCCACACTACAGCTATTGTCTATCCTCGACAATATTGAATCAACGAATGCTTCTCAAGAAATGGAAGAGTAAAGAATGTGAAAATGAAAGAATATGGGGCATTCACCCAATAAATTAAATAATGTCACATATGATCAAGTTTGTGCTTGAATTCATTGCTGGTATGGATGAATTAGTTTAGGAAACTCTATATTTATAATGTTTTCCAGCTTCTCCCAATCCACTAGTTCCTTAACAGCTACATCTAGTACCAACTTGGCAATATTTAGCACCTATGCAGGGGGAATTTATTCACCCTTTTCCTTCAAATCCCTAACAATCCAAGCAAGATATAATTTCATTCCCTTTGAGAAATCCATCTTCTGCACAACTAATGAATAGACTTCTTTAAGCCTTGTCTCGAAGCTTTCTTTCATAGTTTTGATTGTGTCTTGCTTTCCTATAATTTTGGCCATCATCTCCTCATGAACAAAATTATTATCCTTCTTAGCTACTTGTACCTATTTAACCTAATTCTATTCCTGATTGGTTTATGCCTTGAGGATGGGATCAAGGTCTTAAAAATTTTCAAATTCCCATCCTACCTTTTTCAGCACATCCTTAATCGCAGTTCCCAACACTTCATACTCCACTATCTTGTGCACTACATTTTATTTATTCTTCCCATGCTTTTAGGATAAATCTTCTTCCAAAGGCCTTTGCAAATAATTTTTCTTGCGTAAGAGAATAATTACTATATCCTCTAAGTAGTGAAAGGTTGTAGGGTATTCATCTTTATCCTTTTCTTCCAAGTCAGGGCGCACTACTATAACTGTATTTGTGATATGAAATACCTTTTTGAAAGCATACTTGGCATGTTTTTCCACCTTTCCTAGCTCCTCTATAAGTCATTAGACTTCCTTCTCCTTATCCTTCTTATCTTCAAGAAATACCCTAATATTGGCTCCCATTGTCCATATTTCTTCATGCTACCTTTGTTGCCATCTTATTCAGAGCATTGCTAGCTTGTTCATCAGTTAACTCTATGGGATTGACATTCATGAGGACTGTACCTGACACTTTCTTCATCTTGCACCTCACACATGATTTGTTATTAATCTCAAATTCAGGATCCTCCATGTGATTCTGCATATTCCAAGAGAGAATTTTTGTATGGGCATGGTTGTACCTTTTGGAATGATCACCTCCCAGCCATAGAGGTTTTTATTTTGTACTATGCTTTGAAATATTGCATGTAACACCTTTGATTGATCATCAATATAGTTTATCTTAGGTGTGCACAGGATCTCATTGGTTTTCCTCCTTCCACAATTACACTTTCATGTTGGAACTTGCTCTTCTGTACTTAGGTGTGCTTTGTTGCCACCTTCGTGTGTGGCTCCTATGCCTTATCTAGATAGATTTCCATCGCTCATATTTTCCTCTTCTTCCTTAGAGCCTTCCTTTCATGCACCGTGTACCTTTCTATCATGTCGTACATTCTCATCCTTGGGATCTTCTACATCTTCATCTAAATTCTGGATGATTAGGGTTTCTTCATTGCGTATAACCTATTCCTCATACTTATCTTCATCACTATCCTCATTTGTCACCAACCTTCACCTTATTATTTTTGGAGGGGTCTTATTTTCTATGCTTGGCTTAGTCAAAGTAACCCTTAGGGACTTTCTGGGTTCCTCTGAGGTCCTTACACCATTTTTCCTATCCTTTTCACCCTATATTTAACTTCTTCCTATGAATATGGTCAAGTGCAGTGTTATATTTTTCTTCTACCTCATCCTCCTCCTCCTCCTCCTTTTTCCTTTTCTTATTCTTCTTTTGAGGGAGGTGTCTCCTAACATACTCTTTTAATACCCACTTTCTATTTTCCTTTTAGTGGTCTTGGAAGAGGAAGGTTTGTGCCATCAATATACCTCTTATCAATTCAAGCCTCAAATAGATGTAGAGTTTAGCCACTTCCTTTCCTACTATGAGAATCTCAGAAGTGATATCTATAGTATCAAACTCCATCATCTACATTAGGTCTTCTCCTAAATATATCAAGATACCCACCCCCTTTATAGAATTTAAAATTAATAAATATAGTTATAGCATAATTTTTTTATCATCATTGTCACCCAAAATATCAATATTGGGCTATTGGTCTACTCAAGTGGGCCTATACCTATATCATTGGTATCCCCTTTACCTTTACCTTTACCTTTACCTTTATAATAGTGACAATAGAGTATTTACCTTTATAATAGTAGGGGTGGGGTTCTTACCTTTCTCTGGTCCCAGTGGGACCTATCAATCTAGATACATATAGCTTCCCCAACCAGGCCCCTACTAATGTCAACTATACTTTCTCCACAGCTCTGGATGATAGCGGTCATAAGATTTCAATTCTAGATATAGATAGGGAATCACCTCCTCTATATAGATAGTTACAGATAGGCCCCCCAACTCTATAAATGGTAATGAATGGGTCATCCATCCTATATAATTCAATATCTCTCCTCTGCACCCCTTCATACCTAATTTTTTTTTCTTTTACCTTTGAATCTCCTGTTTTACCCGCCTCTTTTTGGTCACATTTTTCCATGTGTATACTGCAGGTTCTCATTTCTTATCTATTATATTTTTACCCTTATCTTTAGCTATTAGTGGTTTTTTGTGCAGTTTTGATGACCTAGCTACCTCCATGAGATCCTCCATAAAATCCTATAAATACTTTTCTCTAAATTTTGTCCATGTTTCTTCAATGACATCATTGATACATGGCGGCACTATTTTCCAACTATCAATAGGCATATCACAAATATCTTATACTGATGTTTTTAATACTTTATCTAAAGATCCATAAAGAATATAAATGTGGGAAATTTGTGAAATGAAGGGGTGTAGGAATGTATAGTCAATGTTTGAAATGAACACTATTTTTTAAAAATTTGCAACTATCTATTCTAAAACTCCTTATTTATCTACAACCAATTTCCTTATGTTTTTTAAAACCCAATAAGTGAAGTTATATGGTTGACCAATGGTAGGTTATTCATGCACTCAAATATTTGGGTAGCAATGGGTGTGTGTTTATCCCATATGACTTGTTCTACCTTTCTCGGGAGTGTGCGTGTGAAATACATAGCTAAACATAGTAGTAATGAGCCATAACAAAATGTGTGCTTAGCTTCCTTAATTTCTTTGGTGTTGTCATGAAATTATGCATTCAACACCTCACATAAATTGTATTCATATTGGATCATGATCATTTTTAGGTCTATCTGGTGCTTGTTACATGTACATTGTCTTATTTCTTTGTATGGTAGAGTTTCAAACATGAGGCTTTTTTGTCATACCATGGCACATTATTTTTTATGTCTAAAATTTTCAATCCTCTTTTGGTGGTATTCATGCCCATGATTTACACTACTTGTTAAACACCAATTTTGTTCTTTTATAGTTTCAGTGGTAAGTGACCTTGTTTCCAATAATCTAGTTACTCTTCCCATTACTTCTAGGTATATTTGATAGGATTGATCAAAGTATAACATGTCATTGTGTCATTGGATCAGAATAAACCTAATGGAATTATCAACTATTGAGAAATATGATATCCTACTCTAGGCATCCAATTTCAACTCTAAAATGATTTTTATGTTATCCTTATAAGTTTCTATCTTGTAACTTCATCAATGTTAACTAGTAATTTTTAGTTGGCCTCTAACTTAGTATGATCATAATCTACAATACTTGAATGGATGTATTTTTGTTGTCATCTTTTATAATTTTCATTGGGTAATTCTAATTGTGGAATAACTTTGGGAGTAGCCATTATGCCCTTTCTCTTTTTCAAGCCCTAATTTTTTTCTTCGCTTGATCTATTTAGCTCTTTGCTCCTCGTTTTGCACTTGACTAAATGACTAAGTGATACCACCTTCTCATCTAATTATTCTTATATAGGTTTTCCTTAGTCACCTACCACATTTATTGTTTTTTTGTAGGTATTCCTTCCTTTCCTCGTTATTGATTTTGTTCTTCGTGGATAGCCTTCTTCTTCATTTTTCATAGTTCCTTTGATTCATGGATTTATTTAGTTTAGCACATAATTTTATTCTTTTTGTGGTGTTATAGTGTTGTACAACTTTCTTAATTCCTTCCATGGTTTGTTTGTTCTTCTATGTCTCATGATTTTATCAGTACCCCTTTGTTATGAAGTTTCTTATTTTACCCTTTGTTTCATGGTTTTTTCTCTTTTCCTCCCTTCCATGGTTTTTCCACTTTTCCTACCTTCTGTGATTTTTTTCCTTCTTTGTTTCATAGTTTTTCTTATTTTTAACCTCTTCATTCCATGGTTCTCCCTATCTTCTTTATTCTGCGGTGTTCTATTTTTTTTTATTTTTCTTATCCCTCATTTCACAGTTTGACCATGTATATCTATTTTTCTTTATGTATATTTCCTCTTTTCTTTCATATTTTTATCTATTGATTCTTTAGAGATAAGGTTCCCTTGTGGGTTTTTACTTTAATCCTCATAAAATCTGTTGAATTTTTGGTTTTCAAAGATGAAAAATGTTTGAAAATTTTCTCTTTTTTTAATTTTCTTGTTTTATTTTACTTCATGGTGTAGTATTTCTTTATTTGTGTTCCATTGACATGGCCTAATAGTTCTATGCCACTAATGTTCTCTATTTGAAAACTCTTGATGGTAGAATGTTTGTGACTATGTATGGTCCAAACCATCTGATTTTTTATTGCCTTATTTTTGTATACGTACTATCATATAGCAAGAATTTATCTCCAAGCTCAAACTCCTTATGTTTACAATGTATATCATGTCATGCTTTTTATATTCTCTTCTCCTGAGTTTGGTTATACGCGGAAAGGAATATTTTTTGCATCCAATTTTTCTAATGAAATTAATCTTTAATATAATGAAGGCTCTTAATTCATTCTGAATGCTACCTCTACTCTTAGGTTGGGAAGAATGAAATATATAGCCACCGTAAATTCTAACTTATAGACTAATTGGAATGGTGAGTACTTGGTTAATCTTTTGTATGTAGTCTTTTATGCCCATAGTGCCACATGTATCCTCAAATCCTAGTCTGCCTTTTGTAAAGAGCATATTTTTTTAATACTTTTTCCAAGACCTTACTAAACACTTCCACTATTCCATTTTTCTATGGATGATATGGGCTAATTTTATTATGATTGATAATGAAATGCTTAAGGAGTTATTATATTGTTTTAATCAAAAAATTCGTCCCTTAGTTGTTGGTAATGCTTAGCGGACATCCAAAACTTGTGACTATGTTTTCATAGATAAATTGTGTTGCATTTTTTGCTGTAAAATCTTGTTTTGGCATTGCCTCGGCCCACCTTGTTAAGTATTTATTCATGTAATTATGAAACTTTATTTTGAATACCTTGTTGTGGGTTTGATTGGGCTGATGAAATATTTTTCCCATTTTTTAATAGAGCTAAGGCTAAAACTTGTCTTAGTGGTATTTCATCTCTTTTGTTTGGTTTTACTACTCTCTAGCATGCATCACATGCTCTAGGATGTTTATGGGCATTTTTAAACAATATGGGCTGCCATAGTATTTATATCAAAATTGCTTGTGTTTTTGTATCTCCCCCATAATGTCCCCCTGCTACTCTTTTATGGGCTTCTTTTAAGATATTTTATCATTCATGTTGGAGGATTACTCTTCATGGTATTTCATCTTGGAATTTCTTGTCCAGTGATCCTTGAATTAGAGTGAAAGGGAAGTCTTGAATTATTTTATTTTATTTTTTATTCTGCGGGAAACTCACTAGTGGCCAATAATTGTGCAATTGTCTCTAATTCTTTAGGAATTTCCTCTATGTAGAATAAATGAGCCCTAGGAAAATCACCATCAATGGGACCTTGGTTCTCTCTTGTGTCATTGTTGGAAAGATAGTCCACTCTTTTGTTTAATTTTCCTATCTTTACTGATATAGTGAGGTCAAATTCTTGGAACATCACGATCCATGTGCAAACCCTACCTTGTAATAATAGTATGTTTATTAAATAATTCAAATGCTCATGATCAATATAAAAGAAAAATGGTGTAGCTAATACTTGATGTCTAAATTTTTGTAGGACATAAACCATTTCTAAGGCTTCCCTATCTATAGTGGAGTATTTTATCTTTCGTTTGGCTAGTTTCTTACTTGCAAATACAATAGGGAGATCTATCTTGTCCTATAATTGAGCCAACACCACACCTATTGATATAGCAAAAGCATCTATAAGAAAATTAAATAGTACCTTCTAGTCTAGGAATATTAGGATTTAAGCATGCAATATCTTATCCTTTAGTACTTCAAATGCATCTACACATTATTATGTCCATCCTATCTATCTATTTATCCTTTTCTTTAGTAATTCCTCCAATGGGGCAGTTATAGTTACATAGTTCCTCATAAATTTTTGTGGTATTTTTTGTATCCCAATAGAGTGCATAACACCTTTTGTGTTTTAAGAGGGGAAGTGAAACTATGACAGATGTTTTTAGGGGATATATCAATCATCCCTATTTGCAAATGTTATGCCCAAGTAATGTGCCAAATGATGTAAGGAATATGAATTTTTAGGTTTAGTGAGATTTGTAATACATGACATCTTTCAAACATCAGATCTAATACCTAGATATGGTTTTTCAACAACACATATACCATCCAATCATCTAAGTAGACTTCAAGAAATTCATGTATAAACTACTTGAATGCATTCACCATAATGTGGTTAAATAAAATTGATGCATTCTTCAAACCAAAAGACATAATTTTGCACATAGATGAGCCCCATTCAGTTGAAAATTTTATTTTTGGTTGTTCCTGTGGAGCTATTCTGACCTGATGATAGCTTAAAAATCCATCAATGAAGGAATAAAATTATCTCCTTGCCAAGTTTTCTACCACTTATTTGGTTAAAGGGGTGGGAAATGCGTCATAGATGCATTATGTATTCAATTCCCTATAATCTACACATATCCTTATTTCTACATTTTTCTTATTTTATACTACCATTGGGTTTATCCATTTAGCATCTTCCATTGGTTTAATGATTCCTACATTAAACATTTAGTCAACCTTAGTTTTGAACTTCAATTTCAGATTGGGATTAATTCTATATGGTCTTTTCTTTTGTGGTTTGGCCCCTTCTTTAATTTTTATTATCTTGGTTCCTACTTCTTATTTTATTCTTCAGATTTCTTTGAAATATTTGGGGAAAATATCTTTATGTTCTTTGAAATTTTTAGTTATTTTGGATACTTTCTCTTCTTCCTAGTAATTCCCTATTTTACCAATTTTTATTTGTCATTTTGTCTAATGTTTTCTTATCTTATTTGTAATGGTTTGTAAAATTACTAATCTTTCTCAGGATTTTTCTTGAATTATTAAGAAAGTAATAACCCCCATGAAAATTATGCATGCAATAAAAAGGTCTACTAATTCTCATAGATCAAAAAATAAGTACAAATAGGAGTGTTGTATAACTCCCAATGTATGACCCATCATACATCCACTAGGGAGAAAGGAGTTATGAATCAAAAACGAATGTAACTCTTGTATGATGCACTGAAACACGCTGATGTGAATAAAATATTCTATGAAGAAAAAAATCATGCATCATAAACTCTTAATGACACCTAAATACCTATGCCCTCACTTAAGCTAAATGACTAACCATGTGTGAGAGGAAACCCCAATAAGAGGAAAATTAAATCCCTCTCACCAATACCCCTTTCATCATGGCTTAGGATGAGATAAGATAAGTCAAAAAGAGAAATGGGTCTCGGTAACTATGCCTAATGAGGTACCCATATACAATAAGGATCTCAAGTAATGGAAGAAAACCCAATGGGAAAAATATTCACTTGCAAGAGGTATAAAAATACCCTAAACAACCTAAGAAATATGTGGCATATGGGTCTCAAAAATTAAAGGCCTAATGAGGTAGTCATGTACAAACTCAAATATTTCTAGAAGAAGAAGAAGAGAAGGAGAGAAAAAGACTAGAGGGACTGAAGAATATATAAATTTACATTAGACCTCACTCAAGATGAGAGCACAAGTAAGGATGGTTGGCTTCAGTGAAGGGTTTAGTAAATAATTCTACAACCTGATCTAAATTCTGTAACTCTATGAAATATACAAGAATAGTTTTGTTGATTTGGTATTCCTCTTGTAGACTAAAGAAGTTCCATCTTCATCGAACAATGTTTCTTCCCTTAAGAATAACATATATGGTGTATTGAAATTCCACCCACTCTATGAAGAAAAAAAAAGGAAGCAACATGAAGAACACTAAAGTTGGTCCATAATTGAAACATGAAATAGGTCTGGTAAATAGGTTCTCAGGAACTAAAGGTAATTTCACCGAAGTAGAATTGTCAGAGTATGGGTGTGGATCATTCGCTGATAGAATATCCCTATGGATTGAAGGCACAATAACCCCCATAAAGGTATAAATAAGATCCACAATCAATGGTGGATTAGTGATAATCTCTAAAATAGTGGAAATTGTGAATGTCCCAAAAGGGAACTCATAAAAAAGGAGATGGAATCCTCCAAAGAACTACTATACGAAGGCTTCATAGAAGGAAGAGAAACTCCCTTTACTGCAACATAAGTAGACTCTGTGAAAGTAAATATGAGGTCTACAAGATACTCATCCCAAAATGTTTTCTTGACAAACAAAAGAGAAATGTATGGCATGTATCAATTGTAACATAAGAAGTAGTAGGAGTGGAATAAGCCTCATACAATGAATTTGGAATGGAGGAAAATGTAATGAAGGTATAAAGTTGGGAACATGTTTGCCTGATTTCTGATGGATAAAGATGAGGTTCAACATTCTATAAAGGGTGACTAAGAGATGGAGGATAGGCATCCTCATCAGTACTCTCGTCATCATAACTAGAATAATAAACCTCATCATCAGGAATATGAATAGGACAAATTATGTCATTAGAAATATCATCACATGAATTAGGAGAGGAAACAATAGTATTAGAAGAATAAGCAACAACGAAAATATTTAAAGGGTCTCCAAATAAAAAATGAAGAATGCTCTAAATAGTGCAAAGACACTCTGTGTGCCACATGATGGTGGAGAATCCTGGAAATGTATATCAATAAATGACCAAAAACCATGTTATAACTGTCAATCTAGTATTCAAGTTGATATAGATAATTGGGTGTAGGTACTTATCCATACAAGAATGGATAGAGGTCATCATGAATGATAAAACATCCCATGATCAAATGCCATGGTGGATAATTAGCTCTAGTAAGAAGAAGAGGATTAGGATGTGATGCAATAACATTCCTGTGAAGAGTAAGTCTGGGAAGAACATCCTCCATGGTGCATCCAAAAAAAAGGTAATGAGTGCAAAATATTAATGCATGATAAGGCAAGTCAAAAAAATGTCCAAAATGTAAAAAATAAGGGTGAAAGAACACACATAAGATTGCAAGATGTCAAACTCAACCAAGAATGCATCTGCATGTAATTACAATACTCTAGAACAATATTAGCTCCCCTTTTTTACTAATTTATAAAAAATTTGTTTGTTATGACATGATGTGTTGGTATAACATGAAATAGTTTACCACTCAATTTATAGTAGGTAAAAAATCACTCAAGTGAAAGACATAATACGTTTTAGTCAAAATCAACAAAACACCACGGTAACAAGTACAAAAAAGTTTGAAAGTAAGTAAAAAGGGGAAATACAAAGTTCTATGTGATAAAAAAACATCTCACGTTGCAAATGGGGATCCCTTGCCACAAGGTTGTGGTGGACGCACTCACTAGCTCCCAAACAATAATAAGAGCACTACAAAGAAAAAAACTCTAAACGAGTCAAGGGTCCTCTTGAAACACTAAAAAACCTCCTGAAAAAACTTAACAACTTTCATAAGGGGCCTATAAACTTCCACAATGTTCTCTAAAGGAACACTAGAAAAACAAAATCCAAAAAGGGGCCTCTGGAAAACACACAAACACTTCTATAGGAACACATTAGAGAAAATCCCAATAACGCTAAAATTTTAATAATTTTTCCCAATTAATTTAATTATCAAAAAATATTTTAAAAATAAAAGGGATTGATTAAAAATTTACTTTCCCCTAATAATTAAATGACTAGGTTAAAAAAATATGTCCTTCCTTTTAAATTTTATAAGGCCTAATTTAATTAATATAAGCTAAATATATATATAAAAAACTAGGCTAAATATAACTTAAGTTTTATTTAACACACAATGCTTAAACAATAAAAAGTGGGCTTAAAAATAGAATGGGAGGGAGAAACACTTCAAACATGGTCAAATGGAAAGGCATGAGTGTCACATGGAGAGTGGTATGGGCTCAAGGGAGATAACTCAACCTTAGTAACCGAGCAAGGGATAGTGTAATGCACATGAAGGAAAAGATAGGAAGAGGCGAGCAATGAGCTTGGTGAGAAAAGAAACCACATGGATCTTAAATTTGAACGTAAAAGAGAACATAAGACTCAATAGATTCCTATAGGGGCCAACACAGCATGGGCACATAGGTTTGAATGAATCACAAAGTCAACTATGTGGTGGAGGACTCAGCGTTGGCTCAAACAAGTTCGAGTTGAAGTAAGATATAGGGAGCTTACTCAGAGGGATATATAGGGTAGCTCAATATGGATGTTGGTTGGCTCAAAAAATAAATATCTTGGAAGTTGGTGAAACATGATGGGGTGAGAAAAATAATCTCGAGGAAGAGCTGTAGAGGGGAAGCTCAACTTAAAAGAAGAGAGACGTCAAAATGAAGAAATCAGCTCATCAAGCTAGTGAAGTATCTCTCTCAGCTTGTAGAACCAAGCTGAGAAAGAGGAGATATTAGTATAGAGATAGGAATCAAATCTTGGTGGCTAAGGAGGGTCTCAGTAGTTAGTCAGAGGAAATTTCAGGATAGGAAGGAGGTAGGAGAGCAGGGTTTTATGGAAATATAGGAAATTTAAAAATTGAATTTGAGAGAGAAAACTAGAAATAAAACCAAATCACAAATACCTCCAAATCAAGTTATAACTTGCTAAATCTAGTTGTAGATAGCCAAAATTGGTGAAGAAACCCCTGAAACTCCAAATGCAACCTTCACACAACAACACCAAAAAACACACATGAAAAATCCACAAACAATAGGATTAAACTAGATGAATGCAAGTAGAGTACAAATCAAATACACTTAAAAAAATTGAGCCAAAAAATAGTAAAATTAGGAAACCAATAGTAGTAGGAAATAAACATGGTGGGTGATATGATTCCCAATAACATGTTTTTATACCATAATAGATAATGTGAGCATGAGGATAAATATGGAATATGCACACATCAACCAAGTTACACTCGAATGAAACTGTGACATAGCTCCAAGTAGTAAGAAACAAGTAACCACCATGAAAATTGTGCATGAAAGAAAAAGATCAGTTAATTATCATAAATTGAAAAATAAGTAAAAATAGGAGGGTTTTGTAACTCCCAATGCAAGACCAATCATACCTCCACAAGGTAGAAATGTGTTATGATACAAAAATGGAATGTAACTCTTGTATGATGTAATGACACACACTAACATAAATAACATATTCTATGATTAAATTTTTCATATGTCATAAAATCCTAATGATACCTAAATACCTATGACCTCACCTAAGATGAGATGACTCACCATGTGTGAGGGAAAAACCTAATAAGATGAAAATTAATCCTTGACACCAATAGTTTATAGGGGATCTATCAATAATGCCTATTTGCAAATGATATGCCCAATTAATGTTCCAAATGGTGTAAAGAATATGCATTTTATAGGTTTAGTGAGATTTTTAATGCATGACATATTTCAAACATCAGATGTAATACCTAGATATGGTCTGTTAATAACCCATATACCATTCAATCATCTACGTAGACTTCAATAAATTCATGTATAAACTCTTTGAACACATTGACCATAATGTGGTTGAATATAAATGATGCATTCTTCAAAACAAAGGGAATAACTATGCATATGAATGAGCCCCATTCATATGAAAAGTTATTTTTTTCCACTTGTGTGGATCTATTCTTACCTGGTGATAGCCAAAAAATCCATCAATGAAGGAATAAAATTATCTCCATGTCACGTTCTCTAGCACTTTTTTGGTTGAAGGGGTGGGAAATGGGTCATGGATGTTTTATTTATTCAATCACCATTGATCCACATATATCCTTATTTCTATGGTTTTCTTCTTTTATACTATCAGTGGGCTTATCCATTCAACATATTGCATTAGTTTAATGATTCCTACATTCAACATTTTTTCAATCTCATTTTTTACCTTCACTTTTAGATTGGTATTAAGTTTGTATGTCCTTTTATTTTGTGGTTTGGCCCCTTTTTTAATTAGGATATTTCTGGTCCATTTTTCTTCCTTAATTTTGTAGAGTTATTTGAAATCTTTTGGGAAATTTTTGTTGATATTATTTGAGAAGTTTTGTGATTTTGGACACTTTTTCTTCTTCCTAGTAATGCCCTACTTTTACCAATTTTTATTCTCCATTTTTTCCAATGTTTCCTTATCTTATTTGTAATGGTTTATAAAAATTACTGATCTTTCTTAGGAGTTGTCTCAACTAGTTTTCTTTCTCCCTCTTGGACATTAAATTTTAAATTTTGAGGCCTTTCTTCTGCATCTTTTTTATGTTATTTTTCTGTGGTAAAACAAAATTTCATCTCTTTTCTTTTCCATGGTTCTTCTTCTC
Source organism: Taxus chinensis (assembly GCA_019776745.2). NCBI lineage: Eukaryota > Viridiplantae > Streptophyta > Pinopsida > Cupressales > Taxaceae > Taxus > Taxus chinensis. The sequence goes on along the minus strand of CM034154.1, from coordinate 482,048,262 downwards.
TCATCAAATTCTTTTGTTTTATTTTCTCTATCTGCCCATGTAAATTGGTAAATTTCTTCATCATTATGTAGTAATAGGAATGTGTGGATGTTTTGTAATGAATTTAGGATGGGTAAGTCATAAGGTTTAGAAAAATTTACTTACTATATGATCCCATGTTCTTGTATCTATTTTTCTCTCGTAATGGAGATACCACATCTTTGACAGGGGACCTAAGGTCTAGATGAACAATTGTATCCATACTATTGAGGATGTTTATTCACATAGTTTTTAGAATTTGAGGAATGTCTTAATATGTTGTTGGGGGTTTCCTTTTCCTAAATATTCTAGTATGGACGTACAATATCCTTTTCTCTCTAAGAATTTAGTTTTTATAAATACTACTAATGAGTTCCATGTTATGATGTTGGGCTTATGTTTTTCCAACTAGTGAGAAACATTTATAGTCAATGTGTCATCCAAGGATTCAATTCGGGTTGTTTCATTTGAAAATACTCTAGTCATTTGTTCCAATTACCCTTTTACATCCCTAATTCTAGTGAACTTGGTTAATATTTCATGGGATCCTCCATAGCTTAATCTAAACACCCCTTTTACTTCTCATTCTTGCCCTTCAGTTTTTTCCGTTGTATTTGATTATTTTAGTAATGTTTCATAGTTTTCTTGTTTACCACAGAAAATTTAATTGTTTCCTTATTTCCTGTAATTTCTTGGTATTAATCCATGGAATAATACCCTTATTCTTTTGTTTATGGGTCCTCCTCTATGGACCAATTTATCTCCTCCTCTTCTCCCGCAGAGTAATACTCTTCGTCTTCTATTATCTCTTTATTTTGTGGAAAAATCCACCTCACGTGTAGTATTGTATTGACCCTTGTATCTTGAAGACCATACATCCATACATCTACATCACGATCTGAGTCAGATCCATTACTTTTAATTTCAATGACTACTTACCCTTATGAATTTGGTCCAAAATCTTTGTTAAATTTGTAAATATTATTTATAGCATAAATGATTTGTGCCTGATCAAATTCCTCATCTTCAGTATCATGCCATATCTCCTCTAACCATACCACACTCATTATGGTTTTTAGTGGGAGATGGACTAGAGTATCATCTTATTGCATGGTAATCTTGTCATCTTTAGAGTTAAATGTTCTAGTATAGTTGACAAGTGATTATAATGTTAATATTTCACTATATGTAGGTTTTTTGGCTATATTTTCCATAATTTTGAAATCAATTGTCTTCTTTATTCCCATGATTTTTTTTATCATTCTGTAGCACTCCAAGTGGGAATTTTTTTAGATCCATTGGAAATTTTGATTTCATAATCTAGAAGTTCCAGGGGTGGTCTTCCTAGTTTTCCCATGTTTTCTTACACATGATGTTTACATCTGTCCGTAGATCAAGTAACCCACGTAGAACTTTAGTATCACATATTTTGATATCCAAGTTAATAGTTGATTCCCACCATGCCATTTATATATGAAATATATTCTTATTATTATTATGTGCAGCTTCAATCCATTGAACTTTATGACTCTATTCTCATTTATTCCAGTACTTAAAAAATTATTTTAATGTTTCTACCAACCCTTATCTTATGGTTAAATTAGTCATCTTCTTTAGGGATGCAATTTCTTCTTCTCCAAAAAAATTGTTCTTCTCTTTTTTTGTTTTGATTTTTTATTTCTACTTATTTACTTTTTGTGACTTCTTTCTCAGGTAATTTTAGGTTAAACTAGTTAGAATACCATTATTCTTCATTGAATGTATCATCATATTCTAGTTTCTTGATTTATTTTGATTTCCCCATATTCTAACCCTTATTATATCCACTCCCAGTGGCTACGACAAATCGACACAATGTTTTTGTGTTCTCAATTTCTATCAATTATTTAATTTTCTATTTTGGCAGTTATCTTTAGCTTCCTATTTTTATTTAAGTATCTTAGACCATGGTCTTAGAGAGCTTAATTATTTCCCACTACTTCCTATTTCTTTTTTGTAATCCAAAAAATCTCCATCCCATGGAATCTGCATAATATGCTGCACATTTTTGTTAGCGTATTTCCCTAATGCTTATGTCTTAGTTTTTCATTCTTATAGAGCTAGGTTGTTCTGGGAAAACTCAATGAATAATGAGTTTCAATTTCATGGGAAAACCCACAATATTATGGTTTAGTACAATTTCTTGTTACATGCCCATCCTTTCTACACTTATAATAATTTACAGATCTCCTCTCCTACATCCTACTTTGAGAAGTGTTTTGGTTATCTCCTTCTTGATTGTTTTTATAGCCTCATATACTCTTATATACCTAATATCACCTACCTCCTTGATAATTGTTGTATTACCCTGTACGACCACCTCAATATCCCTCTCTATAGCCTCCTTTGTATCCCTTGTCAAATATTTAGTAGTTTGGGATATAGTAGTTTCCTTGGTAACCTCATTTGTATGGTGGGAAACCGCCTTGATATCCCTTATACTATGGGGAACATGTAATTGCCAATGTTTGGTATTTTTATGGTTGTACCAATAAGCTTGGGTTTGGGTTATTTACAGGTGTCACAAGTTTCAGGTTTTGTCTCGTGGCCATTACTCTCCTAACATTGTTTTTTTTAAATACACCATAGCATCAATGGCAGGGGATGTATGATGGTAATGATTAAATGAACCACAAGATTCATAATACATAAATTAATTGGTAAGGGGTGCTACTTCCATAAGAGGGAATATAAATTTTTTATGTTGGTCCCATAATCTGCATATTCCACACCACATTCTCTCTATAGGTGGTGTTTTGTTAGTAGATTCCTTCTCTGAGGAGTGGTATCTAATTACATATGATTTTTTAGCTTTCTCCAAGTATGGGAAGTCAAATTTACTAATACCTTCCAAAAAATAGAGAGTACACCAGATTTTATGTCTTGGAGCTTCTCTAGGAGGGGAATTTGTTCCTATGTCCTATATCCTTTGTATTTTTTGTTGTAATTTAAATCTAGCCAATTCTAATTGCACTTTTTCCAATTTTATTTTTGTAGTATTATCTCTTTCCGTATTTCATATATGATATTCTAACCTTATTTATATTTGTAATGCTTTATTAAATGTTGTAAGGAATTTTCCATCTAGTGATGCTCTCAACTATGGTAATAATCATGAGATAAACCATTCAGTTCTTTGTTTATCAGTTAAGGGATCATCTAGCCTCCTCACTATTTTTTTGAATCTATAATAAAATTATTTTACGATCTCTCTTTATTTTTGTACTATATCTCTCACCTTACTCACACTTTCTATAGGTGCCTCAGGGTAATATAAATAGGCCTTAAATTCCTTTTCTACTACATACCATCTTTGGTGTCTTATGGGTTAGTTTTCATATACCATTTCAATGTGTCGTCACTTAGTGTCCCTACAAAATCACATAGCTTAACTGTTGGAATTGTAAATTTTATTTTATTCTCCAGATTGTATCTAATATAAATAGATGTTCCTTTGCATCCTTGGTATTAATTTGTAAATAATGACAATTTTATCTTCTCATCCATCCTGATGATGTTTTGTGAATTCTTTGAAGTTTGAGTAGAGTGTGATATTCTTTATGGTTTCTCCTTCTTATTTTGGTTATGTATAATTTGGTTGGACCCTTTCCTTCCCTTATGTCTTGTTAATTATATGTCAAAGTATAATAATCCTAAAAAATTCTTGAATCCTCTTAATAAATTTTATGTTTTCTTACTTTCTTCTTCCAATTTTTTTTATATATCCTTCAAATATTCTCCTTTTTGTATTTTTTCAAACAATGTGTCTATTGGCATATAGGATGAATATTTTTATGAGGGGTTCATGTCCTTTGGGGTATTGGGATGGTTGGTTTATGTATATCTTCTTGGAACCTCTTCATAACTATATTTTTTCATAAATAAATTTCTACCTTGAATGTCTCTCAATATTCCTTCCTCTACCGAATAGGTGCATTTTATGTAAAAATGCTAGTGAAACTTTTTAGCATCTCTTTCAATGATGTCCCTTTTAAAAAAGAGTTCTAAATAATGTTTTGAGAGTTTTTCATATCACTTGGGTCTTTCTAAAATATTTTGGTGACTTATATATGCAATGGGTTAGTCCCTTTTCTTCCCTATTTCTTTAAAAGGCATGGAGGTTTGTCTTCCCTCATTTTTTATGGGGAATTTCGTTCGAAAGGAATAATAGGATTTTTAAATAAAATCAGAAAATCTCTACTAGATTGGGGAATGTCATTTTAGGGGAAATGGTTAATAACCTTTCCATTATCAAGTTCAATGAGTTAAAGGGATTTCCAAATCATGAAACAGAGATTATTCAAGCATTGTGAATCAATTAGAATCTCTAATAAATTTCCAATTGGAAGAAAGACATTAGGAATAGTGTCAAATGTGAAAAACCTTAGGAGGGATGGTTGAAGCTTAACTTTCATGGAGTTGTGAAGGGAAGCTTTGGTTTAGCTAGAATTGGAGGTATAATAAGGAACGATGAGGGTTCCCTCATTTTAGCTTATGTTGAGCCCATAGCTAATAACACTAATAACGATGTAGAAGCATATGCCATTCTAAGTGGAACTAAATGGGCTATCTCTCATAAAATAAGGAATATTTATATAGATGGAGATTCTTTATATATTATTAATGTTATGAAGGGTATTGTTAAAACTCATGTTAGTATTAATTCTATCATTATAGATATATTGGGTTTATTATATAAGTTTGAAGAGACCCATATCAAGCATGTGTATTGAGAGGCCAATCCTTTTGTGGACATGTTGGATAATATTGGAGTATGGGCCCATGTCAAATCACTATGCTGAATTGAGGATGAATTATCAGTCAGTACAAAATTAATCCTCAATGCAGAAAAGTAAATTTAAAGTTAAGTGTGTGAGTGGGATTCGAGCTATCCTTCTCATTATTATAGTTTTTGTTAAGGTTCAGATCATTCAAATTATTGCCCGACTTGGTTTTTTGTGGCTTCTATTACCAACTTGGTATAGGTTTCAGAATCAAATTTCAAAAATAGGTAGGAGAAGGGTTAGGTTCAAACATTCTTCTTGCATTGGTCTTAAGAGGGATTCTGCCATCTGGGAAATTTTTAGGAATGGAGGGATCACACATTTCCTTCAAAAACTGAGAGGTCATGATGAGAAATTTTCAAATGATTCTTTTACAGCTTGGGACAATGTGGTTATGAGAATTCATGGAATAAGTGTGCTAGTTTCAGAGGATCTCATAGGATGTGTCACAAGTATGGATTGTTTGGGTACTAAGGTGTTCAAAGACATAACCAAGCTTCAGAAAGAGGTTTATAATCTCCTTGAGGAATGGAGGATGGAATAGCTCACACTTCACTCCCTAGAAGGTGGTCTTTGGTATATTTCCATCTAGTGGAGTACATAACATTGGATGGAAAGTTTAGGAAGCTTCATATGTAAAATTTTTTCTTTCCCAATCATTTTAGGAGGGGTAAAAATATGAGTATCCCATTTTATATTTAAAAATCACTTCATGTTTCTGTTAGATACTTTCAGGATGAGAAAATTGTGGCTCTCCTTCACCAGGGGATTATTTTATTGCTTGTGAAAGTGGGTAATCCATCTACTCAAACTATGGTTATTGGGTCTAGTCCTGGTGAGGATTGGGAAGATCATCTTACTTTGGCATACAAACTAAAACTTAAGAAAATGAAATAAAAAGAAAAAAATACTTGGACATTCCAACTATGCTACAAAATTTAGTTGGTCAGAATATGGAGGTAGGCCCTAATGAGGGTTTAATGGGGGGTAATACTCTGATTAATTTTATTGCTAATAAAATTGATGCCATAGAGGATACTATGAATCAAGGTAAATTAAAAAATAGGAATTTTATAAGGGTTGCTCAACGTACTAGTGTCAAGATGGTGGTTCTGGGTCATAGGATCGAGGTTTTATAAGGTATAGATTTTGGTAATAAAAGGAAGAGGATGAATCTTGCCATAAGTATCTCAAATGATGATGAACAGATCAACAACCAGAAGGATATCGAGGGACCGAGTTTGAGGAAAAGAGGAGAATGTGTCTAGAAGGCCCTTTGTTGCCTCTTTAGTAACTGATATTATGGTTTTTTGTACTTTTTCTATAATGTTTTGGTTTTTGTACACTGTTAGTGTTTTGGCTCATTATTCTAGATCTGGTGGAGTCAATCCCTTTTTGACTCAAAAATTTTGATAGATATTTTTTATTTCTTGAGATCTGTATTGTAATTGTTAGAAATATTGTATAGTGTGAACATTAGATAATGAATATAATATTATCATGGATAATATTATTATAATGTGAATGTAATATTACATATAGTAAATAGTATTTACTATATGATAATTAGTAAATTAGTAAGTAAGTTAGATAATAAAACAATGAGATATTGTTTTATTATCAATGTTATTATTAATGGTTGAAACCATTCGGGTAGATTGGTTTCATATGCAACCAAATATTGTTGAGAAGGTTGCAGGTAAAGACAAAGACATTGTTATGAGAGTTGTTACTATATAGCTCCTATATAATGGAGTGCATAGCTATGGGAAAACAAGTAGAGTTAATAGAATGTGATGTAGAAGATTGGATTGTAATATAAGTGTGTTGTAATGAATACATATGCAGTATGAATGTATGAATTACAATAGATCAATGTATTCAGTGTTCAGTATATGTCTATGTGTTATCAACAATATGTGTGATATGCAATAAGTAGGAAGATAGAAAAGAATTAAAGCTAAATCTATGCTCCTAAACCTGTATTTTGTAACATTTGGTATCAGAGAAGGTTCTTCTATCAATAAAATTGTAGAGTAGGAGCTAATAGAGCAGAAGGAAAAATAAATTTTGGTGCAGATCTGAAGATTATAGGATTGTGTGTTTACATAGGAAAATCGTCGGTGACCAATAGGAAAATGTTGACGATCGAATGGGATCTGATTCTCTACAGATGCAGTCACCAGCAACTAGGATAAATTTCCAGCAACTTGAATAAATAACCATTGACCACTGTGGTCTGGTAAAAGTAATTTTTCCAATATTCAGTTTTTTTCCATTTTTGGACATACCAGAAAAAAACACAAGAACAAAAAAAAAATCCATTTTTAGAAAGGTTCTAGAATGATTTTTTCAAAAAAATTAATTATCAATCTATAGATCAGTATTGTTTGAAATTCATTATGGAAAGGATTGATCTAGACTAGATAGATAAGTTTGAAGGCCATTATTTTCACACATGGCATCTACAGATGCAGTTGCATCTCATAAAAAAGGATCTATGGGATGTGGTGAAGCCTAATTCAACTCCACCCACTGGAGGAAATGAATTGGAAAAGTGGAATGTGAAGGATTAGAGATCCATGGGGACCATTATATTAGGACTTTCTAAATCCTATTTGTACCATATAGATTTATCAAAATATGCAAAGGATATCTGGGAGTCTCTCAACAAACTTTTCAGATCTGAGGTAGAAACAACAAAGACATCACTGAAGAAATGTATGTATGGATTGAAGATGGATGATAATCTAAACATTTTTTAGCACATTAGTAAGTTTCAATCTCTCTTAGATAAACTTGCTGGAATAAAATAACATGTAAAGGATGATGATGCTAAAGCCATCCTTCTTAATAGTATGCCTAAGAGTTACTCAAATATTGTATTTACTTTGAGTAAAGTTACTATTAGTCTAGAAGGAGTGATTTATACATTGATAAAACAAAGAAGTCATGAAGAACATGAAGAAGTACTATATGTAAGAAACAAACCTATCTCCACATCTAATAAGGAAAAACATAAACCAAAGCAGGTTCCTTCACATGGAAAAATAAAATGCTTTTATTGTAATGAGATTGGGCATGTAATACTGAACTATAAAAAGAGAGCTTAGGATCTTCTTGATGAAAAGATAGATTAGAAATCCCATCTAGCTGAATAATAAACTGATTGGGAAGCCTAGTAAACTGATGAAGAACTTTCCTGTCCTAGTGATGAGGAATTCCTATGGTAAAATCTTCTCTTACTGAAGGTAGGAGGCAATGGAGGAAGGAAGAAAATCAATGTCCTCTCATCATTCACCAACAACGGGGTGGCAGATAGATGTGGTGATGTTCTATTTCATTTTTGTGGTGTGTTTATAAACAAGGGTGAAACTATTTTCATGTTTATATTTTAATGTGTTCACATAGACTCACAATAGTTCTTGAGTGTCTATTTGGTGTGGAAGAAGAAAAATTCTTGACTCATCTTATAGGGGAAAAGCATCTACATACGGTCCTCTAACTATCGTACGGTCCTCTTACTACCATAATTCAGTGAAATGTACTTCATTGGAAGGTGAAAAGTTAATGAATATGTTCATACGACAAGGATGATCATTAGCAACAAGATCTAGCTAGTAAGATCTGGTAGCAATGGCTACTCCGATAAGTTCAATGTTTCTAGGAGCTCTTACCCCATATTCACACTAAGGGGGTGTGTTAAAGATATTGTATAGTGTGAAAATGAGATATTATGAATATAATATTATCATGGATAATATTATTATAATGTGAATGTAATATTACATATCGTAAATAGTATTTACTATATGATAATTATTAAATTAGTAAGTTAGTTAGATAATAAAAAAATGAGATATTGTTTTATTATCAATGTTATTATTAATGGTTGAAACCATTTGGGTAGATTGGTTTCATATGCAACCAAAGATTGTTGAGAAGGTTTCATGTAAAGAAAAATACATTGTTATGAAAGTTGTTACTATGCAGCTCATATATAATGGAGTGCATAGCTATGGGAAAACAAGTAGAGTTAATAGAATGTGATGTAGAAGATTGGATTGTAATATAAGTGTGTTGTAATGAATACATATACAGTATGAATGTATGAATTGCAATAGATAAATATATTCAATGTTCAATATATGTTTGTGTTATCAACAATATGTGTGATATGCAATAAGTAGGAAGATAAAAAAGACTTAAAACTAAATCTATGCTCCTAAACCTGTATTTCGTAACAGTAATATTTTATGTACATGGCCCTTAGAGCCTTTTCCAAGTATTATCTATCAATATATATATATTCCTTATTCTGAACCTAATTTTATGTATCCTTCTCCACTTATTTTTTTCTTATTTCCCCTTTATAATTCTTGTGCATTATTTTCTTCTTCTCCTATAATCCTAACTATAATTCTCCTACACCTTTTCTAATGTCATCCTCTTGTTTTGGCTCCCTAGTTATACTCTTCTCTAGTTTATCTAATTCTTCTTCTACACCTTTTTTTTGTTATCATTAGTTTAGCTTCATATTTATAAGGCTCCCATTATTTCACTCCTAGTATAATCATTGCACCTGGTTCTATTTAACCCACTATTTCTTGTAATTCCTTCATTAATCTGATCTATTTTGATAATGAGTGTTATACTCTATTATCTATCACACATTTCATTGCAATGATTTCCATCCGCAATGTAGCCATTAATTTTTTGCCTCTACTTAACACGACAATTATAACATGACAGTCTACATATTCCTCCATTTCTGGGATAGCCATTGGCTAGCCTACACTTGAAGTGGGTTTATTATCTTCTTTTGACTGCTAAGTTTTATTTAATTTTTATTTTATTTCATTTAATGTTTTAATTCTTCCTTCTCTTGAGAGTCTTTGTTTGTCCATTTTTTTTCTCTAACTCCTTTTATGTGGCTAACCTAGCTCTTTTCTATGCTCTCCTCATCATCCTTTTAATCTACATTTATTCTAATTCGTAATTCTCCTAATTTATTTTACTGACTACATAATCCTTGTGTTTCATATTTCTATTCTTCATGTCCCCTTATGTCTTCAACTCCAACCATCACCCCAAAAAAAATTATTAATTACATCTCTTGGATCTCCCCTCTTCCTATTCATCATCCCATTTTTCCTTCCCCTAATGAAATTTTCGTTCACTTTTATTCATTCCCTTCTCTAGCATAAAGATACATATTAGAAATGGATCTTTTGTGGGAAATATTCCTCAAGATCCTTCATATACTTTTTCCTTTTTTGATTGAAACCATTCCACCATTTGATTTCCCAAGTACTAATAAAAGAATCTATGTAGTTTCAAATCAATAATAGAGTGCTTGTGTCCATGGTTCATTTAATTCTTCATTTTTTTCCAATTTTATAGTTTTTTAATTAGCTCCACATCTACTAATTTATTTTGGAAACTCCCAAAATCCATGACTATAGTAAGTGTGAAAAACTTTCCTAAAATTCCTAAAAAGAATCTCTAACAAATTTATTTTACATCCTTTTTTTATGGTTTTTCTAGTCTTTGTGCTTCTTGTTAGATAAATTTATCCTAGCTTCCCACTAATATTTGATCTCAATTAATGTGGGTTTTTAGTAACCTGGTGGTGTTATCTCTTTAAACATCTTCTTTAAAAAATAACATCATCTCAAACACCACATTTTGACCTTAAGCCTTGATATTATCATGGGGGTTAAGCAATTTTTCCTTTCGTAAGGGATATGTTCGAGAGTAGATATTTAAAATAGAACAAAATATTTAACATAACATAGAAACATAAGAACATGTACTCATTGAACAAATATATATTCATTGTATTTACTTCATCAAAAAATATTATAATTCATAATTCAATTCTCATTCTAACATATTCCTCTTCTAATCTATCATTTAATCTCTATTTCTACCTTTATATTTATTCCTTGTATATCTCTATGCCATCTATTTATGCATCTATATCTTTATTTCCATGTCTATATTCATCTCTCTCTACATGTACTCATTCATGGTATGTCTCTCGAATTGTATTACAACGAGTTACAATAAGTGTGTACTTCATACATTTACCTAATAGTCATTTCCTTTTATAGTGAATTTGTGTCTTCCATTCTGATCTACATCTTCAATGCATAGTTTTTCCTTCATTTGGTGGCTCCTTCAGTATTCAATGAATTCTCTAGTATTAATGGATTTCCAAACATCTGCGTATTTTTCCAATGTTTTATGAGTGATTTTTTCCATGGATCCTCCTACTAATCAAAATAAATTTTAGTGTCTCTCGGTTTTTTTTTCATTTCCACGGTGTACATATCCTTTTGGTTGCTTCTCTATTAATGCTTTAGTGTAAAATCTGATGAAGAACCTTGTTTTAGTCTTTGTTTACCCAACAATGGCTATACATGTTGGAAACTCATCAAAACAAGGCTAGAAGCTCACCCAAAGTGCATGTAGCCTCCAAGTCCCTCTTTTGTTTTCTTAACAAGATCTTAGCATGCATGTTGTAGACACCCAAAATTTAGTCAAGAAATTTTAAGACTTAAATTGCACTAATTGTCCCCTTTCCTGCAAATCTATGAAATTTCATCAATAACACACCATTTCTCTTCTATCACCATTAATTAATTACATTTCACTAATTAATTAACCCTCTTATCACTTAGAAGGCCGATTAATGACATTTCGTTAATTAATGTCCACTTGTAATTAGGTAAATTATTTTTTCTTAATTAATTACGACCACTCACCTAAATCAGTAAATTACCATGTATTGACCCATTTTACTTTATTAAATCCCATAAATCACACTAATTTCCCTCTAAATAGCCTAAAAATCTTATGCCTAGCCTATTAATTAATCATCTTTGATTAATTATATGCACCCCAACTCCCATACAATGCTAACTAAAGTACTAACTCACCTAGCTTTGGTAAACTAAACTAAAGTTACTTTTCCCTTTATCCAACATTTACCAAATCCAAAACCTTACCTCTTCAAGTAAGCTATATAAGAAACCCCTCTCTTTACCTTTCTTCTTGCACCTTTTTTTCCCTAGGATAAACTATAGGAATTTTGATCTTGAGTCATTCCATTGAAGGAAATAACTTCACCATCTTGCATCCATTCTTTCAAATTGAAGAGAACAGGAAGATCCAAAAATGGCCTTGTAGCCATGTTTTGGTGAGATTACATCTTCAATATTTGAGTTACCAGTCCCTTTTTACTGCTAAAGTGATATAAATAGGTTCATTTGTTAGATTAGCAATCAGGAGAGTAAGAAATAACTTAGCATTTGATTTGAGATTGTTTGAGATTGTTCATGCATTGAAGAAGTTTTTTGGTGAGAAAATTTTTCGGGGATTTTTTTTTTAGATTTCTTGCCAACACTCTGGGAATCTAAGTCCCTCTACTTAACCAGTACAGCTTCTGTATATGCATGTGTGAGTAAAAAGGTGGATTTTACTAGTGGCCTTTCAGCTGTGGATCTAATAAGGGTACTCCACTAAACCTACAGAAAAATCTTGCAGATATGTGCAAGGGAGGAATTTTCTAGGAGAGTGGGAAAGAGAGTGAGAATTTTTAGACAAGGGAAACTAATGCTGTAAGTAGAAAATTAGAGACTTGCATATACCAGTTAGAAGTTTCATCACATGCACTTAGAATTAAGAAGAACCAAATTTTCATAATAGCAACAAGATCAAATAGCATTTAATGAGCACAAAGTATCACTAAAATCCTTAGTCAAAAGAGGCTAAAATTAATTCTTCTCGTATTGATGCTCATGTAGAAATTGTACATAGCATAAGAATGGAAGACATTTTAGAATAGGGAAAAATGGAAGAATTTTTTTTTGCTATATCCTTTTTCTCTTCAAAAGGATATGTCTCTCTTGAATTCACAAAAAATAACTCAGAATTCTAAGAATATCAAAGAAGACCCTAAAATGAGGAGCTCATTACAATTTATAAAAAATACTTGACTCCTCATCTTCCATAAGACCTTTTGCATGCCTCATGTTTTACTTTAGACCATTCATATTCCTACTCAAATATTAAGTCCCTTTTATAAAAATCAGGTGACTTAAATTTTACATCATGTTTCTAGATTCACTTGAGGACATCACAAAGTGCAAAACCCAACGCTAAATTAGAACATTAAAGAGAGAGAATGTTGGGGGGGAAAAGAGAGAGAGAGAGAGAGAGAGGGAAAGAAGAGGAGATGTTTTTCTTGATGAAGTCTATTGTTCCTCATCAATGGAAATTTCCAAATGCAGTGAAACTCTGAATCTTTGAACTCCTTGCACCCTGTGAAAATCTTTCACATTGGCCCACATATGCTTTAGGTAAAGTGTTAAGAAATTTTGTAGAATGATTCTACCAATGACCATAAATTTCACCTTGTGTATGATATACTTGTGACCCAAACCATTTAATGAGTGTCGAAAGACACTTCCAGGGTCTCTCAAGATAATTTTTGAAATATCCATGAGAGATGCCAAAAATGCTTCTTGTGAAAATGCTATGACCTACTGACAAAGATAGTACCTTGAGGAGACATCCATTGAATCTTAGTCAAGGAAATATTCAGTGGCAATGCCCATTCTATAAACTTGAGTCCTGTCGTCTCTTGACACTTACTATTTCTAGAAAAAGCAACTTACAATTTTTAGTAAATGTGAAAATTATTCTCTGGTCTCCAACTACAACCACCAATTTGGAAATTCAACTCTCAGAATGCTCCCTTTTGTGTAATTCACCATATGGAATGACTTACTATTCTTAGTAAGTTTCCAGGAGGCAAGTTACTATTATTAGTAAGCATGAAAATTTGAATCTTTCAAACCTTGACTGGATATAGAAATTTGAATTATTTCTTCTCCTTGTATTCCTCTCACCTTATGAACCAGTTTGTTATTTTTAGCACGTGCTCGTGATACCACTTACTATTTTTATTAAGTGTCAATTTTGGACCAAGATGACCAATTCAATGATTTTTTCATCTGACACCACTTATGTGTTCATCACCTCTTTCACAACTTTTTCAGTTGGCGATTTACCCAAAATAGCAGTCTCCCATGTTGAAGACATACTATTTTTATAAAGTTGGCTTCTAGTGATCGTGTAGTCATTTTCAAGCCCTTATAACATCGTTCTAATCCCATGCATGTCGTCCTATCATCAAGTGGGTGCCCGGTGCTCACCTAAGGCATGTGTGGGCATCGAGCCCCTCCTTTATGTGATTCTTGTGAGAATACATTGATCAATGACATAAACCTAGATGTGAAGAGGTAAAGAAACATGCATTAATTCTGAGAGATTAAGATGAGGTATTATATTAATATACCCATTAAGATAACCGGAGAAACATTATATGAATAATAGATCTGACCCATACCAAAAAGAAAATATACTAGGATTCACACCCATGAACAATATATACTTAGAACATAATCTTATAATTCATATTGATCATAGTTCAACAACCATTTTACATTCACCAAGGCCATAACAAGCCAATGTATCAATGCAGATAAGACTCATGCATCAGAATTCCTAACCATGCCTCCCATATTACAAAAATATTTTCATAGACCCATCCCTCTAGACAAGCTATTACCCCTACAACCCTCTAAATGAGAACCTCAACTCTCTATATCCTACTTATCATTCTTGCAAAGATTTTCCTTTCATTATCTCTATATATTGTGTTTCTTCTTCTACCCGAGCATCTCTACATATAGCTTTAGCATCCACCACCATGCCTTTCTGAAGTAACCTATCGGTCATCAAGTGTCAAGGTGGTCCTCTAATGGATCATTATTATTCTCATCTAGGCTCTACACTCTCTGCAATGATGTATTTCTGGATCCTTTCAGCACATGGAATATTCCTTTCTTGACCACTATGTTGCCAGACTGGTACCTTATCCACTCTACATGTGTAGTTAGGTCACACTTTTCTTGTGTGCTTCCTAGAATGCCGAATATGGATAATTCCTCAAACCCTTTGGTTTTTTGGGTGCACATGCCATGGGTTTTACTAAACCCTTATAAAACCCTTGTCCTACATGAATTTACCCCACACACCCTTCTTCATTTGGTCTCGCATGCCCACACATCCTTTGGCACTTAGCCAATATTATGAGGCTGAACATCACCCCACACTAAGATTATTCTCCGTCCTTAGGAAAACCTTCCTTCAATGAATGAAGAATGGTGGATTCTGAATAGTTGGAATAAATAATGAAGGAATGCAGAAGAACTAAATAAAGAATGGGGGAACATAGAAGAATTTTTTTATTGCTGAAGGAGGAGTGGGAAATCCTTTCCAATATATTCCTCAAGCTTCTCCTAGACATCTACCTCACTCTACGATTGTTGACAAAGGTCACCTACTAGGGCGCTCACCTCCTCAAAACTTAGCTCCTCCCCCTTGGCACTCATCATATCAAAAATACCCTCTAGTTGGTTTCCAAGGTTATCAAGTACATTCATTCTGTGGGTGATATGCAGATGTAAATCCTTCATCTTGTTTTTGGTTGAGCCCCAAAAGGTCTTGTTAGCTTCTAATTTCTTCTCCACTTCGGCCATGGTCTTATCCCTCTCTACTCTGTTACCATTATTCTTCTCTTGAAATTCCTTGAGATTTTTTTCATGTGTAGTAACTAAAATGCTTGTTACCCTATCCCTATTAGAGCAATTATCATATGCGTCCTCAGTAACTTGCGCGGAAACCTTTACATTGGCAAGGAGTTTGGTATACTGAGCAATGATCTCTATCACCTTCATCTTCTCCCCCCTTTCTTGGCATGTCAATGCCTCTTCTTTAGATTCTAAGGTGAGTGGTCACCTCTCCATTGTGAGGATGCAATTCAAATCCTCCAGGTACTACAAGGTTGATTCATATTTTTCTCTAGCGGTGCTAGGTCGGGATTCTTTAAGACAATAGCATCTATAATCATCTCAATTTTATTATATACGTTGTGGACCCTTTCATTGTCCTCTTTCATTTTGTGCCTTAGCTATGCACTGATCAGTTCTTCTTGTTTCATATCCTTTCTTTTCTCGAGAATATCCTCCTCCTCAAATTCTTCCTCTAGGAATTTCACCTTATCATTCCTTCCAAAAGGTTTGGCCTCAACCTCAAATGAAACCTTGTTGAGTGCATTACAAACTTTCTCATCTGAAAAATATTGAGAATTTACCAAGGGTTTTATCCCTTTTGTCTCTGGCATCTTCATTAAAGCCCCTTGGCTTACTTTGAAGTTAGGTTCATTGATATGGGATTCAAATGCCCAAGATATCATTTTCTTGGTTTGTGGGTATGTTCCTTCTACATCAAATGAGGGTATGGCCAAGGAGTTTTTCATATTGAAATGATGCTCTGGAAGCATGCGTGTAGCACCTTTCTTAGATCATTGATGTAACCCATTCCTTTCCCTTGTGATTCCACTAAGCTCTTCTCACCTATGTTCATGCAGACCTTTAGAAAGCTTACTGCTGAGGCCGGGGTCTCCGCCCATGCTGTTATACTCTTTTCTAATGATCTCCTCTTCTATCTCCTTGAGGAATTCATCAACGTTGCTACGCTCTACCTCCTGTTCCACTAAATTTTTTATAATGTCCTACCAATTATCTCTCCACAACCTCTTCTATTTGTCTCCTTTGTGAGGATTGGGGTCCTCTAATCTCTCATGTTCACTTCTTCACTCACCCCTTTGCCTTGGGCATCTGTCTTCCTCCTCGCCATTCTTCTATTTGGTCTCCTTCTTCTTATGAATTGTGTATATCATACACATGGGATGATTATGAACTTCTTCATCCTCATTGTCATACTTCTCACCCCTATAGGCCTCCAATCCATTTGTTTCCTCTGAGTCTTCCCTCTTCGCCACCATATATTTCTTCCTAACTATTAATTCCAGTATAGGAGATTCTTCCTTCTCTTTCTCTCCAGCAAGCAACTCCTTCCTTGGTGAATCTTCTTGTGTGGGAGGATGCTCTTTCTCTGGCACCTCTTCTCCCAGGCTATTCTCCCTAACTAGTGACTTCTTCCTACACATGTAAGTGCTTGGATTAGCACTTGCTTCAAGTGCATGCCCTCAAATTGTGTTGTTTTCATACTTGGTGCCTTCTTCTCCTACACTTCATCTCTCTCCCTTTTCTTCAGTGCAAACTTCTTCCTTGTTATGGGGTCCTCAGGAATGGAGACATCATTCTCCATAGGTAGGCACCCTTTTCAAATTTTGGTTCTGATGTGCATAAGTATAATCTTGTTACAGGCCTTCCATGACAATTGGCAGTGTTAAATGCTTCATCATCTGTACCTCTGTGGGAGACATACTTCTCCACATATGTGCATGCTTATTCATGGATATATGAGCTTTTGACATGCAGCTCATGGTGGTCTTGGTCCACTTAACTCACGTCAAACCTTATCCTTTTGGCACTTCCCTGAAACATGGTTGACCCCTTCCTAGAAGTATTGTGGTGTGAAAGAAAATAGACAATTTACACCATGGACTCATGAGTCCCATCTATTAAATTAAATATGCCAATGTAGAAATATGCTGATACACAAAAAACTCAACCTCTCCATCTACAAGCGCATAGGTAGTTTCTTAGGTATCCTCTACTTTTCCCTGAATGCGTTGCGCATTCATCTTGTACAATTTTTCTAGGTACGCCTTGTGGGTGGCCATCATAGTATTGTACAGGTATACTTCTCGACCTTTTTCACGAGCGTAAGGGATCATCTTCTATGATACTCCCAAACAAACATTTTTTAGCCCATTAGGAAATCAAATATCTGAGAAGACGATGGTGAGGAGAAAGTTTACGAACATTATCTTTTCCCTCTTCTATGCACATTGTTAATGATTTAATTTATAATAAAGGCAGACAAGTTATAGATGGTCCCTGTCTGAAATCTTCCAGCATACATTCAACCTTGCCTTGTTTACTTATGTCCACCTCTCTTGACCATTCAGCTTGGATAACCAGGCACGCATGGCCATCCTCATCATAGGGTTGGGGATATCTACGATATCAAAATAACGTAATACCCTTTTTATAGTCATAGGCCTCCATAGTCACCTTAATGGCCTCCTTGTCCTCCAAGTCATCATCTATGGAGTCTCCTTTGCAAAAATTAGGGTAGTAAAATTCGATATAAGTTAAGGAGTTAAGCGCATTTTCTAGCCTGTAAAATAGAAGTGGTCATTCGTGCACACATGTCATCAACCACTGGTATAACCGTTTAGGCTTTCCAAAATAGGGAAACTCATATAGTTGTAGAAACACGGCCTTACCCAACTTCACCTTTACCTCATCATTGTAGATTGGAATTCCTTCTAGTGTCCTCATATCAGTTAGACTAACATGTTCCAATGTCATCTCCTTATTTTTAGTACTCATGTGAATGTTTTTATTCACTCACAACCATCTTCCTGATGTGTGATACCTATTATTTCCCTAGAAACACTCCATCTATGGTATTGTATATCTGTATACCCCTCCCCATTAAAACTAGTTGCAATAGTTTGTTTCCCTTTGTCACTTATTCTTTGGTGAGACTAGTCACCTTCTTTGGTGCCATTTTTAATTATTAGGTTATACATACCTAAAACTTCTCTTCCTTCTACTTTCTTACTCTATTCAATCATATGGCTCAACTCCATGACATAGAAGCCTTCCACTCTCCTGACCCCTAGCTGTAGAACCCGAGCTTGGAAAAACTCTTCCACAAGACAACATGCTCCTCTAGAAACTTCCTTCCCCATGCTCTGTGTACTCCTTCCACTCTAGGTTTCCTAAGATCATACCCAAGTGACGCACTTAAATATCTATGATTATCTTCTTCACATGACTCTTTTTCCGTGGATGCCCTAGTTCGTAAGAGCTCTTCAAGTTCACAATATCAAGGAAAATAATAACGTGCTTGACTTCATACTTATAGATTTTTCCTTTTATTCTAGCAATAAATTGCTACACCCACCTACCAAATATCTTAGCATTAAATGTGTATTTTTCCAATAAATTCGATCCTTAAGTGACCCTTACCCATGCGCCCAACCCTTCACAAAATATTTTGCAACCTTCTGGCTCATAAAAATCCTAACTGATCGAAGAATCTTACACGCGCATCTACAGCGGTCGAAGACACTTCTTTTGTTGACTAGCCAATTTTTTCCCTCGCTTACCTCATGTTGTTATTGTGCTTCTCATCCTTTGAACATGGTATTTGTTAAACTATCTTGGCACCAAAATTTCTTGTCCACCTTCACCACATGCTCTCCTCCTTATGTGCTTTTTTTATCCCTTCAACTGGGCAATTTAACACAACTTCCACTGCCAAATAATTCTTCACTTCACCATACTCCACCCCACACTAAAATGGATGTGTGGTCCTTTGCACATACACAACCTTTTGAAATTAAAATTGGTTACCAGTGCACAAGGCAAAAAATAGAACAAAAAGAATGGATCAAGTAACGAGAAAGGGAAACACAAGGAAAGGAAATTCATAAAGGGAAATCCTAATCTACTGGCATTATTGCCTTATTGTAAAATACAAGGAAGCCTTATTTAATGTAGGGCTTTAGCCTACTCCCATTGAAATAGCCAGGTAACTTCATACCATACTAACGCTTGTAACTAACACGAGCCTAAATCAAGGATGTACAAGATTATGTAAGGGCCCAACCAATGGAATTTAAACTTCCCTGGATGGTGCAGAAACTTGGAATCATACTACAAAAAACATCTGCCCAACCTCAAATTTCTTATTCTTGATATGCCAATCATGTCAGGCCTTTTGTTTGGATTTTTCAGTCCTCTGACTCCATCTAGGAAGTGATATTCTCTCGTCTGACTGCATCAAATTATCAATCCTTTCCTTGAGAACTTGTTCATTAGCCAATCCTCATTACACGTGCACTTTACATAGTGATGGTAACATGAATTAAACTGGAAAAACAGACTTCTGTACCAAACACCAATTGAAACGGTGTGGCCTTATTGAACCTCTTGTAGGTTGTCTTGTATGCCCATAGAATGGTCTAATACTTTGTCATCGTCAATCCTTTCTTCCAACATCACAAATTTTGGTCAGTATGTGACTGTAGTACCTTATTGAATGCCTCAGTAGTTCCATTCACTTGAGGATGATAAGGGTGGTAGCCTTGTGACGGGACACCATAAAATATGCTAACAGAATCCTGACCATTTCACTTAGAAAATTTGTACCCCTATCACTAGTCAATCTCAAGGGAAATTCATACATGTTGATTATGTTTTCCCACAAAAATATGGTATTTATCATTACAGTGTAACCCTTTATAGGTGTTGCCCTCTACCCAATCTTGCCAAGTAATCAATGCAAGTAATTATATACTCACAAACTAGTCCTTCACGTGACAGGTGAAATTGGTCCTAAAAAGTCAATTTCCCATTTTTCAAATGGCTCTACATGTGCTAGCTATAGGTATCAAGGGCATATCATCCCTCCTTCCAGGTTTTCTAAGGCAATAGACAATGGTCACAGGACTTAAAAAACTCAATATAATACTTGGTAGATACTTTCCCACCAAAAGTACTATGAGTAGAATCTTCTGCACAGTTGCTACATTTCCTACATAGTTCCCTCCTAAAATCCCACCATGTGCTTCCTCTATAATCACCACGTGCACTCATGTTCCTAATACACATTGACGCAGAACCTCATCAAGTCCTAACTTGTATAAATCCCTAGTAATCAACATGTAGGGCACAATGCGTATCGCCAACTTGATTCTTCTTTAAAGGCTTCATCCCATCTAATGCACCACACCTGTTTTAAGGAACACCATAATATCTTCTAATTCCGAGGGTGTGCGTCGTACACCTGAAACAGTTATGTGTCTAGACATGGTATCCTCAATACTCTATGCACATCCTCTCCTGAGTTAATCCTTGATAAGTGGTCAGGTTATGAATTACATTTTCCTCATTTTACAACCATCATGAACTCAAATTCTTGAAATAATAGGACCCAATGACATATGCACCCTTCTAAGACTGGCTTGTTTACCAAGTACTTTAGTTTCATGTGATCTGTGTAGAATATGAACAGTGTTGCTATCAGATACTACCTAAACTTATGCAACGTATAGATCATTGACAGTGCCTCGTTCTTAGTAGTTGTGTAGTTCTACTCTACTGGTGTCAACTTCCTACTTGCAAAACATAAGGGATGATCAATAATACCCTCACCAGGTTGTGCTAGTACTACTCTAATGGTTGTTCCTGAGGCATCAACATGCACATGGAAAGGATTATCCCAAGAAGGGAAACATAGTATGGGTGCAATAATAATCATAGCCTTCAAAGTGTCAAACACCTTCTGCCACACTTCTCCTGAATGAAAGGCACTCTTGTGCTTAAGAAATTCTTCCAAGGACATGGGGATCTTAGCATATCATTTTATGAACTTCTTATAGTAACATGTATGCCCAATAAATCCACACACTGCACTTTGACTAGTAGGCTCTCCCAATCCCATAATAACAACTTTTATGGGATCCACTAACAAGCATTCCTTACATATAATATGTCCTAACATGGTTCCAAATGGAGTAGAAAAAACACATTTTTTAAATGTTGAGGTATATCCTCAACTGCCAACATCTCTCGAACATCAATCTCAAATTGTCACAATGGCCTTTCACTAGCCCATACAATGTCTAGTCATCCAGGTAGATTTGAAGAAACTTATGGATGAAGTCCTAAAATTCTTGTACCATGATGCACGAGAACACAATAGGCACATTCTTCAATCCAAAAGGAATAACTGAGTATGTAAAAATTCCCCACTCAATGGAAAAATTTATCTTTCTTTAGTCTTCATTTTCAATCCTAACTTTGTGATACACTGAGAACCCATCCATAAAAGAATAGACCTTGCACCTAAATACTCTTTCTATAATTTCTTCATTGAAGGGGGTTGGAAAAGGGTCAAGAAACATACTAAATTCAAGTCCCTATTATCCTCCCATCCTTCTTTGCTTATAACCATTGGGCTTAACCATTCTGATTCTTTAATGAACTCAATGATACCATATGTTATCATCTTTTCTATGTCCTCCTTGAATATTATTTACAAGTTTGGATTCATCCGATAGGGTATATTCCAAATCAGGCAATTAGCTTCCTTTAACTTGATCCTCATCTCCCCCAAGGAATGGTGAATGCCTTTGAGCTCATAGTACACGTGTGGGAATAGATCCTAAAACTCGTGTAACAAATCAATGATTTTTGAAACCTCTTTCTCTGACTAATAATCCCCAATGATAGCTTCCTTAGATTATGTTTTGTCCCAATGTTAACCTTATTTGTTTTCAAGGGCTCATGGTAGGCGCGTGCTTGTTCATCAGCACTATGTATGACTTCGCGCATACCTTCAGAATGTTTAACATTCTGAATTTCCATTTCTTTACCATCTACTACATAGACCATATTTCCTTTTTCCTTTTCAATGCATGCACACTCAGGATGTATCACTTTTGATTCTTCTTCATTGAAATGTTTCTCTAAACTAGGTTCACCCAACAACTCTAGTAACCTATCTTCTTCCATGACACTATCTCCCATTATAAGGTGTTTAACAACTTGTAACTCCTTATCTACTGATGGATTTTTACTTCAATACTTGAATGCTTGAATGAGATCAGCCATTAACTCTTGCCACTTCCATGTGTGACAACATATCTCTGAGTGAATGTACCATGCACATGCATAACCTTGTAAGGTGGAATATAACTTACGTACCCATAACAAAGGTGGTAAATCATTTTTGCCTTCCATGTAGGCCTTCTCACATGCTTGGATATTGGAAGAGGCATTTTTTTTCCATGGTAGTCTTAGATAACAGTGGGCATGTTGATACTACAAAACCTTATAGAGAATGCAACTCTTACCTCGTGCCACTCTAGAAGAATCTCATGATGTGTTTCCCACCAATTTTTTATAGCCCTGAGAAAGTTATAACTGAGCATACTTCTCCTTTCGTCCTCATTTTTCAACTGAGCCTCCATTTCTCATAATAAATCATTAGGGCATTCTCCTTCAGAGTAACTTGGTAGCTTATTCCTTTGCAAGTGCTTGACTATGCATGCCTTTGTTACTCTTTTTGCTGATATTTTCAACTATCACCCAATTAACTCATAAGTCGCATATGCTAAATTTTTGCATGTTATACTAGTTATATCACTCATTGACTAAGCATCTTCAAACTGAATAACTCCTCCCATAGGATGAATTACTTTAGGGTCCTTGATAGAGTGTACATAGATTTTGTCAAGGACTTCCTCTCCTACAGACTCAGTATAGGGCATTGAATTCCCATTTGTTAAAGTGATGATCACTCTTTCTTCCTTGTTCTAAAAAATTATATACCACTTATTAAACCATAGGTTGGAATTGATTTTATAACACCAAGGGACCCTAAGTAATGCTAGAAAATTATCTTCCTTGGTGAGCGCCAAGAATTAAAAGTTCCTAATGAACTTGGCCCCTTAAATAGTGAGAACTACATCATTCAAGATTCCAATGGGCATTGCCTTTATCTTGTTTGCCATATACAACACATTCAAAGACGGCTTTAATGTGGGCCTTCCCATTTGATGTCATACATCCAAGGTGATAATATTAAATTCAGATCCTATATTAATGAGGTTATTACTCAGAATTCACCTATCAATAACTGCATTTAATGTGATCTCCTTATCATAGTCAAGGCTATGAGGAGGAAGGTTGGCATGTAGGACCTTCCTTTTGCACTCTTTCTTGGTGTGTGGTACCTTCTCTCATAACCATTTACCTAACAAGGGAATGATATTCTCCTGCCTTAACATTTTTTGCACTTCCCTGACCTCATCCAGATCCTTTTATGGAGCCTCGACATTCTTCCTTTGCTACATCTACCTTAACTTCTCCTTCAAACACTGGATATCCACTTGTAAACTTCATATCACATCCATAGTCTCTTGATACACTTATTTTCTATGAGCAGGGCTCAGGTACTTCCCATGTACCACTTCTTTCCTAACAACCATTTTATATCTTGGCATCTCCCATGCACACACAACGTCTTCTCATGTTGTAACCAGGATAGGTTCTAGTTTCGATTCATGTGCCAATCCTAGAATCCATTTAGAGTTAGCTTTCCTTATACTTACCATCCCATCGCCTTTATATTTTCAGTGTTTTTGACTCATATGCTCAAACAACTCAAGAAACTCCTTATACTTTTTCTTATTTCCGCACCACGAGCATTGCAACAGATCAAGACACTCAGGTTTATAGTTCTTTGTTGATCTGAAATTATAACAAGTTCCATGTGGGAACTCACTTCTTCCTTTGCTGCGGTTACTGTGAACATGAAATCCTATTTGAAAACCTCTTCCACATGCTCCTTCATCTGTGCACCCTTCATAGCAGCAATCCTCATCCATGGAACTTCTTGTAGGGATAGTTTGACACACACCAAGATCAATGGCATCATGAATCTAGTAGATCAACCTGCAATCCTTGGTATCATGGGTTGTAGAGGTAAAAATATTGCAATAGAAAGACACATTCTTACGGATTGTGCATTGTAGTAGAGGAAACCTACTTGCATCATGATCCTCATGAAATATTTCACAGTTTGTTGTCATGGTGCGTACCACTTTCTAAGGGAAATTTTCCTTTGTATGCCCTTCCACTTCACAATATGTACACCAAAAAACACTACGAACCTCATGCACTAAGTTTGCGGACAACTTCTCTAACTACTTGTCCATTGTAACAATTTGAGCCTCCAAGAAAGGGCTCACACTGGTATCAATGCTCCCAATATCCTCAATGCACAGTGCAACCTCCAAGGCCTCGCATGGGTCTGTGAAAGTCTTGTTAGATAGTGCCCTTCTAAATAGTGTTATTAATCCCCCAAAAATCCATTGAGCATGTTGAGAGGGATGTATGTCATAGGATAATTTTGATAAGAGATTTTTGAACCATGCGTCATACTCTCATACACTCTTTTTCATTTCTTGTTATATCTCCTTCATGGCGTTGATGTTTTTTTGCTCAAACTCGGGGTTATTTAACTCTGGTATGAAGGTGTTTCTCAACGTAGTGTAATCCATAACCATCTGATGGGGGGTCATACTTGTGTCACCAGCTATGTGTGTGCCCCTATTGATAAGGCCAAAATATGCCTCATTAATGTGCAATAAATGAACTTATTTTACTCTCCTTTTTATTAAGTTTAACTACATTTTATGGATTTTTTTTATCTAGTATAATTTAGGATGTAATTTTCCATCTTTTGTTTGATTTAGTTCTAATTTCTAAAAACTCTGTAATTCCTAACAAAGTGTGCAGAAATTCATTTTTTGTAATAAAATAGGTCACATTCAGTCAGAAGATCAAAGTATGAAGTGACCAACACCTTTTTGGGAACATTGGCTTTATTATAGCTTAGCTTTGAAATATCCAGGATTAGTTTCGAAACTCCCTAACACAGTGAAGGAACTCTATCACTTAGTTTCAGAACCTTTAGACTTAGTTCCGGAACTCCAGCACTTAGTTCTGAAACTCCTACACTTATCTCCAAAACTTTTACAATTAGTTCTGGAATAGTTCCCTTTGGTTCTGAAAAATTGTCCAAAGTTCCAGAATCAATGGGAATCCGTTTATTTTGGCAACATCTTGTAATAGAGAAATTAATGGGCTTTCTAATCAAGAGTAGATCAATAGATTTTTGATTCTTCATACTCCAAAAATACTTATGTAGGATCAAATAGTTGTATGTCCAGCAAGGTTTTAAAATTCCACATCTACTTTGAGCACTATTTTGTTTCATTAGAACATATCTATGGGTGGAAAACTATTGAAAACTTATGATTGTAAATGCATCTTCGGATGATGAAATATATATAAGGACCTGTAGATAGATTAGAAAGGATATAGATGATATATATGATAGATATACAGTGAATTTTGTAAGAAAGAACATTTTAGTAATAAGATAGCCATTTTATTTTAAGATAATCATACTTTGTCAACTCCTGATTTAAGGTGGAGCAAGGGCCCACTCCTCCAAGATGGAGGATTCTTTATTTTATTGGTATTTATATTTCTAAGAAATTCGTGTAAATTTGTTAAATGTTAATTTTGTAAATGCTTTTGATTCTTCACTTGAAATATTTTACGTACTTGTCCCTACAGGCGTTATAGATTGTATCCTTATTTCCTTGCAAGCATTTTCAACAACATTTTCAAACATGTTTTTATTTCCAAGCAATTGTGTTTACTTCTACAATGTTTTTTATTTCCAATTATTTGTTTCATTCTGCAAAGAGTTTTTATTTTCAGCAATTTGTTTCATTCTACAAAAGTGTGTTTCATTTCCAGCAGCATGCTTAATTATGAAGATTACTTATTTCAGCAATAAGTGTTTATTTTAGCAAGTTCTTATAGATCAACTTTAATAAGGCTTTGGCCAAGAAATCCTAAAGAGACTGCTAAAACCCCCCTAAAAATATTTAAAATAATAAAAAACTACAATCAATTACTAGATCACTAAGATTCTTCTTGTTGTATATAGCTTGAGACACACCCCTAGTTTGAATATGACATCAACTAAGACTTGATTAAATTAAGGGGATAACGACACCCATCACTTATAAAACTGTTGCAAACCGACTTACCTTTCACTCTGGGGTAGTGATCCCCTTTGCGTGCCATAACAATTCACACTTGTGCACATGATCTACAACATCCTCAATGCCTATATGGTTTGGTAGGTGTAAATACATCTCAAAAATTACTTACGGGGGTGGCGAGGCCCTTGTCCATATGACCCAGAACCTTGGTTTTCTCTTGTGGTTCCTCCACCACTAGATCTACTAGACCCACCAGGTCCTGTCCCTCCTGACCCACTAGGTCCTCCACCCCCTACACCACTAGATCCACCTCACGTAGCTGGAAACTGGCCTGAAGTGGTTATGCAAGGTGTTCCTAACATCCCACTAAATTGTGCCTAAATGGTTTGTGATATTTCCCCACTGCCAGTTGTGTGTTCCATACCACTCCTAGAAATAATACCCAAACTTTGTGTATTTACACTTTTTCCAAAAATTCCTCCAAACATAGGAATGGTTTGTGCAGCCATAGATGTCCCAAAATAGAAATTATATCTCCTAGGTGTAGATCGATTATTCCCACTGATACCAACTGGGTTAGTAGTACTTCTCCCTTGGTCTGGAAAACCAAGCACCAGGGTCTGGTCAGTAGGTGGGTTCAGATGCATGTAAATGGCTCTCCTTTATCCATGTGATGAACTCTCATAAAAAATGAATGAGATTCTCTCCCGTGCTTGCCAAGATGGGGTAGCACATACTTCTCAGGTTCCACATCCTCTACGTAAACCTCAACTCCTTCCCGTAATGTCTACCTCTGTAGATCCATCACACCTACAACCTCATGTTGTCTAGCCATCTCCCTTTCAAGAGCTTCACTATACTTGAGTCATCTCTTTGCCCTCTCCTTTTCATCTACACTGTCTACCATCTTCCTACACCCTAGCTTCCTCACCCCAGCACTCAAAAAAGCTTAGAATGTCATAGGAAATTCCTCTAAACTTAGAGTAATGATCAATATTTTCATATCCAAAGGGATAACATATAAAAATAATCCTCTGTGTTCCCTTAGGAACTTGAACTCAACAACCTCTAGACAAGAATGCGTAGAAATGGCATATTCTAGAGTATAATTGGTCAACACTCCTTTCCATCAATGATCGACAACAATCATCCAAAGCATCCAAGTTAGATCTATATCATGCAGCCTTTGATAATCATATTGAGTCCATACATGCGATATATAGTACCAGCTTGATCTGGATGCATATGTTGAGAGCCATCATACAATTCTATAGGAAAGTAGTAGAATAAAGTTTCGTACAAATCATGATATAGGTGCTCTTCTACCCATTTGCGTGCATCAAACTCAGGTCCAATACTGAATATTTGATCAAACTCATTCTCTGTGCTCCTAAACCATGCTTCAACATTCTCCAAGGTCAGGTACTCAGTCATCACACATCAATGGAACCAAGATGTAGATGTATCCATTTCTCACAACAACTTCGAAAAGAGGTCCTAGCAATGGAACCAAGATGTAGTCATTTTTAAGCCCTTGAAACAACATTTTAATCCCAAGTGCATCGGCCTTCACCCAGTGAGTGTTGGGCACTCACCCAAGGCATGTGTGAGCATCAAGCCCCTCCTTTATGTGAGTATTGTGAGAATACATTGATCGATGACATAAACCTAGATGTAAAGAGGTAAAGAACCATGCATTCATTATGAGAGCTTAAAATGAGTTATTATATTAATATACCAATTAAGATAACTAGAGAAACATTATATGAATACCATTTCTAATCCATACCAAAAAGTAAATATACTAGGATTCACACCCATGAACAATATATACTTAGAAAAGAATCTTATAATTCATATTGATCATAGTTCAGTAACCATTTTACATTCACCAAATCCATAACAGGACAATGTATCAATGCAAATAAGACTCAAGCATTAAAATTCCTAACCATTCTTCCCATATTACAAAAATATTTTCATAGTTCCATCCCTCTCGACAAGTTATTACCCCTACAGCCCTCTAAATGAGAACCTCAAATCTCTGGAACCTACTTATCATTCCTGCAGAGCTTCACCTTTCATTCTCTCTATATCTGTTGTTTCTTCTTCTACCCAAGCATCTTTATATATAGCTTTAGCATCCACCACCATGCCTTTCTAAAGTAACAGATTGGTCACCAAGTGTCAAGGTGGTCCTCTAATGGATCATGTTTATTCTCATCTGGGCTCTCCACTCTTTGCAATGATGTCTTTCTGGATCCTTCCATCACATGGAATATTCCTTTCTTGACCACTAAGTTGTCAAGATGGCACCTTATCCACTCCACATGCATATTTGAGTCACACTTTTCTCATGTGATTCTTGGAATGTCGAATATGGCTAAATCTTGAAACCCTTTGCTTTGTCAGGCACGTGTGTTGTGGGTTTTACTAAACCCTTCTAAAACCCCTTTCCTATGCGCCTTTACCTTGCACACCCTTCTTCATATTTGTCCCATGTGCCCATGTTCCCTTTGGCACTTAGCCAATATTTTGAGGCCCAACTAGTTGGATTATGGTGGAATAAACTTTTCTAATATGGGTTTTTTCTCAATATCGCCCCTTTAAAATCTTGGACTTACTTGATCAGTGGTTTGGGAGATTTTAAAGTTTAAAATTTTTGACTTAGCGGAACCTATGAACATGGAAACCATTAATGGACCTTGGAAGTTTCAGGTCTTGTTTTCTTCTCCGATTGCAACAAAAATTATAATTTTGTGGGTTTTTTCTTCTTATTCCACCGATGAAATTTTTCTTCAAACCGTCTGTCGGTTTGACAAGAAATTGATATTTTTCCTTTGTAGAGCCAGAAGGGAGGTTTCTTCACTACAAATGATTTGTGCTGCAACTAGGGGATGTTAAGGTGATTTTTTTATGGAATTTGAGATCAAAGAACACAACAAAAAAATATACTTATGTTTTTTCTCCGGTTAGCAATATATGTTCAGATCTTCGTCTTACGACAATGGAGGTTTCTAAGTGAATTTCTTCATTCTTATCCTTTTGTTCTTCGATCCTTTGACTCTCTTGATCAATATTTATTCTGATACTTGTGTATATTCATGGATTGGGAGGTTTTTCCACCATGGTGGAGCTATTTCGTATCAATAATGGTGGACAGAGGTGTTATTTGCAACTTTCTTATGGTAATGGAGAAACATTAGAAGAAGTAAGAAGAAACAAAGGAGATATAAATTTTCAAAAATTGGAGTTGCGTTTGGGCACAATTTTATGTCCCTAGTGTCCCTTAAGAATTAAGGGATGAAATTTACATCAATTTTCACATCGCGCCTCCATGTGACACTTGGCGGAAATCCAACGGCTGAGCACTTTGGCCAAAAAGCTTTCTAGAAGCACCTGGGGGCTGGAAAATGGTTGCATGAGGAACCAAGAAGAATTCCTTGGACTAGGTGAATTTTCATGTCCCCTATATCCCTGAATCATTTAGGGACATCAATTTTCACATCATGGCTCATTTTGACACTTGGAAAAGATCTTACGGTTGTCCATTTGGCTCCACTAGCTCCTAGGGGCTGAGAAATTACACTATAGGGGGTCACATGGATGACCTGAAGACTTCTTGGGGATAGGAAATTTTTTTATGTCCCTCATATACCTCACCACAAAGAGACATTAGGTTTATCAATTTTCATGGCCCTCCTAGTGTTGACACTTGTCATGGTCTGGACAGTGAAGGGATGAGCTTCTAGCAAGCATCTCGAGCCTAAACTAGCAATCCGAGAGGTTCCATGTGTGACCAGAGGGCTTATTAGGGGTTGAGAAATTTTATTTTCCCTCATATCCCTTAGTTTGAGGGAAAAAAGGGACACAAAATTACACTAGGCTCCTAGAGCTTACACGTGTCTTCATTGAAAATTGACTAACTCTCGAACTCATTCCTTAAGGGAAACTTCAAGTGGCGATATGTTGAGATCCCGATGGATATTTTTGGAAAAATTGTATATAAAATTGAATTCAAATGGCTTTCTAAATCCAATGGTGGGGGTATTTAATATTTATTCCTCCATGTAAGCCCTAAAAATTAGTTTTTTGATTGAGATCCTTAGTTTTACATGGAAAAAACTTGTTATAAACCTATTTTTCCAAAGTGTTGTGAAAGAAATGATTTCACAATATTATAGAGATTGCAATTTAATTTTTGAATATGTCTCATTTGTCTCCCAAATCCATCTAGATCTCTTGGAATCACCTCCCAAAGCTCAGTAGTTTTTTGTCCTTATGCACTGCTTAGGCCTGATAACCCTATTTTTGATCAAACTACCCCAACTCTTCCAAATCTTTCTTGAATATTCCAAAATCACTTCCATGATGATTTTTATACCTTCAATTCACCTCAATGAAATATTTTTCTCCTCTATTCCACTCCATGGGGTTGTTCCCGCCTTGGCAAGACCAGTGATAGCCCTTCTCACAACTACCTAAAATTTGCATTTTCCAAGAACTCCTAAAATCACCTATGGAGTTGACTTGAATTTCCTAAATCACCTATGGGACTTAGATAACATCAACTGGAAGGTCACTGGACTGACTGGGTATACATGAGGTGCCTCGAAAGGGAAAAACTTGAAATTTTTTTAATAGGATTATAGTTATTATGCTCAAAAATTGTCAACTTTTATGTTTCACATTTACATGACAATAGTTGGCTCTAGTTTTGAGACATGGTATGGACTGAGCATAGCAAATACATGACATGAATAATCCCATAATCTAAACTTTACAATACAGAGATTAGTGCCTTATCTATTGGGCCCTGTAGAGTCATGTATAATTTACAATAGAGACATATAATAAGAAGAACACAAACAAACCAAAAATGATGAAAAGGAAACATGCAACACACATGGAAAGGAAAGACACACACAATATAAAGGGAAACACACCTAAAAATCACATATGGTACAAGGTGGGGGACAACCCACTTTTGTTGTAGCACTCTTATCTTCTCAAAGGTTACCCTTGAGTGGGCAACATTGAATGATGTTGTTTCTTGAAGCCATTGATCAATTCGAGAAAGTATCCTTCTCTCCTTAACTATTTATGAAAGTTAGGTTCTTTCATGATTTTTTGTGTCCTTTGTATGAGTGAGTCTACATGAGCTTCTTAAAGCTCAAGCATTTTCTTAGAAATTCCCTTGCTTTTATTCCTTTGAAATTGGATTCATATTTCTAGTTACATTTTGCATTTATTCACATAGTTGATTCTCCATTTAGCGTCCCATCGCTTCCCCAAAGATGATTTTCATTCTAATCACTTGAATATTATGAGTTCTTTTCTTTCCTAGATCTATTCTTATTTACCTCTTTTTCATGAGAAACCTCACACTTATCTTTTGTCTCTACTCCACTATGAGGTACTTGAATATTGAAAGGAGGGTCATAAGTAACCTCATGCTTTTATTGTATAGCCATGGCACGAGCTAGGAGATCAATAATTATATCAGGGTCTTCCATACTTTCTACCACATCCAAGATGTCTTGCATGGATTTTTACTTTGATACTTCATGTGGCTCATCTTTGTATGTCCTTAGAGAATCTTCATTTTGAAGCTCAGGGAAACTATCTGGATGGATTACTTTATTTCCCTAAAACTTATTACATTTCAATACATCTTTCTCAAGGGGAAATTCACCTTCAATGGCTTCAACACCATATATTTCAAATTTTTCATCATGGAAATATTTTTCTTCTTCAAATGATAAATAAAATACCTCCATTTCTTTGTTGTATCCATCAACTACTGACTTGGTAGTGACATAACATTTCTAATATTTCTTTATTTCAACATGGCCAACATTCACACTAGTTGAAGCTTCTAAATCAGATTCATGCTTGTCTTGCATATTTATGGCTTGCATCAGGAGTTCAAGACTGAGATTTAGATCTTCTATCTCTTCAGTGACTATTATGAGATCTTACAAAGATTCTTCTTTCAGACCTTTCTTGGGCTCGTCACAAGCTAGTATTATTACTCCATGGATGGCATGATTGAGATCATCTTCATCTCCAAATGGGAATGACAACATCTCTTCTTTATGGATAATCGTACAAGTTGGTTTCTCCATTTGTAAATCATCAAGAACCGTTTCCTCTTCTTCTTGGCTCACATTATCCATAAAATAAGGTATATCATCTTGGAAATCAAATTTCCTCAATGCTTCTTCAAGATCCATACTCCTTTCGAAAGCAATTTTTGGCCTAACAAAATGGTAATATCCTCTTCTTCTTCAAATGTTATGAAAATATTCATCCTCCTATTATCTTATTACAAAATGTTAGCTTTAGGATTTCCCAATTTTTGTATTATGTACCTCATCTTCTTTTCTGGAAGAAATTTTTCCATGTCTCCCTTAACTGGGATGGTTGTAGAAGACTAGTTCATTTGGATCTTACCCCCCAACTTCTGGAAAAAAACTCCTACTTGGCAACATTCCAAATGACATTGGAATGTTTGCTACCAAAATCATCAATGAAACCTTCTTATCTAGAAATTTGGTAAGAGACACCTATAAATCTTTGACCTTCCCTACACATGGGACCTCTTTTAACTCCAAGGATTTATAAGAGCCACCGGGTGGAGTCATGGTGAGTTTGAGATCCTTGGTGACCTTTATAGGCATTACATTGTCGAAGGCACTAGAATCTATTATGCAGGTGTTCAATACATATTCTCCAATGAGAAATGAGACATAGAAAGGTTCAACCTCAGTCTTGGATGCACTTAGAGAAATCATGTTCTATGATGGGGTGTAGGTGGGTTTGGTAGTATTAATTTATAACTAGGATTTACAACATTGGGTGTTAAACTACCACTCCTGATATATTGAGAAAATATCTTGAATTGTTTGGGGTGAGTCCACAAATATTTGGTTTCAGTAATATACACCTTGGCTATGTTCACATATTCTATGAAGTCAAAGGGAGCATATGTGGAAAAAGGGGATAAAGGGACTATTTTAGGATTCAGGATAGGTTTGGAAGAAGGGTATGATGTTTGGGAAATGGAGGTTATTTTGAAAGGCACACTAGGAACTTTTGAAGCACTAGATATTATAGGAGTAGATTTAGATTTAGAACTGGAAGAAATATTGGAAGACTTACTTGGAATAACATGTGACCTTGTGTTTTCTATAGGATCAGGTTTCTCCAATGCGGACTCCATGCAAGGTGGAAGTGGAGATCCTCTACTGATTATTTTGTTTTGTGGGGTCTCCACGGGAGTATCCTTGGTATTTTTTTTCTTTACAACAGTGGTGGAAGAGGCTCCTTTCTCAAACTGAGAATGAGTGAATACCACACATGATAAATTGGGTGCATCTTCTTTTTCATCTTCATCTCCTCCAGAATACTCACAAAATATGATTTGTGTATCATTATCAAGTTCATCAAATTCTAGGAAATCACCACCTTAACTTTCTTGTTCAATATCTTCTTCATTTTTCTGAAAATCTTACAACTTGCATTGATGGGTGGGACCTCCAAGGAAAACCTTAGGGGTGCTCTTTTAATTTGATTTTTTATTGTTTCTTTGAGAAGATACTCATTCAAAAAATTCCCTCTTCAACGATGCCATCTCATTCTCAATTTTTTGCAGCAACAGATATGTTCTATCATCTTTAAAATTTTGATCCTTATCCTTTGAAGGGTTCTTGATCTTTCCAGAGAGGATGATATTATCATCAAGTTCAATGGCCATCCTGTGTCCTTCTATAGTTTTTCTTCGTTAAACTCTTTATAGGAAAAATCCTACTTCCAATGATTGAGCATTAATAAAGAATCTCTTGATGTTGTTTTTAGATAGTGAATCCTCTTATGGTATCCTTTGGAGTAACCGATAGAAATGATCCACAAAGTGTCTCATAGTTTTGTTTGCTTCCTTCTTCTTTTGTGAAAATTGAACAAGGAGGTATTGAAACTCCTCGGTAGATATGAATCTTTCTTCGAACTTGGATTTGATACATTCCAATGAGTGATTGATCTGGAGGGAAAGAGGTAGAACCATTCTGCTAATTTTTCTTGGAGAGAATCCATGAAAAACATTACAAAAAATTCTTCATGTGCGACTCCAAGAATCTTGCATGATGTGGTGAAAGTGGCATTGTGTTATTTAGGATGATATGTGAGGTCACCTTTGAAATTTGGAAATTTCTTATGGGTATCATCGGTAGATCATGAAGAGGTGGTTCAAGAGAAAACGGGCCTGTATTTCTTCCCCATGGAACAATGGGTTGAGGTCCTTCTACTTTGTCTACCATTGTTGTTTCTATTTCAGCTCTTGATTATACAAATTGTTCTTCCTCCGGGAACTCAATGCTTGACAACGGTTAAAAAATGGGATAATTTTGAGGGGGAGTGTCATTAGGAGTTTGTATGTGATTTCTAGGTGAACTACTTGAATACCCTGTAGTCTCCAACACCATAGCCTATTTCAGAAACCAATCCTAGGCATGTTGGCATAACATCCATTCCTATCCTTGAAGCTCACTCGAGGTGCATGTAGGCACTGAGCCCCTCCTTTATGTGAGTTTTGTGAGAATGTATTTAATTAACACAGTGATACCACACAAATAGAAAATGAGTGCAATTATCCATAATAGTTTATATGTAAGCTTATACTCTAGGAGATATATTCTAAACACATATTTAACATGATCATTTAAAAGTAGAGGTGATCATGAAGAAACATTGATGAACTGGTAACACCAATATGAAAAATTTACAAAATAGCACATCAAGACTCCTTGTCAGAGCATTATAGAATTGCTTCATTATATATTGATGGTTCAATTACATTAGGCAATATTACATTCAGAGGTTCCATCCATAGTAAGAATTTATCTACATTCTAGAGCTCTCTGAAATACATACCACATTCTTCTCCTATATATTTATTTTTTTCTCTCTTTTATTTTTTCTCCTCATCTTCTCCTAGGAATAATCCTCTATATCAACCATTTGAAGGAATATTCTCCTAACCATTCATCATCATCCCTGAAGGCCTAATAAAATCTTCTCATGTTTGTTCTACCACTACCTTGGAACTTTCCAGGTGTCACCCTATGTTTCCTTCACAACCTTGACCCCTTATCCTTCCATGATAACCGTAATGATTCCTTGGAATATCCCTTACCTAGACCACAAGCCTTTATAGCTTATCCACATCTATATCTAGATGCTTTTCTATTTTCTCCTTATGCACGTCTTTTATGCTTTAACCAAAACTTTACTAATTCCAAACTCTAATCTATCCTGACATGACCCTTCTCACTCCTCTGAGCACTAATTGTTCACTCACCTTCATTCCCTACCTCTGCACTTCACAAGGTTTTGCACCCTAAGACTTAGCTACTTTTTAGGGGTCTAATAGAATTAGATGGGGATGAGGCTTGAGAAAATTAATAAGGGTTATCTATGATTTCACTTTTCTGGTTATGTAAAGCTTCAAAAGTGGAATAAACAACATCTCTTACCTTACTCAACTTAGTATGTATTCTTTTATCCAGCTCTAGGAAATGTTTATGTGGGAATATAAAAGCACACTGCAGAATGTGAAAAGTCAAATGTAAGAATCAACAATGTATTTCTCGGTAATGGGCTTTCATCAACTCCAATTTTTGAATTTTTTGAATTTTTTGGATATTTTGTATTTTTTGATTTTTTGGACCTTGTGGTCATATTTTGGGTATAGATGCTACTAAAGTTTCACCACATTGGGTGCCAAAAATTGTTGGTGAGAAAACTTTTCTAGGACAAATTGGTGGATTTATTGCCAATGCTTTATGAATATAAATCCTTGTACTTAACTGGTGCATCTGTCATATATACATGTGTGATTAAAAAGGTGGATTTTCCTAGTGGCCTTTTGGTTGGGGATCCAACAGGGGTACTCCACTGACCCTACAGTAAAATCTTGTAGATATGTGCAAGGGAGGAATTTTCTAGGAGAGAGGGAAAGAGAGTGAGAATGTTTAGACAAGGGAAACTAATGTTGCAAGTAGAAAATAAGAGACTTGCAATCACCAATTATAATTTTCATCACATGCACTTAGAATTAAGAAGAACCAAATCTACATAATAACAACAAGACCAAATAGCATTTAATGAGTGTGTCTCCTACAATATCGGGCACCTAGTCTGGGATGATCTCTCCCATGTTTCCCTTTAATGTGCCAATGGCCACTCCCAACTCCACACAAACATCATCGAACTCATCCATCTACTCAGTGATGGAGTCTCTGAGTTCTTTGATTCTAAACTCTAGGATTTCATGTTGAGTCTTTATCTTCTCCTTCTGGGCCATGGTGTAAGCGACTAGTTGCACGCAATCTTCCTTGTTGGTGGGGGTGGTCTCCTAGAAAATTTTAAGGGCTACATCTTCCTCTATTACCCATGTATTGACTATAGGATTGTATTTCCTACATCTATTGAATCCCTTAACTACTAGTATATTTGTTTCCTTGAGTTGGGAAATAAAATCTTCCAACTTAGTGATATGAGATTCAACAGTGACCTAGTTTTTATTTTTTTTCCTTTTGAGCTCCACAGCTATCGGGCCCATGCCATCCTTTGTGTTAACTAGTAGCATCCCCATGAGGTCCTCATAATTTTTCCTTTCCCGGATTACTATTGTAAGACATTGTCCCAGAATGAACTTCACGAGGGCGTCAGCTCATTCGTACACCTCCTATGTTCTCACATGTTCTCCCTTCAACCCTTGGTGCAATCTATCCATCTATTTCTATTTCCTCTTACGTTTTGTGACCAAGGTTTGTATAGTGGTCCCCATATCCATATTGTGTCGTATCACCTCAGTGGAAATATTTTTCAAGGCATTGCATGCCTACTCTTCTGTAAAGTGATTAGGATCCACCACCTTATATGTGTCCCCTCCCTTCTTACCTAGGTGAATGGTATCAATCACAAGATACGATACCTTTAAATTATGCTCCTTGGCATGGCATTGCATATCCCAATAGAGCATATTTATTTATTCAGGAAAACCCCCATATTGATCTAGTAAGTCCCACCTATGCAAATTTTATGGTGGGAGGGTGACCTAAAATCTTGCACACAAGACTTGATTGGGGTCATCCACGATGTCCATGTTTGGGGACACTGGTGTCCACTTCTTCCTTGTCACTTTTTACTTTATCCTTTTCTTTTTTTCCCCAGGGGTGAATCCCTTATCATCCTTTATATTAAATGGGTCCCCCTTGACTCCTTGCAGGCTTGTAGCCTGCGGTGTGGAAGCCTTGCACATTAGACTCTCCCTAGATCCTACCAAGTTCTCCTATTCTTCTTGCGCTTTAGCCACCTACCCCTCAAACTCTACTTCTAATTTTTCTTTGAATGTGGTGGGTTCTTCTTCCTCTCCTTCCTCTAAGCATGTCATGGGGATTGATGCACCACTGGTCTTATGCTTCTTGTCTTCATGCCCCTCCTCTTCTTCCTCTTCCTTATACCCTAATGACAGAGTGTTGGCACTGCCTTGTTCTAAAGTGTTAGCACCCTTATTGTTATTTCAGCCCATGTAACACTTCCTCTTTCTTGAAGTAACTAGCTTTCCTTCCTCTTCTTCTTCTTCTTCCCGCACTGCCTTTATGGGTGGGATAGGTTTCTCCCATGGCTTAGGAAAGGGAGAGTATGTAACCTCCATCTCATTTCCTCCCTTTGTTTTATGGCATATTTTCATGAACACCCAATGGACATACCCTTTGATTATAACACTGACTTACGAGTGTAAGTCCAAGAAATCTAGCTCCAACATCTCAATATAGGTAGGTCAGATGTCATACTTATACATGGTGTGCAACGCGTGGAATTCATCATCCACCTTATCTACATTAAAAACTAATCTTTGTGTGTCCTTAATCCTATTGATGTTGCACTTCATGTATCTGGAATTGAATGCAAAGGGGAGTTTACACTAAGTACCCATCTCTCCTTTAGCCATTGTGAACTTTTTCAAAAAAAAGTGTTACGTGATGAAAACTTTACCTGGTCACAAAAAACTTGTGGAAACTCATGAGGAATGCGCCACTCATTCTTGAAGGCTTCGTGCAACCTCTCAAACCACATGTTCATTCCTACCTTGTAATCATTCAAGATAGTTCCATCATATGTGAACTACGTTAATTAGACTACAGGGGATGCATGTGTGGGTGGTTGAACCCAAATGTTCCTGTTTGTTCCATCTAG
Source organism: Taxus chinensis (assembly GCA_019776745.2). Lineage (NCBI taxonomy): Eukaryota > Viridiplantae > Streptophyta > Pinopsida > Cupressales > Taxaceae > Taxus > Taxus chinensis. The sequence continues at coordinate 482,009,451 of CM034154.1, read as the reverse complement.
GATGCTAATCTCCTAGAACATAATAATAAGAAGGATGGATCCCTAAGTGATCTTTGCTCCTGCCTTGTTCTGTACCCATGCCTCTTTGATAATATAGTTCATGATGAATTGGGAAAAGTTGTAGTGTGCCCTCTTGGACATATTATAAGCCATGTAAAGGAACCTACAGTTGATGTCTTTCCATCTCTCTGATGCCCCTAATTTGTAGCTAATTATTCGATAGGCTACCCTCAATGTTGGGTCTAGGAGATCTTTAACTACTTGAGCCTTACCCCCCTTCTCATAAATTAGCTTCTTTGTTAGCTCATCAATCTTGGTAGTGGCACATAAATCCAATGTCGTATCTTCCCAAGTATTTCAAAGGTATATTACTATTAAAATTAATTGGCTTGTGATCCACATTATCCTTCCTGCGAAGTATAAAAAATCTTCATGTACTTGCGACATCAACCACTTAAAAAGTGGGGTAGGTTTGGAAAATAAGGGTAGCTACCAAAGCTTAAAAACCCCGGTATTTTTTAGTTCTTGCATCACCCAGTCATCCACCTTAGGGTTTCTGATCTCATCTACCATCAGATTGACACCAGATCTCCCTTCATCAGCGTCTCATTTTTGGTCATTCTATGGTTGTACTCATTGATCTTACACTGGTATAGCTTTGAATTACACTTTTCATCCTTGATCACCCCAGGGGGTACTACATCTCTGAGTAGATATCCATTGGGTCTTCCTTCTCCACCATTGGTTTCTTTTTTTGTGCCTTCTTCAGTGTCATGTTTCTTTATTCTCCTTCATGCCCTAGGTGTTTTTTTTCTTTCTTTTTCTTTCTCGAACTCGAAAACTCCTTGCTTCTCTCCCACACAACCTCCTTTCTGTTTCACTATCTTCTTCCCTTAGTGTTACACCACAGGTCTTTCTATAGTTTGCACAAGTTTACTAGTTTGTGGTAGTACTTTTTGTTGCTCTTTTATGAAAAATCCCTCATCATACTTTGAGTTCGAGAGCAAAAAATTCTTTAAGGCAAGGTAGTCAAAATGACTAAACTTTTCTTATTTATATTTTACCAATGCCTTAGAGTCCCTCCAACCACGTGTCTTAAGTCACTTTTTAATAAAAACACTTTCCTTCACTTAAAGTAACTTCCACAAATTCCCCTCGTGCTTCGTAGTTAAACCCTCTAGGTGCTTTAAAACTAATTCAGACATCCCTAGACCTCCTTCATGTGTATCCCCACACTGAAGTACATAACCTATGTGTCATCTACTAAGTAGTTTCCTATAGTACACCTAACTCATGGCATACCGTACGATCCTCCCCTTCTTTTGGTCTTCATGTTCTTTTAACCTACCTTCCTAATTGTATGAAACTTACACACCCTTTCCATCCATGTGGTCTACCTTCATGCCAAATATTTCCCTGTATTTCTACCTTCACGATTTTGATAATTTGAGCCACCAAAAAACTTCTATCAGATTCCATTTTACTTTGCATTACTCCACCCCATGCAAAAATAGATGCACAACCCTCTACGCATACACAACCCTTGAAAGCTATAAGTGGCCACCGGTGCATAAGGTGCACAAAACAACAATGAAAATAAAGGAACAAGCAATGAAAAAGGGAAACACAAGGAACAAAAAAAGCACTAAAAGAAACCCTATGCTAAATGGAAATACTACCTTATTTATGATTACACATAAACGTTATTTATAATAGGGCTTTAGCTTACTCCCATTGAAATGGCCTAGTAAGATCTTCACATCTAGTGCTTATAGCTAGCATGCACCCAAATCAAGGATGTATGAGATGATATGTGTCCCTAACCAATGGAATTTTAATTTCCTAGGATGTCACAGAAACTTGCAATCATATAACAAAACCATTTGCCCAACCTTGAATTGTTTACTCTTAATATGATGATCATGCCATGATTTTTACCATTCCTTAAATTCAGTCTTCTGACTCTATCTAGCAAGTTATCACTTGTCATCCAACTACATTAACTTCTCCATGTACTCTTGAATTGTTTGTTCATCATCTAACCCTCTTGTGTGCACAATACATAGTGATGGTAGCATAAATTCTACATGTACAATAACCTTCATGCCAAAAAACAATTGAAACGATGTGACCTTGTTCAATATCTTGTAGGTTGTCATGTGTGCACATACAATGGTTGATACCTTTTCATCCTAATATTTTCTTCCCACATCACAAATTTTTGTCAACGTGTGACTCAGAATTTTGTTAAATGCCTTAGCAGTTCCATTAGCTTGTCAGTGATATGGGGTAGTCTTATGATGGTCCACCATGAACTCTACCAACAAAATCCTGATTGTTTCATTCAGAAAATGTGTACCCCTATCACTGGTCAAGATTAAAGGACATCCATACCTATTTATTATGTTCTCCCATAACAATCTAGTAGTTTTTGTTGTTGTACATTTCTTTATAGGTGTTTCCTCTACCCAACTTGTTACATAATCCATGCAATTGATGATATAACGTGATCTCATCCTTCGTGTGGTAGGTGAAATAGGTCCTACAAAGTCAATGGTCCAGTTTTCAAATGGTTTTGCACTGGTTATGGGTATATGGGGCATCTCATCTCTTTTTCCTAGTTTGCCAAGGCACTGGAAATGGTCACAAGCATTACAAAATTCAATGTAATCCTGGTAGATACTTTCCCACCAAAGTTCTATGAGTAGAATTTTCCACACTATGGCAATCCCTGCATAGCTCCCTCCTACAATCCCTTCGTGTTCTTCTTCCATGATTGCATTGCGATCATGTTCTAGCATGCATCGACGTAGAACCACATCACGGCATAATTTGTATAAGTCCCCACTTATTAGCATTTAGGGTGTTGTTCATATAGCTTACTATTTTCGTTGTAATGTTTTCATTCCTTCGAGCATCGTAACCATTTTGAGAAATAGGGTAATATCCTCCAATTTAAAGGGCAAGCGTTGCAACCTAAATAATTGTGTGTTTGGTATAACATCCTCAATACTCTGCATGTCCTCCCTTGAATCAATTCTTGACAAATGGTCAGGCCCTGAGTTACTTTTTCTTGGTTTTACATCAACTGTAAAATAAAATTCCTTAAACAACGCGACCCACTGACATATACGCCCTTGCAAAAAGGGATTTTTCACCAAGTACTTCAATGCCATGTGATCTATGTAAAATATGAAAGGTTTTGCCAGCAAATACTACCTAAACTTATGTAGCACGCAGATCATCGAAAGTACTTCACACTCAGTAGTGGTGTATTTTTACTCTATTGGTGTAAATTTTCTACTTACAAAACAAAGGGGGTGATCAAAATCCCCCTCATGAGGTTGTGCCAGCACTGGTCCAATGGATGTCCCTAAGGCATCCACATGTACATGGAAAGGTTTATCCCAAGAGGGAAACCATAATATGGGTGAAGTGACAAGTCTATTTTTCAAAGTGTCAAATGCCATATATTGTGCCTCTCCCAAATGAAATGCACTCTTGTGTTTTAGTAGCTTCTTTAGTGGCACAAAGATCTTGGTGTATCCCTTGATAAACTTTTGGTAGTATCCTGTATGCCCAAGGAACCCACACACTGCACTTTTACTGGTATGCTCCCCCAACCCCACAATAACAACAAACTTTGCGGGATCCACCAGTAAACCTTCCTTGCATATGGTGTGTCCTAACAAGGTCCCAAATGGTGTTGCAAAAAAACACTTCTTTATGTTGAGGGACATCCTAAACTACTGACATCTTTCAAACATTAGCCTTAAATTGTCACAATGGTCTTTCACTAGTCCATATGTCAAGTCATCAAAGTAGACTTGCAGAAACGTGTGGATAAAATCTTAAAATTCCTAGACCACTATGCGCGAGAACACAAAAGGTGCATTCTTCAGTCCAAAAAGGCTTGACCATATAGGAAAAATTTCCCCATTCTGTGACAAAATTTTTCTTCTCCTAGTCTTCTTTCATAATCCTGACTTGATGATATCCTGAGAATCCATCCGTGAACAAATATATTTCCCGCCCAGCCATTCCTTCTAGGATTTCCTCATTAAAAGGGGTTGGAAAAGGATCGATTACATATACCGCATACAAGTCCCTATAGTCAACACAATTGATGACCATAGGGATTACTCATTTTGATTCCTCCACAACTTCAATGATGCCTGATGTTATCATGTTGTCTATCTCCTCCTTAACCTTGATGCAAAGATTTAGATTCATTTGATATGGCCTCTTTCAAATCAAGTTTGCACCTTATTTCAACTTGATCTTCATCTCTCCCAAAGAGTGGTGAATGGATTTAAGGTCATGATACCCATGCAGGAATAAATCTTGAAACTCAAACAATAGATCAATGATCTTAGATACTTCCTTCTCAAACCAATAGTCTCCAATAGTGGCCTCTTTAGGCTTATCCTACAAACCAATGTTAACCTTATTGGTTCTCAAGGGTTCATGGTATGCACACACTTTCTCATCAGAACTATTAATAACTTCACGCTTACCTTCAGTATGGTTAACATCCAATCTCTCCATCTCTTTTCCATCTATCATGTAGACCATATTTCCCCTTTCTTTCACCATGCACACACACTCAAGTTACACTTCTTCTAACATGTTCTCATTAAGGCATGGTTCCAAAATAGGTTCTCCCAATAACTCCAATATCCTATCTTCCATCATGGAACAATCTCCCATCGTTATGTGCTTAATAACCTGCAGCACTCTATCCACCGATGGTGTAGTACTTTGATACTCAAAATCTTGGAGGAGTTTAGATGTTAGCTCTTACCAATTTCTTGTCTAGTGGAAAATATCAGAGTGAATATACCATGCGCACACACAAACTTGTAAGGTGTGATACTACTTCTATACCCATAAAGAAAGTGGTAAGGCCACTGTGCCTCCCATCCATTCATTCTCATATGCCTAGATGTGGAACAAGGCGAGTTCCTTCCCATGGTAGTCTTGTATTGCATTGGGTGCATTACTTTGGGAGAACCTTACAGATAATGTGATTCTCACCATGCACCACTCCTTAAGGCTATTGTGATGAGTCACCCACTAATGCATTGTTGTCCCAAGCAATTTATAGAAGATCATTTCTCTTCTTTCTTCCTTATGTTTGCATTGATCATCCATCTCTCACAAGAAATCTTCATGGTTTTCCCCTCTAGAGTAATTTGGAAACTTCTTCCATCCAAGGTGACTGATTGACTACACCTTCATTACCCTTTTCATAGAGACTCTTAGTTTTCACCCAATTAACTCGTAAGTCTCATGCACCTAATTGTCACACACCACACTAGTTATATCACTCATTGACTGAGCATCTTCAAAATGGATAACTCTCTCTATAGGGTGAATCACCTCAGGATCCATAATAGAGTGTACATAAATCTTGTTAAGAACTTATTCTCCCACGAGATCAGTATATGGTGTTGATTTTCCATCAGTTAAGTAGATGATGAACCACTCCTTGTTTTATAAACTTATGTATCCCTTATTGAACCTTAGGTCAACATTGTTTTTGTAACAACAAGAGTTCCCAAGTAACGCTAGAAATTTTTCTACCTTGGCTAGCACCAAGACTTCGAAATCCCCAGTGAACTTCACCCCTTGAATAATGATAACAACATCCTTCAAGACACAATGGGAATTTCTTTTGTTTTATTAGCCATATGAAACACATTTTAAGATGGCTGTAATGGGGGCCTTACCATTTGATGCCATGCATCCAAGGTGAGAACATTAACTTCCATACTCTTATCGATCAGGATATTTCTCAGAAGCCACCCATCTATAAAAGAATTAAACATAATCTCCTTGTCATAATCAAGGTTTTGGGGAGGAAGTTTTACATGTAGAACCTACCTCTCGCTCCCTTCTCTAGAGCATGGTACCTTCGACAGTAACCACTCTCCTAGCAAGGGGATGATATTTTATTCCTAGAGCATCTTTCACACTTCTTTAACCTCATCCATATCCTTCTATGGACCCTCGGCATTCTTCCTTTTCTCTAACTATCTTGATTTCTCTTTTAGGATCTAGATCTCTCCTTGTAGGCTTCAAATCACATCCATTATTTCTTGATACACTTCTTTCTGATAAGTAAGGTCTAGATACTTTCCATGCACCACCTCTTCTCTAATAACTAGTGGAATTTTCCTTAGTACTTCCCTTACGCACGTAGCCATAGCTTACGTCATAACTAGTAAGGGATATAGTTCCCACTTGCACACCACTCTTGGGATCCATTGTGAATCAGCCTTCCTCACTCTTATCATCCCGACGCCTTTTTATTTTAGGTGTTCCTTTCTCATGTGCTCAAATAACTCCAGGCACTGCTCATACATGTGCTTCTTTCCACACCATGAACATTGTATCAGATTAGGGAAATCACACTTGTAATGCTTTGTGGATCCACATTTGTAACACCTCCCACACATGAACTCACTTCTTTCTCCGTGTAGTCATTTTTATGTGCCCTCATAATAACCTTCGAATCCCATGCGTGTCATCCTATTACCTAGAAAGCTTTGCGTGCTCACCTAAAGCATGTGCAGATGCTAAGTCCCTCTTTTATGTGAGTATTGTGAGAAGATGTTTTCATTGGTAGCAAAGTAAATGTAGAAAGTTAAATGATCATGCATGCATTTTGAAATCATAGGATGATTTATTACATAACCATACTCATTCAGAAAACAAAAGAAACATCATATAAATAGCATATCTGATCCAAAACATAAATAAAAGGTACTAAGGTATACACCGATGAACAATATATTTAGAACAGACCCATATATTCATATTGACCATAACTGAGAAACCACATTACATTCACAAGGGTCATAACATACCATTATATCAAGACAAACATGATGCATGTATCAGAGGCTCTAGCTATGCTTTCCATATTACATAAATTTTCATAGACCCATCCCTTTAGGCATGATGTCATTCCTACAATCCTCTGATGATAACCCCAGCCCTTAGAACCTCCTATTATTTTGGCAGAGCTTCACATTTCATCCTATCTATGATAATACTAAAGTTTCCCCTCACCAACTACTCTATTCCAGAATGGTGATGCTATCTCCATAATGGTCATCCTTCTTCTTCTACCCAAGCATCTCTATAAATAGGTTTAACACCCACTGCCATGCCTTTCTTTAGATATAGATCACTTGCCAAGTGTTTATGTGGTCCTCGAATAGAACATGCTTATTCTGATCTGAGTTATCCACTTTATATAATGATGTCTTTCAGGAATGTTCCATGCATGGAATTTTTTTTCCTTGACCACCCAGTTGCCAGGCTAGAACCTTATCCCCTCAGAATGCCTAGTCAGGTCACGTTTTTTATTAAGTGCCTCTTGGAAAGCCAAATATGGCTAAGTCTTAAGATCATTCTCTCTTCCTTACGTGTGTGTCATGGTTTCTTCTAAACCATTCTAAAACCCCTTTCCTATGCAATTTTTTTCACTCACCTATGCTCTTCACCAATCTTGCACGCGCACGTGCCTTTTGGCACTTAGCCAATATTTTGAGGCCCAACATCACCCCAAACTAAGTTTTTTCTTCATCATCAGAAACATATTCTCTTTAAAGAATAAATAATGGTAGGAATTTGAGAGTTTGGTATAAAGAATGAGGGAATGGAGAATGAAAAATGGAAGAAATAGATAATGGAGAGATGAAGAAGAATCTATTTATTGCTTAAGGATGAGTGGGAAATTATTCCTTATGTATGCCTCAATATTATACCAAGAATCCACCTATTGAAAGAGGTCACCTACTAGGGTGCTTACCTCATCAAAACTTATTTCATCATCCTTAGAATTCAACATATTCGCAATGTCTTCCAATTTTTTTCTGAGGTCTTCTAGTGCACCCATCTTGTGGGTGATCTGGGGATATAATTCCTTAAGCTAGTTTTTGATCGAGCCCTGTAAGGTCTCAATGGATTCTAACTTCTTCTCTACTTCATCCAGGATCTTATATCATGTTTCCATGTTTTCCTTATTCTTATCCTAATACTCCTTGAGATCTACCTCTTTTGTAGCAACTAGAATGCTTTCTACTCTATCTCTATTAGCACAATTGTCATAAGAAGCTTCAGCTATCTGTGTGGTGGCCTTTACATTGGCAAGGAGCTTAGTGTATTAAGTGACTATCTCCACAACCTTTTATTTTTCCTCTTTCTTTTGGTGCACTAACGCATCTTCTAGTGAATCTAAGGTGATTGGTCATCTTTCCATCATAAGGATGTGAGTTAAGTCTTCCAAGCATTGTAAGGTCAACTCGTATTTCTTCTCGGGAGGTACCAGGTGTGGATGCTTCAAGATAATAACATCTGTAATCATTTCTATCTTTTTATAAACCTCGTACACTTATGCCTTTTTCTCCTTAATTGTCCACTAATCAAATCCTCTTGCTTTAGGTCCTTGATCCTCTCAATCAGCTCCTCATTATTCTTCTCCAACTCCCCTTCCAAGAATATCACCCTTGCATTCCCCCCAAAGAGTCTTTCCTCCACCTCAACCAATAGTTTGTTGAGTACATTGCATACCTACTCATTGAAAAAATTTTGAGCATTCACCAGTGGGTTTATTCCTTTGGTCTCTGGCATATTCATCAGCGTTCCTTAGTAAACTTCAAAATCCGGCACATCGACATGGGACTCAAACACCCAATATAGTGTCTTCTTAGTTCGTGGGTACACACCTTCTTCTTTGAATGAGGAAATTTTCAGGAGTTAGTCTATTAGCATGGTGCTCTGGAAGCACACACATAACACCTTACTTGGACCATGGATGTAGCCCATCCCTTGCCCCTGTGCTACCACCACACTCTTCCCTCCTATATGTGTTACCTTTGGAAAGCTCACTCCTAAACTAGGATCTGCACCCATGCTTCCATACTCCTTTCCCACACTTTTCTCTTCTATCTCCTTCAGCACTTCATCTGCTTTGTTCTCTACCTCCTAACCCACTAAGTACTTTATGATGCCCATCACTTCTCTCTCCATGGCCTCCTCAAGTTTCTCCTTGGTGAGGCTTGGGGTCTTTTGATCTTTTGTGTTCAATTCCTCACTCTCTCCATTACCTTAAGCACCTTCTTCATCTATAGCCTTCTCTTTATCTTATTATTCTGAATTGTGTACATCATACACAGGATGATCTTGAACATGTTCATCCTTTTCATTGTCTATTTCACCTATATAGGCCTCTATGATCTTTTTTCCTTCTGGTTCAACCTTTTTTTCTACCTTATTCTTTCCTAACTAGTGATTCCAATATAGGATATTATTCCTTCTCTTCTTCATTAAAAATTAACTCCTTCCTTGGTAATTCTTCTTATGTGGGATGATATTCTTTCTCTAAAACCTCTTCTTCAGGTTTATTTTCCTTAACAGGGGATTTCTTCCTCTAGTATATATGCTTGGGTTTGTGCTTGACTCTAGCGCACCCACAGATTGTGTTGTCTACACACTTGGTGCTTTCTTCTCCTGTACTTCCTCTCTCTCCCTCTTCCTTGGGATAGCCTTATTTCTCCCAGTGGGGTCTTATCGAATGGATTAATCATTCTCTAAGTAGTTGACCTTCTCATACTTGGGACTAATGCACAAGTATACTCTTGTTACGGTCCTTCCAGAAATTGGTAACATCAAGGTTTTTGTCATGCATACCTCATGGGAGACATACTTCTCCACATAAGTGTGATTTTTGGGGTATATGAGCTTCGTTCAAAAATTACAGTAGTCCTGTTCCACCTCGCTAAGTTTAAACCTTAGTCTTTTATCCACCTTAAAGTGGTTAAACACTAGATGAAAGTATTATGTGGTGAAGGAGAACGACAGTTTGCACCATGGGCTCATGGTCTCATCTGTCAAAGTGAATTTGCCAATACAGAAATGTTGGTAGATAGTGAACTCAACTTCTCATTACATAATCCCTGGTATCTGCTCAGATATCCTCCACTTTGCCTTGAATGGGTCACGCATTTTCTTGTATCATTTCTCTAGGCACGCATTTTGGGCGGTCATCATGGTGTCTCATGTGTATTTTTTAATCCTCTTCACGAGGGAGGGGTCTTCACCTAGATACTCCCATAAAAACTTCTTTGGTCCATTAGGCACTCTAATTTCTAAGAAAATGATGGTGAGGAGGACATTTTCAAACATAATATTTTCTCCTTCCTATGTGGCACTGATGATATCTTCTATAATGTAGGTGGACAAGTTATAGATGGTTCCTTCTAAAAATTTCTGGCACACATTTAGCTAAGCCTTGTTTATCTATGTCCACCTCTCTTGCCCATTTAGCTTGGTTACCAAATGCGTGGCCATCCTCATCACTAGGTCAGAGATATCTAAGATATCAAAATAATGAGACCCCTTCTTATAGCCATAGGATTGGACTATCTCCTTAATGGCCTCATTATCCACCAAGTCATCATCTATGGACTCCCCTTCATAAACAAGGCCAGTAAACTTAGATATCAACTGAGGGGTTATGAGCATTCTTCAGCCTACAAAGTAGAAGTGGTCCTCGTGCATGCACAACATCAACCAATATTATAGCCATTTAGGTTTTCCAGAGTAGGGAAACTCATACGGTTACAGTAACCCGACCTTCTCCAACTTTAATTGCACATCATCGTTGTAGATCTATATTCCTTTTGGTGTCCTCTTATCTATTAGATGAACCAGTTCTAATGCCATCTCTTTCCGTGTGGTACTTGTGTGATGCTTATAGTCTCTCACATCCATCCTCCTTATGTGGGATACCCATTGTTTCCCAAGTAACACCCCATTTGGGTACTGCATCTCTATATACCACTCCTCATTGAAATTGGTGGTGCTAGTTTTTTTTCCCTTGCCCTTACCCTTCTTATGTGTATTGGTTTCCATCTTTGGTGTTATCTTCTTATTGGGTTAAAAAACAACTCTTCCTTTCTCCTTTTCCTTACTTTGATCAAACCTGTGGCTCAATTTCGTGAAAGAATCCTTCTTCTCCCATGCCCTAGCTGCAGAACCCTAACCTAGAAAACTCTTCTAAAATATGGCGTATTCCACTAAAACCTCCCTATGCTTATGTACTCCTTCTACTCTGGTTTGCAAATCACCCTAGTCATGGACTCATATCTTTATGATTGTCCCTTTATGAAAATATTTCTTCTTAGATGCCCTATTTTGTAAGAGCTCTTCAATCTTGTAATAGTAAGGTAAATAATAATTTTCCTGATCCTTTACTTATAGATTTTTGTCCATCTCTTGTAATATACTATGCCACCTACTAATGTACTCAGCATTAAATGTGGATTTTTCCACTAAATCCACCCTTGAGCGCTCTTACTCATGCACCTAATCCTATGCAAAAAATATCTACAACTTTCTAACGCGCAAAAATTCTTACTGACCGAAAACTCTTACGCGCGCGTTTGCAGTGCCAAAAACACTTCTTCTGTCCTTAACCTGATTTTTCCCTCACTTACCTCATGTTTTTATTGCACTTCTCATCCTTTATACATGGTATTTGTAAAGATGCCTTGACACAAAAATTTCTTATCCATCTTTTCCACGTGTGTTATTCAATCTTACGCTCTTTTTATCCTTCAATGTGGGCTATTAACGCAACTTCCACTACCAACTTCTTTTTCACTTTGCACTACTTCACTCCACACTAAAATAGATGCATGGTCCTCTATGCATACACATTCTTTTGAAAGTAATAAGTGGTCACTGGCATATAAGGTTTGTAAAAGAACACAACAAAAAGGAATAAGTAACTAGAAAGGGAAACACAACGAAAAGAAATGCATTACGGGAAATCCTAGGCTAACTGACAATATTGCCTTATTTACAAACACCAAGAAGACTTATTTAAAGTAGGACTTCATCCTACTCCAATTTAAATGACCTAGTAGTTTCGTCCCATCCATTGCTTGTAACTGGATTGCACCTAAATCAAGGATGTAAGAAATTATGTATGGTCCCAACCAATGGATTTTCAACTTCCTATGATGGCGCAGAAACTTAGAGTAATATAACAAAACCATCTACCCAACCTCAAATTGTTTATTTTCGATATGATGATCATGTCATGCATTTTGTCTCATCTTCTCTGTCTTTTGAATCCACCTACCCAGTGATCGCCTTTCATCTAGCTACATTAACTTATTGATTATCTCCTCGAGTGGTTGTTCATCAACTAATCCTCCTACGTGCACTATACACAGTGATGGTAACATAAATTCAACTAGAAAAATAGCATCCATACAAAACACCAATTGAAATTGTGTGGCCTTGTTCAACCTCTTGTAGATTGTCATGTATGCCCATAGAATGATTGATACCTTGTCATCCCAATCTTGTCTTCTAATGTCACAAATTTTGGTTAATGTGTGACTTTGTATTTTTTTAAATGCCTCAATAGTCCCATTCACTTGGGGATGATAAGGATTGGTCCTGTGATGGGACACCATAATTTTTTCCAAAAAAATCCTGACTATTTCATTCAAAAAGTGTGTAACCCTATCACTAGTTAAACTCAACAGACACCTATACCTACTGATTATGTTTTCCCATAGAAATATAGTCGTTGTTGATGTTGTGTAATCCTTTATAGGTGTTTCCTCCACCCATCTTGTCATGTAATTAGTGCAACTGATGATGTAACATGATTCATTCCTTTGTGTGAAAAGTGAAATTGGTCCTATAAAGTCAATTTCCCACTTTTCAAATGGTTCTACATTGGTTATTGGTTGCAAGGGAATTTCATCCCTCCTTCCAATTTTTTAAGGCATTGGAATGATAGGCCTTACAAAACTCAATACAATCCTAGTAGATACTCTCCTAACAAAGCCCTGCAAGTAGAATCTTTTGTGTGGTGGCATTTCCTAGATAGTTTCCTCTTGTAATCCCACCATGTTCCTCCTCCATAATTGCAATGTGCTCATGTTCTAATATGCATAAGAATGTAACCTTATTATGGCCTAACTTGTACAAATCTCCACTAATCAACATGTAAGGCACGACACGTATAGCCAATTGCTTCCTCTCTAAAGCCTTCATTCCTTCTGGTGCCACACCCATTTTCTGAAACACTGTAATATCCTCTAATTCAGAGGTTGCATGTTACAACCTAAAAAGTTATGTGTCTAGCATTGTATCCTCAATGCTTTGTGTGTCCTCCCCTGATTCAATTCTTGATAAGTGATCAGGTCCCAAATTACTCTTTCCTAGTTTTACCACAACTGAAAACTCAAATTATTGAAATAATAGGACTCAACTATATATGCACCCTTGTAGAATGAGCTTGGTCACCATGTACTTCAGTGCCATGTGTTCCGTGTATATTATGAATGGTTTCACTAGCAGATACTACCTAAACTTATTCAGCACATAGATCACTGGAATTGCCTCGTGCTCAGTAGTTGTGTAATTTTTTCTATTGGTGTCAACTTCCTAGTGGAAAAACACAAGGGGTGATCAACAATCACCTCACCATGTTGTGCTAGTACTACTCCAATGGTTATCTTTGAGGCATCAACATACACATGGAAGGGCTTATCCCAAGAAGGAAAGCATAATAGGGCACATTGACAAGTTTATCCTTCAATGTGTCAAATGTTGTTTGTTGCACCTCTCCCCATTGAAAATCACTCTTTTGTTTAAGAAATTCCTCCAAGGTCATGGTGATCTTGGCATATCCCTTGATAAATTTCTTGTAGTACCCCATATGCCCAAGGAATATGTGTACTGTGCTTTGACTGGTAGGCTCCCCCAATCCCACAATGGCTGCAACTTTGGTGGAATCCACTATAAAACGTTCTTTACATATAATATGTCCTAATAGGGTTCCAAATGGAGTAGAAAAAACACATTTCTTAATGTTGAGGGATATCCTCAACTTCTTACATCTCTCAAAAATCAACCTCAAATTATCAGAATGGTATTTTACTAGCCCATACACCATCCTGTCATCTAAGTAGACCTCAAGAAATTTATAGATGAAGTCCTTGAATGCTTGTACCATGATGCGTGAGAACACAATAGGAGCATTCTTCAGCCTAAAAGGCATGCCCCATGTAGGAAAAACTTCCCCATTCAGTGGTGAAATTTTTCTTCTCCTGGTCTTCCTTTGCAATTCTAACTTGGTGGTACCCTGAGAACCCATCTGTGAAGGAATAGACCTCGTGCCCAGCTACTCCTTCCACAATTTCTTCAGTGAAGGGGGTTGGAAAAGGGTCAATGACACACACCACATTCAAGTCCCTATAATCAACATAGATCCTTATCCTTTCATCCTTCCTTAATGCTTATGACCACTGGAATCACCCATTTTGATTGCTCCACAGACGTCAATGATATCATGAGGTGCTCATCATATTGTCTATATCCTCCTTGACCCATAAGACGTAAGTTTAGATTCATCCGATATGGTCTCTTCTAAATCAGGAACGTGCCTTCCTTCAACTTGATCCTCATTTCCCCCTAGGAGTGGTGAATGCCTTTGAGCTCATGGTACCCATGCATGAACAACTCTTAAAATCACGTAAAAGGTCAATGATCTTAGAAACCTCCTTTCTCTGACCAATAATCTCCAATATGATAGCTTGCATTAGGTTCCAGTCTCTGAACCAATGTTAACCTCATTTGTCTTCAAGTGTTCATTGTAGGTGTGTGCTCCCTCATTAGCACTATCCTTGACTTTGCATGTACCTTTAGAATGGTTATCATCCAGACTTTCCATTTCTTCACCATATATCACATAGACCATTTTCCCTTTTTCTTTCTCCATACACACGCACTCAAGTTGTATCTCTTCTGATTCCTCTTCATCAAATTACATCTCAAAAAAATGTTCACCTAATAGCTCCAAGTATCCTATCTTTCTCCTATAGTGAACTATCTCCCATTGTAAGGTGTTTGACCACTCTGCAATGCCTTATCCACTGATGGATTTGGTACTCTCGATACTCAAAATATTGAATGAGATCAAGTTGCCAACTCCTGCCAATTTCCTATTTGTCTAATGGTGCATCTCCGAGTGAATACTACCATGCACATGCACATACCATTGTAAGGTGGAATACAAATTATGAACCCATAGAAAAGGTGTTAAAGATTCTATGCCTCTCCATCCATAGGCTCTTCTCCCATGCTTGGATAGTGATACAAGATGGGTTCCTTTGCCATGGTAGTCCTTGTATGATCAGTGGGCGCATTACTTCTAGGAAAACCTAGCAAGAGAACGTGCGATTCTCACCTTGCATGCCACTCCTATAAGGCTCTCATGATGTGTCTCCCACCAATGCATGCTATGGTCATGAGTAGGTTATATCTAAGCATACCTTCTTATTTCATTACCTCATTTTTCCACTGAGACTCCATTTCTCGTATTGAAATCATCAGGGTTAGCTCCTCTAGAGTAACTTGGTAACTTCTTCCCTTCTAGGCCCTTAACCAAGTGCATTTTTGTTACCCTTGTCACCGATCCTCTCAACTAACACTCAATTAATTAATAAGTCCCATGCACCTAATTTTCACATGATATACTAGTTCTATCACTCATAGACTGAACGTCTTCAAACTGAGATAAACCTCTCTATAGGATGAATTATCTCAGGGTCTCTAATAGAGTGCACATAGATTCATATCAAGTACTTCTTCTCCTAAGGGATTAGTATAGGGCATTGATTTCCCATCTGTTAAGGGGATGATGACCCATTCCTCCTTGTTCTCAAAGACTGATATACCCCTTGTTAAACCATAGGTCATGCATTTTTTTTGGAACACCAAGGGTGCCTAAGAAATGATGGAAAAGTTATCCTCCTTGGCTAACGCCAAGAATTTGAAGTCTCCAGTGAACTTGGCCCCTTGAATAATGATAACCGCATCCTTCAAGACACCAATGGGCATTTCCTTTACCTTGTTTTCCATATACATCACATTCAAATATGGCTATAATGTGGGCCTTACCAATTTGATGTCATGCATCCAGAGGTGAGAACATTAACTTCTGCACCCGTATCGATCAAAATATTGCTCATAATCCATCCATCTACGAACAACATTCAGAGTTATCTCTTTTTCATAGTCAAGGCTATGGGGAGGAAGGTTTTCATGTAGGACATGCCTCTCATGCTCTCTTCCAGCAGTGTATTGTACCTTATCCCATAACCATTCTCCTAGCAAGGTAATGATATTATTTTTCCTTAACATCTTGCATACTTCCCCAACCTCATCCAAACCCCTGCAAAGCCTCAACATTCTTCCTTTGCTCTGGTTGTTTTCACTACTCCTTCAAACACTAGATCTCTCCTTGTGGACTCTGAATCACATCCATAGTCTCTTGATACACCTTTTTTTGATGAGCAGGGTCCAGATACTTCCCATGTACCACTTTTTCTCTCATAACCAGTGTCTTTTATCTTGGTATCTCCTTGGCACACATGGCCTTTTCTTGCATCGTCACTAGTATAGGTTCTAGTATTGACTCATGCACCACTCTTGGCATCCATTGTGAGTCATCCTTCTTTATGCTTACCATCCTAGTACCTTTTTCTTTCTGTTGTTGTTGGCTCATGTGCTAAAATAGCTCAGGGAACTCCTCATACTTATGTTTCTTTCCATACCATGAGCATTGTAACAAATCAAGACACTCACACTTATAATGCTTTAGAGACCCATAATTATAACAAGTTCCTCGTGGGAACTCACCTCTTCCTCCACATATGCAATGACCACGAAATCCTCTATGGAAACCTCTTCCATGTGTTCCTCCATATGTGTGTCCTTCATAATGGTGATCATCATCCTTAGAACTACTTACAAGGTTGGTATTGCACACACCAAGATCAATGACATCATGTATCTGGTCAATTAGCCTACAATCCTTGGTGTCATGGATTGTAGAGGTACAGATCTTGAAATAACAAGAGACATTCTTATGGATCATGCCCTATAATAGTTGACACTTACTTGCATCATGATCCTCGTGAAAAATTTCACAATCTACTATCATGGTGTGTACCGACTGTTGTTGCAAATCAGCAGCACCCCTGGATGCAAATCAAGGTTCTAAATTGATGTTTTAGAGCATCCAGTGTGATTGCACAACATGGAAACCTCTCTCCAAGTGTGGTACTTATGAAAATGAGAGAGGAATCTCTAGAATAGAGGCTGGTTCCTCAAACTCCTTTGATTTAGATCTATATTTTGCACAACTACAGACGTTCTAATCCTAATTCTATGCTAGATTGCAAGGAGACAGGGATAAAAATGTAAAAATGAAACTAAACTAAAGATGGTGATGCACCAAAAGGAGTGGTGAAACATTTTTTTCCATGTAAATAGACACAGATTCATGAAATGCAACAAGGGAAAACATACACAAGCTGATAGATGTAATTAGAGGTCTTAAAATGAAGTAAAACAATACAAACAGAGGACTGAAAGCATTCACAGAGTTTACACTATCAATTCCATGTAAAAATATCTTGCATTCCACCATCAAAGAGGTATAAACCTGTTACAAACTATGAAAAAGGTTTGATTCTTACAACTATCACTTGCTGGAGGTGAAAGAAGAAATTTGCAATGCCAAAAAGTGTTCAACCATGAAGAAATGAGCCAAATCTGGCTTTTACAATACATGGGTCGAGCCCAGGAGAGAGAAAACATAAAAAACGTGGGAGCCCGTTCCTCATTGATGGAAAATGCATTAAAACAGCATGGAGGACCTTACAAACCCATACCCTATCATTTTTTACCATATTAGAGAAGAATACGACCCATTCTGTATTAAATTTGGTTGTTGAAATGTCATTTCTGGCCATGGACACGTACCAGAACCGTTTTTGAACTTTCTCTCTCCAAAATGAACTAAAATTAGAAATTGACCATGGAATCATGTAGAGAATTTTAACAGCTTTCCAATGATATAAAGAACATGAAAATCCAAGCTCTAGATCAAAAGATATGATCGTTTGAAGATTTAGAGCAAAAACAGTCCAAAAACGGATCAGCGGGAAAAAATTTCAAATTTTACCTTTTTTTTGTCTTTGGAAAAAATTTCAAAAATTCCCCGCACTCCACTGGTCAGATGCCACGTGGTAAGCTCTGATTCACTTTGGAATTCTCTCTCCTTCTCTTTTCCGCGGGTTTTCCTTTGAAAATCGACCTTTTTATACTCTTTTGGAAAAAATTCAAATTTGCCTCCGACCCCCGAACTCCTCTGCCACGTGGCAGCTTCCTATTGGCTGCGGGCCTCAAATGGGAAAATTTTCCACAAAAACTCTGCCGAGCCATAACTTGAAAAATATAAGGAGTTAGGAGGCAACCTTTACCTTTCTGGAAAGCTGGGAGAGAGCTCTATCTGATGGTGCCATTTCCAGAAAGCCTTGAGTGCCTGAAAATTAAAAAATGTAGACTGAGGCACAAGAGAGGGAAGAACACAAGGAGTTAGCCACAAAAAATGAGCTAGGGCACCATTTTGGATAACAATTTTGGTGACTCAGAGGGGTCATCTGCCTGCTAGATGAAAATAACAGTTGCCTGAAGCAGTCCATTGGGCATGGAGTCATCAAATATTCTGTTTAAAACCTCAACTGACTTAGAATGTGCAAGGAGGAAGATGGAATATCACATGATGGAAGCAAGGACTACAAAACATCTCTAGGGACAGCAAGTTGTGCCAAATCACTTAGGGAAAGAAAAACTAACCTACAGCAAAACAATGTGCAAAGCACTTGGAGGAATGAAAATCTAATCTAATATTTACAAGGTGGTAAATTTTCCTCTAGAAGCAACGCTTGAGATAGATTCCATTGACTGGAATCTGCAGTTCTTCACCATCCAATGAGGCCAATTGGAAAGCATTGTCTATTCTTGCACTTCATGACCATGTATGGGCCACTCCAAATGGCATCAAATTTTGAATGCCTTCTTGGTTTTGATCTATCCACATTCCATTTCAACACTAGATCTCCAACCTGAAAAGATCTATCCTTGGCCTTCCTATCAAAGGTCTTTTTGATCAAAGCTTGATCCTTTTCCATTGCTTGGGATGCCTGATTTCTGACCTCCTGCAGCTCCATCAACTCTACATATCTCACCTCCATGGGCTCAAACTCTAGCAACTCTAATTGCTTCATGAGTTCCAATGTTGGTAACTCAAGTGACATGGGAAAGATTGCCTCTCTTCCATAAACAAGCTTGAATGGAGAGTTACCTGTGGATCTCTTGGGAGTTATCCTATCAGCCCATAAGGCTGATTTCAGTTTGGTATGCCAAGACCTCTGATTCTCATCAAGATTCCTCCTAATGATCCTCAACAAGTTCTTGTTTGTAGACTTGGCCTGGCCATTACCTTGAGGGTAATAGTTTGATGAAGTGCTTAGGTAGATCTCGTTCTTAACAGCCCACTCAGTCACCTTGGATCCAATGAATGCCAATGCATTATCTGAGATTATTGTAGCAGGTATACCAAATCTGGTCGCTATCCCCTCATAAAAGTCTAAGATGTTGGACTCATTTGCTTCTTTGAGTGCTATTGCTTCAGTCCATTTAGTGAAGTAGTCTGTGGCTGTCAAAATCCATTGTTACCCTTGACTTGAATTAGGATTAATGACTCCAATGAAGTCCAAACCCCATTGCATGAATGACTGGTCAACTAATATTGGATGCAATGGAAGGGTGGCAAGTCTCTCTTTTCCTGTGAAGAATGCACAATTCTTACACCTCTTGATCCATGCATAGCAATCACTAAAAATTTTAGGCCAATAATAACCAGCCTTCATGATTTTTAGAGCTTTCACTTTCGGTGCAAAATGACCTTCAGCTGATCCACCATGGAACTCTTCCAACACCCTATGAATCTGATTTGTGCTAATACATCTCAGCAGCACTCCATTCACATCTTTCTTGAACAAAACTCCATCAACAATGGCATATGGGATAGCCTGCAATCTGAAGTGTCTTCTTTGGGTCTTGTTCATCTCTGGAGGGAATAGGCTTGTGCTTAGGAAGTGCATTATACCTTGGGTCCAGTAAGGAGTGGGGGCATCATTGTTTTCTTCTTGAGTGCCACATGGCTCATGGCTGTCTTGAACTGTCAAAACAGCCTCTCCTTCATTGCATGCTTCTTTTTGCTTCCCCAAAACCAGCTTCTCACACAATCCTTTTCCTCTTATCAGCTTGGTGATTTTGATCTCAATGTCATACTTCATGACATGGGTGATCCAACCTACCCTTTTCTCATTCAAATCTTTGTTGAGGAGGAAGTCCTTAACCCTAGCATGTGAGACCAACAACTGGACCTTGTTGTTTGAGACTAAATGCTTGAATTTCTTCAAGCTTATGATTACAGCCAGCACATGCTTCTCAATAAAAGAGTACTTCACCTCATAGTCATCTAGGCTCTTGCTAAAGAAGGAAATTGGCTGCTCATCATTATCCTTGTTCTGCTATACCAAAATGGTAGAAATAGTGTCATTACCTCCAAATGCATAGAGGATGAAATCCTTGGAGAAGTCTGGGTTGATGAGAGTTGGTGCTTGAGAAATGGCTTCTTTGATTACTTAAAAACTCTCCTTGCCTTCTGCTATCCACTTGAAATCCATGCTCTTCTTTAACATTTTGGTGATGGGCTTGAGAAGGGCTAAAAAATTTGGGACAAACCTCCGAACAAAGTTTATCCTCCCCAAGAAAATCTGAAGGGATTTCTTGTGGCTTGGCAATGGTAGTGCTCTTATGGCTTTGACTCTCTCTGGATCAATTGTTAATCCTTCTTTAGAGACAATATGGCCAAGGATCTTTCCTTCATGTGCAAGAAAGATACACTTCTTAGGATTCAAAGACACTCCAAATTTCGTACACCTCGTGAAAACTTGTCTCAAATGAGAGAGGTGGTCTGCTGCATTTTTGGAAAAAACAGTGATATCATCAAGGTAAATCAGCACCACGTTGTTAATCAAACCTTTGAACACCATGTCCATTGCTCTTTGGAAGGTAGCACCAGCATTAGATAGCCCAAATGGCATCTTCCTGTATGCAAAAGTCCCCCCTTTGGTTGTGAAGGTTGTCTTGAACTGGTCTTCTTCCTTCACCATAATTTGATTGTAGCCAAAGTAGCCATCAAGTAGTGAAAACCTCTCGGAGCCAGCCACAACTTGCAAGATTTTCTCCATGGAAGGGAGTGGGTAATGGTCCTTGAGAGATGCTCTATTTAAGTCTCTAAAATCAACACACAATCTAATCTCTCCACTCTTCTTTCTGACTGGAACCAAGTTGGCAACCCAACTAGAGTGTTTGATTGGGAATATGATTCTTGACTCAATTAGCTTGTCCAATTATTTCCTCATGAGAGGCTCCATGTGTGGATTGATTGGTCTTTTTTTCTGCCTGACAGGCTTAGTATTTGGATCCAATTCAATGGTATGCTGAGCTAAGTTGGGATTGAAACCTTTCAAATCTTCATAGCTCCATGCAAACACATCAGGGAACTCTTGACATAGCTGTACGAACTCATACCTTTCTTGATCAGATGTCATCTTTCCAATTTGTAATGGTTTTTTCTCTTTTACCAAGATGGATACTGAATCCTCTCTCTTGACCTGAATGTTTTCTTTCTCCTTTCTAAATTGATCGTTGGGATTAAAAATGGACTCCAAAGTGATAAGTCCCTTGGGCAGCTTGTTAGTTCTCAACTATACCACTTGGTCACCATATTGCTGTTCCAATTTTTCTTGATTCTTAGCTAAGAACTCAGCTTCTTCTTGCAAGAAATGGATGATTTGCTAGTCATTCTCAAACACTTACCAACTAACATTGTTATTTGGAACTGAAGGCCTCACAATCACATGGATGTTTAGTTGTACCTTGTCTTGTTGAATGCTTTCCACAACGTCAAGGGCTGCCCCTACTACTGCAAGCCTGTCAGCAGCTTGATTCTCTTTCCTAGGAATGGATTTGATGCCAAAACCCTCAAAATATTCCATGAGGTCCCACACCTTGTTCTTATAGCACCTGAGTAGATCATTCTTGGCAGCATGTTGTCCCTTGACCTGATTTACAATCAATTCACTGTCACTAAAGACTTGAAAGTTCTTTATTTTATTCTTGATTTCCCAATGCATCCCTTGCACTAAGGCTTCATATTCAGCAGTGTTATTGGAGCATGCAAACTGAAATATAAAAGCTAAATAGTACCTTACTCCTTGAGGTGAAACAATCATGGCTCCACCTCCTGCACCTTGTCTACTTCTTGATCCATCAAAAAACAACTGCCATACCTCATTGTCATCCTTGTGGTTCGGCTTGGTGATGTTAGGAATAGGATGATTTTCTTCATGTATACAATAGACCCCTAGCTCAGATTCTTCTACTTCTTGATAAGGATCAAAATCATGTACCTTGTTTTCCCATTCATCAAGAGTTAAATCCGGGATGCTCCCAACCTTGATGTCAGCTTCATCGGTGCTTGGGTGGTCTTCTTGATCAAATGATGAACAATTGGCGTTGATCTGACTTGGAGTGTAAGGCTCAATGTGGAAGTTTGCAATAGGTTCAGACCTGATTGTAGCCTTAGTTCCATACCTCGTTCTGAACAACATGTGTGACCAATCAGCAGACAAATATCCCCTAATCTTGGCTGTGAAGTCCCTTGACAAGCATAGGGCAAAGAGTGGTGGAAGGTCTGTGACTGATACATCTTGTGAAACAACAACATTTGGACATGCATGCAAGGTAAGACTCAAGTTTCTAATCACCCAAATTGTCGTTACTACTGTCCCATCCAGCTGCACTACCCCCTTGGATATGGTTTCATACTGGAGCCCTAGCTAATCAGCTATTTGTTTAGGCATCACTGAGCTACTTGCCCCAGAATCTATCATGCAATTATGCACTAACTGATTTCCAATGATTAATGAAACATAGAAAGGAGGGGGCTTCAACATTTTACCTTGCTGTCCTCCATGATTTCCCTCAGGCTAGGTAGAATTTGTGAGCACTTTCTCTTACATCTGAACTTGCTGATTCGAAGTTCACCAGTCCTTCATGGCAGCTTGTAAAATGTCTCTTTGGCATGGGATAGATAGGGATTCCCACATTGATATATTAACATTTGTCTTCTTCATCTGATCAATGATACTGAATGGTGATGAAGGATCTCTTTGCTGCCCCTTTGCTTGTACATTCACTCCTTGCACGTGGGCAGCAATAACTGGTATTTGAGTTGGTCTAGGAGCTGTTCTTGGCTGCCCTTGTGCATTTGAAATTGGATTTTTCTTGCCAACCATTTGTGGAGCCATGGAAGGTTGTGGATTGGTTGGAGCTAATGGCTGTTCTTCACCTAAATTCCTTCTTTTTGACCTTGTGTTGGCTGCAACACCTTGAGAGACCATTTGATTCATGCCACAAAAATCATCTGCTTGCCAATTTACCAACATGGTGTCATTTGGAGCTGATTTCTGTTGGAATGTTTCTTGTTGTTGGTTGTTTCCTTGACTACCCTCACCCTCCACACCAGTAGTTGTCACCATTAATGCTTGATTCAAAGCACCATTGAAGCACATGGATTGGTTATGAGGTTCATTGCATGGAAAAAACCAGTCATACTCCTGAGCAATGTTGTTTTCTGTTGGCACCAATGCCTTAGAGGAAGATATGGCATTTAGATTGTAGGGCTGAAATGGTCTATTGACAGGAGGCCTTGTTTGATTCATATTTGCATCTGGATTAGGAGGTCTTTGTGGTTGGTATGGCTGCCTATTGGGCTGAGCTTGGGGCTGGTAAGAAGGTCTAAAACCTTGGGCTTGCTGCCTCTTGAGAGTGACTAGCTCATTGCCTAGGTTTTGCAATTGCTTCATGACTTCTTCAAGCTCATTTGGGGCACTTGGAGATGAAGTAGAAGCTTCATTTGAACTCTGATTTCTAGGAGTGGGAGAAGGAGGAAAATTAGGTGCTTGATTGGTATTTGTAATCTTTAAACTTGGAAACAATGGCATGGGAGGTCTAGGAGCTAGTTTGCCAGCTTGGATCAAACAATTTTCAGCCCTAATGGCAATGCTATAAGCCATAGGGATAGTTATGCCTCCCATGGACTGAATCAACATAGAAATATCAGAATTTAGAGCTTTGAGATAGTAGAGAAAAGCACCTTCTGTTGTTGGTCTGACTGCCACTGGAATTCTCTCCCAAGTCTTTTGAAATCTGAAGTTGAAATCAGTCAACTGCTCATTGGGAGCTCTCTTGGTGGTTGTCAGCTGCTCCAAAAGAGACAAGTTGTCTCCCTTCTCTCCAAATTGCTCATGAAGTGCTATACATAGTTGATTCCAATTTGTGATAGAACCAGCTCCAAGGCTTCTAAACCATTGTAATGCTTTCCCCTTGAATGAAGATGCCAGCAATTTGATAGCCACTTACATCTCATTGATTTCATGAATTGCACAAAGACTGGCAATGTCTTTAACATGATCACCTGGAGTGAAGTAGGGAATGTTCTTCAAGGTTGCAATTGGAATTGGATGTTGTGCATTGAGGGCAAGTGGGTTGTTGCCTGTGAAGTTGACATAGGGTTTGTTTTGTGCCATTCTAATTGGTCTTAGAACACTTGTTGATTGAATGAAAGGCCTACCAGGTGGAGGAGTTGAGAGAAATCTGTTTGGTGGAGATGGAGACCTTTGGATTCTCCTCCCACTTTTACTTACTCTTGGAAATAACTGCAGATATTCAAATAGCACCTCTTCTTCTCCAACTCTAGACCTTGTGGTGATTCTTCTCATGAGTTTTAAGGCCTGCACTACTGAAACCCGCTGATTCTTCCCCTTGGATTCACCAGATATGCAAATTATAGCTCTTTTCAAGTAAGAAAATTGCAGCAGATGCACATCAACTTTGCTACGATAAAAATGAGACCTCTAAGGTCCCACCGAGCATGCCAAAATTGTTGTTGCAAATCAGCAGCACCCCTGGATGTAAATCAAGGTTCTGAATTGCTGTTTTAGGCATCTAGTGTGACTGTACATGGAAACCTCTCTCTAAGTGTGGGACTTGTGAAAATGAGAGAGGAATCTCCAAATTAGAGGTTGGTTCCTCAAACTCCTCTGATTTAGATCTATATTTTTCACAACTACAGAGGTTCAGATCCTAATCCTACTCTAAATTTCAAGGAGACAGGGATAAAAATGCAAAAATGAAACTAAACTAAATATGGTGATGCACCAAAAGGAGTGGTGAAACATTTTTTACCATGTAAATACACATAAATTCATGAAATTCAACAAGGGAAAACATACACAAGCTGATAGATGTAATTATAGGTCTTAAAATGAAGTAAAACAATACAAACAGAGGACTGAAAGCATTCACAGAGTTTGCACTATCAATTCCATGTAAAAATATCTTGCATTCCACCCTCAAAGAGGTATAAACCTACTACAATACTTGAAAAAGGTCTGATTCTTACAACTATCACTTGCTGGAGGTGAAAGAAGAAGTTTTCTATGCCAAAAAGTGTTCAACCATGAAGCAATGAGCCAAATTTGGCTTTTACAGTACATGGGTTGAGCCCAGGAGAGAGAAAATGTGAAAAATGCATAGGAGCCATCCCTCATTGATGGAAAATGCATAAAAATAGCATGGAGGACCTTACAAACCCATACCTTGTCATTTTTTACCATATTGGAGAAGAATGCGACCCATTCTGTATTAAATTTGGTTGTTGAAATGTCATTTCTGGCCATGGACATGTACCAGAACCGTTTTTGAATTTTATCTCTCCATACTAAACGAAAATTAGAAATTTACCATGGAATCATGTAGATAATTTTAACAGCTTTCCAATGATATAAAGAATGTGAAAATATGAGCTCTAGATCAAAAGATATGATCATTTGAAGATTTAGGGCAAAAACGGCCCAAAAACAGATCGGCGGGAAAAATTTTCAAATTTTACCTTTTTTTTGTCTTTGGAAAATTTTTCAAAAATTCCCCATGCTCCGCTGGTCAGATGCTATGTGGCAAGCTCTGATTCACTCTGGAATTCTCTCTCCTTCTCTTTTCCACAGGTTTTCCTTTGAAAATCGACCTTTTTATACTCTTTTGGAAAAAAATTCATATTTGCCTCCGACCCCCGAACTCCTCTGCCACGTGGCAGCTTCCTATTGGCTGCGGGCCTCAAATGGGAAAATTTTCCACAAAAACTCCACCAAGCCATAACTTGAAAAATATAAGGAGTTAGGAGGAAAACTTTACCTTTCTGGAAAGCTGAGAGAGAGCTCTATCTGATGGTGCCATTTCCAAAAAGCCTTGAGTGCCTGAAAATCAAAAATGTAGACTGAGGCACAAGAGAGGAAAGAACAAAAGGAGTTAGCCACAAAAATGAGATGGGGCACCATTTTGGATAACACTTACCATCTTGGTTCCTTTATCCTTCTAGTGTTGTTGGCTCATTTTCTCAAATATCTCAGGGCACTCTTCGTATTTATGTTTCTTCCCAAACCATGAGCATTCAATGCAGTAAGAGCAGAGGATCCAAAGTTATAACAAGTTCCACATGGGAACTCACTTCTTCCTATATGGTTACTACGACCACGAAATCCTCCTCAGAAGCCTCTTCCACACACCCCTCCATCTACGCACCCTTTATAGTGGCGATCATCATCCTTGGAACCTCTTACCAGGCTTGTCTGGCCCATACCAAGATCAATGACATCATGTATCTAGTCAATTAGCCTAAAATCCTTGGTGTCATGGGCTGTAGAGGTATAGATCTTGCAATATAAAGACACATTTTTACAGATCACACGCTGCAGGAGTGGACACCTACTTACATCATGATCCTCATTGAAAATTTCATAATCTACTATCATGGAAATTACTAACCTTTGAAGACAATTTTCCTTTACATGCCCCTCTACCTCACAATCCATGTACCACAGGCCACTGTGACTCTCGGGTGTCGAGTTCGCAAATAGCTTTTCTAACTGCTTAGCCATTTCAGCAATTTGATCCTCAAAGAAAGGGTTAACACCAGTATATATGCTTCCAACATCCTCAACATGCAGGGAAGCCTCTAAGGCCTCACATGGGTCCATGAACATCTTGTGTAAAATTTCTCTTCTAAACAGTGTTATCAACCCTCCAACAAGCCATTGAGCATGTTGAGAAAGATGAATATCATAAGATAGTTTTGACAAGAGAGTTTTGGACCGTGCATCATATTCCCACACACTCTTTTTCATTCCTTGTTAGATCTCTTTTAAAGTACTAATTCTCTTCTTCTCAAACTCAGGGATATGGAATTCAGCTAAGAATTCATTCTACAGTGTGGTGTAATCTACCACTCTTTTATGGGGGTCGTACTTCCGATACCAACTATGCACATGCCCCTACAACATCATTTCAAAATGACTTGCCTTCTACTCTAGGGTTGTGATCCCCTTTGTGTACCATAGCACCTCACACTTTTGTACATGTTCTGTAACATCCTTAACACCCTTGTAATCTAATAGATGTAAGGAAATCTCAAAAAATACTTGCAGAGGTGGGTGAGGCCCTTGTCCACCTGATCCAGAACCTTGATTCCCTCCAATGTTTCCTCCACCACCAAATCCACTAGATCCACTAGATCCTATGCCTCATGATCCACTGGATCCACCTCCAGATCTGCTAGATCCACTAGGTCCTCCTCTTGTAGCTGGTAATGGGCCTGAAGTGGTCATACCTAGAGTTTTTGGCATCCCACTGAAATGCACATTGATGGTTTTAGATACTACTCTGCTACCATATATGTATCCCGTACCACTCCTAGATGAGATACCCAAACTGTGTGTACTTGTAATTTTCCCAAAAAATCCCTCCAAACACAAGAAGTTTTTGTGTGCCCATAGATGTCCCAAATGAGAAGTTATACCTCTTAGGTGCAGATCGATCACTTCCACCGATACCAACTGGGTTACCAATACTTGTTTCTCTATTTGGAAAATAAAGCACAAGGGTCGGTCACCAGTTGGGTTTAGATGCGCAACGATGACTCGACTTTCTTCATGCAACAAACACTCATCATAATTTGAAGGGGTTTCTCTCCCATGCTTGTAAATATGGGGTAGTACAGACTTCTCATATTCCATATCCTCTGTGTGAACCTCTATTCCTTCCCACAACATCTGCCTTCATAGATCCATCAATCTTATAGCCTTGCATTGTCTATCCAACTCCCTTTCACACACTTCATTATACTTGAGTCATAGTTATTCCCTCTCCTTTTTCTCCACAAGGTCTGCCATCTTCCTCCACCCTATCTTCTTCACCCAATGCTTAGAGAAACTTAGTTTTCCATAGGGAATTCCTCTAAACTTAGCATAATGATTAAGCTCTTCATAGCCAACGGGATAGCTCATAAAAATGATCCTCTAGGTTCTCTTAGGAACTCAAACTCAATAACATCTAGGAAATAATACATAGAAATATTGTATTCTAGGTTATAACTGGTGAGCACTCTTTTCCACCAATGATCAACAACATGTGTCCAAGTCAAATCAGCATCTTGCAGCTTCTGATATTCATCTTAGGTCCACATGCAAGATCTATAGTACCAGCTCAACCTAGATGCATATGTTGAGAGCCACTCATACAATTCTATATGAAAACAAAGAAATAAGGTCTCATACAACTCATGATATAGTTGTTCTTCTACCTATTTTCATACATCAAACTTAGGTCCAATACTAAATCTTTGAAAAAACTCATCCTCCATGCTTTTAAACCATGCTTTGACACTTTCCAAGGTCAAGCACTTTTTCATCATGCATCATTCTCATAAATTCGAAAAGAGGTCCTAGCAACGGAACCAAGATGTAGTCATTTTTATGTGCCCTCAAAACAACCTTCTAATCCCATGCACATCATCCTATCACCCAGTAGGCATTGGGAACTCACCCAAGGCACGTGTGGGCACTGAGTCCCTCCTTTATGTGATCATTACAAGAATATGTTTTAATTAGTAGCAGAGTAAATACAGAAAGGTAAATGATCATGCATACATTTTGAAAGCATAAGATGAGTTATTACACCAACATACTCATTCAGACAACAAGATAAGCATACAGATAGCAGATCTGATCCAGAACATAAATAAAAGGTACTAGAGTTTACACCCATGAACAATATATTTAGAATATACCCATATATTCATATTGACCATAACCTAGTAACTACATTACATTCACAAGCGTCATAACAAACCAGTATATCAAGAGAAACATGACTCATGTATCAAAGGCCCTAGTTATGCTTTCCATATTACATAAATTTTCACAAAACCATCCCTCTAGGCATGATGTCATTCCTACAATCCTCTAATGGTAACCCTAGCTCTTAGAACCTCCTATTATTTCAGCAAATCTTCACCTTTCATCTTATCTATGATGATCTTGAAGCTTCCCCTCACCGACCACTCTATTCCAAAATGGCGACGCTCTCTCCATAATGGTTGCACTTCTTCTTCTACCTGAGCATCTCTATAAATAGGTTTAACACCCACCACCATGCCTTTCTTTAGGAAATTATCACTTTTCAAGTGTTTATGTGGTCCTCCAATGGAGCATGCTTATTTTGATCTAAGATCTCCACTTTATACAATGATGTCTTTCGGGAATGTTCCATGCATGGAATATGTTTTCCTTGACCACCCAGTTGTTAGGCTAGCACCTTATCCACTCAGCATGCATAGTTGGGTCACATTTTTCCTTAAGTTCCTCTTAGAAAACTAAATATGGATAAGTCCTAAGATCCTTTTCTTTGTTATGCACATGCACCAAGGTTTCTACTAAACCCTTCTAAAAACCCTTTCTTGCACCTTTTTCCACACGTACACGCCTTTTATCACTTTTCCAATATTTTGAGGCCCAACATTTCATGGTTACCACGACCACAAAATCCCCCTCAGAAACCTCTCCCACACAATCCTTCATCTATGCATCATTCATAGTGACAACCATCGTCCTTGGAAATTCTTGCAAGTCCGGTCTAGTGCACACCAATTTCAATGACATCATGTATCTAGTCAATCATTCTACAATCATTGGTGTCATGTGTATTAGAGCTGAAAATATTACAATAGTAAGACACATTCTTATGGATCACGTGCTACAGTAGTGGGCACCTACTGACATCATGATCTCCATGGAAAATTTCACAGTCCACTATCATGGTGCGTACTGATCTTCTAGGGAAAATATCCTTTATATTCCCATCTACCTCATTGTCCATGTATGAAAGACCACTACGAGTTTTGTTGTAGAAATTTAAGCCTTAAGGGTAAGTGCATGAAGTTGATGGACAAATATAGGGTGATCCGTGGACATCATATTGCAAATAACAACATAATATCAACTTGTAGGGATTATTAGCGATACATACACTCAAAATTAGACAAAATTATATTAATATGAATTGTAGCATCCGGAATCTAGTTTCTAAAATACTAATTTTTGTAAAAAATGGACAAGATTAGCTATATTAAACACTCAAAATTCAATGACTTGGTATTTTTTTTAAAAAACACTGATAAGATTATAGTCCGTTTGCCCACAATTTGGATGACCAAAAATTGATATATATTTTTTTCTTTTGGTGAGAAGTTATATGCCACTATCTATCTTGGGATGGATTTTATTTTGTATTTTTTTGAGTAATATTTTATTTTTTATGATTTTTTCCGTGAAAGTGGTATGAAAACATAAAGAAAACAGAGCACTTTCCGTTTGCCCACCATAACTTCATCAAAAAATATTGAAATCAAATAAAAAAAATTTTGAACATGTATATAATTTCACCATGGTTGGGATGGTATAAGTTTTATCACATTCTGATAAATGAAACAAATTTTGCATTCTTAAACGTAGACATAAACATTCATAGGAAAAAGTGTCTTAAAGACCTACTATTAGTAAAAAATTATAAAATGATATTTATCCTCTTCTATTCACTTTAAAATCAATATTTCTACAAAGCTAATAGTCTCCCCTATGCAATGGTACCATTTTTATGACATAGTTTTTACTTTTTGGCATGGTTCAAGTCCGCGGAAGACTAAATTTGATGTTTTGTTGTTTTTAATGTAAAATTCAGGATTTGATGTCCACTTAATTGTCCCCAAACTTGGTGCACTTACCCTTAAGGAAAGTTCTAACACCAGTATCCACAATTTCGATAGTCTCATCACACAAGGCACCCTCGAAATCCACACATGATTATGTTAAAGTCTTGTGTGATATCACTCTCCTAAACATGGTTATCAATCCTCCAAAAAACAATTGAGCATGTAGAGATGGGTTAGTATTATAGGTTATCTTTGATAAGAGAGTCTTGAAACATGCATCATACTCCCACAAACTCTCTAAAATTCCTTGTTGGATATCCTTTAGAGATTTTATGTACTTATGTTCAAGCTCAGGGATATGAAATTCAGCCAAGAAGGCATTCCACAGCGTGGTGTAATACACTACTATCTGGTGGGGGTCGTACTTCATGTACCAACTATGCGTGTGCCCTTATAATGTTGTTATACACTGAATTTCATTTCACTTAGAGGTAGTGATCCCCTTCACACACCATAGCATCTCACACTTGTGAATATTCTCTGCAACATCTTTAACAACTTTGTATTGTGGTAGGTACAAAGATATCTTAAAAAGAACTTGCTTAGGAGGTTGAGGTCCTTGTCTACCTAACCCATAATCTTGATTCCCTCTGGTGTGACCTCCACCACCAGATCCACTAGATCTACCACTTCTTATCCCTCCTGACCCACCAAATCCTCCAAATACTCCAGATCCACCTCACATGGCAAGTAATGGGCCTGAATTGTTCGATTCTAGTGTTCCCAATGTCCCACTGAACTGTGTGCTAACATTTTGTGATATTGCACCACTACCAGATGTATGTCCCACACCACTCCCAAATGTGATACCCAAGCTTTGTGTACTCATACCTTGTCCAAACATCATCCTAGACATTATCTCTCCAAACACGGGGAATGATTTTACAACCATATATGTACCAAATGAGAAATTATATCTCCTAGGTGCAGATTGGTCACTCCTACCAATATCAATGGGGTTGGTAATACTTATATCTTGATTTAGCAGACTAAACATTAGGGGTTGGTCACCAAGTGGATTCATATGCACACTAATGACTCTCCTTTCTCCAAGAGAAGATATCTCATTAGAAGCTGAAGGGATATCTCTTCTACACTTACCAAGATGGGGTAGTACAGATTGCTCAAGCTCAATGTCCTTTGCACAAACCTCAATTCCTTCCCGCAACATTTTCCTCCACAAATCCATCACTCTTATAACCTCACATTATCTAGTAATCTCCCTTTCATGTGCTTTGCTATACTTTAGTCGTATCTCCTCTCTTTATTGTTAAGCCGCAATTCCTGCCATCTTCCTCCACCCTAGATTCCTTGCCCAATGCTCGGTAAAAGTTTAGTTGGCCATAGGAAATCCTTCTAAACTAAAGGTATCAATCAAGATCTTTAGAACTAAAGGGATATCTTGCAGAAATGATCCTCTAGGATCCCTCAAGAACTCAAAATCAGCAACCTCGGGACAAGAATACGTAGAAATAGCGTATTCCAGGGTATAACTAGTCAACAATCTTCTCCACCAATGATCAAAAACACACGTCTAGGTCAAATCAACATCCTCCATCCTTTCATATTCATCTTGGGTCCAAACACAAGATCTATAGTACCAGCTTGATCTAGATACATACGTAGAAATTCATTCATACAACTCTTCTAGAAATTAGTAAAAGAAGGTCTCATACATCTCTTGATACAAGTGTTCTTATACTCATTTGCCTGCATCAAACTTAGGTCTACTACTAAATCTCTGATAAAACTCATCTTCCATAATTTTAAAGCATGCCTTGACACTATCTAAGGTCAAGTTCTCTATCATCACACATCATTCTTAAGGCCACTATGAAATGAGTTCCCCATAATAGAACCAAAATTTAGTCTCCAACACCATAGCCTATTTCAGCAACCAATCATAGGCACATGGGAATAACATCTAGTCCTATCCTGGAAGCTCACCAAAGGCGTGCATAGCTTCTGAGCCCCTTTTTTATGTGATTTTTGTGATAATGTGTTTTATTAACATAGTGATACCACACAACCAGAAAATGAGTGCAATTATCCATAGTAGTTTAGATGTAATGCTATACTCCTAGGAGATATATTCCAAACACATATTTAACATGGTCATTTAAAAGTAGAGGTTATTATGAAGCAACATTGATGAACAAGTAACAACCATATGAAAAAAAATTTAAATAGCACATCAAGACTCATTTCTATAGCATTATAGAATCGCTTCATTATATATTGATGGTTCAATTATAGTATCCAAGATTACATTAAGAGGTTCCATCCATAGCAAAAATGTCTCTACATTTCATAGCTCTCTTATATAAATACCACATTCTTCTCCTATATATTTCTTTTTTCCTTTCTCCTTTCTTTTTTCTCCTCATCTTCTCCTAGGAATGATCCTCTATATCAAGCATGTTAACCAATTTTGGCCCCTTAGGGAAAAATTTGAAAACTTGGTCCTATTAGACCTTAGGACCAAAAAATACTCCCACAGAATAATTTCAGGGTAGTAGGAATAATTGATGTGTTTAGGGATTATTTTTAGTGTTCTGGGGAGATGTGTTATTCTTATAAGACATTTTCCATCTTCTAGATTTTAAGGATCTCAAGGAGTGTACACTATGCTCTATAGGGACCACATTTCCCCAACACAACCAAAATTGTTACAATTGGTGTGAAAATATTATCAGGTGTTCTACTCCATCTACATAATTCCCTAGAATTGAAAAAATGCTTAAAAGATTCAAAGGGTTGCTATAAATTTTTAAAAATGTGTCAAAATGGACTTAAAGGTAGTTTGAGAAAGTTGATCATCATCATAGAGTGGCTTGGAATTGTGTAATTTGTACCAAGTTTATATGGAGTCAAGTCCCATCGATCTATGTGGAGATGCAACTTGGTGCTTCACTCGACACAATGAAGCATGGATTAACTTGCTACTAGCATAAGTTTTCTAGAGCTTCATCAATGAGTTCATCTAGTTCACATGAAGGTTACATGGGCTCAAATAGGTGATATCGGTGCATAATTCTCTACGAGTTTGGTTATTCAATGTCAAATAGTCATGGAGGAAGTAGACAACATATAGCTTGGGGAGATTTTTGATCACAACAAGCTCAATGTCGAGCTCATCAGGACCAGAAGAAGTGTTTTGGGGAATTTAGCTCACATCAAATAGATTAATCTAACTTTTTAGTGACTTATATAATGGTCAATCTAGGCAAGCAAGTCACTCACTAAGGTGTCATGAAAAATGAAGAGTAGAGATGGAATATGCTCCGTTGATCTTGTGCAAGCTTATGAATGGATCGGTGAGCCAAGGTAAATATAGCTCAGGGACTCAAGCATAGAATGAGTGAATTGAAATGATTTTTGGCATTAGAGCTCAGTTCATCGAAAGGGCCAAGCTTAAGGTGGTCAGACTCAACAAGGTAGTTGAAGCATTGAAAAATGGCCTTAGAAATGAAGATCATCCAAGCTGTGTGGATTTGATTCTAGGTATTATGTTATAGAATGCTTGAGGGGCTCGATTTTGTCCCCTTCGGTCAACTTGGTTGAAACGTGTTGTGACGAGCTCGATACAGAAGCTTAAATCATGGGAAAATATATTATGCATAGTTCAAAGTCAGATATTGAGCTCAGTTTGGATCTAACGAGGATCATAGAGAAATGAGAAACCAAGCTCATTAATTTCACTCAGTCATTCAGAACATAGCTTTGAGGAGGAAATAAAATTTCTAGTGAGTTCAAAGTTTCATAGATTGAGCTAATGGAGCTCAAACATAGCTCAAGGAGTGGCATGGCTCGAATTCTCATGTTAGGAGCCTGAATCATCACTGAATAACCAAAGTGAGTGAGAGGAATGATATACCTTAGAGGCCAACATATGAATAGTTGAATTTGGGATCAAGCTCAAAGCTTTACAGATCTAAAAAATGATCTCATCCCAATAAAGATCCAAAATGAGTTGAAATAGCTCAGATCTATCTTGGACTGATGAGCTCTGATCATACAAGATGGTTGGTGGATCATTTTCATCGTACGAATCTAGTACAGGATATAACTTTCTCATCGACCTAGGAGGCCAAATGGTAGGTGCGTTGGTTTTAACTCAGGTTCAAGTCATTGATTCATCAGGAGAAGATCCCATGGGATCAGGCTATGATACATTAAGTTGTTTCAAACTGATCTCTCAGGTATGTCAAGTTAAGAAAATTATAGGAACCAAATTTCTATCGAGTGGCTCTAGAGTATCCAAGTTGGCTCATGCAAGAGATGACAATCCTAGGAAATGAGTTTTGAACAACCTGTTGTGACACAAATATTGAAGCATCAATAAATGATTGCCAAGTAATAATAGAGAGAACTCAGGATTACTGAGCTGAGTTATTTCATAGACTAAAGGAGTGCCTACAGGGTTTAATGGATTAAATCTCGGAGACACTGTAGTAAGAAGATTGATCAAGGATAAGTACGTGAAAACATGAGAGCCATTCAGGTAGAGCTCACTGAAATAATTAGAAAAGAGGAGGTGTGGAATCATGAGATTAAGCTATTGATAAGGAACCTAAAGTGAATACAAGCCCAAATTTGGTGTTGCAAGGTATAGCTGAGTATGGAGCATTCATGAGGCTTGACAAGTACATAGCTCAGAATACAAATAAGGAACGTTTACAAGTTTTAATTGGACTCATTATGGAATTCCGTTGCAAATTTGTTTGGGAAAATGACAAGATTGATAGTGAAAGAAATTTAGGGTTCAATTCGATTCACAGGAAACTCATAGCCATAGGAAGTATTGGAGCTCATAATTTGTATTAATTATCAGCATGTTGTTACAGAGGTAAGAAACTTGGTCATGGGAACACAGTGATTTTCATCAAGCTTAGAGCTCAAATTGAAAATCTGAGTTAGCTCAGAGAAAATGCAAAGATCGAAGATGAGTTGGAAGTGGCTTGGGTGAAGCTGGTTTGAGTGTAAGAACTCAGTGCAGGTGTGAGAATTCACACATTAAGAAGCTTGGAACGAGCTGAAGAAAGATGATAACCGAGCTTGGTTAGCACAAAGGAAACTTTTGGAGTTTGTTTCGGAGATAGCCCTTTCAGGATTTCAAATTTTTAGGGATAAAAAATAGCAAGCGAGTTGGATACTTCCAAAGCTTGAAAGTCCAAAACTCTAAAATTTGGAGTTTTAGGTTTTCAAGATTCAGAGGTTTTAAGCATTGGGAGCCCTACGTGGTTGGGAAGATTTTGGTTTCCGAAACCTAAAGAGATGGGCTCGAGAAGACTCTGAAGTTTGAGGAATATGTTACATGAGTTGAATTCCAAATCATTATCTGACTCAGATGAAAGTATTTAACATATGAATTGGTCAATTTGTGGTGCTGAGATTAATGTGAGCATGTTTTATAGGTTCAACCATATGTAAATATTGAGATGAGTTATCGGCCAAGTCACCAGGTCAACTCTGAGTTAGAGGAGAATTCAATGCAAAACAATAGGGTTGATAACATGTCCAAGTATCCAATAACTTCAGAGGTTAAAACGAATTTTAAAAAGGGGTATGCCATTGTTTAAACATGATATTTTCTATGTAGATTGGTCAATATTGAATAGCTCACCAAATTTTAATGCAAGGTGGTTAACTGAATAAATATGACACCACCACTACAATATAAAATCAGTGACTATTTAAAGTGGAGTTCTCCAAAGAATTTGGTGAGCCATTAACCAAGACACTTAACTAAGCACTAAATCCCTTGAATGCAACCTTCAATCATGTGGACCCCATAGAACTTCATGATGTTTTTCAAAATTTATTAACATAATATTTTTAAGGAAGGAAATTTAAATATTTGAATTTATGAAATCATTATGAGTAATTATCAAGAGTTGATGGAGGAAAATACTCGAGATACCCTATAAGTAATTTTTTCTCAGTAGACCACAACTTCCTCCATGGTTGCCAGTTTTTTACAAAATTATAGTCGTTGGAATCGAGAGAAAGAACACAATGAAATCACCAGAAGATGATTTTTTGAAATTTTTTCTTTCGAAAATTATAGGTTTTCCTCATTCCTTGAGTGGTTCCTCAAAAGGTGGAGCTGCAATTAATGAGGCAAACATGGCCATCAATAGTGATGAATTGTTTCCTACATTATGGCCTAGATTCTATGGTTTCTCCCTATTTCTCTCAACAACTCAGAGTTTTCTATAAATGAAAAATGGGTTCTTATTCCAAAGAGTTAGAAAAATTCCAAGCTTCCTCTCTCTTCATCAAATGAGCTATTGTGAATTTGTACACTCTCAATCCTTTCTTATCGAATTGTAAATGGCATCTTATGCCTCTTCCCTAATGTAATGATGCACTCTGCAAGTGCTTGCACTAATGGAAATTATGTTTTGTGATCAGTTATATGTCCTTTCATGATTTTGTTGCTTCTATTTTCCTCTCTCATGTTTGTAGGTGAATTGTGCAACTAGGGTTTCTTTTGCAAGTTTTGGAGGTCATTGTGCTTATCAAGGAGTGAAGTACTATATGTGAATTTGGTTTGTAATGCATGTTCATTATTCCTCATGATCATATATCTTCATTGGAAAGCCATAATTTTGTCTAATGCAACCCTTTATTGGTGCATCACCACTTCTAGTATAGGTTTTATTTACTTTCAAATCTTTGTTCCTAATCCCTTGAAATGTTAGCATAGGTCTAGTTAGCCATTTATCTTTCATTAGTAGTGTAGTTCTTATTTTAGGAAGAGGATATCGGCATTCTTCGGAGGTTCACCTCAAGCCCGAGTCACACAGCTTGAGAGGTGATCCCATGTTACCTAATCATACCAAAATTTGTGTTCAGCTTCAGGCCATTTGAGGGGTCCAATTATTTGGTGATAGCCATTTTTGGCATGCCCAATGGGAAAGTAAGTGAAATTTCTACATTTCATAGGTATCCCATTATAATATAAGATTCATATATTTCACAGGTGTGTGTAGTTGTGTTCAATTCATTTCATTTAGTTGTTGTGCTATTAGTGAAATTTTAGCCTTAGGAGGTATACCCAAGCATAACTAGAAACTCCATTGGTCAAAGTACCCCACTCTCTATATTACAAACCTTCAATTTTACCCATTTCCATCTATTTTCCTTCAACATCTTTCCATTTTTATCCCATTCATGAAGTTGTGTAATCATGTCTTCATTTCCAAAGTTGAGTTCCCACTTGTACCACCAACAACACTTTCTATATTAAAGTTATTTTAACCTACCTCCAGCTCTATTTTATGATGAGAATCAACAACATGCATATCTCTCCAAGCAAAGTCATGATCAGTTTGGTTTTTTACCTAACTATGCATCTTTCCAAGAGCAAGGATATGTAGATTTTAGAGGCTGTCACATATGTGAAAATGTTAAGTTGCAGCTTAAGTTTTAAATAATGGAGGCATGCATGGTACAATCTAGAGTCACAGCTCAAATAAAGTCATTCAATATTTTCTTTAAGGTATATTGTCCATGGGTTGGCCCTATGTCAAGTTTTTACAGATTATAGGAAAAGATTTCTTTTATGACTAAAATGTTGCCTCAACTTGAAGGTTGGATTGAAGAGATAGAGGCTCCTGAGTTTGATGCAAGGAATCCTTTTCAATGGGTAAGTCTTACACCACCACCTCAGAGTCCTCTTTCCAATTCCCAACCAATTTCATTTCAGTATAAACCTCAAATTCCATTTTTTTCACGAGCTTCCCATGCAGAGAATTCCATTCCTTCACTTCCTATCTTTCCATCCCATCATGAATCTTTCATTCCTTTCCCTTCCAAAGTTCCTTATTTTTTGCAAATGCCACCAAGACAAGAATTTTCACCTCTTCTATTATCTCAAACAACGAGGGAAGTCATTGAATCCCAACCCACCCCTCCTCTTATAGTTCCAAATCTATTTTGGGAAGAACATGATTATACTGAAGATGAAAATAAGGATGTTAAGGAGGTTAATAAGGATGATATTTAAAAAAATATGGAGTGGGATGTAAGATTGAATGAAAAGAAAATTTCCCTCCTAACTTAGCCTCAATCCAAGGTTGAGATTCAAGAGCATTTGAAGGAAACTAAATTTTCCCAAGAAAAATTACAAGAGGATGATGAACATTAGTCTATGTGTTCATAATTTAGTGTACATGTAGACACTATGTTTGAGGAAACTACTAATTCCCCACAAGTTGCAAAATTAGCTCCAAATTTTTCAGGAAAAAATCATGTGCAAGTTAAAGAAGAAAGACTCTCAAGTGTGCAAGCTATTTCCAATGATTGCAATGATCTTAATTGCCATGCATGTCAATAAATTGCAGCACTTTTGGAAGGTGGTAATATCTTTCTAAGGTCATGATCTGATGTTATAATCAGCCAAAAAAAGTTTCATGAGACTAAGGTAGATTCAGAGATTGAGAATGCGGATGAGATCATGCAGAGATTTCCAAATCCTTTTCCTTCTCTATCTTCTAAAAAATATGATTTTTTAAAGGAATTTGATCTTGCTAATTTCATGTTTGAGAATGAAAAATATCAAGGTGAAGGAGGTTCTAGTTTGGAGGATACTTAGATCGGGGAGGAACCTTTGATATAGTTAGAGGATGAAGAAGTAGATTATCTATCAGATGTGGAAGAATGTTTCGATGGATAGGAACCTATAGAACTTAATAATCTTATTATTACATCACATATTTTCCAGCATAAAGTACCGAGTACTATAGAGGGACATGCTCAAGAAAGACTTATTACTCATAATCCTCCTTTGGAATTAGAATTGGAGGAATCGAGTCTTCTACATCCCTCATCATAGGTAAAGGAGAAATAAATAGGATAAGCTACGAGTGATCTAGAACGATTGAATGAAGATTGCATCATGGAGAGGTTTCTGTTTTCAGTTACGGAACCTATTGTGTTCAACGAGTCTACGATGGACGAAAGTATTCTTGAATATTTTTCTTCCCATAACAATCTTCAAAATCTACAAATTTGAGGGTTTGAATTTTTAAATTCCATGTCGAACGAGGGAGATGTCACTACAATACCACTCGTCCAGGTGAAAGATAAGTTGTTTGTAAATGGGCAACAAGAGGAAAATCAGGTCGTGAATAACCATCTTTTTCAAGGACGTCTTCAACAAGAATTTCTTGATAAATTTGAATTTCAAAGCATCATGAATATTCAACAGGTTAGACCATGTCCCATAAGGTATTTAGCTTCTTTGGAGATAAAAGAGAGGTTGCAGCCGGTTGATCAAATTCATTTTAGGATGTGAGGATGAGTTTCACAACTCTAAAGAATCAATTGCTATGCCTCTACAAGACAAATACAAAGCAACTAAAAGAGGCATATTTTCTCTTTCCAGTTGATTCTTTGGTGGACTAGGTGAAGAATTGGTCTCGCTTCAGTTTTTCACTTTTAGTTTCAGCCATGTCCATTGCCACATCATCTACATGGCTGCACATTCTAAGGACAGGAAGTTATTTTGCACAACCAGTTGGAGGGTTTGTTTAGTTCACTTGTGCTTCCAATTAGTGTAGGGTAGTAATAGGTTTTATTTTAGCAGAATAAGTGCATTGCACACCCTGCATGTTTTAATTGGGGCATGTATGGTTTTTAGCTTCAGTGTGTTTTATTTTCTATTGTCTCTCTTGTGTTCTTTTGCACATTGTTTCATCATTGGATTTTTTTCAAGGAAGAGAAAGTTCAAGGTTTCAGAGAAAGTTTCAAGATATCCTCAATTTCTCAATTACTTCATTCAAAGTTCTGTAGTATTCTCTAGACACCAAGTGTTCATCAAATTCAGTATACTTCATGCTTAGCATTCTAGGGAGGTCCAAGATTAGCAATTTTCAAGGGGATTTAGGATGGGTTCATTTATTATCCTTCATTCTATAGCATTCATTCCAATTTTGGGATGTAGGATGTAGTAATGTTTAGTTAACTTGGGAACGTTAAACTCATTATTCATGATCAATTTTGGGAATAATCATTATGATTCCATGCCCAATGGATATACAAGACTATTACACTATTGCTTAGTAGTCAAGCATCCATTAGAGGTCATCAAAAATGTTATCCAATTTTGGCCCCTTAGGGAAAAATTAGACAACAGGGTCCTATTGGACCTTAGAACCAAAAAAGACTCTCACGAAAGAATTTTGGGGTAGTAGGCATAATTTATGTGTTTAGGGAGTACTTTTTAGTGTTCTAGGGAGATGTGTTATTCTTATAATAAATTTTTCATCTTCTAGATTTTGAAGAGCTCAGGGAGAGTACAATAGGCTCTGTAGGGACAATATTTAACCAACATAACCAAAATTCTTACAATTAGTGTGAAAAGATTATCAGGTGTTCTACTCCATCTACATAATGCCCTAGAATTGACAAAATCCTTAAAAGATTCAAAGGGTTATTGCAAATTTTTAAAATGTGTCAAAATGGACTTAAAGATAGTTTGAGCTAGTTGATCATCATCACAAAGTGGTTTGGCATTGTGTAATTTGTACTAGGTTATGATGGAGTCAAGTACCATCGAGCTAGGTGGAG
The DNA here is from genome assembly GCA_019776745.2 of Taxus chinensis. Lineage (NCBI taxonomy): Eukaryota > Viridiplantae > Streptophyta > Pinopsida > Cupressales > Taxaceae > Taxus > Taxus chinensis. Next base: position 481,967,687 of record CM034154.1, on the reverse strand, counting down.
ATACAACTTGGTGCTTCAGTCGACACAATGAAGTATGGATTAACTCATGGCTTGCACAAGTTTTCTAAAGCTTCATTAATGACTTCATCAAATAGTTCACAAGAAGGTTACATGGGAACAAATAGGTGATCTCGGTGCATAATTTGCTAGGAGTTTGGTAATTCAATAGAAAATGGTCATGGAGGAACTCAAAAAAAATAGCCTAGGGAGAATTTTGATCATAGTGAGCTCGATGTTGAGGTCATCAAGATGAGTAGAATTATTTGGGGGTATTTAACATGCATCAAAAATATTAATCTAACTTTTTGGTGACTTTTATAATGCTCAAGCTAGGCCAGCAAGTCACTCGCTAGGGTGTCATGAAAATTGAAGAGCGAATATGTAATATGATCTGTTGATCTTACGTAAGCTTATGAATGGCTCGGTGAGCCAAGGTAAATATAGATTAGGGAATCAAGCATAGAATGAGTGAATTGAAGTGATTGTTAGGGTTAGAGCTCAGTGCATAGTAGGGGCTAGGATTAAGGCGGTCAGACTCAGCAAGGTAGTCAAAGTAATTAAAAATGGCCTTAGAGATGAAGATCATTCGAGGTGTGTGCATTTGATGCTAGGCACTACATTGTAGAAGGGTTGAGTGGTTCGATTTTTTCTCCTTAAACTGGCTTGATCGAAACGTGTCATGATAAGCTTGACACAAAATCCCAAATCATGAGAAACTAGATGATGTACAGTTTAAATTTGAGTATCAAGCTTATTTTGGATCTATCAAGGATCACAGAGAAATGAAAAACCAAGCTCATTAAGTTCTCTCAGTCATACAGAACATATCTCGGAGAAGAAAATAAAAGTGTCGGTGACTTCAGAGTTTCATATATTGATATAATGGAGCTTAAACACAACTAAAGGAGTGGCATGGCTTGAATTCTCATGTTAGGATCTTGACTCAACACTGAATGACTAAAGCAAGTGAGAGGAATGATATATCTCAGAGACAAGCATATGAATAGTTAAGTTTGGGATCAAGCTCAGAGCTCGGAAGATCTAAAAAGGATCTCACCCTAGGAAAGAGCCAAAATGAGTTGAAATAGCTTGGATCGATCTTGGACTAAAGAGCTTTGATTGTACAATATTCTTAGTGGATTGTTTTCACCATACACAGTCGGTGCAAGATCTAACTCACCCATCAATCTAGGAGGTCAAATGGTAGGTGCATTGGTTTGAACTCAACATCGAGTCATTAGGAGAAGAGCCCATGGGATTGGGCCATGATACAATGAGTTATTACTTCAAAATGAGCTCTCAGGTATGCCGAGTTAAGCAACTCATAGGAACTAACTTTCCATCGAGTGGATATGGAGTATCCAAGTTGGCTCATGCAGGAGAGGTTGATCCTAGGAAATGAGTTGTGAACAACCTATTTCAACATGGAGGTTGAAGCATCAATAATTGATTGATAGGTAATAATAAAGAGAACTCAGGCTTACTAAGACGAGTCAATTTAAATAAAAAAGGAGTTCCTCCTAGGTTTAATGGATTAAATATTAGTGACACTACAGTAAGAATCTCAATCAAGGCTAGGTACATGCAAACATGGGAGTTTTTTAGGTAGATCTTGCCGAGAAAATAAGAAAAAAGGAGGTATGAACTTGTGAGACCAAGCTATGGTCAAGGAACCCAAAGTGAGTACGAGACCAAATTCAGTGTTATAGTGTATAGATGAGTACGGAGCATTCGTGAGGCTTGATAAGTAACATAGCTCAAAATACAAATAAGGAACGTTTGTGAGTTTTAATTGGACTCACCATGGAATTCTGTCAAAGAGGTGTTCAGGAAAATGAAAATCTCGATAGTGAAAGAAATTTAGGGCTCAGATCAATTCAGAGGAAAATCATAGCCATAGGAAGTATTAGAGCTCACAAGTTGTATTGATGCTCAGCATGTTGTTATAGAGGTAATCAACTTGGTCTTGCAAACACAGAGAATAACATGAAGCTTACATATCATATTGAAAATCTGAGTTAGCTCAGAGAAAATGCAAAGATCAATGATGAGTTAGAAGTGGCTCGGGAGGAGTTGGTTTTAGCATAAGGACTCGGTGTAGGTGTGAGAAGTCACACATGATGAAGCTTGCAATAAGATGAAGAAAGATGATATCCGAGCTCATTCAACACAAAGGAAACTTTCAAAGTTTGTTTCGGAGATAGCCCTTTTGGAATTTTAAAGTTTGTGGGATCAAAAATAGTAATCGATTTGGATACTTCTGAATCCCAAAATTTCAAAACTCTTAAATTCATAATTTTGAGTTTTTAGGATCAAGAGGTTTTAGGCATTGGGAGCCTTGCATGGTTGGGAAGCTTTTAAGTTCCAAAACCCAAATAGATGGGCTCGAGCAGACTCCAAAGTCTAAGGAATATAATGCATGAGTTGAATTCCAAATCATTATCCGACTCAGAGGCAAGTAGTTAACGTATGAATCAGTCAATTTGTGGTGCTAAGATTAATGTGAGCATGTTTTACGGGTCCAAATATATGCAAAGAGTGATCCGAGTTATCAGCCAAGTCACCAAGTCAACTCCGAGTTAGAGGAGAATTTAATGCAAAATGGAAGGGTTGATAACATGTCCAAGTATTCAATAACTTTGGAGGTTAAAATGAGTTTTAAAAGGAGTCTGTCATTGTTTAAACATGAAATTTTCCATGTAGATTGGTCAATATTGAATAGCTTGTCAAAACTTTGAAGCAAGGCAGTTAACCGAATAAATATGATACCACCACTACAATGTAAAATCAGTGACTATTTAAAGTGGAGTTCTCCAAAGAATTTTGTAATCCATTAACCAAGACACTTAACTAAGCACTAAACCCCTCTAATGCAACCTTCAACCAAGTGGACCCCATAGAACTTCATGATGCTTTTCAAAATTTATTAACATAATATTTTTAATGAATATAATTTAAATACTTGAATTTATGAAATCATTATGAGGAATTATCAAGAGTTGATGGTGGACAATTCTCGGGATACCCTAAAAGTAATTTTTTCTCAGAAGACCACAACCTCCTCCCTAGTTGCCAATTTTTAACAAAATTGTAGTCATTGGAATCGAGATAATGCGAGCTACGTAATGGAATCACTAGAAGATGATTTTTTAGAATTTTTTCTCTCAAAAATTACAAGTTTTACTCGTTCCTTGAGTGGTGCCTTGAAAGGTGGAGATTTAAGTAATGAGGAAAACATGGCCAACAACATTGATGAATTTTTTCCTACATTCTGGCCTAGATTCTAGGGTTTCTATCTCTTTCTATAAATAACTTAGAGTTTTCTATAAATGTAAAAGGGGTTCCTATTCCAAAGAGTTTGAAACTTTCCAAGATTCCTCTCTCTTCACCAGTTGAGTTATGAATTTGTAGGATCTCAATCCTTTCTTCTTGAATTGTAAATGGAAACATATGCCTCTTCCCTAATGTAATGATGTACTATGCAAGTGCTTGAAGAAATGAAAATTATGTTTTGTGATCAATTATATGTCCTTTCATGATTTTTTTACTTCTATTTTCTTCTCTCATGTTTGCAACTGAATTGAGCAACCAGGGTTTCTTTTGTAAGTTTTGGAGTTCATTATGCTTATCAAGGAGTGAAGTACTATATATTAATTGGGTTTGTAATACATTTTTGTTCTTCCTCATGATCATATCTCTTCATTGGCAAGCCATAATTTTGTCTAGCACAACCCTTTCTTGGTGTATCACCACTTCTAGCATAGGTTTTATTTCCTTGCAAATCTCTCTCCCTAATCCCTTGAAATGTTAGCATAGGTCTAGTTAGCCATTTATATTGCATTAGGATTAGTTTAGTAATTAGTTTAGGAAGAGGAATATGGCCTTCTCTAGAGGATCACCTTGAGCCCAAGTCCCACATCTTGAGAGGTGATCCCATGTTACCCAATTACACTAAATGTCATGTTCACCTTCAGGCCATTTAGGGGGTGTAGTGATAATGCGAAAACAAAGCATTCAAAGCAATATTCTCCTAACCATTCATCATCATCCCTTAAGGCCTATTGGAATCTTCTCTCATTTTTTCTACCACTACCTTAGAACTTGTCAGGTATCACCATGTGTTTCCTTCAAATGAGTGTATTTTAGCATGCTCAGGCTAGCTAATCCTTAACAACCTCGACCCCTTAACCTTCCATGATAATCGTAATGATTCCTTAGAATATCCCTTTCCTAGACTGCAAGTCTTCATAGCTTATCCATATCTATATCTGGTCACTTTTTTGTTTCCTCCTTATGTGTGCCTTTTCTACTTTAACCAAAAATTTATTAAGTCCTAACTCCAATCTGTCCTAGTGCAACCCTTCGCTCTCCTCTGAAGACTACTTTTTCACATGCATTCGCGCCCTATCGCCGCACACCACAAGGCTCACACCCTAGGAACTTTGTTACTTTTTAAGGGTCTAACAGACCCAGATGGGGATGAGGCTTGAGAAAAGTAATAAGGGTTATCTATGATTTGAATTTGTTGGTTTTAAAAAGCTTTGAAAGCGGAATAAAAAAACCTCTTACCTTACTCAACCTAATATATCTTCTTTCACCTAGCTCTAGGAAAATTTTACGATGGCAATATAAAAGGACACTGCAAAATGTGAAAAATCACGTCCAGGAATCAACAATGTGCTTCTCGGTAATGGACTTTCATCAACTCCAATTTTTCTATTTTTTAAATTTTGTAGATATTTAATATTTTTGTATTTTTAGACCTTGCGGCCATATTTTGGGTGCAAATTCTGCTAAATATTTCCCATGGTGGGTGCCAAAAACTATTGAGGAGAAAATTTGTCAAGGACAAATTGGTGGATTTCTTGCCAATTCTCTAGGAATCTAAGTACCTCTACTTAACCGATGCAGCTGTTGTATAAGCATGTGCGAGTACCTAGGTGGATTTTCATGGTGGCATTTTGGTCGGGGATCCTACAAGGGTACTCCACTGAATTTGCTGCAAAATCTTGTAGATATGTACAAGGGAGGAATTTTCTAGGAGAGAGGGGAAGGGAGTGAGAATGTTTAGACAAGGTAAACTAATGTTGCAAGTAGAAAATAATATACTTATATACATGAGTTAGAAGTTTCATCACATGCACTTAGAATTAAGAAGAACCAAATCTACATAACAACAAAAATGCCAAATAACATTTAATGAGCACAAAGTATCACTAAACTCCTCAGTCAAAAAAGGCTAAAATTCCTTCTTCTTGTATTGATGCTCAAGCAGAAATTGTACATAGCATAAGAATGGAAGACATTTTAGAATAGGAAAAAATGGAAGAATTTTTTTTTACTACCTCTTTGTTCTCTTCATAAGGATATCTCTCTCATGAATTCACAAAAAATAGCTTATAATTCTAAGAAGATATAAGAAGACCCTCAAATGAGGAGATCATTACAATTTATAAAATATACCTGACTCCTCATCTTCTTGAAGACCTTTCACATGCTTCATTTTTTACTTTAGACCATTCATATTCCTACTCAAATATTAAGTCCCTTTTATAAAAACAAGGTGACTTAAATTTTACATAATGTTTCTAAAGTTACTTAACGACATCAAAAAATTTAAACCCCAACACTACATTAGAACATTGAAGAGAGATAATGTTGGGGGGAGAAGAGAGAGAGAGAGAGAGAGAGAGAGAGAGAGAGAGAGAGAGAAAGAGAGAGAGAAAGAGAGAGAAAGAGGAGATGTCATTCCTAATGAATGTTTTTGGTCCTCGTCGATGGAAAGCTACAAATACAGTGAAACTCTGAATCTTTGAACTCCTTGCACCTTATGAAAATATTTCACATTGGCCCACAACCACTTTAGATTGAGTGTTACAAAATGTTGTTGAATGTTTCTTCCAATGACCACAACTTTCACCCTATGTATGATATACTTGTGACCCAAACCATGTAAAGAGTGTAGAAAGACACTGTCAGGGTCTCTCGAGATGAGTTCTGAAAGATCCATGAAAGATGCCAAAGATGCTTCTTATGAAAATGTTACAAACTAATTAAAAATATAGTACATTAGGAGATGGCGATTGAATCTTAGTGAAGGAAATATTTAGTGGCAACACCCATTTTATAAACTTGAGTCTCATCGTCTCTTGACACTTACTATTTCTTGAAAAAACAACTGACTATTTTTAGTAAGTGTGAAAATTATTCTATAGTCTCTAACTATAGCTACCAATTTGAATATTCATCACTCATAATGATCCCTTTTAAGGAATTCACCCTCTAGAATGACTTACTATTTTTAGTAAGCATGAAAATTTTACTCTTTCGAACCTTGACTAGATATGAAAATTTGAAATCTTTCTTCTCCCTATGTTCCTCTCACCTTCTAAACCATTTCTCTATTTTTAGCAGGTGCTCGTGAGACCGCTTACTATTTTTAGTAAGTGTCAATTATGGACCAAGATGATCATTTCGATGATTTTTGCCTACGACACTACTTTTGTGTTCACCACCTCTTTCGGAGCTTCTTCACTTGGCAACTTACCTGAAATAGAAGTCTCCCATGTAGAAGACCTAATATTTTTAGAAAGTGGGCTTCTGGTGGTCCTATCATGGTGAAACAAACTTTTATGATATTTATTTTTTCCTAATATTTCCCCTATGAAATATTGGACTTACCCGATTAGTGGTTTAGGAGATTTTAAAGTTTCAAAAATTTGACCTAGCGGTACCTCTAAACACGGAAGCCATTAATGGACTTGGAAGTTGTAGGTCTATTTTTCTTCTCTATTCATGAAAAAAAAAAAAAATTGTTGTGGGTTTTTTCTTCTTATTCCACCGGTGAAATTTCTCTTCAAACCGACTGCTAGTTTGATGGTAAATCAAGTTTTTTCCTTTGTAGAGTCAGAAGGGAGGTTTCTTTGTTGTGAGTGATTCATGTTACAACTAGGGGATTTTAATTTGATGTTTTAATGGCCTTCAATATCAAAGTACATAATAGAAAATTGTTCTTCATTTCGTGCTCTAGTTAGAAAGATATGTTCAGATCTTTGTCCTATGAAAATGGAGGTTTCTAGGTGAATTTCTTCATTCTTCTCCTTTTTAACTTCTATCCTTTGAATATGTTGATCAATATTTATTTTGGGACCTATGTATATTCATGGAGTGGGAGTTTTTTCTACCATTGCAGATCTGGTTTGGAGTAACAATGGTGGACTGAGGTGTTCTCTATAACTTTCTTCTGGTAATGGAGAAACAATAAGAAGCAGTAAAAAGTGAAAAAGGAGATAGAAATTTTCAAAATTTGGAGTTTGATTTGGGAAAAAATTTGTGTCCCTGATGTTCCTTAAGAATTAAGAGATGAAAGGAACATCAATTTTCATGTCGCACCTCCATGTGACACTTGGTAGAAATCCAATGACTAAGAACTTTGGCCAAAAGCTTGCTGGAAGCACCTGGGGGCTAGAAAATGGCCTCATGAGGAACCAGGAGGTGTTCCTTGGGCTAGGAGAATTTTCATGTCCCCTATGTCCCTTAATCATTTAGGGACATGAGAGACATAAATCTTCACATCGTATCTCATCGTGACACTTGGTGAAGATATGATGGTTGTCCATTTGTCTCCACTAGCTCCTTAGGGCTGAGAAATTACACCAGAGGGGGTCACATAGATGATCTGAAAGCTTCTTGGGGCTGGGTAAATTTTTATTTCCCTCAACACAAAGGTACATGATGGTCATAAATTTTCATGGTCTGCCTTGTGTTGACACTTGTTGCGATCTAGATAGTAAGGGATGAGCTTCAGGTAAGCAGCTGGGGGCTGAACTGGTGATCCGAGAGGTTTCATGTGTGACTAGAGGAATTATTGGGGTTGGGCATATTTTATCATCCCTTATGTCCCTTATCTTAAGGGGTGAAAGGGACACAAAAATTTTCCAGTCTCCTGGAGTTGACACGTGTCTTCACTGAAGATTGACTAACTGCCAAACTAGTACCTTGAGGGAAACTTCAAACGATTATATCTCAAGCTCCCGATGGAAGTTTTTAGAAAAAAATTATATTAAATTTACTAAAAAATGTCCCTATTAATCCAATGGTGGGGGTATCCGATCTTTATTCCTCCATTTAATCCCTTAAAAAAGTGGATTTTTTATCTAGCTCCCTAGTTATCCATGGGAAAAACCAATTATAAACCTATTACTCCAAAGTGTTGTGAAAAAAATGATTTCACCATATTTTATAGATTTTAATTCCCTTGCCTAATATGTATTGTTTGGCTCCCAACTCCATCCACAGCTCCTAGAATCACCTCCCGAAGATCAATAGATTTTTTTTCCCTGTGCATTATTTAGGCCTAAGAACCTATTTTTTGATCAAACTACCCCAACTCTTCCACATATTTCCTAAATCTTCCAAAATCACTTTCATGATGTTTCAAGACCTTCAATTCACCTCCATGTGAGATTTTTATCCTTCTTTCTTCTCCATGGGTTTTTTCTCGCCCTCAGAAGACCAGTGATAGCCCTTCTCACAACTGCCTGAAATTTGAATTTTCCAAGAACTCTTAAAATCACCTAGGGGATTGAATTGAATTTCCTAAATCACCTAAGGGACTAAGTTAACATCAACTGGGAGGTCACTGGACTAAATGGGTAGACCTGGGATTCCTCGGAAGGGAAAAGCTTGAAAATTTTGGCATAGGGGTATAGTTTTCATGCTAAAAAATTGTCAATTTTCCTATTGCACATTTACATAACAACAAAGTTGTTTCTCATAAGCTCTTATATTGATGGTTCTATAGGGTTTGATTGTTTAATTAGAAGCTAGTAGGTGTTATCTTTGTTATTTAGCATGGAAAAATTCTATATGATCACTTTTGGCACACCCCATGGGACGGATCCATAGTCTCTTACAATATAATTTCAAGTTTTTGCTAGTTTATCTCAAGTTTTTGCTAACCCATATTATGCAGATGTGAAATAGTTTGAATTCCTAATCTTATTTTACTAACTTTACATGTGCTAAGTCTCTTTTACAGGTTTAATTATGATGGGTTGTCATTAATTTTGTGCTAAATGAGGAAAAAATTTACCTTTTTGAGGTTACTTGTGTCATCCTACCATATTTTTGATATCATTCTAGGTACATATGTAAGTATTAGGTTGGGTTGTGCAAACATCATTAGGTCCATGTATACATTGAGTGGGGCATGCATACGCTTATAGATCTAATCATGTGTCTTCTTTGTCACACAAGTGCATCTCTTTTCACGCACACGTCATGTTGCTAGTTTGTGATGAGTGCATTGTTTGGCTCATTAATATCATTTCTTCATATCGGAAATATTCTTGGTGATGTGACTTATTTGTATATGGGGATGTTTTGTGTAGTCATGTCTTAGTAGGTTAATGCATTTTCCCTTGTTATTATTTATGAAAACCATTTATCACATGACTACACAAATGGTTTTTTTCCCTTGTTATTATTTATGAAAACCATTTATCACATGCCGAGGAAAATAACCATAAGATCCATTACTTTATTCTATCTACTATGGGTGTTAATGGAGTTCATAAAGGAAACCAGTAGTTCTCTCAGACCTCGATTTAAACCAACCAACTTGGATGCATAGGGCACAGGATAACCAAGGGAGATTTATAGCATGTAATATTCAACAAATCTCTTTAGACACTTCACAACAGAGAAACACTGAGAATGATGCAAATTCCAATTCAACGCCTAGAACCTTTTCTAAGTATTCTTTATCCTCTTCACATCGTTCTGTAATGGGGGATCTTGGGAATGCTGAAGACCAACCTTTAGGACAAACATTCACATACCCCATTGTCCTTGATGTAGATGAGGATGCACCCATGAAAAATATCTCACCATCCATCCTACCCCTCTTTCAAGGAATGACCAAAGAAGACCCTGATCAGTTTCTGTTTGAATTTAAAATCCTGTGTTAGACATATGACTACCGAACTGACAATCAAAAACTCAAACTATTTCCCTCCACTCTCAAAGATTCTACAATGAGATGGTTTATGGGGTTACCATCTAACTCCATTAATTCCTAGGAAGCCATGGAGACAACATTCCTAGATAAATACCAATACTATTGTAGAGGAAGGGATAGGAAGGAAGAGTTCTTCCAAATATAGCAAAAGGAAGATGAGAATCTAGAGGATTATCTGGACAGATTCCTCTTTCTCCATAAACACAGTGGGTATGAGTTACATGCAGACATCACTAAAATGGTCTTTCTGAAAGGACTGGATGAAGAAACCAAGGACTCTCTTCATCTCATGGGAGGTGGAGACATGCATAAGCTCACCATGGAATAAATTACTGAGCTATGTAGAATATATACTAGAACACGGGGAGGAATACGAAGGAAACAAACATCCAAGTCTTTGGGTACCTATGAACTTCTAGAAGAAATGGCCAACATGAAAACAGACATTATGCTGCAATTAACATCCACCATAGATGGACTCAAGGCAAAAGCAACCCCTGCTAAAGAACCATTGGACATATATTTCCCTAAGTGTCGGAAGAGGAACCCCTTGAGATAATGTCCTTTGGATGTCATAGATATGTGCTTAATTTGTGAAGTTACTGACCATGACACTAAGCATTACACACTTCTACCACATTTGAAGGGAGGTTTGAATGCCATCTCTCAAACAAGTGCTGAATTAAATTTTTTTCCAAAGACCAAACAATCAAGGTGGGTTCCCATCTAGACCAACTCAGAATACTTGGAGAATGCCATGGCCAAATCAGGCCTCTCAGTCTTCTTGGGGATAGCCTGAGTGAGAAAACTCAAATTGGATGACTTATCCATATCCACCACCTTGGAAAAATCCCTACACTTAGCCGGGTTGGGCTCCACCTGCAGATAATCCTTGGCACAATCAGTAGTGGGGTCCTCAACAAAATTTGAGCCAAAATCAATCCTGGGCACCACCACAAAATGGCAATCAACAATGTTGGTTCCAGCAGCCACAACAAGCTTTAATGCCTCCACCTCAAGCCTACCAAAATCAAGGACAAGAAACACAAACACAACTTCCGACTTAGCCAATATCCAATCCTAAAAATCAATAGATAGCTTATTGATGATACAGATGTAGGTAACACCATGCAGGTCAACACTATTAGTAATTTATGATTACGATCTGGAAAAATACTAAACCCTCATGTTGTTATCATAGAACTACCTGATGATGCCGATAAGGAAGAAAAACTTGAGGGTAACACTGGTTCTTCACCAATGCCAGATAAACAGGTTGATCAAATACCCAAACAGACTATAGCCCCTTTTCCTGAGTGATTACAGGACACTCAAACTGTAGATGAAACAAAATTAGTTTAGGAATTGAAAAAAGTACATATTGAGGTTCCATTGTTGTGTAATAAGGGACATCCCTGAACTAAACCAAACCATCAAAAATGAATGTATAAAGACACCAAGAAGAAAAAATAAATACCCAAAAACTATCAGAGTCGAAGGGAATTTGGCTGATTTAGTTGTTGGCACCCTTATCTCACCAAAATATGGGGATCCTAGGAGCCCTGTCATTACTATTTATATAAACAATCAGTCAATATCTAATGTTTTGGTGGATCTTGGTGCTACTATTAATGTTATCACAACATAAATGTTTAACCTACTATCCTTGACAGGACTTCAACCAACCAACACTATTTTGTAGTTAGTAGATCAATCCATTGTTGTACCTGATGGTATGGTTGAAGATATGATGGTCATTGTTGAATCATGGGAGTACCCCGTTGATTTCATGGTTTTACAGCCTAAATCTCAGAAGTTGGGATACCCAGTTATCTTGGGGATACCTTGGCTGGCTACAGTTGTTGTGTAGATTCACTGTAGGTCGGGCAACATGACAATTCTAAATGGTCAGAAATCCAAACAAATTTCATTATATCATCCTACCCAACCTTATACAAACAATTGTAACCAGGTATGGGTGGATTTTTTGGATTCTAACTCTTTGAGTTCTTCTTTTCTTGCCACTATTGCAGTACACAAGAATATGACGGAAGCTACAGAGTCATATGCAGTGACTGATTCTAAGGACTCTGCAACTACGGAAATCAGCACTACCACTATGGAAATTAGAACTACTGTTATGGAATTTAGAATACCGAAATTAGACATTACCTCTACTGAGTCTGGTAGGAAACTCTATGCTTATAATTCCAAACATTTAGTTCTTGATTTCTATTGTCCTTTAACCAAGGTTATATCTTTTGATAACATATCCATCTTGCACATGCTTCAGCCCCATGCTTTCCCATTGAATTCTTTCATCACTAGTATAGAGCTTGCTCTTGCAAATGATACTAAGTAGGTGCTTGTCAGTATGGGTAGAGAGTTGACTATAGGAAGCGACTTGGAGGTCAATCAAGAAGCTAGGGTGCTTGAGGTTCTGAAGAAACATTCTCATGATTTTTCTTGGGATTGCACTGATATGAAAGGAATTCATCCTAGCATCTATACACATCATATTTACACTGATGAAATCAAACTAATAAGGTAGCCGCAACGAATAATCAATCCAGCATTGAGAGACATAGTCAAAACCGAGATCGAAAAGCTCCTAAAGGTAGGTTTCATTTATCCTATAGCTGATAGTTAGTGGGTTTCCCCATTATTTATTGTTCCCAAGAATAATGGTAAATGGCGAATATGTGTTGATTATAGGGAACTTAACAAAGCCACCAAGAAATATTATTTTCCCCTACCTTTCATTGACCAAGTCCTAGACAATTTGGCTGGTAAGAAATATTTCTCTTTCTTGGATGGGTTTAGTGGGTATAAACAAATTAGTATTTTCCCTACTAATCAGGATAAGACTAATTTTACATGCCCTTGGGGTACATTCACTTACATAGTCTTACCTTTCGAGATTTGTAATGCCCCTGCTACATTCCAACAGGCAATCTTGGCCATTTTTGCAGATCTTACTAACGACTATGTTGAGGTTTACATGGATGATTTCACTGTCCATGGGTCCACTTTTGAAGAATATTTGAACAATCTTGAGAAATTACTCAGTCGATGTGAACAACACCAACTATATCTGAGTCATGAAAAATGTCTAATGATGGTTGATCAAGAAATTGTCTTAGGTCACCATGTTTCAGCCCAAGGTATACAGGTGGATCCCAAAAAGATATCATTCATCACCCAATTACCTACACCAGCTAATTAGACTGACATCAAAAGTTTCCTTGGTCATGCAAGTTATTATCGCTGATTCATAAAATATTTTAGCAAAATTGCCACTCCAATGTTTTCATTACTAACCAAAGATTGTGTTTTTGAATGGTCTTCTCAATGTCAATAGGCATTTGATTCTATCAAAGAAAATCTGACAACTGCCCCTTTCTTACGTAGCCCTGACTGGGGACAACCTTTCCATATCCACACTGATGCTTCTAATACAGCCATGGGCGCTATCCTTGGACAAAAAGACTCAAGATATCATATGTATGCAATTTATTTTATCAGCAAAAATATGACTCCTACGGAAAAGAATTACACTACTACGGAAAAATATTTTTTGGCTGTTGTATATGCTTTGAATAAATTTCATCATTACATCATTGGATATTAAAAAAAAATTACACTAACCACTCTACCATTTGATATTTGATGAACAAACCAGTGGTTTGCGGAAGGCTCATTCACTGGTTACTCTTCTTGCAAGAATTCAATCTCATTATTATCGATAAGCCTAGGAAATCTAACGTTGTTGCTAACTTTCTGTCCAGAATAAATGTTTTAGGTGATGATGAAGCATTCCAAGACCAATTTCTTGATGAACACTTGTTTTCTATCTCTACTAAGACTTCCTGGTTCACTGATCTTGTGAATTATTTAACAATAAGGAAGTTTCTTGCCTATTTTACTCATAAGGAAAGAAGGCAATTGGTTAGAAATAGTGCAACATATAAATGGTGTAATGGATTCTTATTTAAATGCTTTCCCAACATGGTTCTTCATAGGTGTGTTTGAGAGGATGAGGTACATGACATACTGTGAGCATGTCATGATGAGCCAGGAGGTGGAAATTACTTAGTGAAATGATTAATTCACAAGATCCTTGGAGAATGGTACTATTGGTCTTCCCTCCATAAGACAGTCAAAAAGTATGTGTGGTAATGTGATACACGCCAATGAATGGGAAAACCTACACTTTCTACAGAAATGCCTCTGAACTCTCAGTTGGTTCTAGGACCATTTGAGAAATGGGGTATTGATTTTGTTAGACCATTTGATCCTTCATCTTTCAAGAAGGAGTATCTCTTGGTATGCACAGACTATGTCACCAAATGGGCTGAAGTTCAAGCATTGGCATCTGCCAATGAAGATGTTGTTGCTGATTTTCTCTACAACTGGATATTGCTACAATTTGGAGCACCTAGGGCCATTGTATCTGATCAAGGTCCTCAATTTGTTTCAAATATGATTGAAGCTTTCTTAGGAATCTATAGAATTAGGCACCGGAAATCATCACCATACCACCCTCAATCCAATGGGAATGTGGAGGTAACCAATCGAGAACTCGAGAATATTCTAACTAAGGTGGTCAATGCCGATAGAAAGAATTGGGTACCAAAGCTTCCTAAGGCCGTCTAGGCCTATAACACGACCTGAAAAAAACTACTGGTTTCTCCCCCTTAGAGCTGGTCTTTGGGAAGAAGCCACTGTTACCTATTGAGTTTGAGTTGCACACCTGGAAAATAGTGTTGGAAGTTGGGATTGATTTGGATGAAGCATAGTGTGAATGAGTGTTGCAGTTGAATGAACTAGATGAAATGCGGATGGAGGCACAACAGCAGACTGAAATTATACAGCATCAGTGGAAAACATGGCATGATGCTCACATCAAAAAAAGGATATTTCATGAAGGACAGTGGGTTTTACTCTTTGATTCCCACTATCAGCAGTTTACAGAAAATTTGCGTACGCATTGGTTAGGTCCTATCAAGTAAATAAAGTTATTGATAAATGATTTATTTGATTAATACCGATTGATGGAGACAAATGAACTCTTTTGGTGAATGGGAATAGGCTCTGAGTTTATCACTAACCACTGGATAAGTAGAATTTCACTGACGACATTTTGTTACGAACAGATATGCATGCTAAGGAGGCTCTTTGCCTATCATGCATGGATTAATCAATATTTTGCAAATTCAATAAAGGAAGATGATCCTTCATTCAATCTTCTTCCCTTAGTTAGTAGTTTTTTTTAAGTTTTAATAAATGCAGGAATTTTCATTATTTCTACTACCGCTAATCATGTTTCATCCAAAATTGTAGGGTGTAGGAATCTACAAATATCAGCTAACTAAATGTGGCATGGGTAAGTGCATTTTAACTTACTAATGATATTTCTATGCAAAACATTTCCCCATGTATTCATTTGTTATTATGATGCCATCATGAAATGATTACTATGGTCATTCTGGATCTCTTTCCAAATTTGGCCCTATGAATGACGACATAAAAGGAGTAATGGCTCATAAATCACCACATTCTTTGATGTGTCACACTCTTCAATGTCAAGACAAGTGGTGACTTCTTCTCAACCATGGGATATGTGCCGCCGCAAAAATCTTAATCTCACATGGGTGACCGGTCTCATCACTATTTTTTTTCTGTCACCCTCACTTGATGTTGTGCTACCCAAGGAATATGGTGTCATTTGAAATTTCATGCTTTTGTAACCACTTCTTCCCATTATGTTATGCACTTTAGTCACGACTAGTTTTATCGGACACTAGACGAAAAGTAGAAGGGATGCTCAGCTCTGGTTTTTTTCCTGCTACTGTGTATTTCTTACTTTTTGGCTCAGCATGGGACCGTGAAAGACATCAGAACCTGCTTCTCCTGATGCCTTGCTCCGGAATGCCACCCTTTCACAGGTATTTCATGATTTTGGATGGTTAGCTTTCATTCGGTAGTTTGAAGGTTTTGATGAGGGCATTGTGGAAGAGTTCTTGAATAATTTTGAGTCCACCTGCTCACAAGTTGGTGGGTGGAGAGTTGAAATTACCAGTCAGGTCATTTCTAACCTATCTAGCTTGCCAAACTTCGATTTAAAGGTTATGACGAATGCCCCTTTACAAAGTCTGATTTCTTAGTTCCACGACGAAGGAGAGGCACTCCCGGAGGTCATCCTAACTCCATTGGGTGTCTATAAGGGTGTTAAGTGGACAAGTTTGCTTGGAATCTGGGGTGAGATTGTGAAATGGGTCAACAGGTATTTCATATATGATGGCCAGGCCTCTATTCTGGGTGGTGATGTACTCAAAATACTCATTCACCTTTAAAAAGGGACATGTCAACCAAGCCCTTCAAGTGAATCTTCCAGAGTACCTCGTAGACTCTATCATTAAAGTATTCCAAAAACATCAGTCCAGTGAAGGAAAGTCCATGATTAAGCACATCAGGTTGATTCATCTATTGTGTTCACACCAAGTCTTCTTTCAACCAAAGCGGAGGCTCGACGGATGTGTTGGTGGTGAAGGGTCCCAGCCAAAGAAATTAAAATATGGTCTCTCTTCTACACCTCGGTCTACCCTTACATCAGGCCCTTGCCCTTCACATAGCCAAGCTGAGGGAGCTGATAATCCTGAGCATGTCGACATAGTTGGTACTCCTGAGGGACCATCCCCGTCCATTTCTGATTTAAAATGCAAGTGTCCCATGGCCCCATATTCTTCCAAGCAACCACAGTCCTGGCGGCTTAGATCATTTTTTTAGACAGGTGGTTTCCAATCAGAGTCCTTGCCTGGCGATACCATCCACATTCAGGAGGAACTACATATGGAGGATGACCTGGCCACTCTATCATCTGTTGTTCCGTCATCTACGAAAATTCACACTGGAACTCCGGAAATGCTTGACACCCAAGTGGGGCCTTCTCACAGCTATCTGGAGGAAATCACACTGTTAAAATCTCAGTTACAAGGTATGGAAGAGACCACACTTTTATTACAAGCTGAATTTACACAAAAGATAGTAGAAAAAGATCAGGAGATTGCTGCCCTATAATTTGAAGTAAGTTGTTTAAAATGACAGCGTGATAAGAGTCTTTCCCTCTTGAATAGTTTCCAACAGTTGTCCCTTCAGGAAAGGGAATTGCGGAGGGAAAATCAAAAATTAAAAAAAGAAAAAGAATCTATGGAAGGAAAAATAAAAAGTAACATCTATCCTAGACTTTATCTATCCTTTGGCCATCAAACTGTTGTCTTGTAGGAAACCCTCCTCAGTCTACAACATGCATGTCCAAGAACAATTTTATTCTTGGCAGTTATTTCAATTATGTTCTCAAGCCCCTCACGAAATTCCCAATGCCTCTAGTTTTTTATCAGTTTACAAATGTAGTGCTCCGGAAATTCAAAATTTGCTCTATGAATTTTATCTACATAATATGATAGTGACCAATGTCCCTGATTTCTTGATCAACCTATTTGTGGGTGATTTTCAAATTAAATATTTTTAGTCTGTATTACGGAATTAGATAATTTGGAGGTAGCAAATAGATAGTTTCAATAACATTGCTCAGTCCATCAGATTTTACATTCACCCAACTCATCATACAGATATCGCCCTGTGGAAAAACTTTCAATCATTTTACTATCAGGCAGGGGTAGGGGTGAATAATTCTCAGATTTTGCTTCAGTGTGTTCTTTATTTTGAAAATTATAGTTAGGAGAATTTTGGGGCTGCTTGGCAAGATTGTGATAGGAGATGGGATACTTTAAGCATGCCTTTGAAACGTAGGGAGGTTCTCTCTCCCTAGAATTGGAGTTGAAGCATACACAGGGCTGATGCTCTCATCACCATTATCAAACAAACTACAAAGAAAACTAGCCAGAAATACATTGATGAATGGCCAGGCCTTCAAGTATGGCCTCCAATCCTCTTAAGCCCTCTCATGACATGGCAAAACAATGTAGCATAGTCCCATGATAGTTTCATTGTCTGGGTGGAAATTACCTCTAATACTTAGGGCTGCAAGAATACCACAAAGCAATACACTGATGAATTTGAGGAGTATGACATGGTTGAACAACTTGGAAGGCGAGCAAGGCACAGATAAGTTGCATTGGGACATACAACAGGTAAAGTTAGGGGGAAAATGATGGGTGCATTTTTTGGATCATTAATATCATTTCTTCAAATCGGAAATACTCATCATGATGTGATTTATTTGTATATGGGGATGTTTTTTGTAGTCATGTCTTGGTATGTTGGTGTATTTTCCCTTGTTATTATTTATGAAAACCATTTATCACATGACCTCCTACTATCTATTTTTATGAGATCAAATGTGATGATGTGTGCAGGGAATGATGGAGGTTACTGGTGGATAAGTTGCCCAAGTTTGATGCATGCAGCTGAAGATTGTTTCCATTGAATTGACCTATTGGCTTGGGCTTGACTCTAACCGTCCATAGGAATCTATGATTTTTAATTGATATTTGATGAAACAGTGTTTAATGCCACCTGATATGGTGGATCTTGTAACAAACATTATCTATATGAAGACTTTGATTTCAAAACTTGGGGTACCACTTTTTTATTGTTGAAAAAGATTATCTGCATACTGTTCTGTTCTTGTTTTGGATGTATTATGAACTTATTTCATAGTTAATGAAATCTACAACATTTTGAGAATCAGAAGTTGTTGATCACTCTATCCTAAGGAAGAGCAAGGGCCCACTCAACCGAGGAGATATGAGATTACTTTGAGTTCATGCATACAATCTTTCAATTAGCATTACTACAATTATCATTTGATGAGTTTTACATGCATGCTTTGGTTAACTATCACTACTTTCTCTATTACCTCTTTCAATTAGAATAGATGCTTTTGTTATACAAATCTAGTTCATGAATAGTCTTGCTTTCTGCTAAAAATTTAATTTATTTAGTTGTGATTTAATTTATTGAGAATAAGTGTGTGCGTATTTTATTTTACAGTAGAAGATTAACTTCTAAAATTCCTTTCACTGTAAATAGTTGAATTCCATAGATTTGTATTTAATTTCCATAGATTTTAACTGGATTTCCATAGATTAGTTACGAAAACTAAGCAATCCCCAAACCGACTCAACGTATAACTGGTTCCCCTCGACTCCATTGCATATTTCTTAGGACACAACCTTGGTTTAGAATGACACTAGAAATATCATGTCAGTTAAATGATTGGAAGAATACAATGACCCATCAGTTTACCCTCTGTGTTACTTTATCAAAACCTACACATACACTTGTAAATCTGTGCAGGTGATTTTATATCTGTGCATGTGTCAGTATGTGTCTTTATATTCTATTTATTATCAGACCCAAATATACACCCTTAAGTTTGCGTCCTTGTCTCTCTAGCCACATGTATGTTCTAATGTCAGTGTTTCTTTAGCAAATCCGTGTATACACTATATAGTATGTGCATATGTTGTTAGGGGCATGCATGTGCTCTAAGGTCTACACAAGTTTTGTATTTTCTATGTAGGTGTGATTGTTTCGGGTTTAGGTACTATTTTTCAAGTTTTTCAAAAATTTATCTCTAATTTGCTAACATCTTACAGGTTTCCTTGAAGTAACTATTGTTTACCAGATATCTATTGAATCATGTTTTTTTCTAACTTTTTTTATTGAATTTAATGAATGTTTTGTTTTAACTTTCTAGTTTAGAGTTTTATTTGCTCTTCCCTCACACCTTTTAGGTGATCTTGGGAGTCAAAAACAAATCTAGGCCTTTTTCACGCTTTTAAAACACTTTATTGAAATTCTTGATTAAGGGAATGAACAAAATTTTGGTTAAAATGAATTGTGTTGCACTTTGATTTCAAGTATTCTCCATTTTTGTCATAGATAGGTTTTTGTGTTGCATATTTTCTTCCCTCACACCTTATAGATGATCTTTGGAATAAAAAAACACTTAAATCTTCTTTCATGATATTTTGATCTTGTGGAGAGCTACTAATCTTTCATATGCAAGACCTAATTCTCAAGTCAAAGAATCAGGATCTAAACCAAATACTAATATAGTTTGATGTAGGTTTCCAAATAGTGTACAACCAAACCACATTAATCTAAAAGATAAGAAAAAAACACCACATTCAAAACATTGTATATGCATGTTTTGGTTAAGAACTACGGCTCGTCCACTTTGAACTGGGATAAGTGCCCTTTGGCATAAGTGTTGGTCAGTCAAAATATGGCACTTAGTGAAGGACATACAGAAAGTTTGTGCAAAAGAGCAGAGCACATTCAAAAGTGTGGGAGGATCAGAAAGGAATCACATGCAAAGAAGAGAGACACATACGAGACTTAGCCATTTTCATGAGTATGAGCTATTTTTGGAGATAGCGTGCTGAGCACACAAACTAGTTAGAGACTTGCACGACACACATTGGATATTTTTGGAGGATCGGCTATGAAGTGCTTTACATGAATACAGGTTGAAAATAGATTTACTACTGATAGTTAACTAAAAGGATTCTATTATTAGCGCACTTGCATGTGTGGCTAATAATAACATGCAACCTATTTTGGGATTAGATAAGTGATGAAGGGAAAGTCCCCACCATTATAAATATGTAGTGAACTGTGTAGCATAGGGTGACATGTGAGAACTGAGTTATTGTGAGGTTATGTTGCCAAATCTGATGCGCGCATGAGCATATACTACTTTTATTGTAAGGAAGCTTTTGTGTATTACAACATTTAATACAATAGAGGTTATTGACTGAATCAAGGTGTTAAGCATGGTTATATTTTATTACTGTATGAATTTTCTTGCTATGATTTTTGTTTTATTCATGATACTTTAAAGATCTAGATCTAAACATACACTATAGAATAATATATTAGTCATGGATCTGAATGCTTAAGTCTTCATCATGCTAACATCCTGCAACAGCAACCCTAAAGAGGGGCCTAGTACCTTTGCGCTCTTCAGGTGAGCACTCAGTCTAGGTTGAGTGATGTGTCAGAGTGCCTACGGTTTTTTTTTGTGAATTCTAGGCTACATCATTGGTCCCATTGCTAGGACCTCTTTTTCAGTTTTTTTCAGAATGGTTCATGACAAAGACATACCTGTTGACCCTAGAAAGTGTTGAGGAGTGGATACATGACCTAGAAGAAGAATACGCATGGAGGTTCAACACCATATCAGATTTTAATGCACGCGTATGGGTGGAACTGAATTTGTATGATAGTTTACATGATAATTTCTTCACTATCTTTCCAGTAGAATTGTATGATTGGTTGATTGCTTATGCATCTAAATGGAATTGGAGGTATCACACACTTGCATGGATGTAGGAAGAATTTCAGGCCCTTTATGATGTTGATCTGATCTGGACTCGCATGGTGGATATGTGGTTCCATGGTTTTTTGAATAGTTATATCTTGGAGTACTCAATTTCCATGTATTCATGCCTAGAAGTAGTTAAATTCAAATTTTTATGATATCCAAGGGGAACTTACTTGCAAGGCATTCCACTAGCGATCAAGATCTTGATGGTAACTTTTAATTTGGATAGCAAACTGATGGCTAACTAAACCCCACAATGTGTGGGGGTAGGAGCAGGTTTGGTGAAAGATGATAGACCTAACAGCAAAGAGGAAGAGAGAGGAAAGGTGGCTTAAGCATAATGAGGCACGCGAGAGGGAGGTAAAGAAGTAGTAGGAGGTTGTAGAGAAAATGGTGTTTTGGAGAAATATACTTCAGGAAGGAGTTAAATTTTACGTAGAAGACATGAAATCTGAGCATCAGGAACTCCTCCATTTGGGAAAGTATGACAGGGAACCCATCTCGGCCTTATGTAGAAGCATGTTATTAGAGATGACTTGGGTCGTAGACATGCATCTGAATCCACTTGGAAACCCTACCCTTACACTTGGTTTTCTAGAATCTAGTACAACAAACAATCAACAAGCTAATTTAAGTAGTGGGAGAGAAGGAATGAGTCTTATAACAGGCACAAATATGGCACTGTAAATGGCTTCATTGTTATATGGTAGTTCATTTTTAGGTGTATAGTCTACATAGAATTTAGGCACGCAAATTTTTGGACTCCTTTCTGGGAGTAGTAATGCTTTACAGACTGTCAGGGTACAGTTCAGTTCTACTATTGGGACACAGGGAAGTACATCTTCTTGTCTGACCCCAGCCACATGATTGGTATCAGGAGCTATAGGTGGCTCTATCTCGAGTGGATCTGGTGGTTCTATAGGTAGAGGAAACACAAGAGGTTCTAGATCAGGTGGGTAAGGTCCACACCAACCCCAAAATATTTACATGGAGATGTCTCTTCATCTTCCAAAGTATAGGGGCATAAAAGATGCTGCTAAACATGTACATATGTGTGAAATAATGTGGCACATAAAAGGAATAATGGCTTATGAGCCTAGGAAAAGCCAATTTTCTACTAGGTTACAAGGGCACACACATTGTTGGTATAAAAAGTTTGACCCTGATCAGACTTGCGTAGACTATCTAGCTTTAAAATATGTGTTCTTTAAAGAGTTTCACATCCATGAGTTTGAGTAGAAGAGTATAATTTTGCTCAAAGATATTAAGTAAGGCCCTAATGAGAGTGTCAAAGAGTATGATTCCAATTTTAAAATGTTGTTATCTAAGATTTCTTATGATATTCATGCAAGCCATCATGCACAATGGTTTGTTGGAGGCCTAATTACATCTTTTAGGAGGGTGCTATCACAAAAAACATACACTGATCTATGCAAAGCACTTAAAGAAGCTTTACACATTGAGGCAGTCAGAAGTATAAACATTGGGGTGAGCTTGTTTTTATAATCATAGATCACAACTATGACAAAGCAATTGGAGAAACTATCGACAAATTTAGCACATGAGACACACACAGGGATTTTTTACAAAAATTGTGAAGTGGAAGGTAACACAAAGGATAGTTTTCCCCACAGATTAGTGCACTCATTATTTTCTGACTATGATATATGACATCTAAACCATGATGTTAGTCATTTCCCATTACTACAACACATGATAAGGAAGAATGTCTCTTGTTACTATAAAATTTGCAGGTCCACGACTCATGACATAGAAGACTACCGGTTGATTGGTCAGATTAAGGACACTATAGATATTTGTATACGACAGAAAGAAGTTTTAGATAACTCTAAAGGAAATAAGGAGCATTAGGATCGAGATCACAATCAGGAGTACTATGACTGAAATGAAGGGCGTTGTGAAGGTAATCGTGGCAAGGGTTGAGGATACCGTGCTGGATTTGGAGGATGAGGCCATAGTCGTGTAAGAAGTGATTTCCCTCACAAAACTTTTTATACCTACGGATCTCCTGACCACTATAGGTGTGAATTCCCTTAGAATATTACATGTTCTTTCTGTGGAAAAAATCATAGCTATGAGGAGTGATCGAACTTATATGAGCATCTTAACAAGCAACATAAACAAGAAAACAAAGGCACAGGGATAGTTAGAATACAATGCGCTATGGAGAATCAGTTGATGCCCAAGTTGGAAGCAGATTTTGAGGCATTATAGGTAAATATCATGACCCATGCTAAAGCAACGCATGCCAAAGAAGCATTACAGCAAAGGCCTACCATCACTAAGGAGGAGGTTCTACATGCACGGTACCCAGATCCTTCCCATAAGAAGGAGGTTTATCAGGAAACCATGGAGGTACTCAAGAATCTTCAAGGTGAGATACAATAGTTAAAAGAGAAATCATGGAAGATGGAGCAAGGGAAAGCATCAGAGATGGTCCAAACTGATATGGATGACTTGAGAGAATTGTGTAAATTATTATTCCAAGAGAATATCATTCCATTTTTGGGGAATTGGTTAAAAATAAATACTCTGTGTATAATTTCTAATACTGGATGACATATCCTACATGCAAATATTCCCCCTCATAGCCTAGATTATGACAAGGAAATAACTTTAAATGCTATTGTGGATGGGTTGCTATTGAGTAATATACTAATTTATACTAGCGCAGAAGTCAATGTTATTACTTTAGATTCATGGTTATAAATGAGGATACCCCCATTGCAGCCATCCTCTAATGTATTGTTTATGGCTAATCGGACTAAGGTCACTCGCATTGGAGTTTTGAAAGATGCATCCATTACCATACAAGGAGCCAAGTTCACTGAAGACTTTAGGGTTTTAGCTCTAGAAGAATCAGATAGCTTCCCAGCTTTATTGGGGTGTCCCTGGTACTATGCAAATAATGTTGATATTCAATTTAACAAGGGTTATATCAGTTTTGAAAACAAGGAGGAACGAGTTATTATCCCTTTAACAGATGGAAAATTTGCACCCTATGTTGATCCCTTGAGTGAAGAAGACTTGAATAGGATTTATGTAAGCGTCATCTAGGATATAGAGATGCTTGAGCCATCTAAAGAAGGAATAATTCCATGGGAGGATGCACAGTCTATTAGCAATACTACAAGTGTTGCTTGTGATAATATGGCTTGTAGAACTTATGAGTTGGTAGGGCATGAAGTAAAGACCATATTTCCTACAGGCAAAAAACCGCATTATGTCAGGAGAATAGGTAACAACTCAGTACCTTGTTACACCGGAAAAGGAGATCCTATGGTGTTCCTACGTGCCATGGAGGAATAGTGGATAGACCTACTGGAGAGAAGGAATATGCTAACATATACCCTACATGGGATAGAAACGCACTAGTGGGTGGCCCATAAGGATAATCTTGTAGGATGGAATGAAATTAGGATTTCTCTTGCCACTAGGTTCTTCATAAGAAATGTACCTACTCAAATCTTCACTTACCATGGTAATCAACATGTTCAGCACCCTTTTTAGAAGTGTGAGAGACTCTGAATAGAGGGGCAGGAAGATTTACCACCTTCGCTATGGGTGCAAAAGTTTTATTCCACTTTACAATGTTACATGTGTGCTTGGTATGTATATGTAGAAATCTATAGAGAGACTATAAATTGGTAGGATTAAATTACAGGAATGACTCGAGCATTTGACTTCTTCTCTACCAAGCCTCTAATGGAAGAAGCATTAAAATTTATAAAGCACTTAACTATTGGAGATAGTGCCAAGGTTGAATAAATCCTTCAAGAGTTATTAGATGAAGGAAACTCAAGAGCACATTTTTTTACAGAAACAGAGACCAATGCCACACTACTTCAGTGCACTTTCCTTGAGAAAGGAAAAAGAAAAATGGTCTACTTAGTGGATGATGAAGAATTAAAATATTTGGATATAAGCCATTTAACAGGTAGGCATGATGTGTTTGACAATGCAAATAAGACCATGCGTGCCTATCATGAACCTATGAAGACAAAGAAAGTGAATATTGGAATAGATTTTGAGCCTAAGGAGGCCATAATTAGAGACTATTGGTCAGACTCTAAAGAGGGAAAAATCATAGAGTTACTATGGTATTATCAGGATTTATTTCCTTAAGGGTACCATGAACTTAAAGGTGTTCATGAATCATTAGGAGAGATGAGCATAAATCTTAAGGAGGGTGTGCACCTAGTTAGAAAGAGACCCTACAGGATGAACCCCAACTTGTGTCAAAAGGTCAAAGAAGAGATTAACGAGATGTTGAAGTTTGGGGTTATCAAGCCTCTCGATGAGTCAGAAAGGACTAGTCCAATGGTGATCAGTATCAAGAAGGATGGATGGATTAGGATTTGTGTGGACTATATGGAGATGAATGTTGCATGTCTAATTGATCCCTTTCCTATGCCATTCACTGAGAAAATACTAGGAGTTGTAGGGTACATATTCTACTCATTTACAGATGGGTTCTCTGGGTGTCATCAAGTTAGGATTGCCTTGGAGGATCAAGAAAAGACTACTTTTACTACTGAATGGGGTAGCTTCACCTATACTATACTGCCTTTTGGTTTGAAAATCACACCTATTGTATTTTCACGCATAGTTGTTCATGCATTCAAGGAGTATATTCACAACTTTTTAAAGGTTTATTTGGATGATTAGATGGTGTATGGATTAGTTAAGGATCATTGTGATAATCTATACTTAATGTTTGAAATATGTAGATAGTTGAGTATCTCTTTGAACATCAAGAAGTGCATATTTTATACACCATTTGGGATATTGTTAGGACACATAATCTACAAAGAATGTTTATTGGTTGATCCATCTAAAGTTGCAGTCATTATAGGCCTAAAAGAGCCTACTAGTCAAAGTGAGGTGTATGGCATTTTGGGTCATATAGGATATTACAGGAATTTTAATAAATGATATTCCAAGGTTGCCTCACCTTTAAAGGAGTTACTGAAAGGAAAAGGTATGTTCTACTGGGGAGAACTGTAGCAACGTACATTCAAGAAATTAAAGGAGAAACTTACTACCACATCTATTATATGTTTTCCTTTATGAGACCAACCATTTCATGTACATGTGGACGCCTCTGGCATGGCCATTGGCACATTATTGGATCAGCCTGGAGAAGGTATTATAGATCATCCTATCTATTTTTCTAGTCAAAAGCTGACTCATGTAGAACAAAACTACACAACTACAGAGCATGAAGATTTTCCAATGATCTATGTGCTATATAAATTCTGCTAGTACCTACTAGGTACACCATTTGACTTCTTTACAGATCACATGGAATTGAATTATTTGGTAAATAAACCTATTTTATAGGGGCGCATAATTAGATGGGTACTCTTATTTCAAGAATTTGATTCACAGTTGTGGTAAAACCAAGGAAAAGTAATTCTGGACCTGACCATCTAGCAAGAATACAACCAGAAGAATAGGCACAGGCTATTGAAGATACCATGCTCGATGCATAGTTATACAGGTTACAACGAGCGCCATCAGAATTAGAGGATATTATTGTATTTCTATGAATAGATATGGCACCAGAAGGATTGAAATCCTTAGAGAAGAAACAACTTACTCTACATGTGGCACCCTATATGTTGATTAGCAGTGACCTATACAAGTTAGGTAGATATGAAGTATTATGTCATTGTGTACTGGAACATGAGTGCATAGATATTATGGAATAATCTCATGGTGGTATTACAGGTGCCCACTATGCGGGTGACACCACTACTCGCAAGATTCAAGTCGCTAGATAATGGTGGGAGACCTTGTATAATATTGTATGGCTTGTGATCATTACCAATGACTTGGCAAACTAGGTCAATAAGATGAAATACCCATGAGACCTATTAATAGTGTAGAACCGTTTGAGAAATGGGCTATAGATTTTGGGGGTCCTATTTCACCAGCCGTGCACAGAACTGGATCACACTATATCATTACTTGCACATACTATTTGACAAGGTGGGAATAAGTAGCACCTACAAATGATTATACAACGTGTTTCACTATTTTCTTTACGTTTTTGAATGATGAAATAGATACGGTTATGGGCTAGGAGGAATACCTATTAAATGGGTTGGTTAATGTTTTTACGTGTGTTTTGACTTCTTGATCTAGTAACAACTATGAGAGATTCATTTTGGCTACGAGGAACTACCTGTAATGGAAAACAAGACCATAAAAGAGAAATTAAATGATATATGATAGTGGACTACCTAGCATATGCTAGTTCTAGTAAGTGTGATACTTCCTAGATGGCTGTCAATATACTATTTAAAACAAATTAATGTGAGAAATTGGTAAAGTTCTACTGTAGTTGATAGGATTTGGGTATCTCATTAAATTACAATAAGCAAATCCAATCACAATAGGCTAGGCTATAGTTAGATCTAAAGGATGAGGTAACTATCAAGGTACTGGGATTGGTCAGGGTCTGATTCTAGTTTGTTTAGGTCAATGAGTAGGAGGTTGTTTGATTATATTCTTTAGTAGGGTACAAAACATAGAGATTGACATCAGTCTGGTATGACTAATGATATTTTATATAGAATTGATGATGGTTATGGGTAACCGACATTAGTAAGGTCGAGATGTATGAAACTCAAAGAGATCTGATTGCAAGGTTTGATTTGGGATTTGATAGAGATGGTAGGATGGATAAGGAGGTTTATAGAAGTCTCGGGTGTATTCAAGGGTGAACAATAGGTGAGGATGGGTGATTTGGTGATGTGGATAAGGAAATGGTTGGGTTACAGGTTAGTAAGGGATAGAAGAATGGGCATGTAAAGTGTAGGTTAATAACAGGAGTAACAAGAGCTACTAACTGAAATAACAATGTTGGTCAAGGATACACTTACTATGATGTAGACTGGATGGTTTAATGGTAATGGTATTTGATAAGAAATATGGTATTTGGTACCGTAGCAGTGAATCCCAGAGTGCTTCCATGAGTATGATGCTTCTGGAGTTTTCCTAGTGTTGGTTGTGAGTGCCTGGATGTGTGAAAGGATGTTGGTTCCACTTGCATGCAGCTCTGATTTTGTCTCTTATGGTCCAAGATGTGCCAACCTCTCCAACAAGGTTTCTAAGGTGAATAAATGGTAACTAATGATGGTTCCATCTTGACTAGTGTCAGTTAAGGTGGGATTCCCTAGGTTTACTAAAATGGGAAGATCTTTCTAATTTCTTAGGCCAAGTTGGTTTGTTGTCGTGGACCAGAACGGAAGCTTCCCTTCTAATTAGCAGGAATATAGTTAGAGAAATATTAGGCATTTATTTTAGGGTTATACCAAATATTATCTCATTAAGGCAAGTAATACTTAGTTATTATTAGTTATGGAAACATGCCAAGAATAGGTCTAGGGTGAGGTGGCTGGATGAGGTGTCTAGATGAGGTGGAAATTAGGTCAATTAAAGTAATTAAATAATGCATATTGTGAGGATGGGTATTAATTAAATTAAATCAATTAAATTAATATTAATGTGGTATGGATGAGGCCATGGTTATCTTCCCATGTTTAAGTTGGTTATCCGATCAAGGGATAAGGGGAATGTGACCAAATTTAGGTGTCTACATTTGCCCCTTTTTGTCACATAGCTTGTATTAGTAAGTGATGTTGACAAAAATAAGAAGTGGGTGCCCCATTTGTGGGTGAAGGTGATCCCCATCAGACCTAGAATCTGGTGAGGTGGAAGACATGGAAGTTAGTGAGTGGTTTGAAAAAAGGTGGATGTGATGAAAAGGAGTATAGATGTGGATGATTATGTAGGAAATGGTAAGAGGTCAAAAACAAGCATAATAAGTAAATGGTCTAGGGTCAAAGGTACTGGCAGTCAAATGACATGCACATGTTATAAAATGTGACATAGCTCCATGTTGAAGATCTTGCAAACTCTACATTGTCCAAGGTCGATAGGTTTATCCTAAATAAGGTTGAAGTGAATTCTGGTATCCAAGGCATAGGATATGGTGTAAAAACACAACGTAGGTCAGGTGCAGGAACATTGAGGTATGTTTTGGTACACCAAATATTAGGTTCAGGATAAATATCACTGATAATAGGAAAGGTGAGGTCATTAAGTCAAACAACATGGGTAATAGTGTTGCAAGGTGATATCGAGCACATGAGTTCACAGGTCATTAACAATGGTTCCTGAGTCCAGGGAACATAGGTCACGGCATGGGTAGGGATGAGGTGTGGGTAAAATAAAAAGTCCCTAAACATAATTAAGGACAGGGATATGTAGTGTAGGCTTAGAGGTAGGTTACGATAAGGGTGGGTAAGGTCAAACGGTTACATGGAAGGTTAAATTGTGGTCGGAAATGGAGAAAGGGTATTGACAAGAGTATGACAGGTAACCGATGTGCAGTCATATTAAACCGGTGACTATCTGAGGTAAACTAAAAATTGTTTGTTAAGGGCACACAATTGATTTTGAGTTTAAGTTACAATCAACCACAGTGTGCTAGGGCACAGGACCAATGTCGGTCTAGGTATAACCGACACCGGTTAGGTCGATGTGGGTATATAAAAAGGAAAAATCCATATAATACGGATTCATTTGTATGTTTTGGATTTTTTGAAAATGATGAGAGCACGATACTTTTTTTCATGTCAAGAGGAAAGTACATGGGGCTATACTGAGTTGAGGTGGAGAGATCAAGTTGGTTAGATGGGCTAGGTAGACAAGTCCATGAAATCAGATGAAGCGAGGTGATTGGTAGAGATGTTAGAGGTTGATTTAGATGTGGCGAAGGTAGGAGAGATTTCAGGTGGACCACCAGCATAGCGGCTAGACATGCCACCACAAAGGTAGCGTCGAGATGAGGTAAGATCTAATCTCTTTTTTTTTGTTATATGTATAGGGGAACATGGTTTAGGGGGTTTAGGTAGCGTAGAGAATTTGAAATTTGGGGTGAAAATTGAGGCAATGAGGAAGTAGGGAAGTTCTAGGTCAGGTAGACAGGGGTGGGTAGGGTTTTTAGGTTATCTTTGGCTAGGGTAAAGTAGGTGTATAGGTTAGATTTAAAACATTTTGGAAAATAGGTGGGATTTTTAACGATTCGGCCTTGCAACAGTGACTGACGTCGGTCAAGGGTTGGTCGACGTGAGTGGTATTTAGCCGGCATCGGTCAATTAGTAAGGGACCGATGCCAGTTGTGCATGACCAATGATGATCATTGTTTACCGGTGTCGGTCAAAATTTTGGGAAAATGGGTTAATATAGAGAAAAGGTAAGAAGTAAGGATATGTCAGGAGGTGTAAAGGTATGTTTCATGAGAGGAAAATAGGGGAATAAATATAAATGGCATAAATATATTGGTCTAGAAAAGTGGTAATCTGTAGGGTGGGTGGAATAAGTATTGAGGGTTGGAAACAAGGTTTATTAGGTAAGGAGTGTGTTTGGTATGGGGGGTTTTGACAATAGTATGTTTGGTTAGATGTAGGTGAGGGATCAGTTATGAATGCAGGATAGGGTACCACCTTTATTTCTAGATGTTTAGGGAGATGTGACTGATGAGGAGTGGTGGCACATGATCGAGGTGGGTCTGATTGGGATTCAACGTTATAGGTGTATAGCTCATGATCCGAGTTTGATGGTCACTCTCATCGATAGATGGGATTCCACGACCAACACGTTCCATTTTCTGACAAGTGAGATGACCGTGAATTTAGAGGATGTCTACAGGATTCTATAGCTATCGATAGTATGGGTGTATATGTATTCTATTTCTTCTGAGGTAGTAGAGGAGTTAATGATAAAATTATTCAAGGAGTGGATGGCAGAGATGAGTTTTCATAACACCAGTCTAAGATATGACAAGATGTACACGGCTCATCCAGAGGATATGAGGCTAGTAGTTTTGATTATGGAGGTAGTGTGTTGTTTCACACTACCAGATGCAGAGGGTGTAAGATTCCCATGAGAACTGATGAGGCTCCTACATGATATGATGGAGGATACGACCTGATTTTCCTGGGCACCTACGTACTTGGTACAACTATATAGGGAGCTATTGGCCTACGGGAGACTACGAAGATTCAGCTTATACTACACGTTTCTTCTTCACTATTGGGCATACGAGCACATCATGTGTGTTCATCCGATTGGGTTGCCTCGGCTAGATGCATTTGAGCTAGGTGTGCTTTGGGTTAGTTACAGGTGATGGGTGCCATTTTGTGGGGTGCACCAGGGGGAGAGGGCTACGCATGATATAGCCCACTATAGGTAGATATTATAGGGTTTCTCTAGCATGGACATCATTTGGAGGCCATATGTGGGGTTTCCATCATATAGGCATATGGCTGATGAGCTAGATAGACTACAACTACTCCGATGGATAGAGGGACGTCATGCAGGAGAGCAAGAGATGATACCTATTGACAAGGTTAGATGATAGTTTGGGTTTCCATAGGATGTACCTCCACCATTCCCACAGTAAAGGAGAGGAATGTACCTCTACAATAGCTGACCATGCCAACAGGGTAGGAGGAGTAGGTGTTTAACGAGTGGATTGATGATGCTAGAGTTACAGATGGGTACAGGTAGTGGTGGGAAGCATGGCTGCAAACCACACCACTGAGGTCGGGGTAGATGGATTTAGCCACCATCATTATTCAAAGGGATGCCCTATATGTGTAGGTTACTACCCTAGTTACACAGTTAGGGATAGTGTAGGAGCAGTTGACATGATAAGAGGCATAGGTGGCCACATTGCAAGCACAGGTGGCCACTCTATAGGCCCAGGTAGTGCAGGGATAGGTACCCACATAGGGTGGAGAAGGGGATGGGATACAGGTGAGTGCCCTACAAGCACAAATTATAGGTTCACAAGGCCAGTTGGCCACTGCACATGCATTGGTTACAGCTCTTCAGGCCCAGATACAGGCAGGATGGGGTACCAGAGGTATAGGGTCCCTACAGAGCCAATGGCACCACCACAGACAACCGATAGGCATTGAGGGATCCCTTAGGTGAGGTTATTATCCACGATACAGTGATGATTGCCAATAGGGATAGATTTTCTATCCTATGAGGAGTATAGAGCATAACATGCCTCGATTGAGAGGACACGATTGTGTACCCATAGTGTAGAGAGTATAGGGGGCCAACGAGCCCCGAGATAGGGTCAGGGTGAGACCACCAGTTCACGGAGGCCAGCTCCAAGTGCGGTATCGGCCGAGGGAGGACCGAGGCCCATGGTGGGTGGTGAGATGCTAGTGGGACACTGCATGGTAGTGGAGGAGGAGGAGGAGACAAGTGAGACAGATATCAAGTGGGGTGATGATTAGTCACTGGAGATGGGGCCTTATATTGATTTTTTTGATATATATATCGACCTATGTGCTAAAGATAGTGAGGATGTAGATGAGAGTTTTTTGTCAGTTTTGATCATATATCAGCTAGCATGCGAAAGATAGTGATGATGTATATGCGTGATTTGGGATATTTGTATTTATTTCTATATACGTACATATGTATGGAGACAAAGACCTTCTCATTTATACAGATGATGATATTTATGGTATGGATAGTGTACTTGTTTTTAATTTCCAGGATTATGTATGTGATGGAAACTTAGGTGGATTGGGCATGATGGAGTTAAGTTTATTTAGGCATGGTGGAGTCAGGTTGATTTAGGTATGGTTGAGTTTAGGTTGATGTAGGCATCATGGAATCAGGTTGATTTAGGCATGGTGGAGTGAGGTTGATTTAGGCATGGTATAGTCAGGTCGGTTTAGGCATGGATTGAGTCAGGTCAGTTGTAGGCATGGATAGAGTCAAGGTTTAGGGTTATGAGGTAAGCTCTAATTGATTGGTAACATGGGGGAAAAATGGTGATGTATATGTAGGGTATGCTTTAAATTTCCAAATATGTGTTATAATGGAAATGTGAAAATAATAAATGAATGATTTGATGATGTGGTAAAAATGTGTACAAACTGATGCTTGTTTGGTTTAATTTCTAGTTGTTGATATAAAATGGAAACTAAGGTAGAATGTAAATAGGAAAGTAAAAGAGAGAATTGGTTAGGGTAAATATTGGTTGAGTTAACCTTCAGGGGCCCCATGCCCATGAATTGCTACCTATATTGTCCCAACGAAAAGGGACCTCATGTCGATGTAGTTCTCCCATAAGCTAGGGAAGATTATGATGAAGTAGAAGAATGAGTTGGTAAGTTTTAGGCACTGTGGAATGTATGTCATAGGAATTATTGAGAGTAGGTCATAGGCATGGTTGAATTTAGGTCGTAGGCATGGTTTTTTTGTTTGAATATAAATATCGATGATTTGGTCCTGTATAGGATAATCAATAAGTAATGAGGAAGGAGAATGGTAATAGGTGGTAACAGAGCCACTTAATTGATAAGAACCCTAATGAGTTGACCATACTTAAAAGGGGTGTATGAACGTAAGACCCTAAAGGCATTGTTTAATGGACCATTATAAGGGTGAAGAAAGTTGTATAATCACCAAATGTCATGTCTGTGGAAAGTCCCTTGAGTAACGAGGGCATTAGGATAAAATGAAAAGGAGGTCAGAATAGGTGGTTTAGCGTAACTTAGTGTACAACGGTGTGTATTTCAGAACAAGAAACCCAGGATCAAGAATAGGCAATTCCATGATAAAAATTTCATCTTTTACTTCATTTTTTTGTTTTTAATAGATAGGTCAATGTGGGAAGTCTATATGGGATGAGTATATTATCTCCTTGAGGTCTTCATGAAGTTGATCGATGTGGGAAGATTCTAGATAGTTATTATATTTTTGTGAAATAACTTGATATAGTTGTCCTTCAAGGGAGCATTCCATTTATAGCAGTGGAATTTAGAGTGAAGAGATGTCCCTTTTGAGGGATTCATCTTTTGTTGGAAGTTTGACTCAAGGTTTTGTATCCCTTTTTTTGGACATTTAAGTCATGGACAAGACTATAGAAGAAGGTTAGGTTTTTGTTTAGAAGACAAGACTGTTACACACAGAGATTAACTATGAAAGAAGTGGTTTTGAATGATGAATGACCATGGGATTCCATCTAGAAGAAGATGAAAATTATCCATGAGAATTATTCTATGAGTAGAGTCATGGTACTCATATTGAAGATAAGGTTGAAAGGTGATGGGAATCACATTATTCTTTTCAAGTCACGGATCTTCAAAATGGGTAATATGGAAGGTAAATGGTGCTCAAGCGACAAGTGATCAACTGATAGAAGGTGATATAGGACTTGATATCAACAATAAAATTGTCAAAGATGCAAGGAATTTAGGGGCTGATGTTTGGGTTTACCTTCGAGTGAAGAAAAATGATAAGCACCTAATCCATAGGCATGGGTAACGATATAGGGTCCAAGCCAATTAGGAGAAAATTTTCCCCATTTACTTTTCTCCTCTTTTGTTACATGTTTATTTTCTTTCAGGATGAGGTTTCTAACCTAAAAGGTTCATTTTTGAACATGTTTGTCACAAGCACATTTGATATGTATTTGGTAGACTTGGAGATGGTCAAGAGAATTGAGATAGCATTCATCTAATAACTCAAGTTACGCCAAACGATCCTGGAGGAAGTCATCATCGGTGAGCATGTCTTGGAGTGAGATGCAGAGAGATGGAATCTGGACTTCAAGAGGTAAGACAGCCTCAGTACCATAGACCAGAGAAAAGGGAGTTGCAGTAGTCAAAGTATGAATACTAGTGCGATAAGCCCACACAACGAAAGGAATGTGCGTACACTAATATTTCACAGTATCATTGACTACCTTCATGAGAATTTTTTTCAAGGTTTTATTGGTTGATTTAGCTTGGCCATTGGTTTGTGGATAATAATGTGATGAGAAACTAAGTTGGATGCCAAAAGCATCACATAGTTTGCGTAGGGTTTTATTTTTGAATTTTTTTCCATTATCATTGACAAGGTGGTAAGGAACACCAAAACAAAAAATGATGTGATGGTTGATGAATTCACATATTTTCTCATCTTTTGTAAAAATGAGGGGAATGGCCTCTACCCATTTAGTGTAATATTTAGTAGTGGTTATGATCCATTGGTGACGTTGTGAAGAATGGGGGTTGATCTCACCGATAAGATCCAAACCCCATTGAGAGAAAGGCCAAAGGTCTTGTGCAACTTGTAAGGCATAACTAGGTGTGTGATGGAGATTAGCATGTTGTTGACATTTCATACAACTCTTGACATAGTCGCAACAGTCACAGTTTAGGGTTGGCCAATAATAGCCAAGGTAAAGAATGTGACAGCTTAGCCACTAAAGTGGTCTCCACAAATTCCATCATGGACTTCCTTGATGGTGTAGGGAATTTCATAACTTGTAAGGCATTGTAATATAATGCTATCAAATCCACACTTATAAAGAATACCACCCATAATGACATAACAGGAGACATTTTTAAGAAAGGCCAGTTGTCCATTATGAGTAAGATTAGTGGGTAAAATGGAAAGGGAAAGATAGTTTGTATATTGGTTATACCAAAGGTCATGTGGGTCAGGAGAAACAATTCTGACGAAGTAGATCTCACGAGGTAAATAAGAGGGTGATTGTATCATTTGTATTGTGACAAAGATATTAGAGTCAGCAGGTGAAGCAGGTATCTGAGAAGCCAAGCAGGCCATGGTATCTACAAATTTATTGGTAGAATGTAGGGTGGTTTGAAGTGTATAAGGGTCTAATGTGGTCAAAATTATGTCTACGTGTTGTTTATAATTTTTAAGGATCTCATTACAACACTGGTATATACCTTTGATATGGTTTATGACCAACTGAGAATCACTAAAGATATTGATAGTCTTAACATCTAAGGCATATGCAGCCTGGAGACCCAATACGAGTGCTTTGTATCCTGCAATGTTGTTTGTAAAATCAAAATCAAGTTTGAAAGACAAAGGCATAGGTTCACCCTCAAGAGGAATGAGGATAACACCAGCCCCACCCCCACACTAACACTTGGAGCCATTAAAGAAGAGTGTCATTTAGTAAGTGGGTTCATCCAGGGAAAGGGTAGTTATAGACTCATCTAGGAAGTCAAAGTTAGATGGTTGATCCTCAGAAAGAGGTGCATCAGCCATTTGGTCAGTAATTTCCTTGCCCTTAAAGGAATTTTGATTAATGAAGTTGAGGTCAAGGTTAGCAAGAAGCATAAGCCAACATGTGGCATGTTGATGTTGATAAGGGTTGGCATACATAAAGTGCAATGGGTCAGTATTAGTGATGAAAAAGGTTTTTTGATTGAGTAGGTAATGGTGAAGTTTGGTGGAGACAAAAAAATAAGGCTAAGTAGAGTTTTTTGGCATGGGTAAATCTAGTTTTGTAGTCAACAAGGGTACAGATTGTGTAATAAACCTCTTTCTCTCTGTGTTGTTCGTCGCGATGCGCAAGTATGACACCTAGAGAATGATCTGAGCTAAAAATATATAGGTAAAAAGACTGGTCATCCTTAGGAGGAATGAGCATTGGTGGTTGGAGGAGGTATTTTTTTAATGCCTCAAAGGCTTTATGACATTCATCATCCCATTTGAATCAAACATATTTCTTGAGAAGGTGATGAAATGGGTGATAGCGGTCAAAAAGCTGCGAGATAAAATGATGAATAGATTGAAATTTTCCTTGTAGGCTTCAAAGTTGACTAAGATTACTAGGTGGAGGCATTTCTAGAATAGCCTTGACTTTAGCAGGATCAACTTCTATGCCATTTAAAGAAACTATGAAACCCAAGAGTTTTCTAGAAAGTACCAAAAAGACGCACTTCTTTGGTTGAAGACCCACGCAATACTTAATGATCTGGTCAAAGATAACCTTAAGGACATACAAGTGTTCGGTTTGAAGTTTAGATTTGGCCAAAAGATCATCTAAATAATATTCTAGTATATGATGCATGATGTCATGGAAGATGTAAGCCATGGCTCGCTGATATATAGCACTAGCATTTTTTAGGCCAAAAGGCATGAATCGATAGAAGAAAGTCCCCCAAGGGGTGATGAAGGAAGTCTTGTGTTAATCTTCTAGAGCTAGTAATATTTGATTATAGCCCAAGAAACCATCCATGAGTGATAATATTTCATTTCCAGCAATGAGATCAACTAGTTGTTTGATGGCCGATAGGGGGAAATCATCTTTGGGAAAAGTGAGGTTGAGGTCATGGAAGTCCATGCAAATATAGAGTCCCCCTGCTGCCTTTGTGATAGGAACGATGTTAAAAATCCATTGGGGATATTCAATGGGTAGAATGAAGGAAAATAAGAGAAGGTGTTGAAGCTCTTCTTTGACTAGAAGAACAATGCGAGGATGTATTTTCTGCAGCTTTTGTTTGATGGGTTTGGCATTAGGAATGGTTATGATATTGTGGAACACAATTTTTGGGTCAATACCGGGCATGTCAGTATAGAACCAGGAAAACACTTTGTTATGGTCCCAAAGGAAAGAGGTGAAGGCTTCATGTTCAGTAACATCTAAGGATTAGCTGATCTTTATAATGTGTATGTTGTCTTGAGTGTTAATGTTGATTTCGATGGTCAATTCGTTCAACATAGTTTACATTTTAGAGGGTAACAATCGATGAATATAATATTCTTCCACACCAAGGTAGGTGAGGATGGACTCATCATCCTGACATTGAATGATGTTTATAGAAGGCATATCATCATTGATCATGTCAGGATACAAGAATAGGAGAGAAGAGGGATCTTTTCCATCATGTTGATAGGTAAGTGGTCCCAGAGAAATGGTGTTTATGAAAAAAATTTGGGAGGAATAGATTCGGGATCTATGGACTCTATGGGTGAAGATGGTAATGTGGGTGAATGAGATGGGGAAGATTTCCCATCCTAGATGAGGTTAAAACAAACCTTCTTGGAGGGTGGAGTGTCAAAACCAATGCCACCACTATGGTCATTGTGTTTACGAGAGGTAAAGGAAATGACAGTATGGTGGCCCTATTCGTAAACACATAATCCAAATCCTTTCCATGCACACTGATGGAGGAAAGTGAGAGTGAAGTGACGATTAGTGAGGGAGTGTAGGTTGGATGAAAATGGTTCGGTTTGGGATGGAGGTTTGGGTTTATAGGTGGCCATATCAAGTCCCCCATATGTCAGATTAGTGTGAAGATGGGGAGTGCCATAAGAAAAAATGTCACCAATTCGGATGTCATAATTGGGTTGTTTGTTGACGTAGGTTCCCATACTCTTGTAGGGTGAGGATGGTGTTAATCTTGTATAGTGGTATTCCCCCAAAGTGAGGTTTTGAAAAACACCTTATAAAGGATTAGTAGTCAGTATGTAGGTAGTGGCAATAGATGGCTGGCTAGATGATGAGGAAATAGGTGCATCAGTGATAGAGGCTATAGCTGTAGTGGGGATAGAAAGGTTAGATGTAGCAGATGTAGTGGTATTTTTAGTGGATTAGCTTGTAGATGAAGGTGAAATAAGGATGATGGTAGATGCCTTGACTAGTATAAGTACATTATCAGGCTAGTATAGCATGTTACAGGTTTTGAAAGGTGATGGGTTGGTAGGGATGGTGTAATTATGTCCCTCGTCATCAAATTTGAGGCAATGATGTAAAGTCGAAGGGACACGACCCATGGCACGGATCCAAGGTCAGCTGGGAAATAAGTTATATTGGAACTCCCCCTCTAAGACATAGAAAATATCTAGGAGAGTGTGGGGACCCATGCAAACATGGAGAACAATGGTACCTAGGGTAGAGGTCATGGCATCATAGAAGGAGTGTAGCATAATCAGGTTACCATGCATGTAATTGGAAGGTATTCACATTGTGTCATATGCATGGGAGGAGATGATGTTAATGCTAGCACCACCATCGATCATAATGTGGTGTATGTGTATATTATCGATAAATACAAAGATGAAAAGATTAAGGTCGGGGTTGTCAGACTTGAAGGCAGCAATCTCTCGATCTGAAAAGTTAAGGGCAGCCACTTAGCGAGTAGGTGGAGGTGTAGAGGAAGGTGATGACTTTGTCAGAGAGACTAGGTGGTGGGGGGTAATTACGGAGGCTACGGGTGTGGGGTCATTTGGTAAGACTTCAATAGATTGAAGGACCTCCATGAAGGCTTGATGATGTGACTCTGAGGTTTGTACGAGGTCATATAAACACATTTTGATGGGGGATTGGTGTAGTTGTTTTAGCTTTGTGCGATGTGTGACCCCATCAGAAATAGGATATGCAGGACCTCGGATAGTGACTTTGGGTATGGGTGTAGATGGTATGTTGGGTACAAGGTTAGTTAATGGGCCAATTTCCTTTTCCTTGCCTTTGTCTTTTTGGGTATGGGTGGTAATGTGGACCATGTTAATCTCGAATCTCAGGGGTGGATCAAAGAGTTGTGGGGGTAGATATTTTGGTCGATGAGTGTGTAATGGAAGGAGATCCGAGGAAATTGGTGGTGGAGAAATGGGGTCCTTATCAAGAAGATCATCATCATAAAAAATTTCTTCAGGCGGACACAATTAGACAAGAGTGGTTTTCAAAGCCTTACAATTCTCTACATCACGTCCTGAGACACGATGGTAGGCACAAGTTTTGGTTTCGTCAAACCATTTTAGTTTTGGTTTGGCTGGGTTGTAAGGTCTAAGAGGTGGTACTGTGATGACCTAATTTTTTAGAAGATTGATTAATATTTTGGCATAGGAACCTACTAGTGGATCATAATGGGACGTGAATGTGGGCTTAGGTATAGGTGTGGAGGAAGAGAATTTTCAGGTTAGGGAATGTGTTAATCCACTAGTTTGGTGTATTGAGTGGAATTCAGTTTTGGTTACATCTGCTTGGGTATGGGCATGGTAGAAGAGTTGGCAATGGTAATTCAGGCTGGTTTAACTACCTTATTAGAGGGTAGGATATTTTTAGCTTTAAGTTTCACCCTCTTGGGAAAAAATGATATAGGTGTACGAGATCTAGAGGGAAAAGCATATGGTGGAAGAGGATAGGCTACCCACAGGGGTA
Organism: Taxus chinensis; assembly: GCA_019776745.2. Lineage (NCBI taxonomy): Eukaryota > Viridiplantae > Streptophyta > Pinopsida > Cupressales > Taxaceae > Taxus > Taxus chinensis. The sequence goes on along the minus strand of CM034154.1, from coordinate 481,927,277 downwards.
ACTAAGGTGTTGTGGAGGTGGGTGGTATAGGTTGGGTATAAGGCATGAGTGAAAGAGAAGAAAGTGTCATGGGTAGTGAGGAAGTTATTGACAATAGTGGTGGTATGAGTGGTAAGAAGGTTATGGGTGATGGTGGAAGTTGTGTGGGTCACTTTGTTGTATTAGAGGTTTTTCATGAGGAAATGGATTGTTGCATTCTTGGTTTACCAATGGATGGAGGTTTCTTGGTCAGGGTCGAGGGGTTAGGTCCTAGGATGGACGGAAGGGGTAAAGGTGATAATGGTGTGGTAGGCGAGGTTGGTGTATGAGGTCTAGGAGGTTGGGTCTTATTTTTAGGGGACGTGGTAAGTTTAGTGTTAGTTTTGGAGGATGTGGCTAAATCTAATTTGATGGGTGGATGAGTAAGGCTTGATGTCGGTATGACACCTAAGGTAGTGATGGGTTTAGGTAAAGGAGATGTTATAGGCGTGGGTAGGTGTTTAGGTATAGATGCATGTTGGGTTATGGGAAGAGGTGTGAGTTGGGCTATGGGTGGTGATGTGGAAGGTGTTGCAATAGTTGTGGTTATGTTTAGTTTGATCAATTGAAACACTTTTGGATAGATAGTGGAGGTATCGGTGAGTAACAATTACATTTGGGTTGAAATTAGAAGGCATCCCCAAAGTAAGGCTCTATCAACATAGTCTAGGAAATCAGCCAAGCATGAAAATGGTACCGTCTTAGGCAAGGCTGATGTGGATCAAGTGGAAATCACCATAAAATGTGTTTGAGATAGAAGGAAATGGCTAGCCTCAGACTCGATGGGTAAGAGAGCTGAAACCAGATCAACGGGATCCTAAAGGTCTAATGGTGAATGGTCATCTAAAGGAAATGGTATTTCTATAGGATCCTCTATGGGTAGAGGAGAGGATGGGCCAGAAAAGGTTGACTCTCCTTATGATGGTGTAGGTTTTGAAAATGTATCTCATGTGAGTAGAAGAGGTGCCACTGACAACTGCTCAGTAATTTGAGGGGCTAAAGGTGGTGTGCTAAGTATAGGATCTTCCACGGGTTATGGAGAAAATGAAGAGGGTTCCTCTATGGGTGGAGGAGTACATGAAATAGGTTCTGATATAGGTAGGGGAGCTCAAGCTAATATTTCATTTATGGAAGGAACATGAGGCAATTGGCAAGCAACATGTATGTCATCAAAAATAGCATGGACCTCTTGAAAAATTTTATCATTGTTTGAAGAATCACCAGCTTGGTTGGAAGAAGGGGCATGATTAGGAAATGGTTTCTTGAAGATATGTAGGTTTTGGATAGTGGGTGCATTTGGGCTATCCAAGACAAGATCCTCGTTGTCTAACATTTCTTGGACGATATTATTGAAGGTGATGCAGTTATTGTCTCTATGACCTTTGACATGATGATAGTTACAAAAGTCATGTTTCTTATACCATGTGTGAATGGGTTTCTTAGGGTCAAAACTAGTATGCGGTTTTATAGGTGGAAGGGTAATGGTACCATCTTTAAAAAGCTTTTCCAAAATAGGAGGATAAGATTCTCCAATCAAATTATACTTTCATTGTTCTCGTATGAAATGGAAAGATTGGATGGGAGAGAGATTAGAAGGAGGTTTGGTTGGGTTTGATTGATGAGGGGGACTAGCCTTTAGAACTATGGCATTGGAAAATCCTTCGGGTTTTGAATAATTGTTTTGGGGTTTTGAAGATGATGAAGCCTCATTTGATTTGAACGTGAATTTCTTGTTACGAAGTTGAATTTTCTTGTCTTCGATAGCACGAATTTCCAATTTTTGTGCCATGGCGAATGCCTCATCAAAAGTGTGAAAGGTCTGCACTTACAGGGTTGGTGAGATGTGTCTTGTGCAAGCCCAAGTAAACAACTCTATGATTTCAGTTTGAGGTAATTGAAATGTGATCTGGTTAATTAGACTACACCAGTGAGTGACAAAGTCAGCGATAGGATCATCATCATACTGTTGTGTGGAATAAAGGTTAGTCATGGTAACCTTATTAACAATGTTGATGAAGAAGTGGTCTAAGAAGTCTTGGGCTACTTGATTAAATGAGTAGATAGATTTTCTTGGTAGCCCACTATACCAATCCAATGCAGGTCCTGTCAAGGACATCGGGAAGGTCTATAGGAGTAAAGCGTCATCATGGGTTATCAGGTAACACCCATGTTTGAAAGACCACAAATTTTGTTGTGGGTCTTATTTACTATTGAAACGATTGAATTTTGGCATTTCCCAATGTACAGGGTATGGATGAATAGGGATGGACAGATGAATTGGCTTATTACATATTTCATCGTAGGTGATATAATTACATGAGCCAAAAACTGATGCTTCTAGCGTCTGCATCCTTTGCATCATTAATTTGATGAGTTCATTGGTAGGTTTTGATGGAAGGACTCCTCTTGTGGCGTAGGAGGGCTGGTATTGAACATGTGATGTGGGTAGCCTTCTAGTTTATGGCAGTGCCAAATACAAAGGGTGAGAATAAGGGACTGACATAGAGGGCATATATCTAAAAAGGGTGAATGACAAGATAGGGGGTTGTTGATAGTATGTGTATGTAGGTGGGACGGTCATAGTGAATCTAGTAGCGATTGGGGGCAGAGATTGCGAGATGGAGAGGAAAATATTCTGGAATGGAGTAGGGGTCACTAACACCACAGGCAATTTTGTTATAATTGGTATCTGTGAGACAATGGGTATGGATGGGGTTATGGTCTAGGTGGTCAATGAAGGGATAATAGATACTACAGGTGTGACTGATACTGCAGATGTAGTGGTCATAGTGGTTATGGGGCCTAGCTGTGAAACCACTGGGGGTAAAGCAGGTGATGGTAACACTGCATTAGTAGGGGTTGACGTAGAAGTGGGAATAAGGGCATGAGAGATGGATACAGGCATGTTATACATCAACTGACCTGAGGAGTCCCAAGTGGAAGAGTGGGAAAGGTAGAACTGTAAGGCCATGGGATTTTGATCAAGGATTTTTGTAAATTCCTCATCGCCCACAGAACACCCATGTTTGAAAGACCACATCATCATGGGTGATCAGGTAACACCCATGTTTGAAAGACCGTATATGTTGTTGTGGGTCTTCTTTACTATTGAAATGGTTAAATTTTGGCATTTACCAATGTACAAAGTATGGGAGAATAGGGATGGATGGATGAATGGGTTCATTATAGATTTCATGATAGGTGAGAGAATTACGCGAGCCTGAAACTGATGCTTCCAATTTATGCATCCTTTCCATCAGTGATTTGATGAGGTCATTGGTAGGTTGTGGTGGAAGAGTTTCTCCTATGGCATAAGGGGGCTTGTATTGAACCTATGACATGGGTGGCATTTCATTGTATGGTGATGCTGAATAGGTAGGTTGAGAATAAGGGACCGATATAAAGGGTATGTATCCATAATGGGTGACAGACGAGATAGGGGGTTGTTGATAGTATGTGTATGTAGGTGGGATGGTCATAGTGTCTCTAGTAATGATTGGGGGCAGTGTTTGGGGGATGGAGAGGACAAGATTATAGAATGGAGTAGGGGTCACCGACACCACGGGTAGTTGTGTTGTAAAGGGTATTTTTAAGACAATGGGTGTGGATGGAGTTATGGTATGGTTGGTTAATGAGGGGAAAATAGATATTACAGGTGCGAGTGATACTACAGACACAACAGTTCTAGTGGGTATGGGTTCTAGCTATGAAACCACTAGGGGTGAAGCAGGTGAATGTAACACTGCATTATTAGGGGATGATGTAGGAGCGGGAATAAGAGTAGGAGAGATGGATACAGGCATTCCATATATCAATTGACCTGAGGAGTACCGAGTGGAAGAATGGGAAAGGTAGAACTATAAGGCCATGGGATTCTAATCAAGGAGTCATGCAAATTCCTCATCACCTGTGGCAATGGTGCTAGGTAGGGTTGGATCCATGGGTAACAGGACCGAGGGTGGGAAGGACTAGGATGGAGTGGTTGATGACTCTTATGAAATATAAGAGCATTAGTTTGACTGCGAGTTAACACCATGTGAATGAATGTATATTAGGTGATGTTGTACCTTGTAGATGACACAGGGAGCAGTGAGAATAAATAAAATAGTTGTCTATATAGGTATATTTTGAGAAATATATTAGTTGATGTTTAGTACAAGTTAACCGACACCAATTAAGGATGAACAATGCTAGTTCAGGGGTAATCGAAGTTGATTACTATGATACAAGAACAATTTTACCAGATGAAGAAAATATTGTTGATGGTTAGATAAACAAGTTGTATAATGACTTTTATCAAATCCTAGAGAGTACAGAGACTCACAAGACCTCTGACAGTAAGGAAAATAAAATAAAGGGATCTTTAGGAAATTTAACCCAAAAGAACAGACAACCGATGTTGGTTAAGTAAAACTGATAGTAGTTAATAAAAACTGATGCTGGTCAGGGTTAACCGATGCCGACAACTGTGAAAATTGGAATAATGTAGAAAATAAATTGTTGTGAATTTTAGTGAGATAAATAATCAACCCAAAGGTCTGGATATGATGCAATGAATTCTTGACACACTCAGATGAAGTCAGAATACTCCAACTATGATTGTGGATTGTGTAAGGCAGCAGAATGGAAAAATTGAGAAGTGTATCCGTACACCTCAAAATACGCATCAATCAAACACTAGAAACATGCACCTAACAAGTGATTTTTAATGTGTTGAGCTTATGCTATATAGAATAATGACTCATGAATTTAGAATATATTTTTTGGTGAGGAAGGCCTCCTAAAAAGAAGGATATCTAAAAGGAGAGGTTTCAGGGTTGTTATGGCGGGGGTGATCCATCCTCTGAGATAATGACTCGAAAAAGCTAACAAGCTGGGGGGTACCTACCAATTGGATCATGTGATCACTGACATGTTTTCCCAGGTAAGATTTTGTTTAAGAAAGATGTGTATATTTAAATTTTGTACAATTTGGTAAGACAAAGAGAGAGAATGTGCTTTCTATGATTTCTTTGTGTCAACCATCAGGTGGGCATGACTTCCAGCATATAGGTTTCCCTCATTTTAATGTGAGCTAAATGTGACAAATCAGAATGTAATGCAACCAATTTGAAGCCTAAATTGAAAATATTACGTTCAATGAAGCAAATGATAAATAGGATAGGGTATGCTCCTTCACTAAATGCCGAAAGCAAGAAAGAAGAATGATTCCTTTTAAATGCACCAAGATAAATGTTTCCTTTAGAGAAATTAGAAAGAAGAGAGGATTACTAGGGAAGAAAATTACTATGTAAACTTTTTAAGGGGAAAAAACACACAACTTTCACTTAAAAATGAAGAAAATGCTAAATAACCCCTGATGTGTCCCACTGGGCGTACCAAAATGTTTCACTTTTTTCTTTATGTTTTTGAATGAAAAAATAGATAGGGTTATGGGCTAGGAGGAGTAGCTGTTAAATGGTTTGGTTGATGGTTTTTGCATGTGTTCTGACTTCTCAATTCAATACCAATTGTGAGATCTTCCTTTTAGCTAGTAGGAACTACCTGTAATGGAAAACAAGACCACAAAAGAGAAGTTAAATGATATATGATAGTTGAATGCCTAGCGTATGCTAGTTTTAGGAAGTGTGATACTTCCTAGATGGTTTTCAATCCATTATTTAAAACAAATTAATGCAAGAAATAGGTAAATTCCTATTGTAGTTGATATGATTTGGGTATCTCATTCAAGTACAATAAGCAAATCCAATCACAACAGGCTAGGCTATAGTTGGATCTAAAGGATGAGGTAACTGTCAAGGTTCTGGGACTAGTCAGGGTCTGATACTGGGTTGTTTAGGTCAATAGGTAGGAGGTTGTTGGACTTTATTCTTGGGCAAGGTATAAAACACAAAGACTGGTATCGATCTGGTATGACTGATGATGGTTTATGTATGACTGATGATGGTTTATGTATAACCGATGATGGTTATGGGTAACCAGTTTTGGTAAGGTCGAGATGTATGAAACTGAAAGAGATCTGATTGCAAGGTTTAATTTGTGATTTGATAGAGATGGTAGGATAGATAAGGAGGTTTTTAGAAGTCTCAGGTGTATTCAGGGGTGAACAACAGGAGAGGATGGGTGATTTGGTGGTGTCGATAAGGAAATGGTATGGTTACATGTTGGTAAGGGATAGAATAATGGGCATGCAAAGTGTAGGTTAATAACAGGAGTAACAAGAGCTACTAACTAAAATAACAATGTTGGTCAGGGATACACTTACTATGATACAGACTAGATGGATGAATGGTAATGGTATTTGATCAGAAGGATAGTATTTTGTACTGTAACAATGAATTCCACAGTGCTTCCATGAGTACGATGCTTCTAGATATGTCTTGGTGATGGCTTTAAGTTCCTGTATGTGTGAAAGGATGTTGGTTCTACTTGCATGCACCTTTGATCTTGTCTCTTTTGGTCCATGATGTGTAAACCTCTCCAATAAGGTTGTTGTTAGTGCAAAATCACAGCACCACTGGACGTTGATCAGATTTCTAGGTTGATCACTCTAGCATCCAGTGTGATTGCACAACATTGAAACCTTCCTCCAAGTGTGGGACTTGCAAGAATGAGAAAGGAATCTCCAAAGAAGGTTGGTTCCTACTCCTAAACTACCTGCCACAAGCTATTCCAGTGCAGGCAAGCTAATCTAAACCTAATCTAACCATGCCAAGGAGATAGAGAGAGAGAGAGAAAAGGGAAAAACAGCAAAATCCTACACTAAAACGGTGATACACCAGAGAAGGAGAATGTTGAACATCTATCAAAACTACCATGGAACAAGGAGAGGTGAGCAATGGGAAGGATGGACAGATGCATCACAGGCCCAAGGATAGATTTCACATAGAAAATGTCCCAAAACTCCATGAACATAGCTCCAAACCTGCAATGAACATTCAAACATGCACAAATACCTGCAATGAAGAGAGGCAAGAAGAAAACAAGTGAAAAATGAGCAAGGATGGACAGATGCATCACAAAACACATTTTTGTTGCTTCAGAAGTTTGCACAGAACATCATTTCAATAGTAAAAGTAAAAACCGCCATTACAGAGCAAGGGAGGAGGTTTGAACTCCATTTTCAATCCTGGAGAAGAAAAGAAGGGAGGGAAGAGCTGAAAAGATGAAAAAATTGTAATCATCAAAAAATGAGCCAAATCTGAATTTTTACAATGCATGGGTTAAGCCCAGGAGAGAGAAAATGTAGGAAAACATGCCAGCAGCCCAACCATTGACCAAAATGCATTATTCATTAAAATCGGTGGTTGAAACATCACTTCTAGCCATGTTGAAGAATAAAGTGACCCATGTGCATTAAATTGGTTATTGGAATGTCACTTCTGCCATGTTGAAGGAGAATGCGACCCATGTGCATTAAAACTGGTTGTTGAAACGTCGCTTCTGGCCATTACCACACTCCAGAGACGTTTATTGATTTTCTCTCTCCAAATTGAAACCAAAATGTAATATTGACCTCAGAAACGTGTAGATAATTTCACCAGCTTTCCATTGATATAAAGAACGTGGAAATCCGAGCTCTGGATCGAAATTTATGGCGATCTGAAGATTTAGGGCAGAAAGCAGGCCAAAATGGATATTTGAATTTTTCCCGCGCTCTGCCACTTGGATGACACGTGTCGAGTGCTAATTGGCTGAGAAATTCTCTCTCCTCCACCTTTCCGTGGGCTTTCCTTGAAAATTTTGACTTTTTATAACTCTTTGGAAAATTTTCCATTTTTTCCCTCGTGCCCCTTAAACTTGGAACACGTGGCATGCATTGATTGGCCGACAGGGGCGCGGGGGCAGACCTTGGCCTTTTAGCTTTTCGGCCAAAACTTCATGCCAAATTCTCTAACTCCTTCCCGAGCTCCGCATTCCCCTGTCCTCCATAGGACACGTGTCCTCCTTTTGATTGGCTCGGGCTGACCCCTCAAACCTCGCCCTTTGACCTTTTGGGCCCAAAAAACTCTTAGTCGAAATTTTCATTGCGACACCCCCTTGTGACGTGCATCACATGGTCTGGTTCATCGGCGTCTTTTTCCGGCTCCTTCGCGTCCCTTCGCGTCTTTATGTCCCGGATGTCCCAAACCATGCTTGGGCCAAATTTCTTCCGATCCGCCCGAAATCGGGCTTCCTTGTCCCTCTATCTGAGGCGATGACACGTGGCGATGTTTGATTGGCTCTTCGGCTCCTTCGGCGATCTTCGCGTCCCGCGCGTCCCTTTGGCTTAGATTTCCCGGACTGTCCCAGGATACGAACTTTCTCCAAACCCGCCCGAAATGGACTAACTTGCAGCCGAACCGGCCGGTTCGCGTCTTTCGCGTACTTTTGTCCCAAATGTCCCAACTCTGCGAAAACAAAGACTTAGGACAAATTCTTCCGGTTTTTCAGCCCAATCCGGTTTTTCACGATCCTGCGCGTACTTTTTGTCCCACTTGTCCCAATTGCTGCTTGGGCCGCCTGCAGGCTTTTCGGCCGATCCGCGCCTTGGCGTCCCAAATGTCCCAAGGATTGTCCTAGGACTAAGGACTTAGCTGATTTTTCGTGATTTTTTCTGGCCTGAGCCTGTCTTCTGCAACTTTTTTCGCACCCTTTTTTCAGAACTTGCTCTTTTCTTCTTTGGACAGAAGAGTTAGAAAGAAGTCTGAGGGGACCCCAGAAACATGATTTTGGGCCTTGAATCTATCTATTTGCCTGGGACTTGAATAATCTGATGCATGTTATCAAATTACCCTGGGGGGAATTTTGGATAACAGTTTTGGCGACTCAGCGGGGTCATCTGCCTGCTAGATGAAGTTACCAGTTGCCTGAAGCATCCATTGGGAATGGAGTCATGAGTTATAACCTACAAACTGATCTAAACCTTGAAAACTTCCCTCTGAGCCACTTGAAAACCCACTGGACTTAGAGTCGTTCTCACCAAAATGCCACTGAAACGAACTGTGCAAGAGCAAAACCAGCACCACAAAAACTATGTACAGAACTGAAAATCATACATGCTCCAAATGAAACATGCAGAGTGTGCACAAGCACTTCTTCTACTGAAAGCAAACCTACCTACTCTATTCTAACTGGAAGCAAAGGCAAGCTAAACAAACCCTGCAATTGGTTGTGAGAAATAGCTTCCCTTTCTGAGAAGTGGCAACCATGCAATTGATTTGGAGCTGATCATGGCTGTTAGGATGAGTGGAAAATCAACAAGAAGCTGGTCTTCCACCCAAATCATCAAGGTATCAGCTGAAGGCAAATTCAATACCTCTTTTAGTTGCTCTGCATTTGGATTGAAGAGGTATGACAGCTGATCCTTGGTACTTTGTAGCTCACCCTCATGCTCAGAAGCAAGCATGACTGGTTGTGACTTCTCCTTTGGCTCCAATGAAGCCAAATACCTGATTGGGCAAGGTCTGATCCGTTTGATATGCCCATAGCTCTGATTTTCAACTCCAAGAATGGAGTCTTCTTGTAGACCCTCCTGAATGGATGGTGTGGAAGAAATGGCGAAATTCTTCTGCCCTTTCTCTTCCTCCAATGAAGGACATGAAAGATTAAAATCTTCCAATCTTGATTCCAAAGAGCTGCTATAAGATGCAGGTTGCTGCAAATGAATGTTCTCCTTCATGACAGCAGACTCAAGTGTTTGGAATGTGGATGATGAAAGAGAGAATGGTGGAAACTCAACCGGCTCTTCTCCATCAAAACAGTCCTCCAAATCTGACAGATAAACTGCCTCATGGCTGTCCTGCTGCAAATGCTCAACTTCCTCCATGGTGTCTTCTTGATCTGTAACTTGACCACCATGGTTTCTTTCACCCTCCAACATTGAGTTTGAGAGATCAAACTCCTCTTCAGTACTAGAACTTGAGAGAGGTGAAGTAGAAAGAAGAACTGAAGGTTCTCCTGTAGCCTACTTTGTGCTGAAATCCCTTGGATCTGCAATTTTCTCCTCCACAGCTAGAATGTGCTCCTCTTCTTTTGGATTTGGAGCAAGATTCTCCTTCCTCCAATGTTTGAAGACATTCTTGCTCTTGATTGAACTCTTCCTCTAGTATGAAGTTTTCCAAGTCAAACTCTTCAATCTCTAGAGGACTTGGGACTGCAAGATCTAGGGCTTTCTTCCTCCAGGACAAGTTGGGACTACAAGATCTTCTTATTCTGCTGCAAAAAAATCAGTCCTGACCACCATTTGTTCAACCTTAGCCTCTTCTGTAGGTCTGACCATCAAGGGGATCCTTTTCATCCCAAATTTGGTAGCCCAAACCCTCAAGTTGTCTGTCATTTATCTTTTCTTTTGGCTCTTCCTCTTGCTATCCTTGATGACTGATTTCTGCAATTTCTTCTCCCCCACATGGAATTGGGAATGCAAGAGGAGGTGGATTGTAACTCAAATGATTTGGCAATTTTTTGTGGTGGTGGAGGTAGAAACTCTTGTTTCTTTGGAGGAGGGGGTATTTATGTTAGCTCTTGTGGAGGGGATGAATGTTTGGAAGGAAAAAGGAAGGAAGAATTGAGATGAGGTGGAAGACTGAGAGGGTGGAGACATGGATTCAACACTTGGGACAGCATAGATGGAGAGTTTAAAACTTGACACTGTCCAAATGAGATGAAATAGATTGGGAAAGAGGAAAAAAAAGGCATGAGATGGTGTGCTTACCCGTTGACAAGGTTGTTGAATACTCCTCTCATACACCTCTATTTCTTAAATCCACTTTGCAAGCAATGGCAGCATTGTAATCATGAAGTCAAGCTTCTCCTGAGGGTTGAAGTGCCTTGGAAAAGGTCCCAACCATGGACAAGGTGCTCCAACAACCGATTCCAAATGCTTTCATTTGTGCTTGAGCCCTGGACTGCACCATCTCTTTACCTCCATCTTTTGGATTTTCTCCAACAGACCAGCATCTTGCATCTGATTGTCTTCATTATATGCATACTCTTGCTCTTGGATGTGCTTCATATCCAAGCTGACTTTGGCACTGCTGCTCGTATGGGTATGCATACTGATCTTGAATCTGCTCAAAATGCTGATTTGGAGGATTTGTGAAACATGTTGGAGATGGAATAACACTGTTGCTGTTGTAAGTGTGAGTTCCATGATGGAAATGAAGTCATGATTGCACAACTTCATGGAATGGAAAAGAATGAAAGGGATGGAAAGAAATATGGATGGAAATGGATGAAAAACAGGTCTGCAACTTCAGAAATGGGTTGCTGATTAGATGGAGTCACCAGATGTGTTTGCAAGTGCCTCCAAAGGCTGAAATCTTCACAGGAACACACCAACCTGCAAAAGATGAAGTGGAAGACCTCTAAGGTCCCACCGGGCGTGCCAAAACTATTAGCACAAAATCACAGCACCCTTGGATGTTGATCATATTTCTAGGTTGATCACTCTAGCATCCAGTGTGATTGCATAACATTGAAACCTTTCTCCAAGTGTGGGACTTGCAAAAATGAGAAAGGAATCTCCAGAGAAGGCTGGTTCCTACTCCTAAACTACCTGCCACAAGCTATTCCAGTGCAGGAAAGCTAATCTAAACCTAATCTAACCATGCCAAGGAGACAGAGAGAGAGAGAAAAGGGAAAAATAGCAAAAGCCTACACTAAAACGGTGATACATCAGAGAAGGAGAATGTTGAACATCTATCAAAACTACCTTGGAACAAGGAGAGGTGAGCAATGGGAAGGATGGACAGATGCATCACATGCCCAAAGATAGATTTCACACAGAAAATGTCCCAAAACTCCATGAACACAGCTCCAGACCTGCAATAAACATTCAAACTTGCACAAATACCTGTAATGAAGAGAGGCAAGAAGAAAACAAGTGAAAAACGAGCAAGGATGGACAGATGCATCACAAAACACGTTTTTATTGCTTCAGAAGTTTACACAGAACATCATTTCAATAGTAAAAGGAAAAAACACCATTACAAAGCAAGGGAGGAGGTTCAAAATCCATTTTTAACCCTGGAGAAGAAAATAAGGGAGGGCAGAGCCGAAAAGATGAACAACCTGTAATAATACCTCCAAAAATGAGCCAAATTTGGCTTTTTACATTGCATGGGTCGAGCCCATGAGAGAGAAAACGTAGGAAAAATGTGGGCAGCCCAACCATTGACCAAAACGCATTCTTCATTGCAAATTGGTGGTTGAAATATCACTTGTAGCCATGCCGAGGACCTTAGCAAACCCATACCCATTAAATCATTTGTTGGAACGTCAAATCTGCCATGTTGAAGGAGAATGCGACCCATCCTGCATTAAATTTGGTCGCTGAAATGTCATTTCTGCCCATGGACCACATACTAGATACTGTTTATTGAATTTTCTCTCTTGAAACTGAACCACAATCTCAAAATTGACCCCTAGTAATCATGTAGAGAATTTCATAATCTTTCCAATGATGTAAAGAACGTGCAAATCCGAACTATGGATCAGAAAGATATGAAGCGATCTGAAGTTTTAGGGCAGAAAGCAGGCTCAAAAAATGGATGTCGGGCAAAAAATTGAATTTTTCCCACGCTCCGCCACTTGGTCAAACGCCACATGTTGCAAGCACTGATTGGACGAAGTAATTCTTTCTCCTCAACCTTTTCATGGGCTTTCCTTTGAAATTTTAACCTTTTTAACTCTTTGGAAAATTTTCCATTTTTTCCCCGTGCCCCCGCCACTTGGGATACGTGGCATGCTTTGGTTGGTTGACAGGGGTGCGGGGGCATCTTTTACCTTTTAGTTTCTTGGCCAAAAATTTTGTCAAATTCTCCAAGTCCTCCCCAAGCTCCAAACTCCCCTTCGCGTTAGGACACATGTCCTCCTGTCTATTAGCTCGGGCCGACCCTTCAAACCTCGCCCTTTGAACTTTTGGGCCCAAAAACACTTAGTCGAAATTTTTATTGCACCTCCCCTTGTGACACGCGTCACATTCTGATTCGTTGGTGGATTTTCCAAGTCTTCACATCCCTCGTGTATTTTTGACCCAGATGTCCCAAACCGTCTAGGACAAATTTCTCCGATCCACCCGATTCGGGCTTCCCTGTCCCTCTTTGAGGCAAAGACATGTGGCACATTTCCATTCGCTCTCGGCTCTTTCGGCTCTCTGCGTCCCGCGCGTACTTTTGGCCCAGATGTCCCAAAAGAAAGTTCTCTGTTACAGCCGAACTAGCCAGTTCGCATCCTCCATGTACTCTTGTCCCGGATGTCCCTCACTCTGCGAAACAGACTTGGGCAATTTTCTTCATTTTTCTGGCCGGTTTGGCTTTTCGCGTCCCGCGTGTACCTACGGCCCAGATGTCCCAATTGCTATGTGGACTGCTTGGAGGCTTTTCGGCTGGTTCACGCCCCGACGTCTCGACTATCCCAAGGACCGCCTAGACTAGGACTTAGCTGATTTTCATGATTTTTTCTGCCCCAAGCTTGTTTTTTGCAACTTTTTCACCCTTTTTTAGAACTTACTCTTTTCTTCTTGGATAGAAGAGTTAGAAAGAAGCCGAGGGGACCCCAAAAACATGATTTTGGGCCTTGAATCTATCTATTTGCCTGGGACTTGAATAATCTGATGCATGTTATCAAAATTACACTTGGGGGGATTTTGGATAACAGTTGCTAAGGTGAATAAATGGTAACCGTTAGTCTTGACTGGCATCGGTTAAAGCAAGATTACCTAGGTTTACTAAAATGGGCAGATCTTTCTAATTTCTTAGGCCAAGTTGGTTTGTTGTCGCAGATCAGAACAGAATCTTTCCTTCTAATGAGTGGGAATGTGGTTAGAGAAATATTAAGCATTGATTTTAGGTTTATACCAAATCTTATTCATTAAGTCAAGTAAGACTTAGTTATTGTTAGTTATGGAAACATTCCAAGAATAGGTCTAGGGTGAGGTGGCTAGATGAGGTATCTTGATGAGGTGGAAATTAGGTCAATTAAAGTAATTAAATGATGAATATTGTGAGGATGGGTATTAATTAATTAAATTAATATTAATTTGGTATGGAGGATTCTGTGGTTAAGTTCCCATGTTTAAGTTGGTTATCTAATCAGGGGCTAAGGGGAATGTGACCAAATTTAGGTGTCTACACAGCTGCTACCGCAACCAAGTTTCTATAGGAAAATATTAGTCCATGGTATGGATTTATTTTAAGTTTTACCAATGATAGGGCACTCACTTTATGAATGAGACAATCATAATTTTATTCAATGAATTTTTGATTGCACACAATAAGACTACACCATATCATCCTCAGGAAAATGGGACTGTTGAGGCTTTCAACAAAAATTTGAGCCAGACATTGACCAAAATATGTAATATTGGAAGAAAGGATTGGGATGATAAAGTATCTGTGGTACTTTGGGCATATCTAAAAACATATAAAAGGTTGAACAAATCCACACCATTTGAGTTATTTTTTGGCACAGAAGCAGTTCTTCCTATAGAATTCATGCTACCTTCTTTGCGTATTACACATGTTGGAGGGCTAGCTGATGAGAACTCATTATAAGAACATATTTAAAATCTAATCAATATGGATGAGCAATGAGCCATACCACATTGGTATCAAAAACAAGAGACTGCCAAGCAGAAATCATAGCATGACAGGCACATCAGGGATAAAAATCTTGAGATATGACATATGGTGCTCCTTTATGATTCTAAATTTTTGTGCCATCTAGGAAAAATCAAGGTATATTGGTTGGGGTCGTATGTTATAACTCACATAATTGAAATAGGTGCTTTTCAATTAGAAACGATTGATGTAATATGGTTACCCGGATACTTCAATGGGAGTAGGTTGAAGCCCTACTATAAATAAGTCTTCTTGGTGTTTATAATAATGTAGTGTTTCCATTTAGATTAGGTTTTCAATTCTGCATTTCCTTAATGTGTTTCTTTCTTTTTCACTATTATTTGTCAATTTAGTTGGTGTTTTTGTGTAATAATCATGGGTACGTGCTAGAACCTAAATACTATTTGGAGAATTTTTATGTGTAGCGGACTACACATTCCCTTAGTGTGGGGTGGTTATCATTATCCAGGTACAGGACTATTAAAAATAAGTCCACATGAAAGGAACAAACTAGTACGAGAGCTATTTAAAATTGAAAAATTGGAAAAAAGAGATTTCTTCTAGAAACAAGGACCATAGATGGAGATGAATGAAGAAACAAGTATAACATGAGGTAAGCAGAGGCCATGGGAACTACCAAGGTAAGGCACAGTGGTGAGGTAATCGGGTGCATGGAGGCGTAATGAAGAGAATTCCATGGCTAAGAGGTAGGAAAGCACACTAAAAGGTCATATCTTAGGTGTGAAGATGTACCACATGGAAAGAACTAAAATGGTGGATTAATGAGAGGATTGTTGGTAGGTGAGGGAGCAATAAATGCACTAATGTTTTGGAAATTTATATAAGGATAGCATGTGAGCTCATTTTTACCATTGTAATCGTGATAATGTTAAAATGCCTAAGTGAAAATGAGCCAAAAAATCATGTTGAGGTATGAAGAACATTAAACCAGACATGGAGAGAAGGTTTGTGCACTGGAGAAGCTTACATTCCCATAGGTTAAGGGATTGAGCAAAGTAGATGCGCTATAAATGAACTAGGGCATAAAATTTCCACTAGGGCATGAAGATTTGAACTAGGGTTTCAACTTGCTTGGTTACAGAGGGGAGAAAAGAGAGAATTTTTAGATGGCACCAAAGAAAGCACCCATAGTAGGAGTAAACGGGAAGAAGAAGGTCGAAGTAGAAGAAGAAATTTCTCTCGAGAGTAATTTCTCATAAATGCAATATCTAGAGGGAATGATCATGGGACAATAATAGGTTTCCCATATCCTTCAATGTAAAATCAGCTATTACAACCATCGTACATCAGATAATAAGGAGTTGGATGTGTTGAGTACAAAAACAAACAAGCGCACAGCAAAATACATGTAAGTGTATGACGACACTGGTGAGAAGTTACTGAAGTAGATTAGAGTCTATCAGTTGTACGATCTACCATAATTTGGGAAGTATGAACCATTATATCAATGGTTGATGAGCATAGTACATGAGGACTTCTTCTACTTCTCTGGATGTAGGGTTAGAATCACAGCTACCTTAATTTCAATAGTTACAGGACTAAGGCCCTCAGGAGTGGGTATGGAGAGTGATTTAACTGATAAGGCCACAACCCTGAAGATAAGGAAGGAGCTTGGGTATACCAAAGGTCCACATGGCATGGACATCAAAAAATTGAAGAAGTACCAATTATAAAAGAAGCTACATATCTTGTAATAAAGTTGAATGACCAAGAAAGGTGGTCGTAGGTAAACACAATGTGGTTGTATGTTACAAAGAAGATGTCTCAAGGAGTGACCTACAGTATCATAGATCACATAGTAAAGACAATCATTGAAGAAGTGCAGACAGGTGACAAAATAATTTTTGGCACTATTTTATTGTCCTTGGTGTTTATGGAGATTGGAGTGCCCGATGGGCTAAAGGATAATATTTGGGAGTACCCCACAGAACACAAATCTCTAGAGGAAATATTTTAAAAATACTTGTGCAAAGGATCAATGAGCGGACCATTTAATAAGAGAGAGGATATTTTTTATGATAGACTCTGTGTGGTGTTTGAAGAAAAGTGGCGCATACCCAAGGAGTTTCCTTCATTGGTGGGTAAGGAAATAGAGTTTACAGTGTACCAATAATTTTGCATCGCGAGATTTGCAATGAAGGATGGGGCTTGGATCCCATCGTGCAAACTACCATATTCCTTCACAACAAGATATTTATAGGCATCATTTTATTGGTTTTCATATGTTTTCCACTTAACCTTCAATGCAGACAAGGTAGATTTCGACTACCACACTCTGAGAAAGAAATATGTATATCAAGGACATAATTCCTACATTAAGAGGCTTATCTCAGATATTATAAACATGAAGCTTGTAAGCTTGGCAGTTGGGGACACTAGAGAAATGCTTGTGTACCTTCAACTCAAGCCTTATTTGGAGAACATTAAGTATGTGGAGAATGATTTCACACTCCTAAGGCCGCCAAAGGGTAAGCATACAATGGAAAATATTCCAGCACCTAAGCCCATAGAGACAATACAAGTAGATGGTGAAGAAGAGGAGCATGAGGATAGAAGTGGTTTAGAGCACAAAGGCAGGAGGAATCCTCCAAATAGGGAAGAAGTTAAGCACTCAACTACTCCACCCCAGTCACAAGAGGGAGATGATGAGGACTTGGATGTAGTCTAAGGAGAGTGTCATTTCAATAGATTATTTAGGAGAACTAAGACCCATGGTGCTACTCCATAATCAGTACGTAGATGACCTCAACACTCTCCATAGAAGAAGAAAATGGAGAAAAGAACAAGTAATTCGAAGCGGAACAAGGAGGTGGTGGATTCTCAAGAAATCATGCCCAATACCCCTACACCTCCAGAGAATGTGGAAGAACCAAAGGATGAAGAAATGAAGGATGGAGAAGAGGGAGAAAAGTAGGCAGATGAGACAGCAATCAAGACTTCTCAGGGTACATCATAACAAACTCTAAATCTTAAAGATCAAATTCCTAAGGTTCCAAGATCAAAGAGAACAAGTGGAGAATATCTTCCACTAGTCATGGGTTATGCTAAGGACACAGGAAAAATTTTTTGCACCAATTTTTAAAGCACAGTGACACCAAAGGAGTTTTATGGGTGAGAGCTGATGGATGAAGATATGGCAACCATGCACACAAGGAAAAAGTTTTTATGGTTGATGCACACACACATGGATGAACCAGAATTTCATTTATGTGAAGATTTATGTGTATTAAGGAGGTTGAAGAAGACACCTCAAGCTAGACACATAACAATAAAGCCTAGTATTATGTCAAATGGACAAGTGAGTAATGATTTTGTAAAGGTCTCAACAAAGGTGGCATAATGAAATATGGATAAGGCTGTAATAATTAGGGTGTTAAGAGAAGAACTCAAAACTAAGGATGTAGAAATAGCGCGTATAAAGTAAGAAAAATAGTTAGCACAAAAGAAGAATGCTATTTTCATCACCATGGCAGAGGAAGTTGGGGATAATATCATGAGAGAAAATCCATGCTTAAAAATAAAGGTACCCAAAACGTTTCCTTCTACAATGCATTCTGTAAGTACCTCAGTGGACTTAGTGCTTGAAGATGAACCTCTGCACATGCCAGCACCAAAGGATCCAACACAGGAACTAGAGTAGGAGAAGGCTTAGGTGATGAGAAATATTGCATCATATGTGGGGTTGCTTCAGATCTTGTAGGAGGAACTGAAGATAGCGGATCAAGCGTTGAATATCTGTACAACCCCATAAGTTGTTATATGAACCAGGACCATTTTGGAAGAAAATGAAGTCCTGCAGGCCATGAAAGATGAGACCTTGAACCACACATAATGATTAGCACTTGTCAAGCAAAAATGTGAGGCCCTTACAGTAGCTCAAGAACCACACAAGGAAAGGCTAGATGAGCTTGGGAAACTCATAGTGCAAAAGATGGACTTATTAGAAGGAAGAATGACTACCATGTCTAGAATTGTGTTGGTCTTGCAGAATGAAAAAGGAGAGATTGCAAAAGATGAGTTAGATTCAATTGCAGTGGATATCCCAAAAAAGGAAGAGGTTGCGCTCGATGATTAGTAGACTTTAGAGGTGGAAATAAAAGAAGAATATTCATAACTGATTCTTTAGGTTGAAGTAGAAGTTGTTGCAGGGTAAATACATTCTTTTATTCATCAAAATTCTGTCTATTCTTTTACTCTTCGATTCATTTTTTGTGACAACCATTTCCGGGGTGTCAATGAAACTAGTGTGAGGTAATGTTGGTTAGTCAAAATATGGCACTTAGTGAAGGACATATAGAAGGTTCACACAGAAGAGTAGAGTGCATTCAAAATCATAGGAGGATTGGAAATAAATTGTGTGCAAAGAAGAGAGACAGATACGGGACTTAGCCATTTTCATGAGTATGATCTATTTTTAGAGATAGTGTGTCGAGCACACAAACCAGTTATAGACTTGCATGACACGCATTGGCTATTTTTTGAGGATCAGCTATGAAACGCTTTGTATGGATATAAGATGAGAATATATTTACTATTGACAATTAACTAGAAGAAGTCTATTGTTAGCACACTTGCATGTGTGGCTATTATTGTAAATGGCTCATGGCTAATAATATCATGTGACCTATTTTGGGATTGGATAAGAAGTGAAGGGAAAGTTCCCACCCTTATAAATATGTAGTGAATTGTGTAGCATAGGGTAGCATGTGAGAACTGAGTTATTATGAGGTTATGCTACCAAATCTGATGCGCACATGAGCATATACTACTTTTATTGTAAGGAAGCTTTTGTGTATTACAACATTTAATATAATAGAGGTTATTGACTGAATCAAGGTGTTAAGCATGGTTATATTTTATTAATGTATGAATTTTCTTGCTATGATTTTTGTTTGATTCATGATACTTTAAAGATCTAGATCTAAACATACACTATAGAATAATCTATTAGTCATGGATCTGAATGCTTAAGTCTTCATCATGTTAACATCCTACAATAACAACCCTAAAGAGGGGCCTGGTACCTTTGCGTGCTTCGGGTGAGCACTCAATCTAGGTTGAGTGATGTGCCAACATGCCTAGGATTTTTATTGGTGAATTCTAGGATACATTAATAAGCCTTAAGATAACAAGAGGGATACTCCCAAGAACCCCAAAGTAGTCCACACAAGAGGGATCCTTATGGATGAAATGGAAAGCTCTCTTCTTACTTACTTGTCTAGTATACACTTGTAAGATTTAGATTCAAAACTATCTTCATGTGACCCTAGTAAAAATATAATTAAACACATTTATAGCTCATTTTATCGAAGGGGGAAAAGTAAATTTGGGATACGACAAGGTCTAGTTGGTGTGAATTCCTTGGAAAAATACACTCACAGAGGTAATTTATGACAACTAGTTAAGAGAACCAATTAGGAATCCATTTCTTCTTAGATCCAACTTGACTGACTCAAATTCAATCATGTTTCAAATAAATTTCATGAAGAAATAACATTCTCAGAGTCAAAACCTTGTTTTTCAAATAAAGGGAGAGTCCATTAAATTTTGAGCCAAGTTTCATTCATCATGAAATTTTTGAAGCATTACTTTGTCTTATTTTTTCATTCACCATAAGGCAAGGCAAAACTTTGACAAAGTGAAGCCAATTATTTTTCAACCCCATTTGATCTACTCCTTTTCTTTCTTGTTGATATTTTTGGATCAAAATAAGAGCGACATACTTATGTTATTAATTGATTGAGTCCATCAATTTTACACCCATTTACATTCATCCTTGCTTGAGACTAGATGGTAAACATTGAAAGTTTGTTGGTACATCTTCGCATCTTGATAGCCATTTTATCTTCATACACATGTCAATATCTTCATCGTAGTTAGGCTTGGTTCATCATTGACCTTCCTTTGAACTGTTACATTTTTTGCATTGCCTTGATATAATTTTGATACTTAGGTCTTGTTTCTCATAAAATTGATCTAAGTTTCTAGCTTGTACCATTATGTTGCCCACATCTTAACAATTCATTGGTATAATTTGGCTTTTCTTATTTTCAAACATTACCTAAAACTTTGAAATGTTTTTTTGTTACTTTGTTAACATTGTATTAATACTATTTCAATATTAATATATTTATTTCCCAAAAATCTTGGTTAACGTATCCAAGTGGTATTGTACATTGCTCTCACTCATAACTTCCACTTTTTGGGATTTAGGCCTTGTTTTCTTCTAAATGAGTTATAGTATGGTTTTATTGGGAGTCACATCAACCCCTTGTTAATACTAATAGATTTTTTATTTTAAACTTGACTAAAGTGTTGACATAGTGTTGATCATCTTACATCAAACTACCTTAGAAAACATTCACATAGAGAGTAGTTCTTTGTTGATTAATTGGTTTATCAAACTTGCATGATTGTTACTTTTGATTATTCATCTTATTGACTTATATTTTTTTAGGACAATCCTAATTGATTCCTTGATTATTTATCATTCATTATTCTTTTACTATTGTTGACATTCTTTTGACCTTCACGATTATCACATTCTAGGTTTTCACTTAGGTTTTATTATATCCTTAATCATATTTCAAAACATACTTTGTAAAATACTCCTTGTTAATGCCCCCTTTAACAAGGATGGCATCTAAAAAAATAGCATGGGAAACATCTAACAAACAAGGATCAAATCCTTTCATTGGTCATTATTTAGGAGCACTCTTTTCCATGGAAAAGGAGACAAATGACAAGATCGATCATATTGGGGATGAAGTAGAGTCACCATGGGTGGATTTTGAATTTGACCCCGCTCAATTGGACGAATTCATTTTTCTCAAAAAAGATAAGAGTACTTGTAAAAGTTGTAGAATTAGGTTCTAAAATTCCAAATGAACATGAGTTTATTCCACCTATCAACAATGCTAGTGAGGAAGAAGAGTCACAATTTACCCTTATTCACATGGATGAAATTTTAGGGAATGGATAAGACTCCACTTCAAATCCCCATAACAACAAAACATGTGGTTATAGATTACCACTTATCAAAATACCTCATAAATCTAGAGTGGAGCATGAGAACACAAAAGAACCTCCTCGACATGAAAATGAAGAGGGACCTCAAAATGATGAAGTCATTATGAAATAAAAAATATAAATACTTAGTAGAAAATAAGCTATATTGGATTCCCATGTGCAAAAGGAAAAAAATAAAAAGGCACATCAAGAGAAATCTAAGGCCAAAAATAGTGAACTTCACATAAAAAATAAAGGGGATGAAACATCAAAACATAGTCAGGCATATATGCTAGCTTCCCTAACCAAAGAGAAAATTCTCACACAAGAGTTACAATTGATGAAATCAATACTCACAAGCCTTCAAGAAAGTAACGTAGGACAGTAAAAAGTATCAATTTGAATAACTATTTCCTTATCCCTTTGACAAGGTTATGCTACGCATGCCCTTTCCTAAGAATTTTGATTTTCTAAATTTGAAAGTAAAAGGGGAAAGGTTATCCATGAGATCATATAAAATGCATTTACATGGCGTGTCAAGAAGTGGATTATAGTGACAATTACCTTATACATTTGTTCCCACAAAGTCTAATGGGACTAGCCTTAGAATAGTTTCTTCATATACCAAAGGGGTCTATTTTCACATGTCTAGAATTAGCTGAAAGATTCATACGTCATTTCTCATTCAATGTAGAAAGTGACATCACCATGTTATACCTATGTAGTGTAAAATAATGACCAAATTAAACCTTTGCTAATTTATTACAATTACGGTGGGGGTTAGCTAGCCGCTTCCCTTGTTTGATCCCTAAAAATTAATTGGTTATACTTTTTGTACCCAATTTAAATCAAGATAATGCCTTTCATTTACAAATGCATTGTGTTGGAAAATTTTAAGAATTCATTAAGAAGGGTAGCCAAATCAAAAAGGATTTAATTGTAAAAGGGACACTAAAACCATTTTCAAAAGATAGCCACCCTTCCAAACCTACAGAAAAACCCAAATTATTTAACAAAAAAATAATTTTGTAGGAGATGGAATCACAGACTCTAAACATATACATCTCATCCAAATTGGTTCTCCTTTCAAAGTTACTACAGGACCTATTCAACCCCCAGTCAACCGTCGAGTGTTCATTCCTCTCAAGGACTCCTTGTCCATGATTTTGAAACAATTAGACACAGTGAACATGGTTCAATGCCCTACAAAAATAGCCTTTGATGACAACGCACCTAAACCATCATGGTATAAAGAACGTGAGTATTGTGATTTCCATCGTGCCAAAGGGCATAAAATGGATAAGTGCTTAAAATTAAGACACTTTGTCCAATACCTCATTGATAGTGGAGAAATAGAATTTGATTCACCAGAGCCTCATCAAACTCCAAATCAAAATATGGGAATATTCAAGGAACCTTTAACTAATCATAATAAATAGGCGGAGAAAAATATGGATCAAGGAGAGTCTTACAAGAGCTATAAAGTTGCTAACTATGTTTACACCCAAGCTTAAAATAATCAATATGACTCACTTATTGGTTGTGTTCATTCTTGGTAACACAACATGCTCACCTTGAGATTCCAGAACCTCCTCTGCCTACCCCTCACGATGGTCATTATGATCAACCTGAGAAGACAACTGCTAATATCTTGATCTTAGATCTCCTCAAGATATAAAATACGTATAAAGACATCCTTTACAAAATACTTTAGGGGTTAGGAGTGATAATGAATATAGATCCTTCCCACCTTCAAATTTTGGTGGAAAATCTTGCACTAAGTGAACACATCACCTTTAGCCATAATGAGATCTCAAAAAAATATCACACACATAACATGCCTCTTTACATCGAAGTATTTGTTACCCATAGAAATATAAAGAGAGTGATTGTGGACAACAACTATGGGTCGAACATATGCAACTTGAAGCTAATAAAATAGTTGGGATGAACAAAAGCCGATCTTGAATCCCACATCATCATAACCACAACATATAAAAATGTGGAGCACAAATCCATTGGCACCATAACATTATTGATGAAGGTAAGACCTACTTTTCATAACACTAAGTTCCATGTCCTACACTTGGAGCTTCTATATAACATGATTCTTGGCCACCCATGGATATATGCCATGTAGGATGTACCGTCAACCTTCCATCAGTGTATTAAATTGAAATATGAGGGACACACCATCACCATTCAAGGAGATCCATAACCCTTTTCTCACTGCAGTGCCTTAAATATATTTTCACACAAGGTTGCTTAAAATTTTTCCTCTGCTGACATTGTTATATAACTTCAATATGAATCTCTTACCTCACATGTGGATTTGGATATACTAAGTTCTTGTGACCATGTTTCTTCTACGTATTTTTATCCCTTTGATTCATGGGAGATGAATATTATTGAATACGGCTGCGGAGTATATGATATCGAACGGGATCTCTTAGTTTCAGATATATCCTTATCTCCCAACATGAGAGGAAAACCCAATTTCATACACAAATGACCCAGAAATGAGAAAACTATAGGGAAATTCTAGCCTTGTACATTCCCATCTAATGTTGGGGGCATCCATATTTCTCTTTTTTTATGTACATAACTTAAGAAAACTTTCAAAAAAACACAAAAACATTCAAAAATGTCAGAAATTCCAAAAACATTCACATAAGATTTGATAATCCTAAAACATTAGAAAATCATCTCTTAGAAAATGCAGAAACAATAGAACATTGTTTCCCAAAAATAGCATAAAATGCATCAAAAACGGTCTCACAAAAACATAGTAGTACTTTTCTTACTTCTTTGTTTGTTTGTTTCTTGCTTTGTTTGTTTTTTTGTATACTTTTTTATAGTTTTACTTACTTGCTTGTACATTTTGTATAGTGTGTGGCTTAACATACTTTTTAGATTGATCTTTTCTAGATTAGATTCATTCTTGTTTTTTTTCAGTGTGTTTTTGCATGCTTGTTTGTATTTGTGCATAGTGGTGTTTTATTTTGGTAGATTTGTTAACTTTTGCATGTGCTTTTTTGTTACTTGTACTTTTTTTCTTATCACATCATCATCTATATCATCACATCTAACATCACATACATCATATATAAATATATATAATAGCTAAGCTACACCATCATGCAAATAAAAATCCATCATGTATGTTAAGCTACTATCATTGTACCATATCATCAATGAGGAAATAGGGACCACATCCTATCCCCCCCTCCCCAATATCAAAAATTAAAAACATGGAAAATCATAAGTATCTCATCAAAAAAAATTGAGGTCATCTAATGTCATCTCAAAAATCAAATACATGTGATACAATCATACATCATAACAAATTCCATCATAATATACATATCAAAATGTCAAAATGTCAATGTCCATATATAATGTGTCTAAGTACATAATCATCAAATACAAAGTATGCCATCATGGGCATGGCTCAAAAATATGTATTCATATTGAGGCATAGCCAAAAACAATATATATACATCATGTCAAAAATATGACTTCATATCGAGGCATACATCAAAAATATATGCATTTGTAAATACATCATCGTAGTAAAACGAGTCAACCAAAACTCTTGCTGATGCCTGGACTCCCTGGCCTGGGGCCCTATGGAGGTGGAATTTTCTGAGAGGAAGCTTCTTAATGATCCAATGGATGCTACACCGATCTTACTTATCGATATGACCATTTTGATCTTGATGCCGACATACTAATGGCCAAATGACTAAATGGAATATCTGGCTGCCCCTCTAAGACAGTTGCATGATACAATTCCCTATAATATAATGCCTCACCACTTGTTATGGCTAAATCAATAAACACATATGGTGTATCTGATGATGTGGCCACCTATCTGAGCACAATAAGCTCTGTCGTGAGTCTCACCACATCTACCTAAGCCTAATTCTACTTTTTGACCCATTGAACCCGCTCTGCCACAAGTTGATATCTCTCACTCTGAATATGATCTCGTTGAGTGGTCACCTTCTGCATCAATGCAATTGAGTCACCTGAGATCCTAATAATCTATCTAGAATGTGAGATTGGTCTGTAAAGATATTTATCCCCCACTTTATGGGCTCTATGGTGGCATCCCCCATCCATCTCCACCTCCACCTACACCTCCTCCTTCAACTCCTCCACCTGCATCTCCATATTCACTTCTATCTCCCCTGTCTCATGCATCCCACCCATCCTTGAGCGAACTATGTGGTGGAAACAATGACACCTATAAAGGGACCTACTATAAATGCACATGTAGGAAAACCTACTGTAAAGGTACCTATATGGGAACCTGCTACACTAGGATCTTTTATTGTGCGAGGCCATGTCCCTATCCCTGGCCTTGAAAGCCTATTACACTAACTATTGATCTCAAATTCTACCCTATAACCCCTCTACAGTTATCACAATCCCTATTGTAACATCATCCTATGGAATCATATGTATTCTTTGGAGCATTATGATATACCACCCATGATAATTAGTTATCTCCCCTGGATCAAAAATGTGTCATAGGGGCACCCAAGGTTGTGGTGCCATTGATTGAAGCTTGATTAGGCTCATGTTGGTTTGATAATAGGGCTGATTTCAAAATTCTCTCTAGATAAATGACCATACCACATCTCTTTTCCTGGGATACCCTGCATATGACCAAACTTTCATTGAACGTGATCTACCTTGTACTACTTTGTGCTATAATCACAAATTCTAATAAGGAAGTGCTCCACTTTCACTAAACTCAACTCGGTGGCATCCTTGGGCCACTGATAATATCTATAAGGATTTCATGTCACCATGCGCAGCTATAACTCATCAAATGTGTGATGATATTAATGTGTGTCTCCAATGTGGCCTCATATTTCATCACCAATCAGTTCCCATCCCATCATTGATGGCTCGTATAGAATCCAAACTCTAAGAACTCTTGTAGGGTGACCAATGACATTATGGTCCCATGCTCATATCTGAAGAAGAGTGGTTAGACCCATGGTATTCTGAGTGTGGTAAGTAATAAAGTGTAGATCCCAGTATAAGTGTGCAAGTATACACTATCCCTAGAAATATCTCTCTCCATTGATCAATCAATGACTCAATCTAATCAAACATAGTAGAAAATAAGTACTTGTCTTGTTAGGAAGCAAAATTTCACTGAGAAGAGCCATCAGATATACAACCACATGAGATAGCCAATGATCTTGTAAGAACTTGTATAACCACACTATCATACCCTTTTGGGGTATATCCCAAAGGCCAAACATCTCAATCATACATTATGTAATGTGGGTGGGGTCTCCATCATACTCAATTAGTCAAACCTAGATTGGAACTCTAAGTATCTGACACACCTCCTCTAAAGTAATGGTCATCTTGCCTGTAATGAATTGGAAGAACTAGATCTTGTTGTGTCATCTCTCAACTAAGGATTTTAGAAGGTTGTGATCTAAAATAATTTGTGGCATCTACACCACGTATGAAAATCCCATCACATCTAGATTCATCTCTAGGTAAATATTCTAATGTCGAGTGAAGGTATCCTAAAATAAGCATAGCCTCGCATGTCACTTGCATGTCTCCAAGATAGGAAGGTCACCCTACTGGATCATGCAAAACACTTGATATATTCATTTCTTCTAGGTCACTCATTTAATTTTCTTCTATTCACCCTTGTGTTCTTCTAATAATCTACTAAATTCTTCTAATTAGCTTAAAATATAATTTATCAGCACATACACGCCCCTATCAGCGCATGCACACTCCTTTCAGAAAATACCTACCCCATTTGATGCATGCACGCCACACATTTAACTCTACCTCTTCAGTGCATGAATTCCCATGCACTCTTCTACCTTACCTTAGGGCATGTGCACCCCATTTGGTGCATGCACACCAACTTCCTTACCAAAATCTACCCTAGCGCATATACACCCCCTGCGCATGCATGCCCCCGATGACATATGTGCACCCCAAGGGCCACGCATATGCTATCATGCCTACTTCTACCTCATAATAAATTACTCAAAAGGAAAAAAATTCTCTTTGCATACCCAAATTCCATCACCAAGATGCTGCATGTACTCTCAAATGATGTCTTCACGTATTGTCTGAACCTGAACTCGAGCCATCTCTCTCGTATGTCAGAGTAAAACCAATTATCAAAGTGATAGATTTTGGTAACAAATAACTACTAGTAATGTTCCCCCCTAGCATGGTATATATGGCTATTTTGACCTCCCCCCCACGTGCGATGCATTTTCACCTGCCACAATGGTCGAGAGGTGTGATTTGACAGTCGAGATGTTTATTTTTAATAAATAATCATTTTTCATCCCATTAGGGCATATTTTTGCTACCTCACAACCATTTCTTCTCCCTGGGGAATTTTTCTTACTCTCTGATGATCTTATCTATGATAATTCTTCTAAAAATTTCTAAAAATCCTTAAAATTCAAAATAAATCAAAAATATAAAAATTGGCAAAAATTCAACAATCCAAAAAATTAGGAAAAAATTAAAAACTGGTAAACGACATGATGTGTGTTTTTTCTTATTTCCTTGTCAGGTTAGCTTTTCTACTTTCTCGTATTTCATTTTATTCTATATGTTGCATTGAGTTAGTTCTTTAGCAATGAAAAAATGGTCGTGTTATGGATTTTCATGTCATGGTACACTTTTTTTGTATGTTTATATTTTAATAAGGACCGATGACATAGATCACTTGCAATATGATGACAAAATGTGGCTTTTACATCAGCTAGATGAAATCTATTCCTATCCCCTTCGTCTTCATTTTTATTCCATATCATTCTCTTATAGTAATACTATTCTTCCAACTCACTTGGGTTAATAGGCATCACATGCTACAAATTATTTCCAACATATTTGTTAATTAAAGCATTTCTTATTGTTAACAATGATACCTAAGTGAACTTTTTCAATAAAAGAGTTTTTATTGGTATTATGCAGGGTCAAGGCCTGCATCTCTACTCTATATCGATTATTAGTATATCATCTTTTGTCTCCCATGGAAATGGGATTTTACCTCGCTTTGGTAATTTCTCTTCATCTTTTTTATCGTCAATTGACCTCTCTCATCACCCCATCGACACTTGAGGGGGCGTCCTTCTCTCTACTAATTTTTCTTCTATCCCTTCAAAATTCACTTGTTCGAACTTTTTTATTATCTTTGAAGTGGCTTCTCTTACGCCACCACAAAGAGGGGAAAATGTAGACACCTAGAATTTGGTCAAGAAATCTTAATACTTAAATTGCACTAACACTCCCCTTTCCCACAAATTAAGGACATTTCATCAATAACACCATTTCTCTTCTATCACCGTTAATTAATTACATTTCACTAATTAATTAACCCTCTTATCACGTAGTCACTCAGAGGGTCGATTAACAACCTTTTGTTAATTAATGTCCACTTGTACCTAGGTCAGTTAATTATTCTTAATTAATTACAACTGCTAGCCTAAATCAATAAATTACCATTTATTGACCCATTTCCTCTATTAAATCCCCTAACTCACACTAATTTCCCTCTAAACAGCCTAAAAATCTTACTCCTATCCTATTAATTAATCAACTTTGATTAATTATATGCACCCCAACTCCCATAAAGTGTTAACTAAAGTACTAACTCACCTAGCTTTTATAAACTAAACTAAATTCACTTTTCCCTTTATCCCACATTTACCAAATCCATAGCCTTACCTCTTTAGAAAAGCCATATAAGAAATTCCTCTCCTTACCTTTCTTCTTACACCTTTTTTTCCCTAGGATAAACTATAGGCATTTTGATCTTGAACCATCCCATTGATTGAAATAGCTTCCCCAACTCGCATCCATTCTCTCAAATTGAAGAGCATGGGAAGATCTAAAAATGGCCACATAGCCATGTTTTTATGAAATTCCATCTTCAATATTTGAGGAACCACTCCCTTTTTTATTGCTAAAGTGATCTAAATAGGTTCATTTATTATATTAGAAATATAGAGAGTAAGTAATATCTTAGAATTTGACTTGAAATTTTTCATGCATTAAAGAATTTGTTTCTCATAAGCTCTTAACTTGACGGTTCTATAGGGTTTGATTAATTGCTTAGAAGCTACTAGGTGTTAGTTTTGTTATTTAGCATGGAAAATTTATATATGAGCTCACATGTTCATTATAATGTTCATTATAATAGCCATAAAAATCATTCGTGCAAGAAGATACACCATGGCATATCAATTTAACAACACATATAATAAGGAAATTCAATCAACATAAGGAATTATCAACACTATTTGAATCCCCATAAATCCATATTCAGATATAGAAATACTAATAATACATACACAATTATCTATGAAAACCATAATACATTGCATAGCATATAATTTGATCACAAACTAGCACTATAAGGTGTTGGACCTTTGTTTACCCAACAATAGCTATCTGCACTAGCACCTCATCTAGACAAGGCTAAAATCTCACCCGAAGTGTGTGCAGTCTACAAGTCCCACATTTGTTTGCTTAACAATATATTAGCATGAAATTTTATAATCATAACCATAATAACCATTTATGCAAGAAGATACATCATGGCATATCAATTTAGCAACACATATAATAAGGAAATTCAATCAACATAAGGAATGATCAACACTATTTGAATCCCCATAACTCCATATTCAGATACAAAAATCTTAGCATCCATACATAATCATCCATGACAACCATAAAACATTACATAGCATATAATTTTATCACAAACCATTACAATAAGGTGTTGGACCATGTGCGCTTACATAAAATTTACAAAAACCTCCAAAATCCACTCAATACATATACCTTTAAAGACTAACTTGTGCTCAAAATAACTTAAACTAGGAATTACTTGCATCCTCAAATACATGGACACATCACCTATTTATATATGGTGGGGAATTTCCATTCACCATTTATGTGTCCCTTTCCTAATAATATGCATTCTCTATCAATAACTTGCATGCTTTTTAACCTTACTTTACAATAGCTCAAGCTATAAATAGCTTTCTTTACCCATGCATTAATTCCTATCTTTAGCCTGTTTTCATGCTCTGTCCTTGTCTTTCCCTGCATGTATTTTTTCCTAATTATAGAATTTTCTTGTCCCCTAAGTCATCCTTCTTTAGTCTACTCCCATATCTTTCTTGAGTGACACTCTATCTTTGCTTTACTATATTTAGCTTTTCCTTCAAAATAAGCTAAGTCCTCAATATTCTACGAACATGCACGCTAAATTATTTTACATCATAGTGTGCACCTCTGTGCACTACCTTTTCTTATTTTCCCTCATCTGTGTGAAATTCTATGTGGTCCTTTTAACCTATATGTACTGCACATAACCTGTTTCACATGACTGGTACTTAGTCAATTTATTCAACCAAAATTACCCCACACTAGGGATATTTTCTATCCTTGAAAATATTATAACAAATAATTCTTCCAAATAATGAATGAATTAAATAATTTGATAGTAATTACCCAATAAATCAATAAACAACAATATGCCACAAGTGCACACTTCAATTAGGCTTGAACGGGCTAGAGGAATTCTTGAAATTTCATATTCAAAATACCCTCTATCTCTTTCCACCCTTTGAGCTCTTCCTTATCTTTGTTTGGCACCTACCCAATGATGTTTGGCATTTGTTTTGGGGGAAATTATTCACCCTTCTCCTTCATCTCCTTTACTCTTCCATCAAGGACTGACACCACTCCCTCCAAAGCATCCATTATTCATGTAACCAATGGACAAATTTCCTTAAGCCTTACCTAAAGTATATTGTTAGGAATTAATAGAATCTAATGTGGAATAATTCCTCAGAATCGTAATAATAAGAAGTATGAATAGAATTACAGAAATGAAATATGCACAACATGAAAACAATATTTAACATGGTTCACCCAATGTGGGCTACATCCACCAAGAACACTTGCTCAGGTTTTATTACAAGCCAACAGTCTTCACAATTACAATAATCAAATCTTTTTTGGAGTTGCGCTCAACAAACCCTCCCGAATTCACACTTGAATTTGTACACACTATTCACCTTCACAAAACACATTGATATATATCCTATTGTATGTCCATCTATTTATAATTACATCAATAGGTACCCAAAGAGGTGGTTTTACAAAACAATGGAAACCAAAAAGCCAATAATGGTTACCCATTACTCATGGGTTAATAAACCACCCATGAAAATTTACTTTGGGGGCTTCGCCCCCGAACCCCCTTGACCCACTCACTGGTGAGTGGGACCTTCGTAAAAATATCTAAGTGTAACACATGGAAGGTGTACCAAACTCTAACATGAAAACAAGCTCCACAAACATAACAATCTCCCACTTGGAGACTGATTTCCAATGAGCAAGCTTCTTAACCCTTCACTGTCATCCACGAAGGCCAACCAAAGCTGAACATAGCTTTATTTTATCCCTTGTGGCCAACTTGGTCATCATTTTTGCAGGATTCTTACTGGTATGAATCTTCTCCAACTTCAACTTATCTTCCTCCAAAGTTGTCCTGATGAAGTGATATCTCAACTGTATATGCATTGTCCTAGAATGGAAAGTAGAGTTCTTAGCTAAGTGAATAACACTATGAATATCATTATATAGCTTTCTAACTTCCTGCTTATGCCCCAACTCATCAAGAAATTGTTGTAGCCAAATCATCTCCTTACTAGCTTCTGTAGCAGTAACATACTCAGCCTCAGTGGTTGACAAAGCCATAACCTTCTATAACCATGAAATCGAGCTCACTGTTGTATCACCTACAGTAAATACATAACCTATTGTGCTCCTCCTATTGTTGAAATCTCCAGCCATGTCTGAATCAACATATCCACACAAAGTAGTGTCTAATCCACTATAACACAAAACAGTACACATAGTCCCTCTCAAATACCAAAGTATCCACTTTATTATCTACCAGTGCTCATTTCTTGGATCACTCATAAACCTACTCCCTGCTCCCACTACATGGGAAATATCTATCCTAGTACACACCATAGCATACATCAAACTACCAACTGCTGATGAGTAAGGTACCTTGGACATATTGAATCTCTCCTCCTCAGTCTTGGGACACTATTCCTTTGATAACTTGAAGTGACCTACCAAAGGAGTCCCAATTGGTTTAGCATCTTGCATATTGAACCTCTCCAAGACCTTCTTTATGTAATCTTCTTGAGATAAAGTCAGTTTCCACTCCTTCCTATCCCGAGTTATTCTCATACCAAGGATTTCCTTTACTGCACCCAAATCCTTCATAGCAAAAGAGTCACTCAACTGCTTCTTGAGTACCTTAATTTTCTGCATGTTCTTACCTGCTACTAGCATATCATCAACATACAAACATAAAATAATGTAGCTATCATCATCAAATTTCTTTATGTATTCACAATGGTCAGAATGACACATGGAGTATCCTTGTTCCATCATGAAACTATCAAACTTCTTGTACCATGGAGCTTGTTTTAATCTATACAATCTCTTCTTCAGTTTTCACACCAAGTTCTCCTTCCCATTCACCTCATATCCCTATGGTTACCTCATATCTAATTCCTCCTCCAAATCACCATGAAGGAATGTAGTCTTCACATCTAACTGTTCTAAGTGCAAATCTTCAACTGTAACTATGCCAAGAATAGTTCTAATGGAAGTCATTTTTACTACTGGGGAAAAAATATCATCAAATTAAATACCTTTCTTTTGTGTAAACCCCTTGACCACCAACCGGGCCTTATATATTTTCTTACCTCCATCCTCCTCTATTATTCTATATACCCACTTATTCTACAATACTCTCTTGCCTTCAGGTAGCTCAACCAAATCCCAAGTCTGGTTTTCCATGAGAGATCTATGCTCCTCATCCATGGCTAGCTCCCACTTATTTCTAGCATCCACCTACATTACTTCATCAAAGAATTCTGAATATCCACTTTCAGCGAGTAATAAATAATTTAAAGATGGAGTAAAACATTCAGGTTATTTTCTTACCCTACAAGACCTTCTCACCTTAGGATTTTGGGGTTCTTGAGGAGTAGGTACCTAATCTGGTTCCTTGAAAACTTTTCCATATGCAATATCTTCTAACATTATGTACTCCTTTTGTTCCCTATTTTTCTGCAACTGATCCTTATACATGAATTTTTCATTAAAGATTACATCCCTAGATTGAATTATTTTCTTATCCTTAATGTTCCATAAACGGAAACCAAATTCATCCACACCATATCCAATAAAAGTTCATTTTTCAGATTTAGCCTCTAACTTGGTCCTATCATCCTTGTCAATATGAGAAAATTCTTCACATCCAAAGACTTTAAAAAATGAATAGTCAACTTTCTTACCAGACCAATCTTCCTCATGTATGCCTCCATCTAAAGGCATTAAATTTCCTCTATTAATCAGATATACCACTGTGCTAACTACATCTTCCCAAAACATAAGAGGCAGCCCTGCATGTAACCTCATGCTCCTAGCACACTTCATGATTTTCCTATTCATCCTTTCTGAAACCCCATTCTTTTGTTGAGTTCCTAGAACCATCCTCTATCTTCGAATTCCATTTTGAGAACAATAATCATAAAATTCATTACTGCAATACTCACCTCCATTATCTGACCTGAGGCATTTCAACTTGAGACCTATTTCATTCTCAACCAAGGCTTTTGATTTCTTGAAAGTTTCAAACACATCAGATTTCTTCTTAATGCAATATACCCAAACTTTCCTAGTTGCATCATCAATAAAGGTAACATAATAATTTGAACCACCAATGGAAGATACTTGAGCCGATCCCCATACATCTGAATGTACTAGCTCTAACTTGTTCTCCTTCCTTATGGGTCCAACCTTGAGAAACTTCACCCTCTTATGTTTCCCATACACACAATCCTCATAGAATTCCAAATTAATATATTTTAATCTGGGAAACCATTCCTTCAAAATTTGCATTCCTTTTTGGCTCATGTGACCAAGCCTATAGTGCCACAAAGTTACATCTCCATCTACAGCAACTAAATTACAGTAATCAACACTACTAGTTAATTATAAAGTAGCAACCTTCTTACCTCTTGCTACCACAAGAGCACCCTTGGTCACCTTCCAAGAGTCTATTGTAAAACTGACCATACAACCATCACTACCCAGTTGCCCTGCTGATATTAAATTTCACCTCAACTTAGGCACATGTCTGACATCCTTCAGTAGCCATGTGTTCCCATTCTACATCTTGACCTGAACACATCCTTTTCCAACTATACGGCAAGGCTCATCATCACCAAGATAAACATGTCCAAAATATCATTGAACATAATCACAGTAAAATAATACCTATGTGGAGTAGCATGAAAATAAGCCCCTGAATCTAATACCCAAGAATCAGCAATGTTATCTAAAGAGAGAATCAAAACATCCTGATAGATATTACCTTATGCCACATTCACCTCTTTTGTTTCTTCACATTGGTTCTTCTTTTCTCGAAGAGCCCAATATTCCTTCTTCACATGAACAATCTTTCCACAGTTCCAACATTCCATCTTACTCTTAGATTTATATCTTACATGACCATTTGACTTCCCACGGTTACCTTTTCCTCTAGTCCTCGATCTCCCTCTGCTCTCCACTGACAAAACATTCCCTAAATAAGAGAATTCCTCAGAGCTTTTCCTTCGCATTTCCTCACTCAGGATCACACCTATAACATCCTCAAACTTCAATTTTGTATTGTTAGAAATAGAGTTACTCACAGCTATAACTAGACTATCCCAACTATTTGGTAAGGAGCATAGAATTAATAGAGCCCGTATTTCATCATCAAAGTTAATCTTCACAGAGTTTAACATACTCACAACTGTGTTAAAATCATTTAAATGATCAGCAACTGAGCTATTCTTAGACATTTTCATATTAAATAATATTTTCATCAAAATATTTTATTTGAGGCAAAAGGTTTCTCATATAGCTTCCGTAATGCATCCATGAGAGATTTTGTAGTCTTCTTCTCTATTATATTGAATGCGACTAAAGATGAAAGGCATAACCGGATGGCCCTGAGTGCTTTCCTATCAAGAATCTCCCAATCCTCATCCTTCATACTTGCTAGTTTCTTTACT
Source organism: Taxus chinensis (assembly GCA_019776745.2). Lineage (NCBI taxonomy): Eukaryota > Viridiplantae > Streptophyta > Pinopsida > Cupressales > Taxaceae > Taxus > Taxus chinensis. Next base: position 481,891,450 of record CM034154.1, on the reverse strand, counting down.
CTTCAATCTAGTGGAATATGAAGGTCCTTTTGATAGATAAAATCCTCCATCTACATCTTCCATAGACCAAATTTCTTCCCGTTGAACTTCTCAACCCGATATCTATTATCGTCTGCCATAACTCCCACTCAAGCTAATAACCCTTCCTATGATTCAACACTTCAGAAAACACAACCAAAGCTCTGATACCAGATGTTAGGAATTAATAGAATCTAATGCAGAATAATTCCTCAGAATCATAATAATAAGAAGTATGAATAGAATTACAGAAATGAAATATGCACAACACAAAGACAATATTTAATATGGTTCACCCAATGTGAGATACATCCACCAATAACACTTGCTCATATTTTATTACAAGCCAACAGTCTTCACAATTACAATAATCAGATTTTGTTTGGAGCTGCACTCAACAAACCCTCCCAAATTCACACTTGAATTCACACACACTATTCACCTTCACAAAACACATTGATATATATCCTATTGTATGTCTATCTATTTATAAGTACATCAATAGGTAGCTGAAGAGGAAGTTTTATAAAATAATGGAAACCAAAAATCCATGGGCCCAAAAAACATCCCATAACGGTTACCCATTACCCATGGGTTAATAAACCACCCATGAAAATTTTCTTCGAGGGCTTCACCCCTGAACCACCTTGACCTGCTCACCGGCGAGTGCGACCACTGTAAAAATATCCAAGTGTAACACATGGAAGGTATACTAAGCTCTAACATGAAAATAGGCTCCAAAAACATAACATACATCTCATATGGCATCAAATAATTCTCACTTTTGCATGACTTCAGCGATAATCTCCTCATGTTTGGATTTAATGTCCTTCTTGGAAGCCTCTACTTGCTTCAACTTTTCCTACTCCTGGGTGGTGTGCACTTTAATAATGAGGTCTAGATATTGAATATTTTCAAATGTGAACCTTACTTTCTTCATCACCTCTTTGATCTATATGATCAATGCCTCATATTATGATATTTTACGTAAAATTTCTTCCTTATTTTTATCCTATTTTGTAGCCAAATCTTCTACCGATGGCCCTGGACCATAATTTTTATCATGTAGTAACATCCACACCAAGCCTTATAAGTAGTGTAATTATGAAGTATGCTCATCTTGGGCATTCTCCACTAGGTCGGGGCATGTAGTTTTGATGCTATTTATTATTTGTGTGGCCTTGTTATATGCATCCTTTATACACTTCTTTTCTTTTCTCAATTCTTCTACAAGTTCATGGAAACCTTGATCTTTTTCCTTCTTAACTTCAAGGAGCACCCTTATTATAGCCATTTTTTCCAAATTTTGATGTGCAACCTCTATTTCCATCTTGTTCAGTGCATTACTGACATGCTCATTAGTTAGCTCTATAGGATCGATGGTCAGGATGACCATACCTGAATCCTTTCTCATCTTTCTTATATCGTATGCTTCGCTATTTATTTCAAATTTAGACTCCTTTATATGTGTATGCATGCTCCAATAAATCATCTTCCTAGTGCACATATTTACCCCTTCTAGATTAAGAAAATCCCAACCATAAATATATTTACTTGGTATGGTTCTTTGGAACCTATCCCATAGCACCTTTGTGTGATCATCAATGTAGTTCATCTAGTGTGGTTGTAAAATCTCCATCTTCTTTCTTCTTCATTTGTTACACTTTCCCTTGGTCATAACTCTCTCAATATTAAGTTGTGCATTGTTCTCATATCCTCTTGTGACTCCCAAGCCTTCCCTAGATGGTTCCCTATCACTTTTTTCCTCTTCTTCTCTTTCTAGGCCTTCCTCATACACATTGTGCATTTCCTCATCTTCTTGCATAGTCTCATCATTTAGATATTCCTCTTTATGGGTTGGCTCTTCATTTCACACAACCTCCTCTATTGAATTCTCTTCTTCGCTCTCCTTCACGTGAACTAAACGTCACCTTCTCTTCCTTGGTGGACTTGTCTATTTCTTCTCTAGGCTTGGTTTTGTTGGGGTGACTAAGGGTGACCCATTAGGGGATTCTAAGGTTCTTGCACCCTGGACTTGTGATCTGCGATGCCTTTGCAACTTCCTTATGTGGATTTGGTCTGATGTAGTTTCTTATTCTTCTTCTACCTCTTCTTCCTCTTCATCCTTCTCCTTTTCTTCTTATTCTTCTTATTGTTGAGGAGGGGTATCTTCTTACATTCTTCTTACCATCCCAATTGTCTAATTTTTCTTTATATGTTCTAAGAGATGAAGGTCCCTTGTGTCAACATACCTCCCATTCTTCATTTTATTCCTAAGGTATATGTATACCCTGAATGTGACATGTCCCACTACAAGATTTTTAGGAGTTATTTCCAAATCTTCTTATTCCTTCATCTCCACATAGGCTGACTTGGAGGGATGTACATATGTTGTGCACAAAGTATGACAATCTGAATCAACCTTATATATATCAAAAATCAACTTGTGCATCTATAATTATGTTCTCTGAATCCTGAAAATACTTATTAATGAAGGAAAAGGGTATTTTACACCATGGTCCCATCTCCCTATTGCTTAATAAAAACCTTCCAAGGAAAAGTGCTAAAATATACTTTTCCATCTAGTATTGAGGGAAGTTCCATCGATGCATGCCACTTGTTCTCAAATGTTTCATGCATTCAATTATACCACTTGTAAAATAGGAGTTTATATGCATTTATTATCTCTCTGTTACATATGTAATCTACAAAATTTTTCATAGGTGACTTTTGATCCACTAGGTAGATTGACTTCTTATCTTCCAATCTATCTAGTATGTTTATCTCCCAAAATTCTATCAAAAGCAATATAACACCTCAAGTTATTTTCTCACCTTTACTTAATTATCCACACATCTTCTACTATCCCCTCAGTAATGAATTTGATAATGTTGTACATTTCTTCTATGCCATCTTGTGTGCTATATGAAAACATTTCATATCTACTTGAGACAATCTCTTTAATGCACCTAATTTACAACTAACCAGGTGCATTATAACTCTTGTGCCTAGGTCAATGATGCTCGTTACATCCATTGCTTGATTCCCCCTTTGATAATTAAATTGTGTAGCAGTGGTCTCCTTTTCCTCATCATCTCTCAAGTCCTTCCCAATCTCAAATCCTAAGTTGTAGATTCATGTAACCCTTTCAATCAGTTGTGCGATGATGCACATCCTCCTGTTTGTGAAGTAAAAGAATTTTTCATGGACTCTCAACATCAACCACTGGTAAATTCCATGTTATTTCAAAATTACAGCACCCTTTAATTTTTTATTTGTGTTTGAGTGAGCTATCAGTGTAATTTTCTAACATTATACCATCTCTCAAGTTGTGGGACTTGCGAACTTTAGATGGCCCTCTAGAGAAGGTTGGTTTCTCTACCTAATCATAGCAATAAACTACTCCTAATACAATAAAAACACCTATCTAATCCTATCCTAACAAATTCAAGGGACCAAGGAGAAGGAGAAAGGGTGAAAGATAGAAATTCTACCCTATAGAGGTGATAACACCAAGAAGAGAAGGTGCTGGACAGTTCACAATGCATGAAATAGAAGGAAAATGAGTTTAGAGAGGATGGAAAAGAATCACAAACCACATTGACATTCACAACACTATTTCCATAAGCACAACAACATATGAATAATGCAATAGAGATAAGAAAATTCACATAATACTTGTAAATGTTAAGGAGAGGCAAGAGAAGACAATAAACACAGCCACGATAGAAAGAGAATCACACAATTGAAATTTTATTGTTCCATTAACATTCATAGGCCATTAAATTGAGATAATGAGTAAAGATATCCATTATAAATCCTCTAATAGAAGTCTTGGAGCTCCATTTCTACCCTGAAGAGAAGAGGAAGAGAGTAGCATTGAATAATTGTCCAGTTTTTTTTACAAAATGGTCTCTCTTTTATATTATATTGGAAGAATGAGACAGAGAATGGGGGGAGAAACCCAAAATATTTCTTCAACCACCAACAAAAATCATAAATACACCTACAAATCAAATTTTAGATCCTACAAAATCCATTCCATCATGTACTTGTGCCTTATGGATGAATAAAATTGACCCCCTCCCTCTTTAATTCCATTTTGTGCTTTCTTGGGACATGATAATTAACCTAGAATTGTTCTTGTATTTTTCCCCCACCTACTCCACCTAATATTCATTTTTTATTATTTCATGGTGAAGAGGGGAGAATTACAAATCCATGGACACCAATTTCATCAAATTTCACTAAGTGTGGACGAAGATATCATGTTATGGATTTAAGATGGTTATGGAGCACATTTCAATAACTCTCGATCTTTGTATCTACCTTTTCCATAGTTAACAGTTATAAAAAATTCCCCCTTACCTTTTTTCCATTTCAATTTATTTGGATCAGATAAATCAGGATTTTGGGGCACATTGGGTACAAGTTCCTCATGTTCTTACGGGACCTGACTTACCCACATCTATGCATCCCTTTATTCCTTATAACTCCCCAACTTGGTGAGCTCTGCAAGCTCACTGAGCTAACTCACCACATAACCCTGATAACTCCATGTGGCTTGTAAAATTTTAGACTCTATAGGTAACTAGTTACCCATACTCCATGCATCCCCACACCATTCAAACCCACACTAACTTGTCGGAGAGCTTGGAGAGCTCACCGAGCTCCATCTTTTACCTTGGCCCTTTACTTATAGACATCCTACACCTTACCAGAACTTCGGCCTCCCAAAACCCATTCTTTCCAAGTTGCATGTTCCCAGATCCTTTGAAATCACCACAACAAAGAATTCCCACCATATTTCCCCTATCACTTTAATGTGGAACCTGACCTCTCTCGTGGAACTCCTTCCCGCAGGGAACTTGTTCTCCATAGGCCTCAACTACCCGCAGACCCCTAACCCTCTGCAATATAAAGGACTTGACCATTTCATGTCAAAGGAAGGTTCTAGAAACCTTAGTGTGGATCGACCCTATTCCATCCTCACTCCTAGGATACACACAACACTAGGTTTTGAACCCTTAGCCATTTTATCAATTTTATCCCATTTTTTCTAACTCCAATTTTTCTTGAATTTTGTTTAACCAATGGAGTTAAGAAATATAATGAAGTTCCCCAAAAGTCTATTTTATCCAATATATCCAATTTTAGTCAATTTTTTCCCTTTTCTCATTTTACCCAAAATTGACTAACACCGGGATCATTGAAACCCAAAAGAGGAAAAAATGCCCCAAACACTTCTGAACCTCCAAAATAATTATATATGCTCCAAGAACATGGGGATTACCTGATTTCTTCCATATCCAACCCTGAATCCCTATCAACTGCATGGGTATATTTATCCTAAGTTGTCCATTTTTACTAGGGTTGAAAATGAATAGCAGTCCCTCTGGCCTACCAAAATAATGTATCTCATAAATTTATAACACTCCTGCACTCTCTAATTCCTTATTCATCGTGTCATCATTAACCAATTATCCTACCTCCATTCTTTGGGTCAACTTTTTCATCACATCCTTATTTATTTCTCCTTCTTTGGCCTATGATTGATGGTTATAATCATTGATTTTGCACTTATTTAAATATGACTCCCATGGCTGCCCTACTACCACCTCTAGGGGGTGTTGCATCTTTGATAACCATTCTTTTGGTGCATACTATACTACAATCTTCTTTTTCTTTCCCTTACCCTTGGGTGATTGTTTAATTGGGGTTTCTTTTTTTGGTTCCATTATTTCTCTTCTTAATAACCTCAACTTCAAAAATTTCTCAAACTTCAAATTTGTAGAAAGTATGTGCCCTAGGTGTTGAATAACTTACCCAATTTCTTTGTTCCTTAACATTGGGCGTTAATCTCTCAAATATTTTCTCTTATTTTATTGGTGTTTTGGTTTGTAATTTGCAACCTTGTGTCCTAGTGATGCAATTTTGAGCTCTGTGAATCCACTTTTCTATAAACCTTAGCTCAAAATCTTCATGATTTAAAAACCCTTCACACTTCTCTCTATGCTTATACTTCCACTGAAGGATATTTCACACTCACATCCTTATTCACTTTTCTCAGGTCTGACAGAAATCTCTGTCGCTATCTACATACTAGGTTTTCACACTCGCTCTTTGTTTCTCAAATATAATTTGCACTTAATTAATTAACTCCACCCTTGCCCCTTTTATAGATTATCAAAGTTCTATCGCATTAATTTCTCCTCACCTACCACTTCTCCAAAGTATGAAATGTGCTTTTTTATTTTTCTCATGTTTTTAGCTACATTCTTCCGCATGCAGTAGTTGTAACATTTTGGAGTGACACTACTCTCTAGGTTGTATTCATCCTTGTGTTCACTTCCATGTTTCATACCCAATCTTCCTTTACACCCTTTGACACCTAAATTTGGTATTTATACCTTTAATCTCCCATGTGTGCATATTTATTTAATCCATCCCCATTATTTAATTAAATTCCCATCACCTTTAAATCCTATTTAATTTACATCAATCAAATAATTAATAAATTAATCCTAGTCCATTCCCTAACCAGCCTTCCATTTTGGAATGTTTTCATTCTAAATCTACATCCATGCTTTTCCTTACGTTGTTTCTAACCTATCTCTACCGCCTACTCACCTACATGTAATCCGTAAATAGCATCTTCCTGCCTAATGTTTTAAATCATTTGGACAACTCCAAAAAAACAAAAAATCACTCCAAAAGTAGAAGAATCCTCCCATTCAGAAAAAATTCCCTGCAATCAATGGCGACCCAGACAAGTCGTCATCAACCCTATAAAGCTAAGTGTTTTATTTATATTCATCATTGAATGCATGTGAATCCCCAAGATTCCTTGCGACCATTAAAAAATCTCCCATGCTTGAGCATCCCAGAAGAAATTACAGACATCTAAGACCTCCTTATAATGTGCTCGCATAAATCGTGATCGGCCTTTGTGAAATTGTTATCATTTTTTATCACTTTAATCATATTTATCATTTTATTTTGGTATTTCTTGTGTCTAACCTCTTACAGGATAATATCATCCGCAAAAAATATTGTAGCTTCATCATCAACCTCCCCCTTTTAGATCCATACTTGCAGGTTACTCTTCTAGGTTTCCCTTCCTTGGATTTATCCAAATTTGTCATAGTCTTTGTTGACTCGACCTTCTATAGCCTTTGTTTTCTATTCTAGAACCTTATCTCATCTCTGCATGAGCTCTTTTCCCTTTCCTATTTGCTCTAACTCTCATCTAATTCCTATTTTACACTAAAATCAACCTATATGTACCCCAGTCATCGTCGACCAGGGTCCTAGTGTTCAATCCTTCCTTTTAATCCTTGTTTTCTATCATTTTTCTTGTTTTTGTTCCTTCATATTCCCTATACAAGTTGACTCCATCATCTTCATTCTTTTTCAGCTTCCAGATTGCACTTAAATCCTGCACAATCTATATATTTCCCCCAAATTCCTCATCCAGTCTCCCAGGTCATCGTCGACTTGCCTCTTCATAATCTGGGTCACCATCGACCCATACCAAGTACATTTCACTTCCATTTATTCTAATCAATTCAATATCTAAATCAATCATAATTATTTTTCATATTTTGTAAATCTTTCAGTTTCTGCATATGATCAATTTACATTTTCATTTATATCACTTTTGTTTAAAAACCAAGGAATTTAACACTTCTCGGGTCCACTTTGTTGGGTAACCCCTGACCAATCCATCTAATCATTTTCTTTTTAGTGGGTCTTATTTACATTAATTATCTAATTAGCAATAGCAAGAACCCATCATCCTTCTTGCACATGTATTCATCACATCAAACATCCAAGGTAACATAAACCCTCTATCATTTTTGATTTTTTTAGCTTCTTTAATGGCTGGTGCATTAACTTTATTAAGAATGAGAAACTTGGTAAACATTCCTGGAATTCCTGGTGGGACCACCCTTTATGTGATCTCTTGCATTTAATACTTTTATTTTTTTTTTTTGTCTTTTACTAATACTATAGTGTGAGGCTCTACTTTATTTCTTTCTCATGTTGGATTCATGGCTTGAATCGCTCATCACTCAAGAGTGCAGACAAATAGGAAATCTTTATCCAGGTATTCTTGATTTTTCCCTATTTTCTCCTTTTGCATTGTAATTTTCCGCTCTTGCTTGTGTTCTCATCAAATATCACACTTCATTTTGGATTTAAAAAAGAACAATCTTGTGCATCTTGTTTTCTCATATAGCTTAAATAGGGGGATTAATCCATCATATTACACATCTTATCACACATGACCTAAACCTCACAAATCAAATCACACATCAAAACAATTCCTTTCCCAGTAAACTAATTTGGATTTCATCACCCAACAGGAAGCCACCTCAAACATTTCCTAGCAATAACTTACCTAAAACCATATATAGTTTGCCTCTTCCTAGGCACCTTGTTATCCCTCTCTTTTTCTTTTTCACATCTTCCTAAATAATCAAACACAAAAAAGTAATTTTTTTCTTGAATTACATGGGTAAGACTTATTACATTCCCATAGTTACTCATTTAGCAACCAAAAGAATGGAACAAAGTTTTACTTCATCATCTCAACAAGTATTTTCCACAATAAGTACCTCATATGTGCCCTTGAGTATTCTTTTTTTGAGCACACATCCTCTCATCGATGTCTCTCACCTAGAACCCCTTTTTCACACTACAACTTTAGGTGAGACTAACCCATTCTCATACCATCAATCTATCCCATCTAGGCTAGCCATCCCATCATCCATTGGATCAAAGCCTTCTAGACCTCCCAAAATCCCTCTCAGTGATAGCACATTCCAAGACCTTCTGGATGCCAATCCAGTGGCACTCTAAGACAATATCCTTAGGATATCAACTTAGATTCCCTTAGACTGTCTTCCACTCCAGAAAATTTTTGCTTACCAAACCAATCCCCAAACCACCTAGCTTGTAGTAATTGAGATTTCTACAGCCCACCTTGCTTTCTCTTCCACCAATCCCTCATTTTATCAAATTACTAAGATAATCATGCCTATTCTTCACAATGTCCTTCCAATCAACATGACAATAAAAATTACTCTCCCCCTCACCTCTTTGGTCGCTATTGTCACTAGATTCCCTAGTCAATACACCCAAACATCATATCCTCTATCTGAACAGTATGATCTTCTCACATCTAGCATGTCTATAAATACTTCCCAACCCCCTTTTACGAGTTCCTTGTATTATTCAGTATCTAATAATTTTCAACAATAGTTTCAAGGCGTTCATACCCACATTCCCACTCAGCACTTGCCACAGAAACCTACCCAATCCCAACAATCCTATCATGTTCCCGTCTCCCAACAACAAATATTTCAATAACCACCCTTTCAATCACACCCTATGATTTACACTCTCCCCCAACAAATTCCTCAAACACCCACACATCTGCAAGTTCATCAACAAACTCATATGACCACTTATTACATGCAACCACCACCTCTCATCCCTCAACAGACCATTTCCAATGATCTCGTAAAGGATTTAGTGAATAGGTTGGCCAGCCTTGAGGCCGCTACTTTAGGATCCAAGGTCTCATTATCATATGATAAAATATGTAACAATCCTATTCACCCATCCATACTAATTAAACCATATCCTCTACACTGTGAATTACCAAAATTCTCCAAGTTTAACAATAAATAAGATCATCAACAACACCTTCATGCATTTAAACATGCATGTTATCTTATCGCACATGATCAGGACTTGATGCTCTACACTTTCTCCATGTCCCTAGATAGTCCTACACTAGATCAATATAATAGTATCCCTCAATACTCGATATTATCATTCTCCTAGCTTGTATAATTGTTTTTAGAACACTTCCTAATTAGCATTGTGCATGAAATAACTATCAATGACCTATAGTTCATCTAATAGTTTGAAGATGATTCTATTACATATTTATCCACATGATGGCATGTTACCATAAATCAATTATCCTTTCCCCTTCCACAAATTGATCACATTGGTCTCTTCTCATACTCATATGTGAAGCATATCTCTTCTACTTTACAAATTCAATCATTTTGATCCTTCGAAGAAACCTTCACCATGGCTTGCAAACATAAAACACATGCCCTTAAGTAGGGATATTTAAAACTAAAATCAAATAATCCCAACCATGAATTTACCAAATCTTCCATGTCAAATGAAAAATAAAAGGAAGTGGCCAATGTTATGGTCGTTAAATCATCTCTCGCATCTACATATAGCATGTGGACCCAAAAATGAGTCACTTGACCAATGTCTAACTACACTCCCATTGGGGAGTCATATAGTATAATATTTGACAATTTGATGGCAATAAATATTATCACACTTCCTTTATCTGACCAATTGACAAGTTGAGACCGAAACATGTATGGTATCGTGAAGACAATTAATAGAAGTACCACCAAGTCTTAGGACATGACATAAAGAGATGTCAAACTTTCAAGGATTTGGTCCAAAGACTCAATTATCAGGGTGATCTTAAAATGGAAAATCTCAACGCTTCACCCAATCAACCAATTGACATATTTAAACAACCTTTCCCAAATAATAAACTAACAATCAAATGTACCACTTCTACTACAACACAAACACATAGCGCTCATACTATAAATACTCTAAACACTACTGATCATGAACCTATCCCATCTAAAACTTCCCATCCTTCATCATCAATCACATCCATTCCCTTTGATATCCTCCCTACATCTATTATACCTACATATTTCTTGACGTCCACTCCCACATCTACAACTACCAGAACCCCATTAGCGAATATATCATTTATGCCTCTAGAGACATTTATGAAGCAACCATTCCAACCTATTTCTAAATTCAGTTTTGGTCCTGCGTCAAATTTTTTACATATCATATCCACCTCATCATTTAATTCATCCACTCTAGTAGGCTTAACCACCTCATCTATATCTATTCCGATCTTTCCCATCATTCCGTCTATAGAACCCATATCGGCTCTTTGTCCCACACTCTTACCCATATCAACTATTGTGTATATATCTGCACCCTATTCTTCTTAAACCCCAACTTCATCACTTGAGGAATATTTAAAATCACTTTAATTTGCAATTACATCAAATTTTCCTTCCATTTCATCAACATAATCCCCTTAATCCCCACCTTTTGTATATTTCCTCAGACAAATGTTGTTTCCTGTACCTGAAAAACCTATGGCATTATCATTTGATCCCCCGATTAAGGTTTTCGTTACTCCTCCTGAGGATGCATCTTCATATAAAAAATCTATAATCCCTCCTAGAGTTAAGTCATCCAATCCAAAATCATCTATTTCATAATCACAAACATTTCAACCCACCAATCCAAGACCATTCAACACTAAAACACCAATCAAAATAAAAATTGAATTCAAATCATCAAAGCATCAATACACTCAATTTTTAACCCAAACATCGATAATATCTCACAAGACATATTCTAGAAATTTAGTTGGATCATATATAGAAATCTTCCAACACTTACTGCAAACCTCTACAATCACGCTTCCTCCTATCAAGGCCTTTGACCCAAAAGGAAAGAATCCTTTATGGTTCAATTATAACCTTATGTGTACCTTTCATCATACCCATGGGAATGATACTGAGAATTGTAGAATGCTTCAAGACATTATTCATAAACTCATTGAAGAGGACAGACTTGTTCCTTGACCAATCCAATCCCTTCCTTCCACATCTAGTTTCATATCTGTCATTTCACCTTTAGGAGATGAATCTTCTAAGGATGATCCATCTTTTTTTATCAATTCCATTTGGGTAACCACCTGATCTAGCCCATGTGATCCAAGTCAACATCCCAACCCAAGTCCAAGACCTTCATTTTCATTACTCATCCCATGGAGTTAGCTATATCATCAAACCTAAAGGTTTCCATTTTGGCAGCTCCTAGGCCCATTGAAAAAAGCATCATTAGATAGCTTCATCAATCCCCAGTCAAGATGTCTCTTTACAATCTCATTCAAAGATCACCATATCATATACATGCTCTTATTGAATCCCTAAAGCAAATTCTGGCATCTGATAATGAAGCTCATTCCTTTACATATCTCATAGGATCAATCACTACTTCTACTATTGTATCATTTGATAAAATTGAAATTATAGACATCCCACTGGAAGAGCATGACCTTCCCCTCTTTGTAATGGTTAGGATCAATGATTCGTTCATTCAGAGGTCCATGATCGATAGTGGGGAAAGAATTAATATCATTCCTTCACATAATTTCAACCAACTTAAGATCCCACAAGAATCTGTCACCCAGACACCCACAATTCTTTGCACATTTAATGATGCCATCACTCCCACCTTAGAAACAGTCATCCTCCCTATATTTTTTAGTGAGAGTCTCATCTATGAGATATTCTACATCATTGAGGGATAATTTCAATAAAATGTTCTCCTTGGATGACCATAGATTTGTGCCATGCATTGCGTCCCCTCTACACTTCATCATTCCCTTAAATATGAGCATTAGGGACAAATTCTAACGCTTCCTGAGGACACTCCTCCCTTCTAAGGATGTAATATGACTTATAGACAAAATGATGTACTCGTTTATAAGAATGATTCATCTGCACCATCTACCAGCTCATCCATTCCCTCATCCAAACTTCCTAATGGGGACTCCCTGATAACTTAACAGAAAAACTTATGATGGGGGAGCACTTACTTATCACACTCAACACCCTTCCCACTCCTCACCATATCAGTATACCTGATAAGGTGTTTATGTTTTTTCACCTTATTCTTAGACGTTTCTTTAAAATATTGATGAAACAGATAGGGTTATGGGTGTAGGAGGATTACCTGTTGAAATGTTAGTTATTGGGTTGTTGCATGTGTATGACTTCTGAATCCATAGCTGATCATGAGAGATTCCTTTCAGCATGGAGGAACTAACTAAAATGGAACACAAGACCACCAAAAAGAGTTAAATAATATGTGCAGTGAACTACCTAGCATGTGCTAGATCCGGGAAGTGTGATACTTCCTAGATGGCTCATTCCACTGTTTAAAACAATTTAATGCTAGTAATGAAGTAAATCCTATTGTAATTGAAATGATTTAGGTATCTCATTAAAAACACAATAAGAAATATCTAATCTAACATGCTAGGTTAAAATAAGATCCGAAGGTCAGGTAGTTGGTTCTGGTTCTCTATAGGTCTGAAAAGGGTCTCAGGTAGGTCACAGGTGATTAAAGGTGATGTGAGAATAGGTGGGGTATATTACAGTTCTAGGATCTATTGGTAAATATAGAGATTGATGCTGGTTAAGGGTGATTGATGCCATTTGGGGAGAACTAGTGCCAGTTACTGTGGAAAACTGGGAATGCCACAAAATGAGCTTTGGGTCTCCCTTGTGATTGCATAAAGAACTTGGTTGGCCGGAATGAGGTATTAGACTATTTAGATGGGGTTTGGTGGGGTTTTAACAGGTATGTGGAGGGGTTCGTATTAAAGGAGGTCAATGGGTGGCTAAGAGAATAAAGGATGACGATAAAATGATGAAATGAATGAACCAGAGGAGTAAACTATTCTACTTACTTGAAATCTGGTTCTAGGTTCTTGTGAGTGATGGATGAAGGTGTAGGTAAGAGGTTGAATGTTGTTTAGGATCTCCAAACATTGGAAAGCTCCTGCATGAGCTACATGTGCATTCCCTTTTTCCTAGTTGGATCAAATTTGTGTTGGGTGATTCTAGATGATTTTCGGGTTAATATTGGATGTATGTGCAAGATAAAATGCTTCATCTCCTTCCTTACATGTGTGTTCTCACGGAAAATGTTCTCAAAAGATGTGATATGTCTCCAGGAATCTAAAAATGTTTGCCAACCTCAAAAATAAGGCTGTTTTGGGGATTAAAAGGTGATTGATGGCAGTTCTGGCTTAACTGGCAATGGTTAGGGGTAACCGGTGTCAATCAAGGTAGGATTTCCTAGGTTTACTAAAACTAGTCATATCCCCTTGATTTTTTGGGATCTCATGTCGTTAAACCATGTATTAGGATAGAATATTCTTGTAAGCATGTGGGAATGTGGTTAGAGGGAATGTAGGCATTGATTTTTAGGGTTTGGGTAAGTCTTAATTAGTTATGGCAACTTACTAAGAATAGGTCTTAGGGTGAGTTGGCTTAATGAGGTGTCTAGGTGAGGTGTAAGTGTGGGAATTATCTAAATTAAGATATTTAAATAATAAATATGGTGAGGATAATGAATTAATTTAATAAAATAAATTAAATTAATATTAATGGGGTGAAGGGGGTCATGGTTAAGTGAATGTGTTCAACGATGTTTATTTGTCGAGGGACCAAAGGTGAGTGTGACCTAATTTTGGTGTCTAAATTTTTCCCCTTTTTTTGTGTAGCTTGTATTGGTAATAGATGCTAACAAAAATAAGATGTGGTTGCCCCATGTGTGCATGAAGGTGATCCCCCTCAAACCATGAACTGACAAGGTAGAAGGTAGAATCAGTGAGTGGTTTGATAAAAGGTAAATGTGAGAAAGGGAAAGGTGGGGAGTAGGTGGAAAAAGGAAAAAAGGTCCACTTAGGTAATCTAGGTAATGGGTCAGGGTCAAAGGTAGTAATAGTCAAACACATGCACACGTATAAACTGCATTACGGTATCATGCTGAAGAGCAAGAAAACTCTACATCGTCTAAGGTAGATAGGTTTATCCAAACAAGGTTGAAGTTATTCCGGTATCCAAGGTATAGGATATGGTCAGGAAACATAATATAGGTTAGGTGTAGGAATGTTTAGGTATGTTCTGGTACACCAAAGGTAGGGTCAAGATAAATGATCATAGCAATAGGATGGGTAAGGTCATTAGATCAACAACACAGGTAACATTTCTGCAAGGTATATCGAACACATGAGGTCAAAGGTCACTAGCGATGGTCCTGGTCTAAATATCTAGGTCATGGCATGGGTAAGGTTGAGATATGGGTAAAATAATGAGTCCCCAAAGGAGGACGAGGGTAGGTAGTAAATGATGAGGTCTGTAGGGTGAGGTAAATGGTTTGGGTAAAGATTGGGTGTGGAAAAAAAGAGGGATACGCAGGGTAATAGGGTAAAATTTAGGGCAATGTGCCAGAGAGGGTGACTTATGCCGGTCAAGGGTAACCAAGGCTAGTATATAGCAACTGACCACAGTAAGGTAGGGTACATGACCGATGCAGGTGAAGGGTAAACCGACATTGGTTAGGTTGAGGTTATTATAAAAAAACATCCATGTTTTTTGTTATTCATTTGTCATATAGTGAATTGCAAAAATGATAAAAGAGAGAAAAAAGGGGAAAAGTTTCCAGACAGAATGGAGTGCTGAGTTGGCGATCTAAACGGTGGGTGATTAAGTGGTGAGAGATAGGTCCGCAGGAACAGTGCATGTGATTCGATTGGTTAGAGACTGTGGAAGGAGATTAGGTGATGGCAGAGGCCGGAGAGGGATTAGGTGGGCCACCGATGCAGTGGCTAGACATGTCACCGCGACAATGGTAGCATTATGAGGTAAGCATCCAACTCTAGTTGTATTTGGTTAGATAGATTAGGTGATTTACAAATTGGTGTTTTGCTGAGAATTTTGGTTTGTTGTTGTGATATGGATGGAAATTAGGTGAGTTAGGCATGATGGAGTTAGGTTTGTTATAGGCATGGATCGAGTCAGGTCTGGTTAAGCATGGATCAATTCAGGTTGGTTTAGGCATGGATCGATTCATGTTGGTTTAGGCATGGATCAATTCAGGTCATAGGCATGGTTGAGTCAAGTTGGTTTAGGCATGGTGGAGTCAAGTTTGTTCAGGCATGGTTGTGTTTAAAGTAGTTGAAGTTGTGATTCATTATTTCATGCAATGAATGATAATATGGGTCATGTGCAAGATGTGTTATAATATACGCATGATTATGGTAGAGAAATGGTAGTTGTAATAAATGTATGTTGTGATGAGGATAAAAATTTTAAGCAACTACTTATGTTACAGTTTAATTTTCAATTTTTTATATAAAAAGGAAACTAAGTGGACTAGAATTTATTTTAGGAAGATGAAAGATGGAATGGTTAGGGTAGAGAGTGGATGAGCTAACCGCCAAGGGCCCCATTCCCTCAGAGTGCTACCTACATAGTCCTGGCGAAAAGGGACCTCAAGCCGATGTAGTTCTCCCATGAGCTAGGGAAGAATATGATGAGGTATGAGAATGAGTTAGTAGGTTTTAGGCATGTTGTGGGTTTAGGTCTATTAAGAGTGGGTGGGTTATAGGTAAAGTGATATAGGTGATGTCAATTGTGGCAAAAGAAGAAGATTACCCCAAAGGTAAGTGTCGAGGACCAAATCCTGTATAAGGTAATCAAAACATAAATAAAGACGGTGAAAAGATAAGAGGGGGCAATAAAGCCACCTGATTGGTTAGGATTATACTAAAGAGATCATACTGTGGAGGAGGTGATGAACATAAGACCCTAAAGACTTTGCATGATTGATGGTTCTAAGGTGAAAAGTAGTCACATGATCACCAAATGTCTTGGTTTCCAAGAGGTCCCTTGAGGCGGTAGGAAATGGGAGTGGGAATGGTGAGAAGGGTGAAAGGTGGTTAATTTTTTATATGGTATGAGGTGGCATGCTATTTGGTAAAGAGATCTAAGGTCGTGATGGGTAAGTCCATGACTAAAAGGTTCTTTATTTTGACTTTTATTTGCGATAGACTGATCAATGTAGGAAGTCTATATGGAATGAAGAATTTAACTCCTTGAGGTCTTTGTGAAGCTGATTGATGCGGGAAGCTTCAAATTCTCTCACCCTTTTTTTTTTCTTTTTGGCTTTACATAGTTGTCCTTCAAGGGATCAGTCTATTTACAGTAGTGATTACTGAGAGGAAGATTTCCTTTTGAGGGAGTCATATTTTTTTTAGAAGTTTGACTCAAGGAGTTGGGTCCCATGTGGGTCTTTGAAGTCATGGACAAGACCAAGGTGAAAAATAGGATTCTTGTTCAAAAATTAGGGTGAAACGACCATGGGATCTCATCTAAAGGTAGACAAAAAGTATCCATGAGAATCATGATATGTGTAGCGCCACGGTACACATATTCAAGAGAAGATAATATGTGATGGGTACTCACATGATTTTTTTTTTATTCATTGCTGAGATGTAGGAAGTGGGAAGTGCTCAAGGGATGAGCATGGAAAGAGGCAAAAGGTGAGGTAGGACTATAGGTCAATAGTAGAATGGTCGAAGATGTAAGGCTTTAAGGGGCTCAAGTTTAGGTTTACCATCAAGTGAAGATAAACAATAAGCACCTGATCCATAAGTATGAGTCATGATATATGGTCCAAGCCAATTAGGAGAAAATTTTCCCCATTTAGTATTTTTTGCTTTGGTTACGTGTTCATTTTCTTTCAGGACAAGGTCACCAACTTGGAAGGTACGTTCATGGACACATTTGTCATAGGCATGTTTGATACATTTTTAGTAAACTTGAAGTTGATCAAGAGCATTAAGATGACGTTCATCTAATAACTCAAGTGGTGCTAAATGATCTGACAAGATCTAAACCCCATTGACAGAAGGGCCAAAGGTCACGGGTGACCTGTAAGGCATGAATGGGTGTATGATGAAGGTTGGCATGTTTTTGGCATTTTACACAATGTTTTACATAGTCACAAAAATCAAGGTTAAGGGTTGGCTAGTAATAGCCTAGGTGAAGGATACGCTTAGCAACAACAAGGCCACTGAAGTGACCTCCACATATGCCATCATGAACTTCCTTAATGGTATAAAAAAATTTAGAACTCGTGAGGCATCGTAATAGAATACCATCAAAGTTTCACTTATAGAGGAGGCCCCCCATGATGACATAATGAGATACCTTTTTAAGGAAGGCACATTGTCCATTACGGGTGAGATCATGAGATAAGATGGAGAGAGAAAGATAGTTGGAATATTTTTTATACCACAGGTCACTCAGGTCAAGGGTAGCGGTTCTACTAGAGTAAACTTCACAAGGTAAATAAGAAGGTGATTGGAGTCATTGTATAGTGATAAAGATTTTAGAATCGGTGAGTGAAGTGGGTATTTGAGAAGCTAAGCAGGCCATGGTGTTTGCAAGTTTGTTTGTTGAACAAGGGATAGTTTGCAAGGTGTAACGGTCAAAGGTGGTCAAAATTATGTCCACATGATGTTTATACTTTTGAAGTATCTCTTTACAACATTGGTATATACCATTGACTTGGTTTACAACTAATTGAGAATTACCAAAGATGTTGATTGATTTGACATCTAGGGCATATGCGGCTTAGAGACCTAATACTAGTGCTTTGTATTCGGTAATGTTGTTTGTATAATCAAAATCTAGTTTGAAATACAAAGGCATGGGTTCACCATCAAGTGAAATTAGGATAATACCATCCCCACTCCCATGCTAACACTTGGAACCATCGAAGAAGAGTGTCATTTGGTAAGCGGGTTCGTCCAGGGAAAGGGTAACAATTGATTCATCTGGAATGTCAAAATTAGAGGGTTGATCCCCGGTAATAGGTGCATCAGCTAATTGGTTGGCAATATCTTGGCCCTTGATAGAATTTTGATGAATGAATTTTAGGTCAAGGATAGCTAACAACATAATCCAACGTGCAGCACGCTGATTTTGGTAAGGTGTAGCATACATGAAGTGTAGGGGGTCTGTGTTGGTCACAACATAAGTTTTGTGGTTCAGTAGGTAATGGAAGAGTTTGGTGGAAATGAAAACTAAGGATAAGAAATTTTTTTCGGGATGGGTATATCAGGTTTCATATTCCAAAATAGTACGGCTTATGTAATAAACCACCTACTCCCTATGTTGTTCATCGTGATGAGGGAGCATGGCTCCCAAGAAGTGACCGGTAGCTGAAATGTATAGGTAGAAAGGTTGATTTTCTTTAGGTGGAATGAGTATGGGGGGTTGGAGAAGGTATTGTTTTAGGGCCTTAAAAGCTTTGTGGCATTCATCATCCCATTGAAAGGAGACATCCTTCTTGAGCAGATGGTGAAATGGTTGGCATCAATCAGATAATTGTGAAATGAACTAGAAAATAGACTGCAACTTTCCTTGCAGGCTATGGAGTTTTCTAAGGTTAGTGGGAGGAGGCATTTCTAGAATGGCCTTGACTTTAGCAAGGTAAACTTCTATACCATGTAGGGAAACGATAAAGCCCAGGATTTTTCCTGAGAGGACCACAAAGACACACTTCTTAGGCTGAAGGCAAACACAATATTTAATGAGACGGTCAAAAATGGTTTTTAGGATGGCAAGGTGCTCGGAGTGGGTTTATATTTGGCCAAGAGATCATCCACGTAATATTCCAATATATGATCCATGATATCATGGAAGATGTAATTCATATCCTGCTAATATGTGGCACCGGAGTTTTTAAGGCCAAAAGGCATGACTTAGTACCAGAAGGTCCCCCAAGGGGTCATGAATGTGGTTTTATGTTGATCCTCTATGGCAAGCAGGATTTGGTTATAACCCAAGAAGCCATCCATGAGTGATAGCATCTCATGACCAGTGGTAAGGTCAACCAATTGGTCAATACCGGGTAAGGGGAAGTCATCTTTTGGGTAGGCTAGTTTGAGGTCACAGAAATCCATGAAAATTTGGAGTCTCCTTATCACCTTAGTGACAAGGAAAATTTTAGAAATATAATGAGGATAATCAATGGGTAATATGAAGGAAATAGAAAGAAGGCACTGAAGTTATTCTTTGATGAGAAGGGAAATGCGAGGGTGCATTTTCCTTGGCTTTTGTTTGATGCGTTTGCAATCAGGAATGGTTACGATATTGTGGACCACTATGGTGGGGTCAATACCAAGCATGTCTTCATAAGACCAAGAAAAAGCATGGTTTCGGTCTTTGAGAAAAGAAGTGATGGATACCTGTTCAGCAGCATCCAAATATTGGCCGATCTTTAGGATATGTGGGTCATCCTGAGTATGAATTTTGATTTCGATAGTCAATTCATTTAACATGGTTTTTTTCTCAGAAGGTAAAGACCGATGAATATATGATTCTTCTACACCAAGGTAGGTGAGTATAGATTCATCATCCTGACATTGAACGATGTTAATTGAAGGTGTATCATCATTGATCATTTTAGGATATAGGAAGGGAAGAGAGGAAGGAGAATCACCCTCGTGTTGATAAGTCAAAGGCCCCAATGAAATGGTGTTTATGAAAAAAAAAAATTAGGAGGGATAAATTCAAGATCCATCCACTCCGTTGACAAAGGTGTTGATGAAGGAAGAGCATGTGAAGAGGGTGGAGAAGGGCCGGTATCCTTGATGAGTTCAATGCGGGCCTGTGTAGTAGGTGGTTTAGGAAAGCTGATACCAATACAGTCATTATGTGTTTAGGTGGTACATGGAATAATGGTATGGTGGAATTTCTCATAAAATTAAAAACCAAAACCCTTCCATGCACATTAGTGTAGGAAGGTGTGGGAAAAATGATTATTGGTGAGAGACTGGAAGTTAGCGGAAAATGGGAAGGTTTGTGATGGTGGTTTGGGTGTGTATGTGGTAGTATCAACTCCCCCATAGGTGAGATTGGTACAAATATGAGGAGGACCATAAAGGAGGTGTTCTCCTATGTGGTGATCATAGCGAGGGTGTTGGTGAAGACTTCCATACTCTTGTGGAGTAAGGAATGTGTTGACACTATATAGGCAGTATTCCCGCAAAGTGAGGCGTTGAAAAACAAATTCTAAGGGATCAGTGATTGGTATGTGGGTAGTGGGAATAGATGATTTGTCAGAGGTCGAGGTGGAGGTGGAGTTAACAAATTGGGAGACTGATGATTTGGCTGTGGAGGTTATGACAGTGGTAGGAGTGGAAGAGGCATGTGCGGTAGAGGTGGCAACTATACTAGTAAGCGGAGGTGTAGGTGAAGTGGTAGGGGTCATGGAGGTACATGCCTTAATGGGTATAAGCATGTCATTACGTCGATAAAGCATGTTGCATGTTTTCAAAGGTTATGGATCAGCTGGAATGGTATAGGTGTGTCCTTCATGTTCAAACTTTACATAATGATGCAAAGTGGAAGGAACGTAACCCATGACATGAATCCAGGGTCTGCTAAGCAACATGTTATATTGAAATTCCCCCTCTAGGATGTAGAATATCTCTGGAATAGTGCAGGGACCCATGTGAATGTGGAGAATGACAGTGCCTAGTGTAGATGTGATAGTGGCATTAAATGAACGCAACATGATAGGATGTTTATGCATGTAATCGTTAGGTATGAACATTTGAATGAATGTATGGGATGAAATGTTGTTAATGCTAGTGCCCCCATCAATCATTATATGTCATACACGTATATCATCGATGTGGACAGAGATGAAGAGGGTTGGGTATGGATCATCATTTTGGTGTGGTACGATC
The DNA here is from genome assembly GCA_019776745.2 of Taxus chinensis. Classification (NCBI taxonomy): domain Eukaryota; kingdom Viridiplantae; phylum Streptophyta; class Pinopsida; order Cupressales; family Taxaceae; genus Taxus; species Taxus chinensis. The sequence continues at coordinate 481,869,942 of CM034154.1, read as the reverse complement.
TCTTCTTCTAAAAAGCTAAGGGAGGCTATTTGGTGAGTAGGTGAAGGTGAAGATGAAGGTGGTAATTTGGTTAAAGAGGATACATGATGGGTTTTGATAATGGAGGCTACAGGTGTAGGTTCATTGGGTAAAACCTCAATAGATTGAAGAACCTAAATGAGAGCTTGACAATGGGATTCCGAGGTTTGGATGAGGTCATATAAGGACATTTTAAGGGGAGATTGGTGTAATTGTTTGAGCATGGTGTGATGTGTGACTCCATTAGAAATAGGGTATGTGGGGCTGTGGATAATAATCTTAGGTGTGGGTGCAGATGGTATGTTGGGTATAGGATTGTCGACAATTCAGTTGCCTTTTCTTTTCCCTTATTCTTCTAAGCACGTGTAGTGACGTGGATCATGTTGATTTGAGGGGATTTATTAAATGGAGAAGGTGTAGGATGAGTGGTATAATGACATGACGGGTAAAAATATGCTGGAGGAGAAAATCCTTGTGAGGTTAGCTGAGTGCAATGACATTTAGGTAATGGCGTGGCAAGTTCTCTGATGTGAACCATGTTAATTTCAAATCTTGGAGGTGGCTCTTGGAGCTATGGGGGTGGAGGTCATGGTTGTTTAGTGGGAAGCGAAGGAAGGACTATGGGAATGGTTGTTGGTAAAGCATGGTCCTCATCAATAAGGTTTTCATCTTCAAAGTTAGATTCTAAAGGACATAACTAGATAACGATAGTTTTCAAAGCTTTGCAATTCTCCACATCGTGCCCTGAAACATGATGGTAGGCACAAATTTTAGTGTCATCAAACCATTTTGGATTTGGTTTGAGGGGGTCATAAGGTCTGAGTGGTGGTAATGTGATAACAAAAGTCTCAAGGAGGTTTGTTAATATTTTGGCATAGGACCCCGCTAGTGGATCGCAATGGGAAGTGAAAGTGGGTTTTGGTGTAGGTATGGCTGATTGTTAAGGAATGGTCCTTGCAGGAGCGGGAGTGGGTTGAGCCATGGTTTTGGGTGTTGGAGTAGTCTTGGGTGTTGGTCATGTTTGTTTGGGTAGGGGTATGGTAGATGAATGGGTAGGAGGGTGTATGGTTACTTTGACTACCTTATTGGAGGGTTGCAGATTTTTTTTTTGTGTGGCACCTTCTTGGGTAGAGGTTATATGGGTGTACGAGATCTAGAAGGAAAAGTAAATGGGGGAAGAGGGTGAGTAACCTATTTAGATAATGGAGGTGCTATGAAGGTAGATGATGCGGATCAAGAAGGGGGTGTGAGAGACAGATACTGAAGTGTAGTGGGTAATGAAGAAGTTGCTGAGATTAGTGGAGGTATGGGTGGTAAAGATGATGCAGGTGTAGGTGTATGTCATGTCGGGTGCTTGGGTAGTTTAGAGGTTTGTGAGGAAGGAGTGGGCTATTGTGTTTTTGGTTTATTGATGGGTGGAAGTTTCTTAACCATGTTGGGAAGCTGAGGTCCTAAGATGGATGGGACAAGTGTAGGTGTGATTGGCGTAGCTAGGGTATGAGTTATATGGGTTCGGTTCTTCTATTTGGGTGTCATAGTAGGTGTGGTATTGACTTTTGAGGATGTAGCTAAATCCAGTTTGATAGGTGGATGAGTAAGGCTAGTGGTTGGGGTGACCCCTAAGGTAGTGATAGGTTTAGTCGAGGAAGATGATGTAGGTGTGGGTTTGGATTTAGATGTGTTGGGTAAGGGTATGTGTTGAGTTATGATGTGTGTCATGGAAGAAGTTGTGATAGAGGTGGTTGTGTTTGGTTTGATTGGTCAAAATATTTTTGGGTAGATAGTGGAAGTATCAGCAAGTGACATCTACATTTGTGTTGAAAAAGGATGCAGAAGATGTCCCCACAATAAGACTCTATCTACATAATCTAGGAGATCAGCCAAATGTGAGAATGGCACGTCTTTAGGTGATGTTGATGAGGACCCAATGGCTATTCCTGGAAAATGTGTCTTAGAGATGGGAAATTTGGTAGCTTCAACTTCCGTGGGTAAGAGAACCAAAAGTAGGTCTACATAATCTTGGGTAGCTAATGGAGAATGCTTGCCTAGAGGCAAAGGTATCTCTACTGGATCTTTGATAAGGGGAGGAGAAAATGGGTGCTCCTTTGTAGGCGGAGAATATTATGGGTACTCCTCTGTGGGTGGAGGAGATAATGAGTACTCCTCTATGGGCTGAAGAATTATTGTGGGTGACAGTTCCCTAGGTGGAGAAGCCAAAGGTTAAATGGTCTCGATATTAGCAAAGGGCTCCTCCACGGTGAGGAAGAAGGTGAAAGGTGTTCCTCTATGGGTGGAGGAATAGGTGAGGTAGGTTCCAATGCAGAAGCAGGGTTTCCTCTATGGAAGGAATATGAGGTAGTTGGGAAGCGATGGGCACATCGCTGAAAATAGCATGGACCTCGCGGGTATGGGTATCATGAGTTGAGGTCTCACCAGTTTGATCAGATGAAGGGGCATGATTAGGAAATGGTTTCTTGAAGATGTGTATATTTTTATTGGTAGATGCGTTAGGATTTTATACGTTTAACTTACCTTTCTCGAGCATTTCTTGGACAATGTTTTTGAAAGTGATGCAATTACCATCACTATGACCCTTTACTCGATGATAGTTATAGAAGTCATGTTCCTTATACCATGCAGGCATGGGGCGAGCAAGGACAAAACTAGTGTGTGGTTTTATAGGTGGAAGGGTGATGGCCCTAGCTTTGATAATATTTTCTAAGATAGAAGAGTAGGACTCCCCAATTGGGGTGTATTTCCATTTTTCTTGTTTGAATTGAAAAGTCTGGATGGGTGAGAGATTAGATGAGGGGGTAGCCTAATTTGATGAATGAGCTAGACTAGATTTGAGTACCACTGCTTAAACGGTGCCTTTAGCTTTTGAATAATTGCTTTGTGGTTTATGTTAGCATTTTTAACTTACCCTGAAAGATAAGTCAAATAAGGTTAGACAAAAAAATTTAAGAGATCCCCTAAACAATGAATTTCCAAGTCTTAGAGTCTAATTGTTAGATTTCAGATTTTCGAAGTTTTCATTTCGGAAGTTTTTTCGAAGTCTGAAAGTCTAAAAATTCAGAAATTTAGGTTTTCAAAATTCGGAGCTTTCTTTCAAACATTTGGTGTTTTGGTTTCATTTTTTCTGAAGTCTGAAATTCTAAATTTTCAGACTTTCAGGTTTTGAAACTTTTCATCACCAATTCACATTTTGCTTACAATTTCCCCGTAGTCTGAAATCCCAAATTTTCAAATTTTCAGACTTTCAGGTTTTTCAGGTTTCAAAACTTTGGAGTTTTCTTGAGCATTTATTTCTTCACCAACCCTGTACGGATTGGATTTTGCCCATAAATGCTAGGGTTTTCTATTTAAACTTGATTTTCTATGGTCATTTTCACCTAACAAATATCTCTAACATCCACTTTTCTTGTCTTTTTCGATGTCCTTTTTCAAGGTATGTTAATTATATTATTTCTTTTTTGTTTTATATTTTCTTTTTTTTTCTCGTCTCTTGTTTTCTTTCCTTTTTGTTTCTTCAATGTTTTCGAATAATGGAATTCCCATTCACCATGTTTTCATTTTTGAGTTATCTCCAGTTTCTTAGGTTATTCACAAAATCATCTTGAGGTAGATCTCAGGTTTTTGTAGAGTTGTAAGTTTTTCTTTTTCAGAGAGAGCGTTTTGGGGAAACTCACTTCGGGAAACTCACTTCGGGAAAATCACTTTGGGAATCACTATGGGATTTTAGAGAAAATAATATCAGAGAAAATCATTTCAGAGATTTCCATTTCAGAGAAAGTGTTTTAGGAAATTTCATTTTGGAATTTTGGATACTCTCATTTTGGCATTTCTTTCGGAGATTTTCTTTTCAGACTTTTGGAACTTGGCGTTTTAGACTTTCGGAGATTGTGACTTCAGATTTTTCTTTTAGAGATTTTCATCCTGCAGAATTTTGGATTTTTTTCTTCTTCAACTTCCATAATCCAGAACTTCATGTCTACTTCTACTTCAAAAGAGAAAGAGAAGATGAAATATTCATTCCTTGAAGTTACTCCTAAGTCTTGCCTATCGTCTGATCTAGGTAACATAGGGGATACTAACTTAGGTTAGATTGACTTCCCAAATTTCTGGAGTAGAGTGAAGGCTCCTATCAAAAATCCATGGATGCAGGTAATTTATGACAACAGGCTTGTCCTTACAGCTAGTTTTCCTACTTCAATGCATTGTCCTGAGTTTGTTCTAGCTGCAGCTGCCCACTTTGATGTAGATTCTATGTCAGTTAAGGATGATGATGATAAGGTGGTCATTCGCCTAGATCCTGATTTCTTTGAAGATCTTCTCAAGCTACCTAACATTCCAAACTACGCCACTATTTCACCAAAATCGTAGTAGGAAAATGGAACAAGGATGTTGATTCATGTATAAATATTGTCATGAAAAGCTACTTGGCCAATAGCATGGCCAAGTTGCCAAATACCTTGTACAGGGAAGACTTCATCCAAGAAGTCATTGTCATAATCATACTACTGAGCCAAGTCTCAGGCCTCCCAGATGCCAAGGAATTCTAAGAGTGGACGTTTTTATACATTGCCACTATTAAGAAGAACAATGAGCTTATCAGGTGGGGAAAACATATCAATAGCTCCATTTGTTATCATCTGTGTAAAGTTTCAACCAAAAAATCATTCTACATGACATCATTCCTGGTCTATGCTGCCGCTACCATGGGAGATTTTCCTAGACTAAATACCAAGGGTCGTTTGGAGCACATCCCAATATTTATGACTTCTATCCCTAGCTCACTCTAAGTGACGGATGTAATCACTTTTGAATGGTCAGCGATGCTTTCTTCACAGTCATACTCTAATGCTTTGAGAAAGAGTTATAAAATCAGAGAAATTCCAATGAGGCCTTCAAAGAAGTACAGGAATGGGGAGCTATCTATCTCCAATTTCCCACTTTCACCTACATTTAAATTCTGGGTTTCGTTGGTGCCCCTAGCAAATTTCCAAGGTGTCCTATGGACAAATGGGTTCTACTGGAGCTAGTTTGGCAACTGTTGGATTACCATCAGATCCAAAACAAGTGCCATAAGGCAGGAGTGCATTTTCTAGTTTTGATTGGCAGGTACACTTGTCGGAACATTCACAAAGCCAAGAATGTCAATGCAGAGATGGACTGAGGTAACCCTACAGACTTTTCATCCAAGAACCAACTTCAACTACTTGGGAAAGTTCGGCAAGATAGGACGTTCAAGTTACCATACATCTCAACTAGAAGACATCTGGATTCATTTTCGGGATGAGTATATCATTCGACAAAGAGATTATGAAAGATTGGATGTAGATGAAATTCACCAGTATGGGATAGCTGAGATCCCGATAGATTTGTCAAGATGACGTTAAAGTATTGGACGAAGCATATAAGACCAAAGATGTTGCCAATCAACTAATTCCATGGATTTATTGGTATTAAGAAGAATACTCCAATACAAAAGATAGAGAGGGTCCCATTCTTCAAAGGACCTATAGGTGTTCGACTACTTTTGGGATCAAACCCAAAGGAGTTGAGCAAGGTTACAAATATAACAACCCCACTAGTCGTAAACCCAAAAACACCCACAAAGGGAAAGCGGTTGACTTAGAAGACCCCCACAATACAAAGGAAAATTTCATTTGTTGTTGGAATTTCATATCTTCCTCAAACTCCTATTTCTCAGGAAATACGTATAGCCAAGACTGCGGTGGATGTGATTGTGGTCAGCGATTCTCCTGATTGTTTTCATAAGTTTCATCATGACCTTCAAGTATTCTCATCCCTTCCAGCTCTCTCGGTTGGAGAGAATTCTTGGATTTCACCCTTCCCATCTTCTTCTATTTCCTTTATTCACTTCCCTTCTAACTCTCTCTTGGAGAGAATATTGGATCACCTTTCCCTCCTCCATTTCCTTTATCACTTCCTTTTCCTATCATTGTCTTCCAGTACCATTGTATCAATTCCCACTACTGTGCTAACATCCACCCCATCCATCATTTCCACTTCTATCTAGAAACCCATGAATGTTCCCAGTTACCCTTGCCTCAACTCAGACCTTACATATCACATCTACCACTCCATCTTCTTCATTATCAGCTATTCAAGAGTGGCTATTCAGGAAGACCCCCCAAGTAAAAAAAGAAGGTGCCTCTAGGAGATGTCATGGATATCAGCATCTTGGAGAAAACCCCTAAAAGATAGGCCAAGAGACCAAGGACCATGTCAAATTTGATAGTAAATTCATCCGGAGAATGGGTGATAGAGGTCGCTACTCCTGTTGAGGGAAAAACCAAGGAAATAATCAAGGCTGCAGATTATCATATTTCCAGATTTTCATTGGGAAAGGCCACTCATGAGGTGGCCAAACAAGATGTTCACATTGCTCTGGGGGCCCTGATGGCAAAATATGACAAGGATAAAGCTACAAAAGATGAGCTAAAGGCTAAGGTCAAACAACTCACATCTTTATTATGAAGAGTTACACAGCCCATTTCATCTACTGAGTCCTCATCTACTACAGCCTTAGCATTTTCAGCTTCTATTGATGACTTCTCTCTATCATGAGCTTGAGAAACTTGGCCAGAAAGGGAGATCAGTAAATGGGTGGATTGAACGAATACTGCAGGAAGCAAATCCTTTGATCAAGGAAGCTGTGGAAATCTATAATGATTTGCAGGATGTAAGGATAGCTATTCAGAATATGGATGAGGCTTTTTCTAGGAAAACAACAATCTAAATATGAATCTAGAAACATGGGAAGAGTTTAGGGTAGTGGATTCCGACTTGCTTCTCCAGGAAGGGGTGATTGATGATGCCTCAAATTTGTTTGAATATCATAAGGCTATGGAGCTCAAGTGTCAGGTGTTACAAGACTTGATTAGAAAGTTGGAAGACAAATGATTAGAAATCACAGATGCCTTGAATGACATATCAGAAGAATTTGATATTGCTCATTTTAAATTTTTCAATGAGAGTATTGATGCCCTCCCTGAAGTAGAGAATCAGGAGAACTTCAAAGACTTGGTGAATTGGGATGATGATGTCATAAGAACTTTCAATTTTGATTCCATCGATCGAATGGTCTTGTGCCAGAACTTCATAGGAAGGATGTCTAAGGTCATTTTCAAACTTAAAATAATACCAGCCAAAATTACCAGAGAGATTGAGATATAAGACATAATAAGTCACTACGCATGTGGACTTAAAGATGAAGAGATCTAGGGAATAATCAAATGATTTTTTGAATACAATCAAATACTGGCTGTATGGAAGGAAAGCAAGGAGGAGCTCAGAAAAAATGAACAAGTTACAGAGCCAAATCAGGATTGAGAGGCCATGGAAGGAAAAATTCAAGTTCCAGATTGGTCAGAGTTGTACGGTTGACTCGGTCAAACCCTTGCAACAATTGTTTTGCTATTTTCATGGGAGCTTGTTCCATTAGTTTAATGACATTTCTATTTTTAGTAAAATGTTAGTTAAGGGCCCAACTGTAATGGCTCAGCCTAAGGAACTTATAAATAGATGAATGCTTAGAGTTCATGGATATACAATTTTGAGATTTTGGTGATTTTACTCTTCAAGCTTGGAAGAGTATTTTCAGATATTTGTGAAGTCCCTTTTAATTTTATTAAGAATTACACTCTTCCATTTGAAAGTCTGAATCACTGTGTGAAATAATTATTTATTACATGCTTTGTGAATGTGATTCCTTAGTATGTTTGAGTAACTTGCCTTTACTTCAGATTATTTACTGTATGCCAAGATAAAGTGATGTGGTTATTTTCTCTTCAGGTGTGATTTTAATTTTCATGTTGTTGATTAGAAGTTACGTTATCTTTATTTTGCATAAAGTGGGTGCTTAAGATGTGCTTGTGTTAATTTTTCCAATAAAGTTATCATGTGTATCTGAACCAAATCGTGTGCTTTCTATTTTGTATAAGTTTAACAAAGGAACGTGTGTTTCTAGTTTGTGGTACTTGTACCCTTTCTAGTTACAATAGGTGAAAGTGATTTAGGATGCTAGCATCTCACTCACAATAACCCTTCCAAAATTTCAACATCCCTGCTCTTTGGTGCATCACCACTTCTAGTTTAGGATTTATTTCTTTGAAATTTCTCCTTAATCCCATGAAGAGTTAGAGCATCTAGTTTAAACAAAGGAAGTAGCCTCTCTCTCGAAGGTTCATCTCTAGTCTAAGTCCCACAGCTTGAGAGATGATCCCATGTGTCACTATCACACCAAATGTCATGATTCATTTTCAAGCCATTAGGAGGGTGTAGTGATTTTGTGACAATAGTTTTTGGCACGCCCGGTGGGACATAGTTGGTACTTCTCTTCTCATTTTTATCAATCTAAGTACCTAGTGACTCCATATCTCTGGATTTCAAAGTTCAGGTATATCAACTTATGTGAAAGATTCATACAAGAGCTTCTTCAAGGTAGGGAAATTATCAACATATAGAGCTTTCATTATCTCCTCCAAGAAGAAGAGGTAGAAGTCCTTCAGTCACCGTACCTATGGTTTTTCCTCATATGGGGCATTCAACTCCAACTGACAGACGTTTTCCTCTACCAAGGTATAATCCACGTAGATTCACAATGGCAGCAAATGCTTGTCCTCCTTTTAATGCTAGTAGCCCCCTGTAGTTGGTGCAGAGAGACGCTATACCAACAGCCGCCCTTAAAAGTTTGCCATTTTTTAATGGTGAAACTAATATTTCCCCTTGGGAACACATACTAGACATAGTAAGCATTTGCACAGTTCACAGTATCACAGAAGATAACGTAGCAGTTTGACTTCTTGCTACTTCTTTTAAAGGAAGGGAACTTCAATGGTTCAGGAGCTTAAACGCTGGTTTGATTACTACATGGAATGAGTTGGGCACCAAGCTTTGCAAGCAGTTCAAAGACAAAAGTGATCATTTATCCCTTGTGGAACAATTCCATACCATCAAAAGATCTCCTCAAGAATATATGAGTGATTTCAATCTTCACTTCAACAAAACTTTGAAGCGGATTCCAGCTCTTGTACATCCATCTCCATAAAGACCTTTCCTATATTATTTACGAGCGTTGAATAGTGATATTGCTGTCCTGATTCAATCAATGGGAGGAAATATTATTCCTGACATCTATGAAATTATTGTCACAGCTGAGAATTGACTAATTCAAGCAGGTAAAATTTCCCCTAGGCCTCCTATGCCTATGTTTATATAACTTACAGGCTAATAGCCAGCTCTTGCGCCAATTCCACTAGCTTCAAATTCAGCAACCATGCCTGCGTCCAACCCTGCTAATGACCTGGCTAAGGTGAAGTCATTGTTGCAAACTTTTGGGAATGAACTTGTGGCAATGAAGAGGAAGCAGTCCCAATATACTCACCCCTTCCAATCTCAATATCAAACAAACCATTCTCCCTTTCAAGGAAACAATCAGTCACAGAACCAAACCATAAGCCAAGCTACAAATATTAAACCTTTGAATTCCTGAAATCCTTCTGCTACCAGTTCTTCTAGAGCCATAGTTCCCATTCAAAACAATCTCATCCAAGATTATGAGTGGTGTTATCCTTGTTCCCAACCCCACAATCAGAATCTCTACCCAAATGGAGTTTTGAGTTAGGCTCTCATGGTCCAAAGTATATCCAGCCCATCAGAATCAGTAGTTGAGACAACAACCCAAGATAATCAGACTCCACTCACTGAAGAAACCACATTAGTAAATTGGAAATCTGATGATTTTTGTGGACTAAATACCGATGCCTCCTCGGTGGCTTAAAATACATGTTCCAAAAAGAGGGCAATAGAACCACAAAGTTCTAAAGCTAACCAAGAATCTGCTTCACATCCTCAAACACAACCAGTGATAGATAAAGATGCAGGGAGGAAATCACTTAAAGTATGCACAAGCCAATCTCCAAAGAGTAATGGACCTGCAGTTGTGATGGTTCCGATTAAACATTTTTCAAAAGAAGATACTAACGCCCAGAAGAGCATCAGCAAGGTAGGGACAATACCATTTAGTATCATAGAGTAGATGAAAAAGACTAATTTGAGCGTTACCATGTGGGATGTGCTTTCAATACCGTCTCAATGGAATTTTCTACGAGAAGCTTTGAATAGTTTTGGCACTACTGATAAACCATCGAGTCATGGAGAATCCATATCAACTAGTCTATGTCAACTGGAGACAAAAGGGATTCCCAAAGAAAATAAGCCACCGCCATTTTACATCTCTCTAATCATCAGAAATCATTTGGTTCATAATTGCATGATCGATTCCGGGGCCAATAGTTTTGTCATGCCTAAGAAGATTGCAGACATGTTGGGGATTTCATATACCCCAATTTCAAAAGGAGTAGTTCAATTGGATGGCACGACAGTCAAGACTGTTGGGATTATTAAAGGGCTACAAATCACCATCCATGCATGTCCCAGTTTTTCATTCACATAGGACATATCGGTCATCAATGTCCCCCCTCTCTTTTCCATTTGCTTATCACGAGATTTCACCACCAAAATGGGTGGTTATTTATCAACAGACTGGTCACACATGATTTTGAGAACTCGGTATGGGACAAAAGTGACTATAAGAGCTGAACCCATTTGCCACAACCATGTGGAACCATACACAGTCAAGCCCGTAAATGGAAATTACGCCATTGGTGAACCCAAAGAGGAAGATGTAGACCACGAACTGACTACTCTCATAGAGGAGGTTCCTGACACAGTCCTTGATGAAGTAAGTATAGATCACCAATACAACCCATATGATGATTTGCTGTAAATGAAGAGTCTGGTCTACTATTTTTAGAGGAGACTGGATTGGGAACATACTGTGTACACGAGGAAGGTGTGATTGTACCACAATTGGTCAAAGCACCTAGCGATTCTGAGGGACTATGGCAACTCTTCTTTGATGGCTCAAGGAGAAAAAATGGATCTGGTGCAGGAGTTATGTTGATCTCTCCAAAAGGAGATAAATATTTCTCATCCTTCTAATTGCAGTTTAGTTGCACCAACAATGTTGTTGAGTATGAAGCCTTAGTGCAAGGTATCCAGCTGGCTCAAAAGAGGAGAATCAAGGCTCTGACTATGTTTGGAGATAGTGAGTTGGTTGTTCATCAAGTAACGACGCACAGTGCATCCAAGAACGATCTTCTAAGATCATACAAAAATCAAGTTTGGGATCTAATTGAAGATTTTGAGGCTTTTGGAATTCATGCAATTCCCAGAAGTCAGAATCAAGACGCTGATAGGCTAGCCACGGTGGGCTCACAATATGACATACCTATTGATATCATGGAGGAAAGACAACAAATCATCAAAATGGTGGTTCGTCCTGCAGTACCTGATAATGTGAGTAGTTGGCAAGTGTTCGACAGTGATGAACAAATTGTCCTCTTCCTACAACAAGAAGTAGAGTTCATAGTCAAACATCAGGATAAATTTTAGAAATCCTATGGTGATCAAGTCATCTAGTTTAAAGGAAATAAGTTACCAAAAGGCCTAATCACTCTCGAATCCATTTTTGACACAGATGATCAGGTTAAGCGGTAGGGCACTAACATGACAATAAAAGAAGAAGACTTCGAGGAGGTTGAGGTAGCTAGCAAGAAATTTCTAAAGATTGGAAAAGTGTGCACTAATCAAGAAAAGAAAGCTTTCACTGAGTTGTGTCAAGAATACCATGACATCTTTGCTTGGAGTTATAAGGACCTGCGTGGTTTTGATCCAGGCCTAGCACAACATACTATTGAACTGGACCCAAGTTCTAAGCTAGTTCATCAAAAGCAGAGGCCGATCAACCCCTAAATTGAGCCACTAATGTGGAAGGAACTAATAAAGCTCATTGAAGCTTACATAATTTTTCCCATCAAGCATTCATCATGGGTGGAAAATCTAGTACCTATAAGGAAGAAGAATGGTGAGATTCGATTATGCATGGACTTCAAGGATTTGAATCATGCCTCGCTAAAATATCACTACCCTCTCCCATCAATGGAACAGATTCTTCAAATAGTATCGAGGGCCCAAAGGTTTTCTTTACTCGATGGATATTCAGGGTATAATCAAATTCAGGTCCAAGAATCTGATCAATTCAAGACAACATTTACTACTAAATGGGGCACTTATGCTTACAACAAGATGCCATTTGGGCTATCTAATGCAGGGGCTACTTTCCAGAGAGCTATGGATATGGAATTCAAAGGGCTTATCAACAATATTATCTTGGTTTACCTCGATGACATAATTGTCTATTCCAAGCATGCTGAGGATCATATTGCACATCTATGAAAGGTTTTCCGAAGATGCAGAGACTTTGGGGTCTCATTGAATCCTAAGAAGTGTATTTTTTGTAGTTCAAGAGGGAAATTTGCTAGGAAATATCGTCTCTACAAAAGGATTGTCCATTGATCTAGCCAGAATCCAGTCAATTATGTCCCTATCTCTTCTGAGTCACAAGAAGGGTCTCCAGAGCTTCTTGGGAACCATTAATTTCATACAAAGATTCATTCCCCAATTTACAACAATGGCTAGGCCACTTATAGCCATGTTAATAAATAATATTCCATTTTCATGGAGAAAGGAAGGAAGAGAAAGTTTCGAGGCTATCAAAACAGCCATTTCACAGGTGCCCACATTGGTGAATCCTAAGTTCAATAAAGACTTCATTCTCTATGCCTTCGCAGGACAGGAAAGAATTTCAGGGATTCTAACTCAATAGAATGATGATTTGATGGAGAAACCAATTTCCTTCTTCAGTTAGTCTCTCAAGGAGTATGAGCTCAAATATTTGTTCATCGAAAAGTAGATCTTTGCAGTCATTCGAGCTCTGAAAAAATTTAGGCACATGTTGTCCAATAATAAGGTGCATTTTATGGTTTCTCACCCCGTTGTTAAAGAATTTTTGTTGAATAAAGAAATGAATGAGAAATTTTATGGGAGGATCATGAAAGTAATGGAGTACGATGTATACATCAAAGTCACTAAGCTTGTCAGAGGCAAAGGGTTATGCCAATAGTTGGCTGCAAACATGGAAACTAAAGAGGACAAAGATGTTGCACTCCTCAATACTGATGGTGAAAATGATCAGGTTGATTGGTTGACTAAGATGTAAAATTTCCTCCTCTTTGGGGTATATCCTCCAAATATGGATAAGGTTCAACGACGCACTTTCCACCTCTAGTCTATTCCATACGTTGTGGTGGATAATGTTCTCTTTCAAAGGATTTGAATGGCGTCCTCCTACACTGCATCAAGCCAGAACAAGTAAGCAAGATATTGGAGGAGTTTCACAATGGCCTTTCGGGAGGGCATTATTCAGCACGAATGATGGCTACCAAGATCATGTGGCCAGTTATCACTGGCCATACTTGTTCAAAGATGCTCACTTTTGGGTAAGAAAATGTAAGGAATGTGCTCTCTTTGTGGGTAAATAGAGGCTGGCAGCACTTCCGTTGCATCCCATTCAGGTAGATCAACCTTTTGTTCAGTGGGGATTGGACTTTATTGGTATGATTAATCCTCCATCTAGTGAAGGGCATAAATGGGTTCTTACTGCTACAGATTATTTCACTCACTGGACAGAAGCAGTGGCTTTGAAGGAAAGCAATGAAAAGGCTATTCTCAAATTTTTAGAAAATATCATGACAAGATTCGGTATTCCATTTACTATTATCTCTGACAATGCAATGGCATTCCTCAGGATGAAGGTAAGTGAATGGGTAGTCAAGAACGGGGCTACCTCAAGACTTCGTCCAACTACTACCCGTAAGGAAATGGGTTGGCCAAATCTAGCAACAAGAATTTGATAAGGATCATCAAGCGCACGATGGAAGAAAATAAAAGGACCTGGCATACTCAGCTTAAGGTCACTTTTTGGGCTGACCGAATAACACCTAAGAAGGCCATTAGGGTTTCACCTTTCATGATGGTATACAGACAAGAAGTGAAACTCCCACTTTCATTGGAAATACCTTCCTTAGACTTGGCCTATCGGCTTGAGGTTATGGAAGATGACGCCTTAACAGTGAGTTTTTCCAAACTCATGGAGTTAGAAGAGACTCAAAATATAGCTATGCATATGCTCACACATCATCATACCCAGGTCAAAAAATATTTTGATAGGAAAGCTTCAGACAAGACATTTAGGGAAGGAGAGTTAGTCCTTAAGTGGGATGAAGACCGAGCTAAACCAGGTAGGCATGCCAAGTTTGATGCCCACTGGAGTGGGCCCTATATTGTCACAAGTTTTAAAGAGGTGAATTCCTTTCATCTATCTAGACTCAACAGAGAAGAATTACCCATTCATGTGAATGGGATACATCTCAAGGCTTTCTTTTGAGATTATTCCACCCTGTAGAGTGTTTTGTATTTTCTCCAAGTGCTTTGCACATCGTTCGTCTGTTTTCTTTTGCTTCATTTTCTTCTTTTGTTTTTTTTGTTTAGGGACTCCTTTGCCCAATGTTTTTCTTAAAGCTACTAGTCTAGAAAGCTTAGCAGGCAAGTTTTCCCTGGAGGTCACAAAAAATGTTAGCATTTTAACTTACCCTGAAAGATAAGTCAAATGAGGTAAGACAAAAAAAATTAAGATATCCCCTATACAATGAATTTCCAAGTCTTAGAGTCTAATTGTTAGATTTCAGATTTTCAAAGTTTTCATTTCGGAAGTTTTTTTGAAGTCCGAAAGACTGAAAGTCTGAAAATTCAGAAATTTTGGTTTTCAGAATTCAGAGCTTTCTTTCAAACATTTGGTGTTTTGGTTTCATTTTTTCCAAAGTCCAAAATTCCAAATTTTCAGACTTTCGGGTTTCAGAACTTTTCATCACCAATTCACATTTTGTTTCCAATTTCCCTGAAGTCTGAAATCCCAAATTTTTGAATTTTCAGACTTTAGGGTTTTTCGGGTTTCGGAACTTCAGAGTTTTCTTGAGAATTTATTTCTTCACCAACCCCATACGGATTGGATTTTTTCCATAAATTCTAGGGTTTTCTATTTAAACTCAATTTTCTACAGTCATTTTCACCTGACAAATATCTCTGACATCCGCATTTCTTGTCTTTTTCGACATCCTTTTTCAAGGTATGTTAATTTTGTTATTTCTTTTTGGTTTTAGATTTTCCTTTTTTTTCTCGTCTCTCATTTTCTTTCCTTTTTGTTTCTTCAATGTTTTTGAATAATGGACTTCCCATTCACCATGTTTTCATTTTTGAGTTATCTCTAGTTTCTCAGGTTATTCACAAAATCATCTCGAGGTCAGATCTCAGGTGTTTGTAGATTTTCTAGTTTGTCTTTTTCAGAGAGATTGTTTTGGGGAAACTCACTTCAAAGAAAATTACTTTGAAATTTCAGGGAAACTCACTTCAAGAAACTCACTTCAGGAATTGCTACAGGATTTTGGAGAAAATCATTTTAGAGATTTCCATTTCGGAGAAAGTTTTTTCAGAAAATTTCTTCAGAGAAATTCACTTCAGAGTTTCGGGGAAACTCACTTAAGAAATTTCATTTTGAATTTCAGATGCTCTCATTTCGGCATTTCTTTTAGCGATTTTCTTTTCAGACTTTTGGAGATTGTGATTTCAGAGTTTTCTTTCAGAGATTTTCATCCTATAGAATTTCAGAGTTTTTCCTTCTTTGGCTTTTGAAATCCATAACTTCATGTCTACTTGTACTTCAAAAGAGAAAGAGAAGATGAAATATTCATTCCTTGGAGTTGCTCCTCAGTCTTTCCTAATGTCTAATCTAAGTGACATAGGGGATACTGACTTAGGTCAGATTAAATTCCAATATTTCTAGAGTAGAGTGAAGGCTCCTAACAAAAATCCATGGATGCAAGCAATTTATGACAGTGGGCTTGTCCTTGCAGCTGGTTTTCCTACTTCAATGCATTTTCCTAATTTTGTTCTAGCTGTAGCTACCCACTTTGATGCAGATTCTATGTCAATTAAGGATGATGATGACAAGGTGGTCATTCACCTAGATCCTGATTTCTTTGAATATCTTCTTAGGCTACCTGACATTCCAAACTATGCCACTATTTCACCTGAAATCACAATAGAACATTGGAACAAGGATGTTGATTCATGTACCAAGATTTTCATGAAAAGCTACTTGGCCAAGAGCATGGAAAAGTTGCCAAAAAACTTGTACATGGTATACTTCATCCAGGAAGTCAATGACATAATCATACTGTTACGCTGAGTCTCAGGCCTCCCAACTGCCAAGGAATTCCAAGAGTGGATGTTTTTATACATTACCACTATCAAGAAGAACAAGGAGCTTATCAAGTGGGGAGAACATATCAGTAGCTCCATCTGCTATCAACTAGGAAAAGTGTCAACCACAAAATCATTCTACATGACATCATTCATGGTCTATGCTGCCACTACCATGGGAGATTTTGTCAGACTAAATACCAAGGGTGTTCGTAGCACATCCCAAATTTATGACTTCTATCCCCATCTCACTCTGAGTGAGGGGTGTAAACACTTTCGAAGGGTCAGCAATGCTTTCTTTGCAATCATCCTCTACCGCTTTGACAAAGAGTTGTATAATAAGATAATTTCCAATGTAGCCTTTAAAAAGTATAGGAATGGGGAGCTATCTATCTCCAATTTCCCACTTTCACTTACATTTAAATTTTGGGTTTCGTTGGTGCCCCTAGCAAATTTCCAAGGTGTCCTACAAACAAATGGGCTCTACTAGATCTGGTTCGTCAATTGTTGGATTACCATTGAATCTAAAACAAGCACAACAAGGCAGGAGTGCATTTTTTAGTTTTGATTGGTAGGTATACTTGTTTAAACATTCACAAAGCCAAGAATGTCGATGCAGAGATGGCCAAGGTAACCCTGCGGACTTTTCATCCAAGAACCAACTTCGACTACTTGGGAAAGTTTAGCGAGATAGGACGTTTGATTTCCCATACATCTCAACTAGAAGACATTTGGATTCATTTTTGGGATGAGTATATCATCTGACAAAGAGATTATGAAAGATTGGACGTACATGAAATTTTCCAATATGGGATAGTTGAGATCCCGGAAGATTTACAAGATGATGGTGAAGTATTAGACGAATCATATAAGACTAAAGATGTTTCCAATCAACCACTTCTATGGATCGATTGGTATCAAGAGGAATGCTCCAATACAAAAGATAGAGCGGTTCCCATTCTTCAAAGGATCTACAGGTGGTTGGCTACTTTTGGGATCATACCCAAAGGAGTTGAGCAGGTTATAAATAAAGTATCCCCACTAGTCTTAAACCAAATAACACCCACAAAGGGAAAGTGGTTGACTCAAAAGACCCCCACAGTACCAAGGAAAATTTCATTTATCGTTGGAAGTTCATCTCTTCCTCAAACTCCTGCTTCTCAGGAAATACCTATAGCCAAGACTGTAGTAGATGTAATTTTGGTCAGAAATTCTCCTTATTGTTCACAAGGTTCATCACTTTCTTCTTCTCTTCCATCGTCCCTTCTTCCATTAGTTCCTCCCACTTCTACCAACATTTCATCTTTCCCATCTCCTTCTATGGCCCAAGTATTCTCATCCCTTCTAACTCTCTCAGTTGGATAAAATATTGGATCACCCTTCCCTCTTCCATTTCCTTTATCACTTCCTTTTTCTGCCATTTCATCTTCCCATATCATTGTATCAATTCCCACTGTTGTGATAACATCCACCCCATTCAACATTTCCACTTCTATCCAAACATCCATGAATGTTCCCAATACCCTTGCTTCAACTCAGACCTTAAGTATCACATCTACCGCTCCATCTTCTTCACTATCAGCTATTCCAGAGTTGCTATTTAGGCAGACCCCCAAGCAGAAAAAAAAAAGGTGCCTCTATTTGATGTCATGGATCTCAACATCTTGGAGTAAACACCCAAAAGACAGGACAAGAGACCAAATACCATGTCAAATCTAACAGTAAATTCATCTGGAGAAAAGGTGATAGAGGTTTCTACCCCTGTCGAGGGAAAAACCAAGGAAATAATAACAGATGCAAATTATATGATTTCCATATTTTCATTAGGAAAGGCCACTCATGAGGAGGCCAAACATGATGTTCACAATGCTCTGGGGAAATTGATGGTGAAATACAACAAGGATAAGGCTACAAAGGATGAGCTAAAGGCTAAGGTCGAACAGCTCACATCTTTGTTATGGAGAGTTACATAGCCCATTTCATCTATTGAGTCCTCATCTACTACAGCCTTAGCAGTTTTAGCTTCTATTTATGACTTCTCTTATCATGAGCTTGAGAAACTTGGCCAAAAAGGGAGATCAGTAAATGGGTGGATCAAAAGAATACTATAGGAAGCAAATCCTTTAATCAAGGAAGCTATGGAAATCTATAATACATTTGCAGGAGGCAAAGATAACTATTCAAAAGATGGATGAGGCTTTCTCTAAGAAAAGAAACCATCGGAATCTAAATCTAGCAACATGGGAAGAGGTTAGGGCAGTGGATTTCAACTTGCTTCTTCAAGAAGGGGTGATTGATGATGCCTCAAAGTTGTTTGAATATCAGAAGGCTATGGAGTTCAGGTGTCAGGTGTTACAAGACTTGATTAAAAAAATGGATGACAAACGGTTAGAAATCATATATGCCTTGAATGACATATCAGAAGAATTTTATATTGCTCATTTTAAATTCTTCAATGAAAATATCGATGCCCTTCCTAAAGAAAAAATTCATGAAAACTTCAAAGAATTGGTGAAGTGAGCTGATGATGTCACAAAAAAATTTAATTCCAATTCAATTAATCGAATGGTCTTGTTCCAGAACTTCATAGGAAGGATGTCCAAGCTTATTTTCAAACTAAAAAGAATACCAGCTCGAATTACCAGAGAGATTGAGACAACAGATGTAGTCAGTCACTATGCATGTGGACCTGAAGACGAAGAAATCCAGGTTATAATCAAACATTTTTTTGAATACAATCAAAGACTGGTTGTATGGAAGGAAATCAGGGGGAGATGGGAAAAAATGAACAAATTGCAGAGCCAAATCAGGATTGATCAACCATGGAAGGAAAAATTCAAGCTCGAGATCAGTCAGAGTTACAAGGTTGACTCAGTCAACCCCTTGCAACAGTTTTTCTATTTTCATGGGATCTTGTTCTCTTAATTTAATGAAATTTCTATTTTTAGTAAAATGTTAGTTAAGGGCCCATCTATAATGACTCATCCTAAGGAACTTATAAATAGATGAATGCTTAGAGTTCATATATATACATTTTTCAAGATTTTGGTGATTTTACTCTTCAATCTTGGAAGAGTATTTTCATATATTTGTGAAGTCCCTTTTAATTTTATTAAGAATTACACTCTGCCATTTGAAATTTTGAATCACTATGTGAAATAATTATTTATTACATGCTTTGTGAATGTGATTCCTTAGTATGTTTGAGTAACTTGCCTTTACTTCAGATTATTTACTGTATGCCAAGATAAAGTGATGTGGTTATTTTCTCTTCAAGTGTGATTTTACTTTTCCTATTGTTGATTGGAAGTTACATTATCTTTATTTTATGTAAAGTGGGTTCTTAAGATGTGCTTGTGTTAATTTTTCTGATAAATTTATCTATGTATCTGAACCAAATCGTGTTCTTTCTCTTTTTTATAAGTTTAACAAAGGAACATGTGTTTCTAGTTTGTAATACTTGTACCATTTCTAGTTATAATAGGTGAAAGTGATTTAGGATGCTAGCATATCACTCACAATAACCCTTCCAAAAGTTAAATATCCCTGCTCTTTGGTGCATCACCACTTCTAGTTAGGATTTATTTCTTTGTAGTTTCTCCTTAATCCCAGGAAGAGTCAGAGCATCTAGTTTAAACAAAGGAAGTTGGCCTCTCTCTTGAGGTTCATCTCTAGTCTAAGTCCCACAACTTGAGAGATGATCCCATGTGTCACTATCACACAAAATTTCATGATTCATTTTCAGGCCATTAGGAGGGTGCAGTGATTTTGTGACAATAGTTTTGAAGAAGAGAGGCATCATTCGACCTGAATGCCAAATTGTTATTGTGTAATTGGAGTTTCTTCTCTTCGATGGCCCGAATCTCAAGATTTTCATTCCATGGTGAATACTTCATCAAATGTTCAAAAAAATTGAACTTGTAGGATCAGTGAGATATGTCTAGCATAAGCCCATGTGAAGAGATCAATGAGTTTTGTTTGTGGCAGTTGGAAGGTGAGTTTATTGATCAGGCTATGCTAGTGAGCGACAAAATCTGTGATAGATTCATCATCATACTGACGCATGGAGTATAGGTCAATCATGGTAACCTTCTTGATGATATTGATGGAGAAGTGATGTAATAAGGCTTGGGCTACCTGATTAAATGAAAATATAGAGTGTCTAGGTAACCCACTATACCAATCTAACGCAGGTCAAGTCAAAGACATGGGAAATGTCCTTAAGAGTAAAGCATCATCATCATGAGTGATTAGGTAGCACATGTGTTTAAATGAACACAAATAATGTTGTGGGTCTTCCTTGTTATTGAAGCAGATGAATTTACGCATCTCCCAATGCACGGGGTATGGACGAATAGGAATGGGTGGGTGGATGGGCTTGTTGCAAATTTTGTTATAGGTGAGAGTATTGCAGGAGCCAAAAACTAATGCCTCTAACGTCTGCATCTTATCCATCATTAATTTGATTAGGTAATTGAGAGGTTGCAATGATTGGGTTCCTCCTGTAGCGTAAGAGGATTGGTGTTGGGCATGTAAAAGCCGTGGCATTCTAGTATATGGTGCTACCATGTAGGTAGATTGAGAAGGAGTTAGTGAAATAGGGGGGATGTACTCAAAGTGAATAATAGATGAAATGGGAGGCTACTAATAGTACGTATATGGAGGTGGAAGGGTCATTGTAACCCTAGTGGAAATGGGGGAAAATGAATGTGGAATGGAAAGGATGACATTTTGAAAGGGGGTGGGGGTAACTGACATGGGAGGTGGTAGTATAACTACATGTATATGTGAGACAATAGGGGTGGATGAGGTTGTGTGTTGGGTGGTTGTCAAAAGTATGGTGGATGTGCAAAGTGCAAAAAATGTGGCAGATGCTGCAGTCATAGTGGGTATAGGACCTAACTGCAAAAAAACTAGGGGTAAGGTAGATGCGGGTAGCATGGAGCCAGATGGGGCTGACATAGGAGTGGGAATGAGAGCCAGGGAGATAGATACAGGCATGTCGTATATCAACTGACCCGAGGCATCTCGAGTGGACGAGTGGGAAAGGTAAAACTACAAGTCAACAGGGTTTTGGTAAAGGAGTCGTGTAAAATCCTTATCTCCGGTAGCAATAGTGATAGGCTAGATAGGATCCATGGCGGGTGATAAAATGGAAGGTGTAAAGGGCTAGGTGGGAATGGTTAAAAACTGGCATGGAATACAAGGGAACTTTCTTTTCTTCAGGTCAGCACCATGTGAACCAATACTAATCAGGTTAGGCCGCTTCTATGTAAATGACATAGAAAAATAGCAAGAACAAATGAAATAGGTGGTAAAAAATAGATTAGGTACTAAATGTTGGCTAGAAAGTGGCACAGGGAAACTGATGTCGGTTATGGGTAACCACTATCGGTCACTATGGGAAATGGACAGTGAGTCAAAAACAAGATGTAAGGTCAAATCTGACAGGTATGCCAAACCTGATGAGTTTTACAAGGTCAATGGGAATGATAATAGTGACAGGGGCTCTGAAAAGTTGAAGAAGGTGATAAATGTCCCTTTGGGTAGGTTAACAAAAATGATAGTGAACCAATGTCGGTTGGGTATAACCGATGACGGTTAGGGGGTAACCGATGAAAGTCACTAGACCGACACCGATCACTATGAAATTGAAATAGTGATGAAAGAAAAATGGTTGTGAATTAAAATCTGATGTGGAATCAGACCCACATTTTTTAGAATGATGAGAATATGGTCCAGGAACACTCAGATGAATCTGGAATACACCAACTATGATGAGGATCGTGTAAGGATAAACAAGAAGAATGAATAACGTGACCTCTCACCTCAAAATGCAAGCCAAGCAAAAACACTAAGAAAAATGTGATCCTAAGAGTGCCTTTTCTATTATGTTTGTTTAGCTTATCTTATTTAAGGATTGACTCATGAACTATAAAATAGAGTTTTTTTGTGAGGATGGCTTCCTACAAAAAAGAAGTTCTACAAGGTGAGGTTTCAGGTATGTTATGGCAAGGGTGGGATTTGCTCTGAAGTATGACTCGACAGAGTAGCGAGCTAGGGAGTACCTGCCAATCCTCATATCAGTGGGATCGTTGACAGGTGTTCCTAGGAAATATGTTGTTTAATAATATGTATTTTTTTGAATTTGTGCAATGTGGCAAGACTCATAGAGAGAGAGATGTGCCTTCTATGATTTGTTTATCAACCATCAGCTGGGAATGACTTCCAACATATAGGTTGCCCTCAATTAATGTGAGCTAATGTTATAAATTAGAATGCAATGCACTTATTTTAAGCTCAAATAAAAATATGAAGTTTGATGACACAAATGGATGAATAGGAAGAGGGATACTCTTTCACTAAAATGTAGAAAACAAGAAGAAATTATTCTTTTTAAGTACACCAAAAGAAAGGTTTCTTTTAGAGAAAATAAAAAAGAAAAATAAGGTTACCAAGGAAGAAAATGAATGTGTATGCTTTTTAGAAGGGAAACAAACACACATATTTTCCTAGGAATGAATAAAATACAAGGAACCCTGAATGGGTCCCACCGGGGGTGCCAAAATGTTTCAATTGATTCTTAGACATTTCTTTGAAATATTGATGAAACAGAAAGGGTAATGGGTGTAGGAGGAATACCTATTGAAATGCTGGTTGTTGGGTTATTGTGCATGTATGAATTCTAAATCCACAGCTGATCATGAGAGATTCCTTTTGGTTGGGAGAAACTACCTGAAATGGAACACAGGACCACCATAAAGAGTTAAATAATATGTGCAATGAACTGCCTAGCATGTGCTAGATCCGAGAAGTGTGATACTTCCTAGATGGATGTCAGTCCACTGTTTAAAACAATTTAATGCTAGTAATGAAGTAAATCCTATTGTAATGTAAATGATTTAGGTATCTCATTAAAAACACAATAAGAAAGATCTAATCTAACAGGATAGGTTAAAATAAGATCCAAAGGTCAGGTAGTTGGTTATGGTTCTCTGCAAGTCTAACAGAGGTCTCAGGAAGGTCACGTGTGATTAAAGGTGGTGTGAGAATAAGTGAGGTAGATTACAGTTCTGGGCTCTATTGGTAAATACAGAGACTAATGCTAGTTAAGGGTGACCGACTCTAGTTGGGGAGAACTAGTGTCGGTTACTATGGAAAATTGGGAATGCCACATAATGAGCTTTGGGTCTCCCTTGTGATTGCACAAAGGACTTGGTTTTCCAGAATGAGGTATTAGGCTATTTGGATGGGGTTTTGTGGGGTTTTAATGGGTATGTAGAGGGGTGAGTATTAAAGGAGCTTAATGGGTGGCTAAGGGAAAAAAGGATGACAATACAATGATGAAATGAATGAACTAGAGGAGTAAACTATTCTACTTACTTGAAATCTAGTTCTGGGTGCTTGTGAGTGATGGATGAAGGTGTTGGTAAGAGGTTGAATGTTGTTGAGGATCACCAAATGTTGGAAAGCTCCTACATGGGCTGCATGTGCATTCCCTTTTTCTTGGTTGGATCAAATCTATGTTGGGTGATTTTTGGATGATTTCCAGGTGAATGTTGGATATATGTACAAGAGAAAATGCTTGATATCCTTCCTTACATGTGTTTTCTCACGGAAACTTATTCTCAAAAGATGTGATATCTCTCCAGGAATCTACCAATGTTTTCCAACCTTGAAAATAAGGTTTTTTTGGGGATTGAAAGGTGACAAACGGTGGTTCCGACTTAACCAGTAATGGTTAGGGGTAACCGATGTCGGTTAAGGCAGGATTTCCTAGGTTTACTAAAACTAGGCAAATCCCCTTGATTTTCTGGGATCTCACGTCATTAACCCAAGGATTAGGATAAAAGCTTCTTGTAATCATGTAGGAATGTGGTTAGAGGTAATGTAGGCATTGATTTTTAGGGTTTGGGTAAGTCTTAGTTAGTTATGGCAACTTACCAAGAATAGGTCTTAGGGTGAGTTAGCTTGATGAGGTGTCTATGTGAGCTGTAAGTGTGGGAATTATCTAAATTAAGATATTTAAATAATAAATATGGTGAGGATAATGAATTAATTTAATTAAATTAATATTAATGGGGTGAAGGGGGCCATGGTTAAGTGAATGTGTTCAACGGTGTTTATTTGTCGAGGGACCAAAGGGGAGTGTGACCTAATTTTGGTGTATACATATGTAACAACTGGACATCAGAGATGTTGTCCCTTTCGATCCACCACATCTTCACACCAATCTTATTTATGGTGGTTTTTATAACCCCTCTTCCCACATTGATGATATTCCACATGTCAGTATTTATATTGATGGCTTTAGCTTTCTCAACAACCCATATTTTTCCTATACCTATTTCCATCGTTGCACATGGAATGGATTTGTCCTAGGTCGTTATGAGCATGGACTGCATGGTCTTATTCCTGATCAATGTCATAAACCTCACAAAAAATTTGTGTTAGGCTACAAGGAGAAATCCTCTTATCCCATTCTACCATCTAATATACTCAAGGACATGCCTCCACCTCCTTTTTCTTTTCTAAATTTTGAAGGCATGGACATACCTTCCCTACCTCTTCCATATTTTATGACCCTCGAATACATGGACATGTTTTCTCTACCTTTCCCATCTCTTCTAACTCCCAAAGACATGAACATACATTCTTTACCAACTCTTGAAGACATGGACCTGGATGACACCATTTCTATTTCTTCCGACTTTTTTTAGTCTCCACCATAACTTTAGGACCGGTCATCTATCGTTGTGACAATTAGACTAGGTTCCTTCCTCTTTCTTGTCTAGAGATGATAGAAGAATATTCTTCTACCATTTATTTCTTGTAGTGCATTGACGACGACGCCATTCTTTCCCACATGGGGCAGAAGATTATTACCTTCAGAAGACCTTACCATCTAACACACCTACTCTTCTTAACAATTCCACCATTAATGTCAATATGGGTAATCCTCAGGAGCCTCGCATACTTAAAGTGGGCCAATCTCTTTATCCACATGAGATATAATCTTTTACCACATTCCTCTCCCATCATATTCAATCATTTGCATGGTCATATTTATATATGTCAGGTCTTGACCCTTCTATCATTTTCCACAATATTATCACCTATCCCGATGCCAAACTGGTAAAATAGAAGCTTCACCACATGCATCCTTGCATTGCACTCCTTGTCAAAAAGGAGTTATAACTCCTTTTTTCAGCCAAATTCATCATTCCTATTGACTATCCCTAATGGGTTTCTAGCATTGTTCCCGTCTCCAAAGCATCGGGAAAATTGTGCATATGTACTAATTTTGTAGATCTTAATCTCATTTGACCTAAGGATAACTTCCCTCTTCCAAACATCAATTAGCTTATGGATATTATCGTGGGTCATGAGATGATTTCTCTCATGGATGGTTTCTCCAGTTACAATCAATTTCTCATTGCACCATAAGATCAGTGCAAAACCTCCTTCATCACTCTTTGGGGGAAATTTTGTTATCACATTATGCCCTTTGGTTTTAAAAATGTCGACACTACTTATAGTGGGCTATGAATTTTATGTTTCATGACCTTATGCACAAAACCATAGAAGACTATGTTGAAAATATTTTAGGAAAATCTAAGCATCGATGCGACCATCTTTTCATTATCAAATTCCTTCTCAACCACCTTATTCATTTTTACCTTCATCTTAATCTAGCCAAGTGTGTATTTGGAGTCTTAATTGAAAATATCTTTGGATTTATCATTTCTATTAGGGGCATCAAATTTGACCCCGTAAAAATTAAGGAATCATTGAAATGCCTCCTCCTTCCAATCTTAATCAACTTTCCAGCTTTCAATGCCACATCCAATCTGTCAGCCACTTCATCTCACAACTCTGAAATCATTGCTAACCCTTTCATAATCTTCTTCATAAATACATAGACTTCAACTGGGATCATGATTACCAGAAGGCCTTCGATGACCTTAAATAATATATATTTGAACCACCAGTGCTCACACCTCCACGTGAGGGGGATCCATTTTACTTGTACATTTCCACCACTAATCACACTCTAGGAGCCATGCTAGCACATCATGATGACCAAGGTCATGATCAAGTTATTTATTACATCATTTATACTCTTCATGACTGTGAAACCTATTACACTGAGGTTGAAAGGTTCTGTTGCACTTTTTTCTTTGTTACATCTAAGCTTCAACATTATTTTCTAAATCACAAGACCTATGTTGTTACTAGCTTTCATCTTCTCAGGACATTTCATTCTAAACCTTATCACAGTGATCACGTTACTCGATGACTCATGCTTATGACAGATTTTGACCTCAAATTTATTTCTACAAAATTCATTAAGTGTCAACCTATTTTCAACCAATTAGCGGAATCCCCTCTTCCCAATTCTCATCCTCCTCAGGATAAATTTCCAAAAGAATCAATCAATCACTTCCATCATGAGTATGGTACTCTTAAATTCACTCTCTTCTTAGATGGCTTTAAGTTTCAATAAGGGGGTATCATAGACATTTTTCTTATTCCTCCTTGGGAAGCTCATATTTCCCTTGCCTACAAACTCAATTTTGAGTGTAAAAATTACATGGTAGAATATGAGGCTCTCATCTTGGGTCTTGAAATTGTTGTCTTTTTAAGTGTTTGAATTCTTGACATATACAATGATTCTAATCTTATAATCAAACAAATCATGAGTGATTATCAATTTAAAAATGACACTCTTTAAAAATATCGTGACATTTTTCATCTTCTCCTTGAATATGTTGATTCCTTTAGCATCCAAATTATTCCCCGGTTGACCAATCGTTTCACTAATACAATGAAATCTCTTGTAGCTCTCATTCCATGGAAAATGGAATAATCCAAGCTTCCTGTTGTTTTACATCATCGTGATCAGCATTTCCATGAATTACTCCAAGTTAAACTTATTGAATATAATTCATCATACCTTTGGTATTCCCAAATATTTGATTATTTATCCCAATCCATTATTCCACTTGATCTATCCAAAAATGCTAAGAGGTCCTTTCTTCAGTGTGCTCACTACTATGTGATCCTTGGTTGAATTATTTATAAACGTATATTTTATGGTGTTCTTCTCTGATGTCTTAAATCCCATAAAGCCTCTTGAGCCATCTAGGAAGCCCATGATGGTGTTTTCCTTAGACACTTTAGTGGTATATCCATCGCTAAGTGTGTCCTTCATCTTGGCTATTACTAGCCTTCCCTATGTCAAGAAATATGAAAAATGTTAACAACATTCCAATCTTATTTGTATTCTTAGTCAAGATCTACAGTCGGCTCTGGACCTTTTTCCCTTTTCACAATAGGGCCTTGATCTTATTGGTCTTATTAATCCTCACAAAAACATCACTCTATCATCACTACAAGTAAATATTTCACCAAATGGGTGGAAGAAATCCCACTCACCTTAACTAAATCTAGCCCAATCATTAATTTCATTTATCAGCATATCATCTGTTGCTTCGACATTCCCCACAAACTTGTTATGGACACTGAAAAATTCCTTTAAAAATAAATATCTGAAGAAAATTTGTAACATGTTCAACATCCAACTCATCTTCTCTTCCCCATATTATCCATAAGCTAACAACCAAGCTGAAGTTACCAATAAAATCCTTCGAAACATTCTTGCCAAAACTAGTGATTAAGAAGGTCGTAATTAACATCTCTAGATTTATTTTTCCCTATGAGCCTACCACACTAGTATTCATACCTCTATGGGGGCTACGTATTTCTCACTTTTGTACAGTTTTGAATTCGTCCTTCCTCTTTACGTTCAAATTTCCTCTTTAAACATGTCCCTTCACGATTTCATCTTCGATGAAGACTATTGCCAAGCACATCTAGCACACCTCGAGTTGCTAGATGAGCATCCCCTTCTTTCTCTTAAACACCATCATGTTTATCAAGAGCACTTTAAATATGATTATAATAGGAACCTTAAAGAATGTGACTTTAATGTCAATGACCTAGTCCTCAAAGAAAATAATAATGTCATTGCTCTAGAAAGGAGCCAACCCAAAATTTCCCCTAACTAGATTGGACCATACATTGTTACACACAAGTATGGGTCAAGAGCCTATCATATGGCCTCCCTAGATGGTAAACTAGAAGTGGAACCACTTAAAGTATTTCAATTATGACCATTCTATTGTTATCACATTTCCCAATGTTCCCTTACTCATATCCCTGGATCATTCCTCCATCTTACCCCCTTCCATCTCTCATTGTGATGATTCATAACTATGTGGACTTCCTTCACTCTCTATATGTGACCTTAAAAATGGGATCCACGACTCTACCTGTAGCATATTCCATAGGGATAGGCTCTCCCTTTTTAGTTGTAAATCCATGATCTTTACATCCATCACCCTTTTATTCACCTATTGGAACCATGTAAAGGGTCCAGGGGTTTTTCTTGTTCACTCTTTATCCCCTCCTAAGTGGTCTAGTTAGCTAGTCCCATCTCTCCCCATGAAAAATTCAAAATTCATGGATGGTGTTATCAAAATCAAATTTATCAAAAATAGACTGATCCCTCAAAGGATAATTATTCATGTAAAAAAATAGAAATCAAAAACATGAAATCAAAATCAAAACCAAATAAATAGACCAATCCCTCAAAGGACAGTTATCATATGTTGTTCTTTCCATCCATATATTGTATAAAGTAGACCATACCCTCAAAGGATGGCTACTCCTTATGGCACTTGAAGGCTTCCCGCATTGATCATATTTCTTCTGGCATACTTCCTACATTGATCACTTTACTCTTTCCCATTCCCAAATCTAGGGCATATTTTTAGGTAACACCACTCTTGGAGAACCCTCTTTCCTCTGTATAACTACATCTTAACCCCCTTTGATGTTTCGACAGTAGATTTATTATTTCCTTTCATCCATTGTTTTCTATTGATCTTTGAGGCGACCAACTATCGTTGGTTATTTTCTAGCATTAGTTTTTTCTGTATGTGCCTTGTGTCACCTGGATCC
The DNA here is from genome assembly GCA_019776745.2 of Taxus chinensis. Classification (NCBI taxonomy): domain Eukaryota; kingdom Viridiplantae; phylum Streptophyta; class Pinopsida; order Cupressales; family Taxaceae; genus Taxus; species Taxus chinensis. The sequence goes on along the minus strand of CM034154.1, from coordinate 481,840,650 downwards.
CCCTCTTGTTTACCTCTGATGTGGTTGGAGGAATATTTTCTTCACATGTTCCTCGATATGACATAGAGAAATTTATATCTATAGGTTTCTATCATTAAGGTTTCATATTTAATTACTCTCTCTTTCTCATCCCAATACCCATTAATTAGGCCATACATATTTCCCCTTTGGGACACCCTGTCAAACTATGTATTTCTTTAAGTTAATTTCTCATCTTTCCATCTGGGAATTTTTATTATGATATTCAACTTATCCTTTTTCCAATTATAATTATTCCAAAGACCACATTCGTGGCCATATTTCATATTCTCCCTTTAGGGAACTCCATTTCCATATTTTGAATCCTCTCTTTCTCATTCTGAAGTCCACATTTGTGGACATATTTATTTCCCCCTAGGAATTTTACTCTAATCGACCCCCTAAGTCCATTTTTGTGGCCATCCTCACTCTTCTTTTAGGCATTTTTCACAATCCTATCAAACCCACATACGAAGCCCTCCTTTGAGGCCATACACATCTTCCACTTTTGGGCACCTTACTCATCATATCAAGTCCACCTTCGTGGCAATACCTTTCCCCACTTGGGGCATATTTTATTTCCTTCTTTTCCTTCATGGCCATACTTTCCCCTTGGGGGCATGTTACTTCATCACTTGTCTTTTTCATTTTTCCTTCTCAGCCATTTTTTGTATCTTGTTGGGCACCATAGCATTCATCCTTGTCCTCATGGACACATACCTTTTCATTCGATTCCTTGTGTATGAAGGATTTTGCATACCTTTTCACATATATTTGTGCATATTTTTATGACTTGCTTATGACCCATTAGCCATCTTAGCTTGCATCCATACTGCAGTGATCTTCACCCACTCACTGGTCAATAGAAAGTTGTAGCCCATCTCCATTGAGAAGGTAATTTTCCTTTATCGACGTGATATTGGATTCACCGCCATATTTTTTATTCATATTGTGATCCTTTTTGCTTGGGGCATTTTTCCTTACTAATCATTTTACCCATCTTTTCTTCATCCACCAACCCTTTTTCATCTATCTTTTTCAAATGCGTCATTGATTTCTCTTAACTTCATTGATCCCCCATTTGAGGGGGAGATTATCATCAATCCTTATCGAAAACTCGTCTCTTTAGTCTCACGGTTTTCTAACTCAAACCACTCAACAAAAAGGGGAAAAATGTAGACACCTAAATTCTGTATTTATACCTTTAATCACCCATGTGCGCATATTTATTTAAACCATCCCCCTTATTTAGTTAATCTCCCATCACCTTTAAATCCTATTTAATTAACATCAATCAATTAATTAATTAATTAATCATCATCCATGCCCTAAGTAGCTTTCCATTTTGGAATGTTTTCATTAAATATACATACATGATTTTCCCTACATTGTTTCTAACCTGTCTCTACCGCCAACTCACCTACACTTCATCCCTAAAAAACCTCTTCCTACCTAATTTTTTAAAGCATTCGGCCAACTCCTAAAAAAAAATTGCTCCAAAAGAGGAAGAATCCTCCCATTGGGGAAAATTTTCCTGCAATCGGCAGTGACCCATCCTAGTTGTCATCGACCCTATAAAGCTAAGTTCTTTCTTTCTATTCATCATTAAATGCATGTGAATCCCCAAGATTCCTTACAACCTATGAATAATCTCCCATGCTTGAGCATCCCATAAGAAATTACAGACATCCCATACCTCCTTGGAATGTGCTCGCATCAAACGTGATCAGCCTTTGTGAGATTGTTATCATTTTGTATTATTTTAATCAAATTTTATCATTTTATCTTAGTATTTCTTATGTCTAAAAATTTTTAGGAGTAGATCATCCACAACAAAGATCGTAGCTTCATCATCAACCTCTCCTTTTCAGATCAATACTCATAGGTTACTATTTTGGCTTTACCTTCCTTGGCTTTATCCACCTTTGTCATAGTTGTCATCAACCCTAACAGGTTTTCATGGACTCGGCCTTCTACAACCTTTGATTTGTTCTCCAGAACCTTCTCCCATATTTGCATGAGCTTTATGCCCTTGCATGTTTTATCTAACCCTCATCTAGTTTATTTGTTACACTAAAAGCATCCTATCTACACCCCAGTCACTATTGACCAAGGTCCTAGTTTTGAATCCTTCCTTTTAATCCTTGTTTTATTTCATTTTCCTTGTTTCTTTTCCTTCATATTTTCTCTGCAGGTTGACTCCATCATCTCTAGAATTTTGAAGCTTCCAGATTGCACTCAGATCCTGCAAAGTCTGCATATTTCCCCCATATTCCTGATCCAGTATCGTACGTCATCGTTGGCATGCCTCTGCATAGTCTGGGTTACCTTTGACCCATACCAGGTACATTTAACTTCCAGTTATTCTAATCAGGTTGATATCTAAATCAATTATAATTATTTTTGGATTTTGTAAATCTTTTAGTTTTTACATACTATTAGTTTATCTTTTCATTTATATCACTTTTTTTAACAATAAGGGTTGACATCCCCTGAGGAATTTAACGCTTCTCAGGTTCACTTTGTGAGGAAACCCCCACCCAATCCATCTAATCATTTTATTTTAATTGGGTATTATTCACAGTAATTATTTAATTAGCAGTAATAAGAACCCTTCATCCATCTTGCACATGTATTCATCACATCACACATCTAAGGTAAAATAAACCCTCCAGCATTTTTCAATTTTCTATTTTCTTTAGTAATTGATGCATTAACTTCATTAAGAATGAGAAACTTGGTAAACAACGCCACTTACCAAGTATGTTATCATGTTGTTGCCTCACTCTCATGGTTTCCAACTCTGAGTAATTCCTTTTGTTTCACCACTATGTTGCATATAAAAAATAAGGTAAAGTTGAGGTGAGGAGGAATAAATTTCAATTCGAAGAAGGTTACACATCATTAAGAAGACTAGGAGCTCATTTTTGGCTAGAAAGGACTACCTATAGAAGCACTATAATACCACCAAATAGAGTTAAATAGCATATGACAATGGACTTCCTAACGTATGCTAGATCCGAGAAGTGTGATACTTCCTAGAAAGGTGGTCAATCCACTGTTTAAAAATAATTTAATGTAAAGAAATGACAGTAAAATAAAGGTCCTATTATAATAATACAATTTAGGTATCCCATATGCTAACAATAGACTAGATTTAAGATAAATATTGAATATACAACTAATCTAGAGAAGGAAGGGTGTTTTATAGGCTGACAGGTGTAACAGAGGTGTTTAGGAAGGTATGGGTGATATTAGGTGAGGTTTAGGAAGGTTTTGAGTGAGTTAGGAGCTTGTTGGTCCCAGATAAACTACAAGTCATAGATACTGGTATCAATTGGGTGAACGATGTTGGTACCTGGTAATAACCGACATCGGGTGGGTGACTGATGTCAGTAGGGTAAATTGGATGATAATGTTAAAAAGGGTTGGTTGAGAGCTCTCTGTGATTACATAGAGAGTTATGAGTTTTGAAACTAGGTGTTATGATATATGTGAAGACTCGAAGATGGTAAAATAGGTGGTTAGAGAAGATTACAAGGCTTAATAGGCAGCTGGTTGGGTGGAGGTGCTACGAAGTAAATATAGAAGGTGAAATAAATTAAATAAATGATTAAAAACCAAAATACTAAAATAAATCATAAGGTAGATATTACTTGTAGAATGGAAGTTGGTTGTGTAACATTCCCATTTTAAGACTTTAGAAACAAGGGAAAAAAATTACATAATGTTCTTTGTTCTAAATAAAACATCATTTAGAACACACATTCCATGCTAATAAATCTCATAACAGATAACAATATGTAGCTGTAATGACTTGGTATGATACCGATCTTTCATTCCATGACTCGGTTACCAAACGATCTCTCATGTTAACTTAAAGTATAATACTTTATGTATACTATGTATACTTGGTTCTCCTACCCTATTCCAGGTACTGAGTGATCTATTTAAATAACCTATCTGAATATTTGTTACCAATAATCATCTGACATCATGTTGCTTTAAACTAGGTGACGTAGGACAACGTAACCAATAGCTTGCGATACTTTGGCCAAATATTTTCAACATACTGTTCATGTTATTATTCCTAGACGGCATACTTGTCATTCCGGAATACGTCCTTCACCTCACTCTTCTATTATCTAGAATGGTCTTTACTGACTACCATCAGTCCACTTTCCCAAAGTTTAACCCTAGCTCTAGTTACAAACATAATTTATTATAGGAAGACACTCATAATGTCTTAGGGTATATAGGCATACTTGGTTGACCTAAGTCAACCGGATGTGCCAAGGTACCCTGAGCCATTGAAAGATACTACCTATCTTAAACATGCCACTGACTTGACCTAGAGAGAAACTAATTTCAAGTCCTTATTTGTGTGTAGATCCAGATGATCAATGCAAAAAGGTGTTGCCACGTGTCAACTGCAATGTTGTATCCTCGAGAAGATCCTTGTCTTCTCAAGGTACAGTCCTACAGTTGGTGTGTGCCAACATCCTACAGAAAATACCTCATCAAGATGTACATACCCCAGGGAGTATATTAATACATTATTAATTTGGATTATTACACTAATTATAGCAACCCTGCTAAAACCCTAATCCAACACTCCATAAGTTCTTTTCTAAATTTGATTCATTTAGTCATTAAAGAATTTCCTTAACTTATGATTTCTTTTTAGGTTCGTTTTACTAGGATTAACAAACAGATATCCAAACGGCAAGACATCAACATCATAAGTCCCATTAAATGTACTTATCCATTTAAAGAAGGTGTAGCAACCAAATAGGTTCAACTAGCAGTAGACTTTATAGGTAAATGAAGTCTAACGATTAACGATCAAATCACCGTTCTTTAGATTACATTTCTTAAGTGAGGAAGAATCTTCCTCTAAATGATTAAGTGTTAGGGTTTGTCATACCCTTCTTATCTTTCACAATTTTTATAGTTTTACTACATATTTATTACACATTCCATTACTATGTTAGAATTTTTTAGATAGAATTCGTTATCTTATGTAACTTAACAAGTTACATCTAAATAAGGGTAACTCAATTATATCCCTTTATCCAACTGATCAATTTTATCCGAATTAAGCATATAACAGACATGAAAAATATCATCAAGATAGGTGTTCCATCTTCTTCATAAATACAAGATAATTTACACAACAAATACAAGTAAATTTCAACTTTCATTTCACCATTCTAAAACTATACATTACAAGAATATGCATTCTAGGAATATTGTACAACAAACAGCCTCTATACCAAAAGAATACAAGTTTTCTTTTTTTTTTTTAATTCAACTCAAGAATGAACCGAAACTCTTTACATAAGATCCATAATTAAATAAGCCCAATACAACATGAAAGTTCTTGTCTTCTTTTTTCACTTACAATGTCCATCTGCAAAAAATGCTAGCACAACTCAGTTCAATGAACTGAGCATGATAAGCATTAAGCATTAAAGTAAAGTGCATTCCACTAATTGTTACATTAAACAATTCTACTTTAATGAAACAATTAATATACAACATACAATAACCATAAGTAATAACATCTAGAAAGAAGTACAATTAAGAAAATCTGAATTTACTTTTAAGAAAAGAGCATATTATAATCTGCAACATTAGAATTATATCACAGGACTTAATGGATCTTATCAATTACTTTTAAATAGTCAACAAGTCTTGTCCTTCCATTATTTCATAAATTCATAAGAATTGAAAAAGACATTTAACTTTTCCAAGAAGCAAAGGAGTTAGTTACAACATAACTCATATTAGTATGCTTCATATTTCTATATAAACAAGGAAGAGAATGAATACATATTTTTTTCTCAGACACAATTTCTCTGAAGGAAAGAATCAGGTTTAAAACACACATCACTACCTCAGTCCAAAGATGACAAGATAAGGAATCCATAAATAAAGAGGCTACAACAAAACAGGAATCTCAATTCAATTCCAAGCATATTAAAAATAGTCCAAAAGAAAGCCTTACTAATCTTCTATCTGTTAGTAGATATAATGCAAAGGTGTGAAACTCAAACTGTCCACAAATCCAAGCTATACTTTGGCAACTAAATCTCTTAACCAATCCACTAGAAAATTTCCATCTTAGAAGAGAATTATATAACAAAAGTTCAATCAATGAACTTAAACATTCAAAATAAAAGGATCTTGAACCAAAATGGACCCAATCCATATTTCATTTCATTTATAATATGAAATGAAATCCCTTATTAAGTACAAACTTAGTAATTCTATAGCTAGTCCCAAAAGAGAACTCAAACAGATTACACAGTCAAAGGATGCACATTACCATCATCCATTACAAAACTCACAACTACTTGCCTATTTTCATTCACCAAGCTCAAATCCAAATTCAATCTCAAAATGAAATCCACCATATATTTTCTAGACAAAATTCTATCCCCCAAGATATCCTATTCACTTATCTGTTAAAAACCTAGAGATCCATTCAAAGATCCTAACAAGGAATAGTAATATGCAATAGTGCAAGATGGACAAGGTTCGATGAAACTCACGTTCCCAGGGACTTAATTTCCCAAGAATTCAGGACAGGGATACCGTATTCCCTTCAAATGAAACACATTGAAAATAGGTTTAAATTTAACATTCAAATAAAACCCTCGAATTGGATGAAAGATCATAATATAGTAAGAAACTAAACAATTTTCTTACGAAAAGAAATTTCCCAACCTTCTTCCAACTTGACTAAACAGAATCACCACACCCTCTCAAGTTTCATTCAAAGGTTTATGATAGGTAGGAACTTGTTCAATATCAAGACATAAAGGAAGTAAATAATACATTCCAAAAATCTCTACAATTGATATGACCATCCCGTAACAAAACGTAATTCCAGTCCATAAATTTCAAGAATAAAATAGTCAAGCTTCCCACAAGACATAGGTTCACTCAGGATAGAGAGAAGAAGGTAGATTCCTGAGATTCACATGCCCTATCAAGTTTGAGAACACAGTTCACCCTGAAGGACAGAAGAATACAACCATTCCCTCACAAGAAGCAAAATGAAGGAGGTTTCAAAGAGAAAATTCACAGTCTATGCTTGACCGAAACAGAACTCTCAAGACCCCCTTTGAGCAGACAGTTAGAAAAGTGATTAAATATTTTCAAAACCAAAACCTAGCTCATGAAACAAGTAAACACATCAACTCGCACATAGATCTAGAACACACAATATAGAATACCTGTACAATGTCAAATATGAACTTCGAACATAAGTACATACTTTACTAGACTCTAACACTGGCTTAGTCAATCACAAAATAAAATACAATGTGACTCTAGTATACACAGTTCCATAATTAAGAATAAGACCTTAGCAAAATTCACAACTAGAATACCAGTTCAGTATAATAACTAAATATAAGTACAGTGTTGAATACAAAGGCTCAACAAAGAGTTCAGATCTTACTAAGCTCCATTTAGTCCAAAAAGAACACAAGGCAAAAAATATCATAATAAATCACAAAGCTTGACATAAGCTTGGAACATCCATGGAGCTCTATAACAACTCCCTGAAACACAAAACTTAAACAAAGATACATAACCAAACAAACAACAATGCTAGTTCAGAACTACCAAGGAACTCTACTTCAAACTCAACAAACTAATTCTCTCAATGATAGTTTAGAATGAAACATATGGCAATGCGTTCCCATTCAGACAACACCAGACTTGAATACAAGCTATAGAGCTATCTAAAACAAGTTCGTTTGAATACCACCAAGAACTAGTATGGGTAAAATTCCCAGGAATTACCATTAACAACCAAGGATTCGTATTCCAAAACACACATAAATTTCAATAAAACAAACAAGTAAATAACCAAATACATCATGTAAAAATATATCTCTAGTGATCATAATTATTTTAATGAATCATTTAGAAGAAAGAAAGAAATCTTAATGGGTATAGCATATCATGCCTGATAGTGCCTCTGCCGATTCAAAGAAGACATCCAGCTGAGCTTCCAATGCCCCTTCTTCTCCAAGCAAGATCAAACAACAATAATCTTTTTCCACATTACCTCTTATACATTCCTCCATACAGAGAAAAAATTGTGAAGCATGCAAAGAAAAACAACCCCCAACAAATCCACTAGCATGCCTTCCAAGACAGCTTGCTTGCCAAAATTGAGGTGAATTAATGCCATTAATTTGCATATTCCTACCTATCTCTCCTTTCCACCACCATCCAAAGTTAGCAAGATTGAATTTAACTTCCACATGCATTTCCAAACTTAGTGATGCTTCCACGTAGGTTCCTCTAAACTTTAACTATCCCCTACCAATCTGGAAGTACTTCCATGCCTTAATACCAAATCTAATCAAAATCAAATCTTATTAAAATATTAGGAACTGCCACTTAGCTCCCACTTGCCAGTCGACCCATAGGTTCCCTTTCATACCCCATTAGTATAAATACTATTTTCTTAGGTTAGATCTTAGGTTAATAAAATATAACCTTCAAACAATAGATTGTCACCTTAGGTTAGGTCTTAGTTTAACCAAATAACATAGGTAATAGGTTAGAAATAACTTAGCATCCCTTAGGTTACTTCCCTTCATGCTAACTTAGTATTACAACTTAGGTTAGGATATCATCCCATGTAGAGTGGCATAGAAAGAGTTAGGTAAATTACCTGAGTCTTGAATTCATTAGGATAGACCTTAATAGATATAGGACAAGTTTATATTCTCACTTTCTCCAGAATCCCGATGCAGGTTTCTATTTCTCTTAACATCATTAAGCACCCTGCAAGGTTCAATTGAGAAGAGCCAAGCATAACACAAAACAAAATGAAGGCATGGTCTTTCAAGATAATAAAAAAAATTGTAACAACCATAAGTTCAGTCTGTTAAGTCTCTTAATCAATGAATGTCAGTTTTTCACTTAGTTTAGATAAGAAGATTTAAAACATACCTTGGATCAATTGAATTGATCCAAGGATGAGTCCAATTACAAGGGATAAGTTTGTAACTCTTAAAACCAGATTACAACTTATTCTTAAGAAGAGAAACAAATTATTACAAGTAATAGCATATCATCCCTACAATCAAAGAGCAGAGATGATTTATCCATAACAAGCATGATTTTCAACCAATAAGGAAACATACATTTGTCCTGAAAATCACATGTCAACGCTTGTAATACAAAAGAGGAATATAACAATTTGACAAGGTGTTACAGGTTGTAACAGGAATGGTTGTGGTTTGAAGGAGAGACAAGTCTCGATCCCTTGCAGCAATAGCAGAAGGCTATAGACTTCCCTGTGAGTGATCCAATGCTTTGGAACACACTTTTAATGTGTTTTAAAGGTTGTTAATGTTGGAATGATCTCTGGTACTTCATGAGGTCGCCTAGATGCTTGAGAATACCAATGCAAGAATGACCAAAATCTAGGATGGAAGAATAATTTAGGTGAAGGATTAGAATTCCTTATTTAATGGAAGTGATGACAGTTAAGTGACCAGCACCAACTGAGGAATAACTAGTGTTGATTAGGAAGAAAAGTTCATATTTTCCAAAAATAGCCTTTTCTCTCTATCTTTGACATTAGTCAAGGTTTTTTATGGACTTTGAGTTTGGTTTGTCTCTAAATGGAGTGCGAAATAGGTGGGAGAATTGTAGAAGAATTCATAGTTAGGTTTAGAAGAAGTCATAGTTAGTAAGGGAAGAAAATGACTTAGTCTAAGTTAATAAATAGGCTTGGAAAGGGTCCATTGTAAGGTGGAGAGGTGAGGTAGAGGAGTACAGGAATTATTAACTTAATATGGGTAATTAAATTAATAATAATTTTTGGAGAGGTCATGATCGGTGGATGTATCAAATTAATTAATTGTAAGGGGCTTAAAGGGTTGCAACCCAATTTTAGGTGTCTACATTTGCCTCTCTTTTTCATGTAGCTCACACTAATGAGTGAAGCTGACAAAAAAACTAGTGGTTTCCCCAAATATGGGTATAGGTGATCCCCCTCAAACCATGAACTTGTTGAGGAGAAGCTAAAATCGGTGATGGGTTTTATAAAGTGGTAGGTGTTTAAAAATGAGGTTAGGTGTGGGTATAGGTAATGGTGATATCAGTGTTGGTAATAGGTGGGGACATTCAAAGACACACACATGTCTAGAATGTGAAAAGGTACTAGGCTGAAGAGCTCACAAACTCTACATTGTCAAACATTGATAGTTTATCAAAACAAGGTTTATATGGTCCAGGTATCTAATGTATAGGAAGTTCTCCTAGAAACATAATGAGGTGAGGTGCAGGAATGGGCATATGTGTGTTTTGAAGCACAAAAAAAAATTGTCTGAGATAAACATCATGACATAAGGCAAGGAAAGGTCAGTAGGATAAACAACATGAGTAGTGTCATCACAAGGTACAACGAGTAAGAAAATTTGAGTTTCAAATGGGTGAGGTCAGTGGGGGTGTATAGGTAAGGTCATCGGTAAGGATGCGGTGTAGGAAAAAATATGCCCCTAAGAATAATTAGGGAGGTGAACAGGATGGTAGGGGTATTAGGTGAGCTTGTAGGGTTGTGGTAAGGTTATGGTAGCAAGAAAATGGCATCCGGTAGCAAAAATTTAGGCAAATTAGGAAAAATTGGTGTAGGAAGGTAACCAATGTCGTTAAGGGTTATCGACGTCAATCACCTAGGGCATGACACAACAGACATTGGCTGGCCCCATTTTGGGTTAAAATGTAAAATCCACATGAAAATATCTCATTTGAATATTTTTAATTTTTTGAAAATGAGGGAGAGAGAGCATATTCTCCAGGAAAAGGACAAAGAAATTGAGAGAGGTGAATTAGTAAGAGGTTAGAATTTGTAGGAGTGGATTTTGTGTGCCCACAATATCTACTTGATATAGTTGATTGGTTGAGAGATTAAAGGTTGATTTAAACATGGCAGAGGTATGAGAGGGTGCACGGGGAGTTCCAGAAAAGAGACTCAATATCCTACCATGGAGACGGAGCCGAGTAGAGGTAGGATTTAAGCTCCATTGTTATTTTTAGTGAAGAATAAGGTAGAATAAGTTAAATTATGGTTTTTGAAATTGAATTGAATTTCTTATTAAAATTAGGTGAAATCAGTTATGGGGAGGGTGAAACTCTCTTAATTAGGGTTGAAAATGAATTTTGGAGCAGTTTGGTGTTGTTTGGATGGGTAGATTAGTTATTTTTTGCAATTTTGGGGATTAGGAAATGCAAGGGTCTATCTCTAGGGCCGAACCAGTAATCGATAATGGTTGGCATTGGTAGGCCTACTAATGTCAGTGGGGTAAAAGGGGGACTGATTTCGGTTGGGGTGACCAGTACTGGTCATTGTGAAAATTGACCCAGGTGTTCGAAAAGGGTAAATTGGGGAGGCAAAAGGTAAGGGAAGGGTGGGTAGGGGTGTCCAAGGTAGTAATAGGTGGGTAGGCATGAATGAGAACTTGTAAGGATAAATCAAAGGTATAAGTCAATAGGGTAGAATGGGTGCAAGATTGATGAGGTAAGTTAGGTCAATAATTGAAGGGGGAAATAAATGAAACATAGAGGTGGGAAATAAAATAGAAGGAAAATAAAATAGTGTAAGGAAGATAGGCCGTAGGGTAAAAATGGTAAGGCAAGGTAGAATCGAGATCTAGATAGGAAAATTTAAATGATTAACTAGTGTGAATTATAATGATGTAGGCATGATAGTAGATGAAGATGAGAGATAGAATATCACCCCTATTAGTGTATATGAGACCTAGCATCACAAAGGATGAGTGGGATCATATGAGGTATGTTAGGTTGGTCGGGGTTACATGGTATAGGTGAATAGTTTGAGATCATAACATGATGGTTTCCCTCATTTATAGATGGGACTTATCGACTAAAACATTCCACCTACCTATGGGGGAGATGACTATCACCTTGGATGACATCTACAGGATCTTAAGGCTACATATTTTTAGGAATCCATTGTATTAGATCTTATCAGATGATGCATTTGAGCCTATGGTTATAGTTTTTGGAGAGGCCATCGGAGAGTTTTCTTATCACAGTGTGAGCATTAGCTATGGTGAGATGTATGCCACACATCCACATGAGACTATATTAGAAGTGTTAATGATGGTAGGGATTGGTTTTTGTGTGATCCTAGACTCAGAGGGTGGGAGGTTCCCATGGGAGTTGATGGGAGTATTAGAGGATATTATTAAGGATATGGTCTATTTTTCATGGGCACCAACATACCTAGTACATTTATACAAGGAGCCGTGGGCATATAGGAGGATTCGGTAGTTTGGTTTGTGTTGCACCTATATTCTTCATTGTTGGGCTTATGAGCATATAGTATGCCTACATCCACTAGGCCTACCATGACATGATTGGTATAGAGGAATCTATAGAGCAAGATTTAGATGATGGATTCAGATAGGGTCACATGTAAGGGTGGATGTGGCATTACGAGATGTAACATATTATAAGAATTTTTTAGATGGCATATCAGTAGTCAATATCTTGTGGAGTTAATATCTTGGGTACCCTTCATTTGGAGGTATGGGGGAGGAGTTAGCAGGTATACAACTGGTGTGATTGATATAGGGATGAAGACATGGAGAGCATGAGATTATACTGGTTGACTAGGTCAGATGTCAGTTTGGGCTACAGAAGGATGTGCCTCTTCCTTTCCCACAGTACCATAGGGATTACATTGAGAGACCATTATCTCCACCACATCCATCACATCTAGCAGGGGTGGAGGAGTAGGTGTCAAATAGGAGGATAGAAAATACAGGCTATACAAATGGATATAGGAATTGGTGGATAGTAAAGCTAGAGGAAGCACCTCTGAGGCCAGGGAAGCCTTATTTAGATAATGTTACTATTTAGAGGGATAGATTATAGGGATAGGTAGTTACCCTAAAAGGCTAGGTCAGTTATTACATTGGTAGCTAGCATCATCTCAGGCACAAGTGAATACCTTATAGGGATAGTTAGAGGCAACACAAGCACAGGACAAATATGGGGGGCAGGTTGCATCATTAAAGACCTAGGTTGTTGCGTTATAGGCATAGGTGGCCACTTTATAGACACATCTAGAAGTAGAAAAGGTACAAGCATATGTACAGGCATCAATAGTTCAGGGTCCACCACCACAAGAACAGGGTCCACAGCCTCAGGTACATGGACATGGGCCATTATTACTGGGGTAGGGTCCAAAAATAGGTGTTATAGTGATGGCACCTGCCCAGGTGATATCTATCGCTGGATACAGAGAGGTTGTGACTGAGATTATGTACTATGAGGATCATCTTACAGAGAGTGATATCCCTTTTATTAGCTATGCCACTTACAGAGCCATGTAGGCAGCTAGTGAGAGGTCCAGTTCATGAATCCATAATACCAGCAGTTCAGAGAGCCATTAGTCACATGGGCAAGGCCATCAAGTGGTGACCAAATCATAGACATAGCAAATAGGTGAGGGGACAAGAGAGAGCAACAGACATATTGGGCCCTCCTAAATATGAGCAGACGATGAAGATACTGGGTATTTTTTGATTTTTGACTTATATATCCCAGCATGCATGCCAAATATGTGAGATGTACATGATATTTTTTGAGATATTTATATCTGTATATACATTGTATTGACATACAGAATTTCCAGTATATAGATGATGACATTTATATATATTGTGTGTTGTTTCATTTCCATTATATTGTTATCATGGAAAGTATTTGTAGGGGCATAAAAAAAATAAACCATAACATCAACCTCAGAGTATGTTTGTTTATGGGGGGACATGGTGGGGGGAAAGAGTGGTTGAGCTAACCTCCGAGGGCCCCGTGCCCTCAGAGTGCTTCCTACATAGCCCCTTGTACAAGGGGCCTCAAGCCGATGTAGTTCTCCCATAAACCATGAAATAATGAGATTGGGTTAGGTAAGTTGAGTAGGTAGGTTGGATAGGTAAGTTTGCTGGGTAAGGCATGTTTGAAAATATGCAAGGTCAAATTTTGAATAGGTAATAGGAAAGGTGAATTAGGCATAGACATAGATGAAGGTGTTATGAGTGATTCAACTTCAATGTTCTTATCATGTTGAAGAAAAAACAAGTCAGAAGATAAGAAACCAAAAGAAGTGGCATGGCCATATTTGGTAAGGACAATAATTGTCATTCCCCTAGACTTATTGAACACAAGTCCCTAGATACGATACATGAGCGATGGGTCTAGATTTTAAATAAGTTGTGTGATCACAATGTGTATAATACACGCCATGTCCCTTGAGTTGATTTAGAAGATAACAAACAGAAGGTAGGGTGGATTGGTTTGTTTAGTGTAACCCTTTTTTCGGACAACATGCCCCTTCTGTAAGATACCCAAAACTAGAATAGGTAATTCCATGACCAAAAGTTTGTATTTTTCTTGAATTTTTTTTTTTTATAAACTGATCCATGCGGAAATTCTATATTGGGATAAATAGATTCTCCTTGAGGTATTTGTGTAGTTTATCAATGCGGGAAGCTCTAGAATTATTTTATGTGAGAGATACAAATTAGTCTTCCTTTATGGATAGACTAAGTGCAATAGGGGCTAGATTTTTATAGTTTTCCTTCAAGGGAGTAGTCTACTTATAGTATCAAGAGAGAGACATACATTTCATTTTGAGGGAATAATCTATTTGCAATAAGTTTGACTCAAGGAGTAAATTTTTTGGTTATCCCTGATATTTTAGCATTATTTTTGTACTTGAATTCATCGACATGACTATAAAGGAGTATAGGCATATTTTATGAAGGCAGACCCATAGCACAAAAAGGTTAGCTATGCAAGAGGGGTTTTAAGTGAAAAATAACCATGGGATTCCATCCTAAAAATGATGCAAAGTATCCATGAGTAGAGCCATGGTACTCATTTTTAAGACAAGGTGAATGGTGATAGATAATCACAAAATTCTGATTTTAGTCATTAGTCCTAAAAAGAGGTAGGTCAAAGGAGAGGTTCTCTCAAGGGATGAGTATATAAGATACATAAATTGAATTAGTACTTTATTAAATAGTAGAACAGTCAAAGATGCAAGGCATTAAGGGGCTCAGGTTCAGGTTTACCCTCAAGAGAAGATAAATGATAAGCTCGTGATTATAGGTATGGGTGACAATATATGGTCCAAGATAATTAGGGGAAAACTTTCATCATTTTGGTTTCTCTTCTTTGGTCACATGTTATTTTTCCTTTAGGAAAAGGACACCAACCTTGAATGTTTTTTCTTGAACATGTTTTTTTTAGGTATGTTTGATGTGCTTTTGGTAGTTTTGAAGATGGTCTACATTATTTAAATGGCATTCGTTCAATAGATCAAGTTGTGCCAAATTTTCTTAGAAAAAATCATAATTAGAGAGCATATCTTTTAGTGATACATGAAGAGATGGAATTTGGAATTTGAGAGGCATTACGGCCTCTGTACTACAGACCAAAGAAAAAGGTGTGGCATTAGTAGAGGTATGAATGTTGGTATGATAGGCCCATAAGGTGAAAGGAATCTACGTGTGACAATCCTTACCAGAGTCATCAATGAATATCATAATAATTTTTTTGAGTGTTTTTCTAGACAATTTGGTTTGGCCATTTTATCATGGGTAATATGATGAAGAGAAATTGAGCTGAATGCCAAAGTTGTCATACAATTTATGTAAGGTTTTTTCTAATTGTTTTCCATTGTTCATGATAAGTCAATGAGGAACACTAAAATGGCAAATGATATGATGGTTGATAAAAAAGATATCTTTTCACATTTACTAGAAATGAGAGGGATGTATTTCACCCATTTAGTGTAATATTAAGTCATTTTGATGATCCAACGATGACGTTGAGAGGAATGAGGATTAACCTCTCTAACGAGATCCAAATCTCATTGTGAAAAGGGCCAAAAGTATTAGGAAACTTGTAAGGTGTGACTAAGGGTGTGGTGAAGGTTAGCATGATGTTGACACTTCAGATAACATTTTACATAGTCACAATAGTCTTGGTTAATGGTTCATTAGTAATAGCCAAGGTGAAGGATATGTTTTGTGATAACGAGGCCACTAAAATGTCCCCTACAAATCCCATCATGTATCTCTTTGATGGTATATGGGATTTCAGAACTAGTGAGGCACCACATGTGGATACCATCAAAGCCATGTTTATAAATAAGACCCCCCATGATCATGTAATGATAGACACTTTTGAGGAAGTCTCATCGTTCATTGTGAGTGAGATATGGATGTAAAATTAAAAGGGAGAGGTAGTCAGAAAACTACTCATACCAAATGTTGCATGGGTTAGTTTTGATTCTTCCCACAAAACTTACACCGTAAATAATATAAGAAGGTAACTACAACCATTGTACTATGAAAAATATTTTGGAGACTGAAGGTGAGGTAGTTATTTGTGAGGTGAGACAAGCCATGGTATCCATAATTTTTTTTGTGGATTGCGGAGTGGTTTGAATAAGTGATCAAACATGGTCAAAAGTATGCCGACATGATGTTTATAGTTTTGAAGTTCCTAATTATGACATTGGTACAAACCATTAACTTGGTTCACAAACATTTGAGAGTCACCAAAGATATTAATGGATTTAACATTTAGGGAAATTGAAGTATGAATGCCTAGCACTAGAGCTTCATACTTGACCATTTTATTAGTACATTCAAAGTCAAGTTTGAAGGATAAATGCATAGGTTCTCCATCAAGAGGAATGAGGATGACCCCTGCACCACCCCCACATTGACATTTAGAACTGTCAAAGATTAATCTCATTTGGTAAATGGTTTCATCCACAAAAATATTAGCAATGGATTCGTTAGGAATATAAAAGTTAGAAGATTGATTTCCAGGGAGAGGAGCATTTGAAAGCTGATCTTCAATGGTTTTTCTCTTGAAAAAATTATGATGAATGAATTCTAGGTTTAGGTCTACAAGGTGCATGAGACAACGCATGGTGCATTGGTGTTGGTAAGGGTTAGCATACATGTAATATAGAGGGTCGGTATTGGTGATGATGAAGGTTTTGTAGTTAAGTAGGTAATGGAAAATTTTAGTGGCCATGAAGACCAAGGCTAGGAAAATATTTTCTGCATTCGTATACCTAGTCTTATATTCTAAAAGAGAATGGCTTATGTAATAAATTGATTTTTCCCTATGTTTCTCATCACGATGAGAGAGCATGGAACCTAAGGTCAGTGGCAGAAATGTAGAGGTAAAAATTATTTTCATATTTAGGTGGGATGAGGATAGGTGGCTACATAAGGTATTTCTTCAATGCTTCAAAGGTTTTGTGGCACTCATTGTTCCAATTGAAGGAAACATCCTTTTTAAGGAGATGATGAAAAGGGTGGCATCGGCTGAAATGTTGGGAATAAAGTGTCGAATGGATTTTAATTTTCCTTGAAAACTATAAAGTTTTCGAAGGTTAGTAGGTGGAGGTATCTTAATAATAGCCTTGATTTTGGTCAGATCAAATTCAATGCCCTACAAAGAGACAATAAAATTGTTATCTAATTTTTCCCACATGATTAAATTGGACAACGAGGTCCTATTATGATCAAATTATGGCATTGGTCCAAAAGACACACTTCCAGTCATCATGGAGATAACATGATTAAAATAATTAATAAATTGATAAGTGATCTCACCTAGCCCGACTTGATCTCAACTCAGTGCCAGCTCGATGTGTAGCCCAATTCCAACTTGGTGCTAGCTCAAAGAGGCCCTGGTTTTCATAGTGAGTGAGTCACAATGGTTCGATGTAAGAGTCTCAAGATCATTAGAAAAATAAATGACATAACTCAGAGGTTCAAACCAAGGGAGACTAGAAGGAGCTCGAGTGAGTTAGTCATTTTGGAACTTGAATGAGATCTTGACAACTTTCTCAACTCAGGTCCTAACTCAATGATAACTCATGGAGGTACTCTGTTGCAACAATTCAAGCTAGTCAACAGATGTCGATGAAAGAAAGTTGAGTCGGGTTTGGAAGATGGCTTAGTCGATGTAACTAATGAGTCGGAAGTTTAGATCTCTCTTGACTGAGCTCATCGATGTTGATGTATCGAATCATGTTAAAAACTTTGTCAACTGAGTGGGTAAAATGATTTGAAGAAATATCATGCATAACTCGATGCGTGGTAATAGTTTGGTTAGATGAGTTCTCTATTGTAATAGTTTAAAGGGGAAATCAAGCCTAGCCCATATTTTGGCCTAATTCAGGAGGGCCAAGAAGAGTTCAAACTCATTCACATCACCGCAAGGACCACAAAGAGCAACTCATTTCTAAGCCAAGGATTATCTCATGATTGAGCTCAATAGAGTTACACAAGTTGATTAAAGAGGAAGCTTGATTTGGGCTTGTTGTGGGATGTATTTTTGAAATGTGTGTTTGAGGTCAGGCTCATACCTTCAAGTTCGGGGGGATAATTTGTTCTTTTTTCCAATATATTGACAATCCAGGTCAAAGATTCCATGTTGGGTTTTAATACACAATTTTCCAAGAATTTGGGGACTTCACGAAATATAATCGATACAACTGCATTAATGGATGGCTAGATGGTCTTTGGGTCCCAATTTTCATTTTGTCAAATGCAAAGATCCATGGGTGATTCACCAAGTGGGGAGAATACGATGGAAATCCGTCATGAGAATTCCATGTAGAAAGGAGTGGTCTAAGTCATTATGTGAGTCGCCAGGGGAATTAAAGTAACGGTTACAAATTGGGGAGCAAGTCATCCTCCAAACGATGGGGGAAGATGATGGTGATATTGAGAAATACAATGATGGTTGAAGATGGTTCAAATTTGGCAAAAGTATCGAGTTCTAGACTCATTAGATCAAGCTATGCACAATATCACAAAAGGAGCTTCCCAACGTTGATGCACAAGGGAGAGCTTAGCGATGTGTTTAGAGGAAGGAACTCGACATTACAAAAGAGCTAGAAATTCCAAGGAATGAGAGATCAGAGAATTCAGGGTAAGTTGGTTGGCTGAATGAGGAGCATTTTGTGAGGAACTCAACATTCATGTGGATGAAAAACTCATCATAGTGCATACAAGTTCTTGGTAAAATTGTGGTGAAGATTAGAACAAGTGTCTCAACATCAAGTTTGAGGAGAATCAATACAAGGCACAAAGCTTAGTGAATGTATAAAGCTCACTCAATATCGACTCAATGTGGATCTCAAAGCGTGAAGATGGAGATAAGCTCAATTGTGGAGTAAGAGACAAGTAATTCGATGGAGGGAATCTTGGCAGTAAGGCAATTCCGAGTAATTCATCTAGATGCAAGGTGATACGATGGAGGGTGGCTTGGTAGTGAGTCTGTATGTTAAATATGGAGCCCAAGTTTCAATATAAGTGAGATTCGTCAATGTAAATGAGCTTAATGCAAAGGAAGAACAATTTTGTATCTTGGTTGTCAGACCTTAGTAGTTAGACAACTTGGGGGTTCGAGAAACTTTGGCTCAGTTAATGTGAATTGACAAGCATGTCATCGTGAGAGTGAACCATGCATTAATGTGAGTCAATGCAGCTCAACTAGAGCATTGAAATGATATTAGGATCTCAGTCATGACTCTAGAGGATAGCTTGTAGGCCTGAGATAATGGGGAAGCTCACACGGTGTTTCCTTCCTTGAGTTGAAATCACATTGCAAAAGGGAGTTCATTTGAGTTCAGTATAGGAAAAAGAGTTGTGTCGACATTCATGCATATAATGGACAATGAAGGATCTGAGCTCATTCATAAGGAAAACCATGTACGTGGTGAAATCACCACTCGTGTGCTCAATTTTGGTTGAGATTAACTTGAAAAAGGTCACACAATTGAAAAGAAGACCAAGCTCCTGCATGTCTCAATGAGTCACGTGCGTAGCCAAGTATTGGGAGGCCGAGCCTTGTGGAAGCAATAGATGACTTGGTTTGCAGATGAGTAAAGTGGAATAGGAGTTTTGATTTTCATGCGACAAGTTGTTTTTGTGAGGAGCTCAAACCCAACTCAGTGAGTTGGCTCGGCAAGCCAACTAGCGAGTTGGGCTATGTCTGACCCTATTTTCATGGCCCCCCACTTTCTTCAAATCGAACCGATCTTCAGGGGTCCTACCATATATTTTAATTAAATCATTATTTTTATTAAAATATTTCATTAATAATATTTATTATTATTATTTAAATATTCCTTTAATTAATAGAGGATTAATCAACAAAATTGATGGCACATGATGGATCTTTCTCAAATGGTTCAACCAACTATAATAAATGAACAATCATGTACCTTCAATTTAGGAAGGGAATTTATGACTTCTCTTATAGTCTCTCACAACTTCTATAAATGTAAGTTGGAAGCTCATTCCAATGGGTTAGACAAGTTAGATTTTTGAGACAAGTGTATAGCTTTCAAGAAACCCCCTTCTTCTACAGGTTGTTCTTGTATGTTGAGGGAATTTTCAAGCCTCCTCTTGAGACTATAATGGAAAAAATTTCCTCTTTTGAATGTATGATGCATTGTGCATGTTTTTGAATTAATAAAAGTGTGTTGTTTGTGACTAATCTTGGTCCTTTCATCCTTCTATACTTCTTTGTGTCTTTCTCATGCTTACAGGTACATTGTGTAAGTTCAAGTTTCTATTTTAGGTTCTTAGAGTTCTGTGCTTATCAAGTGGTGTATTAATGTATGTAGTTGAGTTTTGGTGCTTGTTCACCCTTCTCATGTTCATCCTTCTTCATTGGAAGATCGATATATCATTATATGATTGAATTTAACAAAGGGAATGCATGCTTCCTAGTATGTGGTATTTTTTTACCCTCTCTAAGTTGCAGTAGGTGAAGTTGTCTTATGGTGCACAATACCCTCTTCAATTTAACCCTTCATGAGTCTAGAAACACCCTTTATTTTTTGCATCACCATACCTAGTATAGTTTCATATATTTCAAATATCTTTCTCTAAAACCCATGAAAATGTTAGCATAAGACTAGATAACCATTTTATTGCACCAGGAGTAGTATAGCACTTAGTTTAGGAAGAGGAATCCAACCTTCTCTGGAGGTTCACCTTGAGCCCAAGTCTCACAGCTTGAGAGGTGATCCCATGTTTCCCAATCACACCAAATGTTCTATTCACATTCTGACCATTTGGAGGGTGCAGTGATTTGGTGACAACGGTTTTTGGCACACCTGATGGGACCAATTGGTACTTTTCATCGTACTTGGATGAATCAAAGTACCTAAAAATTCCATTTTTTTGGATTTAAAGTCTCAGTGTGTTCACTTATGTGAAGAATTCAGACACAAACTTCTTCAAAGTAAGAAAAATATCAGCATACTAAATTATCCCTATCTCCACCAAGGAGAAAGAGAAGCAACAATGCAACATCATCCCGTAGAGGTCATTAAGCTCCTCTTTATGGAAGGTTCCCTTCACCAAGGAACAATCAACCCTTGGTCACTGTGGCAACCAATGTTTATCCTTATTTCAACACTAGCATCCCCTTACTATTAGCCCAAAGAGATGTTATTCTTGCAGCTTCCCTAAAAAAAATTCCATTTTATACTAGAGAAATCAATATTACTCCTTTGGAGCACATTTTAGATATAACTAGTATCTATGTAGTACATAGCATTATGGAGGAAAATGTGGTAGTTATCATCCTCACTACTTCCTTTAAAGGTAGACCACTTCAATGGTTTCGAATCTTGAATGTTTGGTCTATAACTACTTGGAATGAGTTAGGCGAGAAGTTCTGTAAGCAATTTACGGAAAAAATTCATCATTTATCACTTATGGAATAACTCGCGACTATGAAGAGAGCCCCTCATGAATACATGAGCGATTTTAATTTCCATTTTGGAAAGACTTGGAATAGAATCCCAACACTCATAAGGCCGTATCCAAGTAATGCATTTATGTATTATTTACGGGCATTTAATAGTGACATAGCAGTTATGATTCAATACATGGGGGGAACCATGGTTCCTGATGTCTATGAAATTTTTATAAGAGCCGAAATTATTTAATTCAAGTAGGAAATATCATGCCTAGGCCTCTCATGTCTTTTTTTACTGAAATTATAGGGAAACAACCAGTCATTACTCATGTTCCAACAACTTCCAATCAATCAACTGTGACTACATCCATTCATTCAAATGATCTGGCTGAAGTCAAATCATTGCTACAAACTTTTGGGAATGATCTCGTTGTACTCAATAGGAAACATTTTCAATATAATCATCCATATCAGCCATAAAATCAGTAGTATCATGCTAACCGTCCTCCTTTTTAAGGGAACAATCAGCCATAAAATCAAGCTACAAGCCAAGATATGAATGTCAGGCCTTTGAAATTTCAGAACCCTCTTGCTAGTAGTTCATCTAGAGCCATATTACCTATCCAGAATAATCTAGTTTAATACTAAAAATGGTGTTATCCTTATTCTCAACCAAAAATAAAAATATTTTCCACAATTAACCATGTCCTTATGGTCCAAAGCATATCGGCCCCTCCAGAGCCAATAGAAAAATTGTCTACACAGGAGATAGAATCAACCACTAACACCTAAAGAAACCACTTTGCTAAATTGGAAAGCAGAAGATTTTTGTGGGTTGAATACAAATTCCTCATCAGTGGTAGAAAACACTCATTCCAAAAAGAGAGCAATGGAACCTCAACCTTCCAAATCTGATCAAGCATCCACTTCACATCTTTAACCACAACCGGCAGTTGATAAAGATGCAGGAAAAAAACCATCAGGATCACCTGCTAGCCAAGCTACGAGGAAAGAAGGTTCTTTAGGCATCACAATACCCAATAATAACTTTTCAAAAGAGGATTCTAACACCCAAATAAGTATCAAAAAAGTAAGATCAATTCCATTCATTATTGTATAACAAATGAAGAAGACCTACTTGAGCATTACTCTTTGAGACACACTCTCAATTCCTTCTCAAAGGAACTTGTTGCATAAGGATTTGAATAGTATTGGTACAACTGACGAATCATCAGGTCATGGAGCATAAATGGTAAAAATTCTATGTCAACTAAAAGGGAAAATCATTCCTGGAGCTAATAAACCACCACATTCCTATATCTCTCTGATCATTAGTGATCATTATGATCCCTACGTTGATGTATTAGCATAGGAAGAATTTTGTTTGTTGTTTTTGGAAGAAACGGGATTGGGTGCATACTGCATTCATGAAGAAGATATGATCATACCACAACTTATTAAAACACCAAGAAATTCCGAAGGACTATGGTAATTGTTCTTCAATGGCTCGAGAAGTAAGAATGGATCTGGTGTTGGTGTTATGTTAATTTCTCTAGAGGTAGATAAGTACTTCTCATCTTTCCAATTGTAATTCAGTTGCACTAACAATGTTGTTGAATCGGAGGCCATTGTGTAAGGAATCTAGCTAGCTCAAAATAAAGGAATCAAGGCCTTGACTATTTTTAGAGACAGTGAGTTAGTTGTTCATCAAGTAATGGCATGCAGTGCATCCAAAAATGATCTTTTAAGATCATATAATAACCAAGTATAGGATTTGATCAAATATTTCGAAGCTTTTGGGATCCATGTAGTTCCTAGAAATCAAAATCAAGATGTTGATAGGCTTACTGAAATTGGCTCACAATACAACATACCTGTTGATTTCATGTAATATGGGCAGTAATTTGTCAAAATGGTGGTTTGACCTATAGTCCCTAATAATGTGAGTAGCTGAAAAGTGTTCAATAGTGACAAATAAATTGTCCTTTTCCCACAAGAAGAGGCATAGTTTGCTGTGAAAAATCAAGATAAGTTGCAAGAATCATATGGTGATCAAATCATACAATTGAAAATTAAAAAGCTACCAAAAGGTTTAGTTACTCTGGAATTCATTTTCAATTTAGATGATCATGCCAAAAGACAAAGTTCTAACATGGTGGTCGAAGAAGAAGATTTTGAGGAAGTTGAGGTAACAAATGAACAGTTTATGAAGATCAGAAAAGTGTGTGCTTCCAAAGAGAAAGAATCTTTCATCAAACTTTTTCAATAGTATCATGACATTTTTGCATGGAGCTACAAAGACATGTGTGGTTTTGATCCAGATCTAGCAAAACATACCATCAAACTGGATCCTAATTCTAAGGAAGTTCATCAGAAACAAAGACCAATTAATCTCAAAATCGAGCCACTAATGAGAAAGAGATAAGCAAACTCATCAAGGCCTATATAATTTTTCCCATCAAGCATTCCTCTTGGGTAGCCAATCGGGTGCCTATAAGGAAGAAGAACAGAGAGATTTGGTTATGTGTAGATTTCAGGGATTTGAACCATGCCTCATTGAAATACAATTACCATCTTCCATCAATGGAACAAATTCTTCAAATGGTAGCAGGAGCCCAAAGATTTTCTTTTCTCGATGGATATTTGGGTTACAATCAAATTCTTGTCCAAGAATTTGATTAATTCAAAGCATCTTTCACTACCAAGTGGGGAACGTATGCTTACAACTAAATGTCATTCAGATTGTCTAATGCTAGGGATACTTTCCAAAGAGCCATGGACATAGAATTTAAGGTACTAATCAATGATATCATTTTGGTTTACCTTGATGATATAATTATATATTCTAAGCATGCAGAAGACCACATCATGCATCGAAGGAAAGTTTTATGAAGATGTAGAGAATTTGGGGTTTCACTTTACCCCAAGAAATGTATTTTTTCATTGCACAAGGGAAAGTTTTTGGGGCATGTTGTTTCAGCGGAAGGAATCTCAATCAATCCATCCATGATTCATTTAATTATGTCCTTATCTCTCCCAAGTCACAAGAAGGGTCTCCAAAGTTTTCTAAGAACCATAAATTTCATATGTATATTCATCCCTCAATTCACGACATTGGCCAAACCACTGACATCCATACTGAAGAAAAATATTCCATTCTCATGGACACTGGAATGAAGGGAGAGATTTGAATCCATCAAAACAGCCATTTCTCAAGCTCTCATGCTTGTGAACCCTAGGCTTGATAAAAAAAAATATCCTTTATGCTTTTACAGGTCAAGAGAGCATTTTAGGTATCCTCACCTAGAAAAATGATGACCTGATGGAGCAACCAATTACTTTCTTTAGTCAATCCCTCAAATACTATGAGCACAAATATTCATTCATTGAAAAATAAGTCTTTGCAGTTATTCAAGATTTGAATAAATTCAAGCACATGTTGCCTAACAACAAAATTCATCTAATGGTGTCTCATCCAGGTGTTAAGGAATTTTTACTAAACAAAGAGATTAATGAAAATCATGTTGGATGGATCACGAAGGTGATGGAGTATGACGTACATATAAAATTTACTAAACTTGTCATAGGAAAAGGTTTGTGTCAACAAATTACTACTGACATAGAATCAAAAGGAGATGAGCATGTGACACTCCTAAACATTGATGAAAGTGATGATCAAGTTGACTAGTTATCCAAAATGAAGAGTTTCCTTTTCTCAAGAGTGTATCTTGTGAACATGGATAAAAATAAAAGATGAACTTTTGGTCTTTAGTCCATTCCAATTTGGTAGATAATGTTCTCTTTCGAAAGGATTTGAACGGTGTTCTCCTTTGGTGCGTGGGACCGGAACAGGTAAGTAATATACTATAAGAGTTTCACAATGGCCTATCTTGGTGACATTATTCTACATGAACAACTTCTACCAAGATCATGCAAGTTGGATACTATTGCTTGGATTTGTTTAAAGATACCCATCTCTGGGTAAGGAAGTGTAAGGAATGTGCCTTTTTCACTGGCAAGCAGAAGTTGGTAGCTTTTCCACTGCATCCAATTCAAGTGGATCAACCCTTTATTCAATGGGTTTTGAACTTCATTGGAAAGATTAATCCTCCATCTAGTGATGGACATAAATGGGTCCTTACTACAACATATTACTTTACTCAGTGGACAGAGGTAGTAGCATATAAATGAAGTAACAATAGAGTAGCTCTCAATTTCTTGTAAGGTATAATGACAAGGTTCTATGTTTCGTTTACAATCATTTCAGACAACGAAATGGATTTTATTGGTATGAAATTGAGTGAATGGGATGTTAAAAATGGGGTCTACCTTAGTACTTTGTCCAATTACTATCTACAAGGAAATGGATTGGCTAAGTCTAGAAACAAAAACCTCACAAGGATTATCAAGCACACAATAGAGACTAATATGAGGACTTGGTATACACAAATTAAGACCACCTTATGGGTAGATCAAATCACACCTAAAAGGGACATCGGAAATCCTCCTTTCATGCTTGTATATGGAAGGGAAGAAAAACTTCAACTCTCTTTAGAGTTACCTTCTTTGGAGTTAGCTCATCAGCTTGAAGTCATGGAGAATTATCCTTTGACAATCAAGTTTTTTAAACTCGTGAGTTGGAATAAGTATGGAACAAGGCTATGAAGACTTTAGAGAAACATCAAGCTCAAGTTAACAAATATATTGACAAGAAAGTGTCCAACATGCATTTTCAAGAGGGATATTTAGTTCTCAAATGAGATGAAGATCGAGCTAACCCAGGAAAACATGTCAAGTTTGACACTCTCTAGAGCGGGCCATACATCATCATGAGTTAAAAAGTGGTTAATTCATTTTTTTTATCTACACTCAATGGAGAAGAACTATCCATTCATGTCAATGAGATACATCTCAAAGCTTGTTTTTGAGATCATTCCACCTCATGTAGAGTTTAGTTAGGTGTTTTCCTCCAAGTGCTTATGCACATTGTTGTGTTTTTTTGTTCTTTCACTATTCTTGTTGTTGTATTTTGTGTTGTTCTTGCACATTGTTTCATCATTGGAGGTTTTCAAGGAGAGGAAGGTTCAAAGTTTCCATAAGATTTTCATACATCTGCTTCATTCAAAATTTTACATTGTTCATGATGCCAAGCATTTAACAGATTCAGTATACTTCATGCTTAACATTCCAGGGAGGTCCAAGATTAGCAATACTCAAGGGGATTTTAGGATCCATCGCAAAGAACCAAACCACTTTCAGGATTCTAACATTTAATCTATGACCAATGGATGGTTTAAGGCTACAGGATTCATTCTTAGTAGGAAATCATCCCCGATAGGTTGTAAAAATGTTATCTAATTTTTCACACATAAAAAAATTAGACAACAAGGTCCTATTACGATCAAATTATGACATTGGTCCCAGGGACCCACTTCTAGTAATCATGCAGATAACACGATTAAAATAATTAATAAATTGATAAGTGAGCTCACCTAGCCAAACTCCATCTCAACTCAGTGTCAGCTTGATGTGTAGCCCAGTGCCAACTTGGTGCTAGCTCAAAGAGGGCTCAGTTTGTGTAGTGTGTGATTCAAAATGGTTTGATGCAAGGGGCTCAAGATCATTAGCAAAATAAATGACATAACTCAGAGGTTTGAACTAAGTGAGAATAGGAGGAGCTTGAGGGAGTCATTAATTTTGGAACTCAAATAGGATCTCAGTAAATTTCTCAACTCGAGTCCCAACTCATTGCTAACTCATGGAGGTAATCAGTTGTAACAATTCGAGATAGTCGATAGAGCTCGAAAAAAGAATGGTGAGTCGGGTTTGGAGGATGGCTTAGTCGATGCAACCGATGATTAAAAATTTTAGAACTCACTTGAATGAGCTGGTTGATGTTGATGTGAGGATGTCGGTGTATTGAATCATGTTAAAAACTCAGTCAACTGAGTGTGGAAAATGATTCAAAGTGAGCTCATGCATGATGCAATGCATGGTAATATCTTGATTAGGAAAGTTCTTTGTTGTAAGATTTCAAAGGGGAAATCAATTTGATCTCATATTTTAGCCTGATTTAGGAGGGAAAAGAAGAGTTCAAACTTGGTCACATCACCGTAAGGACCATTAAGACAAACTCATTTCCAATCCAAGTAGTATCTCATGATTTAGCTCAATAGAGTTACATGAGTTGATTAAAGAGGAAGCTCGGTTTGGGCTCATTTTGGGATGTCGTGTTGTGGCACGAACGGGGAAGAGTTTGTTGTTTTTGCCAATACATTGACAAGCTTTGAGATTCCACATTGGAATACAGTAATTTTACAAGAATGTGGGGACTTCAGGAAATATAAGCCATACAACCACATCGATGGATGGCCAGATGGTCTTCGGGTCTTGAGTTCCATTATGCCAAATGTGAAGATCCATGGGTAATTCACTAACTACAGAGAATATGATGGTAATCCATTGTGATAATTCTGTGTAGCAAGGAGTGGTCTGAGTCGTTGTGCGAATCATTAGAGGAATTAAAGTAATGGTTGTGAACTAGGTGGAAAGTCATCCTCCAAGCAATGGGGGAAGATTATGTTGAAATTGATCAATACAGTGATGGTTGAAGATGGGTTGATGTTGGAAAAAGTATCAATTTCTAGGCTCATCAGATCGAGCGATGCACAATATCACAGAATGAGCTTCTCGATGTTGATGCACAAGGTAAAGCTTAGCGATTCATTCAGAGGAAGGAACTCAACATTACAGAAGAGCTAGACATTCCAGGGAATGGGAGATTGGAGAATATAAGGTAATTTGGTCATCCAAATGAGGAGCATTTTGGGAGGAACTCGACATTTGTGTGGATGAAAAACTTATCGCAGTGTGTAGGAGATCTTGGAAAAACCATGGTGAATCTCATAATAGGCATCTCAGTGTCAAGTTTGAGGAGAATCAATGTAAGGTACAGAGCTTAGTGAATGTATAAATCTCACTCAATATCGAATCAAATTCAGGCTCAACGTGTGAATATGGAGCTCGGCTCGATCTTGGATCAAGAGACAAGTGATATGACAGAGGGAAGCTTGATAGTTAGGCGATGCCTAGTAACTCAGATCAATGCAAGGCGATATAATGGAGGGTGGCTCAGGGGTGAGTCTATGCATTAAATATGGATCTCAACCTTCAATACAAGTGAGAGCACTCAACACAAATTAGCTCAATGCAAACGAGGAGTAACTCGGTAGCTTGGTCTTCAATACAATATAAACTTGGGACTTAAAACATTGGCTTGGTCAATAGGAATTTAAAACATGCCTTGCAAAGAAAACCATGAAAAGAGTATGAGCTTGACTCGGTGTTGGAGTATGGAACTCAGTCAAGCCCTAAGAATAGCTTGTAGTCCAAGCTATGAGATAACAAGGGAGATTCCTTCCTTGAGTTTAAATCACGTTACAAGAGGGAGTTCATTCGAGTTTGGTATGGGAAAAAGGGTCACGTCAACATTCACTTATACAATGGGCAATGAAGGATCTGAGATCATTCATAAGGAGAACTATGTACATGATGAAATCACCACTAGTGTGCTCGAGTTTGGTTGATATTAACTCAAAAAAGGTCACAACATTGAAAAGAAGAATGAGCTCCTGCATGGCTCGATGATTCACGTGCATAGCCAAGTATTGGGAGGTCGAGCCTTATAGAAGAAACAGATGACTTCGTTTGCAGATGAGTAAAGTGGAATAGGATTTTTGAGTTTCATGGGATGAATTATTTCTGTGAGGAGCTCAATCTCAACTCAATGAGTTGGCTCAGTGAGCTAACAAGCGAGTTGAGCTATGTCTGACCCTATTTTCATGGCCCCCCACTTTCTTTGAGTCTAACCGGTCTTCAGGGGTCCTACCATATATTTTAAATGAATCAATATTTTTATTAAAATATTTCATTAATAATATTTATTATTATTATTTAAATATTTTATGTAAGTATTCCTTTAATTAATAGAGGATTAAGTCAACAAAATTGATGGCACATGATGGATCCTTCTCAAATGGTTCAACCAACTATAATAAATGAAAAATCATGTACCGTTAATTTAGGAAAGGAATTTATGACTTCTCTTCTTCTCACTCGCAACTTCTTCTATAAATGTAAGTTGGAAGCTCATTCCAATGGGCTAGAAAATTTAGACTTCTGAGACAAGTGTATAGTTTTCAAGAAACCTCCTTCTTCTGCAGGTTGTTCATGTATGTTGAGGGAAATTTCAAGCCTCCTCTCAATATTGTAATGACAACCATTACCTCTTCTGAATGTATGATGCATTGTGTATTTTGTTGAAGTAATAAAAGTGTGTGTTTTGTGACTAATCTTGGTCCTTTCATCCTTCTATACTTGTTTGTGCCTTTCTCATGCTTGCAGGTACAATGTGTAAGCTCAAGTTTCTATTGTAGGTTCTTGGAGTTATGTGCTTATCAAGTGGTGGATTACTACATGAAGTTGAGTTGTGGTGCTTATTCACCCTTCTCAAGTTCATCCTTCACTAGAAGATAGATATATCATTTTTTGATTGAGTTTAAGAAAAGGAATACATACCTCCTAGTCTTTAGTATTTTGTTACCCTCTCTAAGTTACAGTAGGTGAATTTGTCTTCTGGTGCACAACACCCTCTTCAAGTTAACCATTCCTAAGTCTGGAAACACCCTTTATTTAACACATCACCATCCCTAGTATAGTTTTATTTCCTATAAATATCTTACCCTAAAACCCATGAAAATGTTAGCATAGGACTAGATAACCATTTTATTGCACTAGGAGTAGTACAAAACTTAGTTTACGAAGAGAAATTAGGCCTTCTCCAAAGGTTCACCTTGATCCCAAGTCCCGTTGCTTGAGAGGTTGTCCCATGTTTCCCAATCATACCAAATGTCTTGTTCACATTCTGACCATTCAAAGGGTGCAGTGATTTGGTGACAACAATAACCAAGGATTTTTTCGAACACACTTCTTTGGTTGAAGGAGAACATAGTATTAGATGAGACTATCAAATATGAATTTAAGAACTATAAGGTGTTTGGCACAAATTTTGGACTCACCGAAGAGGTGATTGACATAATCTTCTAATATGTCATGTATGATATCATAGAAGATATAGGTGTTAGTGTGTTGATAGGTGGCACTTGCATTTTTCAAACCAAAGGGTGAGACATAGTAAAAAAAGGTCCCCCAAGGGGTGATGAAGGTGGTTTTGTGTTCATCTTCCATAGTGAGTAATATTTGATTATAACCCAAGAATTTGTCCATAAGAGATATCATCTCATGGTTGGCTATAAGATCAACAAGTTGATCGATGCTAGGGAAAGTAAATTCATCCTTACGGTAGGCAAGGTTAAGGTCACAAAATTCCATACATATGAGAGTTCCATGTGTCACTTTGGTGATAGGAATAATGTTAGAAATCCATTGTGGATAGTCAATGCGTAGAATGAAGGAAAGAGAAAGAAGGCATTGGATTTCTTCTTTCACAAGAAGGGCAATGCATGGATGCATTTTTCGTAGATTATTTTTCACAGGTTTAGCATTGGGGATAGTCACAATATTGTGGACCATGATATTAGGGTCAATACCAAGCATATTAGCATAATACCAAGAAAAATCATTGTTATTATCTCAAAGGAAAGAGGTGAAGGATTCTTGTTTGGCATAATCTAAATATTGGCCTATCTTTATAATTTAAGGATCATCTTGAGTATGAATTTTGATCTCTATGGTCAATTCATTTAGCATGGTTTGTGTCTCAGAAGGTAATGACCAGTGATTGTAAGAATCATATGCACCTAAATAGGTGAGAATAGAATCATCATCTTGACATTGAATGACATTGATAGAAGGTGTTGTTTCATCTAACATGTTAGGATAAAGAAGAGGAAGGGAATAAGGCACCTTTCCATCATGATGATAGGTCATAGGTCCCAAAGAAATAGTTTTTTCGAAGGAAAAAAATTTAGGAGGAATGGATTTTGGATCCATGGCCTCCATGGGTGAAGGTAGTGTGGTAGGTGAGTTAGGTGGGGAAGGCTTATCTTCTTCTACGAGGTAAATTCTAGCCTTCTTAGAAATAGGTGGCATGGAAAATCTGATAACACAATGGTCTTTTCTATTTCGGGTGATGAAAGGTATGACTGTATGGTGATCTTTCTCATAAATACCAAAGCTAAAGCCGTGCGAGGCACATCGATGAAGAAAAGTGTGGGCAAAATGGTGATTTGTGAGATATTAGAAGTCAAGTTAAAAATTTGAGTTTGAGTAGGTGGTTTAGGAGAATAATAATAAGTTTTGAGTACCCCATATATTAGGTTGGTGTGAAGGTAGTGAGGATTGTATGGAAAAAACTCTCCTACACGATGGTCATAATGTGAGTGGTTGTGAAGGATTTTGTACTCCTGAGGAGTAAGGAAAGTGTATATGTTTTATACGTGATACTCCCCCAAGGAAAGGCATTGAAAAACAACTACCAAGGGTTCATAGGTCAGTACTTAGGTAGTGGGGATGGATGAACTACTCAAAGCCTAAGAATTTGGGGCATCAGTTGCTAGTGAAGTAGGAGGGTTGGTAGATAGGCTAGATTTGGAAGTTCCGATAGAAGAAGGGATAGATGGGCTAGTTGTAGAAGGTGTAATGGCAGATATGGTACATAGGCTAGATAAAGAAGATGAAATGGCAAGGGTGGTAAATACCTTCATTGGGACAAGGACATAATTTTGTGTGTAAAGCATGTTGTAGGTTTTAGAAGGTGAAGGATCCACCTAAATGGTGTAGGGGTGCCCTTCATATTCAAATTTTAGGAAATGGTTAATATTTGAAGGTACACACCCCATGGGGTGAATCCATGGTTGGCCAAGAAACAATTTATATTAAAATTCCCCCTCAAGAACACATAATAGTTTCAAACTAGTGTGGGGACCCACGTGGATGTGAAGGATGGTGGTTCCCAGGGTATAAGTCATGGCATCATTGAAAGAATGCAGCATAATTGGGTTAATATGGATGTAGCTGGTGGGTATAATCAATTATTCATACGCATGGGAAGAAATGATATTAGTGATATCACCTCCATCAATCATGATGTGTTGATTGTGAGTATCATTGATATGGGCAGAGATGAAGAGGTCATGATCAAGATCATCTAATTATAGAGGGGAAATCTTTGAGTTAGATAAAATGATCACAAAAACTTAAGGAGAGGTAATGGGGGAAGAATTTTGAGGTGTAGTGGTGAGGGTGGCCATAGGTGTAGGATCATTTGGTGGAACCTTGATAGGTTTCATGACCTCAATGAGGGCCAAACGATGAGACTCAAAGGTTTGAATTAGGTTGTAAAATGACATCTTCATAGAATATTGATGAAGGTTTTTAATAATAGAGTGATATGTAACTCCATCAGAAACATTATAAGTCAGACCATAGATGGTTACCTTGAGGGAAGTTATAGGTGGAATGGTGGGTGAAGGTGTACCAGATGGTCTACTAGTTTTCTCTTTTCCTTTATCTTTTTGCGATCAAGTGGCTACTTGCACCATATTTATTTTAAAGATCGAAGGAGGAAAATAGGGTTGTGGAGATTCAGGTAAAGGTCATTGAATAGATATAGGGCAAGATTGTGTGGCGGCATGCAAAGTGGGAATGAAATTCTCCTCCAATAGGTCATCTTCATTGAAGAGACCATCTAAAGTATAAATTTGAAGAAGAAATTTTTTTATGGACTTAAAACCTTCGACATCATGCCTTGGTGATTAATGATATGCACAAATTTTAGTATCGTCAAATCCTACAAGTTTGGGTTTGAGTGGGTCATAAGGCCTAATAGAAGGCAATGAAATAGCAAAGGTTTCTAACAACCTAGAGAGGATATTAGAATAAGATCCTTCCAATGTATTACAGTGAGAGGTCATAGTTGGCTTTTTTTTGGTGTTTTTGTAGGAAATGTGTTACTGGAGGTGGTTTAGGTGTGACTATCTTTCTGGTAGGTAGTGAAGTTTTTGGTTTCATTTTAGGTTGTACCTTCTTAAATAAAGGTGTAGGAGGGGTGTGTGAGGTAGAAGGAGATATAGAAGGTGGGGGTACCCTAGAAAGCTAAAGTGAGAGTGGAGGTTTTGGAAATAGTTTGGTTAGAGGTAATAGAGAAGATGTAGGTAGAATAGGTGATGACATTAAAGGTGTGAGAAAATAAGAAGGTAAAGGTGTGGGTGAGGGTTTTCGTGCCTTGGATTTTCCTTGGTGAAGAGGTAACTTGACCAAGGTGGAATGGTGTGGGCCTAAAATTGAAGGTATAGGTAAATGTGAAAGAGAAGGCATGGGAAAAACTGGGGTGCAAGGCCTAGGAGGTTAGGTCTTCCTCTTAGGTGGAGGAATCAGTTTTGTGACAAATGGTGGTTGAGTAGAAAAGTCTAGTTTCACTGCTGGGTGCAGTAGGCTAGGTGTTGGTAGGAACCCTAAGGAACTAGTAGGTTTAGGTGTGGATAGGGGTTTTGATGAAGGCGAGGCTAAAGAAAAAGGGTTTGATATGAGTGGTTTAGGTACCATGGTTTTAGTTTCCTTGAATATCTTAGGATAGATAGTTGAGGTATCAAGGAATAGCATCTGCATTTGGATGGATACTGGGAATCGGATGTGCCCCTAGAGTGTGGAGTAATCAACATACTCTAATCAGTCCACCAAACATGAGAATAGTTTTGTTTTAGAAGACAACAAACAAATGGTGAAACCCATCTAGAAACCTGAGTACTGTGATATAGGAAATGTTTTTTCCTTTGATTCAGTAGGCAAGAGTGATGTAAGAAGGTTAACAGGATCTTGGAATACCCTGAGAGAAGTATCACCTATAGGGAGAGGAGATAAGAGTGGCTCCTCTATGGTTTGGGGAGAAAGAAAAATAAACAATGTGGGCTCTTCTTTAGGTAGAAAGGTGGATAGGGTTATCTCCTCCTTGGGTAGAGGAATGGGTGAGATAGGTTCTATAGTAGGTAGAGAAATATATGGGGTAGGCACCTCTATGGGTAGAGGAGTAGGTGTGATAGGCTCTTCTATGGATAGAGGAATAAGTGTGATAGGATCCTCCATGGATATAGGAATAGGTGTGAGAGACTCCTCCATGGGTAGAGGATTTCATGAAAGAATTTCCTCAATATATGCTACAGGAGGAAATTGGCTAGATGGAATAGGTATTGTGTTGAAAACTACATAAAGCTCGTTCACATTGGTGTCACTAGTAGAGGTCTCTGAAGCTTGGTTTGATGAAGGGGTATGATTAGGAAAAGGTTTCTTAAACACATGCATAATTGCATTGGCAAGTGCATTAGGGTTTTCTAGGATGAGATCACCACTATCTAACATTCCTTGAACAATGTTCTTGAAGGTTTTGTAATTTCTATCACTATGTCCCCTAACTAGGTGGAAGTTACAAAATTTGTTTTCTTTGTACCACGACAGTGAAGGACAAGAAGGATCAAAACTAGTGTTTGGTTTGATGGGTGGAAGGGTGATGGATCCATCTTGTAACATATTTTCCAACACAAAATAATATGGTTCTCCGATAGGAGTGTAAGCCCTATGTTCATATTTCTATTGAAAGTTTTGAACATGTGAGAGGTTGGCAGGTGGTTTTAATTTATTAGATGGGTGAGAGGGGCTAGCTTTCAAAATCACCACGTTGGTGGATCCTTTGTCTTTGGAATGGTTATTAGAATGGTTTTTTGGTGGTTTAGAAGAAGATTCATTTTATTTGAAGTTAACGTTCTTTTTATGTAACTTAAGTTTCTCTTCTTCAAGGGCACGGATTTCTAGTTTCTAGGCCATGGTGAAGGATTCATCAAACATATGAAACATATGAACTTGGGGATTCAGGGAAATGTATCTAGCACATGCCTTTGTGAACTACTCTATGAGCTCTTCTTATGGTAGCTGGAAGGTGAGTTGATTGATGAGGCCCCGCCAACATGCGATGAAATCTATAATAGATTCATCCTCATATTGTTGAATAGAGTATAAGTCCATCATAGAGAGCTTCTTAGAGATATTGATTGAAAATTGGTCAAGGAAGGTCCGGGCCAATTGGTTGAAGGAAAATACTAATTTCCTAGGAAAATCACTATACGAATCTAGGGTGGGTCCCGATAATGACATGGGAAACATTCGAAGGAGCAAGGCATCATCGTGTCCTCTCAAATAACAAGTGCATTTGAATGATTGTAAATTTTGTTGAGGCTCTTCCTTGCTATTGAAATGGTTGAACATGGGTAACTCCCATTATGTGGGATAAGAGTGGATAGGTATGGATGGGTGGATGGGCTCATTATAGATCTCATCATAAGTGAGGACATTATGAGATCTAGAAATGGAGGCCTTGCGTGTTTGCATCTTATCCATCATCATCTTGATAAGATCCATGGTAGGATTAGATTGAGCACCTCCTACAATATAATGGGGTGGATCAGATGAATAGGTCATAGACGACATACCATTGTATATTGGTGCCGAATATGTGAAATGAGAAGAGGGTACATAGGTAGGAATAGATGATGAGGGAATGTACCTTGAATACAAGATAAATTTTTTGGGATATGACTGAGGCAGGGTATAGGTAGGAGGAGCTTGTGTAAAGACCCTTGTAGTGATGGTGGAATAGTTTGGGGTATAGGATTTCAATGCAACTAGTGGTTGTGAAGTAATAAGTACTTATGATATGGGGATCCCTATACTGGGAGTTGTGGATGAGGATATGGTAGATGTTGAGACTCTGGTAGAAGTCAAGGGAGTGACAAATGTTGAAGGTGTGATAGACGTTGAAGTTGAGATGGATGTCGAGGGTGCAGTAGGTGGCATGGATGCGGGAGTAGGTAATGCTAAAGTAGTATTCACGGATATGGCAGGAGGTGTGGAGTTAGGCATACCAAATAGTGGTTGGCCTAATGAGTCAAGGGAAAAATATTTTCCAAGATAATGTTGTCAGGCTATGACATTATGATCGAGGAATTTAGTGAATTCCTCATCAACTATAGGTATAGTTGCAAGAATGTTGGGGTTCATTGGTGAATAAATAGATGGTGATGAAGGTAAAGCTAGTAATGTTACACAACTAGTGTGAAAGGTGAAATATCACACATGTTGGCGATTCCAAACCATAAGAAAGTTTGAGGATAAGTATTCTAGGCTCAGTAAAACTAAAAAAAATTAGGAAATAGATGTTTGGTGATGTCTGGAGGATAGAAATAGGTTGTTGTTTCTGATAAAAATCAAAAACACAAAGACTGATACTGCTCAGTAAACCGATGTCGATTAGGTAGAATGACTGATGCCAATCACTGGTCTGATGCCAGTAAGAGGGTAACTAATCTCAGTTACTATGAAAATGAAGAAATTTTAAAAATATGGTGAAGAAAAGTGGAAAATGGGTATTTTGGGCTCTATTAAGGGTGATAGAAACTGAGAAACTTGTTAATCAAAAGAATCAGAAACACAGAAAGATGATATGTAAGAAAATATTGTTGTTTTAACATAAAATCAAAAATATAGAGAGATTGATACCGATCAGTAAACTAGTGTCGGTATGATGAAATAACTAATGTCAGTCGCTAGACCGATGCCAGTTAGTGATAAAAACTAGAATAATGAATAAAATATGATTTTTTTAGTTAAATTTGATGAACAGAATCCTCAAAAGAGGTTATGTATGACAAAGATGATTTAACAAACTTACGAAAAACTAGAATTAAACAGTTGTGATGGTTGAGTGTGAAAAATAAAGAAAGAGTGGTGAATACATCCTCACAAATCAAACTGTAGAAGATAAGAAAGAAAGGTGACAATCGAATGATTAAAAACTAAATAAACACGTTATCCTAGGATATATTTTAATGTTGTTTAGCTTATGCCTTAAGAATGACTATGAATGATATAGAATGTTTGCATAATGAAGGTACCTAGAAAAAAATCTATGGATGGTTTCAAGTTTTTTTTTGGTGAAGGAGACCTCAATATACCTTTCGGTACATGAGGTCTGAGATCTGATATGATAAACCATCCAGAACACCAAGTAGGGCCCACCACCAACAAGTTTTTAAATCCTTGATGGCTTCTTCCTGGAAGGAAATGTTTAAGAATTTTGTAGATTATGTTAAGTGATTTGGATAAGGAGTGTGTGCACAAATGTGAACTACACTTTATTAATTAATCACAAAACATTCATGACCTCTGTCATATGATTTCTACTTAACTATGTGAGCTAAATATGCAGACATACAGGGATGAAATGTAAGTTTTGTAAGCCCCAAATTGAAATATGATATTCAATGTAAACAAGAGTGAATAGGAAGAAGGATTAATTTCACTAATGCAAAACTTGGAAGAAAATAACAAGGATTATTTTTAAATGCAAAAAAATAAGTGTTTCATTTAGAGCAATTAGAAAGAAGGAAAATTTTGTGAGAGAAGAAGATTTAGTGAATCACGATTTAGAAAGGAAGCACACAAGATGCAACCTATATGAATAGAAAGGAACCCAAAAATGAGGGTCCCACCGGGTGTGCCAAAATGTTTCACCACAATGTTGCCTATAAAATAGATAAAGTAAAGGTGAGGTGAGGAAGAATACCTGTGAAGTCAAAGAAGGTTGTGCATCATTGAGAAGAACGAGTTGATCATGAAGATCTCCTTTTTGGCTAGGAAGGACTACCTGTAGAAGCACAACAATACCACCACATAGAGTTAAATAGCATATGATAGTGGATTGTCTAGTGTATGCTAGATCAGGGAAGTATGATACTTCCTAGAAAGGTCGTTATTCCACTATTTAAAAACAACTTAATGTAAAAGTAACACCTTTGACAAATAGTTATATTCCTCTTTTGCATTACAAGTGTTGGCATGTGATTTTCTTGAATGAGGTGTGTTTCCTTGATTGTTGAAAATCATGCTTGTTATAGATGAATCATCTTTTCTCTTGAATTCATTGGACTGAAATGATGTGGCTTGCAAGAATCCACTTTCACTTCTAGTAGGTAAGTTGAAATCTATTTTTGAGAGTTACAAACTTATCTCTTTTACAAACTCATCCTGGGATCAATTCCAATGATCGAAGGAATTTTTTAAATCTCCTTACCAGACTGAATGGTATAACTAACATTCATAGGTGGAGAGACATAGCAGATTGAACTTTGTATGTTACAAATTCTTTGGTCTTGTATGAATGTGCCTTCATTCGGTTGTATGTTTGTGCTTGGGTCTTTAGGATTGATCTCTTCAGGACATTAATGGTGTAAATGAAATATAGTTTTCTTCATGACTATGAAGGGAATCTAAATCCTAAAAACTAAAGGATTATCCCAACAGTATCTTAAACTAGGTAAAAGCACCTACTTCTTAGCTATGTCTACTTTTTTGGGTTTCAATCTAACCCAAGCTTCTTATTCTATTTAGTTTGGATGACGTCCTAACCTAAGTTCTTGTGCTAAATGAATAAGGGAGGAATTACTAAAGTAATGCTAGGCTATTTAAACCTAATACCTAATACTATATGGTTGTGGATTCGATCTAACCTAAGGTAATTATTGTTAGACTAACCTAAGTTTTGGGTCGCATGGCACTATGGAAATGGTTCCAATGGCATTTAATTGATTTGATTGGGTTAAATGAATGGAGGTATAGCTAGTTTTGGAAAAGAATAGTAAAATTTAGTGGAGGCATACATGGAGGCTTCACTAAAGTTGGAAATGCATGCTAAAGTGGATTTAGGTTTCGCTAGTTTTAGGAGGTGGTGGAATGTTGAGATAGGTGGGAATTTCTTAATTAATGGCATTAAGGGACCTCAAATTATTCACGTGCAAACCATCTTGAAAACAAGGGAGGTGAATTTGTGAGAGGTTGTTTGGTCTTGCATGTCTCGTGATATTTTCTCTGCATGGATCTATTTGGTTCTTCGAAAAAATAGTTTGACTTTTACTTTGTGGTTATTTTTGGTTCCTCTGGCCTATTTTCGATTGAAGGAAAGTATATGAGGCATTTGAGGAAAGGATGTTTGGTTGTTGATCTTTCATGGAGGAGAAAATGAGTTGGAAGCTCGGCGGGAAGTCTCCTTCGAATTGGTAGAAGAACTATCAGAAATGATAGGCTCTATCCATTAAGATTTCTTGTTTTCTCCTAAATGATTCATTAAAACAATTCTGCTCTCATGAGATAAATGTTTTGCATGATTTGTCTGGTTATTTACTTTCATTGTTTTATGAATATTTGTGTTTTTTGGATGTAAATCCATTGCAATAGTAATGTTAGCTTTTGGAAACTTTCTCTCTGTGCAAGTTTCAGTTGTGACATGCATGTGAAATTTGTGTTTTGAAGGTTGTTGTTGTTTTGAAGTTGTGAATTCGATTGCCTATATGTTTCGTTCTGAACTTTTATATGGATGCCTTGTGTTTTGTTTTAAGCTTGTATTGGAGGTTCATTTTGTTTAGTTCTGAGCTTGTATTAGAGCTTTGTGTTGTTCTGAACTTGTGTTTGAAGCTTCCTGTTTAGCACACTAAAATCATATTGTAGTACTTACATGTTTTCTAAAATTGTGTTCGAATTGCATTGTGTTTGATTTTGTACTTGTATTATGAGCTTGATCGTTTTACTCGTATTAAAGGATTTGAAATGCTTAGAACTCGTTTATGGGACTGTCTGCTTGGAAAGGCTTGAGGAGGTAAATTTTGGTTTGGGTTGATTTGGTAATCCTCGTTTGAGATCTTCTCCTTATAGCTTCTTGAGTTGGAATGGTTGTGGCACTTCTGTTTTTGGAGACTGTACCATGTTCTTTGAACTTGGTAAAGGTGCATGTAAGTATGAAGGATATTCTTCCCTCCTTTTCTCTGAGAAAACCCATGACTTGTTGAAGGCTTGACTGTTGTGTTTGAAAGGATTAATGGACTGGAACTATATCTTGTTGAGGGACTAAGGAACCTCTTGTTAGTTACTGTATTGTATAGTACTCGTTAGTTGATACAGATCTCTTTTGAATAAGTTGTTATGAGGTTTTATGGATTATCAAAATGCAATATGCATACTCCTTTTTGTAATTGATTGTTTGAAATGAATACCTTCTTTGTCACTATATTTTTATGGATGGAGTTGTGAGAGTCTATTGTTGTGATCTTCTTTTTCAGTCATGATTGGAGGTAAAGTTGAGACATTGTCTTGACTCAAACATATATTGGGTTTTCTTACTCACTTCTAGATCCTCTTAAATTGACTTTTGGGTAATTTTAAGGAAAGAAGAGATGAATAGTCTCATGTACTGAATCTTGTTGGAAGGATTTATCACCTCTAGTTTTGGGGTTGTTTCTGTATAATTATGTCTTACATGATGACCATGAACTATAGGTCCTCTTTGTATAAGGAGTCATGTAAGATCCTTGAAGTTTGGCAATACATTTTATTTTGGAGTTTGTGAGTATTAATTGAAACTTGTTTATCTTATACTATTTTTTATTGGACTGTACTATGTACTCCTTTTTGAGAATTGATTTCAAAATTGTGTCTAATGAACTGGAATATATAAACCAAGTCGTATAGGTTTATAGGGGAAACTAGAAGTGTGCTATCTTTAAACTGTGGGTTTGGTTTTGTGTTCTCTCTTGGGAACTAGTTAAAGAACTTCTATGTTTGAAATAGAAATGGGAATTCATTGATAGTATAAATGAAATGAATTATTGATTGGACCTTTTCTATTTGAGATCCTTTTAATTTTGTAAAGATGAGTTCATTAAATGGAACTTCTTTGTATTCCAATTTTCTTCTTGGATGTAGGGTGGTTGTTCTCTTAGGCCTACAAAACATCTTGGGTTCAGCTTTCTATCCTTCTGTCTGGAAGGAAATAGTGTGAAACCACTCTTCTTAGATGGAAATTTCTTTGTGGATTGTTTAGTCTACTTTTTACTAGTCATTTGTTATAATGATGTGGAAAGAGAATAGGTGAGTTGATCTTTTGAAAAGAAAATAATAACATGCTTAGACCGATTGCATTGTTTGACTGAGTCATAATTTATTTGGATTTGATATTGAAAGGTTTTCTCTTTTTTCACTTTGTATTATTATGAACCCTTCTTAGATGGACACAAGAAGAGATTAACCATGTGTTAATTTTGCTTTATTTTTGGAACGTCTGGTTTCAAATCTTTGAGTGATATCTTCTAACATGTAGAAGTTAGTTAAGACTTGTTGGTAGACTGTTTTGGTACTCTTCCCCTTCTTGGTTTGATTTGGGATTCTTGATTAGATGTTGAATCCTTATATTGTTATCCTGGAACTAAAGTAGTTATGTGTGTTCTGAACCTAATTCTATCTTTCATATGAATAGAGTTTGGGGAACAGTAAGTATTGATTCTTCTCCTTTTCTTAAGTTGTAGGATGAAACATGCTAATATGAGCTATGCTATAAATGACTTCTTTTGCTACATAGTATATATAGATGTTTTCTTTCTATTCGGATAGAATTATGAAACAATTGGATTACAATACCTTTTTTTTGTTCAAAAGTAATTGATAGGATCAATTAAACTATATGTTGCAATGCATATGTTGTGGATCATATTATGCTCCTTTCTTAAAAAGTGAATTCCGAATCTTTAATTGTACTTCTTTCCAGGTTAATATTACTTATGCTTATTTGTATGATATATTAATTATTTCATTAAAGTAGAGTTGTTTTTATGGAACAATTAGTTTAATGCACTTAGTTTTAATGCTTAGTGCTTACATGCTCAGTTCATTGAACTTACCTGTGCTAGCAATTTTTGCAGATGGACATCGTAAGTGATAAAATAAGGTAAAAAAAAAATATGATGCATTGGCTTATTTAATTCTGGATCTTATACA
Organism: Taxus chinensis; assembly: GCA_019776745.2. NCBI lineage: Eukaryota > Viridiplantae > Streptophyta > Pinopsida > Cupressales > Taxaceae > Taxus > Taxus chinensis. The sequence continues at coordinate 481,797,921 of CM034154.1, read as the reverse complement.
AAGAGTTTTGAATCATTCTTGAGTTGTATTGGAAAAGAAAAGTGATGTTCTTTTAACATCTAAATTCTGATTGACATGTAGAATGTATGAAATGCATAGTCTTGTAAATGTATGATTTATCATCTTGAATTGAAAGGTTTTGAGTTGGACTCGAATTTGTGGTGTGAATTATTTTGTTCTTGTATAATGGAAACAGTAGTGATATCTTTTAAGTATACTTTATATCTGTTTGAGCACTTTTATTACTATCAATTAATAAGTTAGATAAAGGGGATAGTACAATTCTCCCTTAATATAAGGAAACTTGTTAAATTACAAAAGATGTTGTTCTTTATCTACACAACTAAAGTTTAATAATGAAATATGGATTGGGAATACAATTAAACTATATGAGTAACAAATGATTAAAGGTTATGTTAACCCTAACATCTAACCATGTAGAGGAAGAATCTTCCTCTCTCAAAAGAATGAAAAGATAAAAGGAACAGTGGTTTGATCTTTAATCTTTGTACTTCATTGAAAAAATTAAACACTAGTTGAATCTAGGTGGATGACACACTTGATTTGAACAACTAGGTGGCATTAAGAATTAAAGGATTGATGTTTTCTGTCTTGTTTTTGGGATAACTGATTGTTAGGCCATGTTAATGAACCTCAATACAAACATGAATTAATGAAGTTCTCAATATCAAATCAGATTAATTATGGATATAGAACTTGATGAATGTTGGAATTAGGGTTAGGCATGGTTTTTGTAATCTGAATCTTAATCAAATTTAATTGTGAATTAATGACCACTAAGGGAGTATGTACATCATGATGAATCAGTTCTAATGGATGTTGGAACATGCTAACTACAGGACTATACCTTCGAGAAGATGAAGGTCATCTTGAGGATACAGTGTTGCAGTTGAGATGTGGCAACACCCTTCCATATTGTTCATCTAGATCTACACACATCTAGACTTGAACTTAGTTTTCTCTCTAGGTCAATTTAGTAGCATGTTTATAATAGGGACTAGCTTTCTATGACTTAGGGTACCTTGGCACATTCAGCCGATGCCCATATACCCTAAGTCATCGTGAGCATCTTCATATAACAAATTAGTTGAGTGTACTAATGGTAGTAGTAAAGACCATTCTAGATAACAGTAGAATTAGGTGAAGGATGTATTCTAAAATGACATATATGCCGTCTAGGAATAGTATTATAAATAGTATGTTGAAAATATTTGGCCAAAGTATCTCAAGTTGTTGGTTGCGTTGTCCATGTCACCTAGTTTTAAGCAACGTGATGTCAGATGCATATTGGTAACAAATATTCATATTTGTTCTTTAAATAGATCACTCAGTACTCGGAATAGGGTAGGAAAACTAGGTATACGTAGTATACCTAAATTATTCTATACTTTAACTCAACATGAGAGATCGGTAACATACCGAGTCATTATAGCTGTATATGGTTATCTGTTATGAGATTGATTAACATGGAATGTGTGTTCAAAATGATATTTTATTTAGAATAGATAACATTGTGTTAAAAATTTTGTTTCCCTTGTTTCTAAAGTCTTAAAATGGGAATGTTACAAAAGAGTTGTAGTTTGAAAATAACTTTTCCAAATGAGGTAAAGAATAAATTTCCATTTATGATATAATATGAGTTATTATTGATGTACATGAAGCTTTCATGTTATGGTTGTAATGAAAAATTGAAACATGTGCCTTATTTGTGAAGATTGGTTTTTGGGGTAGTTTGTGGTAAAATGGACATTACAGAATATACAAGAGGATTTAGGAGTGGGTTCAAGTTTTCTTGTGAATATGGTTAAGATATATTTTCAATTGGTATGACTAATGTCGGTAGGGGAATATTGGACAAGCATATTAAAATGGGTTAGTTGCTATCTCTCTGTAACTACTCATAGTTATTTAGGAGTAACTCACATACATATTTTGGCTCAGATATCTTCATGTGACAGATTCAGAGATGGTGCACCTCAGTTGTCTCCTTGAGAAAATTCACTTGGCTCATTAGGCATCCTCGTTAAGTGGACCTTTCGCTCTTCCCCTTCTCCCTTTTTCCATTTTCCTTTTCAATCTCAAGTTCAACAACTCAGATTGGACCTTGTGCTTACAGGTAGATAGATCATATTGTGTGTCATTTTGTCATCCTACGCAGGATGAGATCTAACTTGGCCCTTTGTTACTAGATTTCTGGACGCAGATGGATACACCTTTAAGAGTTATTTGACTATATGTCCTCACTACTAGTTAGGCCATGCCTCTTCAATGGGTGATTAGGACCCTTAGTGTAACCTCTCACACCTTGATCTTCTGCGATGCATGGAGATATCCTTCATTTGGAAAAATTATGTAAGATGCTTGAGAAAATATGGCCAATACTCCATAATTTAACTCAAAGAGTTGTCACTTCTAAACACTGAATACTTTCAACACAAGGCTAAGGTGACTGGAAGACATTAAGAAATCTTTCACTTTGGTCATCATTTTAGCTAAGTAGATTTTGTTCCTTTGTTGATAGGACTCTGGATAAAAGGGGTAGTTCATGATGGATCAATGATTTTTGAATGATTTTGGTGGGAGATGAAGCTTAGGATAAATCGATAGCTTGATTATATGATATAGTCGCTAGATATTCACAACAAATGAATGGTCAACAACATAATACTTGAGAACAGTTAAGAACATCCTTCAACTAGAAGGTGTGCATTCAATGAGGCCTAGATCATCATTTTCACATAATCAATTTGATTTGATTCTAACATCTTTCCTTTTGAACAGACTCAATTAAACACTTGGGGAAATGTATCTCTGATCAATCATGCCTAAGGTACACCTAAACACTCACAAACAATCTTTATCAAAAAATGATAGTGAATTGATTTTAAATTTGTTTATGTCATCCAAGATGAAGGATTTTCTTGAAATGAAATAGTAAATACCATTAAATTGTCATAGGGATCAGATCTTCTATGATTTCACAAAGATTTCAATGTAAGATTGCAATAGGCATGACCTCTAACTATTTGCAGACATTCTGAAACAAAGCAGACACAAATTCCTAGAGATTGGACAATTAGTTCAAACATTTCTTAGAAGTCATCAGCAGGGGAAATCTTTCAGTGACTTTTCTTTGCTCGTCAATGGCTATACATTCTGTCCAACTTGACACTTAGAAAATCTAACATAGAATCCTTAACAGGTTATCTACATTTGGTCCCTCACGAAGACCATTTTCTAAATTTTCTCTTAGGAATTCAAACTCTAGTAAATTGCAAGAGTATTCTCATTACATTTATACATTTTCTCACTCAATTTCCCCCCAGAAGAGAAGAATATTGTCCCCTTTGCTTGTTATCAATTTTCTTCAGATTAGTTTTAGTTTCTTTTAAATTCAGATCCAAAGCTTCCAGGTGGACTAATTATGAACTGATCACATTTCTTGGGCCCTCGATTAATGACTAGGATGTCATGCCAAAAAAATTTGGAAATCCTTCTAATCATTTTGATTATGTCATGCGATAAATCCCATTTTTAATCATTTTCCAGAGACTCTGTATAGCTTGATATGACGGGTAATATTTTTCACTCTTGAGGTAACACCTTTTTCATCTTTTGCACCTACACTTTCATCATTTCATCCCTTTTCCCAGTGGGACTAGCCTCTGAAATTCTGCCCCACATCCATTTCCTATTGGTAATTCCCATTTTGTACTTAGTATTTTCAATTCCCACTTAAAAATATCAACCGTTAACAATCCTTGGACTCACAATTTAATTTTCAAATCCATTCAACAGCACCTTATAGACATAGATGACAAGGAATTTCATCAAAGAACGATGAAAAACAATCTGTATTCATGTCTCCAAGAGTCATGGAGAAAAAATGGGAAAAATAGGTGAAATTCACATCAACCATTGATTCTTCCCCTTTTCCACTTTATATCATAGTTGTCCACGCATTTTCTTAGTGTAACTGCAAAGGAGAAACATAGAGGCAAGTCCCAAACAATCACAAGCCTTCCACGTACCCTGGGCCCAAGGAAAATAAGTTTTGGCAGAATTCAAAAGTCTCAATATCCCAACAGGAGCCATTCCAATGACCCACGTGTCTCAAGAGTATTACATTTTAGGAGAAAATCAAGTCACCCAAAAATAGAGACCCCAAACAAGTGTGGGCAATCTAACACTGTCTATTTGATTAGTAGAGTGATGTTAAAAAATTTGAAGTTGTTCAACAAGGTTTTTTGTGTCTAGGGTAAAGACAGTTTCCTTTGGTACCATTGAAAATTCCAAGCAAATTGGTACCTAAGTGAGCTAGGAACCTCCAAGTTTCCTCCTGTGCTTCTTCAAAATAAAACTTAGGGGTCATCCCCAAATAGTGCGTAGTCCCTCCAGCAAAGTCCCAGGCCTAGTAGAAAGTTGATTTGAAAATCTAAGTTCTGGGAAGACCTGGTGATAGCCTCCACATGTCTTCATGGTTCGAGATGGTGCCCAAGATTGGAGACCCTGAACAAGCGTGGGCACACCATGTGTCCAAGGCCTTAGAAAATTTCTTTGAAAATTTTAAGTACAAAGTGGAGCTGGTGGAAGCCTCCACATGTCTCCATGTCACAATTGTTAAGCTGGGACCCTAAGGTAGATCCTTAAATGAGTGGCACCTAGCCCTCCATGTGTCCATGGTCCACCAAAATGTACCAGCTACCCTAACCTTATATTACTCTAAGTTCTATTGCAAAGCAGTGGAAACCTCAATTGTCCCCCCGATCGCAACTCCAAGGCACAAACCAAAAGGTGAATTTTCAAATGAGTGTCGTTCCTCCACATGGAAATTTTGGGTTGAAGGTCATAGCCTTAGAGTTTTTAAAGTGCCCCTATAGAAAATCTCCAAAAAGGGCCAAATTTCCACTGATGCTTTGATGTAAATTTGTAGGGAAAAAGATACCTGTCAAACCAGTAAAATGCATAGAAAATCACCATTTGAGCCCGGAAATGAATTTTTCTTCAAGGATAGCCTCTTTAGAAATGCCCATATAAGGCTCAAATATGATCCTCCATAAGCTACATCCAATGCATGTTTCCACAGGTATTTTCTTACAAAAATGATAGCCTCATAATAAAACATGACTAATGGAAAAATCTTAAGGAAATGGTAAAACCAGCTGTGAGTTTTACACCCAATTTACCACTCTTTCAGATGGACCAGAGGAAGGAAAAATCAAAAAATATGGTTCTTTAAGTGATCTTCAACCAAGGAACCAGGATTGATCATGGAAACCAAATGGAGGATGAGTTTTGTATGCAGAAAACACGAGAGATAGAAGAAAATGACTCGAGCCACAAACTAGGACAATTTCAATAACAAACAGACCCTCAGACTAATTTGGAAGCACCAACATCCAGTAGTCCAAATCACTCATGGGCACTCCATGTGAGCTAGTGACAAGAATCAAATAGCAAACCAAGTTCCAAAAATAGACCATTGGGAAACGGAGTCAAGGAATAAACTTACAGAGCAGAGAAACCATAACCATCCTCAAAAAAATGAACTGAGAAACCAACAAAACCAGGTCACCAAGGACCAGAACAAACAAAAACAAAAAAGTTACAAAGAAAAGGAAACTATTCCATCCAAAAATGTTGAGTATACCTTGATTCTGACAAATCAATATTCAAGGAAATGCTTTCAAATTTTCCATTAATAGAATAAGAAATTCAAGTATTTCCCCATCTAATTCTTTTAGGAAGAAGGTATTTTTACCAATTTGAATATCAATTGAATAAGGGCCCATCCACAATGCATCAAATTTCCCATGATTTCCCTTATCTTCATGTATAGCCCATAAAAGCACAAGATCCCCAATGTTGAAACTCTGATGGAGTCACCTTTTTAGTCAAATAACTTCTTCAACTTTTCTCTGAACTTCACATGTCTAGGATGGGATAGCCCTTCAATCTTCATCTTCAACCTTTGTAATCTGATTGATTCGAGCATCATATGGACTAAATTGGGTTGGTACTTCAATTTCTTTGAACAAACTGAAATGAAGACAATTGTAAATGGAGGGGTTTACCAAAGCTTGAGTTCCATATACCTTTCAAATGGTTATTTTACCATATCTCTTTTGACAATGAATCTATCAGCCCAAATAACAAACTTCAGTTTCTCACCCCCACTTCACCTTTGTTCCTGATCCAAGGTTCTTCTAATGATGTTCAACAATTTTTTATTGTTGGACTCGGCTTGTCGATTTCCTTGTGGATTGTAGTTAGAATCTTATGTCGGATTGATTCCATATTCTTTGCACATTGCCACCAAAGGTTTGGCTCTAAAAATCATGGCATTATCAGCAATAATTTTATTTGGCACTCCAAATCTGCATATGATTTGATTCAACATGAATTCCATGATAACTTGGTGTGTTTCCTTCTTGGTGGGGATTTCTTCCACCCACTTAGTGAAATAATCAGTGGCTACAAGAATCCATTTATGACCGGCACTGGAAGGATCAAAAATTTCCCTAATGAAATCCATTCCCCATTATCTGAATGGGGCTTCAACTGACACAGGATACAAAGGAAGGGATCCTAAAGCTTTCATTATTCTAGAAAAGTGTTGGAAACTTTTACATTTCCTAACCAATAGGGTTGTATCCTTGAAGAGAGTTGGCCACCAGTAACCAGCCCTCAATATTTTATGTGTTGTAACTCTTCCAGCAAAATTTCCCCCACAAACTCCTCCATGGAGATCATCAATTACCTTTAAGGCTTCATCTTTAGCAATGCATCTTAAGAGCACTCCCTTCGGGTTCTTCCAAGCTAACCCAAAATCAGTAATGATATATTTATGAGAGGCTAACTTAAGAGCTCTTTTCTAATTTGTACTTAAATGTTCAAGGAAGCATAGATGTCTAAGATAAGATATTATATCTTTATACCCATCAGAGCTTACCAACTTTTCAAGGACATCCACCCTTTCTCCTTCTACTTCATTCACCTCAATAGTTTGCAAGTTGCTCTTAGCCATAAGATTAGCTAGGCCCAAACCTCTTACCAATTTCATGGTTTGGATATCCATGTCATACTCCTACAACTTGTTCACCCATCTAAATCTTTTTCTTGAGACCTCCATCTCTGATAAGATGTCTTTCACCATGTTGTTGGGAACATAAGCAACAACTTTAGAGCTCAAGATGTAGGGTCTGAAAACCTTTGTTGCTTTCATGAAGGAAAATTATTACTTCTCCATGATGGTGTACTTTAACTCAGCTCCCTGAAATGCCTTACTAAAAAAGGAAATTGGTCTCTCATCCCCTTCATCATCCTTCTATAGTAAGACGGATGTAATGGTGTTTTCTGAATCAAAAGAAAACACTTGAAAAGGCTTCTTATAATTTTGAGCTACCAAAACAAGGGCATGATTTAGTGCTTCTTTGATCCCATTGAATGCTTGAATGGAAACTTCTTCCCATTTGATAACTTGGTTCTTCTTCAGCATGCTAGTAATGGGTATGGTCAGCTCAGAAAAGTTAGACATAAATCTTCTGATAAAGTTTATTTTTCCAAAGAAGGACTAAATTCCATTCTTAGTTCTTAGAATTGGAACCTTGCTGGTGGCTTCCACTCTCTCTGGATCTATCATGACCCATTCTTTTGATATAATGTGACCAAGCAGATTTTCCTTTTGCAATCCAAAGTGGCACTTCTTGGGATTCAATGATATGCCATATTCTCCACACCTTATCAGCATTCTCTCCAAGTGTTACAAGTGATCATTTCTTTTTCTGGAAAACACAGTTACATCATCTTGATAAATAGCAATGAATTCATTGATATAACCAACAAATGCTACATCCATTGCTCTTTGGAAATTTGCTCTAGCATTCATTAAGCCAAAAGGCATCCTGACATAGACATAAGTTCCCCAAGGAGTGGTAAAGACGGTCTTTATTCTTTCTGAATCCTTCACAACAACTTGATTATAGCCAGAGAAACCATCCTAAGTGGATAATATTTCAGAACCAGTTACCAATTATAGCATATTCTCCATGTTTGGTAGAGGGTAATTATCTTTCAATGATGATTTTTTTAGGTTCCTAAAGTCTACATACATAACCTTATATCACCATTCTTTTTTCTGACAGGCACTAGGTTTGCAACCCAAGAAGAGTACCTTGTGGGCTGAATGATCCCTCCATCCCTCAACTTCTTCAGTTCTTCTTGCATCTTTAAATAAAGGAGCGGATTGATAGGCCTCTATTTTTTCCTAAAAGGCTTGGCATTAAATTCAAGAGGAATCTCATGTTGGAACAAATATTCCCTATATGCCTTCAACTCAGAGTAAGACCAAGCTAGTAAGTCTTGATATTTCCTTAGCAATTGAATATAGGACTACTTCTCTTCCTTGCTAAGATTGCTTCCTAACCAGATTTTACGTGGCTTTTCCTTTGTGCCCAGTTCGTGCTCTTCCACATCTCTTAAAACTAACATAATCCTCTTAATAATGTAATCAGCATTATCAAAGTTTGATTCAAGAGCCACCAAACCTCTGGGAATCGTGTTTGTCTTCAGTTAGATGATGTCTTTGCCAAATAAAGTTTCCTTTCCTTCAGCAACACACACCATTGGTTCCCAATCTATATTTTGGTTAGCAAACTCACCTTGGTTCTGCAGAAACTATTTCACCTAGGCATCATCATCAAACACTTGCCAATTTTTAACATTATTAGGGACAGATGGCCTTGTTAGTATTTCAACATCATACTCACAAAATGGAGACACTGTACAATTCCCAAATCTAGATCCTAGCACTGCTAACTTGTCTGCAACAACATTAAACTTGTTATCATGGTGCACAATATTAAAAGAGTTAAACATTTCAATCAAGTCTGAGATTGCATGCTTATATTGTTTCATTCTTTGATTTTTAGTAGCATACAGTTTTATAATTTTCTTGACAATCAATTCTAAATCCCCTTTGGCAATGATATCCTTTATACCCTATTTTCATACAATTCTCAAGCCTAATAACAATGCTTCATATTCAGTAATGTTGTTAGTGCATTCAAAGTTAAGTTTGAAAGAAAATACAAACTCTTCTTGGCATGGAGAAATCAGAACAATGCCAGCACCATTTCCAAACTTGGAACAGGTTCCATCAAATAACAAGTTCCAAGGTAAAACCACTTGTTCAAGGCATTTACATTGATCAATATTATGCTCTTTTTCATCTGCAAAGCCAACAAAGTTATCAGTATCTACATCAGCATACAAAACTTCATAAGAAGCATTATTTGGATCTTCAATGAGGTGCAACATTTTCTTCTCTCCATACAAATTTACAAGGTTGCCTTCAATTGGAATGGTGGTAAAAGACATATCCATCTAAAAATTTCCACCAACACTTGCAGCCCACTTTCTTGATAACAGCATGCCCCATTTGGTAGGGCAATCAATAATGACAACATCAAGTTACAAGTTCTTACCCGGATAAGCTGCAAGTTTTACCACCAAACCTTTCACACACCCTATACAATTGGGACCCTCTCTAGAATCCACTGCAGTACACTTTGCCATAAGCTGCTGTCACTTTAATGATTCAATTCATTCATGACTTCTAGAGGCATAACATTGCATGATGCTCCGGAGTCAAAACATATAATTGTGTAGCAGTCTGTCTTTAACAACCAGTAATGTAAAAAATTGGATCAATATTTATCTGAGACTCAACTAAAGATGTCCCCAAGTAGACCTCAGGTGGTTCACTTATCTCCTCTAATGCTGGTGGTTTTTCTAGGTCTACAATGGTTGGAGGAGGAGTATTTATATTATTTATATTTCTGCCTTGGGCACTCCTATCTTATTCCAATCCCAAATACTCAAAAGCCCTTTTCTTATGCTCAGAGAATCCTAAGTTGTTCCATAATTGGGATAGAAATCTTGATCTGACTCAAGACTTGGGACAATTTCATAGGGAATGTATTTGGGCACAAGCAACATTTGGAGAAAGGTTGACTAACTCATCAGATGACACAAGGTTTTTAACATTTTGGGCTTGGGTGAGGAACACCATTTCTACTTGAGGACAACAGGGCCTTTTCCAGATGCATCTTTCTTTGGAAGTCTATTTTGGGGACATTGGTGAGAAACTGGGGTATTTGTTTTAGCTTGAGGCCCTCGCCCCCTTTGACAATCTTTACTTCTTGTGTTATACTCTTTTTCTTGGGCCATAACATCATTCATTAGTAGTTGTCTATCCTCTTCTGAAAGAAGGATTCCTCCATCGTACTTATTAATCGATTAGAGCTCTTAGGTATTGTTATCTCAACGAAAGTTGCACTGTGTAGAGAGATGGGTAACGGTTTTACTAAACTTGCATACATTAATCTGCAAGATTCGTAGATATAATGGAAATACCTCAGGTCTGTGGATATACCTATTTTGAAGAATGAGTCTCCCGGTATCAAGGCCAGTTCCTTATTGGTGTATCCTAAACTGATTTCTAGGAAGTTAGAGAGTAAAAGATGACTGTGTAACCCCCATGCCTAAAAAAAAAAAGAAACTGAGATGATACCACTGACGCAAATTTATGTGAGGTTGAATTGATTCAGTATGATGCACAATTTCTATGAAGAAGGATTCTTGATGCACGATTCCAACAATTTACTGCAGAATATTTAAGGGCAAACACTATGGTGCATACTGAGGGACAAATCACAATGTCAGATACTAATGACAGAATCTAACACTTGCACATTAAAATTAAGCAAAAACCTATTGAATTTGCAGTAGGCGTAAGATGATTGGTCACGGAAGGTGCATGTGGACTAAGACTGGATAGAAAAAATACACCAAGACTGCAAATAATTGGAAAGCCGCAGAAATACTTCACACATAGTAAGGCAAAACTGACAAAAATTGCTTCAGTACTCCCTATATCCAACTAAGAACTCCAGAAGTTCTCTTTGTGCTTTGGAAACTAAAGGCACACAATATAGGTAGCAAAAATACAAATTCACCGTCTTCCTAGAAAGATAGCCTAGAGGCTTGTACTCGCCCATAAGGATTCTATTTTTTTATCCTTTATTTAATAATGGGCGGCTAAAGGAGACCTAACCCCAAGATAGAGACATGCAATTTAAGAAACTAGGCACCTTACTGAAGGGCTTGATTACAATTGGTGCAACCTAATCAGTTGACTGATCTATTTTTAAAAAAGTCGAAGGATGAGATAATTTTCCAAAAATAAGATTACTTGCTAAGCAGAGTCTCTCTCCCATGAACATGCAAATCTATCTTCTTCTCTATTTTGTCCTTAGGAAGGATAGAAATGAAAACTCCTGTTGGAAGTCTTCCCACTCCACAAAGGAAACTGAAGGCATTAACATCGAAGAACTCTGAGTCTGGTGCACTGAAGTGTGACATAGGTCTAGCGAGTGAGTGCCAAGGAACCAAAGGTAATGCCACGTGCGTAGAACTGTTAGAGTGTGAGAGGAACACCTATTTGAAAGGATGTCCAAGTGATGTGAAAAGTAACAAAACATCCTCCACAACAGAAAAGGGATCCACAATAGTTTTTCTTGTCGGTGGATCAATGAAGGTCTCTAGAAAACCTGTGGAAGTGATCATTGAGTCCCAGAAGGGGCACTCCCAACAACAGAGATGATGAACTCCTCTGAAACACCTTATAGATGGATGAGGGACCTGTAGCTGCATCACAAGTGGACTCTGAAAAAAGATGACCAAGGTCAGGCTTTGATACTCGTCCCAATGAGGGGCTCAACAAACAGAAGAGCGATGTCAGATAGGTACGAGTCATCCAATGAAGGTAGTTTAGGAGTGAAATGGGCCTCGCACACTGGAAGGTGGAAAAGAGGTGGGTGTAATGACAGTTTGAGACTGAGAAGGAGACTGCTCGATATCTGATGAGATGTGGGACGTGTCAACAATCTCTGGAATAGTGAGAGAAAGAGGAGAAGAGTCCTCTGTAGTACTCTCAACATCAGAACTGGATGCACAATCCTCGTCATCAGAACTAGAACCAAGCTAGCCTGTGTCATTGAAACTGTCATCACACTGAAGAAATGGAGGAGACAACTAAATCAGCACTAGCAACAACAACTTGAAGTATGTGAAGGGTCTCCATAGAGGGACTGAAGAATTCTCCACTTAACACGGTGAGGTGGATCTGAGTCTTGCCACGTGAAACCATTGAGAATGAGAGACATGCATCGTCATGTGATCAAAGACATGGTCACAAAAGCATGTTGAGGAAGTCCTCTAACTGATGACAATGATCAGTGGGTGCAGGAACTAACCCAAGCCAAGAAGCTCTGAGAAAGACCCTCGTAGGCGAAGTAATGTTCCATAGAAGCACGCCAAGCTGAATAGTTCTCTCTCCCAGTAAGAATTGGCAGAGGCTGTAAGGCAATCCTACGATGCTCAAGTCTGGAAAGAGCACCCTCCATGATACGGAATCAAAAAGTGCAAGATGAACAAATGCAAGACGTCAGACTCGGCCGATAATGCGTCTGCATGTAATACAACACCCAGGATAATAACAACCCCCTGATTTTGGCACTTTATAATTCAGTGCGTTGATTACAACTAGATGTGACTGTGTTCCAAGAACCATTTTGTCACTCACCTTGCAATTAGCGTAATAACGTGCAATGGTGGAGACAACAATCAAGGTTCATAGGGCACAACAGATCAACACTGCAAGCAAGCACAGAAAGAGAGAAGCAAGAGGGGGAAGAAATAGCTTTGTGAGAAACAATGTCTCACATCGCAAAAAAGAATCCCTTTGTTGTAAGACTGTGGCGGACACGCTCACAAGTCCACAAAAAAGGAATACAAAGCTCAAGAAAAAATAAAAGCTGAATTACAAGCAATACAAAGACACCCCCTAGAATGCGGCACTTTATAAAATTAGTGCATTTACAAAACTAAAAATATCCCATCATCTAGAGTGCGAAAAAAAGCATGCAACTTTGACTAAAGAAGTTCTCAAAACTGAGCAACGAGTCAAAAGTTATAGCAAAAACCAATTCCCGCAACTAATGAGGAAAATGCCAATAGGCCCTGCAAACGGATTAAAAAAGTGCCCTAAACGCATGCAAAGGGTGTCGTATGTATGCTCGTTGGAAATGGCATGGAATTTGAGGTAGGGTTTGTTTGTATTGCGAGGTGGTATTAGCCACCTGCCAATCTCAGACCTCACCCTTCGTCTTCGACACTCGACGGAAGGTTAATAAAACAAGCCTTAAAAAACTTACAATGCCAATAAAATGTAATGTTTTTACCTTATACCTTTTAAAAATTTCCCCTATGGAACAACTACGTTTTTTTAGAAGAGTGATACCTTGATAAAATATCTTTGAATGAAACCACGTTTTTTTTAAGAATTTGTGAATAAATGAAACGTATTTTAAAAGTAGATATTACCTGGCAATGTGTGACGGACTGAGCAAGCCACGTTGAATGATGAAAGGCAGGTAAAAAGAGATAATTTAGTGACTGTCCACTGTAGGCCTTCAATGCCAGTAGGTACAGAAAACACAGTAAGGAACATGCAAAAACACATCTTGACAGCCCAAAAAAATGTCTTGACAATCCAAAAATGCCAGTAGGCATCAGCATGCAAAAACACAGTTCATGAAAGGAGTAAAAATGCCTTAGGACAGTTAAACAAATGCCTGGAACAGTTGAAAATGCAACACGGCGAACCAGGTGATACAAAAACGCCTAGAACAGGTTTAAACGCCTGGAACAAAGGAGGAAAACGCAGCCAGGGGATGAAAAACACCTGAGGACTTTAGGCAAAAAAAAATGATTCTGTAAGGGAGAAAACAGCCAGAAATGATGCCAAGTTTCAAAAACATCTGGAACAGTTGAAAATGCTTCATTCCAGAGGAAAAACGTGAGTATCTTTGCAAAAAATGTTGAGAACCAAGGCAAAAACGTGCAGAGGTTTTGCAAAACAATGTGAGAGGTTTGCAAAAAATCAGTTTTGAACCACAGCAAGGAACCACAGCGATGGGGAAGAAGCTCATTCAATAGTCTGAGTATACACCGGTGAAGAAAACACAATGATCGCAACCAATGTAATCACAGGGCCACGCCAAAAGCTCATGAGCTCTTATTTTACCTTGAAGCTAGAATTATGAACACAACCAACAAGAAATAACCCAGAAACAACAGCCATCAAAGATCTGAAATATCACAAATATGAACTCAGCTGATAAGCAAACCAACCAAATACCTTAACTTGCAACTGCTTTCGAAACCTCAATACGAGGTGAGCAATAATTCCAAAATGATAATCAAAAAACTTACACACGAGAAAATGAGAAGAAACCAGAAGTAATAATTGACAACTGAGTAAAACGAAGAGTGCACGTTTTACCGAATACCAACTCTGATACCATGAAAGAGGGATTCGCGAGAACTGATGTCAAAAAGCTCAATGCACCATAACGAAGTTTGCACTCCGATGGTAACGTCAAGCCAACGCAATATGCAAGATTCGAAACAATGGAAAGAAGATTGCAAGTAAGATGAATGGGTCTGCTCATGCTCATAGATCGAAAAATAGGAAGTACAAATAGGGGTGTTGTGTAACCCCCATGCCTAAACATGGAAAGAAATCAATGATGCCACTGACGCATATGATGTTGACTGACGCATATGACGCCACTAGAAGAGGAGTTACAATTCCAAATAAGGAATGTAACTCCTATGACGCATTGACGCAAATGACAATGTCAGATTCTATGACAGAATCTGACACTTGTCATTTGACTTCCTAAGACCTATGACTCTCGCAAGGCGAGATGACTCACCTAGGTGATGTGGACGATGACTGGACAGTCACACACACCAACATATCCTCTTCTAATGGGATTAATCCATCATACTTATCAATCATTAGAGCTCTTAGGTACTCAAAATCATTATTAGGAAGTTCAAATGCTTGTACCATATCTATTTATAAATCCTGAGAGGGAGGAAGAAGAGGTACATGGTGAATGCAGTCCCAAAAACTTGCAGTAGTTCTTACACTTATTACCTCATTTGAATTTTCTCCTTGTTGTGATCTTATAGAGTAGTCCACCATGCATACATCATCATCAGTGTTGTCATCATCATCAGCTTCTTCAACTTGCTGATCTATTTCACATGGCAGGTAGGGTAAAAAGCATTTGTCACACCAATCCATTTGATTTGTCTCTTCAACAATAGCAACTCTAGCATTTAGAGGATCAGGAACTACTCTATTTTCCCTAGCTTGGGGTTGTCTAGCTCCCATGGGTCCTTTACCTCTGTCATCAGACCTATGATCATTTCTAGGATGATTTGTAAGTTTGTCTTGTCCTTGTTGCTTATGCTGACCCTGAGAACCTTGTCCAATTTCTTTCTCTACCCTGGCCAACTTGTAAGATATTTATTTGATAGCCCTGGCCAAAGTCCTTACAACTTCCTCAAGATCCATAGCCTTACTTGATTGAGGCTTCTCAAGGTTGATCAGTTTAACACCCTTCCTCTTAGGAGGTTTTCTAACTACTTTAATGTTGTTCTCAATTTACAGAGCCATGGTAAAGGCCTGCCTCAAAGTCCTAGGGTTCTTATCCCTCAAATAGTAAGCAACTTTATTATCAAATTCATCTGAATACTTTATCAAACATGATTCATCACATGGCCTCAAATTAACAAGAAATCTTCTCAATGTTTTGTTAAATCTACTATTGAAATCATGCACTAATTCATTAGGATTCTTTTTTATATTTTCAAACTCTGATAAAAGAAATCTAGGGTCTATTTTATCACCATACTGCATTCTAAAAGCATTCTTCATCTCTATCCAGGAGTTAATGGAATTATCTGGCAGAGATTTATGCCAATCCCTTGCATCTTCTTATAGAGTATGGATAAATAATTTAATGTATACATCCTCAAACTCTATTTCAAATTCTTCCATCATATTGAAAAATAGTTTCAAGTGTTGGTCACCAGTTATTGCATTATTTCCTTGAAACTTAGGCAAACTGTTTCTTACATCTTGTGCCATGTCATTTGGATAACCATCCATACCTCTAAAACTAATGGGACCAAAAGTATTAACAACAAATAGAGGTATGGGTGGAGGCTAAGCCATATTATTTTGAGGAGGTGATCTTACAGGAGAGATAGAATGATGAGGAGTGAGGAGTCTTTGTGGTATGGGGATGCAATTTTCAAAATGACTGCCCTCTAAAGGCTCTATCTCTTGAAAACTCCTATCAGCTTTGTAAATATTTCGAATACAGAAGAAGGACCCTCTCTAGTTGGAGAATTCAGATTTACAAATAGAATACCTGATTCAGAAGTACTTGAGGAAGTTTTACAATCTTTAATCACATGTTGATCAGTTTCACCAATGGAGATCTCTTTTCTTGATGCTTGATCTCTGTTGGTGAGAAAAAAATTTGGGTGGACAAACTTGTGGATTTCTTTCCAACACTCTAGGAATCTAAGTCCCACTACTTAACTGGCGTAGCTACAATATGTGCATGTGCGAGAAAATGTGGATTTCTGTGGTGGCCTTTCGACCAGGGATTCAACAGGGGCACTCCACTGACCCTGCAGAAAATTTATCAATCTCTTTCTAGGGAAGAATTTGTCTGGAAATGGGAAAGGGAGTGAGAATTGAGGTAGGAGAACCAATGTTGCAAGTAGAAAATCAAATACTTGCACACACCAGTCAAAATTTTTATCACATGCACTTGAATTTTGGAAGAAAACAAATCTGCAAAACAACAACAAGACTAAATAAAGCTTAATGAACACAAAGTACCAATAAACTCCTCAATCAAAGAGGCTACAATTCCTTCTTCCTTTATTGAAGCTCAAGCAGAATTTATACATAGTGTGGGAATGGAAGAATTTGGCTATCTCCTTTATTCTCTCAATACACTCTTGAGTTTACAAAATCAATCACCAACCCCATAAAATGGGAATGGCGTTACAATTTATAGAATAGAATATGCCTCTTCATCTACCTCATGACCTTTCAAATACCTTAATATGACTCAAGACTATTCATATTCCACTTTAAATATTTAAGTCCCTTTTATGATAGTAAGGTGACTTAATTTACATTATATTTCTAAAGTCACTTAAGTCATATTAAAATTGAAAACCCCAACGTGAAATTAGAACATTGGAAAGTGAGAGAAATTTGGGAGGAAGAGGAGAGAGAAAGATAGGGAGAAGAAGAAGAGGAGATGTCATTCCCGATGAAGTCCGTTGACCCTCACTGTAACACCTTGATTTTTGTAAGTTATCATGGTAATTACTTTTCATAATATTGTAACTGCTGAAATGAAGACAAACATGTTAAGATATATCTTTGATCTTAAAGGAATGTGTTACTAATCTGGACCCTTGTTTGTTGTAATTTGTTTACTTGGGACAGAAGTTATTATTGCTTGTGTGATTGTTGATGAGACAACAGACTTGTCGTATGCTTGATGAACTCTATTTGTTGATTGACAACACACCTTGAATCAATTCCATTGATCCAAGGTATGCTGTGGCTTTCTTGTGATCCCTTTGTTGATTTATTTCTAAACCAGACTGAAGGTTGATATAAAGGTTGCAACACCTGATTACAGGTATGAATATCTGGTACATAGATGCCAATGAAAAAGGTTCAATTCTCGAACCACACACTATTGTAACACTAGATGGCGTAAGATGATAAGGACCTGGATGCAAGTGGCACAGGTATGTGGAACATAGGACGAAACGTCCTACATTGTGTTGAATATGAATGTCGGGCAGAAAGACTTGATTGGGAACTAATTAATTAAATATTAGGAGATTAAACCCTAACCTACCCCTAAGTTTTATCTTATACCCTAACTACTATCCTATTTGGATTTTAGATTTTATAAGGGTGAAATTAGATATAAATTCTATTAACCTACGAACTAGGTGAATGACCTAGATATGGACTATTAAAATCCTAAACTAATCCTAACCTAAGAAAAGGGGACGCATGGACCCATGTGGAAGGAAAGGATAAGGAGGGAAGGTTGGAAATTTATTAGGACAATGAATGGCGTCCTTACAGGTTGCAGCGCCAAGTTTGGCGGGAACATGGGGAAAGTTGGAGGCATCCAACTAGTTGTGAAACTAAACCATGATTGCATGCAAAAATTTGAAATTAATAACTCGCCAACTTGAGTTGGCAATGGCGTGAGGAAAAATGAAAAAGGAATGCATTCAATGGCATTGGTCTTAGCGACCAACTCGCCCTGGAAAGAGGATTGCGAAGGAAGTTTGTTTGTTGTTGTGTGCATTGAGTTTTAGTTTCTCTGCATTTGTTCCTCCATGGTTCTGTCGAACCTACTGTAATTTGGTTATTATCTCTGTTCTTGGAGAAGTGAGGCTATTTTTGGAGCCTGTGGAAATTAGGGGACTGGTTGGAAAGCCTAGCCAATGACGTCGTGGAGAGAAACAACTCCAGTGGGCACGGTTTTCTTCAAATCACAAAAAAAAACAGGCATGTTAAGCCCTTCTCCTTAAACCGTTTGCTTTTGTTTAATAGTCTCATTAAAACAACCCTGCTCTTATGATGGGGGTTTTGGTTATTTGATTCGATTGTTATGTTGAAGCAATTTTGGTTGAGTCATTTTTTTTTCCTTGCTGAGTACGACTTGGATAATTCTTTTGTGAAATAGGTGAATGAAATAAGTCTGTTCTTGAGGGGTGACTTAATTTACTGATGTTGTTGTTTTGAATGGAATGGTTGATTAGTTAATGTGATTTTCGGGTTGAAATGTCTGTTGGGAAAGAATTCGAATTGGGTATTTCTTTGCAATGGGCAAATTGAATGAAATTGTTCAAGCTGTGTGAGTTTGTTTTGACAGTGTTGGACATTCGTTTTATTGCCAATATGGGTTTGAGTGGTGGAATGTATTAGCTATGCGTGCATTATTTCTGAGTGCTATGATTTTTTTTGTAAAAATGGAAGGATGAAATGATTCATATGATGTCTGGTTTGAGCTGTCATTATAAAACGAACTCAACTTGAGTATTCTTGTTGTGTTTTGAGGAAAATGAGTGTTTTCTTATTAAAACAATTAATGGAACGAATTTTTCTCTTCCTATTGTTTGAATTCTAGAATAATGGCGGTAGAGCTTCACTGTGCATTACAGGTTGAACTTGTTGTGGGTAACAGCAAAGTGTAATTTGTTATTTATGAATTGTGTGCGTTGATGGATATAGAAAGCTGTGAAAATATTTGACAAGGTGGCTATATAATTGTTCCTCTGGTTATAATACCATGTAAGAGGTATGAATTCTTATAGTAACAGTAAGAGCATAGTAGCGTCTTTACATTGTTTGCTCTATGATGGATACAATGTTCTACCTACTTGTTCTTGGTATTCCTATGTGCCTGATTGAAAGGAAGTTTTGATATGGATGGGAATAGGATAGCCAGTCTATAGAATGGACTGGGTAGAACATGCAAGTTATATGCTGCATCTTGCTGAACTCAATATATATATATATATATATATATATATATATATATATATATATATATATATATATAATATACAAATGATAAATTCTTTATTGTTTTCATTAAAAGCAGAATATGAATGGATTTATTCCTTACTGCTGGAAAGTGAATTCTCTCATTATTAGTCTACATGTTACAAAGACGTAAATGTCTATAGAGTGAATTATTTTAAAGGGAAATATATTATGCGGAAAGAATCATATTATTGGATCATGTCTGTGCTAAATAGCAGATATTTGGTTAAATAGTGCAAAGAGGTAATATGATCCTTCTTCCTTGTATCCGATTAATGATTTTATATATTTCACTTGAATTGTTACCATTGATTGGTATCACACCTGGATTAAATACTCAGTGTAGCTAAGAGAAAAGAAAAAGAGTGTGGATGGATAATTTGAATTAGTGTTCAATTCTTCTTTCATACTGTTGGTAAATCTGTAACTGTTATGAAATGAATTTTGTACTTCCTTGCTTTAAACATCTGCATTTAATTGTTGTTTACTTTTCCCTTCAGCGTTCGATTGTTGAAATGAGACGGGTAGCATGAAAGGAAAGGGAATGGTTCTGTTGGAAGTCTTATTTAAAAATCTAATTGTGAATCTTTCTCTAACTAATGTAAGGGAATGGAAATTACAGCATTTATGATTAGAACTGTAGTTTGCATAATTGTATTTTCAGTTCTTACAGATGTTTGTAATTTGGAAATGTTAGAAGGAAATTACTTCCTATAATAATTATTCGGGAAAGAGGGCAGTAATCCTTTGTCTGATTGGGATGGTAATTAGATGATTGAGTTGCTATGTTGTTCATCCTTTTCGGTACTTAATTCTTGGATGATGTTCATTTTTAACGTTTCATAAAAGTAGGGTTCTTTTATTGAGACAGTTAATTAAAAGCACCTCATTTTAAAGACAAGTGCTTAATATGCTCAGTTCAATGAACTAACCCATGCAAGTAATTTTGTAGATGAAACTTGATTACAAACGAAGACATGGTTGTTTTCTAATACTTCTTTTGATTAATTCAAGATGGATGGTATTGATAGCTATTACTCCTCTACGAGGAAATGAGAAAGGAAGAAATTATATTCTTCTATCTATATGAGTTGTAATGTTGTTTGATATAAACAAGTCCAGTCATTTGGACTAGTAAATGTATAGATTGTAAATCTGATGGATGAATACAAGTAAAAGTGTGATATTTTCAATAACTGTATCAGTTTGATATTGTTGAATAAGTTTGAGAATATAACATTATTCCTTGACTTGGAATTATTCAAATGTTAATGGATGAATTTAAAAGGAAATAACATCTATTCTTTACCTGAATGCAAATTTTACGTTGAAATGTGCAATTAGTTCATACTTGGGTTAAGATGAATTTTGAATTGACATTAAAAAGATTTAGATAAACATGAAATCCTAATTGGAAGGTAATCAGGATTAGTTTGAAAGCTAAGGGATATCAAATAACTTAGGGGTAGCCAAACCTTGTATTCGGACTCCGTTAATAGCCTCGAATGTTTAAATTCAGAAAATAAAGATATGCGAAGTCATATCTATTGTTAACAGACCTTAACGAAGTAAGGTTAAGGAGGATAAATGAATAAATTCATTTAGAATTATACCTCATTTAAATGGCGTCTAATAAGATGGAATTCTGAATTTGTTTATAGTTGTGGAAAAACTTGGTTAAGTTTAATAGGTTAAACTTATTAGGTTTATTGATAATGGACTGATTTGTCTGAAGATTAAGAAAAGAACCAAGAATAGAATATGCAACCCTTCGGTATGAAGGAGGAGATGAGTATTAAGCTAGAAGACAGATTAAGTCTCTCTTAGCTGCATACAACTGTAACGAGAATGAGGTTTAAGGATCAGCATGGCTGCTGAAAGTAGATCTTAAATATTAAGATTACAACTAAATCACACTTGAGCTGTAACATCTCCATTTTAGTACAATAGAACAAGAAAAAAAAAATTTGATAAATGCTTCCTAGTTCTAAATACATAATTTAGAACTCACAAATCAAAACAACCATTCTTATAACAGATAACCATATGCAGATGTAATGACTCGGAGTACCTCCGATCTATTCATTCCATGACTCGGTAATCTACCGATCTATTCATGAGTATCAAGAGTTGGTGTTTTTATTTTAACACATCACTCTTGCGGTTCTCCTCCCTAATCTGGGATTCAGAATGCTCTGTCCGAGGAACCTATCTGAATAATTGTTACCATTATTCATCGGCATCTCGTCCCTTAGACTAGGTGACACAGGACAACACAATCAGCAGCTTACAATACTTTGGCCAAAGATTTGAAACATACTGCTTATGTCTCGTATCCCTTGACGACATACTCGTCAATCTGGAATACGTCCTTCACCCCATTCCTATGTTATGTAGAATGTCTTATACTGACTTCTGTCAGTCTCTCCTACCCCAAGTTATTCACTCAGGAATGGATTAGTAATATGACAACGTTATAGGGATGCTCCCGAGGACTAGGGATACGCTGACATACTGGGTCAACCCTAGTTAACCCAGTGTGTCAAGATACCCCGAGTCTCCTGGGGCATCCTTATAACATGACCACATTCCTAATCAGTCCCAGAGTAAAACTTGTTCAAGTTTAAGGTGTAAATCTTAACGATCAATGCAAAGGGTGTCACCATAAGTCACCTGCATTGTTGTATCTTCGAGAAGATCCTAATCTTCTCGAAGGTACAACTCTGCAGTTGACTTGTGCCATCAACCTTCAAATCCACCTCGAAAAGATCTACTTATTTATAAGGTGTTACATACGTTGAGTTAAAGTTATACTTTAAGACGCTCCTTTTAGGGTAGTCTTATCCCAACCCCTGGGTTCCTCACCTTAGAATTACCTTTCTTAATAAAACCCATTTCACAAAGAGAAGTTATTAAGAATTGAGGTCCCATCAAGGAGTTCATTGAAAAACAGAAATCTAAATCAACGAAACTGGGCAATAGCCCTTAATCTTCACATAAGGTTGCTAACCATACCCTTTTTGGTTTATATCAGTTCTCATAACTGAAATATATCTTACTTATTAGTATTTAGATATAGTGAATAAAAATCCAATTAAACGTTGTCTTGACTTAGATCAAGACTAGGAAGTAATAATTTATTCAGCCCGTTTAGCTTCCTGTTGAGGTTTATTTTAACCTTAGCTTCTCGAAAGACAGTGATCTAAATTCCAATTTAGCTTTAGATAGAACATAACAGAACTACTAAACATACACAAGTATTCAGTCACATAATCTTTGCAAAGCTTACTTAGAGAATCCCAAATATCTCCAAGGTATACAATAATAACAATGCTCTTAAAATCATTCGAACCGAAGAAGTTCAATCCATCAAGATACGAATGCAAACACATACGTAACAAATACCTCATTTCATTCATTTCTAAGCTAATCAAATACATTTTATGCATTCAGCATATTTGATACAATACTCAACAGCAAAAGAACATCTTTCTTCAAGTAGTACATTTAGAGAATCAAATTGGAATTTTCATCGTAAAACCAAATTAAACAATCTGAACATCATAACAGATCTGCGTGCCTTTACCACTTATGGCAACCATCTGCAAAAAATTTCAACACGGGTCAGTTCGGTGAACTGAGCATGATAATCATTAATTCTTAAAACAATTGCAATCCACCAATTGTTCTCATTAAACAACCTGTTTAAATGAAATCATTTCTTCCAATTCCAAACATAAATCAGGCTATTCATCTTTTATGTTAGAGACTAAGAACAAATGAATACAACCATTCTAAAGACAGAAAAACTCCTACAAGACTGTTTCTAACAATTTCTCAAGGCAGTTAAAACATTCAACAAGCTCACTGTCTTAATTCTTTTATCATCATAACACATTTCAATGGTATTGACAAGTATACCTATTTATACAGCAACACACATTTTATACCAGTCTCTCCATACAATACCACAGTTTATTCTTGTTATGCCCTTACCATAGAGATCACAAAAGGATGCAAGAAGAAAGCACACAAGTTTTCATGTCTAAGAGAGAGAGAGAATTTTCCTATTTAACTTATTTATACATCAACATATAAATTACAGTCTAGAAGAAAGAAATAGAGTCCATCAGAATCCTAAGTCAATAACATTCTGAACTGTACCGATTCCTTTAGAATAATGCAAATACATTTACGCATGTGACTAAAAAGTTGAGATTACAAGAAGAACTACAGTTCCATCTAAATCCAAATATAAAAGTCACTTG
The DNA here is from genome assembly GCA_019776745.2 of Taxus chinensis. Lineage (NCBI taxonomy): Eukaryota > Viridiplantae > Streptophyta > Pinopsida > Cupressales > Taxaceae > Taxus > Taxus chinensis. The sequence goes on along the minus strand of CM034154.1, from coordinate 481,774,044 downwards.
TAGCTACTAAGCGATTCAAGAGCTCTCGCGCCAAGTAACAGAAAATAATCCAACCATGAAAGACTCAACAAATATTTTCCCTATCATTTATCAACATGAAAATACCCAACGCCATCGCCTGACATGGTACAGCTAAGAGCTCTTTGTTTCAGTCAAACTTGAGACAAGATAACATTAAAACAAATAATGTTTCCATATGCAAATACAGTGACATTCACACTGAGTCGAAACACAACATGCACAGCTTCATTTAACTAATAAAATCCCTATGATTATAAAGCAAGGATGCAAATTAGAAGCTGATTTCAAGAAGAATATTCACAAAAAGGTCTTCACAGAAGCCGAATTCCATATCAATAAATTTCCTCAAAGTTTCAGCTGAAGTTGAGCTACTACGAAATATAACAGGGTCTCAAAAAAACTCAAGTTGATAAAGAAACCCCATCCCTTAATTCCTTAGAATCGAACTTAACATAACACAACAATATTAAGAAAGAGTCAAAATGATATGCATGCTCAGCGAGGACTCAAATCGAGAAACAAGCCAACACGCAGCATATCATGGACTCCAACAGTGTCAAATCCAACCAGTACTTATAACCAAGGTTTCGATTAAAGTTGAATTCATACGTCAATAATTCAAGAATCCTAAAAGTAATCACAGCAAAAATTCTACAGAAGTTAAAACATAAATTACATTTCAAGGACTCCATCGAAGTCAATAACATTTAGTATTCTTAACAAAACAACAACATTCATAACCAAGCTTAGACAGAAATTTGAAATACAAGATACATTTCAAGGACTCTCACTGAGTCAATACCAACCGTATTCACAACTGAGCTTACACAGAAGTAGAAACACTAGTTACATTTCAAGGACTTCAACAGACTCAAAACCAATGAGTATCCACAACAAGCTTCCACAGAAGTCAATAACATACCACCCATTTCAAGGATTCCAACAGTATGCACAAGGAAACTACTACAGAAGTTAAAAACATAAGTTACGTTTCAAGGATTCAAAGGAGTCGAAACCATATAGCATTCTCGACTAAACTTCTACAGAAGTCGTAACATTCTATCAATTTCAAGAGTTCCAACCATATCATGCTAAAAGTATCCTCTACAAAACTTCAACAGAAGTCGAAACATACGAAACATTACAAAGACTCTCACTGAGTCATTTTCATATTTAATCCTTGCTACTTTTAACAAATTCTAACCCAAAATCGCAAACTTAGTAAGGACTTCTACAATCGTCACAATCAAGTAGAATAATCACAGCAAGCATTCCCAACAGAAGAACTTCAAGTATTCTAGCAAGATTCAACAGGGTTCCACATCAACAATAAAAGCACAGCCGGTCTGTAATCGAAATGAAACCACAAAGAAGAATAATACAGTAACCATTCCAACAAGGTCTTCTAAAACCCCGAGATTCCTAATTCCACAAGAAAAGAAGAACCAATACATTGCTTCAAACCAACTGAACTGAAATCACCTAAACAGAGTTGTTTTAATGAAAGTATTTAGAGTAAAGCAAGATTTTTAAAAGTCGGGGCCTATCATGCCTGGTAATGTCACTTTAAAAATCTTTAGAAAACCTCTGAATGAGCTCGAGCCTTCTCCTCTTCTTCCACATTAGATTTAGCAACAATAATTTGTTACCCTCATGCCTTATAAACTTTCCTCGACAGAGAAAAGAGCTAGTTATTCTCATAGTTGCCATGCAACACCAAGTAGACTGGTTCGAAGAAACGGTGATCAAACAGAGAGAAAACCAGAGTGGATGGAAAACCAAACAACCAACTAGTTTTCCATTTTGCATGCCTTCCCGAGCAATCCGTGCTCAGGAACTGAGTTCATTAATGACATTAACTCCAAAATTCCCGCCCAAACTCCATTGCCATCGACCGCCATAGTTGGTGATTGACAAATGCAAACAAAAGACCATTTCCAGATTTGGCGACTCTGCCACGTCGGTCCCAACAGATATTTACAACCTCCACCAAATCCCAAGTCCTTCATACTTATCCATCTCATAAATGCCATAGAAACTACCGCCCATGGCTCACACCCCTTCATAGGTCCCCCTTCATCCATGGTCATTAGTTAGGCTAGAAACATAGGTTAGATCTTAAGGTGATGCTTTAGTCTAACTTCCTTAGTGCTAGGTCGCTAACCTTAGGAACATTTAGTTTGTAGTTTAGGGCTAGGTTAGATTACTAATAATTTAACCAATAGGTTATATTTTAGGTTTAGGTTATTAACCTTAATAAATCCAGTCTAAGTCCAACAAATAGAATCGTTCAGTATAAGAACCAACAGATATACATTCCTGAAATGGATTCTATCTAGCATTGATAATAAGCTAGCAGTATATACCAGAATTTATTACCTGGCTCAAAGTCTAGGCCTTCCTGATATTACGATATCGGGAACCAATTCATTTAACATGATCAACCTGAGTTAGACTCCGGAATTGCTTATTCAACACATTCAGACCTTGCACCCTTCGTAAGGTCTATAATTTTTGTTCATCCAAAATAAACTTAAAACATCTCTTGGATCAATGCCACTGATGCAAGGCTGAGTCATAAATATGGGTAAATCCACAATTCATCCCGAAATCAGATTGAACTCAGGTGCTAAAATGAAAGAAATAAAAGAGTCCAAGCATATCCTGACTCAGTCAAAGATCTTCAAGAGCAAAGAAGATACAATCAATATCAAGCATGACTTCACAATCAAAGGAACACATCCTTATACAGAAGAAATCATATATCAACACTTGAATGCTCAGGAGGAAGTAACAATAGTTCAGAGTGTTACATGCTTCCCTCCTAAAAGATTCATCATCTCGATGATTACATATTTGATTTACCTTTAGGTCAACCTATTTATTAGTTCACAATACAATGTGACTATTTCCAACTTGAATAGTTCCAGAAATCAATGTCACGATACATTTTATTTAGCTTGAATAATGTTTGCCTCAATCTGGATTTCATGTAGATATGAAAAAGATAAGTTCATACAAAAAATGTTTTGTCAACAGATTTCATTCTGTTGAAAAAGAAAAGGAAAATCAATTTTCATCTCTTCCAGATTTTCCCAAGTTGCACTTTCTTCGTTAAACTGATCCCACTGGACCTTACATTACTGTATTTCATGATTTCTCAAATGCAATTGGTGAGTTTCCAGAACTCGTGTGGGTTTAACCACGATTATTCCTGGGTCTTGGACCTGCAAGGAATTCCAATTTAAGACATGTGACAAATCTGAAACATATTTCTTAAGCAAAGAAATATGGAAAACAACATGCATGCGAGATAAAGCAGGTGGTAATGCTAATCGGTAAGCTACAGGATTGATTATTTCGATAATTTCGAAAGGTCCCACGTAACGAGGTGATAACTTGGCAGCCTTGCCAAAAGTTATAGAACTCTTTTTGGGTTTAACACGAAGAAAAACCTTCTCACCAAGCTCAAACCTTCGATCAACCCACTTAAGGTCAGCATAGCTCTTCTGCCCATCTGTTGCTTCCTTTAATCGTTCACGAATCAACCAGTGAGGATATCTGGTCCAATTACCACTCTATCCTCAACACTATCCCAACTAACAGGGGTTTTGCATTTCCTTCCATAAAGTGCTTCAAAAGGTGCCATTTTAAGAGATGAGTGATAAGTGTTGTTGTATGCAAATTCAACTAGTGGAAGATACTCTTCCCATTTATACTGTTGATCCATGCAATACATTTGCAACATATCTTCCAACACTTGATTTACTCTCTCTGTTTGTCCATCCGTTTCCGGATGATATGCAGAACTGAAGTTTAGTTTCGTTCCAAGAGCTGTATTAAATGTTTGCCAAAATCTTGACGTCATTCTAGGATCCCTGTCAGATATAATCAATTCCGGTACACCATGTAACCTGAAATTTTTTTGCATGAATCTTTTGGCCAACACTGGTGAATCATCCTTTAGATTTCCAGTGATGAAATGAGCCACCTTAGTTAGTTTATCTACAACTACCAGGATAACATCATGTTTATTCCTAGACATAGGTAACCCTTGTACAAATTACATGCTTATTACTTGCCATTTGTATTGCGGTATGCTATGGGGATATAATAGTCTAGTAGGGTGAATGTGTTCTACCTTAACCCGCTGACATTCCAGAAAATGAGTCACAAAATCAATAACATCCTTTTTCATACCTTTCCAAAAGTATTGTTGTTTTAGATCAGCAAGCATTTTTTTGATACCCGGGTGTCCAGAGAAGGGTGAATTATGAAATTCAACTAACAACTTCTTTCTCAAATTGTTCAGCATAGGTACGTATACCCTATTTTCATAACGTAAGATTCCTTCATTATCAAAATGAAAACCCTTATACCTTTCATCATTAGGTTCTACAGCAAGCACTGTTTTTACTTGCTGAAAGTATATATCAGATTCTGATGCACTTTTTACCTCATCCTTAAATTGGGTTCTTAATGTTATAAGAGCAGAAATGTGCTTCCTACGACTTAGAGCATCTGCTACCCTATTCTCTTTCTCTTTGATGTATCTAATATCAAAATCATATTGAGATAAAAATTCTAACCACCTTCTTTGTCTGGCATTTAGATTAGGCTGAGTGAAAATATATTTCAGTCCTAAGTGATCAGTTTTCAGCTCAAAAGGTTTCCCAAGTAAATAGTGTCTCCAGACTTGAAGCACATGAACAATGGCAGTAAGCTCCAAATCATGAGGAGCATAATTCAGCTCATGTAACTTAAGTTTTCTACTTTCATATGCTATGACTTGATCATTTTGTAACAAAACACCTCCAAGGCCTTCCCCAAAAGCATCCGTTACAACAGTAAAGCTCCCATTAGGGTCTGGTACAGCTAAAATAGGTGCGGAAGTCAACTGACTTTTCAGACTTTTGAAAGTATTTTCACACTTATCATTCCAAATAAATTTCTTATCCTTCTTCTGCAATGAAGTTATCGGTGCATCCACTTTAGAAAAATCCTTAACAAATTTTCTATAATAACTAGCAAGACCCATGAAGCTTCTTACTTCGTGCACATTCTTTGGTGCAGGCCACTCAGTTATTGCCACTATTTTTGAAGGACCTATAGCAATTCCTTCTTTACTAATGACATGACCCAAATAGTGAACTTCTGAATCAAAGAAAGAACATTTGGATAACTTACCATACAACTTTATTTTTCTCAAAATTCCCAAAACTATCTTCAAATGCTCATTGTGCTCCTCAACACTTTTAGAATAAATGAGAATATCGTCTAAGAATACAAGTACAAACTTGTCCAAATATTCTTGAAAGATATTATTCATTAAGTTCATAAAATTTGCGGGTGCATTAGTTAATCCAAAGGGTAGAACCGTGAATTCATAATGTCCATAACTAGTTCAGAAAGTTGTTTTATGAATATCTTTCTCTCTAATCCTTAACTGATGATAACCAAATCAAAGATCTATCTTAGAATAAACCGCTGCCCCATGCATCTGGTCAAATAGATCGTCGATCCTTGGAAGTGGGTATATGTTCTTGATTGTTGCTTTGTTCAACATCCGATAATCAATACACAACCTAAGTGTTCCATCCTTCTTTTTCACAAATATTACTGGCGCTCCCCAAGGTGAAACACTTAGTCTAATCAAACCTTTAGACAAAAGTTCTTGCAATTGTGCCTTAAGCTCGACTAACTCTGTAGTATTCATCCGATAAGGTGCTTTGGAAATAGGTTATGTTCCTGGTTTGATTTCGATGGTGAAGTCAAATTCCCTCTTGGGTGGTAAACCTGGTAATTCCTCCAGAAAAACATCCTTGAAACTTTGCAACAGTGGAAATTATTTCATGGAATCACCATCTTCTTCTAAAAATTTAGATATCTTTACTGCATAAAGGGTACAACCTTTGTTTTTAGCCTTTTTAAGCTGCATAGCTGACAGTTTTCTAACTGAAATCTCCCGTTTCACACCTTGAATCTCTGCTGCTTTCAGTCGATCATATAAACATTTTATATTCTTTTCATAGCAATCTACTTTTGCTTTATGGTCAGCTAACCAATTGACACTGATGACAATGTCATACGATCCCAAAGGTGTAACATAGAGGTCAACTTCAGTGAAAAAGTTAGGTAAGTCAAGGACTGCCCCAAAAAGACACATACTCACTGTATGAACAGAATTATTACCATACTGTACAGTCCAAGATTTATCCATTTTTCCAGCCTTTCTTTTAAGTTTAGAAGCAATTTTACTAGAAATAAAACATTCAGTAGCTCCTGTATCAAAAATAATAGTGACAGGTATGCCAAATAACTTACCCGGAACTTCTATAGGTGTCACCTGCTTTTCAGCTTGCTTGTCTGCTACTGCAGCATGTATCTTATGTTGCTGATTACGATCATCCTTCTTCAAAGGGCACTAATTCACATAGTGGTCTTTGCCACAATTGTAGTAGCCTCCTACAGGTCCCTTTTTAGGCTCAAAATTACCTCCAACCTTGTAATTATCACATTGTCCTCCATAGGGCTTCTGCCCATTGTTATAATTTTTGGCAAAATTATCCCTTACATTTCCAACAGGCTTATTTGCTACTGCTTTCTTACTATTATCCCCTAGAAACTTACTTCTGTTTCCAAACTTTTTCCATGGTCCCTTTTTGGGTGCAAGTGAAGTTGAAGAAGGGTTTGCAATCTTCTTCCGCACTTCCTCTTTATGAGCAGAAATAGCCTTTAATTTTTGTTCTTGTCTTATGGCCTTTTCAACAACTCCTTCCATAGTGGTTGGACTGTGAACATCGACCTCTCCCCTATCACAGGATTTAGTCCCATGATGAATTTCCGTATTTTGAAATTCTCGTCAGTTTGATACTGCAGTACATACTTGAGGAGTTTTGTAAACTACTCCCAGTATTCAGTTACCATTAGCTTCCCTTGAGCTAAGTTCTGGAATTCTGTCATTTTCTGATCATAGAAAAGTTGTGGCAGCCAACGTTGCCTAAAATAGCCCTTAAATTGATCCCAAGTAATATTGGTCTCATCAATATTTAGCTCAGCTTTACAGCTATCCCACCACAAAGATGCTTCATGGGAAAGCTGATAGGCTCCCCAAATAGATTTGGTTTCCTCTGATAATTTTCTTATTGCAAAGTACTTCTCCATTTTGCTGAGCCAGTTCTCAGCTCCATCTCCTAATGTGGTGCCATCATATTTAGGTGGGCTTATCCTTTTTATATCATTAGTGAGTTCTGCTGCCAACCTAGCCTTTTTGTTTCTGGTTGGACAGGTGCATTTCCATCATTAATATCAACACCCATATCGGGGTTGTCCTCAGGAGGTTGCTGATTGTTATTACCAGCTTCATCTTCCTCCTCATTTCACATTACTTGTTGTTCAAGTATAGCTAAATGATATCTTTTGTCCAATAGGGCAGCAAGGATCTCATCAAGCTTTTGGGTTGTTACTGCCCCTCCTTCTGGTGGAGCATTATTTGCAACGTTCCCCCTTGTTCTAACCATTTTCTGTTGTAAGAAAATTTAGGTTTTTATCAGATTATGGACACAATAGGTCCAAGAGCTGTAACCTTCAGCTCTGATACCAAGATGTAACAACTCCATTTTAGTACAATAGAACAAGAAAAAAAATTATTTTATTTTTTTTTATAAATGCTTCCTATTTCTAAATACATAATTTAGAACTCACAAATCAAAACAACCATTCTTATAACAGATAACCATATGCAGCTGTAATGACTCGAAGTACCTCCGATCTATTCATTCCATGACTCGGTAATCTAATGATCTATTCATGAGTATCAAGAGTTGGCATTTTTATTTTAACACATCACTCTTGTGGTTCTCCTCCTTAATCTAGGATTCGGAATGCTCTGTCTGAGGAACCTATCTGAATAATTTTTACCATTATTCATCGGCATCTCGTCCCTTAGACTAGGTGACACAGGACAACGCAATCAGCAGCTTACAATACTTTGGCCAAAGATTTGAAACATGCTGCTTATGTCTTGTATCCCTTGACGGCATACTCGTCAATCTGGAATACGTCCTTCACCCCATTCCTATGTTATGTAGAATGTCTTATACTGACCTCTGTCAATCTCTCCTGCCCCAAGTTATTCACTCAGGAATGGATTAGTAATATGACAATGTTATAGCGATGCTCCTGAGGACTAGGGATACGCTGACATACTAGTTCAACCCTAGTTAACCCAGTGTGTCAAGATACCCCGAGTCTCCTAGGGCATCCTTATAACATGACCACATTCCTAATCAATCCCAGAGTAAAACTTGTTTGAGTTTAAGGTGTAAATCTTAATGATCAATGTAAAGGGTGTCGCCATAAGTCACCTGCATTGTTGTATCTTCAAGAAGATCCTAATCTTCTCGAAGGTACAACTCTGCAGTTGACTTGTGCCATCAACCTTCAAATCTTCCTCAAAAAGATCTACGTATTTATAAGGTGTTACATACGTTGAGTTAAAGTTATACTTTAAGACGCTCCTTTTAGGGTAGTCTTATCCCAACCCCTGGGTTCCTCACCTTAGAATTACCTTTCTTAATAAAACCCATTTCACAAAGAGAAGTTATTAAGAATTGAGGTCCCATCAAGGAGTTCATTGAAAAACAAAAATCTAAATCAATGAAACTGGGCAATAGCCCTTAATCTTCACATAACTAACCATACCCTTTTTGGTTTATATCAATTCTCATAACTGAAATATATCTTACTTATTAGTATTGAGATATAGTGAATAAAAATCCAATTAAACGTTGTCTTGACTTAGATCAAGACTACGAAGTAATAATTTATTCAACCCGTTTAGCTTCCTGTTGAGGTTTATTTTAACCTTAGCTTCTCGAAAGACAGTGATCTAAATTCCAATTTAGCTTTAGATAGAACATAATAGAACTACTAAACATACACAAGTATTCAGTCACATAATCTTTACAAAGCTTACGTAGAGAATCCCAAATATCTCCAAGGTATACGATAATAACAATGCTCTTAAAATCATTCAAACCGAAGAAGTTCAATCCATCAAGATACGAATGCAAACACATACATAAAAAATACCTCATTTCATTCATTTATAAGCTAATCAAATACATTTTATGCATTCAACATATTTGATACAATACTCAACAGCAAAAGAACATCTTTCTTCAAGTAGTACATTTAGAGAATCAAATTGGAATTTTCATCGTAAAACCAAATTAAACAATCTAAACATCATAACAGATCTGCGTGCCTTTACCACTTACGGCAACCATCTGCAAAAATTGTCAACACGGGTCAGTTCGGTGAACTGAGCATGATAAGCACTAATTCTTAAAACAATTGCAATCCACCAATTGTTCTCATTAAACAACCTTTTTAAATGAAATCATTTCTTCCAATTCCAAACATAAATCAGGCTATTCATCTTATATGTTAGAGACTAAGAACAAATGAATACAACCATTCTAAAGATAGAAAAACTCCTACAAGATTATTTCTAACAATTTTTCAAGGAAGTTAAAACATTCAACAAGCTCACTGTCTTAATTATTTTATCATCATAACACATTTCAATGGTATTGACAAGTATACCTATTTATACAACAACACACATTTTATACCAGTCTCTCCATACAATACCACAGTTTATTCTTGTTATGCCCTTACCGTAGAGATCGCAAAAGGATGCAAGAAGAAAGCACACAAGTTTTCCTGTCTAGGAGAGAGAGAGAATTTTCCTATTCAACTTATTTATACATCAACATATAAATTACAGTCTAGAAGAAAGAAATAGAGTCCATCAGAATCCTAAGTCAATAACATTCTAAATTGTACCTATTCCTTTAGAATAATGCAATTACATTTACGCATGCGACTAAACAGTCGAGATTACAAGAAGAACTACAGTTCCATCTAAATCCAAATATAAAAGTCACTTGTAGCTACTAAGCGATTCAAGAGCTCTCGCGCCAAGCAACAGAAAATAATCCAACCATGAAAGACTCAACAAATATTTTCCCTATCATTTATCAACATGAAAATACCCAACGCCATCACCTGACATGGTACAGCTAAGAGCTCTTTATTTCAGTCAAACTTGAGACAAGATAACATTAAAACAAATAACATTTCCATATGCAAATACAGTGACATTCACACTGAGTCGAAACACAACATGCACAGCTTCATTCAACTAATCAAATCCCTATGATTATACAGCAAGGATGCAAATTAGAAGCCGATTTCAAGAAAAATATTCACAAAAAGGTCTTCACAGAAGCCGAATTCCATATCAATAAATTTCCTCAAAGTTTCATCTGAAGTTGAGCTACTACGAAATATAACAGGGTCTCAAAAAAACTCAAGTTGATAAAGAAACCCCATCCCTTAATTCCTTAGAATCGAACTGAACATAACACAACAATATTAAGAAAGATTCAAAATGATATGCATGCTCAGCGAGGACTCAAATCGAGAAACAAGCCAACACGCAGCATATCATGGACTCCAACAGTGTCAAATCCAACCAGTACTTATAACCAAGGTTTCGATTAAAGTTGAAGTCTTTCGTCAATAATTCAAGAATCCTAAAAGTACTCACAGCAAAACTTCTACAGAAGTTAAAACATAAATTACATTTCAAGGACTCCATCGAAGTCAATAACCTTTAGTATTCTTAACAAAACAACAACATTCATAACCAAGCTTAGACAGAAATTTGAAATACAAGATACATTTTAAGGACTCTCACTGAGTCAATACCAACCGTATTCACAACTGAGCTTACACAGAAGTAGAAACACTAGTTACATTTCAAGGACTTCAATAGACTCAAAACCAATGAGTATCCACAACAAGCTTCCACAGAAGTCAATAACATACCACCCATTTCAAGGATTCCAACAATATGCACAAGGAAACTACTACAAAAGTTAAAAACATAAGTTACGTTTAAAGGATTCCAAGGAGTCGAAACCATATAGCATTCTCGACTAAACTTCTACAGAAGTCGTAACATTCTATCAATTTCAAGAGTTCTAAACATATCATGCTAAAAGTATCCTCTACAAAACATCAACAGAAGTCGAAACATACTAAACATTACAAAGACTCTCACTGAGTCATTTTCGTATTTAATCCTTGCTACTTTTAACAGATTCTAATCCAAAATCACAAACTTAGTAAGGACTTCTACAATCATCACAATTAAGTAGAATAATCACAGCAAGCATTCCCAACAGAAGAACTTCAAGTATTCTAGCAAGATTCAACAGGGTTCCACATCAACAATAAAAGCACAGCCGTTCTATAATCGAAATGAAACCAAAAAGAAGAAGAATACAGTAACCATTCCAACAAGGTCTTCTAAAACCCTGAGATTCATAATTCCACAGGAAAAGAAGAACCAATACATTGCTTCAAACCAACTGAACTGAAATCACCTTAACAGAGTTGTTTTAATGAAAAGAACCATTTAGATTGCTAAAGCGGGAAGGGTGTGGGGAAAGATTTTTAAAAGTCCAACTGAACTGAAATCACCTATCATGCCTGGTAATCCCGCAGAAGAGGAAGGCTGAGGTGGAACGAACACACGGGGGGCGCGAGGGAAGGCGGGGAACGGGGGGGGGGGGCGCGGGGGGGGGGGGGGGGGTCACAGAGTTGTTTTAATGAAATCATTTAGAGTAGAGCCTCTGGGAACGGGGGGGGGGAAGATTTTTAAAAGTCAGGGCAGCTCGAGCGCCTAAGGGGTGGGGAAGGAGGGGGGGGGGGGGGGGGGGGCGAGTGGCGGGGGGGGGGGAGAAGGGTGTGGGGGGGTTAAGGGGGAGTGGGGGAAATCTATCATGCCTGGTAATGTCACTTTAAAAATCTTTAGAAGACCTCTGAATGAGCTCGAGCCTTCTCCTCTTCTTCCACGTTAGATTCTAACAACAATAATTTGTTACCCTCATGCCTTATAAACTTTCCTCGACAGAGAAAAGAGCTAGTTATTCTCATAGTTGCCATGCAACACCAAGTAGACTGGTTCGAAGAACCAGTGATCAAACAGAGAGAAAACCGGAGTGCATGGAAAACCAAACAACCAACTAGTTTTCCATTTTGCATGCCTTTCCGAGAAATCCATGCTCAGGAACCGAGTTCATTAATGACATTAACTCCAAAATTCCTGCCCAAACTCCATTTCCACCGACCGCAATAGTTGGTGATTGACAAATGCAAACAAAAGACCATTTCCAGATTTGGCGACTCTGCCACGTCGGTCCCAACAGATATTTATAACCTCCACCAAATCCCAAGTCCTTCATACTTATCCATCTCATAAATTCCATAGAAACTACCACCTATGGCTCGCACCCCTTCATAGGTCCCCCTTCATCCATGGTCATTAGTTAGGTTAAAAACATAGGTTAGATCTTAAGGTGATACTTTAGTCTAACTTTCTTAGTGCTAGGTCACTAACCTTAGGAACATTTAGCTTGTAGTTTAGGGCTAGGTTAGATTACTAATAATTTAACCAATAGATTATAGTTTAGGTTTATGTTATTAACCTTAATAAATCCAGTATAGGTCCAACAAATAGAATCGTTCAGTATAAGAACCAACAGATATACATTCCCAAAATGGATTCTATCCAGGATTGATAATAAGCTAGCAGTATATACCAGAATTTATTACTTGGCTCAAGGTCTATGTCTTCCTGATATTATGATATCATGAACCAATTCATTTAACATGATCAACCTAAGTTAGACTCTGGAATTACTTATTCAACACATTAAGACCTTGCACCCTTCGTAAGGTCTATACTTTTTGTTCATCCAGAATAAACATAAAAAATCTCTTGGATCAATGCCACTGATCCAAGGATGAGTCATAAAGATGGGTAAATCCACAATTCATCCCAAAATCAAATTGAACTTAGGTGCTAAAATGAAAGAAATAAAAGAGTCCAAGCATATCCTGACTCAGTCAAATATCTTCAAGAGCAAAGAAGATACAATCAATATCAAGCATGACTTCACAATCAAAGGAACACATCCTTATACAGAAGAAATCATATATCAACACTTGAATGCTCAGGAGGAAGTAACAATAGTTCAGAGTGTTACATGAGCTGGATGTGTACTCTCGATGAGAGGATTTCGTAGAACATTGACATATGCCAGCTACAATATGGTGTCTTCATGAAGGCGGGACCTTCATGACGACACAATGTTATAGCTGACATATTACAATGCCCTCCCGAATTAATTCATCAAGTTTACATAAGCTGAATACTAAGTTCTTGGCTAGGGATAAGAATGTGATCATGTATACAGAGTGAATCCAGAGGACTAAAGGCAACTAGACACATGGAGTCATCTAGGGACGACATCGTATGTCTATGTATCTTTAGTTACCATGAGTAACTTCCTATACTCGTTCATATTGCTAGTTGGGGATTAAAGCTTGACCTTAAACAGAAGGACTGGAAGAGACCAGGAAAGACCATTCTAGATAACAGACGAAGTGAGGTGAAGGATGTATTCCAATGATGTCTACCACATCTAGGAATATGATCATGCAAAGAATTTGAAAATCTTTGGCCAAAGTATCGCAAGTGCTGGTTGCGTTGTCCTAATCACCTAGTTTAAGATGCAGGATGTCAAACAAATATCAGTAACAGATATTTAGATAGGCTTCTTAAATGGATCACTTCGATAACCACAAATGGTAAGAGAAACCTGTATATTCATTATACAATGCACGGATTAACATGAAGGATCGGTAAGTCACCGCGTCATGAAATGAGAGATCGCTGAAACTCCAAGCCATAAAATGGGAGATCGGTAGTTCTTCGAGTCATTTACAGCAGCGTATGGTAACTGTTATATGATTGAATGGCATTGAATGTGTGTTCCATATTGCAAGTATGTGAACAGAGAACATTGGTTTTAAAAGGAAATTGTGTGATCCAAACTGCATTAGTTGGATAGAGAACAATTATTAAAACTTGAACGTGTGTTTGAATTATATAATTCATAACAAGGAACGTTGTATAAAAAAAATTCCCTTGTTCTAGTATCTTAAAATGGGGATGTTACATCTTGGTATCAGAGCTAAAGGTTGCAGCTCTTGGACCTAATGAGTCCACATTTTAATAAGGTTTACATTTTCTTATTGAACAGAAAATGGTCAGAACAGGAAGAAATGCTGCTAACAACCCATTACCGGGTGGAGAAGCAGCTACTGCTCAAAAGCTAGATGAAATCCTTGCTACCCTACTAGATATGAGAGATTGTTTGACTGTTTTGGAACAAAAGTCAATGGGAAATGAAGAGGAGGAAGAAGAAGCTGATATAAATGATTAGCCACCTTCTGTGGACAACACCAATGGAGGGAATCTGGGTGTTGATAATAGTAATGTGAATGCTCCTAATCATCCTGAAAATAAAAGGGCAAGATTAGTAGCTGAACTTACAAATGACATAAAGAGAATAATTCCTCCAAATTTTGATAGAACAACCCTTGAGGACGGAGCTGAGAATTGGCTCAGTGAAATGAAGAAGTACTTTGCAATAAGAAACTTCTCTGAGGAGACCAAAGAGATATGGGGAGCATATCAGCTTTCTCATGAAGCATCGTCATGGTGGGACAACCGTAAGGTTGAGTTGAATATTGTCAAATCAGACATAACTTGGGATCAATTTAAGGGTTACTTTAGGCAACAGTGGCTATCTCAACTCTATTTTGATGGGAAAATGACTTAATTTCAGAACTAGTCGCAAGGAAGGCTGATGGTGATAGAATACTAGGAAGGGTTTACTAAACTCCTTAAGTATGTGCCGCAGTACCAAGCTAACGAGAAGTTCAGAATACAAAAGTTCATAATGGGACTAAATCCCATCATTGGTGGCAAAGTGGATGTCCACGGTCCAACCACCATGGAAGGAGTTGTCGAAAAGGCAATAAGACAATAACAGAAATTGAGAGCAATTTCTACTTATAGGGAAGAGATAAAGAAGAATATTCCCAATTCTTCTTCATCTCTCGCACCCAAAAGGGGGCCTTGGAAAAGGTTTGGTGTGAAAAACAAAATTGTTGTAGATAACAACAAGAAATTTGTAATGAACAAACCTGCAAATAGTGTGCGGAGCAGCTTCGCAAAAGTTAGTGGAAATGGACAAAAGTCCTATGGGAACCAGAATGATAACTTCAAAGCTGGTAACAAATTTGAGCCTAGGAAAGGGCCAATTGGAGGATGCTTCAACTGTGGAAAGGACCATTACATGAGTCACTGTCCTCTGAAAAAGGATGATCGCGATCAGCAGCATAAGATACACGCTGCGGTGGCTAACAGACAAGCTAAAAAGCAAGTTACGCCTATAGAAGTTCTGGGTAAGTTATTCGGTACACCTGTAGTCATACTTTTTGATACTGGAGCCACTGAATGCTCTTTATTTCTACTAAAATTTGCAATGCAAATTAAAAAGAAAGGCTGAATGAATGGATAAGACATGGACAGTGCATTATGGGAATAATGTTGTCTATATAGTCGAAATGTGCCTTTTTGGGGCAATTCTTGACTTGCCCAGTTTCTCCACCGAAGTTGACCTGTATGTCACTCCTTTAGGATCATATGATATCATTATTGGAGTTAACTAGTTGGCAGAACATAAGGCAAAGGTCGATTGTTATGAAAAACAAATTTGTTGTTTTGACGACCTGCAGAAAGCAGCAGTCATTCAAGGTGTAAAGCGTGAAGTTGCAGTTAGAAACTAACAGCTATGCAACTAAAAAGGGCTAAAAATAGAGGCTACACCTTGTATGTAGTAAAAATGATAGAAAATGCTGAGGAGGAAAGATGATTTCATGGAAAGATATCCATTATTAAGGGATTTCAGTTATGTATTTTTGGAGGAATTACCAAGTCTTCCACCCAAATGAGAGTTTTACTTTGCAATAGAAATCAAGCCAGGAATTGAACCCATATCTAAGGCACCTTATAGAATGACTACCCTTGAGTTAGTAGAGTTAAAGGCTCAATTACATGAACTTTTGACTAAGGGGCTGATAAGACCAAGCGTCTCACCATGGGGAGCACCGGTAATTTTTGTAAAGAAAAAGGATGGCACATTGATACTGTGCATTGATTATAGAATGTTGAACAAGGCAACTATTAAGAATCAATACCCACTTCCTAGGATTGATGATCTGTTCGACCAAATGCGTGGAGCATCAGTCTATTCAAAAATAGATCTTCGATCTGGGTATCATCAGCTGAGAATAAAGGAAGAATATATTCATAAAACAACTTTTAGAAAAAGGTACGGGCATTATGAATTCACGATGCTACCTTTTGGGTTGACAAATGCACCTGCCGCGTTCATGAATCTGATGAACAATATTTTTCAAGAATACCTAGACAATTTTGTGCTTGTATTCTTAGATGACATTCTTATATACTCTAAAAATGTCGAAGAGCACCAAGAACATTTAAGGGTAGTGCTGGAAGTTTTAAGAAAGAGGAAGTTGTATGGTAAACTGTCTAAATGTTCCTTTTATGATGCAGAGGTGCATTATTTGGGACAAGTTATAAGCAAGAATGGAATATTTGTAGATCTTTCAAAGATCGCAGCTATAACTGAGTGGCTTGCGCCTAAGAACATGCATGAAGTAAGAAGCTTCATGGGCTTGGCAGGATATTATAGAAAGTTAGTTAAGGATTTTTTAAAAATTGCTGCCCCAATCACTTCATTGCAAAAGAAGGATAAGAAATTTGTCTAGACTGAAAAATGTGAATTTGCCTTTAAAATTTTAAAGGAATAGTTAACTACAGCACCTATTTTAACTGTACCAGATCCAAATGGAATTTTTATGGTTGTAACGGATGCATCAGGAGAAGGCCTTGGAGGTATTCTCTAACAGAATGACCATGTTATAGCTTATAAAAGTAGAAATCTTAAGTTACATGAACAAAATTATGCTCCACATGACCTAGAGCTCGCTGCCATTGTACATGCACTTCAAATGTGGAGGCATTACCTTTTAGGCAAACCTTTTGAGTTAAAAAACTGACCATCTGGGGTTGAAGTATATTTTTACTCAACCAAATTTGAATGCAAGACAGCAAAGATGGTTAGAATTATTCTGTCTCAGTATGATTTTGATATAAGCTACATCAAAGGTAAGGAAAATAGAGTGGCAGATGCTCTGAGTCGAAGGAAGCACATCTCTACTCTTATAATGTTAAGAACTCAATTTAAGGATGAGGTGAAAGATGCCTTGGAATCAAATCCTTATTTCCAGCAAGTTAAAATAGCACTTTTTGTAGATCCAAAGGATGTGAAGTATAAAGGATTTCACTTTGATAAGTGAAGGAATTCTGAGATTCGAAAATAGGGTCTAATATACCCTTAGAAAATGATTTTAAGAAGGAAATTGTTAACTGAATTTCATAATTCACCCTTTTTTTGGACACCCTGGCATTATCGAAAATGCTTGCTGATCTTAAGAAGCAATACTTCTAGAAGGGAATGAAAAAGGATTTGGTGGAATTTGTAACACACTTCTTAGAATGTCAGCGTGTTAAGGCGGAACATATGCATCCCACTAGATTATTGTATCCCCAACACCTGCATTCCACAGTACAAATGGCAAGTGATAACGATGGATTTCATTCAAGGATTGCCTATGTCAAGGAACAAGCATGATATCATCCTGGTTGTCACTGAAAAATTAACCAAAGTGGCACACTTCATTGTTGGTAATTTGAAAGATGATGCACCAGTGTTAGCAAGAAGATTTGTACATGAAATTTTCAGATTGCATGGAATACCTGAATTGATCATATCGGACAGAGATCCGAGGATGACATCAAGGTTTTGGCAAATGCTTAATGCGGCCTTCGAAACTAAATTAAACTTCAGCTCTGCATATCATCCGGAGACGGATGGACAAACCGAGAGAGTCAATCAAGTTTTAGAGGACATGTTAAGAATGTATTGCATGGACTAGCAGTATAAATGGGAGGAATACCTTCCGCTGGTTGAATTTGCCTATAATAATACATATCACGCCTCTTTAAAAATGGCGCCCTTTGAAGCATTGTATGGAAGAAAATGTAGAACCCCTGTTAGCTGGGACAGCATGGAGGACAGAGAGGTAATTGGGCCAGAAATCCTCAAGGAAATGGAACAACAAATCAAAATGCTTCGGGAACATCTAAAGGAGGCTGCCAATAGGAAAAAGAGTTTATGCAGATTTAAAGCGGTAGGTTGATAGGAATTATAAACTTGGTGAGAAGGTATTTCTTCGGGTTAAGCTGAAAAAGAGCTCAATAACTTTTGGCAAGGCTGCTAAGTTGTCGCCATGTTACGTGGGGACCTTTTGAAATTGTTGAAATAATCAACCCTGTAGCTTATCGTCTAGCATTACCTCCTGCTTTATCACAAATGCATGATGTTTTTCATATTTCTTTGCTTAAGAAATACGTAACAGATTTATCACATGTGCTGAATTGGAATTCCTTGCAGGTCCAAGACCCAGGAATAATCGTGATTAAGCCCCATTCGAGTGCTGGGAACTCGCCAGTTGTGCTTAAGAAATCGCAAAGTGAATCAATGTAAGGTCCAGTGGGACCAGTTTAGCGAAGAAAGTGTAACTTGGGAAAATCTCAAAGAAATGAGATCTGATTTTCCATACTTGTTTGATCAAAATTGAAATTCGAAAAAAAAAAACTGATAATTCTACCAAATTTAGACAATTATTGGTCTATTTTATAGTTATCTTAAAACACTGTTTTAAAGAGTGAATCTGTTTTTGGTATGAACTTATGAATGGAAGGACAATAAACTGAATTTTGTCCTAGAAACTCCTTGAATTGGTTAATTTAATCATCGGGATGATGATTCTTTAAGGAGGGAGGAATGTAACGCCTTGATTTTTGTAAGTTATCATGGTAATTACCTTTCATAATATTGTAACTGCTGAAATGAAGATAAACATGTTAAGATATATCTTTGATCTTAAAGGAATGTGTTGCTAATCTGGACCCTTGTTTGCTGTAATTTGTTTACTTGGGACAGAAGTTATTATTGTTTGTGTGATTGCTGATGAGAAAACATACTTATCGTATGCTTGATGAACTCTATTTGCTGATTGACAACACACCTTGAATCAATTCCATTGATCCAAGGTATGTTGTGGCTTTCTTGCGATCGCTTTTTTGATTTACTTCTAAACCAGACTGAAGGTTGATATAAAGGTTACAGCACCTGATTACAGGTATGAATATCTGGTACATAGATGCCAATGAAAAAGGTTTGGTTCTCGAACCACACACTATTGTAATGCTAGATAGTGTAAGACGATAAGGACCTGGATGCAAGTGGCACAGGTATGTGGAACATAGGACGAAACATCCTACATTGTGTTGAATACGACGGTCAGGCAGAAAGACTTGATTGGGAACTAATTAATTAAATATTAGGAGATTAAACCCTAACCTACCCCTAAGTTTTATCTTATACCCTAACTACTATCCTATATGGATTTTATATTTTATAAGGGTGAAATTAGATATAAATTCTATTAACCTACAAACTAGGTGAATGACCTAGATATGGACTATTAAAATCCTAAACTAATCCTAACCTAAGAAAGGGGATGCATGGACCCATGTGGAAGGAAAGGATAAGGAGGGAAGGTTGGAAATTTATTAGGACAATGAATGGCGTCCTTACAGGTTGCAGCGCCAAAGTTTGGTGGGAACATGGGGAAAGTTGGAGGCATCCAAATAGTTGTGAAACTAAACCATGATTGCATGCAAAAATTTTAAATTAGTAACTCGCCAACTTGAGTCAATGGTGGCGTGAGGAAAAAGGAAAAAGGAAAAAGGAATGCATTCAATGCATTTAATGGCATTGGTCTTAGCGACCAGCTCACCCTGGAAAGAGGATTGCGAAGGAAGTTTGTTTGTTGTTGTGTGCATTGGGTTTTTAGTTGCTCTGCATTTGTTCCTCCATGGTTCTGTTGAACATGCTATAATTTGGTTATTATCTCTATTCTTGGAGAAGTGAGGATATTTTTGGAGCCTATGGAAATTAGGGGACTGGTTGGAAAGCCTAGCCGAGGACACCGTGGAGAGAAACAACTCCAGTGGGCACATTTTTCTTCAAATCGCAAAAAAAAAAAAAAAACAGGCATGTTAAGCCCTTCTCCTTAAACCGTTTGCTTTTGTTTAATAGTCTCATTAAAACAACCCTGCTCTTATGATGGGGGTTTTGGCTATTTGATTTGATTGTTATGTTGAAGTGATTTTGGTTGAGTCATTTTTCCTTTCTGAGTATGACTTGGATAATTCTTTTGTGAAATAGGTGAATGAAATAAGTCTGTTCTTGAGGGGTGACTTAATTTACTGATGTTGTTGTTTTGAATGGAATGGTTGATTAGTTAATGTGATTTTCAGGTTGAAATGTCTGTTGGGAAAGAATTCGAATTGGCTATTTCTTTGCAATGGGTAAATTGAATGAAATTTTTCAAGCTGTGTGAGTTTGTTTTGACAGTGTTGGACATTCATTCTATTGCCAATATGGGTTTGAGTGGTGGAATGTACATTAGCTTTGGGTATTTCTTTGCAATGGGTAAATTGAATGAAATTTTTCAAGCTGTGTGAGTTATTTTTGACAGTTTTGGACATTCGTTTCATTGCCAATATGGGTTTGAGTGGTGGAATGTATTAGCTATGCGTGCATTATTTCTGAGTGCGGTGCTTTTTTTTGTAAAAATGGAAGGATGAAATGATTCGTATGATGTCTGGTTTGAGCTGTCATTATAAAATGAACTTGACTTGAGTATTCTTGTTGTGTTTTGAGGAAAATGAGTGTTTTCTGATTAAAATAATTAATGGAATGAATTTTTCTCTTCCTGTTGTTTGAATTCTGGAATAATGGCAGTAGAGCTTCACTGTGCATTACGGGTTGAACTTTCTGTGGGTAACAGCAAAGTGCGATTTTTTATTTATGAATTGTGTGCGTTGATGGATATAGAAAGCTGTGAAAATATTTGACAAGGTGGTTGTATAACTGTTCCTCTGGTTATAATACCGTGTAAGAGGTATGAATTCTTCTAGTAACAGTAAGAGCATAAGTAGCATCTTTACATTGTTTTCTCTATGATGGATACAATGTTCTACCTACTTGTTCTTGGTATTCGTATGTGCCTGATTGAAAGGAAGTTTTGATATGGATGGGAATAGGATAGCCAGTCTATAGAATGGACTGGGTAGAACATGCAAGTTATATGTTGCATCTTGCTGAACTCAATATATATATTTATATATAATATACAAATAATAAATTCTTTATTGTTTTCATTAAAAGCAGAATATGAATGGATTTATTCCTTGTTACTGGAAAATGAATTCTCTCATTATTAGGATGAAAGTGTGACTTGTTGTGATTGTTGTACAATCTACATGTTATAAAGATGTAAATGTCTATAGAGTGAATTATTTTAAAGGGAAATATATTATGCGGAAAGAATCATATTGTTGGATCATGTCTGTGCTAAATAGCGGATATTTGGTTAAACAGTGCAAAGAGGTAATATGATCCTTCTTCCTTGTATTCGATTAATGATTTTATATATTTCACTTGAATTTTTACCATTGATTGGTATCACACCTGGATTAAATACTCAGTGTAGCTAAGAGAAAATAAAAAGAGTGTGGATGGATAATTTGAATTAGTGTTCAATTCTTCTTTCATACCATTGGTAAATCTGTAACTGTTATGAAATGAATTTTGTACTGCCTTGCTTTAAACATCTGCATTTAATTGTTGTTTAGTTTTCCCTTCAGCGTTCGATTGTTGAAATTAGACGGGTAGCATGAAAGGAAAGGGAATGGTTCTACTGGAAGTCTTATTTAAAAATATAATTGTGAATCTTTCTCTAACTAATGTAAGGGAATGGAAATTACAGCATTTATGATTAGAACTGCAGTTTGCATAATTGTATTTTCAGTTCTTACAGATGTTTGTAATTTGGAAATGTTAGAAGGAAATTACTTCCTATAATAATTATTTGGGAAAGAGGGCAGTAATCCTTTGTCCTGATTGGGATGGTAATTAGATGATTGAGTTGTTATGTTGTTCATCCTTTTCAGTACTTAATTCTTGGATGATGTTCATTTTTAATGTTTCATAAAAGCAGGGTTCTTTTATTGAGACAGTTAATTAAAAGCACCTCATTTTAAAGACAAGTGCTTAATATGCTCAGTTCAATGAACTGACCCATGCAAGTAATTTTGCATATGAAACTTGATTGCAAACGAAGACATGGTTGTTTTCTGATACTTCTTTTGATTAACTGAAGATGGATTGTATTGATAGCTATTACTCCTCTATGAGGAATTGAGAAAGGAAGAAATTACATTCTTCTATCTTTATGAGTTGTAATGTGGTTTGATATAAACAAGTCCAGTCGTTTGGACTGGAAAATGTATAGATTGTAAATTTGATGGATGAATACAAGTAAAAGTGTGATACTTTCAATAATTGTATCATTTTGATATTGTTGAATAAGTTTGAGAATATAACATTATTCCTTGACTTGGAATTATTCAAATGTTAATGGATGAATTTAAAAGGAAATAACATCTATTCTTTACCTGAATGCAACTTTTACGTTGAAATGTGAAATTAGTTCATACTTGGGTTAAGATGAATTTTGAATTGACATTAAAAAGATTTAGATAAATACGAAATCCTAATTGGAAGGTATTCGGGATTAGTTTAAAAGCTAAGGGATATCAAATAACTTAGGGGCAGCCAAACCTTTTCTCCGGACTCCGTTAATAGCCTCGAATGTTTAAATTTAGAAAATAAAGATATGGGAAGTCATATCTATTGTTAACAGACCTTAACTAAGTAAGGTTAAGGAGGATAAATGAATAAATTCATTTAGAATTAGACCTCATTTAAATGGCATCTAATAAGATGGAATTCTGAATTTGTTTACAGTTGTGGAAAAACTTGGTTAAGTTTAATAGGTTAAACTTATTAGGTTTATCGATAATGGACTGATTAGTCTGAAGATTAAGAAAAGAACCAAGAATAGAATATGAAACCCTTCGGTATGAAGGAGGAGATGCGTATTAATCTAGAAGACAGATTAAGTCTCTCTTAGCTACATAAAACTGTAACGAGAATGAGGTTTAAGGATCAGCATGGCTGCTGAAAGTAGATCTTAAATATTAAGATTACAACCAAATCACACTTGAGCTGGATGTGTACTCTCGATGAGAGGATTCCGTAGAACATTGACATACACCAGCTACAATATGGTGTCTTCATGAAGGCAGGACCTTCATGACGACACAATGTTATAGCTGACATATTACAATGCCCTCCCGAATTAATTCATCAAGTTTACATAAGCTGAATACTAAGTTCTTGGCTGGGGATAGGAATGTGATCATGTATACAGAGTGACTCCAGAGGACTAAAGGTAACTAGACACACGAAGTCGTCTAGGGACAACATCGTATGTCTACGTATCTTTAGTTACCATGAGTAACTTCCTATACTCATTCATATTGCTAGTTGGGGATTAGAGCTTGACCTTAAACAGAAGGACTGGAAGAGACCAGGAAAGAACATTCTAGATAATAGATGAAGTGAGGTGAAGGACGTATTCCAATGATGTGTACCACATCTAGGAATATGATCATGCAAAGCATGTGAAAATCTTTGGCCAAAGTATCGCAAGTGTTGGTTACGTTGTCCTAATCACCTAGTTTAAGATGCAAGATGTCAAATGAATATCAATAACAGATATTTAGATATGCTTCTTAAATGGATCACTTCGATAACCGGAAATAGTAAGAGAACCCTGTATATTCATTATACAATGTACGGATTCACATGAAGGATCGGTAAGTTGCCGAGTCATGAAATGAGAGATCGCTGAAACTCCGAGCCATAAAATGGGAGATCGGTAGTTCTTCGAGTCATTTACAGCATCATATGGTAACTGTTATATGATTGAATGGCATTGAATGTGTGTTCCATATTGCAAGTATGTGAACAAAGAACATTGGTTTTAAAAGGAAATTGTGTGATCCAAACTACATTAGTTGGACAGAGAACAATTATTAAAACTTGAACGTGTGTTTGAATTCTATAATTCATAACAGGGAACGTTGTATATAAAAAAAATTCCCTTGTTCTAGTATCTTAAAATGGGGATGTTACACTCGCTGATGGAAATCTCTCATGTGATGAAGTTCTAAATGTCCCATTGTGCCAAAGCTACTTGTGGCTTATTATTTTTAGTTAATTCCCAGATGGGGGACTTACTATTTTTAGTAAGTGGCCATTTTCATTATTTCCCACTTCAGATAATCATTCTAGCCTTTTGGAGATCTTCAATACCCGTTGCCTTTGTCCTAGCTGCTTTTAATGAAGACTTACTAAAAATAGCAAGCATGTGTAGGAAAACTTACTATTTTTAGAAAGGGTGTTTCTAGTACTTGATTTGTGATGGAACATACTTTTTTGGACTCTTCTTGTTGTTATGATCAGACCCTTCAAATTTCACATAGTTTTGCCCACTAGAATGCCTGGAAATAAATTTTGAAATTTTGACCTGGCAATGCCTTCAGGCACAAAGCTACTGTGGCAGCCATTAATGGGGCTCAAAATTTGAAGGTTTTGTTTTTGTCTCCATTTGCAATGAAAAAAACTCCAGTATGATAGGTTTTTTATTTGGGGATCATGTGTAAGTTTTTAGCTCATTTCCATTGCCGAAATGACGGGAAATCTAACGAATGTGAGCCGGTGCACAAAGAGAGGGTTTTGTTGGAGTAAATGATTCTATGCACCATTTTACCTCTTTTTTTTTTTGCATCTTTATCAACTTGAAAAGTCAAGAATTCTACAAAAAATGGCATCTCGATCTGACTTGTATCTTGTGAGATATGAAGATTTTTCGATCGGGTGACTTCATGGTTATCTGGCAAAAACCCTTCATTTTCTCCCCACTCTTCATCATTTCACTCCATTTTTCTCTGAGACCTACATATTTCTGTGTGTTCATGGTTTGGATATTTTATGTGGCCATGGTGGATCTGGTTCAGAGAAACAATGGTGGACTGGGTGTCTGGACAATCGTGCAAGGAGCCATGACAAGGTATGAAGTTGTGGAGGAGAAATGAGAGGAAGAAAATGACTAAGTGCTGGATTTAAAATTTAAAAACATGTACATGGAGGGTCTGGGCACATTTTTATGTCCCTGATGACCCTTACCTTGGGAACATGAGGGACATCAATTTCCATGATGGTCAAGGCGATGCCATGTGTCCTCCATCTGATGGTAGGGGATTTACTTGAAAAATGCATCTGGGGGCTAAAACTTGATCACGTGGGTGTCCAAATGACTCCCCATAGGGGATATGCACATTTTTACATATCTAATGTCCCCCACCTTAGGTACATAAGGGACATAAATTTCCACAATGGTCCTAGATGTGACACGTGGCACCCAATCCAAGGGCAAGGAATGGATGCTCCAAAAAAGCATCTGGGGGCTGAACTGTCAAGTCTAGAGGTCACATGAGGGTCCAAGAGATAATTTTAGGGCTGAGAGGGCTTCAAGGTGGCTGGGATCACTTTTCCAACCTTGGTTTCCATAACCTTGGGGGACGTGAGGGACACAAAATCCCGCCAAGCTCCTGGGGTTGACACGTGTCCTTTCAAAAATTTGGCTAAGTCCTGAACTTGTAATAGTGATAACTTCATCCTGATGGAATTTTTTGGAAAAAATTTATATGATCCTAACTTTAAATGGCCTTATTAATCCAATGGTGTGGGTATAATGTCTTGATTATTCCACTTGATCCCTGAAAAATAGGATTTTTGATTTTGTACTCCACTTGTGCCTGAGAAAAACTGCTTGTAGACATAATGCACCAAAGTGTTGTGAAAAATATTATTTCACCATAATGTAGGCCTTGGAATCCTATTTTTTGATATATTTTGTTTTACTCCTAACTCCATGCGAAGCTCCTGTAATCTTCTTCTGAAGCCCGACAATTGTTTTAGGCCTATGTACCACCTAGGCTTGTGAACCCTATTTTTTTACTCAAACTACTCTAAGTATTGAAAAAATTCCCAAAACCTTCAAAAATAATTTCTATTATGTTTTAAGGTCTTCCTTTTATCTCTGTGTTGAATTTTTAGCTTTTATTCCACTCCAAGGAGTTGAATCTAGTCCTGGGAAGGCTAGCGATAGCCCTTCCCAATACTGCCAAAAGACAGTATCTTTTTAGAACACCCTAAAATCACCTAGGGGTGATGAATAGACTTACCTAAATCACCTATGGGGATGGGATTACATTATTTAGGAGGTCATTTGGACTGATTGGATAGACCTGGGGTGTCTTGGAATTATGGGACTTGAAAAAATTAACACTGGGGTATCATTGTCGTGCTTGGAAATTGTCAATTTCCCTGTTGCACATTTGCACAACAACAATCTCCAACAACCTTCCAAATTATTCTTCCTTCTTAATCATACTTTCCCAACTCTTGAAACAACCTTATACTAGGGTCCCTAGCAAATACAAATCTTCTTCCTTCTAGCTTTGCATATATCAGTGACAAATCTTACTTGATATATGTTAAGACACTGGTATTTATAAATAATTTAAATAGCACAGAGTCACAATTAAAGATTTTCACCTTAGTTTTGAAAATTCACTATGAAAGACCTATCAAATGTCTATCAATACTGGATTCATGCAAAGCTTACAAGATCTACTCTTCTTATACCCAAATTTATCAATGATGATACAAACTTTAGTGTAATAACTATATAAGCTGGAAATATTACACTCATAACTCACAAATTTGAACAATTCTTATAGATCTGAAAAAATAATGATGTTTCAACAATGTACTTTCACTTTAAAATCTATAAAAAGCATTACCACAGTCTGTACGTGTGCAACTTTGTTCAAATAATTCAAAGAGCCCCCGAAAATGGTGCCACGAGTGTTGGTATCCAAATTTGTTCTTCGTTTCAAGCTGAGCAACAACACAGATTAGACATGGAGCTTAGAGGAAAATAGATCATAGTGTGTTTCATTTTGTATCCAGGGATGAGATCTAACTACTCCTTTGTTACTCATATTTCTGGAGAGATGGATAGCACCTTTAAGAGGATTTGACCTATCCTCACTACTTAACGTTGTGCCTCTTCAACCAGGGTGAGAGGACCCTTAGTGTAACCTCTTTTAGATGAAGGAGATGGAGATATCATTCTTTTAGACAAATTTTATGAAGAAAACCTCGGGAAAATATGGTCAATACTCCATAACTTAACTCTTAAGAGTTTTCACTTCTAAATGATGGAGATACTTTCAACACAAGGCTAAGGTTACTGAAGACATTAAGAAATCCTAAGTGTTATGCATATTTTAGTAAGTAGATTATGTTCCTTTGTTGATATATAAGGAAAAATAGGGGTAGTTTAGGATGATCATTAGTTTTTAAATGATTTTTGTGGGAGATGAAGCAGGATAAAGTTGATTATACCAGATCTTCGAAGGGACTTCACAACAATTAACAACTCAATAACAAAATACTTCAGAACAGTTAAGACGTTCCTTCAACTAGAAGGTGTGCTTCAATGGAGGCCTAGATCAAAATTGTTTCACATAATCTTTGAGACTCTAACATGAAGGATCAAATTAAAAGACTTAATTAAACACAAAGGTCTCTGATCAATCACACCTAAGGTACACCCAAAGACTTACAAATGATCTTTATCAACAAATGAAAGTGAATTGATTATAAATTTGTTTATATCATCCAAGATGAAGGATCTTCTTGAAATGAAATTGAAAATACCATTAAACTGTCATAGGGATGAGATCTTGTGTGATTTCACAAAGATTTAAATGTAATATTACAATAGGAACGAAAGAAAATATTTGCAGACATTCTGAAACAAAGTAGACACAAATTGTTAGAGATTGGACACAAACTAATTTTAAAATTTCTTAAATTCATCAGCAGGGGAAAGATTCCAAAACAATCTCAGTTCTTGTCAATGGCTATACATTTGTAACCAACTTGACATGATAGAAAATGTAACATATAAGAAAATAATAGGTTATCTCGGCTTTGGTCCCTCACAAAGATAACTTTCTCAAATTTTCTCTTAGGAATTCAAACTCTGACCATTTGTAAGAGTATTCTCATTGCATTTATACATTTTTCTCACTCAATTTTCCCCCCAAAATAGAATAATATTGGAGGGACCTTTGCTTGTTACCAATTTGTTTCAGACAGCAACATTTAACAAATTCAGATCCAAAAGCTGCCAGGTGGACCAATTGTGAACTTATCACGTTTCTTGGGCCCTCAACTAATGACTAGGATGCCATACCACATTGTTTTAGAAATCCTTCTAATTATTCTAATTCTGTCATGTGATAAATCCCCTTTTTTAATCATTTTTCAAAGACTCTGCACAGTTGGATATGATGGGTAATCTTTTTCACTCTCGAGGCAACACCTTTTTCATCTTTTGTGCCTACACTTACATCATTTCATCCCTTTTCCCTCTCTTTCCTCTGCAATTAGGCCCCACATCCATTTCCTCTGGTAATTCCCATTTTGTGAGTGCCTAAGAAATTCCCACTTTAAAATATCGACCATTAACAATCCTTGGACTCACAATTTAATGGCACCTGACAGAAAGAGACGACAAGGAATTTCATCAAAGAATGATGAAAAATAGTGTGTATTCACATCTCCAAGAGTATTGGAGAAAAAATGGTGGAAAAATAGGTGAAATTCACAGCAACCATTGATTCTACCCCTTTTCCAATTTATATCATAGTCATCCAAGTGTTTCCTTGGCAGAACTGCAAAGGAGAAACACAGAGGCAAGTCCCAAACAAGCGTGAACCTTCCATGTACCCTGGGCCCAAAAAAAACACCTTTTGGCCTTTGAAAAGTCTCAGTGTAAAAAGGAACCAGTAGAATCCTCCACGTGTCTCAATGGTGCATTTTGAGATGGTCCCCAAAAGTAGAGACCCCAAACAAGCGCGGGCTCAACACATGTCTCGTTCCGACAGAGTCTGTTAAAAAAGTTGAAGGTTCAGCGGAAGATTCCATGTGTCTAGGGTTAGAGATAGTTTCCTTTGGCCATTGAAAAGTCCAAGCAAATGGTAGAGTGAGTGGAAGCCTCCAAGTGTCCTCCTAGTGCTTATTCAAAATAAAACTTAGGGTTTAATCCCCAAACAGGGGCGGTCCCTCCACATGTCCCAGGCCTTTAGAAAGTTTCTTGAAAATTCTAAGTATGGGAAGATCTGGCAAAGCCTCCATGTGTCTTCATGGCACAACTTCAAGCTGGTACCCAAGAATGGAGACCCTGAACAAGAACAGGCTCATCATATGTCCTAGGCCTTAGAAAATATCTTTGAAAATTTTAAGTACAAAGCAGAGCCGGTGGAAGCCTCCACATGTCTCTTTGTCACAATTTTTAAGGTGGGACCTTGAGGCAGATCCTCAAATGAGTGCTAGCCCTCCAAGTTTCCATGGTCCACCAAAACTATACCGGCTGCATGAAAAAAATTTCTAAGTTTGGGAAAAGTAGTGGAAACCTCCACTTGTCCCCCCGGTGCAACTCCAAGGCCAAACCAAAAGGTGAATTTTCAAATGAGTGTCATTCCTCCACATGGACATGTTTTGGGTTGAAGCGAGCCTTAGAGTTTTTAAAGTGCCCCACTGAGCCACATCTAACCAAAAAGGGCCACATTTCCACTGATGCTGAGATGTAAATTTGACTGGGAAAAATACACCCATAAAATGTAGGAAAATCACCATTTATGCCCGGAAATGAATCTTTCTTCAAGGACAGAGAATTTGGAAATGTTATAAGGTTCAAATATGATCCTCCGAGCTACATCCAATCATTTTTCCATAGGTATTTGGGATAAAAATGACATGGACAACAAAACCTGACTATGGAAAATGGAAGGAAAGGAATAACCCAAGTTTTACACCCAAGTTACAGACTCTTTCAGATGGACAGTGGAATGACAAAAAAATTCTAAACCTTTAAGTGATCCTTGACCAAGGAAGGGATTGAGAATGGAAACCAAATGGAGGATAGATTTTTTATGCATCAACATGGGAGATAGAGAAAATGACAAAGCCGAAAAATAGGAGAATTTTAATGACAAATGGGGCAAGACTAATTTGAGCACCAACAAGTGCTATGGAGGAGATCTAGGAGATGTATAAGGTGAAAGAAAGAAAATAAATTATTAGCAACCAAAATACTAAAAGCAATCATAAGGTAGAGATTACTTACTTGCAGAATGGAAGCTGGTTGTAGCAATAATTGTAGTGGTTTGAAGGAGAGACAATTCCTGATCCGTTGCAGTAGCAGCAGGAGACTCTAGACTTCCCTCTGAGTCATCCAATGCTCTGGAACACATTGTTGATGCTTGGTGAAGGTTGTGAATCCTAGTATGATCTCTGGTTCATTGTGAGTTCACTTGGATGCTTGAGAATACCAATGCAAGAATGCCCAAAAGCCAAGATGGAATAAGAACCTGGGTGAAGGATTGGAATTCCTTATTAAAGGGAACTGATGGCGGTTAAGTGACCGGCTCCGGCCTAGGAATAATTGGCATCAATTAGGGAGAAAAGTTCATATTTTCCAAAAATAGGATTTTCTGTCCATTTTTAGTGTTGTTCAAGGTTTGTTATGGACTAGGAGTGTGGTTTGTCACTAAATGGAGTGGGAAGTAGGTGGGATAAGTGTAAAAGAAGTCATAGCTATGTTTAGAAGAAGTTATAGTTATTTAGGGAAGTAAATTTCTTAGTCTAAGTTAATAAATAGGCTTGGAAAGGGTCCATGGTGAGGTGGAGAGGTGAGGTGGAGGAGTGAGGTAATTATTAACTTAATATGGTTAATTAAATTAATAATAATGTGTGGATGGGTCATGATTTATGAGTGTATCTAATTGATTAATTGGAAGGGGCTTAGAGGGTTGCATCCTAATTTTATTTGTCTACACCTTTCAAGCTCCATTATCCTTAAGCACATATGATACTTTTCCTAAAGCACATGTGACACTTTTCTTTTCTTTCATGCATACCCATTTCATATCCATTAGATACCCTTCATTCTCATCATCACATGTACTAATACATTCATTTATCATGTGCTTGCTTTATATCCATGTGTACTCACGAACCCTAACTCCAATAGATGTACCAACATCACATAGTCTCTTTTTCATGCACTGGCACCTTTTTACACCCCACACTAAATTATGTGTGGTCCTCTGCACATCAACTTAAAAAATAATAATCAACACCTGCACACAAATGCACTTATTATAAAAAAAAAAAGCAAAACAAACATGAAAGGGAAATCTAATCTAAGTGGCAATATTGTCTTATGAAAAACACAAAGAAAGCTTATTTATAATAGGAATTAAGCCTACTCCCATTGAATTAACTGAGAAACATGGTGTCATGCAGCACCTATAATTGACATTAGCCTGATTTCAACATCTTGGTTACTACAAAACATCCTAACTAATGAACTTTCAACTTTCCTGGATGACACACAAACTTGGAGTCATACATAAGTACCATCTTTCCCACAGCTAAGGACTTGTTCTTGATGGTCTTTCCTTTTTTGTCTTATGACTCCAACGTGCAATGGCACATTTCTCATCTAATTGCATACATTTATCATTGTTCTCATCAAATACATTTTCATCATCCAATCTACCTACATGTGCAATATCTAGGGGTGGTAACATAAATTCCACATATAACACAGTCTATGCACCAAACACCAACTGAAAGGGTATGGCCTTGTTCATTTTTTTATAGTTTATTCTATATGCACAAATCATAGTTGATACCTTATCATCCCAATCCTTTCTTCCAACATCGCATACATTCGTTAAATTCCAGCCTAAGATCTTTTTTAAATATGTGGCAGTACCATTAGCCTGGGGTGATCAAGGGGATTCTTATGGTGTGCCACCATAAACTCTGCCAAAAAATCCTAATATACTCATTCAATAAATGAGTCTCCCTATCACTTTTAAGGATCAACTGACATTCATACCTACTGATGATGTCTTCCCAAAGTAACCTAGACATTTTGGCTACAGTGTAATATTTTTTAGTACACCCTCTTCCCACCTTATTAAGTAATTTATACTTGTCCTACATGTGGGTGGTGTAATAGGTCATGAAAAATACATTTCCCATTTCTCAAAAGTCTTCATGATCGCTATATGTATCAATGGCATATCATCTCTATTTGCAGGATTTCTAATTCTCTGACAGTGATCACATTCCTTGGAAAAACCTTGGGTGTCCTTATATAATGTCTCCCACTATAGACCTGTTAAAAGGATCTTACACGTTGTGGCATATCCTACATATTTTCATCCTACTATTCCTCCATGATAGCATCACCCTCCTGCTCCAGAACACATTTTCACATGACCTCATCTCTACCCATCTTATATAGGTCACCTCTAATGATACTATCCAAATAGAAAGTTTCTTCTTTTCCAAGGTCTTCATCCCAACAAGCACTAATCCAGTGCAAAAAAACACTACAATATCTTCTAGATAAGTTGGCACTCAGTTAAATCTGAATAGTTAGGCATCTGGCATAGTTTCTTCAATACTTTGTGCATCTTCTCTAGAGTTGATCCTTGTTAAGTGGTCTAGTCTCAGGTTGTTATTTCCTATCATCTCTATGACAGTGAAGTCAAATTCCTAAAAAATCTATATACATCGATAGATGAACCCTTAAAAAATATTTTATTGATTGGGTACTTCAATGCCATATGATATGTATAAAACATGAACAAGGTGGCCAGTAATTTTTGTTTGAATTTGTGAAGCACATAGATCATGGATAACATGATACTTCCTATATGCAAATCATATAGGCTGATCAACGTATCCTTCTCTTGGTTGCACCAAGAATAATCTAATCTCCATATCAAAGGAATCTACATGTACATGGAAAGTCTTGTTCCAAGAAGGAAAGAGAAAAATGGGTAAAATATTCATTCTTTCCTTCAAAGTATCAAAATCATGTTGTTGCACATCCCCCCAATAAAATTTTCCTTTGGCCTTAAGAAACTCTTCCAAGGGCACTGAAATTTTGGCATACTCTTTGATAAACTATTTGTAGTAACTAGTGTGCCCCAAGAAATTGTGCACTTCAGTTTGATTTTTTGGTTCTTCTAGCCCCAAAATCACTACAATTTTAGCTAGGTCTACAAAAAATCCATCCTTGTAAATAACGTTCCCAAGCAATGTACCAAAGGGGGTGGAAAATATGAACTTCTTAATGTTTAGAGAGATGTTAAGCTTCCTGCATATTTCAAACATCAACCTCATGTTGTCACAATGATCCTTCACTAACCCATTAACTGTCTAGTCATCCGGATAATGTATGAAAAATTATGAATGAATTCCTTAGGCTTGAACAAAAATGTCGTAGAACACCATTGGCACATTCTTTAACCCAGAGGGTGTGACAGTGTATGAAAAACTTCCCCATTTAGTTGAAAATATGGTCTTCTCTTGGTCCTCACATGCAATGCATACCTGAGGATACCTTGAGAATCCATCTATGAATGAATATATTTCACAACTAGCTACACCTTCTAAGATCTCTTCTGTGAATGGTATAGGAAAATAATCTATGACACGTGAAGCTATAAGTACCCTGTAGTCAACATTTATCCCAATCCGGCCATCCTTCTTTATGTTAATCACCATGGGGCTAATCCATTCAGATTCTTCAACAGGATCAATGATCCATGATTTAATAATATTTTCAATCTCCTCTTTTAACTTCATTCTTAGGTTCGGTTTCATCCTGTGAGACCTCTTTCAAACTAGATGTGTGTCATCCTTTAGTTTAATATTCATCTCTCCCAACAAGGGATGTATGCCTTTCATCTCATGGTACCCCCTAGGGAATAAATCTTGGAAGTCATGTAATACCTCAATGATATTTTCCACCTCTAGTTTAAACTACTAATCCCCATTAATAGCCTCATTATGTGCATCCTCATTCTCAATGTTTACCTTTTTAGTCTTCATAGGAACATGGTATGCATGCACCTTTTCATATGGAGAATCCATAGCTTCACATGCTTCCTCGGTGTGCTTTATATCTAGATATTCAACTTCCTCATCATCAATGAGGTAGACATGGATATATATTCAGATATATTAATATTCATGTCATATCATGCCCTAATCCACTTTCTATTTAGGATGTTTTTATCCTAAATCCCTATCCTATGCTTTATCCTAGCTTTCTTCATGTCTATTTTTATGCCCTAACTACCCATGATTTATACACAATAAATCTAATCCCACACACATAATTTAAAGCACCCTTCCAACTCTTACAAACACAAAAATATAGCCCATTGGGGAAACCTTCCTCATAGTCGGCAGTGACCCAACCTAGTCATCATCGACCCTATAAAACTAAGCTAAATATTTCTAAAAAGGGATCAAAAATCATATGCATACAAACTTTGGAGCTTCCTCATGACTTCTAAATTGAATTTTGTGCCTAATCATCCTTGTAATAGTTACAGACCTCTCGAATCTTCTTGGAATGCACTTGCATCACTCATGATCATCCTTTGTGAGACTTATCAGTATCTTTATGTTGTTTATTCATCTTTTATCAAATTATATTTTTATTGCTTATGTCTAATATTTTACAGGTTTATATCATATTTTGTAACACTCAGATCTCCCTCAGAAACTTTATATTCTAGCTTCTTTCCTTGCAGTTCTCCCATTTCACCCTTTTGACCTCGTCCTTACCCATATCTGCTACACTCACCGTCAACTCTACCTAGTCACCATTGACAAGGGCCCTGCTTGCCAATCAATCCTTATTGTTTTTTTCTGTCATTCCCTGGTGTTTTCTACCTCTGATAAAATTCTGCAGGTCTTCTCCCAGCACCCATAGATCCCTACTACCTCCTAGTTTGAACTCTTGCTCTTACAAGCCTTCATACTCATTTTAATATGTAGATCTTCTCTCCCAGGTTGCCATTGACCTGCCTCTTCACAGTTTATGTCATTGTCAACCCAGACTAGGTAACATTTCATTTACATTTATTTCAATCAAATTAGCTTTCAGATCAATTTGAGTTATTTCTCAGATCTGGCAGTACTTTTGTTTCTGCATGTAGTTTCTTTATCAATCCTTTACTTCAATATTTTTTTCAAACAAGGGTTGACATCCATGAAAGTAAGGTCATACTTATTGGATCTGCTTTGTTGGGCAGCCCCCGCATATCCAATCTAATTAATCTCCTCTTAGTTTCTTTGATTTTCAAGTATATCGGCTAAAAAAAGGATCATCTACTTGGTGCTCATTCATTCATCACATCATGTTAGAGGTATCATAAACCCTCCATGTTATAAGTTGCTAGTTTCTTTCATTACTAGTTCATTTATTTGATTAGGAATGAATAAACTTGTCCAAAAAATTTGGCACGCCCAGTTGGACCACCCTTAAGGTGATCCCATGCATTTCTTTCTATTTTCAATTTCTTTTATCTTCTATTAACACTACAGCACAATGCTTCACTTTTTTCTTTCTCATATTGGGTTTGGTTACTTGGATTTCTCTTTGCCGCTAAATTTCAGATAAAAAGGAAAAGCTTTATCCAGGTATTCCTCATTTTTCCCTATTTTCTCCTTTTTACATCTCATTTCCCTTTCTTGTGTGTGTCCTCATCAAAATATCACGTTTGGATTTTATTTTTAAAATAACCCTTATTTTATTCATTTTGTTTGATAACATAGCTTAAGTAGGGGTTAACTTGTTGCATCTCATACTCTATCAACTCACACATCAATTAACATGTCTAAACATCATCCTACCCGGTAAAATAATTGATATTTCATCACCCAACAGGAAGCTTTCTAAAATATCCCTAGCCATAACTACCTAAAACCATCCTTAGAATTTTGTTCCTTAGGTACCTTCATTATCCACCTCCCCTTTTCTTTCTCACATTTCTTAATTAATCATGTTAATAAGAAAATTGTTTCTTGATTTATTTGTTAGCACATTACATAAACAAATGTTCACCTATATTATGACTATTGTTTCCCTTCCTCAAGTCGAGACAACATGGCAATCCACTCCATCCAATGACATCCCTTATTCTAAAGATCCTCCCCAAAAATATTTTAAACTTGATACCACACCTTCAGTTACCCAACCCCTTGTCTACATGGCCTCACTTCCTTAGAACCATGTCATCTAAAATCATCTCTATTCTGAAACCAATCCTTGTATCTCTCATCAATCTAACCTTTATGGACTAACTACACCCTCATATCTGGATACTTTAGAAACTCGTGTGCCTCCTTCTAGCCCCATATATGACTTTTTATTTTTTAAATATCCCACAATTTTTCAATCCTATCAATCTACTCAATTGGTGGATCTCATTCCACCCACGTTGATTTATGTTACTCTATTCCATCCACTACAAGTATGCCTATTCAAAAATATCAACCTATTAACACTTGCATTCCTACCCATCATATTCTCCTACAATCTGAAGCTCTTAACAATCATATCCTCTCTCATCCTATATAAAAAAAACTTGCCCAATCTCAAAAATCACATCACGTCCATTTTCTCAACATCAACAGTTGTAATAACTTGTCCAATCTCAAATCATGTTATGTATTGATCCTTATCAAATGATTCCTCAAACCCCCACACATCCAAAAACTTATCAACCACCTTATCAAGATACTTTTCATGCCACACAACTACAATACCAATTTGTCATCACATTGAATGATCATATTCATGCCTAAATTAATAGGTTGGCTATTCTATAGGTCATTACCTTGGGGCCTAAGGCTACATTATCTTATGAAAAAATGTGTAATGAACCCATTCATCTATTAGTTTCAATCAAATCTTTCCCTCCTCATTAGGAGCTTCCTGAGTTTACCAAGTTCAATGGTAAGGAAGATCCCCAATAGCATCTCCACACATTTAAACATGCATGTTACCTTATCACACATGACCAAGAACTTATGCTTCACACCTTCCCTATATATTTGGTCGATCCAGCACAGGATTGGTATAATGGGATTCCTCAACATTCCTCATTCTCCTTTACCCAACTCGTGTAATTATTCCTAGAGAATTTTTTAATTAATATTGCATGCAAAATCACTATTAATGACTTTTATACCATTAGACAATTTGACAACAAGTCTATCACAGAATTATTCATGTGATGGTGTGGTATTTTAAATCAACTATCGTTTACCCTTCCACAAACTGAACTCGTCAAAAAATTTTCATGTTCTTGTGTGAAGCTTATTTCTTCTACATTGTAAATCCAGTCTTTCCAAACATTTGAAGAAGCCTTCACTATGGCTTGCAAAATCAAAACTCGTGCCTTTGATCAAGGCTAGCTCAAGATTTGGTCAAATAAGACCAATACTGAGTTCATCAAGCCCACTACCCATAGTGACAAGTCTAAAATTATAGCCAACACCATCACAGTTAGATCCCCATCCACATCTCCCTCTCACATTAATTCTTCACAAAGATATTTTAGACCATCTCTTAAATACCCTTGGGGGAATCCTATAGTTCGGTATTTGACAAGTTGATAGAAATTCACTCCATTCAAATTCCTCCCATACGACCCGTGGATGACTCATGACCTAAAACCACTTGGTATCACAAAGCCCACTATTGTAAATATGATCAAGTCAAAGGTCATGACATTGAGAATTTTCATTCCTTCAAAGATCACATCCAACAACTTATAAATCAAGGGGATATCCAAATGGGAAACTCCACCACTTCACCTATCTAACCCCTCGATAGAATTAAGAAACCTTTTCTTAATCGACTACTAACAAATCAAGCCACCCCTTCTACATCCCAACTACCAAATACTCACACCATTAATATCATCAATCAAGATCTCATCTCACCAATGAATCTGCATGTTCCTACCTTAGATATTATTCCCACCCCTTATTCATAACCTATCATATTCACAACTACCACACCTATATCAACTTCTATTACTTGTCTTATATCTATATCTACTCCTACCCTTATGACATCCGTATCAACTTTGATTATACCTCCTACTTCTTCCACTTCTACCATGCCCCAATCTATCACAACAGATTCATCTTTAACACCTATTTTGGTCCCAATTATATCCACACCTATTCCTACACCTATAACATATATTCCTTTACCCACATCTACATTAAACACACCTATTACTACATCTACATCACTCATTTCCACATCAATACTAACTACACTCATTTATACCACATATGCCTCTACAACCCCACCTACAATTATCCCAACACCTATCTCGATGAATGTACCTATATCTTTAAATATGAATACATCATCCATTCCACCCCAATATTTTATGCCCACTCCTTCTCCAACATCTATTCATATATCTACATTCATAACCATTATTGCACCAATCACATCCTCTCTATTTGCAGATATATTAATGATGCCCCTTGAAACATTTATGAAACAATCACCTTCACCTAAGATAAAGACAAAGGGGATTCATTCTCCTTCTTATTGAATTTTTCTACATCAACCAATCCCAAATCTATACCTACATCTTTAGATCAACTAGTTGAGATTATAGTCATCCATGCTAAGGGTAAATCTTCTCGATCAAAATCAAAGACTCTTGGTAAAAATCCCTAAAATTCTCCCATACACCATCATAAGAAATTAAACCTTACCTCTCCTCAATGATCTAGTATTAAAAGATCCATCCCAAATACACCCTCATATATTTCAGGTCCAACCCCTTCATCTAATACATATCGTAATAATAAATCCCAATCTAAACAATTTAACTCTCCTCCCAAATTTGATTCATATTTTAAGATGCCTAATTTACCCATCCAATCTACATCTGCACCCAAGCCCAAACATCCTATCGAGCCTCACAAGATTTATCTTCCCTACACTACCTCTGTTGGATCTTACACAGAGATCCTCAAACACTTAATCCAAATATCCACCATCATGTTTCCTCCCATTAGACATTTTGATCCTTATAGTAGGAAACCTTCATGGTTCAATTATAACATTCCCATTTTAAGACTTTAGAAACAAGGGGAAAAATGTGCATAATGTTCTATGTTCTAAATTAACATAATTTATAACACATGTTCCAAATCCAATCAATCTCATAACAGAAAACCATATGTAGCTGTAAATGACACGGTTAAACACCAATCTCTCATTTCATGACTTTGAATCATTCTTATCTCTCGTGTTAACTTTATAATGTGTATACTACGTATACTTGGTTCTGATACCCTTTTAGAGGTATCAAGTGATCTATTCAAGAGGCCTATTTGAATATTTGTTATTGATATTCATCTAAAATCCCGCTTCTTAAACTCAATGACATAAGACAACACAACCAGCAACTTACGATACTTTAGAAAAAGATTTTAAACATATTTTTCATGTTTATATTCCAAGACAGAATACTCATCAAACAAAATACGTCCTTCACCTTACTTGATCTATTATCTATAATGGTCTTCAATGACTTCTTTCAATCCACTTGTTCAAGGTTTAACCCTGGCCAAGGTTATCAACATGGCCTCGTGTGGAGGACTACTTACAGTGACTAAGGGTACTTAGACATACTCAATCAAGTTATGTCAATTGGGCATGTCTATTTATCCTAAGTCAACGTGAGTTGACCCCGACACTAGGTCATGCCCCTATCTCTACCTAGGGCAAAACTGTGATCAATTCAAAATTTATGTTAGTCTCGTTGAATAAACTTGAAAGGGTGTTGAAACAGGTCAACTGCAACATAGTATCCTTGTGAAGAACCTATTCATCATGAAGGTACTTTACTGCAGTTGGTGTGTGTCAACATCCATCCGAGTTTTCCTCATCTAGATGAACATACCTTAGATAGAAGGTTATATCTTATTAGTTTCCTCTTTATAGATTAATTACAGCAAACCTAATGAGTAACTAGGTTCTTTAATCATTAAGATTCATATTTAAGACTACAATAAATGAATTTATGCAGATAAATCTGCTTTCTATCTAATTCATATACCATGATTTAAACTATTAACATCTTGATTCATGTTTTACATAAAAGGCCCAACACACATGGAAGTGTTATTTAATTCCTCACTTAAATCATCCCTAGCTTAGATAAGATCTGAGTAGGTCCTTTTCCATATTATACTTCATTCAAATGAAGTCTAATTCCTTTTTTAATTATCTTTTCCTACATTTCT
The DNA here is from genome assembly GCA_019776745.2 of Taxus chinensis. Lineage (NCBI taxonomy): Eukaryota > Viridiplantae > Streptophyta > Pinopsida > Cupressales > Taxaceae > Taxus > Taxus chinensis. Next base: position 481,733,599 of record CM034154.1, on the reverse strand, counting down.
ATTTAAATTAAGGAAGTCTGCATGAGAAGCACACCTTCTCAATTACATATAACAATCATGATTCATATCAATAAGGTCTTAAATTAAGACTATGATTCATTTCAATGGATTGGTCTTTCCTTGTCCTTATTGAGGACTAATGTTAATTTATAATCCCTTGCACTTTTTAACTTATATCCAAAGTATAATTCTCAACAATCCTTTGATTAATTTATAGCCTAATGAACTGGTTGAAAATTAGTGTAATAATTCCAACTTTACAAGTTACCTTTTCACTTAGAGAAGATAGTACAACATTATTTCAGATATATGCTTATTCTATTCCAAACCATAAGGTATGTTACTGCCTGAAAGATAAAGTAATACCTAAAATTTCCATTCAATTCATACCAACAAGAATTACATCAAATGCAAAAAAATATCACACATCTTTTTATTCAACATGGAGGATTCATACATTTACAAATTCAACACTTCAAAAAATGCTAAATATCAAACAACATTCAATCAATTTCATATACAACTTCTTTTCCATCAAGTACATTACAATAATTAACCATTTTTCATCATAAAAATATCTAGTCTCTTAACAAACAAATGTAACTTCCTAAAAAAAATCTCCTTTCATCATTTACAAAGTCCATGTGCAAAATTTGCTAGCACGGGTCAGCTCATTGAACTAGGCATGATAAGCACTAAGCATTAAGATGATGTGCTTTTAACTAACTGTTTAATAAAAAGAAATTTGTCGTTATGAAACACTCCTGAAGAAATTTAGAAGACATATCAAAAGGAGTTACAATAATCCATAAAAAAGAGAAAGAGAGATTTACAAAAATTCAAAATTAAAGATAGGTCATAAGATATATCAACTTCAACCTTCCATGATATTGACTTTATATCAACATACTTAAAATAGAATTCAAATAAGAAACATTTCATCAGAATTCACTACTACTTTCTTGCATTTCTTGTTATGATTACTCGTTCAGTTAAAACCTTTTAAGAGAAAAACTAACTATCCTAACTATCTTTAGGCATAGTTCAATAGTAGATCAATTACAACATTGCTACCATCTCAATATTTCTTTAACCTAACTACATCCTAAAATTTGAGCTGCCAATAATTAAATATAAATATCATAAGAATGAGTTAAAATAACCATATCATCGTAACATTTAGATGTCCAGGTTTAGAGTATCCTAATACGCAAACTCAGAACTGGGATCCAAATCAAGTTAATAACCAAACAAGATAAGTTATACCACTTAAAGATGTAGGATTGCTTCCAACAAGAAAAAGAGTTACACTCCATTCTCAAAAGGATGCATTATTACATTCACTACCTTAAGTAATTAGAATAGTTAAGTTTATACTCTAGACAAACACATTAAACCATACCCAATACTTCCAAAAATATAAAACATGTTAATCAATTAAATTCAATTTCAGCTATATTGTCCTAATAGCATTTTGTAGCCATTCTTACCAGAGAGTAAAGAAGTTACATAATGAAATAGACCAAAGAAGGATAGCATCTTCACCAATTACGAAGTTGAAAGAAGAATAAAATAAGGAGAGGGAGAGAGATATCATTTCCCCCCCACCTTTGTATGATCAAAATATAACCATAAGAATCAACAACATATGCTAACATGGTCATACATATAATGTATCAATCAAAATCCCAAACAGAGATCAAATCAGGGTTCGAGTTGAATGATCCACAAACTAGGAGAATGGAAAGAAGGAAGAGAAACACAATCGATTACCTCCCATCATTTAATGAGACAGTACAGATAACTATGATTATAACAAGATAACAACTAAACCATCTCCTAAAAGATATAGAGATGTAAAGAATAATTTAACAGAAGGGTAATTCTAAACCAACCTCCTAACTCAAACCCAAATAGGTAAAGAAGTGAACAATACGATTAAACTAAATAGGAGTAATCGATTCCCCTTTTTCACGAATAACATTTCCTAAGATCTGAATAGTCAAAATCAGGTTTAATGGCCCAATATCAAAGAACAAGATAACACAAGACATCGAAACAATGTCAATAGAACTTTCAAAAAGTTTAAGTCAACAAAAATAACACACAATGTCATAATTTCATAGGTTACCCATATTACCCAATAGAGTAGAAAGCTTAATAGCATTTCCCTTACAGGATTCCAAGATCAAGCTTCGAGAAAACAACTGAGCAGTTTCAAATAAAATCCAAAGTATACATTAGCATGCTTGAAATAATAAAACCAAAAGGCTTAAATAAGTCCATAAAACTTTATATCTCTTACAAAGCAAAAACCCTACAACTATCTTTCCTAAATAATCCTAGAGTCAGAAGTCTTCCACCAAAGTAATACAACAAACCCCAAATTCATAAATATAGATAGTGATAGAAAAATAGTCACCCTCATCTATTCTTGAACATTACTTCAGCACTCAAAGGAACACGATTAAGAAGGGGTACATAACTTTTATAGTCCCTGAAGAATCATGAAGATTCAATCAACAGTCAATTATTTCAAATAGTTTATAAAACTATAGTTTCCCAACAGAGAGGAATAAGATCACTCAAGAACAAGATCCAAAGATTAAAGAAAAACAAGTTACCTACAAGTTAAAATAGTTCAAGAAAGGTCTCACACATTTTTTGACTTGTTCTCAAGCCCATTTAAAATATTACATCATAAACCAGCTACCAAACCAATTAAAACAAAAACCCAGATCACACCTTTCCTCATTCAAACAGAATCAAAATCATATCCCAATAAATAACACAAAACCTCAAGCATAGTAATCTAAGAACAAGAAAAACCATTCTATTACAAAGAGCAGAGTTTTTATTATGAAACATTTAAATAAAATAAATAATCTTAATGGGTAGATCCTATCATGCCTGATAGCGCTTTACCTTCACCAATTCGCAAAAGTTTCCAAGCAAAGACTCAATCTTCTTTTCAAAATGCAATAACCCCACAAAATATTCCACAATATCCTTTTTATATTCTCACAGTGCCAACCCCTTATTCCACACCATACAAGGGAGGAAAAACTCATGCATTGGCACATTGCATGCAAAAATTGAATTGGAGGTTTGAAAAATTAAAACAACTCATGCAGAGCTCCAAAACCAATGAATCAACAAAAACCAATCCTCTTTCCTTTTCCTAAGAGGTTTCTCCAATTTCAAAAATTAAATGTAGATTAGGACTGTCATTCCTTTCCTCCTTTCCCACCACCTCCATCTCCAAATTTGGAGTGACTTAATTCAAAAAAAACATGCATCCTAAAAATTTGGAGAGAAATGCCAACTTAACATCATAAATTTTTAATTTCCTTTTCCAAATTTGGTTGAAGAAAGAGATAAGGCCTAATAAATTTCATTACTTTCCTTGAACTCATTACCTCCCACTTGCATCTTTCCCCATGTTGTTTCATTGGCCCCCTTAGGTTATTCATTCCCTTAGTTAGGTTAGGTACTAAGTTAGGAAGTCAACATATGTCCTTAGGTCAGTCTTTAGTCCCTCTTAATTATTTTTCATCCAAATTAACATAAGAACATATTAACTTAGGTTAGGTTTAACCCTTGGGATAGAGTCACTAGTTTTAAAACATAGTTATATTAGGTCCAAAGTCCCCCAATGAAAACTCATCATAAAATAATAGAAAATAAGAACCAAATTTGTTACTGGATTAAATATGAAGCAGAGATCCATGAATAGGGTCATTCATAACTTTCCCACACTCCAGATCCAAAACTCTTCCATCTATCCAAATTGGACATCATGATAATAAGACATGTAAATTAGAAGCATACCTTGGATCAATGGAATTGAGCCAAGGTAATGTTGTTTGATACCTCTTAAATTATGAAAACTAAAACTCAAATTCATAATCCCAAGAAGTGAATTTATCCTGCATAAAAGATATGGATTGATTCATTTTTAATTAAGAAAAAACATGACAAAATGTTCCTATTCCCAATAGATAACTTCCTATCTTCTGCAAACATGATTTCCTAAATCATAAGAGTACACCATTTTAAGACAAAATCACTTTTCAACATTTGATCCTTCTATAGAAAAATTCATCATAGGTACCAGTCATGTTATAGGCATTACATCAATCCCAATTGCATTTGCACCTATCATCATTTCTTAGGCCATGAAATTGAGCATTGTAAGGCCTTTCAAACCATCATCCATGATCTTTTTGAGAAATACAATTTCCTCATTTAGGGGGAACATCCTTCTCCATCCATCGTAACCAATCCAACTCATATTCCTATAGCACATCCATAAAAATTATTAAGTGGCCTCCTTCATCCACCCCTTTACACATCATTCCCCCTACATGAGGTGCTCCCTTCTTCATTGATATTATTTGTCTTTCCGATCACCCATATGATCCCAAACCATATATCTAATCCAAATCCGAGACGATCCCATCTAAATTCCTTCAGCATTTACTATCTCATCTACATCTAAGTTTCCCAACGCTGGGGGAACATCCTCCCTTTATTTTTTATCCCTTTGCATCTTCATCATCCATACATGTTGGGGGAATTCACTCTAATATCAAACTACTTTCAGATTAAATCCTTTCCATCCTAGGCATAATTTTAAGCCCACTTTTTTGGCCATTACTTGAAATGTGTTTTCCTTTATTCCTCGCCAGTAAGGAGTTGCATATATTTTACAATCTTCATCCAACTCACTCAATCTAAATCAAATATTCTTATCACTTCGTCCTTCCCTTGGGAGGACCACATCTTAAAAACCCACCATTGTGGTCATGTTTTATCCCTCTCTTGGGGTACCATCTACTCATCTCCTTAGGGGTGCATAATTTTCACTTGCTTAAGGGTAGCACATAGTTTTTTATCTTTTCTCATCTATCTCATCGTATACCATCCTTCGGAATCTATCATCCTATTCTTGAATGTGACTCAAAACATAACATTATTACTCTAGAAAGGAGCCAATGTGAAAATTTTTCCTCCAAATGGATTGTACCATACATTATCACACATAAGTATCAGTTAGGAGCCTATCATTTGGCCTCCCTTGATGGTAAACCAAAAAGTGGAACCTCTTAATGCATTGCACTTGCGACCATTATACTGTTAGCATTTATTCCAGTGATCTCTTAGTTATATCCTTATATCATCCCTTCATCATTAGCCTCTTCCATATTTTATCATAGTGATTTGGAATTATGTGTTCATCTATCACTTTCCTATATATGACCTTAAATATGAGCACCATGGCTTGACTCGTAGCATATTCCTTATGGATAGGTTCTCCCATCTTGGTGAGAACTTTGCCATTACATTTTCACCATCTCATTTGCATATTGGAACCTTGCATAGGATACAGGAGTGTATCTTGTACATTAATTGTCCCCTCTTAAGTGGTCTACTTAGTTATTCCCAACTCTTCCTCATGTCAAAATAAAAATCAAAGGATGTTCCAATCAAAAGTAAAAGATCTCAAAAATAGATTGCTCCCTCAAAGGACAATTATTCATGTAAAAAAAATAAAAGAAATCAAATCAAATAAATAGACCGATCCCTCGAAGGACATCTATCATGTATGTTATCTTTTTTCATCTATATTACATGTGTATAAAGTAGACCATATCCTTGAAGGATGGCTAATATTTTTTTATCATGGCATCAAATGCTTCCCGCGTTGATCAACCTTCCATTTTATTAGCATATTAAGAAAGCTTCCCATATTTATCATCTTTCTTTTAGGATTTCTTTTCCCCCTTTCCTAGAGCTAGGGCATAGATTTAGGGAACACCAGTAATGGAGAACCATCTTCACGTGTACAAGTTTCATCTCAAATACATTTTTCATCTCAACATTAGGTCTAAGATTTCATTCCATCCATTGTCTCTTTATGATCTTTGATATAACTAACTAACGTTGGCTACATTCTAACACATGTTTCAATCACATTTGCCTTGTGTTATTCAGATATCCTCTTTTTTACCTCTAATGCAATTAGAGGCATCTTTTCTTTGTGTGTCCCTTGATACAATGTAATGTCATTCATACCTATTGGTCACCATTTTTTGGTTGTGTTTTATCCCCAATTTTTTTGCATCTATCTCTAATATATGATTAAACACACTTTTCATTATCTCAATCACCTTTCAATCTATCTATCTATCCTAAATACATCAATCTTTACTTATATTTATCGATAATCACATTCGTGTTAATTTTCCATCCACATTACATTCTATCCGCATCACATTACTATAATCAAATTCAAAACAAACATGTAATCATAATCCTCATTAATCATACAAAAAATCACATCATCAATTATCCATGCATGTAAAAATTCTAAGTAGCACAACATCATATCCAACATCATAATCTAACAATCTAAGTAAAATTAAATCATTTCATCTTATACGTTTATCATCAAATATAATCCAAACATATAACCAATCCTCATCATCATTACATATATTATCAATATCAACATCATCATAAATCAGATAATCAACATTACACAACACACATGTATCAAATCACAACAAAATGATATCATCTGTGTGTATGTGTGTGTGTTGGACCCCTCGAAAAGATACTAAGTATAATAGACGTGAGGTATTTTGAAGCGTGGGAGTTAGGTGTGAAGGCACACACGAAAGTAAGATAGATCACATGTGAAGGCTCATGCCTTGATAGATTATATTCAATACTTAGCCGCATTATGAGCCACGATAAAAATTTGAAAGATAAAGGGTTGGTGTATCGTTCAAGCAAGGTTTTGAAGATAATAATAGAGCATGAAGAATTGCAATTCAAGAAAATTCTATTTTGAGATAGATATCATGTGAAGGAAGTTAAAGTGTCATGTATAGCTTAGGCTATTAATAGGCTTATATATACAATTTGTATTAGAAGATAATTTATTATTAGTGAGTTTGCATGCTCTTGTGATTGGCTTGCAACACATGCATAGTTATTTCTAGCATGTGGTATATTTTTGGAAAGTGCATGAGTAGTGAAGGGAAATTCCCCACTGTGTGTGTGTGTGTGTGTGTGTGTGTGTGTGTGTGTGTGTGTGTGTGTGTGTGTGTGTGTGTGTGTGTGTGTGTGTGTGTGTGTTGATTTACATAGATTAAGGGGTATGTGTATCAAACCATGAATGATTGTGATGTTATGTTGTTATTTTTTTTATGCACGTAACCTTATGGATTTACCATTGATGTATTCAGCTCTTATGTTTCATGGAGATTAATAGAATGAAGTTTTGTGGATGTATTGATTTCTTTGTTACTGGATCTTGTATGGTAAACCTATTATTGATTCTTGTTTAGCTTGTTTTACACATGGTTGTGATATATTACTTTTATGCTTACATCTAGTTCACTTGGTTTATCTATTGCTATTATAACATATATCTTCATTCATGTTAACTCCTTGACAAAGCTGGCATCAAAAGAGGGACTAGGTACCTTTGAGCGCTTTGGGTGAGAATTCAGCTCCCAGCTGAATGAGGTGTCAATGCACCTAGGATATTGGTAAATAAATAGTGACTAAATTTTGGTTCTGTTTTCGGGACCTCTTTTCAATTTGTTGCATGATGAATATGTATTAGTTGACTTTAACTAGTATTGAGAGGTGGGTAGAAAATTTAGAGGAGGAATTTTCTCACAGATATAACATTGGACCTAAATTTGATGCATGTGCGTGGGTTGAAGAGAATCTATATCATGGGCTCTATGAGACATTATTTTCATGTTTCCCTATAGAGTTGTACAAATGGCTGGTAGCATATGCATCAAAGAGAAATTAGAGGTATAGAACAATTTTATGGACTCGGGAAGATTACCAAACTCTGTATGATATTGATTTTACTTGGACATGTTTTGTAGGTAATTGGTGGAGTGGTGTCTTGAATAGTTAAACGTTGGAGTACGTTGTTTTAACTTAACACTGTCTAGAGGTTGTTAAGTTCTTGTTCTTACATGAACCCAGAGGATCTTATTTACAAGTTATCTCTTTAGCAATCAAGATCTTGATTATAACTTTGGATTTGTAAGAGCGACATATGGCTAGCTAAATCCCACCATGCACAGGGGCATAAGGAGATGTGGTAAAATATGGTAGACCTGGGGGTAGAAAGGTAGAGACAAGAAAGGTGGATTAAGTTTAATAAATTGCACGAGAGGGAATTGGCGAAGTAGTGTGATGTTGAGGAATAAATGGTGTTGTTAAGAGAGATTTCTCATGAAGGATTTGGAGCTCACGTGGAAGAAAAGGAGCCAGAGAATCTCGTACTCCCCCATTTAGATAAGCATGGCAGATAACCCTCTTCGGATTCAAATGAGAGCATGTCTGAGGAAGAATGACTAAGATTTGTGGGTGCACATCTGCTTTCACCTAATAACCTAGCCCTTTCACTTGGTTCTATAGTTCTTAAGATAGTTATTGAGAATCAAACTAGTGTAAGTGCTTCAGTAACGAAAAGTATATTTCATTTTACAGCAAATTCAGGAGTTAATTAGATAACACATTCATCTATGATGGCATAGACACCATCTTTTTTCTTTGGGGTTCCGATTGGAGGTATATTTTCTAGCATGTCATGTGGATGTAGTTTGGGCATGAAAAACCTTGGCGCCATGTCTTTAAGTACTACCACTTTACAGACCGTGGGGGTGCAATTTAGTACAATTTTTGGAACACATGACAGAAAATCCTCTATTATGGTGACTGCTACAGAAGGAGGATCAAGACGATTAGGTGGTTTATGATCTAGAGGATCTAGTGGATTTGGTGGTTCTAGAGGTGGAGGGAATACTGGAGTTAATACAAGGTCTGGAACTAGTGGGTATGACCCGCGCCAACCCTAGCAAGTCTATTATGAGATGTATCTTTACCTACTAGAGTAAAAAGGTATTAAATATGTAGCTAAGCATGGAAACATGTGTGAAATACTATGATGTGCTAAGGGTATCACAACTCTTAAGTGTAAGGAAAGTCACTTTACTACAAATTTGTAAGGGTGGGCACATAGTTGGTACAGGAAGTATGACTCTAACCAAAATTTTATAGACTATGATGCATTGCGTGATGCTTTCTTGGAAGATTTTTATATGCCTGAGTTTGAACAGAAGAGCATCAGCACACTAAAGGACATTAAATAGGGCATGGTTGAGAGCATAAGGGAGTATGATGCACATTTTAAAACTTTTCTATCAAATTTATCTTATGATATTAACCCTAGCCAACATGTGCATTGGTTTGTTAGTGATTTGATCACACCATTTAGAAGGGAGATTTCTCATAAGACATTTACAGATCTATGCAAGGATTTGGAGGAAAATCTACACGCTAAGGAATTTGGAAGCATAGACACTAGAGTTAGCCCATTTTTTGAGGCACAGATAGCATCTATGGCAAAATAGTTGGAAAATTATCATCTAATTGAGGTCAATCAAAATAGTCACCGTTCACCCAAACCAAGTTGTCGTCGACCCAAGCCAAACCACTGTTGACCTCACTCTGTCACCGAAAACCCAATCCTAATTTTTATCTTTTACTTTTATCATATAATTTCTTCATCTAAATTATCTTATATTTCACATTTGGCTTGTGTGTCACCCATAACACACTTTTTATCTACCCCACTAGGCCTAGTTGGCTATATTTTGGCTTATTTATCTCTCTATCATCACATATCTTTCCTCCTATCCAATAGCTTTCTCTATGGCCATCCTCATGTTTCTTCTCGAGGCACTATCCTTTATCTTAAGTCCACCATCGTGGACATCTTTTATTCTCATCCCACTTGGATGAATATTTTTGATTCCTCATGTATGAAGGATATCACATCCACTTCTTGTCAGCCATTGTCTTGACCATCCTCACATTTATTTGTGCATATTTTTGATGTCGTCCTTTGACCCATTGGTCTCATATCTAGAACATCCATCTGATTAGATTCCCATTAGACTCCCTCCATCTTGTAGTGGGTTTCCCTAAATCACAAGTATGTAGGACATTTTTCGTCATCTTCATTGATGCCATTCTTTGGTCCCTACTGATGTGATTCCATAATAAACACCATTTTTTTTCTTGTTTTGATCATCTCTTTCCACTAGATCCATATCATTTAGCTCTCAAAAATAAATTTTATAACCCCAAGACCTTGATACATCCTTCTCCTATATTTAATCTACCCAACCAAAATAGAGTTCCTTGCGGCATTTCTACAGGGCTCCACTCCTTCTTCCTCTCTCTCTCTATACCTGATTCCACCTCTACCACCACACTTTTCTTCTGTGGGCACTTGTATATATAGGCATCCCGAAGTACCAACTCATCCTTCTGTGGCCTCATTTCCATCGCCAAGTGTATGAATGTGGTCCTCTATGGGAGCATGCTCCTTCAGGACTGAGCTCCACTTTTTGTCATGATGGTCTTCTAGGAGCTTCCATCGCATGGCATATTCCTTCTTAGGCCAACATGTTTCCAAGCTGGCATCTTATCCACTCCACATGCGCAATCAAGTCACGTTTTTATCATTTCCGGCCTGATACACCAATTATGGCTAAGTCGCGAGACCTTATCTTCTAGTGCATAACACGGCCCTTCTAAAACCCTCCTAAAACCCTAACTTGCACATCTTCTCCTTGCACGCCCATGTGCCCTTGTGTACTTAGTCAATATTTTGGGTGCCCAACAAAACTTGCATAATTTTATAGCACACAATGGATTCGTAAACATATCTACAACTTGATCTTGAGTCGAGAAGTACTGGAGATCTATATCACCATAGAGAACCTTCTGTCAGATAAAGTGCATATGAATCTTTATATATTTGTTCTTTGATGTTGAGCATAATTCTTAGCAATAGTAGTGCAACAATGGCTATCACATAGAAGAGGAGTACTTCCTTTAGATTCTATGTATATCTCTTCCAATAATCGCTTCATCCACATGACTTCTTTTGATGCTTCCATTGCACTTTTGTACTCTTCTTCAGGAGAAGAAATGGATATTGTTGGTTATTTTTTATTACTCCAAGTAAAGGAACCTACACAAAACTTGAAGACATATCCATTTATAGGTCTTTGATCTATTATATCACTATTATGGGCAGAATCACAATACCCATATAAATATGCATTATTAGTAGAAGTATAATGTAAACCAAAATTAATTGTGCCTTTAATATATTGCAGTATTCTTTTAGCTAACTTTCAGTGATCATGATATGGCTCCTACATAAATATCTAAGCAATCCCTACTACATAATAAATGTCAGGTCTAGTAATAGTAAGATAAATAAAACTACCTACATGTTGCATGTATAAAGTAGGTGTTGTCTAAAATAACTCCCCTAGTTATTTTGACAACTTACAGTTCTATTATAGCTCTTAAATCAATTTTATAGGTTGTGTGTGCTCTTGGTTTTATGCCTAAGCATAATTTTTTGGTTGTAGTTCCTCATATGCACCCTTTCTATGTTTTTCCTTCTCCTCGCTTCCTTCTACGCACTTCCACACTTATCCTTTATTCCTCTATCTCCTTCCATTTCCTTTTTGTGTGCACTCCTTATGCATTTTCTTTCCTTCCCTAGTCATTGTGCAACCATTTTACATACACATGATGACTTGGAATCTATTTCCCTAAGTCCCTGTCATGCCTTCAGTGCATTCCCTTCTTTTCCAAGTCCTACTCACCTCCTTGCAAGCACTTATTTTCCATTTTTGCGTTCTTCCTTAGCACAACATACCACTAGGCACACTTTTTCATTTGCTTCATGTTCCTTCCATGCACATCTTCCTCCTTATCACTGCACACTCCTTTGATTGAATGCTTTTTCCTCTTGCATACGTGTACACTTTTGTAGATATGCACCTTTTCTTCAATTCCTTACACATCATCTCTCACATGCTTATAAACCTTTGCATTCTTCCTTTCACACCTTTTACTTCTGTACATGTGCCAAGTTAGCAATATTACACATTAATCATAGAGGGATAAGTGTCAACTTATTAGATAAAGTGTACAACACTCAATCTATCATAACATGTCAGTTACATGTCGAATCCTCACATTAAATGGATACATCACACATGACAAAAAAAATTAAATAAATAGAGAGTTAGTTGAATCCTTCAGCCAACCAAATCATGACATGTGTCTCGCATATTCATTATGCACTATAGACTTAAAATCATCTTAACTTATGCTATAGAGCTCATATTCATGCACTCCTAGTCTTGTTAGAAATCTTCTTACGTAGGATACACTCTAGGCTCTTCAAAGTCAGATTTTGGGTAGAATTTGGTAGGTGAAATGGGGAAACACAAATTCATCCATTAATGCACAAATTGAGTTGACTCAACCACCCATGTTTAATCATATTTTTTATAGTTCCTTATTCCATAAGCTAAGCTAGTATGGGGAATCAAATCATACTATAAGTGCATTTACAGTAATTTATTGTTGGTTATTGGTGGTTAGATTTGAAAATATGAGTTTCCCTCTCTTTCCCTCCTCTTCTCTCATTCTAATTCTATATATTATTGAGCATTTCTCATTTTAAAAGGTTTTTTTCTAAGAGCATTGTTCCTTGGCATATCGAGATATAAGCCTCATATCTAGATCTTTGCATGTGGACATCTGCTTCTTTCCCCATTTTAATTGAATGTTCATCTCTTAGAAGCAATAAAAATCTTATTTTGTGGTGTTTTGTAGCAATTCTAATGAATGTAATGAGGTTACCAAGTTAATTTAATATGATCCTTCTTGGTTCGGATTCATACATGATTCTTCATAGTTCCTTTTCATGTCTGTTTATAAGATGAATATGAATTCCTGTGCATTTTCCTTTTTGTTCTATTTTAGTTCTTTAGGTCTATTAAAATATCTTTTTCTGTAATACTTGCAATGATCTAGAGTTTTCCTGAGATCTATGATGTTTGCATGTTTCATTCCCACTCACTTTCTTTAAATTTTGGATCATAGATGATGATTTCCCACTCAAATCACATAAAAGAGAGACTCGGCACCCATGCGTGCCTCGGGTACACACCCAACACCCGTTGTCTAATGGGTCAGTTCACATGGGATTCCCTTGTCCTTTGGTGGGTGTAAAAATGACTACATCTTGGTTCCATTACCATGACCTCTTTTCAAAGTTGTAGAGGGAAATGACATACATCATGATATGTGCAATGAGTGATGATAAAACGCCTAACTTTGGAAATTGTTGAATCATGGTTCAAAAGCACGAAGGATGAATTTTCTTTGAGATTCAGCACTAGACCTGATTTTGATGCACGTAGATGGGCAGAAGAGACCTCTACCATGAGTTGTATGAAATTTTTTTCTTTTTCTTCCTAGTAGACCTATATGAATGGCTCTCGGCATATGCATCTAGATCAAGCTAGTATTATAGATCATGTGCGTGACCCAAGAATAATACTAGAGGATGTAAGATGTAGATCTGATGTGGACTCGTGTTGTGGATCATTGATGGAAAGGTGTGTTGGCTAGCTACACTCTATATTATGCTATTTCTACATATTATTGTCTAGAAGTTGTTGAGTTTGAGTTTTTGTGGGATCCCAGAGGATCATTTCTACATGTTATTCCTCTATCCATGAAGATCTTGATTGTTACCTTGAGTTTAGAGGCATTTCTAATGGCTGGCTAAACTATTCTGAGTGCTGGGTGAGGAAGCTAAGGTGGAGGAAGATGGAAAACATTATGATGGAGAAAGAAAGGGAGGAGGAATGACTCAAGTATAGTGAAGCACATGAAAGGGAGATTCCTTAATAACCTAAGGTTATAAGTGTGATGGATCTATGGAGGCAGACATTGTAGGAAGGAGTTAAGGTTCACGTAGAGGATGTGGAACCTGAACAGATTATGTTACCCCATCTTAGCAAGTGCGTATGAGATACCCCTTCAGCTTCTGATGAGAGTTCATCACGTGGAGAGAGAAGATTCATTGGCACGCATTTGAACCCACCTAGTGACCAAACCCTGGCGCTTGGTTTTCCAGATCAAGGGAGGAGTATCTCTGACCTAGTTGATATAAGTGGAAGTGACAGATCTACACCTAGGAGATATAATTTCTCATTTCCCACTTCTATGGCTACACATACTATTCCAGTATTCTGAGGAATATTTGGACAAGGAGCAAGTACACAAGCCTTTGGTCTCACGTATGGGAGTGGTGTGGGGTACACTATTGGTAGTGGGGAATTATCATAGACCATCGGCACATAGTTTAGTGGAACTTTGGGGACCCTTGGCATGACCACTACAGGACCTAGTGGACTTGGTGGGTCTGGTGGATCAAGAGGAACAGGATCTGGTGGACCTGGTGGGTCTGGTAGATTAGGAGGAACATGACCTGGTGGATCCGGTGGATTTGGTGGGTCATGAGGCATAGGACCTGGTGGATCTAGTGGATCCAGCGGAGGAGGAAACACTGGAGGAAACCAAGGCTCTAGCTCATGAGGACAAGGTCCCTAGCCACCTCCTTAAGTATTTTTTGAGATGTCTTTACATTTTCTAGATTATAGCAGTATTAAAGATGTTGTAGAGCATGTTCACAAGTGTGAGTTAATATGGTGTGTAAAGGGGATCACAACCCTAGAACAGAAGGCAAGTCATTTTGCAACGACGTTGCAAGGGCACGCGCATAGTTGGTATAGGAAATATGACCCTCATCAAACGGTGGTGGATTATACTACTTTAAATAATGCCTTCTTTGAATAATTCCACGTCCCTGAGTTTAAACATAAGAGCATCAGTTCCCTAAAGGAGATTCAACAGGGAATGGCGGAGAGTGTGAGGGAGTATGACGCGCGGTTTAAGACTCTCCTGTCAAAATTGTCATATGACATTCACCCTTCACATCATGCTTAATGGTTTATTGGGGGGTTGATAACTCCTTTTAGAATAGATTTATCTCATAAAATTTTCACAGACCCACGTGAGGCATTAGAATCCGCCCTACGCGCCAAAGCTGTTAGAAGTGTTGATATTGGTGTTAGCCCATTCCTAGAGGCTCAAATCACTGTTATGGCTAAGTAGCTAGAGAATTTGTTTGCGAACTCAGCCTGTGAGAATCATAGTGGTATATGGTGTACATATTTTGAAGTAGAGGGGCATGTTAAGGATAGTTACCCCCAGAAGATAGTACGCATCGTAGCAGTAAACTGTGAGATTTTTCATGGGGACCATGATGCGAGTAGATGTCCCCTATTGGTGCATGTGATGTGGAAGAATGTGTCTTGATAATGTAATATCTGCACCTCTACGACCCATGATACTAAGGACTGTAGGCTTATTGATCATATCCATGAGGCCATTGGTCATGGTGTGCACCAGACTAGCCTTGCAAGTAGTTCTAAGAATGATGACTGCCATTATGAGGTAGGTATCCGCAATGATATTTGGTGTATGGATTGCAAAGTGGAAGGTCATACTAAGGATAGTTTCCCTCATAAATCAATGCATTCCATGTTGTTGGATTTTGATATCTATCATTTGGATCATGATTCAAGTAGGTCCCCCAATTACATAGCATGATCATGAAGAACTTGTCTTGTTATTGTAATATTTGTAAGTCTACCACTCATGATATAGAGAATTGCAAAATTATTGATCAGATTCATGATGTCATTAAAACTGGCGTATGTCAGACTAGTGTTGCAAAAAATTCTAAAGAACGAGGTGAACATCATAATCATAGTAAAAATCAAGGGCACTCTGATGGAGGTGGCAGAGGTAGAGATTACCATGGGGGATTCAAAGGTCGGGGTCACGGTAGTGGAAGAGGTGAATTCCCATGAGGAACTTGTTTTACATGTGGAACCCCTTATGATTATAGGAATGAATGCCCTCAAAACATTATTTTCTCATGGTGCGTAAAGAATCACAAGTTTGAGGAATGCCCATATTTGTATGAACATAGGAGTAAATATAATAAATAGGATAAGGGCCCAGGAATGGTCAGAGTACAGTGCATTTTTGAAGATCACTGGATGTCAAAGTTAGCAATTGACCCTAATATAATAGTTGTGTTAGTCACTACACGCACTGAGGCTGTGTGCGCTCGTGAGACTCTGAAGCAGACTTGTTATTACAAAATAGGAGGTATTACATGCAAAGTATCCAGATCTTTCCCATCAGAAGGAATTCTATCAGGAAACTATGGAGGTTATTAGAAACTTGCAAAGTGAGATACAATTCTTGAAAGAGTAGTCACAGAAGCTGGAGAAGGTGAAGGCATTTGACCTTCCTTATAATTATTTTGATGAATTAAAAGAGATTTGTAAGATGCTTCACTAAGAAAACATCATTCCTTTATTAGGGGAATGGTTAAGGGAGAAGGTACCACACGTTAGAGTTGAGTCTAAGAGATAGGTATTGCATATGAACTTACCTCCTTGCAGTATTAAATATGATAAAGAGATCACCTTGAATGTAGTTGTTGATGGATGGATTTTGAGTAACATTTAGATTGATATAGGTGAAGAAGTGAATGTACTCACCTTGGACGCATGGAATCAGATGGGGATGCCACCATTACATCCAACTTAATATGTGTTATATATGTTGAACAAGACTAAATCCACACCCATTGCAGTATTTAAGGATGCCACTATTACTATACAAGGGGCCAAGTTTGCTAGGGACTTACAAGTCTTGGTGCTTGCCGAAGTAGATAGTTTTCCCGCATTGTTTGGGTTCCCTTGGTTTTACACGAATAATGTTTATTTGTGACTTAATAAAGGATATATAATTTTTCAAAACAAGGAAGAGTGCATGATTATTCTACTAATAGATGGGAAAGTTGCACCCTATGTAGAGCCTTTAAGTGAAGAGGATTTAAATAGGATATATGCACGTATAGTTAGAGATCCTGAGGCACTTGATCCATCTAAGGAAGGTGTTATTAATTGGGATGATTCTTAGTCTATGGGTGACACAAACAGTATTGCATGTGATAACTGGGCACATGGAATGAACAAAATGGTCAGGAGGGAGATCAAGAAAATGGTTACATGCATGATTAGGTTGCACATTGTTTGACATTTGGGTCATAACTAGGTACCTCGGTATACTAGAAAAGGAAACCCCAATGTATTTATGTGTGCCATGGAAGCTTAGTGGAAAAATTAGGTAGAGAGAAGAAATATCTTGGTTTATACCCTACACAAAATAGTTGCACGTTGGTGGACTACACACATAGATAACCTTTTGGAGTGCCGAGAAGTGAGAATCGTCTTCTCTACTAGGTTTATTAGGAACAATGTACCTTCACATATTTCTGAATTTCATGGGAAGGATTCTTCTTCGCACCATATTCAAAAATGTGAGAGACTCTAGATGAAGTGGTAGGAGGCCTTGCCACCATCACTCTGGGTACATAAGTTATACAAAAATCTAAGTGGTTGTGCATGTGCATGGTGTGTTCATGAAGATTTAACAAGAGAAATGGTGAATTGGTAGGAGAGGGCATCAATTACAATTCAAAACTTTGATTATTTATCCACTAAACCTTCGGTGAATGAAGCATTATAGATTATAAATTTCCTTAAAATGGGTGATAGTGAAAATTCTAAAGAAATCTTGTTAGATATGTTTTGAAAGTTAGATTTGTAGGCATGATTTGAAGAAGAAGAGACAGATGAGGAGCATCTTGTGCGCACCTTCCTAGAAAAAGAAAAGGGTAAGTTGGTTTACATGATTGATGATGAAGAGGTGGATAACCTAGACATTGACCACACCATAGGTACATACGAGGTCTTATACAGCACAGATGAAAAGGTGTATGCTTATCATGAGCCTATGAAAATGAATAAGGTCAATATTAGGACAGATGCAAAACCTAAAGAGGCCATTATTGGTGACTATTGGTTTGAACAAGATATTTCTAAGATTATTGATCTATTATGTGACTTCTAAGATTTATTTCCAGGAGGCTATCATGAGTTGAAGGGGGTTCATCCCTCTTTGGGTGAGATGAGGATAAATTTAAAGGATGGTATGTGCATGGTTAGGAAGAAGCCTAATAGAATAAACCATATTGTCATACCCTTGGAAGAATTGTTGAAAAGTAAAGGAAATTTTGATGGGAATGATTCCTAGTAGATAACATTTAAGACATTGAAGGAAATACTTACCTCTGCATCCATATTACGCTTTCATTCTTGGGATAAGTCATTTCATGTGCATGTTGATGCCTCTAACATGACCATTGGCATAGTCTTAGCACATCCTAGAGATGGGATTGTTGATCATCTTATCTATTTTTCAAGTAGGAAGTTTACACCAGCTAAACAAAAATTTATTACTACAGAGCGTGAAGCATTCTCCATTATTTATGTGTTGCACAAGTTTAGGAAATAATTTTTGGTAACTCCATTCATATTTTATATAGATCACATGTCACTTAAGTATATAGTTAATAATCCCATCTTACAAGGGCACATATGTAGGTGGATTCTCTTGTTCCAATAATTTGGCTTTATAATTATGGTTAAACCAGGAAAAAGTAATTCAGGACCTAATCATATGTCAAAGATTAATTTAGGCAAGAATATGTAGAGCATTGAGGATACAATGTCAGATGCCCAAATATTTAGATTAAACCATGCACCCTCTTACTTAGAGGATATTGTTTTATTCTTGTGTATAGGTGTGGCACCTAAAGGAATGAAGACTTTAGAGAAGAAACAACTTGTTATATGTGTTACGTCTTACATGTTAATTGGTGGAGATTTATACAAGTTAGGTCATGATGAGGTTTTTCATCGGTGTGTACTTGAGCATGAGTGTACTTCCATTATAGCATAATCTCATGGTATGGATTTCCTTTGAGCTTTACAAGTGATAGGGTCACTCATTTCCTTAATGAGACTATCCATATATTATTGGCTGAATTTATGCTGGTATATCACAAGACAACGCCTTATCATCTATAGGACAATGGGATTGCTAAGGATTTCAAAAAGATATTGGGACATACATTGACTAAGATTTGTGATGTTGGAAGGAAATATTGGGATGATAAAATCTCTATTGTACTTTCGGCATACATAACAACTTAAAAAATATTGAACAAGGTCATGCCCTTTCAATTAGTGTTTGTCACGGAGGATTTTTTATCGGTGGACTTCATGTTACCGTCTCTACGTATTTCACATGTAGGGGGATTAAATGATGAGCAAGAACTTGAAGAGTGCATTGATAAACTGGTGTATTTGGATGAAAGGCACATTATTGCATGTTGGATTCAAAAGAGAGAAAAGGTTAGGCAGAAGGCATGACACGATAGGCATATTAAAAATAAGTAGTTTGAGGTTGGACAGATGGTTCTTATTTATGATTCCAAGTTTTTGTGCCACCCTAGAAATTTCCAAGTGCATTGGTTAGGTACATATGTTGTGACTTATATACTTGATTCAGGATCTTGCCAGTTGCATACATTGGATGGCACATGGTTTCAAGGCTACTTTAACAAGATTAGGCTAAAGCCCTACTATAAATTAGTCTTTTAGATGTTTATAATAAGGTAGTATTTCCATTTAGGTTAGATTTCCTTTAGTGCATTCCTTTATATGTGTTTCCTTTCATGTCGATATGTTTTGTCAATTTATTTTTGTGTCTTATTGTAATAAGTGTGTTTGCATGCTAGTAGCTGATTACTATCTAAGTGAATTCATACATAGAGGACTATACACACTTTTAGTATGGGGTGGATTGAAGTGTAGAGATGAAAATGGTTGGTGCCCTCTTGTTGCAGGTTGGTTTAGTTAAAGGCTTCTTCTAGGATGTTGGCATGGAAAAGGGAGAGATGTTATATGTGTCATGTAAAAGGTGTTCTAAGGAAGGTTGAGATGATTGAATACCACATAGGGAAAGGGATCGCATAGTGTAACGTGAGGTAGGTAGTGGCATGGGAAACTAATTTGGATATGGCGCAGAGGTTTTCTACTTCAGCGCAGGGAGGTGTGCTAAGGAGGTATGAGGAAGAGAAGTATTATTAGCGCACCAGAAGGTTACGAATGCATCACATGAGGTGAAGTTGTGGAAGTTAACATTAAGTGGAAAAAGTAATTTCTTAAAAATTGAGTTAAAGCATGTGGTTTAAAGGGAAAAAAAGGTCATCAAAAATTATAAATAATGGGGGTAGGGAAGTCATTTTGATTCCTTGATTTTGAATAAATCAAAGTGCTACTAAGCATATTGAAGAATGAAAAAGAGCTTATAAGTGATGCGGAGTGTTTGCAAACTAGAAGTGCTTGGGAGTTGTGTAGAAATCCTTGTGGAGAGGTGAGTTGGAGTTGGTATCGAAGAAGTGAAGGGTTGTATGCAATTAAAGAGTTTGGAAGTTCAGAGTTGTAAATTAGGCACTTCGGATCACTAGACTGATATCAACAAGAGGTTCTTATACATGGCCTACAAAATCTTGAAGAGGGTACACTATAATTTGGCCCAGTATGTTGCAGACAGTATCATAAAGGATGCGAAGATGCATAATGAGGAAGTACCAAATATTACTTGGGATTCTATCCTTCTTTCAATCATATTTTTTTAGGTAGGCGTTACCGATGGGCTTGATGGGAATATGTGGATTTACCCACTAGAAGATCCATCACCTGCAGTTCAATTTATGGGGTTCACTTATGATGTAACAATCATAAGTACTTACAAGGAAATAGTTAAAAAATGATATGATGGACTATGTGGGGCCTTTGAGAATGAATGGTGCATTTGACCTGAGTTTCCCACAGTCATTGGAGACTAAGTGAAGTTTGCAGTGATGCAACACTTCAGTCTTGTGAGATTCAGAATGGCGAATGGAGAGATGGGTCCATAGTACAAAATATCATTTGCAATTACAGTTAAGTATTTGAATTACTCCATCAATAGATTGAAGGATGCACAAAAATTGACATATGATGTGGATAAAGTGTATTCTAGCCTACATAGTTTTCACACCACTTACAGATATGACTCTAGGTCTACGTATTTAAAGTTCTTGGGGCTATACTTTTTAGATCTGTAACCATAGATAAATGTGATAATTAAAGGGTTGATTAGTAGAGTTTGTGTAACTACGCCTGAAGACATAAGGAGGAGTCAAAGTGGAGGTCACAAACTCCACTTTTCCATAGTCAAGGGTAAAACCAGTGTTTCCCATCAAGGTAGTCCATGAGGAAGAGGTGCAAGAGGAAGAAGGTGGATATGAAGAAGAAGGGAAGCTTAACACTTCCCATAAAAGAATGTTTTAAACTCACAGGAGTAGTAATGGATGTGTTGGGACCTCTTAAAATGGTAGCAAGGAGAAAGAGAATAATAAGCGCGTGAAAGTACAAGAATTATTTAGTTCTGAGACATAGACAAGGTCTGAAGAGAATAACTTTTCCACATTAAGGGATGAGTTGGAATAAGAAATTAAGGTACAAGAGAAGCATGCACAAGGGAAGGTAGTAGATTAGGATCATAAAAAGAAGAAATGTCCTCCAACAGAAGAAGAGATGAAGAAGATACCGGTGAGGGATAATACTCCAATACAACATGAGGAGCATGGGGAGAAAGAAAAATGTGATACTTTTAGGATCAAGGAGGACAAGGGGCTTGGAATAGGTACTAGCACCTCTACCCCAAAGAAATAGAGAACAAAGAAGAAGGTGAAAAGGAAGCGGTGGACCCCAAGGTCCCCACATATGGACTATGTTGATGATTCTTTAAAGGTTCTTAATGCATGCTTCCAAAGCATGGTAGCCACTGAAAAACTACATGTGTGGGAGCTACTAGACCAATACGGGGGGTATCCATAACCAATAATATATTGAACTTAAACCTTCAAAATCACTCTGAGGATCTAGAGTTTAAGGTGAATGAACATACAAGTAATACTATTTACTTGAAGAATAAACAAGGAGTGACATACAAAGTGGTGGACCCAAACCACCTGACTGATAAGAAAGCATACAATGCATTACACAAGTTATTCTCGAAAGTAGTACAAAGAAATTTGGATTCAAGCACCATTGGTCGCACACTTGTGGCTGATAAGAAGGATAAGGAAAGAGAAATAGACATATTGCGCAAGGGGTTAAAGGCTGAAAAGGCAAGGACAAAAGAAGGATCTGATAGCGTCGGTGTATTGGTTAAGAATATTTTGGCTCAATTTTCATCCTTGGTTAGCTAGGCATGGATAGATTATGGTGATGAAATGGAATATCTTGATGACTTGGTGGGGATGTTATTGGTTAACATTCAAAATGGCGTAGAACCATCAGTTGAAGAGCTCACCAAGGAAAAAGAGAACAAAAATATAGCATTTGAGGATCAGATCACTGAGATGGAAGACTTTCTCACCTAACTCAAGGAAGCAAGTGCACTTGAATATGTGGGTTTCAACCAATATAGAAAGTGTGAGCCATTTATTACTGCTAGAATGGTGGATGAGGAAGAAATCTTGAAGACTATACAAGAAAAGGTCCCCACCAAAAAACTTAAGTGCACTCAATTGATTAAGACCACCGTGTAGGAGGAAAAAATAAAGATAAAGCATGAGAAGCGTGACTTCAGTATTTGCAAGTTATAGAATTCTATACTAGAACACATGGATGTGTTTGAGGTAGCTTTTGTAGAGCTAGTGGCTGTCATACATGAATTGAAGAGAAGATTTTAGGAGATAACACCAAATCAAGTACCGGATATTATAAAGGGGGCGCTAGGGAAGGATTTGAAAGAGTTGAAGGAATGGAAGAAGCTGAAGGATGAAGTATATGAATAGTTCCCTGAACTCCTCTAGGTGCTTTGAAGGTTTTTGGTGTGTTGTTCATTTTTGGATTCTAAAATTTTTTTCTTCATGAAGATTTTTGTACTTGGTGATCACAGAATTGTCATGGTGGAAATATGACCCCTAGAAAAGATACTAAGTATAAGCAGCACAAGGGATTTTGAAGTGCGGGAGTTAGGCACAAAATCACATGTGAGAGTAAGACAAACAGTGTGCGAAGGCTCGTACCTTGACAAATTGTATTCTATACTTGGCCGCATTATGATCCATGAGAAAAATTGGAAAGATACAGGGTTGGAGTAGTGGTCAAACAAGGTTTTGAAGATAAGAATATAGCATGAAGACTTACAGTTCAAGAAAATTCTATTTTGAGATAGATTTCATGTGAAGGAAGTTAAGCGTCATGCAGAACTTAGGCTATTAATAGGATTAGATCTAAAATTTATATTAGAAGATAATCTATTATTAACGAGCTTGCATGCTCTTGTAATTGGCTTATAACACACGCATGGCTATTTCTAGCATGTGGTTTATTTTTGGAGAGTGCATGAGTAGTGAAGGGAAATTCTCCACTATATGTATATATATATATATATATATATATTTACATGACTTAAAGGGTATGTGTATCATACCATGAATGATTGTGAGGTTATGTTGTTATTTCGTTTATGCACGTAACCTTATGGAGTTATCATTGATGTATTCAACTATTATGATTCATTGTGATTAATACAATGGATTTTTGTGGATGGAATCTTATTATTGATGTCTTTATTACTGGATCTTACATGGTAAACTTGTTATTGATTTTTTTATCTTGGTTTGCACATTGTTATGATATGTTACTTGTATGCTTAGATCTGGTTCACTTGTTTTATTTTTTGTTATTATGAGATATATATTCATTCATGTTAACTCCTTGACAAAGATGGCATCAAAAGAGGGACATGGTACCATTGTTTTCTTTGGGAGAACATTCAGCTCCCATCTAGATGAGGTTTCAACACACCTAGGATATTGGTAAAGAAATATTGACTACAATATCAAAATCAAATGTATCGATACATCATTTCCCTCTAACGAGGCTCTCTCAAAGCCGAGATATCAATAAAACCAGTAAAATGAATGTCATAGAGGTTTTATGTATACCTTTCTCTGCCTATTGGCCTCGTTTCCTCTTCTCTGGCACTTTCGTCGATGTGGTTAAGCCACACTCATTGTGCTCCTCGACAGCCCATCTCTTCCTACTGTTATCTCCTACAGATGCTCCCAATATCATATTGTCTTTGGAATCTTCTCAATCACAATCCCCTCATAATACTTAGCCTCCATGGCTAAGGCTATGTATCCATCAATTGAGATCATGCTAGGAGTTGTCATCTCTCCTCCTCCCTACAGTGCTTTATGTCCTCCACCTACAGCCTTAGTAGCCAACATAGTAGCAATATCTCCTAAACGGACCCTATAGGCCTACTTCTACCAGTGATATCGGTCCCTATCTTATACAACTACATCCCTCTCTAGGACCACATCATCTCTCTCTACCCTCATCTTATCTAACTCAGTGTGAAGCCGTGCTAACTTGGCATTCTCTCTACCCCTCCATCTCCGCCTCCCAGAGTTTCCTTTGCATCTCCCCCAATATCCATCTCCATCTCCTTTACCTCCTCCTCTCCTCCCTCCACAACCACCCTAGTTTCCCAAATAGAAGTCATCCAATCACCAAATCCAACTCTAAATCCTATGCCATCATCATCATCCCATGGTGCAACCTCCTCCTCTAATGGATCTATAATCACAAGGCTCAGCAACTCCATGTCAACCTCCTCCCTCATATATACAAAATAGGAGCATATGGTATATTCTAGACAACCTTAAACTATCATCGCACTCGATCAAACTGAATGGCCTTGATCATATCTGATTGTCTCCCCTAAACCCATCTTATCCACCTCATCCTGGATAACTCTCCATCTAAACTTGGCCATACCGGGAAATCCCTATATAGCCACCATCTAATGTGATCAATCTCTAACTCCACAAACTGATTGACATAGCAATCCACTCCTTTGTTCCTCTGTCTTCAAAGGCCTAGTCAGCCCTCCATCTCAAGAATCCAACTGCCAACTCTATGTAATCCCTAGTGACCCACATAATCCCTGGTGGCCGAATCACCATAATATGGTCATAATCCCAACAGTAAAACAATAATCCTACATCCAATCCTAATATATTTCTTTCCCTATAAATCGATTTCTCATGGTACAATTGAGCTAACAAAGAAGTCCCAAAATAAAATATTGTTTGATGATCCACTATATTTGCAACCACACTAGTCAGTTCCCATGGAAACCAAGCTCCTCCTAAGTCTGGAAATGCATAACAAGACATTGTCATTATAACCAAGAAAATAAAATGGCTATGGGGTACACCTACCTCGTACCTCAGCCCATAAGAAAACATCCCTTAAGAAAACCTGATGTGGGGCACATCAGCTCCAAATAGCCATGTCAAAACTTCTATCTTATTGTCATATGTGATCGGAACTATCTGCTCCCCTGTATAGGTAATCTCATCATCTTATACACATCATCCAAAGTGATGGTAATCTCCCATTTGTTGAACCCGAAAGGTCCCAATATATTGATCCCATCTCTCTACCAAAGCGATCATCAATCCCACATCTCATGGGATCCTCTGATAATGTCGAAATCCACCTAACCCCACTATAGCCAAGTGATCCCACTCATTTTTTATCACACCTCCTTTGATCTTCTTGTATAGAGAAAGCACTTTGTCTCTCAAATATAAGGTCTCTCTAACCTGCAATCACAAACAAAACATGCAAACATCAGTTCAAAATCCATTAAATTTCATTAAGATCTAATTTAATCCTAAATTCAATCCAAATCCATTAAACTTCATTAAAATTTAATTTAATCCTAAATCCATTAAATTTCATCAAAAATCAATTTAATCCTAACCAAATCCAATCTAACCCTAGTCAACACCAACCCAAGTCGTATCGACGTGTTTTGGGGTTGATCAATATGCCTTAGAACTCAGTCAACGTCAACCCTGGGTTACCGCCAACCACCCCTGGAGTAATCCACTCTTTCTAAAAATGCAAAAAAAAAAACTACAAAATTAAACTAAAAACAAGCTTGAATTTTGTTACTCGCCATCCTCTGCACCCTCTGGCACTTCCTTACAGCCTTCATTTCTTAGTTTTTTCTTTAATCATTATGATCTCTCTCATTAATTTTGCATGTGAAAATGAGCATTGTCAGCTGACCCTCAGGATTGTATAACCACTAACACCTAGTCTTCATCAACCACCTTGGTTCATTGTCCATTGAAATTATTCGTTGTCGACTAGGCTTAGTATCCTTCGCTTTCACTTCCCCAATCTTTGTTTATGACCTCTTCTTGGGAATTCTTCAAATTCCACCTTTGTGGCCATCTTTATTTTCCCTTTAAGGAATTATATTTTAATATTCTAATCCTATCCTTTTGCGATCTCGAATTCCATTTTCATGGTCATACTCATTCCCTCTTCACCAATTTTATTTTTTGATCCTATTCAATTTGTGCACAAAATCCACCTTCATGGTCATACTTATCTTCCCCATGGGGCATATTATTTCACTACTCACCTTTTCAGCCTTCTGTCATTTCCTGTGTTAAGGCACCATTATTTTCATCCTCGTCCCTTATAGATGCATAGTTTTTCATTTGATTCCTTGTGTACAAAGGATTTCACATAATTTTCACATTTGGTTGTGTATACCTTGATGCTCACATATGACTGTGATCATTATGGCTTGCATCCATATGAGGGCTTTCCCATTAGATTATATCCATTTTATAGTGATCTTCACCCACTTGCTAGCCCGTAGAACATTGTTTCCCTTCTCCATTGATACCATAACTATCCCTCTACTTATGTGATATTAGAGTCACCGTTATGGTTTTCATTGTTATTGCGATCCTTTTTTCTTGGGGCATCTTGCATTGGTAATAATTTTACCCATTTTTCTTTACCCACTCACCTTTCATTATCTACCTTTTTCAAATGTGTCATTGATTTCCTATGGTGTCATCAATCCCCCATTTGAGGAGGGAGTTCATCATCTACCTTCCGTCAATCCACATCATACTTTTCCTCTCACTATTTTTATCTCATGGCTTGCTAGCACAAACCACTGAACAAAAGGGGGAAAATGTAGACACCTAAATTTGGTATCCCTACCCTTGTCATCCCGCGTGCACATGTTTTATTAGGATCCTATCTAGGTCCCCTTTTAATTAAATACATCCCCTTAATTTAATTAAAATGCAAATCCCATCACCTTTAATTAATTAGATTAATTAACTCTTATTAATTAATTAATTAATATCCACATCATTCATGCCCTAACCCACTTTCTATTTACGATGCTTTTATCCTAAATCCCTATTCTATGCTTTTTCCTATCTAGTTGAATGCCCTAACTACCCATGATTTATCCCCAAGAAATATAATTCCACACACATGCTTTAAAGCACCCTTCCAACTCTTAAAAACACAAAAATCTAGCCCATTGGGGAAACTTTCCCCATGGTAGGTGGCGACCCAGCCCAGTTTCCGTCGACCTTATAAAACTAAGTTAAATATTTCTTAAAAGGGATCAAAAACGAGATGTATGTGAACTTTGGTGCTTCCTTATGACTTGTGAATTGACTCTTGTGCCTGAGAATTCCTGCAATAGTTATAGACCTCCCGAATCTTATTGGAACATACTTGCATTGCTCATGATAATCCTTCGTGAGACTTATTAGTATCTTTATGTTGTTTTATTCATCTTTTATCAAATTATCTTTGTATTGTTTGTTTTTAATCTTTTATAGGTTCAGATCAGATTCTTTAACACTCAAACCTCCCTCAACAACCTTCTATTCCAGCTTCTTTTCTTACAGGTCTCCCATTTCATCCTTTTGACCTTAGCGTTACCCAACTCTACTACATTCGTTGTTGACTCAACCTAGTCACCATCAACTAGGGTCCTAATTTCCAATAAATCCTTCCTTACTACAATTTAATGTCATTCACGAGTGTTTTCTTCCTCTGAGAACATTCTGCAGGTCTTCTCCCAACACCCAAAAATCCATGTTACCTCCCAGTTTGCACGCAGGCTCTTGCAGGCCGACATACTCATTTTTTGTCTAGGTTGCCATTGACCTACCTCTGTAATGTCTAGGTATCCATTAACCTAAACCAGGTAACCTTTCATTTACAGTTATTTCAATCAAATCAGCTTTCAAATAAATTTCATTTATTTCTCATATTCAGTAGTACTTCTATTTTTACATGCAATTTTTTTATCAATCCTTTACTTTAATATTTCTTTAAATGGGGTTTGACATCCCGGAAAGGAAATTCATACTTCTTGGATCAATTTTTTTAGGTAGCCCCCGCATATCCCATCTAATCAATCTCATCTTAGTTTATTTGATTTGTAGGTTTATCGGCTACAGTAAGGATCAGCTGCTTCACGTATGTTCATCCATCACATCGTGTTAGAGGTACCATAAACCCTCCATGTTATAAGTTGTTAGTTGCTTTCATTTCTAGTACATTCATTTAATTATGAAGGAAGAAACTTGTCCAACATTATAACCCACCAGTGCACTTCTATCCTATGTAATTTATATACCATCATATTTTGCCTATCTCCTTCATTTTTCTACTGGTCTTCTATTGCTTGCAAGAAATAATCAGGTTTCTCTTCACCTAGTATATTTAGGAAAGTTGACCTTATCCATGAGCTTGACTGTGTATGGCCTAATAATCCTGGTAACTCCCCCCTTGACCTCTCAACCTACCATCCCATAAGTTCCATGGGTCTGATTGTCATAAGAAATATTGATAGTGTCACTAATAGATTGCACATTTTCCTAATGAAGTATGCCTTCTTTATATGGCTCCAAGTTTTCTGGGTCGTGCACTATATGTGTATAGATCCTATTAAGATCCTCCTCATTGATAGGATATTTATTAGGCACAATATTTGCATCATCCAAAGGTATGATAACACGTCCATCCTTATTCTCAAAACTGATATATCTTTTGTTGAATTGCAGATATACATTATTAGCACAACACCAAGGGCATCCAAAGAACACTGGGAAATTATCTTCCTCACCAAGATCTAAAACTTTAAAGTCACCTGTAAATTTAGCTCCTTGAATAGTGATTAAATCATATTTTAACACTCCAATGGGCATGTCCCTTGTTTTATTTTCCATAAAAAAAAAACATTATAAGATAGTTGCAATGGTGTCCATCCCATTTGGCTCCAAGCATCCAATATCATAACATTAACTTTTGCACATGTAACAATGAGAATGTTACTCATAAAATAACCATCTATCACTACATCTAGTGTTATCTCCTTATCATATTCATGGTCCTATGGTGGAAAATTTCCATTAAGGATATAGTGCTCTCGTTCAACTCCAACGTGTGGTACCTTCTCGCATAACCACTCTCCAAGAAAAGGAATAATTTTCTCATATTACAACATCTCGTATAATTATTTTAAATCATCCACATATTTTTGAGGAATTTCAGTAATCTTCACATGTTAATATCTCACGTGCTTGCTCCTTTAATCACTAGATATCTCTTTGTAGCTCATGGATGACTCCCATGGTCTCCTTATAAACCTCCTTCTATTGAGTCACATCTAGATGCTTAACTTGTATCACCTCCTCTTTCTTGATAAGGGGTTTTGTTTTAATATGCTCTCGTGTGCATGTTTCTTTTGCTCGTGTTATAACTAACACGGGTTGAAGATTCAAGTCTTCCATCTTATTAGGTTCCCATTGTTCATGCTTCACACATTCCACCTTAATCATCCCCACACATTTTTCCTTCTTATTGTTTGTACACATATGGGCATATAGGTCTGGTAAATCCTCAACCTTATGTTCATTTTCATAATACGCACATATCTGATTCTTTAGACATTCACATTGGTAATGATCTAGTGATCCACATGCATAGCATGTACTATGATCAAACCATCCTCTACCTCCACAACCTCTACTCTGATATCCACATCAAAATCCACCATCTCCATTGTTGTACCTTTTATTGTCCTTCTCTTATTGTGCCTGAGAACTACTTTCTATAGTGGTCTGGTGCAATCCAGTCTCACAAACCTCATGAATATGATCAATCAAACTACAGTCATTTGTATCATGGGTATGTACATCACAAATATTACAGTACATAGATGTGTTCTTTTGTGTTGTGCACTACAACAGTGGATAATTATGTATATCATGATTCTTGGGGATATTCTCACAAGATGTTAAAAATGCATGCCCATTCCTATGTGGGAAGCTATCCTTCGTATTTCCTTCCACTTCGTAATCAGTATGCCATAACCCACCATGCATCTCATGCACCAAATTATTAGACAACTTATTTAACTGTGTGGCCATTGTGGCTATCTTTTCTTTGAGAAATTGTCTCACTCCTGTATCATCACTTCCAATTTATTCTATGCACAACTCTACTTCCAAGGCCTCTTGCGGATTAGTAAATGTTTTATGTGACAATGCTCTTCAAAACGAATTCAACAAGCCTCCAAATAACCACTCCACATAGTTTCTCTAATGAATATAATAAGGTAACTTTGAAAACAAGGTTTTAAAACATTTTTCATATTCTCTTACACTTTTAGATAGTCCATGTTTAATTTCCTTTAGTACGCTAATGCTTTATTGCTAAAACTCAGGGATATAGAACTTGGCTAGAAAGGTAGTGTGTAGCACATCATAATCTACCATATTGTGATGTGGATCATATTTCCTATGCCATGTGTGTGCACACCCTTGAAGTGTGGTGGAAAGTTGACTTTCCTTCTGGTCAGGAATTTTTATTCCCTTAGATCTCCATAATAACTCACACTTATGCACATGTTCATCTGCATCTTCCAAACCCATATATTCTTGTAAGAAAAGTGACATCTCAAAATAGATATGAGGGGTATTCTTCTATGGTTATTAAGGTTTCAATGGTTGTTGTGGTTATTGGGTACCTTTTATTAAGGTGGGGCCAAATCTTGAACCTAAACATCCATTAGGATTTCCTTCATGTGGTGGCTGACTTGAACCTCATGAGCCTCCTATCACAACCTGTGGTCTTATAGATGATCTTACCTGTGTCTCATTAGTTTTGTTAAACTAGAAACTAACCATCTATGTTATATATGTATTTATGGTATTACTTCCAACTAGGTGTGTGCCAATGCTTTGTCCTGAAGACGTGCCTATAAAGTTACCTCCAACAATACTATGTCCAAATACTAGTGCCTGAAGTGCTTCCATGTGTGTGTCCTTAATCTATTGTGCCTCCATATATGATACTAAAATATTACTAAATTTATCTCCTATCCAATGTGGAGATCCTTCTTGATCACTTTCACTATAATTCTCTTCTACAAAAACCTTTGGATTCTAAATACCTTACAACCTTACACAAGGGCTAGGTGGCCAAGATGGTTCAGATGCACACACATGGTTCTTATGTTCTCCTCAGACTCACTCACATCATATGCCAAATTATTCTCTCTAATTCACTTCCCTAATTTCAAAA
Source organism: Taxus chinensis (assembly GCA_019776745.2). NCBI lineage: Eukaryota > Viridiplantae > Streptophyta > Pinopsida > Cupressales > Taxaceae > Taxus > Taxus chinensis. Next base: position 481,702,112 of record CM034154.1, on the reverse strand, counting down.
GGACATGATCTTGTAGTCCCTCATATTTTGTGGGGTTCTCATCACTTCCACCAGTCATCATTCTTTTCAATCTCAGTGCCTCATCAACTAACCTTTTTCATGCATCATTATACCTGAGAATTTTTCCTCTCTTTCTCTTTCCTATGATAGGGTCACCACTATACTTTATAAACCTACTTTCTACCCCTGCATGTGGTGGGGTTTTAGATCTCCATTCAAAATTGAACCATCAGGATCTTGATAGCTAAAGGTGCTGCACATAAATAGGATCATCTTGTCTCGCGTAAAAACCAAAACTCTACTTCCTATGGGAAAGAGTATGTCAAAATCAAATTCTCCAAGGTATAAATGTGTATCACACCTTCCCATAAATAATCCACATCTTTGGTCCATGGCTCATCTAAATCAAAGAGTACCTAACAATCTTCTTATTTCCAAACTTGATTTCTTCCTATCCAAACACCTTTTTTAGCCGCGTAAGATGTCAACCACTGGTATGATTCTACTAGGAAAAATCTTAATAATGTCTCATATAAGTAGTCATAGATATTATCTTTCACCCACTTTCGAGCATTAAAATTAGGTCTAGTGTTATATCTCTAAGAAAACATGTCCTATTCATCATATATCTAGTTCTCAATATTCTCCAAGGACAATCGAAATGCCATCTGCATGCAACATCTTGGTAGACATATTAAAAAATATATCCTAACAACGGAACCAAAATTCAGTCTTTGTTTACCCAACAATAGTTATATGTGTTGGCACCTCATCTAAACAAGGCTGGAAGTTCACCCAAAGCACATGTAGCCTCCAGGTTCCTCCTTTGTTTTCTTAACAAGATGTTAGCATGCATTTTCAAAATCATAACCATAACAACCATTCATGCAAGAAGATACATCATGGTATATTAATTTAGCAACACATATAATAAGGAAATTCAATTAACATAAGGAATGATCAACACTATTTGAATCCCCATAACTCCATATTTAGATACATAAATCTTAGTAATTCATACATAATTATCCATGACAACCATAATACATTTTATAGCATGTAATGTGATCACAAACTAGTATAATAAGGTGTTGTAGCTTGTGTGTTTACATTATTTTTACATAAACCTCCAAAAGCCACTCAATACATAGAGCTCAAAAGACTAACTTGCACTCAAAATAACTTAAACACTTACTTACTTGCATCCTCAATTACATGGATGCATCACCTACTTATATACAGTGGAGACTTTCCCTTCACCATTTACATGCATGTTTCCAAATAATAGGCATGCTCTATTAATAGCTTGCATGTTTTTTAACCGTACTTTACAATAGCTTGAGCTATAAATAGCTTATTTTCCCATGTGTTAATTCCCATCTTTATCCTACTTGCATGCACGATCCTTGTCTTTACTTGCATGTTTCTTCCCTAATTATATCCTTTTCTTAGCTGCTAATTCATCCTACTTTATTTTATTCCTATATCTTTCTTGAGTGACACTCTATCTCTGTTTTACTATATTTAGCCCTTCCTTTAAAATTGGTTAAGTCTTCAATATTTTGTAAACATGCACTTTGAATTTTGTTACTGCATAGTGTGCACCTCCATGCACTTTCTTTTCTTATTTTCTCTCTTGTGTGCACACTTTCATGTGGTCCTTTTAACCTATATGTACATGTTTTCCCTACGCACGTCCTCTTGCATGCAACCCTTCATGCATGATTGGTACTTAGTCAATTTCTTTGAATAACACTTGTTAACAATGTGTATACTCACATAGTCATATTCCTTAGTGCCAAAGTATGTGTCAACATAAGTATAAGTGATGTATGGTTCCCAACCGTCACATAAAGGAGGTACACAGAACTTATTAAAAGGAATAATAACTCCTACTAGAGAAAGGGAGAGAGCCCTTTAGATTTAGATAGAGATGATGATAATGATAATGATCCATGATGCTTTGAATTAGAAAATAAAAAAATTAGAAAGAGAAAACCCTAGTGCCAAAAGGGGTTGAGAAATAAATTCAATTGAAATGTATGGTTCACCAAATGTTTACACCCTAATTAAATTGTGTTATGAAATGTAAACAACAATAAATAGGATGTAAAGGTTTGTTACAAGAGATTATTCTAATCTAATCAATTCACAATTAACCATACATGATAAAAATAATGCATTAATTCTTGTAACAATGATAAATTATGAAATGATGGTTCATATACACCAGAGCATAACAAAGGAGATTTCAATGTGTAAATAGATGGAAAAGATATTTCAAAATCTATAGATGTTTTGTTATCAGTGCTAGAAATCTAAACTAAGTCATTGTAAGACCATAGGAATTATGTATGACCCAACCCTAGAACTGTATCGTCTTGAATAGAGATGTATGGTCTTGGACCCTTTGATATTAGATTCTAAACTTCTTATGTGCTTTACTTACCTAAAATTTACTTCATTATATATTATCCTTTCTCACTCAACCTCAACATAACCAATAATAATATGCAGCAAAAGTGAAAACCCTATAAACCTTCAATATCCTTCGTCAAAGCATTAGATACATTAAATGAGAAATCATATGTTTGGTAAGGCCGGTCCACCCTTAGAGGTTTACCCCACCAAAAAAATCCAATTTTTGCACTACATACCCTCATGTGAAATCAAGCCTTGTGTAATTCTCCTAAGTGCTTGTGTAAGGGTTAATATGATCTAAGGAAACCCCATATGAGTGCCCTCATGTCTCTTAACATAAAGATGGTGGGATAACTATAGAATATAGAATGTGCCCAACATGGAAATAGAGTGGTGTAGTATGATTCAGTTACATGATAGTGGTGTAGTATGATTCAATTACATGACCTAGCCCTTTTTCCCTTAAAACCCTTTACTAATGCTTGAAGTGACTTTCCTCTTGCTAATACATGGTTATATGACCTTTGTATGCTTGGAAATGGAGGAAACAAAAATATCTAACCTATTTGAGTGCTTTTAACCTATATTAGTGGCTTCTCTAAATGATGTGCAACTAATTTTGGAAGATCTAGGAGAGTCTTGAGTTCCTTTAGAGTGATATTTCCAATAGTATCTTATAAGAGGGTTAGGTGAGTTATAAAGTGATTTTGAATTACTTATATGGCCTTCTAGGAGTGAAATATTATAATAAGGTCAACCCTAGGAAGTTGAAATGACATAATAAATATATTTAAATTAAAAATAGAGTTAGACATATTTTTTTCTTTTTTAACATCATGTAATCAATACAAAGTCTAAGTGTTCCATCTTTCTTTTTCACAAAAATTATAGGTGCTCCCCAAGGTGAGACACTCAATCTTATCAAACTTTTAGACAACAAATATTGTAACTATGCCTTAAGTTCTACCAGTTCAATGGTATACAATCGATAAGGTGCCTTTAAAATAGGCTCAGTTTTAGGTTTGATTTCTATTGTGAAGTCAACTTATCGTTTGGGTGGAAGACCAAGTAGTTCTTCTAGAAACACGTCGCTGAAATATCTTAACAATGAAAAATTTTCCAAGAAATCACTATCCTTTTCTGTTGTTTCATAAAAAATTACTACATACAGAGTGCAGCCTTTATTTTTGGCCTTTTTAAGTTGCATAGATGACAATATTGTAACTGAAATTTCTCATTTTACCCCTTAAATGTCTGTTGTTTTCTATAGATCATCAAGGCAACTAATGTGTTTTTAAAAATAATCAACTTTTGCTTTATGATCAGCAAGCCAGTTAACACCAATTATTACATCATATGACCCCAAAGGAGCAACATAAAGATCTACTTCAGTGGAAAAACTTGGTAGCTGTAAGAATGATCCAAAAAGACATTTACTAACAGTATGGACAACATTATTACCATAATGTACAATCCAAGATTTTTCCATTATTCATGCTTTTATTTTTAATTTAGTAGCTAATTTACTAGAAATAAAACATTTTTTAGCTCCACTATCAAAAATTATAGTAATAGGTGTACCAAATAATTTACATGGTACTTCTATGGGCATAAATTGATTTTCAACTTGTTTATTAGCTACTACAGCATGTATCTTATGCTTCTGATTATTTTCATCTTTATTTAGAGGGCATTGATTTCCATAGTTGTCCTTACCACAATTGAAACAGCCCCCTACAGGTCCTCTTTTTGGTTCAAATTTATTTCCATTCCTGAAATTATTGTTTTGTCCTCCATATGACTTCTTCCCATTGTTGTTATTCTTCCTAAAAATGTTTTGAATGTTCGCAACAGGTTTATTTGTTGTTTTTTTCTTATTATTATTAGTCACAAACTTATTTTTGGCTCCAAAATTTTTCCATTCCACCTTTTTGGGTGTAAGTGATAAAGAAGAATTAGAAATTTTCATACAATTCTCTTCTTTATGAGAAGAAATTGCCTTTAGTTTATGTTCTTGTTGTATGGATTTTTATACAACCCCTTCCATAGTGGTTGGGTTGTGCACATCTACTTCACCTCCTATAACATGATTTAATCCCATGATAAACTTACATATCCTAAACTTCTCATTAGTTTTATACTAAGTAACATACTTAAGAAGTTTGGTAAACCTCTCCCAGTACTCAATTATAGTTAATTTTCCTTGAATTAAATTTTGAAATTATTTCATTTTCTGATCATAATAGAGTTTTAGCAGCCAGCATTTCCTAAAGTAGATCTTAAACTAATCCTAAGTGATTTTTGATTCATCAATTTTCAATTCATCTTTACGACTATCCCACCAGGAGGATGCCTCATGGGAAATTTGATAAGCTCCCCATACTAATTTTGTTTCCTCCGAGAAGTTCCTTATTGCAAATTACTTCTCCATTTCACTGAGCCAATTCTCAGTCCCATCCCCCATTGTAGTGCCATCGAAATTAGGTGGACTTATTCTCTTTATGTCATTAGTGATTTCATCTATTAATCTTTCCTTTTTATTTTCAGGCTAATTGGGTACATTCGCATTTGCATTCGCAACATTATTATTGACATTCACAACATTGTTATTTACTACATTATTATTATCAACACCCAAATTTCCAACATTGGCATTGTCCCCTAGAGGTGGTTGATTATTATTACCAGTATCATCTTCCTCCCCTTCATTACCCATTACTTGTTGTTCAAGTAGAGCGAGACGATCTATTGTGTCCAACAGGGTAGCAAGAATCTCATCAATTTTTTGTGCAATAACTACCTCTCCACCTAGAGGTGGATTATTTGCAGCACCTCCCCTTATTCTAACCATTTTCTATTAACAAAAATTTAAGTTTTTATCATATATGGACTCAATAGGTCCAAGAGCTGCAACCTTAAGCTCTGATACCAAGATGTAACATCCACTTTTTAAAACTTAGAAACGAGGGGGGGAAATTAAATAATGTTCTCTATTCTAAATTAATATAATTCAAAACACACATTCCATTACCAATCCATCTCATAATAGAAAACCATATGCAGCTTTAATGACTCACTGAAACACCAATCTCTCATTCCATGCCTCGGTATTAAACTAATCTCTCATATTAACTTGTTTAAGTGTATACTAAGTATACTTGGTTCTTTTACCCTTTTAGGGGCACCTAAGTGTTCTATCTAAGAATCCTATCTGAATATATGTTACTGATATTCATCTGAAATCCCACATCTTATACTAGGTGACATAAGACAATGCAACTAGTAGTTTGTGATACTTTGGCCAAAGTTTTTAAACATGTCTACCATGTTTACATTCCAAGATTTCATACTCGTCAAAATGTATATGTCATTCGCCACACTTGTAATGTTATCTAGATTGGTCATCCTTGACTAATGTCAACCCAAATCAAAATCAAAGTTTCACACTAAATAGGGGCAGCTACATGTACTAGTTTTGAAGACTGCTCATGGTGACTAAGGATAAATAAACATACTCAATCAACTTTATTCAATTGGGTGTATCTAGTTACCCTAAGTCAACATGATTTGACCACTACACTAATCCATGTTTCTATCTTTTTTTATAGTAGAACCATGAACCAAACTTTCACTTATGTCTAACGAGTTAATTAAAATAAATGGGGTGTTGTAGCATAGCAGGCTACATCATAGTATCCTCGTAATGACTCATGTCATCATGAAGGTACTCTACTGCAGTCATTATGTTACAACAACCAACTGATTTCCCTCAACTAAAATAGCATACTTAAGAATATTAGTTTATTAATCCAACAATTTTTATCTTATAATTTTATCATTGACAACACACTTAAGGGTCCACTATGCATGAATTACCCAAAGAAGGGTACGAAGTGTATTTTACATGAGAGAAAGATATGCAGCTAAAATCAGCATTCCTACTTATTCTGAATCATGCTTAAACTCATCTTATTCTTAATCGTTAATTTCATTTATCGATATGTCAGGATTCAATATTAGAAAAGTAAGGTCATTAATTTTTCTTACTACAATTAAACATTGTAACATGCTGGTTTAAACACTTATACTTTAGACTTAAGAATATCATAAGTATAAATATTTCTAATAACCCTTCTAAGCATCCATGCTTCAAAATATTGATATCAGATAAGGAACATACATCCAATCATCGTTATGATTTAATAATAAACATTTGACAAGATACCATGCATAGCTCATTATTTAATTACAAAGGAAAACATCCTTTTCTTTCTCTATTAAGGACTGAAGTCCTATTAGTGCAATTAGAAAACATATGGCTTGGTTTAGTAATAATAAGCCATAATATATTATATAAGCTATTCATATTCCTCTTTTTTGGGTAAGGATATACTTACCATTATCAGCTTAGTGGTACTCTCCCCAAAAGAAAAAAATCAAACTAAAAGTATAGATCCTTAATCCTAGAAGCATTATATATCATAGAATCTACAAGGTTATGTATTTCAATATTAAAACATATCCATAAAACCCCATAATTCAAGATATTATCTAGGAATATTACATAGACCAAAGTCATGAAGACCTTAGAAATAAATCAAAACTCAACATCTTTACCACAATAATTCATTTATCAAAAAGAGAGTTCACCACTCTCTAAACTAAGTAAGTGTTTAAAAGGTTTACACAAATGTCTTTCCATCAATACAAAAATAATTTTAATGCATCTTGATGTAGCCTAAAATTTACCAATAATAACCCAAGTGCATTGGCACATCACTTGGCCTACACTGAGCACTCACCCAAAGTGTGTAAAGGTACCAAGACCCTCTTTAGGGTTGTTGCAGGATGTACTCATGCACGTGAATATTCTATGTGCCCTATCCTTCATATCATACTCTTGTCCGCTCAACATTACACCACACTAAACTGCATTGTCGCCCCAGCAATGGATGCTCTTTAAATAATAAAGAATAAAGAATGGAAATAAATGAAAGAATTTCTACATAAATAATGAACTCTCACTGTGTAACATCCTCTATCTCAACTGGAAGAATTAATTCTGTATATTCTTCTTTTATCTTTGCTTTCAACGTCTCTCATTCGGTTAGCACAGATTTTGTCTTATCTAGAATATCCGCTACAATAGACTCTAACTCATCTTGGGAATTTTCTCCCTTCTCATTTTATGACACCATAATGATGTTTGGCATAAAAGATATTCTTCCTTCCAACAAATCCATCTTTTGCACTATAAGTTTATCAATCTCATCCAATTTTTCCTTGTGGGGGTCTTATGCTGCTACAAGGGCCTCACGCTTCTACTTAACTAGTTCCAATCTTTCCACACATCCTAAAGTCTCATCCTTTATTACCTTCAGGACTTTATTGTCTTCTACTATTGTCATGATCTTTATTACTACCTCTGGAGCTTCACATATGTTCAGTTCTCGGTCTGCTTTCTTCATCTCCTCTAGCAAGGTTTGAAGTAATGCCTCATATGATGAAATATTTCATACTACTAAATCCTTTGCCCTCTCTGCTTCCTACTCAGTATCCTTTGGTTCTTGCATCTAAAATAGTCCATCCTCAAGCACCAGATCAACTAAGGTATGCACATAGTGCATAGCCAAAGGGAACTTTTTGTGTACCTCAGGATCTAAGTGTGGTCTTGCTTGTAGGACATGATCCTCGATCTCCTCTATCATGCCAATAAGAACCCCATTATTCTTTTTCTCTAGGTCCTTCTATCCTTTCAAACACGTGACCTCTGCATCTTTGGCTTTTTTGTCTTCCCTTAGTGCTTTAATATCTTCTCTTAGCACTTTAATGGTGGAAAATTTATCCACATTCCTATGCACCACCTCTATAGACATCTTCACTAGGGCATTACTCACCTGTTCATCAAACATAATCATGGGTTTGATGGTTATATGTATGTTATATGGTGCCTTTCTCATTCTTCTTGACACACAGTACTCTTCACACACATAAAAATCAAGCTCATTCATGTGATTTTGCATGAACCATGACAATTATTTCCTCACATGCATGGTTTCCATGTCAGGGTCCATCAACTCCCATCCATATAATTCCTTAAGGCCCACTATATTATGGAACCACATGCAGACAATTTTACCTATGTCCTCTTCATAACCCATGATTGGCACAGTGTACTCTCCACTTTCCCTCCTTGAGCTTGGCCCATTAGGAACTTGAGCACCAAGGTTTGGAGTTGGATCCACTCTGTTCTAAGTAGTATCTAGCTTTGTTTCTCCTAGATTCTATACTCTCTCTTATTCAATCTTCATTTATGCATCCTTAGGATATTCAACATCCTCTGGTTGTATAGGAGATCCAGGTGAGCTCTCTTCAAACTCTTCTACCTCTTCATTCAACTTCAATTTTCTCCTTCTCCTCTCAGCTATCTCCTTCTATGGAGACAGTTGTGGTGATCTGCATACTAATTTTGAGTAGTGTCTTGAGTTCTTATCTGTCTAAACACCTTCTTAAAGTGGCATTCTTCAGGTTCTACTCCTACTACCAATTCTTCCTCCCCTTCTTCTTGTGCCTATGTCGGAGTACCTACGTGCTCAGCTTCTACCCTATCCAAGGGTTACCTTATTCCTCTATGTACCAATCTGCCACTTTTTCACATTCTTCCTCGTCGTCATCTACCTCTATAGGTTCAATGGGCTTTGGAGCTGGTGCATCTTCCACTGTATGCTTACCCTTAGGTGGCCCTGGGAGCATGAACTCATTCTCCACATATTTTTTACCCTCCAACTTAGGCTTAAGATGAAGGTATATAAGTGCGGCTCCATCATCTCCAATTTCCAAACTCATAGGCTTCATGCTTTTCATGTCTAATATTATCCTCTCAATGTAGGCATTCTAACCTAGATATACATATGTCTTTCACAGTGTGTGGTAGTCACAGTCGACCTTGTCTACTACAAAATTTAGGTATCATACATTAGTAAAATGATGGACTGATGCCTAGAAGAAGCACATTGTGAAGGCATACAGAATTTTACACTAGGGGCTCCAAGTCCCATCAATCATTGTAAATTGTGTGATGCAAAAGTGCTAATACACTACAAACTACACTGCCTTTCCTAGCACTGAAGGTAAATCCTTGGGGATTTTCCACTTCTCTTCAAATGTCGTGTGGAGCTGATCATACCACGTCTCCACCCTTTGCTTGAATGGCCCACTCATTGACCCTTCACACAAGTACTTTTCAAATATTTCCACAAGGGACTTGTTTTACATGGGGTACTCCTAGATCTTGTTCTTTATCCCACCAGGCACTCCGATTTCCATAAACACAAGGGATAATAGGATAGCACTGAAACTTATTTTCTCACTTGTGCAAACTTCCTCGATGATAGTTTCCACAATGTAGCATGATATGTTGTAAATTATTCCCTGTGGCATTCTCCTTGCAATGTACAGCCACATTGTATTCACGTGTGACCATCTCTCTTGATCATTCAATTTGGTAACTAGATGTGTAGCTTCCTGTACCACTGGGTACTTCTACAATTTGTTGATATCCATTCTGCATGTACCCTTGGTATACCCTAACTCCTTCTACATCTCCTGGATTGTTGCTTTATCTGTCAAGTCACTATCTAGATCCAATCTTGTTCCTTTTAATCATGTTATAGTTGAAATCAATGTGGTTGTAATCCTTACCCTTCATTCGGTGAAATAGAAAAAGTATTCATCAACCCTGTTCATCAACCACTTGTACAAAGGTTTATATTTTCCAAAATATGGGAGCTCTTACAACTGGTAGACTCCAATCTACTTTAGCAACTTCTCTCTAGCATCATCATACACTAACATTTCCTTTGTTGTGTGCTTATTTGTCTTCGTACTCAACAACGCATCCAATTCCTTTTTATTATCTAATGTGTGGTGGTTGTAATCACTTATCTTGCACTTTTGGACGTGCAAATCCCATTCTTGTCCCAATATTCTGCCTTCTGGGTATTGCATCTCTAAGAAATTACTCTCAAGGTAAATTTCAACCTCTGCTTCAACTTTCTTCTTTCCTTTGGCTCCTACGACAGGTGCTTTCTTTAGTGTCATCTATAAATCACAACTTTATGTCCTTTGTAGTGTGAAAATGACTTCCTTTTATCCTCTGTAACGATAAATTCCAAACCCTAGCTCAAATCTATGTGCCCTAGTTGAAATCACGTGCCCCAGCTCTTTCACAATGATCTTCTTCACTCAAACCCTTCACCAATGGGGACGTAAGCTTCTCCTACGCACATATCTACTCTCCACGTCTGGTTTTACACTCTTCGCACCTCAACACGATTCGCTCAACTCATTTTGCACTTAGCTCATTCAAATTTTTACAATTTACAATGGTAAAAATGAACTCACATCCCTTCCTTATATATATTTTGAAAAAAATAATGCATTTATTACTCCTTTACCTACCAACAATCCTCGTTAATTGACCCTTTTCATATTTTCCATGTGGTACATCTTCGTGTCTCAGCTATAACCTTTTAGCACACCTTCCTACCTTCTGGCTATAGACTTCTCTTTAGCGCACTTTCATGCGCCTGAGTACCCTATCATTACACCTTCTCTTAGTAGTCTCCACGGCTGTTGCTTACCTCACGTTATATTGTTCCTTTATTTATCCCCATCTATGGTCCTTATTTAGGAGCAATCTTATGTCCACCAACTCTTCAAACTTGAATAGCACCAGTAGTAGTTTGTTCCTTTATGTGTACCCATTTTTCAATAAGCACCCCACACAAATGATATGTGCAGTCCTCTATACATAAAAATACTGTGAATGGTAATTAGCTTATGGCGTGCAAACATGCTTATTTCACAAAACACCAACTAAATTAACAAAGCATAGTGACAAATAAGGAAATACATTAATTGAATACATAATTAAAAACCTAATCTAAATGGAAACACTACCTTATTACAAACACCAAGAAGACTTATTTAAAGCAGGGCTTCAAGCCTACTCCCGTTGAAGTAATCGGGTAACCATATTCCATTAAGTGTTTCTAACTCACAAGCTCATGTTTCAAGTATGTAAGTGATAACATATGGTCCTAACAAATGTACTTTGAGTTTGCATGGATGGCACAGAACTTAGAATCATAAAGAAGCACCATCTACCCTATCTCAAGCTTTTTCTCCCTGATGTACCTGTCATACCATGCTTTCTTCCTGGCTTTTTCTTGCTTCTGACTCTAGCATGCTATTTCTCATCACTCATCTAGCTTAAATAATTTTTCAATTCACTCTTATAAGGTTTTTTCATTAGCTAGACCTCTAGCGCATGCAATACACAAATAAGGTAACATGAATTCCATAGGAAGGACAGCTTCTATGCCAAACACCAATTGAAAGGGTGTGGCCTTGTTTAGCCGCTTGTATGTTGTTCTATATGCATAAAGCACTGTAAAAACTTTATCATCCCAATCCTTTCTTCCAACATCACAATTTTTTTTCAATGTCTGGCTCAAAATCTTGTTCAAATCTTCAGCAGTACCATTTTCCTGAGGATGATATGGTGTAGTCTTATAGTGTGCAATCATGAATTCATCCAATATAATTTTGATTAGCTCATTCAGAAAATGTGTTCCCCTATCACTGGTCAAACTCAACAGGCATCCATACCTTGTAATAATATTTTCCCATAGAAACTTGGTCAATGTAGATATTGTACAATCCTTTGTAGTTGTTGCCTCCACCTGCCTTGTCAGATAATTTGTGCAAGTGATGATATAATGTGATCTAGTCCTATGCGTAGCTAGTGAAATAGGACCCACAAAATCTATAGCCCATTTCTCAAATGGTTTTTCACTAGTAATAGATCTTAAAGGAATTTCTTCTCTTTATCCTAGTTTTCCAAGGTGCTAACAGTGATCATAAGCCTTGCTATATGCCTTACAATCTTTATATAGGGTATCCCACCATAATCCAGTGAGTCAAATCTTGTGCACAGTGGTGTCACCTACATAGTGCCCACCTATAATACCACCATGAGCCTCCTCCATGATATTGGTGTGCTCATGTTTTAGTACACAGTGGCACAATACTTCATCTCGACCTAACTTGTATAGGTCACCGCTAATCAACATAAATGGTGTCGTGTAAATGACAAGTTGTTTCTTCTCTAAGGATTTCATTCCTTCTGACGTCATACCTATACATAGAAATATAGAAATTTCCTTTGATTCTGATGGCACACATTATAACCTATATAATTGTTTTGGCATGGTATCTTCAATTGCATGTGCATCTTCTCGTGACTGTATTTTGGATATATGATCTAGTCTAGAATTACTCTTCCCTAGTTTAACCACAACTGTAAAATCAAATTCTTGGAATAAGAGTACCCATCAGCATATGTGCCCCTATAAAACAAGCTTGTTTACCAAATACTTCAATACCATGTGATCGATATAGAATACAAATGGTGTTGCTAGCAGGTACTGTCTGAATTTATGTAGCACATAGATCATAGACAAAGCTTCACACTTTGTAGTTTTATAATTCTACTCTGCAAGAGTCAATTTTCTACTAGTAAAAATACCTTCTCTAAGCTAAGCCAACACTGTGCCAATGGTCATTCCATAGGCATCCACATGTACATGAAATAGTTGGTCCCACGAGGGAAAGTGTATAATAGGTGTTGTAGTAAGTTTCTCCTTCAATGTCTCGAATGTGTGTTGTTGCGATTCTCCCAATTAGAACCTCCCTTTACCTTTTAGTAACTCTTCCAAGGGTGCAGAAACCTTAGCATACCCCTTTAAAATATTTCTATAATACCCAGTGTGACTTAAGAATCTGCACACCTCACTTTGACTAGTAAGCTCTTCCAAGCTGATAATGACTACAACCTTAGCTAGATCAACCATCAAACCTTCCTTGCAAATGATGTACCCTAATAGTGTTCCAAATGGTGTAGCAAATAAACATTTCTTGATGTTCAAAGAGATGATTAATTGGTGACATCTTGTAAACATCAGGCATAAATTGGCACAATGATCCTTAACAAGTCCATATACCATCCAATCGTCTAAATAAACCTGTAAGAAGTTTTGAATAAAATATTTGAATGCTTGAATAACTATGCCTGAAAATACAGTTGGCGCATTTTTCAGACCAAAAGGCATCATGGTATGGGAAAAACTTTCCCATTCAGTAGTAAAAGTAGTCTTTTCCTGATCCTCCTCTACAATCCTAACCTGATGATACCCAGAGAATCCATCTGTAAATGAATAGATTTCACACCCTGCAACACCTTCTAGTATTTCCTTGGTGAATGGTGTAGGAAAGGGATTAGTCACACATGTAGCATTTAGCTCCCTGTAGTCCACACAGATCCTAATCCGACCATCTTTCTTAATACTGATCACCATTGGGGTAACCCATTCTAAATTTTTTAGGGGTTTGATGATTCCAGACTTCAACATTTTGTCAATTTCTTCTTTGACCGTTTCTTACAAGTTGGGGTTCATCCTATATGGTCTCTTCCTAACCAGATGTGCACCTTCCTTAAGATTTATCTTAATTTCTCCTAATGATTCATGAATGCCTTTGAATTCATGGTATCCCCAAGGAAATAACTCTTGATAATCTTGTGGTAACTCAATGATTTTTTCCACTTCATATTCAGATAAATAGTCCCAAATTATAGCCTCCTTAGGCTCATCATCTTATCTAATATTCACTTTCTTTATTTTCATAGGTTCATGATAGGCGCACATGGTCTTATCTACATTGTCCAAAACCTCACGCCTACCTATTGAATGGTATACATCCATATTTTCTACTTCTTCATCTTCCACTAAATAGATCATCTTTACTTTTTCCTTCTCAAGGCAAGCGCACTTAAGTAGGGTGGCATCTATCTCTGTTTCTTTAGCAAAATGTGCTCTTGAGTCTTTTTCATCAAATAACTCATGAATTATTTCTTCCACCTTGGCATTATCTCCCATAGTTAATTGATTTATAACCTTTAATGCCTCTTCCACTAGAGGTTTAGCAGATAAATATTCAAACATCTGGATCATTCCCACAATCAAATCCTACCAATTTCCAGTCTCTCTATGGAGTTCCACATATACATACTAAGCACGTGCACAGCCTTGTAAAGTGGAATAAAATTTTAGTACCCATAGTGAAGGTGGTAAAGCTTCCTATCTCTTTGTCCAAAGTCTCTTAAGTGCAGATTTGAGTAGGTGCATTGCTCCTAGAAAAACGAGTAGAAAGAGCAATCATGATTTCATTCCATCCTACAATATTATCCTTGTGAACCACCCACCAACATGTTGTTGTCCTGCATAGGGTATATGCTAGCATATTCCATCTCTCTAACTGGTTTATCCATTGTTCCTCCATGGCATGTAGAAATACCATAGGATCTCCTTATCCAGTGTAACGAGGTACCAATTTGTTACTTATTCTCCTAATACAACGAGGTCTATTGTTTCACGAAAATGTGTTCTTTACTTCATTCCCTACCAACTCATAAGTATTATGAGCCCAATTATCACAAGCAACACTTGTAGTATTGCTAATATATTGTGCATCTTCCCACTGAAGGATTCCTTCTTTAGATGGCTCAAATACCTCTGGGTCCCGGATGGCGCATACATAAATCCTATTCAAATCATCCTCACTCAAAGGTTCAATAAAGGGTTAATATTTTCCATGTGTTAAAGGGATAATAACTCTTTCCTCCTTTTTTAAAAACTGATATAACCCTTGTTGAACTGAAGATCAGCATTATTTTCATAGCACCAAGGGCACCTAAGTAGAGCTAGGAAACTATCTACCTCTGCAAGTGCTAAAACCTCAAAATCGTCAGTGAACTTGGCTCCCTGTATGGTAATGGATACATATTTTAAAACTTTGATGGGAGTGGTATTAGTTGGGTTAGCCATGAATAGTACATTCAAATATGGCTGCAATGGAGGTCTCTCCATCTGTACCCATACATCTAAAGTAAGAAAATTGACTTTTGTGTCTATATCGATCAATATATTACTCAAAATCCATCCATCCACAACAGCATTCAGAAATATGTCTTTTTCATAGTCTACGCTATGAGGGGGAAGATTTGCATGCAGGATTTGTCATCCAGTCTCAATACTTACACGCAGAGTGTTTCCCTTTAGCCAACTCCCTAACAATGGAATGATATTCTCCTGATCCAACATCTTGTACACGTCTTTCAATTCATCTATATCAAATTAAACTGTCTCTACTACTTTCTTTTTCTCCATCTTCCGTGATTGCTCATTTAAAAATTGTATTTCACCCTGAAGATTTCTTTGTAGCTCTATGGTTTCCTGATAAACCTATTTTTGATGGACAGGATCTAGGTATCGTACATGTAGAACCTCTTCCTTAGTTATGGTAGGCTTCTACTGCAATTCTTCTTTGGTGTGCACTGCTTCAGTGTGGGTAGTGATCTTTACAGGAAATGCCTCTCTGGTTCCAACTTGGGCATCCACTGATTTTCCACATCGAGTTGTATCCTAACCATCCTTGTGCCTTTGTTTTTTGTTTATGTTTCTTACTAAGATGCTCATATAATTATGTGCATTCCTCATCACTATGATTCTTTCCACATAGATAACATGTAATATTCTAACCTGTAGTGGTTAGGAGATCCACATGTATAACATGTTCCATGAGGAAACTCAACTCGTTCTCCAACATGGCCTCGTCCTCTGAATCCACCATGATATCCTCAACCTCTTCCATGACCTCCTTAAAAACTCCCTTCATTCTGATCATAGCACGCTTGATTGTGGTCTCGATCCTAATGCTCATTCTTGCCTTTAGAGTTATCTAATACTCCTATCTGTCGTAAACCAATATCTATAGCATCATGGATCTGACCAATCATTCGGCGGTCTTCTATATTGTGAGTCGTGGACCTATAAATTTTACAGTAGCAAGAGACATTCTTCCTTATTGTGCATTGCAATAATGGGAAGTGGCTAGCATCATGGTTCAAATGACATATCTCACAGTCTATCAGCAATGAGTGTAATGACCTATGGGGACAACTATCCTTGGTGTGACCTTCCACTTCACAATTTGTACACCAAATCCCCGTGTGCATCTCATGTGTTGAGTTTTTCGATAGCTTCTCCAATTTCTTCGCCATAGCTGCAATATGTGCTTTCGAAAATAGGCTCACCCTAGTGTTTATACTTCTAACTGCCTCAGCGTGTAAATATATTTCTAGTGCTTTGCACATATCAGTGTATTTCTTATGTGATAGCACCCTTCTAAAATGTGTAATTAGACCTCCAACAAACCATTATGAATGTTGGCTTACATGAATATCATAAGAAATCTTAGCTAAAACCGTTTTGAAATGGGCATCATACTCTCTGAAACTCTCAGTAGTGCCTTGTTTAATATCCTTGAGTGTGCTTATACTCTTCTACTCAAACTCAGGGATGTGAAACTCTTTAAGGAAAGCATATTTTAAAGCTGAATAATCTATGCAAGTTTGATCAAGTTCAAACTTTCTATACCAGTTGTGTGTGTGCCCTTGTAACGTAGTAGAGAATTGACTTTCTCTGCACTCAGAAGTCATGATTCCCTTTGCGCACCACAGTATTTCACACATGTGCACATGTTCAGGATCATCTTCTATGCCCCTATACTATGGAAGATGAAGAGACATCTCCATGTAAATATTTTGGGGTTGGTGCAGACCTTGCCCACCTGATCCAGAACCTCTATGTTTCCTCTGCCTCCAGAACCACCAGATCCACTAGAACTAGAACCACCTATACCTCTTGATCCTCCAACTGTAGCCAAAGATAGATCAAATGATGTACTTCATTATGTCCCAATAGTAGTACTGAACTACACCCCTACAGTCTACGAAGTATTACCACTCCAATAAGAGAGTCCAAAATTTTGCACACTTGAATGATTAATACCTTGATTCAGCCAATACACTTCATTATATTAAACACAATAAATACACAGAAGCTTATTACAATAAGTAATACCATAAACTCATGCGTGCATCATATCTGACATCATAACCCCACTGTAATTCATATCCAGTTCTCACATAGTCCTATTCTACACAGATCACTACATATTTATAAGGGTGGGGACTTTCCCTTCACCGCTTGCATAGTTCCCAAAATAGGTCACATGCTAAAAAATGGCCATGCGCCTTTACAATAATAGCCACACATGCAAGTGTGCTAACAATATATCTCTTCTAGTTAATTGGCAATAGCAATTCTATTATTAGCATGAACCCATGCAAAGTGCTTAGTAGCCACTCTTCCAATAATAGCCCATGCATGTCGCGCAAGTATTTATCCAATTTGTGTGTTCTACACGCTATCTCCAAAAATAGCTCGTACATGTGAAAATGGCTAAGTCATGAATCTGCCCTTGTCTTTTGCGTGTGTTCCCTTCCCTATCCTTCCACACCTTTGACTTTGATTTAGTCCTATGTGTGAATATTTTGTGCACCCTCTCCTTTGTATCATACTCTTGTCCACTCAACACATATTTATGATTTCCTTTTTCCAAAAATAATTACATTTCAAGTAAATGTCAATACATAGACATCTGAATGAAGAGATGATTTCATTAGTAAAAAAAATGTAAATTTTTGTAAGTCTTTCTCATTTCATCTTTTACGAATTCCATCTGTAAAAAATTTAGCATGAGTCAGTTCATATGAATTGAGCATGATAAACGTTATAATGTTAAAACAATATGCTTTTAACTAACTGTTTCACAAAAGTAACCTTGTTGTTAATGAAAAAGGTTCCAAATACAAAAATAAGTTCAAACAGAAAAAAATTTCCCTAATGATTGCAAGACAGATATAGAGAGGATTCATAGACTCTACAGGTTATAATATTCAAGAATGATCTAATTAAACCAACATAATTAATTATATCTCAAACACTGTTATGAAAATTATTACAACATTTTAATGATCCAAACAGCAACCAATTAATAAAAGAGTAAATAAAATCATATCCTAAATTCAAACTTCTCAATCTAATTTTCCAACCTAAGTTCAAAAAACTCAACATGTTCTTATTATTCAAGAAGAAGTGAATTGATATAATCATATTGCCTTCATAAAAATAGTATGTTGTTTTTAATATTCAAAATATTAGCAACCTGCTAATAAGCCTGAATGATCAAACAAGAAGATACAAATTGAATAACATGCATTCCAATCACCTTTCCTAACCAAATCTCTACTCATAATCAAAGGATTATGTTGATCAAGAACTAACCAAACATTACAAGTAAGAATAGTTGTAACCACACAAGAGATTTGGTACTAGCCCCAAACAAAACAACTTAACCAACGGTAACAATTCCTTGAGAACCTAGCTTTCACACTAAGTTCAGAACTCAATCAAACAAAACAAATTTATCACAATCCTTGCATCTAAAACAATCACCTCTAAATATTCATTGTTTTCATAAGTTACAAATGGTGAAAGACACAGATCGGTTTTACAAGCAACACACAAGATTCATATCTTACCCAAAATACCAACCCCGGGATTAGAAAAGAGTAACTTACTTACATCGTTCAGTGTAGACATAGCATTATCAATCTATAGAAAAGAAATTTCATATGAAAAGAACATCGTTCAGCTCTTCAAACCAACTAAGGATGACAAAACAATCTCAAGGAGATAGTTACAAGACTCCATCAAACATGCAACCTTCGTCGATAAAAACATGACATTCCAATAAAAATCTTGTTAAGGATAACATGATCTTTAATTTAACACAATATCCATATGCATTTACGGAGCCTAAAGTTCCACACGGGAGCATAATAATAATATAAAACGAACCCAAGTTAAAAGTACAACAACCCAAGATTTTCTCAAAATTTCAATCAAGTTCTATACAAGAACTGACTCAAAGAGAATACTCAAATAATGAAGAATACACCCTCACAAGAAGAAAATAGAGTTAAACCAGAAAAATATCTTACAAAACCATTTTATAGTTATGTCATGTCCTTGAATGATCTAAACTAGAAATTATTTTTTTCTCAGGCATACACGAAGGGTAATCATTCAATGTTATCATAGCCAATGTGCAAGAGATATTATTACCAGTCTCTACAACTAAACAGGTCCACCTGTGAAGGGTTACAACTACAATCATACAAAGAAATACAAATAGAAAACTACAATAGTATCTCTCATAAAACACACTTACAGTTATTTAAAACAACCTTTGTGTATGTCCAATAAGGATCAATAAGATCTTACTTAAATCAAACTAGAAAGCCCAGGATGGTTAACACTGACTCAACAAAAAAAATGAACTAAAACCAAAACTCCCAACAGGCATACCTTTGCAAATCAACTAACAATGAAAGATAATACCTCCCAAACAAAGGTTATTTAATGAAACTGAAGATTCGTTATTGTCCCCTTCTCATGGTGAATATAACAAATAACATAACCCAGTTCAATGATAGTTGAGTGCTTCATAGAAATAAGAGTACAGTAATGATAAAAAACTATATACACAGAATCACATTGCATCCACAAGAAACTATAATCGAGAAACATCATTGAATCAGGAAGAAGGAAACATAAAGCAAACAACAAAAACCAGGAATGATTTCATAAAAGAGTAGAGTTATTTTGATGAAAACACTTAAGTAAAAGTAGAATATTTAATGAGATAGGGCCTATCATACCTGGTAGTGCTCCTGTCTCCTTTTTCTGGCCTCAATCCTTTATGCAAAACCTCTACTGTAGTATCTCCACGAAAACACCAAAACCAGGCCCCTATAACTTTCCTCATTTCCTTCTTATAGCTTCCATGCTCTGAACTCATTATTATTTCTTCCATGCAAGGTGAGATTAAGCATGCACAGTTTCTAACTGGAGGTTGAAAAGAATGAAAAACCACATGTAGATCTCCAATGTTCCCAAAAACCAAACGAAATAATTAAAACCAAAAATCATCTATTCCTCTAACCTTATCCTATTTCCTAGGCAATGTTTGCATTGTTTGAGAACATTAAATGCCAACAAGACTTTCAGTGTCCTTCCCAAACTTTCCACCATCACCAAATCTCTGTTGGTTAAAACTAAAAGTTAAAACTTCATGTAAATGAAATTAGTAGAGTTAACAACTCAACACTCCCTTAATTTCCATGCATTCACCAAAATTGGTGATAATCGAGTATTTAATAACTCATTCAAGTATTTTAAATTCCTTAGGAATTGGTGCCACTAACACCCATCCACTTTCCATCCACGCCATCCACTTTAGGTTATCCCAATGCCCTTAGGTTAGGTTCAAATAATATTAGCTTATAAACCAAACTTAGGTCCTTAGGTATAATTTCTTATTTAGTCTTTGAATAACTACTATCAAGACTTAGGATTATCTCCTTCCAAATAATCAACCACAATAATGAAATCACCTTAGCTTAAACTTAGGAAAAGATAATAATCATAGGAACTTAGATTAAATTATGTCCCCAAAAATAATCATCAACATTACCTTATGATGAAAAAAAATGACATTCTTAGATCACTATAAAGGGCGTATGCAAAATATGTCACATGTGATCTCGTGACAGCCTGGGTTCAGAAATCAAACATTCTTCCCGACTTGGTCAAATGACCTAAACATCATAAAATTAAAAGCATGCCTTGGATCACTGAAATTGATCCAAGTTATGGCTATCCTACATCATAAATCAAATAGACTCAAGCACAAGATAAAATGCAAAATAGGCTATGAACGAGTTTAGACTGAATTTATTTCTTTCATCCACATGTAGTGAGCATTCAGCATAAGAAAGAATGAATTACTTCATTTTAGATTCAGAATTGACATGGCATGATTGTATACATTTTTAGAATATAAACATATCATCTACAGTAAACATGATTACTTAGTTCATGAGAGTACGTCGTCTTCAAACAAGAATCACATATCAACGTTTGCAACTTCGATTATAGAAGTCATCAAGGATATCAACCATGGTAGAGGCATTACAGTACTACATTCCTAACCCATGTTTTACAATCTTGGCCCCTTTTAATTTTTGGTTGTTTTTATTTATGGGCCCATTTCTTACCCTTTTTTATTTTGGATTCTATGTTCTGGGTTGGCCATATTGCCACTAAGTTCTTAATTTCAAAGTAAGAACTCTATATATATATATATATATATATATATAGAGAGAGAGAGAGAGAGAGAGAGAGATAAAAGTTCTTTATAGGAATTTATTATCTAGCAAGAACCTATCTATCTACCACCTACTAAACTAAATAAGCAAGAGATACATCTACATACTACATACCTAACGTAGGAGGCAATAAATATGAATTTTTCATATGTACACAACGGTTTCTATTAGGATGAAGTAATATAGTCTACTATCAATGTGGAAGCACAAGTGCTAACCTAGGTCAAGGTATAGCTGCATGCACATTTGTGCAAAGCACTAGGAGAACTACATAGAGTCTGAAATATAGTGAAATGCTCAGTGATTCACAAATGCGATGACCATTGAGGTTGATTTTTGAAGAAAATTTTATTTAGGTTCATCCATAATCCTACACAAGCCCCAATTCTTGTGGTGAAATAGTCTAAAACATGTTTGATATTAGCTAAGTCATTTCCTATAGCCTCTCTTGTAGTTTTAATTGATATACCAGTTGGGTATGCTTGAAAATATCCTTTTTTTACTGTAAATTTGTAAATGAATATATTTTTTTAATATGTGATATATAGTGTTTAAACCTATTTAAAACTAGTTAGTTACATTTATATATCAACTCTAAATAAACCAAAAAGTCTATTTAGGGTTAATAAATTTTGGTGAACCCTCTTTTGTTCAAACCATTCACCTAATTTAGGGAATTTTTTAGCCCTTTTAATTGGCCCTTCTAATTTCCAAAACCCTAAGGTTGTGTTAATAGGTGTATGATCTTACCTCTTATATTTCTTATTCTTTATTCGACCGTGGATTGCCACAGGGTCTTACAAAACCATAAGGGTTATCATCCCTCTAATCAAGTCCATATCACTTTTAGAATGGAAAATTTTATTGATATTTATTCACACATTGATTTGGATGATGTGATCCCTAAACTAACCCCTTATTACCAACCACATCAAGATTTTGCACCAAAATTTTTTATATACAATATGCCTTCATAATCTAATTTTCCTTTTGTAATATCTCCTTGATGATTTTATCCCTTCTCTTGTTAATAGTGTACATACAAGCACTACACCTCCACATATTAATATTTCCCTTACTAATGCTTTTATTCTTCCTCGGGGCATAAAAGATCTAAAATCTAGTGATGATGAAAGTGTTTCTAGTTTAACCAAGGATGGTATTACTTCTATATATACCCTCATTGATAGTATCCCTCACTCTTTTAATAGTGATATAAATCCTCTTAGCGATGATTTCATTAGTGATGAATATTTTATGATACTTCTATTACTATGAATGGTGGGCCTTGTGTTTCTATCCTTCCTCTTAAATGTAACAATGATTCTATTACGGATACTATGACTAATGCAACTTGTGTTTCCAATCTTCCTCTTCAATGAAAAATTAATGATGTAACTTGTGTATGGGGTCCAAAGTGTATCTCAATAACATGAACTCTTACTCATCTGTTCAACTAGGATATTTAAGGAAACACGTAGGAGACACTATAGCTAAACTTAAAGGGGCTACATTGAGTGATAAGGTCGTATAGATCGAGGGAAGTAACCCTTACACTAGGTTAACCTATGGTTTACAAGGCCCATGGTCAAGATAGAGGAAGGAAACCTACTAGGATATCAGTGGTTAGATGTGGAGAGGTAAGGATTGTAAAATAAAGGAAAGAAGCATGCAATAACTTAAATGAAGGTGACTAAAGAATTGATATATAATAAGAGTTCTAAGATAACTAGCATCAAGCATGCATAACACTAAGTTGACATAGCACAATGAAGAGGAGATGAAGCTAATCTATGCAAATGTGACAAAGAAGGGTTAGAGCACTTACCTTTTACCTATAGGGTAGTTGTTGATGCATCTATCTCCCTTGAGAAGAAACAGAGAGGGAGAGAGAGAGGGAAAGAGAGAGGGAGAGAGAGAGGGGGGGGAGAGAGAGAGAGAGTCATTATTAGGTGGAGTAGGGGAAGACCATTAATGTCTCTAAAATCACTATATGTTGACCCATATAGTGCAAGAAATCATCCAAGAAGAGAGGTATCCAATCCAATCCAAGCACAATGCAAGATGAACCAAAAACTAGGCGAGCAGATGTAAAGATGGTGTAAAAGAGAAAAAAAAGTGGCAGTTCAGAGTGTCTTAGCCTCCTTTTTTCATTTATGAGTGTCAAGTGAAGTGAAGACATATATAGGATTTCATCACCCATGGGAAATGACATCGGCCATGAGAAGATGTGACACTGACACAATTTCCCACAGGTGATTGTGTTGGCCACAGATGCAAAAATGAAGTGGTGTATCATGAAAGATAAAATATATGTGTTGTGGGTCATGAAAGAGGATGGACAAGGTGCAAAATGGTAGAATGAAAGAAAAATACCATGAATATGATATGCATAAAACCTAGGAGTTGACAAGGATACCTAATTTAAACTAAGGCCAAGACCAAATAGTGACACATTATTTGTGTACTATCTCTAACCCATAATGGTAATGTGAATAACCATTCCTCATTCCCATAAAACTGAAAAATCTGGTATATACATATGCCCCATCCATTAATCATGGAAAAATAGATGCATCAATAACCCTTATACTGCAATTAAGGACAATTGTTAGTAACATGTATGAAAGTGACTATCTAAAATGAAATATACCCACCAATGTGTCCCTGATAGTGTCACTCCTCCTACTATGTGTGGGTGTAATCCATGCTGCAAGAACCCTAAAGAAGTAAACAACTCTGCTCGAATATAGATGACACATAGCAATAAACTCAGTAAATATGAAGACCCTAAGTCACAAGAGCTAGGGAGTCATTTGACATATGTCATGATATTACGTTATCTTGAAATTGATCTGAGACTGGTATGGTGTCAAATAATGAAAAAGAAAGGAAGACTATCGTCAACCATAGCTCATGTAATAGTTCAAAATAACTTCCCGGCATGAGATCATGGAACCAAGGTGCCTGGGGTAGGGCTAGGGCGCCTAGGAAATGGTGATTGGTAGTGAAAATGACGGGGTCTTTGAATGCACAAAGGCTGAGTCATAATCTAATTTTGAATAGAAATTTCAGCACATGCATCACAAGTAGTTTTTTGTTAGTTGTTTGTGTGTCACACCTTGATAACTAAAGACATCTATGTAACTTGCAAAGAGATGTTCACCTACATATTTTTAACCCTCAAACTTACATCAAATCCAAATGATATGGAAAGATGCAATGATGTGGTGAGTTAGACTGACCCCGAGGAGTCACACTTGCGACCTGAAGTGAACTTATGACTAGAGAGATGAAGTCATCACATCTCAAACTTCAATGTAGTTCATTAGGTACAGTGTAATGATTTATATTGTGCTTGAAAGTCGATAGCCCTTGTGCAACTTAATGCAACTATATAACAGGCATAGATTGGTTAGCTTGATAGAATGCAAATGTGTGTATGGCATAGAATTGACCTTCCCCCTTATCTTTGTGTCATATGTGAGAATTCAATTTTGGGAGGTCCATTGTTCACGATTGTAATGGATGCCAAATAGATGCCTCTGAAGTGCTTTAGATGCCTTTAGGTGCACCGAGTTTAGGTGAGAAGCTTAGATCTTGAGGTCCTTTATTTTGGTCATCATAACATGATATTTGATATTATATGCCTTGGGGGTCGAATTGTCATAATCAACAGATGGGAAGGCTTAGACCCATTTTATTTATGATTAAGGATTTATGATGCCCAAATGTCTAAAAGAGTACCCAAAATGAAGTTTTGGATGTAAGATAGATAAAGGGTCAGGGGTCGCACCCTATGAGTGGATCTTAGATGCACCATGGGAAACTGGATGATCTAAAGTCATAAAAGATAAACACAAATAAAGTTCTGACTCGGGTTGTAGGGTGTAGTTAGACAAAATGTAGAAAGCCTAAGAAAGACAAAACAAGCCAAAGATTTATTGCTACCAATTACTAGTTTTTCCTCGCTTAAGAGACTCAGGTATGAATGCAAGTGTGCTTTTTAGTGATCTATAGGATGGGACCCAAGTGCATGATGGTTTGTGACTACAGAAAGATGAACATGGTAAAAAGGGGTAAAAAAGTGGAGGCACCTGTATATACAATTAAAACATCCAACCTGACTGCTAGATATCCAAGGATCCTTGGCCATACTCTCGACATTTGAGTAGAGAATATGAAGCACACACCATATCAGGTGTACTTGCCAACAAATGATAAATATTTCGGTGAAAGGCCTGAGAATTCTAGCACCTCAAAAAGGTAGTAATGGGGATTGCAATGGCATCCATAGTATGTCACAAGGCTAATAGAGCCATCCCATTGTTCCTGATAGTATTCAAAGTTGGGCATACAATAGAAAATGCATTAGGGATGTATCATTTACCTAATTGAAAGCCACCATATGAGGCTGCAAATCCCTTCATCCCCCATCCTCAAAAGGGTTCCGACGGAAAGGCACATAATCCTCAAGAGAATACATTAACGTAGAAAGCATATTGGATATATGAGTTATGACGGGTTGCCTACATGATGACTTAAACGCCATGGGTAATAAACAATCTTCAAATACCTATGAGATTTTAATTTAAAATATTTCAAAGGGGGTATGGAAAATACTAGATCACTTCAAATGATAAAATATAAAAGCACAAACACGTCAAATCAAAAGATGACGTGATATGATAATTCTTATATAGGGAACGTAGATCAGTGTCCCACAAAGCCTACATCATATTTAAAAGATACCATCAAACCGTAATGTGATGGACCACAAAATGTACTGGGTGGAGAGACGTGTGGTAGATAGATTACCATGGTAGTTTAGATGGACAACACCAATAATGATACCACCATTACCACCCTACCAACATTTTATTTTGCTATATTGGTTGTCAGGACTATATGCATGAGTTTTAACAATATGAAGGCATCCAAAATTTTGAAAATGCTAAGTTTGTGACTCCTAAGGTAAAACGAAAATATGTATAAGTGGATGCAAAATGACATCAGTTGCATAACACACATTATAGAAAATATTTTCTTCTCTTTTCTAGAGGACATTCTTATCCTTATGGAGAATCCTGTAAACATCAACTTTACAAGTTATAGTAGGTTGATGGAGCGAAAAATCAATATTGTAGTCCTAACAACACATATTGCAGAAAAATCTCACATTGGGTTAGGTTTAGCGTGAGGTTATCAGGGTTTCATGGGTGAAATGCACTAGGGTTACTCATGCATCCTATCATGTAACCCTTTACTATTCATTTATGAGCATGCTAAAATACATACCATTGTATAGACTCTACGTTCGCAATAGACATGTTAGTGAATTTGGAAGATTAAAAAGGGAAAATAAGTTACATTAAAGAGTATAAAGTTCTTGTCCCATATTGGAAAAACTTGAGCTGACTCACGATTCCGTAAGGAGCGCAAGTCTCAAGTTGTCACCGTTGACATTCATATTCTCCCTGCCTGCAATTCTTGAAAGAAACTCTCTATTCCTAGTATCAAATGACTCGAGATTGGGTAAACGTGCACTCATTATGTATTTAGACTATGCGATGTACTCTAAAAACCTCATGTATTTATTTCCATTCTACTATGCATTTCAAGTTCTGGTTGGATCACTATTCTAAAATCAAACAAATATGGTACAACATTACACTCATAGACACACCATAGAAACAAATGTCCTCGTCTCCTTTCTAGGGACATTCTTATGCAAGTATAAAGCCCTATAAACATATCTTCCAGAAATCATGAAACTTTGCTTGCCAAGATAAGCTAGCATGCAGTTTAATCCAAAATAGCAATATATTCTAGTTAAAAAGTTTTTTATTTAGGCGGCAAAAAAATCTAGGGACGATGCCCAAACCCTCCTATAGTATAATTGTTATTGGGTATAAATACATGTCATTATGTAGACCATAAGTGCAATAGATATATGTTAGTTCGAAGAAAAAACACAAAGTTACGTTGAAAAGTAAAGTTTCGTTCCGTATTGGCCAAACAAGACGACCCACACAAAAGGGGCCAAGCCCTCAAGTTGGTCACCTTGTCACTCAAGTTCTCCCTGCCCCTTGAAGGCAAGGAACCTCTCTGCGCGAACTACTCTGCTCATGTGCAAAACCCAAATCTGCATCGACTCATAATGTACTTTGAAAAGCCTTGCGAGTCTGTGTATTTCCCTTTTAACATTTCCAATTTAGTGTGATTTGCTATTCGCAGTTGGCCATCTGCTTTGGCCTGCATGCCCCCTGCCACCACTAATCGACCGTTCCTAAATTAAAATTATAATTAATTTGTAACTCGGCCGCCAAACAACCAAACCCCTGTACATTAGTTTAATTGACCGTGCCTAAACAAATGGCTTCTCCTTGCCATGCTTTTTACCCCCGTGCTACTTTGTACACTTTGCCATGGAGTCCCCACTTGCGACATTAACATTAATATTGCTTTCATTATAAGTGTTGAATCAATATCACAGACAAATCTTTCCCTAACGGCTGTAAAAATCATTATTAATAAAATATACATCGAAGAGTAGGTTTAACATCAACTCTCAACAGTATTTTCCCGGTCAAAAAACATTAGCCAGACGTGTTGCATCCTTTTTGGAGACTTTCAAACCTTCTACTTTTTTAAAAATGTGGAAACTTTCCTTTTTAAAGACATTAAGTTTTTTAAAAACAAAAAACCGTATCTTTCAAAAAAAACAAAAACATTAAGTTTTTTAAATACATTAAGTTTTTTAGTAAGTATCTTTCAAACACAAAAAAACCATTAAGTGTTTGTTTTTTTTTTTAAAGTATTTTTTAAAAAAAAGAGACTTACTTCCACGTATTTATTAAAAAGGTTCTTAAGTTTTTAAAAACAAAATTTGAAATTCTTTCTCCTTATTAATATTTTTTTTAATTTTTAAATTATTGTGTTTTTTAAGGGAAAATATTTTCTTATTTCATTAAGATTTTTTTTAGAACTTAATAAGTTTTTCCTTGTAATTAATTAGATTTAATGAAATCTACTTTTATTAATTACAATTTATCATTTATGATTAAGTTTAAAAATAAAATTGTGTTTTACATTAATGTTAAACTATCGATTTTTTTAAACTCCAAATTGCTTACTTAGCTAAATAGGATTTCAAAACGGTAATTCTTTAACAATGTTATTGTCAAAAAAAATTCTCTCTAATCGTGCGCTCAAGTGTGTAGCATCAAATTGAGCACTTATTTACCTTCCAAAAAAAATTTCTAGTGTTCTGAAGATATCTGAACTCCTTGAGTTCCCAAGCCTTGTATTTCACCCTTATTATTGCTTGTAACTAGTGAGCGCGTCCGCCATAGTCTACAGTAAGGGGGTTTCGTTTTATGACGTGAGACATTTTTTCTCACCACCAGGGTTGGCTTTCACCTCTTTTCTTGTTTTTTTCTTGTGCTTGTTTATGGTGTCCTATTTGTTGCGCTCCACGAAACACTGTTGTGGTCTCCTCTCTTACGTGTTATTACGCTGATTACAAAATGAGTTACCAAGTGTTTCAAACCACATGTACGGACCCAATTATAATCAATGCACTAAACTATAAAGTGCTGAAAGCAAAGGGGTTGTAATTATCCTGGGTGGTTGTGTTTCTTTTTTGCATTTCTTTCTCTCTCACTCACTATGGATGCACTTTCAATTCCTTTAATTACGTCGTTCAACTTTTTTGAATGGAGATCAAAAATAATAATGAAAATAAGGGGTAAAGGGTTATTCTGCATCACCATGGGAATTGAGACTGAACCAGATGACGAACCTGAAAAATCTAAGTGGTTAAACCGTAGTGATGAAGCTTTAGGTCTTCTTTGTATGCCCATTTCTCCTTACTTTCTCTTCCACATTGAGTCATCTAAAAAACCTAAGTCTACGTGGACAACGTTAGATTAAATTTTTGGACAACACAATGACATGAGAGTGCATGAGTTGGAAAACGAACTACTAGGGTTAAATCCTAGTGATTTTGAAAACCTACAAGCATTCTTCTCTAAGTTTGTCAACACTAGATCATTGTTAAAGGAATGTCAAGTAGAGAAGAAAGATTCTCAACTGATCTTGTCGATTCTCTCTAAGTTAGGTCCTAAATATTCTATCTTTGTGTCAACTTTTTACGCTACAAAAGTTACCTTGGGAAAGGATTGGAATATGCCCTCCTTTGACTATTTTTCATCCCAAATCATTCGAGAACAGGACAAACTCATTCAAATGGGGTCTCTCAAGTCCAAGTCACATGCCCTTGTAGCAAGTACTAGTAAGGAAAAGAAGATTGATAATGAGATAGAGAAAAAGGATCAACCTAAGAAAGAAACCAAGACCAAAACTAAAATTAACACGAACACTTCGACTTCTGAGCCTAGAGCACAGAAAGACAGATATTTGTGTTCCTATTGAAAGAAGTCTAGTCATGACAAGCAACACTATTTTTAGAAACAAATTGATCACTAATCTCATTTACTTGAGAAGAATAAAATAAGTGTTCCTGGATCCATAGAAAAAAATGCTCCGAAGACCGAGTCTTCCACTGCAAAAGGTTCTAAATCTGATAAGAAGAAAAGAAAGGCCCTCATAGCTCAAGTTTCTCCTTCATTGACGTGGATTATAGATTCTGGTGCCTCACACCACATGGCTTCTTCGCATGTTGAGTTCTCCAACATCGAACATTGTGATATGTCCCAAATCACGTTGGGTGATAACACAAAAGTGTCGGTTTCTGGTAGTGGATTGGTAAAGATAGATGGGGGAACATTCAACCAAGTATTGAGTGTTCTTGATCTCTCTACCAATCTCCTATCGGTTTACCAAATTACTCACCTTGGTGAAGGAACGCGAGTGGAATTTGGTCCTAACTCTATGATTATTCATGATCTTAATGATGACACTACAGTGGCTGAGGGAAGGCAGATCATTATTCATGGTTGTATACATTTTCTCACTTTACTTCTGATTCGACTTCTACTTCTCTACCTATTGAGGTTCTTTAGCTCTCTGATTCGGACTCTGACTCCTCAAATGATGATGTTGTTGAGCATGCTCCTTTTCATGACTCTTAGACTTTTGAGTGTTCTGATTCTGATAGTAGTGATGATGAGGACTATTTCCCTTCTCACTTGAGTGAAGAATCTTCTGACTCTGAGCTTGATTCTCATGGTCCTGTTTGGGCTAGGAAAACTTTGCAAAGTGCTAGAGATTTAGTTGGAGATACATCGGATATAAAACATACTCGCTCAGATTTTGTTGGACCCCACTCTTTCTTCGCCTCTGCTTTTGATTCTGTTGTCTCCTCTATTTCTTCGTGTGATGATAGTTCCACTGATACAGACTTGTTTGGTTCTACTTCTGATGACAAGGATTGTACACCCAGTTCTAATGTCAAGAGTACTATAGAGGACTCTTCTCCTCCTTCTCTCACTATTCTAGAGAGTATCAACACATCCCACATCTCATCAAATATTGAGCAGTCTCCTATACAATACACTTGTGATGTACTATAGGTTCTTCATCCATCTACAGGTATTTCAGATGAGTTCATCATCTCCATTGTTGGGAGTGCCCCTTCTGGGACTCTTGCCATTTCCACTTTACTGGAGGCTTTCATTAATCCACCCTTGTTTTTGGATCCTTTTTCTATCATGGGGGATGTTTTATTGCCTTCACATTAGTTGGAAATCCTTTCTACAGGTATTCATCCTTCATACTCTGACAGTTCTACACTCGTGACATTACCCTTGGCTTCTTTACACTCACTTGCTAGACCTCTGTCACACTTTCATGGACCAGACTTAGAGTTCTTCATGCTACTACGTTTGTTTTCCTTCGTGGAGTGGGCAGATTTCTAGCACATATTTTTTTTCCTTCCTAAGGGCAGACACAGTATGGTGGAGATGGCTCTTCTTCAGTCCAAAGGCAGAGTATCTCATCATCGACATTCTTTTGGGAGACTTCTTAGAATTGCAGAGTTCATATCCATCCATGACATCTTCCGCATCCATAGCATCTCCCTCATCTTCTCTCTTTTTCATATTTATGAGAGATTTCCCCTTTGTACATGGGTACCTTTATAGGCTATTCTATGGCCAAGACCCATATTTGGCATCTTTCTTAGATTAGAGAGTATTTTTTTGTTCTCTTGTGGTGGATGTTTTTCCCACTAGGTTTTCCTTCGCTGTTTGGGACTTCTTTTGTACATGGGTACCTCGTCAGGCTTTATGTCGGGACCCATTTTTCTTCTTCTTCTTCTAGGAAGATTGTGTTTGTATATGGGCACATTATCAGGCTTTTAGTTGCCAGGCCCCATTGACACATCTTTCTTAGTTGTTTAGGAGTGTCTTCTCTTTCTGTCTGACTCATCATAGCCGCTACCCCAGCTTCGATCAAGGGGGTGTTGGTGTGATTTATCCTATGTGTCCTCCTCTCATATTGGAGGATCATCTCACATGGGTTAGGTTTAGGGTTAGATTTAGGGTTTCATGTGTGTCATACACTAGGGTTACTCAGCACCCTATATGTACCCCTTTACTATTCATTTATGAGCATGCCAAGACACTATGATGTCTTTCCTCTATGTGCAATCTTTGTTTCTATTGAGCAAGTTCTTCCATTACTGATCAATTCTTTCTTGCAATCACTAGAGCTATCACGATTCTGTTGGAGTGTAACTACTTCATGGTGCCTCATTTACGATTCAATTCTTGCAAAATCTTTTCAGTCGTTGTGTCGTAGGAGAGGGAGCTAGATATCCAGCACCATGGTTGAGAGAGAACAAGATACGATGGTCAGGTGGAGGATTTTTTATGCCATTTAGATTTCAGCTAGCCATGCATATGACAAATATTCCCATATCAAAACATAAAGAGGGGATGATATTAGTTCCCCACATCAGGTGGAAACAATATATAAGAGACAAACCTCATCGAGACAATGAGGTGGAGGGGGTATTAGGAAGCTGAAGAGACAGCGAGACCATTTTGGAGAGAATCGAGAAGCCATGTATGAGTGATAACATGTTAGTTAGATTATTTAGATAGACATATGTGATATTGGTAGTGATGTATGTCAATTTTTGATTTTGTAGAGTGGACGGTAGAGGAGTGAAAAAAAATTATTGAGAGTGCCCACCATGAGATCCTGGACCTAGTGTTGGATTTCCATGATACATCAGTGATGGTGGATCCAGTAGCACCATCGGTCAGGGAATCAGTGTGATCGTTTTAGTTAGTGGATGAGGAATCTAGGACATTATAGTGATATAGATATGTACAAGCGCAGGCAGCTACCGGAAGCATAGATGTGATGTTACAGAGCCTATTACAGGTGCAGGCAGCCATGGTATAGGAAGCTCAGCCAACAAATGTCTAAAGAGTTGCGGAGAGGATTACTTCGTTAGATACTTAGATGATGAGGGCACAGGGAGAGGCCTCTAGATCCCAATCTAGGGTATTATTCCTATCTTGCAAAAAGAGATCATATAGCCTAACCCCATCATCTCAAAGCATCCAGAGACCCCCCACAGGGGGCGAGGGTGTTTGAGTCATTTTGTAGATGGTTCAAATCCATTTTTTATGATTTTTTGTCGATTTTATGAAACTTTATCTGATATGTGTGTGTGTGTGTGTGTGTGTGTGTGTGTCTGTGTCTGTGTCTGTGTCTGTGTCTGTGTCTGTGTGTGTATATGTATATATGTATTTCTTTCTTTCTTTCTTTATTATTTGTTTATTTATATATGATGAAGATTTTTTATTATATTTGGTTATTTTGATTATGTGATTATTTATTTGTCATTTTCATGTATGTATGTAATAATTCCATGGTAATTAGGAATAATGATAATGAGATGGATAGGTAAATCCATTGAGAAGGGGATCAATAAGAGACTCACGTGATGTAAAAAATCCAAGAGGTGAAAAAAGGCCAAGGCATCCAAGGGTAGGATGTTAAGGCATAGATGGTGATGAATCCAATTAGAGTGAATAGCCAAAGAAAGGATGAGATTTTTGAGGTATTAGCGATAGTTGGATAAACCCACTGGGGATCAAGAGCCCAAGTATAGGTAGAGGATGTTTGTGTAAAACCCAAGTGGGGTCTGAGAGCCCAAGCAAAGGTAAGGGATCAGGCCAAAGAAATAAAACAAGATGTAATCATGATGCTTGTAGGGAACTAGCCACGAGGGGAAAAATATCATCATGTATTAGTGATAATATCATCAACTTGGTGTATAATGTGGCTTCAGGCATGGGTCAGGAGGTCCTTAATAGCATGGTGTGTAATAGATACCTTTTGATGGAATTAAGACCGCATGACAAATAAAGTGACATATATTCGGTCCCCCAGCCTAGTGAGGATGCCACACCAAATTTCATCAAGAGTGGGGTGAGGCTTATGGTGAGGTGAAGGCCCATATGTAGGTTTTGGTCTAGGTGGTCTAGGGTAAGGTGGGAATTTTTGAGAGGAATCAGCCCTATTCAGGTGTTTTGGGGATGGGATGCTTACTATGTAAAACTTGACACTCGGCATCAATATGCGTGTAATACCCATGATGAGAGTAGAAGAAAGGAGTTAAATCTAAAGGCTATGTAGCCTTTTTGGTTTGGCTTTGTTTGACCTCAACTTTAATATTCTTCATATGGCATTAATAGACTCTATAATAAGAAACATCATGCCCCAGAGCCTCATGCCATGTGTAGTATGGATAGGCCATAGAAGACTGAGGAGCCATAACGGCAAGAGGTAGGGGAGTGGTTTCATAGGTTGTAGAGGGCTAGTGGGATTCTTTTATAGGGGCACCAAAATAATGTATGAGGAAGGCACTAATGGAGTAGTGTTTCTCTTAGTCATTGAGGCATAATTAATAGGCTCCTCACCCATGAGATCATTGACTTCCTAGTAAAATTTGGCAACCCACTCATTCACTTTCATCAAAGAGAATGGGTCAGCTAAGTTGATGTTGGTATGTGAGAGTGTATTCAATGGTGTAATATAAGGCTCAGGCACCAATGAAGGAGTGTAAATAATGTTCATTGGTTATCCTTTTACCATAACAACATTCACATCTTGAGTTATTTTGGTACGTAGGGTTTCTTAGTAGCACAAGACTTTCCTATCTCAAATATGAGCATAACTGTATAAACCAGGGTCATCTAGAGCATAACCATCATCATAATCAGGCATGGAAGTATTCACCATGTAAGATTAAAATATGGTTTTGATTTTAACCTTACACTCTTGTGGGGGATGTGGTGTTTGTGAGATAACTATAGGAATTGAAGGTCCCTTTTTGTAAGGATGCAAGAAAGGAGACAACTAAGATATGATGATTTCATGAAGGTCATAAGTATTCATTCTAAGGGTGACTTCATCAGGATCATCATCACCCAATTCCAATACATTGGGAAGTGTACACTCGACCAACTTAGGATGACCAACATTTTCATGAAGAGTATCTATAGGGTAGTTAAAGCGGTGATATTCCTAAAGGGGGATTGGTGATAGTTCCTTAAGCAAGGGAGCTTGTTTTCTTAAGTGTATTGTAATTCTAGGGATTAATGTCCCCTTAGATCTTATAAATAGGTTCTTAGTCAGTGAACTTCACACATTGACATGTAGAGGAGGCGATGGCACACATATGGTGATTCCAAGGCCACCCTAGGAGAATGTTATAAAATAAGGGAAAATTGAATATCATAACTTTGACATAGATATTCCTAGGGGGAATGGTGTTCACTAACCAAATATACCCCATCAAATCCATCTACCGAAGGTCTTGTCCTTGGAAAGTAGTTCATGTGGATTTTAGGTTATTGATGGAATAATGGAGATCTTTGATGAAATCTAGTGAGGCCACACATTTACCTACTCCCTCATAAATGAGAGCACGTTGAAATGAAGTATGACCAATCTAAACTGAGATTAAAAGTGGGAGATTGTCTACACAAATAAATATCTCATCCAGGATCATAGAAGCGATGGTAAAATGAATGTATAAATGAGAATATGTGGCAATACCAATACAAATAGAGAGTTCCTCACATTTTCAGTACATACTTTTTTTTGAGTTGTGTAATGCAGTACTTTTCCCCAAAGAAGGATGGAAAGGTATATTCATGCCAAAAAGTGTAGTCATAAGACACTCATGATGGTGACATGACGTGTGAATGAGTTCCAAGAATGGAATTGGACAAAGAATTTGAGAAATTTCTTTGAGAGGATCCTGCTCATCATGACTGGACTATATAGTAGGTTAAGAGTACTAGGAAACATCATAAATGGGGTCAGAAGGAGTTGGGGTAATCAGAGAGACTTTTGGAAGTAGTTTTCACTTAATTCCTATGCCATCAACCCTGTAAGGTTAACCTGCACAACGGCCAATGGTGTTTGTATATAGTGGGACAGATTCAAACACAATTGGCCCTATAAGATAACTTCCACAGGGGATGATGGCGTCTGGAGGAGGTGGGTTTTGTTACTTAAGGATCTTGATTTTGAGATACATAAGGGTAAATTATCATGTGAGTCCTAGGTTTGAATGTTACCGGATTTTCTAGATTGACTTAAGAGATAACATGTTTGACATCATTGATCGTAACCATGTTTTCAAGAGGGTAATTTATATCTATCACATTATTTATAGCATTCTCTTACTTTTTATAAATTTCATTAACATCATGATTAGGAATAGGATTAGATAATATCTTCAGCTTCTCATTATCTTGTTTGATGGCTTCATAGTAATCTTTCTTTTGAGCCACATCACTAGCCATGATTGCTTCAGTCAAATGCTCATAAGTGATGTCATCATAGTCAAATTTAGGCCCTAATAAAAATTTGATAATATCCATACAAAGTGCATGACAATTCTCGTGTGAGTGACCCCAATTAGTGTGCCACCAACAAAACTTACTCTCATCATGTCGATGAGGAATGGGTTGAGAAGGATCTAGGATCACAATAAATGGCTTAGGAAATTTATGCTTCAACTCTTCCTCACTCAGTGGTTGATGAAGGTTAGGTTGATTCTTGTTGTTAGTAGGTTTTTGGTCAATGTTGAAAATAGTTCTATTTGAAGAAGCAATAAGATGAAGAGTATGTGAGACTCCATCATTTATTACATTCTTGTTCTCTGACCATTGAAGGATATGGAATTGCTTGTTATTTTGTGTCTTGGGAGGAGCCTTCTCAAATTAACTCATGAGATAGTCTTGCATTTTGGCTTGTTCAAAGGCCTCTTCTAGGGAAGTGGGAGAAAAGAACCTCATCTTGTATTAAAGGCGAGGCTCCAAGGTTTGTAAGAAAATTTAAAAGAGGCTATCATTGGGCATGTCATGCTTTTCCCACATAGGATAGGGTCTTCTAACACTTTATAAATGCTTGAGCTGATTTATTCTCAGATTTCTGATAATTAATGAAAGCATTGATGTTATTTTCAGGTCTATCATGATATTGGAACTTGTTCACTAGGGTTGTTACTTGGGAATCTATGCTCAACTATAAAATTGGGAGGAAAAGTGTGATACTAATATAAAGAGCATCTCATAGTAAGGGTCTTAGATAAGATTTTAGTGACAATGCATATGAATTAGTTATGATCCATTATTTGTAAATATTATTGCAAAGGCCTTGATGTGAAGAGTGGGATTAATAAATGTGTCGTAAGAGATAAATGGAACAATACCACCAATGTCCATACTAGAAATATAGGGTGATAGTGAATCCTTGTTATAATGTTTGCACAAGAATTCATTTCTAAATAGGGGGGTTAAGTGATGGACACCCCATTAGGTCCATTTCGCAAAGGAGGGGGTGTGGTGCACCCATGAGCCCGTTGGAGGGCAGGTTGAATAATTGATCCATATTGGCTTGCATTTGAAGGAGTTGAGTGGTAGTGGAAAATTATTGTTGAGTTCATTTTGTCAATAAAATGAAGAATAAGATTGATATGATCATAACTAGAGGCATTTTCATATGATCCTATTTGAGTGCAACTTTCTCCTTATTTCTGCCCTATGATCAAATTGTTCGAAGATGAAATCAAGAAGATGCATGTGAAACATCTTTTTTGACTCTCCCTCATATTGAGGAAACTAAGATAGGAATTTTTTGAATCTTAAGAGGATGGTAAAAAAGTATTATCATTATGGCTTTCTTCCTCATTATCCTTAGGTGGGACATGTTGCGGTGGGTAAGAAGGATTCTTTCTAGGTGATCTTATGATGCACAGTAGTCCATACGAGAAGGGAATCTCAATCTTCAAGATGGTGTAGGTATCTAGGAATAATTTGACACAATAGATTCAGAGGACACCACAGGTTTACATATTCTATGTTGGAGTGTTGATTTGGCTGAGAAATGGTATGAAGATGAAGGCTACAGATAAAATCAGGCCCTGTAAAAAAGCACCCATACATGGGTTGAAGGTGTTTGGTAGCAGATCTAGTCAAATAGAAAGGAATTGGTTACTGTGTAAATAGGTCTGCACATTGGGGCTGAAAGGTGTCTAGAAGAAAACGAGACAATGAAATAGAAATAGATAGAATCTCCTATGGGTGATGGTGTTTATACAAGTAGGTTTTTAGGGTTTTGGGGATTGTTGGATGTTTAGGTAAAGTAAAAATTAAAAGATAGTTGATTTTAAAAAGTGGTACTTGATTAATAAGGTCTATAAGATTCACGTCAGGTTCAGTAGAGAATGTATGTGAGGCCAAAATGTGTCTCAATAACATGAAATCTTACTCATCCGTATTCAACTAGGGTATTTGAGGAAATGAGTACGTGACACACATGAACTGAAATACAAGGGAATATACTTAGAGGGGCTATATTGAGTGCTAGGGTGCATATCTAGATGGAAGTAACCCTTATATTAGGTCAACCTAGGATTTCTTAAGACCTATTATTGAGATAGAGAGGAAGGAGCCCTACTGAGGATATCAATGGCTTATTGTGTAGAGATATACATCAATAATAAATGAAATAAGATCATGCAATAACTGGAATGAAAGCAACTATGGATTTTCTGATTATTTGATAAGAGTAATAAGATCTAGGTAGCATCTAAGCATGCATATTAAAAAACTAACATAACACAAAGAAGAAGAGAAAATAAACTAGTTTATTTAAAGTGACAAAGAAGGCTTGGAGCACGCAACTGTACCTATAGGTTAGTCACCGTTGACAAATCTATCTCACCTTGATGAAGCAAAAACACAAAGAGATAATCACTATTAGGTAGAATAGTGGAAAGACATATTCCTGTTCTAGACTCGCTATATGATGACCCAATAATGCAATACAATTATCTTAGAAGATGGCTGTCCAATTCAATACAAGAAACAATGTAATATGAACCAAAAGAAGAGTGAATATATGCGAAGATGGTGTAAAATAAGCAGAGTAAATGGACAGTTTAGATGTCTTAGCTTCATCGTTATCTTATGAGTGTCAAGATGAGGTCAAGGTATATATAGGATGTCGTCGCCCGAAGGGTGATGATGTTGACCATGGGAAAACATAACAATGACACAATCACCCACGGGCAATTGTGTCAGTCAAGAGATGCAAAAATAAAGTAGTGTGTAATGAAAGGTACAGGTAATGCATTGCGAGTCATGCCAGTCAATGAAAAAGATTCAAAATGGTGGAATGTAAGCAAGAAGTCATGAATATGATATGATAAGAGACCTAGGGGGACAATGATGGCTAGTGCAAGGAAAACTAATGACTAGACTAAATAGTCAAACTCTCTCTCCGTCTACTGTCTCTAACCCATAATGGTTACATGTGAATAACCGTTCCCCATTTTTGACAGTAGGCTGCTTAAGGCACCCACTCAATAAATAGATGCATTAATGACCCTTATTTGCACAAAGGAAATTGTTAGTAACATGTATGAAAAGTGAAAAGTGAAAAATTAGGTGTATACAACTTGTGATCCTCTTGTGCATACTATGAATAATGCTTCCTTTTTCTCTGACCCTCTCCATGAAAATACAACCAATGATATGATTTTTATTTCTTGTTTACCACTTTTACATGATAATGTGAATGTTGATATAAAATATACACTTGTGGATTATCCTCTTATTTATTGTAATACAAATATTCATGTTTCTTCTCCTAGTATGGATGTTTTGAATGAAACCAATAATGATCTTGCTTTATAACCCCAATCTGATCCCACACTCATAGAATCTTATTATATACCCAAGGAAATTTGACAATATACTACATCCCATATCCTTTTTAAATAGAATATTATTCCCATGGTCATAATTAATAGTAAAATCCAACCCTTAAATGATACTTTATATTATTATTACATACCTCCTCAAGAGGTTGTCTCCGTTACGAATATGGGAGGTGATTTGCAGCGTAAATTGTATACCTTAACTCTAGAAAGTAAAGTATGATATGATAGCCTTGATTCAAATATTATTTATGGAATTCCCATTCAGTGTAATATATTTCAATCTCCCTTCCCTTAGGATTTTATTATGCTCGTATTCCAATTATTTAATGGTACTTTAGATCCTTATATGTATCTTAGACATTATCATAAATGCATGGCTTCATATAATAATGTTAGGGTACTTCTTAAATCATTTCTTAGGAGTCGCATAGGTGATGCAAGATCATGGTTCAACCATCTTCCTAGTGGATCGCTAAGTACTTTTCTTGATCTTGAAGAATATTTTCTTTCCCATTTTATCCATCTTATAGGCCCTAAAGTTACGTATGATTTTTACCATCATTTCATTAAGGAGATACCGAACCTATAGCTAATTATCTCTTACGATTTAAATTAATATGCAATTTTTATTATATCGACCCATTGATATAGAAATGTAATACATATTTTTTGTGGTCTCATATTTTCTCTCAAAGATAAATTTCTCTATGATACATGTCTTTCGTTCACAACACTTTGCCTCCATGTCCTATATTTAGATTAATACCTCCTTCCAAAACAAGCCACACAAGAACATAAAGATATTTTTCTTTCCTCTACCACACATATTTATGATATGGTTCTATATTTACCACCTAAATATGATAAAGTAAAAGTCTTACATTTTGGTAACAGTTATTGTAACTCTAAACCCAAACCTACTAAACAATCTCCTCTTGTTAATAGGAACAAGCCATTATATTTTGACAAATCTATCGATTAGAAACATGAAATTCTTCTCACTTTGATGGAAAAAAATCTAATTATATTACCTCCCAATAATGATCGCCCTCAGCACCGACTTGACCATGAAAGAGGTCTTTATTTTTGTAACTTACTTTACATTAATGGACAGCACAACAATTATTTTTATTTATTAGATTATAAGCTTAAGGTACTTAAAGAAAAATGCATAATCACTTTTTTCACTAGCCATTTGCATAGATCTCATTATCCCCCTCTATGGATTCACTCTTCAAAACGTGTGATTCTTCAAGACCATCCTTCTACTAAGGTACTAAATATGCAATCTCCTAGAAGTAATCTCCTTCGCAATGGAATTTATCCTACACAACAACCTGCAATGTCTAACTACATATGGATTTCCAAAAAAAAAAAAATTGTGCCACAAATTTCACATATCAACCATACACCCCTTTCGGTTCCATCTATGGCGTGTTTGCACAATTATTTCTTCGCGTATCATTTTTCTTAGTGCATTTTTAGAATATTGAGTGATTGGTCACTTTCCATTCATTTAGTCTCATTACCACACTCCAATGATTTATTCCATCATCTACCCTACCTACTACTACTCCTCACAAGACACCTTACAACATAA
The DNA here is from genome assembly GCA_019776745.2 of Taxus chinensis. Classification (NCBI taxonomy): domain Eukaryota; kingdom Viridiplantae; phylum Streptophyta; class Pinopsida; order Cupressales; family Taxaceae; genus Taxus; species Taxus chinensis. The sequence goes on along the minus strand of CM034154.1, from coordinate 481,660,610 downwards.
AAATATCACCCTTCATTATTTCTTCAAGAACAATTTTCCCCACCTATCATACTTTTCAAAACTTATGAGGGGATAATGCACATGCTCACCATTACATTCATACTTTTCATTATGTATAATATATGTTATATTTCATTGTGATCACATCCAAATGCCACTTCCAAAACATCAAGTATACGATCACATAGCTCATATGCTTTCTAAATATAATTCTATCTATACTAAATTGATTCAAAACAATTATAAAAACTTAGTACATCATATAAACAATTTACTCATCAACATATTATTATAATAAATATTACAATTATGCTATCAATACCATAAAAACAACATACACATAGTCAATTGCAATACAATATGCATCAGGCATCACCCTTTATGCATCCACTCATCATCATCCTTGTTCAAAACAGTCACTAGACCTCCATAGCTTGAGGTTCCTCATGTATCCATATGGTCTCTTAGATTTGATCTTGCATGATATAGGATAAACACTCTTGCAATGTCACATTCTATGTTAGAATTTTTGCATATTGTGTTTGTGATAATACCAATATTACCACCGAATTTAATGATAAATCATACCCAAGAGGATTCTCTAGCCATCGGGCTAGCTCAGTTTGACTCTCATCCCTCTCACTCTATAGTATTATAAAAGTAATAGCAACCACAACCATAGAAACAAATAATTAAGCATCCTCATCCACAATGTCATCTACTTGCTCATAAATTCTACCTATAACAATATCACTTGAAATGTTTTGATTAAATTTCCTAATCGATGCATCCATAATTATGGTCCAATATGCATCCCCTAAAATCATTAAAACATATTTTTACATTAGTTTTTTATGTATGCATTTAAAATAGGTAGAAGTAAAACTCGGAACTAACAACAAGTAAATCATAATCTACAACTAATAAAAATACATGAAGACTGAGATAAAAATAAAACATAAATTTTATAATAAAAACATGAAAATGTAAACCTCCTTGTATTTTTGGATTCCTTCTTGATATGTGGATGTCCTCGTTGAACTAATGTGCACAAGACAAAGGTGACATTTGGTTTCTTAGGGGGGGTAGGTTGATGGAGCAAGAGGCCTATCGAAATTGGCTTGATCCATAGTTGGATCTCTTCGTTATTCTCCAAGTGTTTGAAAATATTTCTTTCAAAGACAAGGTGTCAAGGTTTGTTCTAGAAACCAGGTGTGAAGTGTCTTCTATAGACACAATGTGTTTTAGGATTGGGGTACGGGGTTGTTTTTTTATTTTAATTTTTTGTAAATTTGTATTTCATTCCCTTTTAAGTTTTTAGTTTGTTTCTAATTAACATACATAAAGAGTATTAAATAATGCAACAAGTGGATATTCTAATTTAATTAACTTCCAGCATTAATCACACAAATTAGAATAACACTTTTCAAAAGGACTATTGATATACTAAATATCAAAAACACAAGGGAGAATTAAACTTAGTTGATTCTTTGTGGATCTAGGAGATTATGATTGATCTGAATACATGAACATGTTGTTCTAAGATTGAAAATGATTTGTTACAAAACCTGGCACTTGGGACTGAACCTGGTCAAAATCATAAAACTTTGTTAATAGCATTTGTAGAGTCCTACCCCTTCTGTACGGTCTTGGACCTACTTAAAATTTGGTTCTATAACTTTCTGAGTGCTTCATCTACTTGGAAATGGATGTTGTTGTGTGTCGATATTCTTTGCTAACATTTAGAATGGCTCTATAAAATTTACTCAAACCTTATAACCCTTGTAGTATAAGAGGGAGTTTCCACGAAAGAAAGCTAGATGGGAGGATGTATGTTTATAAATTTATTTTATATTGTTAAACTTCAAAAAATGACAACAAATAGGTGTAAAATTATAAGCAAGTATTCAAAGAGATGTTAGGTTGTGCTAATAAATAGTGAGGAGAGTACATTTGTACATGTAAGTGTGCAATTTTAAGATCAGCAGTACCAAAGGATAGATTATGAAATTTGAGTGTCTACATTTTCCCCCCTTAAGTATGAAATGAAATTACATGCTTAAAGGAAAATATACATGTCTGTAGACATTTTTTTTGTTCTCGTAATAACTTTATTTTGCATTTTTACATTGTGTTGTTGTTGGGACACTCCAAAATAAAACTTGCAACATAGAATGTAGTCAATTCCCAAGATAGGAAAATAAAAAATAATGAAATTACTATAAAGAAATGTGCAACAATATATGCCAAAATAAATGGAAAACATGGAAGGAATGCACATGTTTTTTTTGCAGAGGGAATGTGTTCCCACTCTTGTACCTTGAAGATTCTAGATTTTTTAAAATATAATGAATAATTGAAGGTGATCATTCCCCAATATGTTATGACGAGATTTTGATGCATTGGGTGTACCAACCCAACACATAAAATTCGAAAGAGAAGAACTAAAAAGATGAACTAAAGTACCCCTCCAAAAAATAAAACCATGTATCAAAGTCATTTAAGAACTATGATATCTTCTTCTTAAGTACAAAAAGGATAGGAAACTTCTACCTAAAAATAAATTAGTTGCTTCGACACCTTCCATAACCCCATGGACCATACCATTGTAGATGAATATAAGCCTAATTTTTTAAATTAGGACACATGCTAGAAAAGATAAATAAATTACCCCATACTCTTCTCATGAGTTACACAACTAAGTAGAAACTGATTGTATGCTAAAATTTGAGTGGAGAAAGGAGACTCATTCCCCAAATATGCCCAAAATTGAAGATGGAACTGATTATCATGGAGAAAGAGAAAATTAAATACTTCATACCCCCTAAATATCTACCAAGTTGAGTCAACTGAATATGTAATCATATGAAAATGTTGTAATAGATGTGAAAAATTTGAGAATGTTGACAAATCTAGAGAGAATGTGCAATGGAGAATCTGGGTGTGTGGCTCAAAAGAAAAGATGAATATCCATTCCTGAGATGTTGATAACCCGTATATAATCTCTGAAAATCTAATGTGGTGGCCATAAAGAAGAAAATGTTCCTACAAGGAGGGATGTGCATGGTAGAAACCATGACAAAAAATAAGGGAAAAAAGAACTAAAAACATGATAACAATAACATAGCCAATATAACAAAACATTAGTAACAGTGATAGGAAAGTGAGATTTAGTGGATAACAAGTGTATACAATGTAGAAGCAAGTGAAAGCATGGCAATCAATGTCACACACTGCAAATATGGGACACCCATGATGTCGCAAGATAATCAAATCCCTTAAGTCTGCAAACAAGAGATGCACGACTGTACACAAGGCATGATGCCACAAATATATGACACCCACAGTGTCACAAGACAAACTAGGCCTTTAGGCCACAATCAAAGTAGAAAAAAATCATACACACATCTAACAAGCATGTATGAAAATTGAGTGTATCTAAATAGGATGAAAACCACATATCATATGATATAGAAAAGAGCTAGCAATAATTATAAGCACTGCGCAAGACACATGTGTTAGTATTATTAGTCTAAAAGATATCAACTACATAATAAATATGTGTAAATAATCGTAATGAGGAAATAAAGTAACTATACTGGAAATATAACACCTAGATATAGTGTGCAAAAGTATATGCCCTGAGAGGTTAGAATCCTAGGAAAAGGGAAAGCCATCCCCTATCATCATGTACTATTTTTTCAATGTCCTGCATCATGCTCAATATACCACGTCAATGCATGTGTAAATATAAAATTCTATCTATCAAACCGCAATAATAAACAAGATGTATAATGTAAAGTGAAAACAATGTATATTGTAAAAAAATGTCCTAATTTTGAATTATTGTAAATATTTGAATTTTTTTGGTTTTTTAGGCCCTCCATGAGCGAAAAGATGAGAACCTATTCTCTTAAGAGAATTAAATTAAATCCAATAATTCCCCTATAGGTGGGAATAGATAGAGATTATGTAACTAAATATGGGAAGCAATATTTTCTCTTGTGTGTGTGTGTGTGGAACTGTTCCCTCAATAGTCAAGTTGAACCTATAAATAGATTACATCATCATGAAATGGGGGATAACATGAGAACTATCCCAAAAGGACTCTACAAGGAGGTAAAGCAACTACCGAAGATGATGGATGGTCAATCCTTAAATGTGTCATAGAACGTGACTCAAGTGAAAGCAAAACCATAGTGGTGATATGTGTTGAGAAAGACCTATGAGGACACACAGAAATAAATGAGCATTGAGTAAAATGTGTTAAGTTATGCCTATGTGGTGGACTAGAAGACTAAAATATTCTAGAAGACCTGTGAGAAACTATAGAGAAAGAAAGAAAACTAGAAGATTTACATAGAGTGTTATGAGATTGGGTGTCATTAGAGACAGTGTGTAGGAAAGAAGGCCTATGAGGAGATCAAGAGGCCCTAGAATTATGTGATGTAACATGTGCAATTAAATTCCTATCATGAGACACATAATCTTGTGAATCCATATGTGAAACCAAAGGCTAGGATACCTAGGAGGATTATTGTTATGTGAAGTGGTATGTGAAACAACAAACATGTCCATAGATACACTAGAAAATGTAGGAGGATGAACTATGCAAGGATATAAATCATGAAAAGGAATACCTTAAATAGTGACAACTTGTTTATGACTAATAAACATGATATACTTATAAAAAATAGATGGAACATCCCTAAGAGCACATAGCTAGGGGAAATATAGATGAAATACTCCAATGGGAACAAGTTTAGAAGCCAAAAATGAGTTTTTTGTAGTGACATATCCAACTGTGATTGGTAGGATAATGATTCAAAAATACGGATCAGAGTCAATTGCAATACTTTCAATAGGAATTCCAAAAGAGTAAAGTAATGGCCATGCACAAATATTATCCATGTTAAGCAGGGTAACCAAGATAGCCTGAATAGGAATACGATGAATAGATAATATGTCAGAAATAAGTGAGTCATTTATATCAAACTCATCAAAATAAATTATTAGGATGGTGTGTAAGTTATATTTCCAATCATAGCATCAATTGGATGATTATAAGAGGGCGGTGGTGGCACTACATATTTAGGGTGATGAACTTCTGAATTAGATGTGTCATTATTATTCTTAGGAAGTGGATCATTGGATATTTTTATCTTAGGAATTGTTATCGGTAAGCTTAAGCTCATCCCATTCGATTACATTAGATTCAATAAGATCCTGGATGATGTTTCCTAACTTGTGACATTTATATGTAGTGTAACCAATACATCTATGATAATCACAATAAGCATTATCATTGAAGCTCTTACTTTTAGGCTTTCTCATGTCAACCTCAAATGGTGGAGGGAGAGACACAATATTTCATTCAATTAACTTTATTAAAACCATGCATGGAGGAAAAGGTAACCATGTAAATTGTTATCTTATAGGTTATAATTGCAGTCTAGTAGGTTGATCAACAATGTTAATAGTGTATTTAGAAGTAACCTTAAGATCATTATATTTTACTTTGAAATTATATTTTCTTTGAAACTTTACATTGGATGGATTAGGGGATTTAACAACATACGTAAGTTTTTTCATGTGTAATAGCTTATCTTTACACTCTTTTAGTGTATGAAAAATATGGTCAAAATATTGAAACTTATCAAACATGACTGATTCTTTTAAGGGAGGAAGAAAACTTTGAACAAAAAGGTATTGAGATTCACCATCAGCTAATATGTTTTTCAGTAAGCATTGTGTGATAATGCAAGACATAATCATTGATATTCTCATCATATCCTTATTTGAGTTTGGACATTTGTGCATAAGATATCTTATCCCAATGTTAATGGAAAATTGTGCCAAAAATTGATTTTTCAATGTAGTAAAATAGTGCATAGAATGTGTGGGGAGATCATAAAACCATTGCAAAGAAAATCCCTTAAGGCTCTTAGGGAATATCTTAGTAAGCAATATATCATGAGATGCATATGCAAAACAAGTGACATAGAATGATCTAAGATGCTCTTGGGGGTCACCTATTCCATCATAAATAGGAATCTTGAGTGCAAAAAAAACCAATAGGAAAAGGATATGATACATATTTAGGTACAAGTGGATTATGCAATAATTTAGAAGAGTCTGTAGCAATAGAACTATGAGAGACATCTTGTTGTAATTGTAAAATTTGTGCTTGTAAAGAATGAATGTGGTACTCAAGAGTATATGTGTTAGATGAAGATGTATGTGATCCATTATGGTGATGGATAGGAGATGTAGTAGCAATAGTGCGTGCAGTGATAGCCATAGAAATAGTTTACATAAGAATGTGAGGTGCCCCCAAGGAGGTAGGAACAACAGATGTGGGTATAGAATATGTTTTTGTAGAGGCATGCTTGATTTTATCTCTTACAACATATAGAAGAAAATAAATATGGTTAGGATTTTCGTGTAAGAAATGTTGTAGATGTTGTGCTTCATCCTCATGAAGGTCTTTTGTATGATTTTCATAATTAGTATTAGAATTGTGACCTTAGATAGGATCAGTGTGAATTGTGAGAATAACATTATAAAATAGATCAATAATAGAACATTGTGGCTCATAAACATCATCCTCATATGTTTCCTTAATCCCAAATTAAGAAACCATAGAAAAATCATCTATATCATCATATAATTCTAGGATAGAGCTATAGTTAGAGTGTTAATAGACGCATATGTAAAATGAACAACATGATAAGCCATTAATACTAATATATTAGATCTAAATGTTATATGAAACTTGAAGGATGCTAGGGTTAGGGATATGATGTTCGATTAGAAAATGCCAGGTTCACCAAATGATTTCACTTTTTGTGAATTCATGTTGCATTCCCTTTTTAAATTTTTACTGTGTTTCTAATTAACATATATAAAAAGGATGAAATAATGTAAGAAGTGGATATTCTGATTTAATTAACTTCTAAAATTAATTACACAACTCATAGTAATGCTTTTCAAAATGACTATTGATCTAACAATAAAAAACACAACAGAAAAATTCATGTATATGAGTATGTGTAGATCTAGGAGATTTTGATTGATCTAAATGCAAGAAAAGGTTGATCTAAGATTGAAAATTCTTCATTACAGAAACTAGCACCTAAGAATGAACTTGATCAAAACCATACAACTCGGTCAAGAGCATCTTGTAGAATCTATAAAATGCACCTTACGCATGAGGTATCCTATTCAAAAATACATAGAACATCATAAAACATAAAAATCCCAAAAAATCAAATAATCCCAATAAAGATATAAAAATATAACCCCACAAAATTGGGTATAAAAGACACCTCACCACTCATTTACTAACCCTCACCCACTCACATTTAATTTTATTCACTTCACCTACCCATTTGCATTCCCAATGCACTATGGACCCTTATCCTCTCACCCACTTATGTACATTCCACTCATATGTGTACCACTCCCTTATGCACCAAAAACTATAAAATACCACTCATTCCCATCATTCCAAGCCCCTAATTCTCAGTGCACTAAGACTATACTTGATTTTTCTTGTTCTCTTGCTCACATATCTCGGTGTTGCATGTCTTGAAGAAGTGAAATCAAAACACAAATGATAGATACAACATGTTTTAGTAAAATTCTAGCACATACAATAATCACAATTGTGATTGGCTTACGATCTCCGTGTGATTTTTAGTGAATCACAAGTGTGATTGTATTGTGATATGATTCAAGTATATTTTTATTTTCATTTATTGTTTTTTTCATTTTGATCAATGAAATGTCTTTTATCTCCTTAAAAGGGTTAGGGATCTGACCAATTTTGGTCCCCTACCCACCAAAAAAACTAACATTTTTCAATTGTGTTTGTGTGCATGTTTAGATTTAGATCTGGAATATTTTTACCCAATTTATTCATAAAAGAAACCATAATTGTTCTACTCTTCACAGTGGCAGCATAATCCCATTTTATTTTAAGTAACATTGATTTAGAGGATACATTTCAATTAATCCATCGTACAGGTGATCCAAATCTAAAAATACACATCCATATGATCCTAACCCTTTTATATGTTTTTGGACCTACTTGGAATCTAGGTCTACAACTTCTTAATTGTTTTTCCTTCTTCGAAAATAATTCCACTATGTATTAGTCTTCTTTGATCACCGTCATAATGGCTCTGTAAACTCTACTCAAACCCTATAACCCTTGCAGTATAAGAAGGAGTTCCTGTAAAACAAAGTTAGGTGGATTTTAGGCACCCCTATGCACCACTGACATCACCACTACTTCAAAGAGGTCTCAAACCACACATCATTCTCCTGACATGTGATATCTACCATAGTGCAATCAAAACTTGATGATCGTGCTTTGACGATGCTTCAACTTGAGTTTCACACTTGCTCAAATATTTAGGAAGGGTCACTTTGTTTTCTTGTAGAAAGAAGATGGAGAATCCTAGACATGGAAGGAGAATTTCTGCCTGTAGAGGGTGATACCTTAATGGATGTGTATGATTTATATCAAATGTTAGAAATATTTAGTGCTTTTTGTGTTTGCTTTTACATGAGGAGTTCTTAAAGTTCCAGGTTCTTAAATGAGGTATGATTTACTTGTTTATATATGTTTTTGAAGGTTATTATGTCATGAAAGGCCAACCAAGGGGATTTTTTTGATCATAAGAATGTGATAGAATTAGAATAATTAGCCCAAAGTATGTCATTCAAAAAACCCTACAATAGGGTTGACTTGTGGAATTGTACAAAATGATTAAAATTGACGGTTTTAACCAAGAGTGAAAAGGTGTGTATTTTGACTTTATGGGTTAGAGGATAGATGTTTCTAAATAAATTTTATGTTATTAAACTTCAGAAACTAATGATAGAAAGGTGTGAAAATATAATTAATTAGTTGAAGAGTTATCATGGTGTGTTAAGCATGAGTGAGAAGAGTACATTTGTACATGTAAATGTGCAATGTCAAGATCAGTAATGTCAAAGGATAGATTTCCAAATTTGAGTGTCTACACTTTTATAGCCTTCTCTTCTTGGGAAGATTTTTATCCTCAATGAATGTGGGATAATGGTAATCTAGGCTTAATCTTGGATAAGTATGATTAAGCTTGATTAAGTAAAATTTAGAGTAACCAAATGGGATTAGTATTCCATAGGACTTGGATGGGGACACATGAATTTAATTAATTAATTGGGGATTAGTTAACATACCTAGATTAGCATGTAGAAGCTATTTTAGATTATTTTAGAGTACATTAATGAGGTTATAGAGGTGATTTGGAGTGGGATTTAATTAATGAAGGTCATTAATTAAATAGAATAAGGGGGTTCTAGTTAATTTATAATGGGTTATTAATTAATAAACAAAGAGGATTTTACTTAACGAAATGTCATTAATTAGTATCTCAAGGAGGATTCTAATTAATTAACAGATGGTCGTTAATTAATAAAAGAAGATCAATGTTTTGTGATTTGAATTCCTTTAGACTAAGTATAATGTGGCAGAGTTTAGGTGTTTACAATTTAATCACCAATTATACTCTTTTTGCATCACATCACCAATTCAAACAAAAAATGCTTATGTTATGCTACCACTAGTGTCACTGCATTTGTAGACACAAAATATATGCACTTAGGTACATTTCTAGGTCATAAAGCATACTAATGTATACATGATTCTTAAGCAAGAAAACTAGTGGTTGACAACTCCTTTTGGTCTTTTTGTTGCTTTGTCTCTTACACTTTACTGACTTTACACACCTTACAGTTATGTCAAAACTTGAGTGATTTACTTTTTAATGGCCTCAGACACTAGTGCCCATTTAGGACAGAAGCGTCAAGGTGCTCCTGTCCCTCTTGGGTGCTCATATCCCTCTCTTTATTCTTCTTACTTTTTTGGGTCCTTTTCGATTCTTGGTCACCTTTTAACACTTTTGGTCGGCCTTTCAGTTGTCAATATGAAATTCAAACAAGGGAATCATATATATACTTAGTTACTTCTTCTAAATAAAGGGTCAAATACTTTAAGCATTATCTATCACAACCCAAGCTTGTAAAAAGGCACAAGAGAACTATAAAACATACATTTAGCATATGCATATAAGGGACATGGGTTGCATTGATTTGCATACACTGCATAGGAAAGGATTTCTTTCTATTCCATCACACACATTTTACATATTTGGGACAATCTAGATCCAGTCTATTATCATTATGAAACTTGCACAAGGAAAACCTAGGGCACATGACACAGATACACACACACACACACACACACACACACACACACACACACACACACACACACACACACACACACACACACACACACACACACACACACACACACACACACACACACACTGAGAACTACATGGAGTCTGAGAAGTGGTGTAGTGCTCGGTCATAAGTTCACTTTTTGGGTGACCATTGGGGTCAGTCTGACTCCGCATTCTAAATATTTTTTATTGTGGTTTGTGGGCATGTGTAGGTAGTCACTTTTTTTGTAGGTTACAGGCACGATAGGTGACCTAACAACAAAATCAGAGTGACAAAGAGTGAGTAACACCGAAGACCTTCTAACCCAGAAAAGATCAAGTTTTGATCATTTTGGTAGACACTAGCACCCAGATCAATCATTAGCACCTGAGGTGCTCCTGTCCTCCTCTAAGTGATTCCATCTTGTACAATCTTAGGGTTATGAACCCTTGTTGAGCCTTTGCGACATTTTTTCCAGCCTATTCTAATAGATACACAATCCCGATCATCCCCAAGTTGCACAGAATTAGCTAAGTTGTCATTCCTCTCTCATTTGTTAGGGTTTTATATTGTTTAATGCTTAGTGTTTGGACATTGCTCTACTTAATTATCTTAATACATTTGTTATAGTAAGTTACTCTGAAATAAGATTTAATTCAAATTAGATGAAATCATTTGGTGAACCGGAATTCTCCTCAAACATTCTTCTGATCTTATTCCATGGCTGAGATTTCTCACCCCTTTACTGACACAAATCTTCATGATATCCATACTCATCTTTTTGAAAACCCTCAAGACCTATATCTCTTATTATTCACTACCCATGATGAGGTTAAGTGGTTAACTGCGCTCAATCCTTCGGTCTCTTATGATACTTCTGTTCTTGTTGTGAAACCTACACCTCCTTCCACCACCATTGTTCCACCTACATCTATTGTCCCCATTTCTATGTGTGCCCCTACATCCCACTTTACCCTCCCCATTACTTATCACACAAGAAATAGATCCTCTTTAGGCACCCATAACCTAGCCTCATTATACTATGATTTATAAACCCAAATTCACCAATTACAACAAGCATCTTCATCCTCCTCTCCATCTCTAGATTTTTCACTCCTCCTTCATAACCCTTTTGCACCCTTCATCTCCTCTTATTTGATTCCTCATAACTTCATCATATATAAGCTTCATATCTTCAATGGCCATGGCAACCCTCGGGAACACCTTTTCTCCTTTCATGTTGTATGTCTTGACTATGTTGGTGACCTTACACTATTGGTAAAAATGTTTCCTCGAAGCTTACATGACTATGTTATGCAATGGTTCTATGATCTACCTGTCCATTCAGTAACATCCATTACATCTTTAACTGATGCGTTCCTTTCTCATTTTTCTATGATTATTGGCACTAAGATATTTTATGCACGAATAGCTCAAATCAAACATGAATCTAATGAACATCTTGTGGACTATGTCTTGCGGCATAAGAATAACCTTTCCAATGACCAATGTTTTAGTTGATTTAGAATTTTAATATCTATTCATTCAAATCCTTTTACCTCCACTCCGAGAGTGTTTCATTTTTTATACTTCTCCTTATTTTGATCCATTGTATCACATGCTCAAATTGCGTAAAAAAAACTGCTATCTATGGGAAAATTGAAGTATTATGATACTTATTCCACTTCACCTTCCAAAAATTTTCAGGCCAAAACCACATTCAAACCATCCACTAAGCCTACAAACTCTAAAACTATTGTCAATTTTTTTGCACCAGCTAAGATTCAATTGCAATCTATGAGGTGTACATTTACTAAGTTACCTTATACACCCCGGCTCCTATTAATGCACCTCATTTAAAGTAATTTGACTATTCTCCCTCCACAACTCAACTTAGATCCTTCTCAACCACATGGATGTAATTATGATGAAAATGCACATTATGATTCTCACTTATGCAATGGGTATTCTATTGATCATTGTTTTAAGCTCAAACATTTCATTTAAGATATTATTGATAACAATGCATTAATCAAGCTTCAAGATTCATATACTTATAAAATATTCAAGGATAATCAAAGGCTTAAAATATTCAATGACACATTACTTAATCATGACAAGTCAGCTACTGATTCCTTTGCAAATTACACATATCATGCAGTGCCTCCCCCCTCATCAACACCGCTTCATTTTCTTATTTATATTACTGATACGCCACCGCCAATTATTACATTCTCGGATCATGACTACCACCCTAAATTTTCTTTAGATTTTTTGCATATTGAGGCTTCCAATGGTGCTTATCAAGTCAATAATATTATGGTCCATCCCTTGTGCCTTTCCCATGTATGCTCTCTGACATGTTTACTGATTATCAACTTTCCAATCTCTCAAATCACATTTCCAGTCCCCAATTCTTATGAGTGTGTTATCCTTCCCATTACTGTTCAGTCCCTTACTATACCAATAGTAATCCTCATTACATATGAAATCAAACATTGTGACATGGTCTTAGGTCTCCCTTGGCTTAGGGCTACCCAGGTTTTCCCTTTCATGCTCCACTTATGTCTTAATTTCATTCATAACAAGCAAGTTTTCACCATTCAAGGTATTCCACTATACACGCCATTACCTCGGCCATTCTCCCCTATGTTTCAGCCTCACTCATGGCATCTAGGTCTCCTCCATCTCTCAATTCTACATCTATCTTTGCACCTAGCTCTCCCGTTTGTACACGCTCTACATCACAACCCCATCATCCTCACTAGTCCATTAGTATACCCCTTCGACCTAATTCCCCTACCCAGGAAACTCATTCCCATAGGTGTTCTTCACCTCCTTTACCACATATGTACCCCTCACATACACATATTTACTATCCTACACCACCGGTCCTAGCCCACGGTCACATACCTTCTCTTTCTCAAATACCAGATAAAGGGCCCTCTCTCATCGCTATCATCGAATAGCTTTCAATAACTCACACACTTAGGGGCACCACAATTTATCCTCCCCTCTCACTATTTGATGTCTCTATCATATATTCATAACTTATTTTCTATACTTCATGCTCAGTTCTTCATGATATATATTTCCTAGTATCTCATCTCAATCACATACAATACCTTTGCCACCTGATGATGCACTCTTGTTATATGGTTCATAATTGATTGTTGAGGGCATAATTACTAAATGAACCTCATGTCACACACATCAACTAGGGGGAAACATGGTTCCCCTTATCTACATATCTTACATATCACAGTACCCCATAAATTTCACATAGCATCTGCACATCCTGATTATCTTTACTCTTGTTAACTTATACTTCTTACATGTTGCACTTTTATTCCTATACTAGTTGGATACTTAGTATGTCCATATCTTTTTCTATACACAAATGCGCATTCACATGACATATTGAGGTGACTATAAAAATTTTACAGATTCTTACACGATGCATGATGTTTGACACCATTCTTTACCAGTCCCACCAAGGCTCCCGGGGGATCTACCTTTGCTACTCTCCTACTACACATCACAGGTCCTATTGTTATAATATTTACTACTTATTGTCACTATCACTTACTTTTCACTAGTATATACATGTTTGACATATTATTTATCTTTCTAATAGGCTAACGGGTGCTTCATGTGTAAAATTTTCCTTACAAGATACTATACAACCATGGTTATATGTTACTTCTCATTTGTTATTGTTTTCCATTGTTAGTAAGCTATGCCCTATGTCTTGCTTGATCATTGTTTTCTTATGGCCACTTTGGCCCTAATTGTCTTGTGACATTGTGAGCGATGTCCCATGTATGCAACCCAATTTTCATGGTCCCTCTTGTCTTCATATTTGTTTATTACATTATATTATATTGCATCCTAGCTCTTTACACTAACACCTCTTTCTATTCTATCTTGTTAGCATTTTCCTTGATTTCTACCATGCACATCCCCTACCCCCTGTAGGTATCCAATATTCCATATGTATATCATTTCTAGGTCCTCTCATTTGCGTTGCATCCTCCTACATTCGTTGCATGCACCCCAAATAGGGGGAGAAACTATTGGGTGAACAAATCACCCTTCCAGAAGCACAGAACTCCATAACAGAACAACACAGTACAAAATTAGAAAAGGCACATAGTTACAGAGTGGTCCAGAATCAGACTTGGATCACAAACACAGAGCAAACACTAGCACCCAATATCAAACAAGAACGGTGGTCACTTGTGTCCCACCTGGGTGCTTGTGTCCTAGGGGAAAAAATAGATATTTTTTTAGTTCAACATAGTTTCCAACAAGTTGCAGAACAAATCTATAGTATCATACACTTGTCTTCAATTACAGATTTCAATCAAATCAGTTATAATTCGGTTATAATTGAGTTACAAGTCAGTTACAAATTCATACATGCCAATCTACAGTGGAAATTATCATTTGAGAAGCGTAATGGAAGGAGAGAAGAAAAAACCTCTCTCCTCAACACTCTTCTCCTTGGTGTGATATCACCCAAAAAACTCATCCTTGGCATGAGATCACCCAAAAACCTCACTCTTGGCATGAGATCACCCAAAAACCTCATCCTTTTTGGTAGGATGCTCAAATTCATGGCTTGACACTTTCTTGGTTGGGAATTGATCACTCCCAACCCCATCCAACAACATCTCCACCAAACATAGGACAATTTTCTATCATATACTCTCTCATACATCAGGTGCACTCTTTCCTTAGCTACTACTTTCTACTAATTTTACATGCATTACCATGATATTTCACATACGGGACTTTGACTACTCTTTTTCTCTTATTTTGCAGGTTCTTCCTTACAAGCAACAAGAAGTAGCTCACATCAACAAGTACAAGCTCCAATAACACACTACTACACATATGATTCACCCCTAGGGTCTACCTCCCTTTCCTAGTTGCCACACTTCACATTACGATCACTTCACGCTTCACATGGCTACTTGTCCACTCGACACACTATTGGCTACACTCCTCTCCAGATTACAAGGTACCAATCTTATATCTACTTTATGTTATCAAGTATTCACTCAACAACATAAAGTGGGGGCAAATGTAGACACAAAATATATACACTTGGGTACATTTCTAGGTCCTAAAGCATACTAATGTATACATGATTCCTAAGCAAGAAAACTAGTGGTTGACAACTCCTTTTTATCTTTTGGTTGTTTTATCTCTTGCACTTTATTGACTTTACACATCTTATAGTTCTATTAGCACTTGACTAATTTACTTTTTAATGGCCTCAAACACTAGCTCCCTGTTACGATAGAAGCACCTAGGAACTCATGTCCCTCTTGGGCGCTCTTGTCCCTCTCTTTCTTCTTCTTACTCTTTTGGGTCCTTTTCACTTCTTGGTCACCTTTTAACACTTTGGTTCAGCCTTTCAGTTGTCAATTACAAAATTCAAACAAGGGAATCATATATATACTTAGTTACTTCTTCTAAATAAATGGCCAAGCACTATAAGCATTATCTATCACCACCTAAGCTTGCACAAAGGCACAAGAGCACTACAAAACATACATATAGCACATTCATACAAGGGAAAAGGGTTTCATTGATCTATATACACTACACATGAAGGGAGTTTATTCTATTCCATTACACACATTTTACATATTTGGGGAAATATAGATCTAGCTTGTTATCATCGTGCAACTTGCACAAGGGAAACCTAGGGCACAAGACATGGATACACACACACACACAGAGAACTACATGGAGTCTGAGATGTAGTGATACGCTCGGTCATAAGTTCACTCTTTGGGTGACTGTCGGGGTCAGTCTGACTCCACATTTTACATATTTTTTATTATATTTGATGTGGTTTATGGGTATGTGTAGGTAATCATTTGTTTTGCAGGTTACAGGTGCAACCGGTTACCTAAAAATGAAACCAGAGTGAAAAAGAGAATGTAACATCAAAGACATTCCAACCCAGAAAAGATCAGGTTTTGATCATTTTGGTAGACATAGACGCCCATATCTGCACCTGGGGCATTCTTGTCCTCCTGTGGGCGTTTCTATCATGTATGGTCTTAGAGTTTTGAACCATCATCAAGCATTTGTGACATTTTTCCATCTTTTTCCAATATATACACAGTCCCAATCATTCCCAAGTTACACAAAATCAGCTAAGTCATCATTTCTCTCTCATTTTCTTAGGTTTTACATTGTTGAATGCTTAGTGTTTACACATTATTGTACTTAATTATTTAAATATCATTTTTTAAAGTAAGTTAATTTGAAATAAGATTTAATTCAAATTAGATTAAATCAAAATCCATGTTGGGGGAACCATCTTCTCCCACTACCTCTCTAACACCTTCTCCTACAGGCACCACACTAACTCCACAATCACCAACTACTATAAGAAAAAATAATACCCATTGAGTATTTTCCCACCATCAACTATACATAACAGTACATCATGTATCATCTACATCCTTAATATACAATCAATTGATCCACCTCGTTAATGGGTAGAGGTAATAGTTATAACGGTTTCAATCTTGGATAACTCTCATCTCTCAAGACTACATGAGTAGGTCTCCTCCATACGTATGGTACTGGGGGCACATCTTGCATCACTCCAAACTAGCATGTCATGCACTCCCACTAATATAGCTCTCCTATACTATAAAATTGGTCCTTTAGCTACATGGCATGTTGCACCCTACGTAACTCCACTACATCCTCTGCCCAATTTGGATACTCTTTATATGGCCTCCATACAATGCCACTAAAATCCATTTTATCCAACAGGGATCGATAAAAGGTTGTATCTAGACCTTGTCTCCTCGATAACACCCACCATGATGAAAATATCTCAAAATGGTCCCAAACAAACCTAAGACCCCTCAGAGGTTGCACGACAGCTATTTTTTGACATGCCCATATGTGTAATAATGCAATTTCCTCTACACCACCTTTGTGGCTCTCTACAGTAAACCAATACAGATCCTTATATAAGTGAGCTAGAACATAATGGCCCTAATAATATCTCACTTCATCATCCTCTATAGAGTCATACGTCTACCATAATCAATAGGAAATCAAAACCCCAAAACCATCAACCACTACAAATGAAGCTAAAAATACTACAATAAATTTATGCAATCGAAAAAATCGTGTTGTCACAATCAAGCTCAGTCAAATAATTGGATTTATAAGTCTTCTTGTATCTAACCAAAACTTGTGCACCTTATGCATCTATAATGGCACATCTACTGAGAGAACTTTTACTCTCTCCCCCAAAAGTAGAAATCATAAGATGTGATATACATCTGATAAAGTTATTATCATCTCCCCTGTCAGGATCTAAAAGGTACAAGTGTCTAAATTCCACCGCTCACGCAATGCAGTGATCATATTTATAGCTAGGGTTATTGGGGTTAGCACACTAGTTGTATAGATAATATATCATATCTAAGCATACATTCAAATAAAATTGGACATTCTACCAGAAGAAATACACAAAAAAAGAGATATAAATCAACACTAGATTTAATGTGGTTCACCTAGTGTGGGCTACGTCCACCAAGAAACAAGACAATTTATTATCCAAAGCTTTCACAAGATATACAATGAAGAATTACAATCTTCCACACCTCTCAGATGTATAGTACTTTCTTTCACTCAAGTTTTTGCTTCTTCACCAAGAATTCTCTCTCTCTCAATTATTCTCACAATAAT
The DNA here is from genome assembly GCA_019776745.2 of Taxus chinensis. Classification (NCBI taxonomy): domain Eukaryota; kingdom Viridiplantae; phylum Streptophyta; class Pinopsida; order Cupressales; family Taxaceae; genus Taxus; species Taxus chinensis. The sequence goes on along the minus strand of CM034154.1, from coordinate 481,642,595 downwards.
CATCAAGTTTTGTAAGTTCTTCTTAATTCTTACTTCTAAACCATAGATTTCATGCTTATATAGGTGTTTACAAACTTAGGGCACTTAGCCATGCAATTACAATCAATAGATATTCTTTAATACTAAAAATAGATCTAATTCCGAAGAGTTAAATCAAACACTCCCGCACAAGTAAGCGACGTCGGTTAGCCCTAACCGATATTTATTCCTCCTTACCTAACTGACGTCGATCATAGGTGACTGATGTCGGTCCCTCCCTAACAGATGAAAGTTACTGTGTGTTGGGTTTCAGATTTGCACTTGGGTGAAACCACAGTCATGGGACAACAAGTCCATCCTCTTTAATGGGAGAGGTTCCCTTATTGAAAGTAGTAAAGACTTATATACATATAAACAAATTTCATCATGTGGATCCTAATACTTTAAGAGATTTCATACCAAAATGTCATCAATACAAAGGGCTCAGAAGAATGGAGAAGATGGAAAGGTAAGGGGGAAGAACTACAATACTTTCTGGGTATATAGATTTCAAAGTATAACCTTACTTGTATTGAAATAGAAAAATTCAGAATGGAATCATTCACCCTCAAAATACGTATCAATCATCAGACACAAATTTCTAGAGATCATATACACAAGAGCACAAAGTTTATTTGCATGCAGAGATGGATAATTCACTAATTAAGAGCCAAAAATGTAATAGAATAGCAGAGGAAAATAAGAAAAACACTTCTGTATTGAGCAATTTCAGTTTCTTACAATCTTTTCAAAATGTCAAGGACCCCATATACAATGGAAAAGCATGCTTTTATAACAAACCTATTTCATCTTTGCTTTGCCTCCAAGGAAATAATATCCCAATGGGATCAAGTTTGTTGGAGATTCATTTGGAAAGAGACAGGAAACAAGAATGCATTCATGGAAAATGCAGATGCCCTAAAAAAGGGGACAATCATCATTTCAAACATGATTTCTTTTGGGTAGAGGTGAATGGTGGTTTTCTTATCCATTTTCCCTCATCATGATCTCTTTGTAACTGCCTCCAAAAAATTTGAGTGCCCAGTTGGCACATTTCTCCTTTTTTTCCTACAAGAACACGAGAAACTTTGTCTCTTCGAAAATCCATCATATTCCCTATGAAAACTGTTGATCTTGTTCCAAAACATGCCCAAATTGCATTTCCACAAAAAATGACCATGAGAAAAGAAGGAAGGACAAAAAATGATGCACATTCATCCATTACAGAGCTCAAGCCAAAAATGGTGATGAAAGGTTAGATGCAGATGTAAATAAGCCATTTTCCCTCTCTTTTACCTCAAAATCGGGACCATACATGTGTTGGAATCCAAGGAACGATGAGCCAGGTGGAAAAAATATGTTTCCCAACATTTGGGAGAAAAGGCGTGATTTCTCAATTTTCTCCGCAGCTCCGCTAAAGGATGGACACGTGGTGCTATCTGATTGGATGAGAAAACGTAGTCCAAAACAACCATTTGAGCCCTTTGGGAGAAAAGTGCAAAATCTCAAATTTCCCCACAGGTCCACCCTCCCGCTTTGACTAGGACACGTGTCAAAATCTTATGGACTATGGGGTCAAGGCTCAATTCACGACATTTTGATATTTTTTGGCACAACATCTCATTTTCCTCCACGGATCCTAGGTGTACTGCCCTAACAACACGTGTTCGTGTCCACTTGGATGCAGGCCCAAAGGGAGGGAGGAAAAACTTAAACCTTTTAACCCCTTTTGGACAAAGGGGTCAAAACAAAAATTCCTTGTCTGCTGCCCCGAGGACATGTGGCGGTCTTTGGTTCATTAAGGGGGAAGTCGGAGCTTATCTCTCCATATAGGCTCGCAAGTCGCTGATGCAAACCTATCCTTTTGGTGAAAAGTGTAAAAAACACAAATAACATCATAGGTCCACCAACCCACCAAAGGGAAAATTTAACCACATAGGTCTGTCGAGCCATAACTTTCAAAATACAAGGAGTTAAGGGGACTTCTTGACCTTTCTGGAAAGGGGGGAAATTTCCCATCTAATGGATAAGTTTTTAAAAGTCCAAAATATCTTGGTAAGCAGAAAATTTCAAAATACCTCTTTCCAGCATACTTTAAAGGCACTAACTCAAAATTTAACATTTTTAGACTTGAAAATGGAGGGAAATTTGAGGGTGAAAACACTGTGTTTTTCAGCAAGTTTCATATTCCATGCTAATTTGAAGTAATTGAGCTCCACAACTCAATAATCTGCCACTTTGAGATTAATTGCTGCACCATACCTGTATAGCGTCATTCTTGGATCCTTCCTTAGCTTTGTTTCTTCCTCTTCAAATATCAAACTTGAAGACCAACAAAAGTAGAGTGTATCTCCAACTTCTCCTTTGCTAATGGATTTGTTAGCATATCCGTAGGGTTCTCACTTGTATGAATATTTTCTATATTCAACTACCCATCCTCAAATACCTACCATATGAAGTGATACCTCAACTGAATGTGTTTCGTTCTTGAATGAAATGCTTAGTTCTTTGTCAAATGAATTACACTCTGACTGTTACTGAATAGTTTGTAATCATCTTGCTCATTTCCGAACTCTTTCATGAACCTACTCATCCATATCATCTCTTTGCTAGCCTCTGTAGCTGCAACATACTTTGTCTCTGTAGTAGACAAAGCCACAACCTTTTGCAATCTCTAAATCCAGCTAATTGTCATCCCACCTACTATGAAAATATATCCAGTAGTGCTCCTACCATTCAGATCTCTAGCCATATCTGAATCAACATAGCCACATAATGAAATATCTAAACCTCCATAGCATAACTGCATGCTAGATGTCCCTTTCAAATACCTGAGTATCCATTAGAATGCTTTCTACTGCTCTTTACCTGGATTGGCCATATATCTACTCACAACTCCCACTGCCTTAGCAATGTCTGGTCTGGTACAAACCATAACATACATGAGACTCCCAACTGTTGAAGCATATTGCACTCATATAATGTATTTGACCTCCTTGTGTGATGAAGGAAACTAATCTTTGCTTAATTTGAAGTGTCCAGTCATAAGTGTACTAACAGGTTTTACATTCTGCATCTTGAACCTTTCTAACACCTTGTAGATATAGTCCACCTTAAACAAATACAATTTCTTTTTCTTTTTACCTCTGTGTATTTTCATTCCAAGGACTCTTTTTGAAGCTCCTAAATCCTTCATAGCAAATATGTGAGCTAGCTTTCCCTTAAGCTCAACAATGTCCTGCATACTAGATCTTGCAATAAGCATATCATCCACATATAATAAAAAAATAATATAGCTCCCATTTTCAAGCTTATTGAATTAAACACAAAGGTCAAATTCGCATCTCAAATAACCATGCTCATACATAAATCTATCAAACCTCATGTACCATTGCCTTAGAGCTTTCTTGAACCCATATAGGCTCTTTTTCAACCTGCACACTAATGTCTCCTTACCCTTGACTTCATACCGAAGCGGCTGTTGTATATAAATCTCTTCATCCAAATCACCATGAAGAAAAGTCATCTTCACATCTAATTTCTCTAAATGCAAATCATGTACTGCAACTAAACTCAATATAGTATGAATAGAAGTCATCTTTACAACATGAGAAAATATTTCACCAAAATCAATGCCTACTTTCTATGTAAATCCCTTTACTACAAGTCTTTCCTTGTACCTTTTTTATCCACCCTCTTCTTCCTTGATCTTGTAAACCCACTTGTTCTACAATGTCCTCTTACCTGTTGGTAACTTAACCAAATCCCAAGTCTAGTTTCATTCCAAGCAATCCATCTCCTCATCCATACCATGCTCCTACTAGATGTGGTATCATCCTACATTACTTCTTCAAAACTCTGTGGATCACCATTATCAGTCAATAATAAATAAAATAGAGAAGGTTTAAATCTTTCTATAGGTTTACTTACCATTTGTGACCTTCTCACGGGAGTTTGGGGTACATGAGGCTCATTCTAGATCACCTAGACATTTGTATCCAAATCTGACAGTGGCCAACATCGGTCACCTGTAATTGACGTTGGTTCTACTAACTGATGTCAGTTTGGCTCTTCTATAACCGATACTGGTTTTGTTGACCAATTTTGGTCAAGGGTCAACTAACATCGATTACTGTGTAACCCTATCGGTATTAATTTTAAATCTGAGATTTCATTTTCATTCACAAAATTCTCAACTGATTCGTCCTTGGGTACTAAAATTTGATCCATGTATACTCTTTTTTCATTCCATTCAATGTTACGACTCTTAATAATTTTAAAATTTTCTAAATCCCAAAAACGGAATCCGAAATCACTAGATCCATAACCAATGAAAGTGTATCTCTTGGATTTTGCATCCAACTTTTTCTTATTTCCCTTATCAATATGTAAAAAATATTCTGAACCAAAAAATTTAAGAAAAGAAAGATCTACCTATTTTCCAGTCCAACCTTCCTCTGGTATTCCTCTATCTAGTGAACTTGAAGACCCATGTTAATCAAATAAACTGTTGTATCAACTGCTTCTTCCCAAAACTGCAAGGGAAATCTAGAATGTATCCTCATACTTATAGCACATTCCATAATTGTCATGTTCATTCTTTCTACAACATCATTCTCTTGTGGTGTTCTTGGAACCGTTCTTTCTCTATGTATCTCATTCACTGAACAATAATCATTGAAATCCTTTCTACAATATTCACCACCATTGTCAAATCTAAGGAACTTCAACTTTGAATTTGGCTCATTCTCAACAAGGGATTTCCATCTTTTAAAAATCTCAAAAACATCAGATTTATGTTTAATACAATAAACCCATACCTTTCTTGTAGCATCATCAATAAAATTAACATAATATTGGGATCCTCCATGAGAAGCTACTTGAGCTGGTCCTCACACATCTGAGTGTACAAGCTCCAATTTTTGCTCCTTCTTAGTTGCCCCAAATTTGAGAAATCTCACTCTCTTTTGCTTTCCAAATACACAATGCACATGGAAATCAAGATCTAAATCTTTCAAATCTGATAACTTACCCTTAGCCTTTAAGATCTGCATTCATTTTTGACTCATATGACCCAACCGATTACGCCACATGCATGCATCTGAATATGAATTAGATAATGTAGAAACGGAATCAATAACACAAGTAGATAAATATAATGTTCCTACCTTCTTACCTCTTGCCACAAAAAAACACCCTTGGTGACTTTCCAAGAGTCTGCTGTGAATGTAACTATGCAACTTGATTCACCTAGTTTCCCTACAGAAATAAGATTCCTCTTGAGGCTTGGCACATGCCTCACATATTTTGATACCCAAGTATTTCCATTCTATAATTTTAGATGAACTTCCCCTTTACCAGTAATACTGTAAGGTTCATCATCACCCAAATAAACATGCCAAAAATTTCCCTAGACATAATTTCTAAAATAACCCTTATTAAGGGTTACATGGAAAGAATCTCCTGAATCTAAAACCCATGATTCAATTCTATCATCTAAAGAAATAATAAGAGCATCTTGCATTACCTCTATTGCATTAAGATTTTCTTCTTTACCTTTGTCTGGTTGTTGGTTCTCTTTATCCGTTGACCAACAATCTTTCTTTACATGTCCTTTCTTTCCACATTTCCAACAAGTAATTCCCTTACCTATGTATTTATATATGTTATCCCTTGACTTTGATTTCTCGTTACTCTTACTCTTTGAGATCTCCTTCTTCTTGCCCTTGATTTCTACATTCAAACCATTCCTAGATGATGATTCCTCTATACTCTTCTTGCAAATTTCTTCATTCAAGATTATACTGACTACATCATCAAATTGCAAAATATTATTAGTAGATGTTGTATTGCTAACAGCTATTACCAAGTTATTCCAACTATCAGGATAAGAACATAACAATAAGAGTGCTTTCACTTCATCATCAAACGGTATATCAACTGATTTTAACTGATTTACAATAGATCAAAAATCATTCAAATGACTAGATGCAAATCTACCTTAATGTATCTTAGAACTAAATATTTTATTCATCAAATAAACTTTATTTGAAGCACTAGGTTTTTCATATAAATTAGCAAGATATATCATTAACCCTACCATAGAATTTTCTTATATAATATTGGAAGCCACAGATGCTGCCAGGCTCAATCTTATACTACCCAAAGCCTTTATGTTAAGAATCTTCCATTCTTCACTAGTCATCTTCGTAGGTATAGACTTCTCATCCAACGGTAAATATAAATCTCTTTGATATAGATAATCCTCAATCTGCATCTTCCATAATTGATAATTTTGGTCGTCAAACTTCTCTACCTTGTATTTTTTTCTTTTGTCATTGCTATGTATCTCCCACTCAATCAGAAAACCCTTTGTGAATAAATATGTCAACACACAAAACCCTCAAACAAAGCTCTTATACCAGTTTTTGGTGTTAGCACATTGGTTGTATAGATAATATATCATATATAAGCATACATGCGAAGAAAAGTGCATATTCTACTAGAAGAAATACACAAAACAAGAGATATAAATCAACACCAGATTTAGCGTGGTTTACCCAATGTGGGCTACATCTACCAAGAAACAAGCCAATCTATTATCCAAAGCTTTCACAAGATATACAATGAATATTTACAATCTTCCACACCTCTCAGATGTACAGTACTTTCTTTCACTCAAGTTTTTGCTTCTTCACCAAAAATTCTCTCTCTCACAATTATTCTCTTAATAATCTTCAACTTTTGCAAGTTCTTATTAATTCTTACTTCTAAACCCTATCTTTCATGCTTATATATGTGTATACAAACTTAGGGCACTTAGCCATGTAATTACAATCAATAGATATGCTTTAATACTAAAAATAGATATAATTCCCGAGAGTTAAAAAAAACACTTCCGCATAGGTAGCCAATGTCGGTTAGCCCTAAACAATGTTGGTTCCTCATTTCCTGACTGATGTCGGTCATAGGTGACTGATGTCGGTCCCTCCATAACTGATGTAGGTTACTGTGTTTTCCAGCAAGTTTCATATTACATGTTAATTCAAAGTAATTGAGCTCCGCAACTCAACTGGGGCCACCTCCCCCAATATTGCTTCATGTCGTAACCTAGTTCTATCTAGAATGTCCTAACCATCATCATCCAAGCCCAAACCAAGAGGTGTTTCCATTTGATGGCATTCACATAATTATCTCAAGTGAACATTACTCCACATAACACAAGACACACAATCGTACAAGATATTTACTCTAGTTGTTATGTTAAAAAACATTAACATTTATCAAAAATGATTCAATTAAGTTATAACTCAGTACAAATTCCATCTTTGGCTCATTATTTTTGACCTGGGTTGAAACAAGTGAGAACTCTACACCACTCATTCGATACCTTACGATTTTTCCCCAAAGGATGAAAACATACAAATTGACACTATAAGTCCTACCGGCCTCAAAATGGAGAAGAATATTTTTTACAAAATTATTAAAATCACTAGTATTTCCCATAAAAATAATAATTTTTTATCACTTACCAACTCATCAAATATCTACACCTAAATCACATCCGCCACATGGTTAAATTGTAATCACAATGCCTCCCTAGCACGTGACATATTCTCTACCTCAGAGTTCCTCTGACTATCAAGGTCAATTAGAAATTAAAAGTACTTTTAAATATTCCCACTTACTATTTATATAAAATAACCTTTTTACACTATTTTAATTATTGTGTCCCCAACCCTTTGTTCTCAATTAATGTCTCCAGTTGATATGACCCATAGGGCCCTTCTTATCCATTTTATGCATTGTTTATGACATCGTGGTCATGAATTATCCTCCTATCGTCTCAAAATATTCCTACTATATATGTAATATTATCTTTAATTATGTGCAATCATTTACTCATGCCCATATCTCATCCTTTATTAAACTTATATCACACCATTGTCTCTTAATATTGCTCTATCTACAATCTTTAAATTCATATTCATGGAATGTCATGTTCTCATATATCACTATACAATCTATGTAATATCCCTATCTATATATTTCACCTCAAAAAATAATATTTCACACTCTCCCTTTCTTCTAAAGGGGTGAAAATATATAGGTTTAAAAATGCAAAAGTCACCATCTCCGTGTTTTTATTCACAAATCAATAGACACACTTAGTGGAATGTTTACATGAGGCCATCCTCCCCTGCACAACTCATAGAAGAACAAAAAAAATGGCTAAACAGGGCCACTCTTTCCCACTCAATATGACACAACCCCTATGAGAATGTGGGACAAGATCGAATACTAATAAAATATGAACACGCAAAGAGAGTAAATTTGCAAGAGAAAGGAAACAAACATGCGCTAAAAGATAAGTTGTATATTAAATGCATAAGAAAATATTTTTTAAAGAGATATATAAATAGGAAGTGGGTAAGTGTATCCATCACCTAAAAAGGTGGATAAGTGTAAACTCTATCTATCCCACCAACACCTAAGCAAGTTAAATATATGTGTAGGAAAAACCATGCAATGGAATAAAAAACCGACACTAACACCTTCCTTAAGCGTAACATAGGTGGGTAAAATAAATGGATTCTTAAAATAAGGTTAGATGAGGTACCTATTAGAACCTTTAATATTAAGTGTTCTAGTGATAAACTATAGTTTATAATTAAATAAATTAGAATATTATATATTGTAATTTATTAAATATAAACTCTACATTTATAGGTTAATTGGTTTGTTATAAATCAATTATTTAATTGGGGTGCTTTGTAAAAAGTCACACCCAATAAATTTATTTATATTGACACATGGGATCAGGTAAATTGTATTGAGTGGAATTCACGTGGTGAATTACCATGTGGAGAGGGGTGAGGTAGAAAGGAGTTGTTACTGGAATGTAAAGTGTTTCTCTATAATAGAAAGTTTTTTTCACTGTGGTTTTTCACCCTTCGAGGTTTTCCACGTTAATTCTCATGTTTTTGTTATAAATTTTATTTGTATTGCATTAAATTTTGATTTGATTTATTAACTTAATTGTTATAATAGTACATTTAGTTAGTATTGTGTGCTAGGAAAATACACTGATAAACAACAAATTAAAGCAACTAGTTGTACCTCCTCCTTCGCGATTACTTAGCAAACCTCAGAATGGGAAGTGAAACATGGATGATTCCCCCTAATTTCTTGAAATGTAGGTGCTTTCCTTAGACCAAAGCAGGGCCTTCTCTGCAACAATATCAACTTACTTTGCATCAATGGACAAAGGGGTTATGGATTTGGGATGCTTTAAGATAAGGCTATTTGGGCATAAGGATGAGGTGGGAAGTATGTTATTTTCTCAAAAGGATGCAAGATTTCAGACAGGGCATTCAATCTTATTCTCTATGTGTTTTAAAGGTGGGGATAAGGTTGTATTTATAGCCTAGGAATTAGATTGACTTAAGGGATTTTAAGTAATCGCAGTTTGAAAATGAGGGCATGATTAGGTGAGTGGGGACAAAAATGAGTGGGTGAGGATTAAACTTTTATTTTTAATTCTCAAATGGGTGACATAGGCAATATTTGGCATGTGAGGAAGTTTGGGTTTAATTTAGGGGTTGAAATGGATTAATTAACTGATTAACATCAATTAATTATGTGGGTATTTTTATGGGAAATGGAGTGGGGAAATTAATTTATTTGGAAAAGGTTTGAAATTAGGGTGTTTACATTTTCCCCTCTTTGGAAGGGTACTATGAAAGTAGTATCCTTTCAAAGAAAGTAGATGAGATAGATGAATATGCCCCGGGTGGCAGAATTGAAGGTTTTTGAAGAGATTCTTCTTAAAGAAGGTGTTCCTTCGATAAGAAGTTATTAGAGGAAGAAAAGAGAAATAATTATTTAAGCAAGAAGTAAAACAAACTTTCACTTGTAAGAATAGGGGAAAAATTCAATCTACTTTTGCTAAGTAAAAAGTAGATAAAATGTTTCTTGGGGAGAGTAAGAAGGTTGTTTCTTGGGGAGAGTAAGAAGGTGGTAGGTGATGTATGTCATGGTATCCTCGAAGATAAAAATTTCATGAGAAGATGTGATTATGGATAGATGTGATGATGCCCCCTTAAGAGGGTTGATGATGATGGAATATACAACAAAGCTCCGAAAGGAGGAGAGGTTAATTCTGTGGAAAGGAGGATGAGAATGGGGTGTAAGAGAATGGAATGATCGCGTGGTGCAAATGGAGAAAGGATTCAATCAGCCTTGAATGTTAGATGTGAGGATGTGTGGAAGGATACAATGGGAAAGAGAAAAGGGAATGGACAGGAGTAGTGATTGATTATGAGAAGATCAAGAAAATTCAAAGCTGAAGGAGACAAAGGTATGGAAATAAAGGAGGGGAAAAAAAGGAAATGAAAGAGGTAGACGAGAATAAGAGAGAGGGATGATAGGGGAAGAAGGGAATGATGAAGGAAAAACAAGAAGAAGACAAGAAAATTACATAGCAGAGGGTGAAATTATGAAATAAAAAGGAAGAGAGAATCAAAATAAAGGTAAGATAAAAATGAAGAAGAGTGAAGGAAATGAAGGGAGAGAAATGATGGAAAATGAAAGAGATGATATAGCTGAGAAAAGCAAGAAACTGTAGAAGTATAAGATGAAGAGGACAAGGGTATGGTGAATGGGGACAAATAAACAGGAAGGAGAAGACAAGATGAGAGTAGGGGGTAAAATCAGGAAAAAGGGAGAGAATGATGGGAAAATGAAGGAGATGAGGATGATAAGAATTTAAAGAAGATGAAAGAGGAGGTAGAATAGAGAAAAAGAAAAGAAACTATGAGGGACTAAGAAATCATGGAAAATATCAGATAAAAGAAGAGGAACTGGTATAGAATGAGTGAAAAGGTAGGGGTGGTAGAGAAAAGGAGGGAAGGTCAGAAGGAAAGTGACAATGATGGGGGAGGAAGGGAGGACAGAGAGAATATAGGGAGAAGATTGAAGGAACCTGGCCCTCGTGAGGAAGACCAAGGTAAATAATATGCAACAAACCGCATGGAGATACCTGTGGAGGGTGGGATGATAAAAAAAGATGGGACGACACTGAAGAGCTAGGTTATCAATGGGGAAGTAATAAGGAAACATGAGGTAAAAAGGGGAAGAATATGATACATAAGAAGTGAAATAAGACAAGGAGTGGGAGGGAGGAGAGGATAACAGAGAAAATTATGCAGAAGGAAGGAAATCAAGAATGGGGATAATAAGTGTAGAGTGAGCAGTATAAGGAATGTAAAGAGAAGAAAGAGGGGAGGAATCACACAGATTGGAAAAGATACAAAGATGGATGAAATGAGGATATAAGGATTACGATACAATAGACAAAGTATGTATGATAAAGGTAGTAAAGATATTGAAGAGGGCGAAGGGAAGATGGAGAGGTGGGGAAGAAGCGATGAGAAAGGGTGGGAGTGGAGGAAAGGGAAGGGAGGGAAAAGAGAATGGGGGATAAAGGATGTAATGTCAGGGAAGGGATGTTAGGAGAAATCCTCTGATAATTATTGGTAGGGAAGGGTGGGAGGAAAAGTGAGGAAAGGGAGAAAGTAAATGAGGAATGGAAGAGGGAACACTAATGAAGGGACATTAGGAGGAGCCCCCTAATAATGATTAGTGGGAACAAAGGAAGGAAGGAATGAAGAAAAAAGGAGAAGTTCAAAGAGAAGGAATAAGGCAGCGTGGAATGGGGATGAGTGAATTTTAGGAGAATCCCACTGATAATTATTAGTATGGAAATGGAAGATGATGATGAAATAATGTTAGGGAAATGTCAGCAACAATGGCGAGTAAGCATGGGGGTAGATATGTGGGAGAACTCGAGAAGATGGAATGAAAAGAGTGAAGAAAAGGTGAGTGATAAGTTGCGACAAGGTGAAGGTGAGGAGAGGATGCGGAGGATGAGGATGAATGAGGTGAAGATAACAAAACAAGATATGAAAAGAATGGCAAGAAATTGTATGAAGGATGATAGATCAAGAAGGAGAAAATGGGGGAAATGAACATGATTATAGGCAGAAGATAGTAGATGCACGATGTGAGATGATAGGTTGAGAAAGGATAATGGTAGGAGGAAAATGTGGTTGGTAGGAGAGACCAGGTGGAAGAAGCGATCAATAGAGTGAATGAAGAATGAGTCAAATGAGAAGTACACAATGACAAATCCATCTTAAGGGGAATCTGTAAGTAGGAAAGTCATGTCACGAAAGTGATTAAGTAAGATTGCTAATTAGAAGACGGTGATAGATGTAATGAGAGGATGTGATGATGGGGAATGACAAGAAAAAGTGAAGGGTGGGGATGTGTAGTGATGGGGAAAGGCAACAAGAAAAATCATCTGTAAGAGGAACTCTTAAATAAGATTGCCATGTCGTACGAGTGGTTAAGTAAGATCGTAAAACTGATAGTGATGGTGAATGTATTAGTACGGGTGAATGAACAGGGTGCAAAGTAATTTTTCAATCATGCAGGAAGATACTCACTTGATAGAAGCATCTTAATTTTAATATAGCACATAACAGGATGCATCATGATATAGAAGATCAAGATGACTAGACTGTAATATGCATGAGGGTATAGACAAAGGCCATTAAAAGATATGATGCCCTGGTACGATATGCAAGTGTAAGACAACATAGACAAAGGCCATCAAGAAGGTATGATGCCCTAGTATGATATGTAATCACATAACAGAAGTATATTAGAGGAAACATCAGGATACATAAAATTAAGATGCCCATGTGATATATCAAGATACATGATAACAAAGAAAAAATTTGCAACTAAAAATGCAACAAAAGAACCTTTAAACACATCCCTAATGTGTTCCACATTGATGTTTAACTGGTTGTGTCCCCAAGTAGGGATGCAATGATTCGAAATGGATTGGGTCATTGTCCTCAAATAAGGAAACAATGAGAGCGAGAATTTCCCCAAGCAAGAATTCATGCAAGGGGAAATGATTTGAATTTAATATTCATAGGGTGGTTGGAACATTTGTTGGGGATGAGGATTCAAAGTACACATTGTGTTGATTGTTAGGTGTTTGATGTTTTGTAAATTTGTAGGATTTTGTATTTTTGAATTTTTTGGTAATTTTAAGATTTTTTTATGTTTTTGGGATTTTGAAAAGTTTTCAAATATTTTTATACTTTTTATATTTTCTAATGTTTTTGGATTTTTTGGATTTTTATACTATTTTTGGGGATTTTTTAGATTTTTATACTATTTTTGGGGATTTTTTAGGTTTTTATATTGTTTTTGGGGATTTTTTTGGATTTTTATACTGTATTTTGGAATTTTTTGGGATTTTTATGGACAAGAATGCAAACTACTTATAAGAGGTGATAAACCAAGGTATCATCTGTATGTACCGTGTTCCTAGTGGTAGCTCATGCTTCAAATAATACAAAAAATTCTCACTCCATTGGCAGTATATGTTGGTGGTGACATGATGAACATAAGTCCAACTCCAGTCTTCACTCCACACAACTAGTAAGATGCGAGGGCTCATCACCGAGAATCAAGAAGGATGTAGGATGCAGATAGAGACAAGTGCTAATAACAATCCCTTTGGGAAATTGCGACTCCATTCTTCTTAAGGTTACTGAACCAGTTTCAAAATGACTTTCACTTTATAGGTCACATTACTGATTGGTAAAATATGAGGTGAAGGGATAGTTCTCTCTTCACTTAGGCATCTAAATTACTTCTTTGGGGATTTTATAATTGTAACCACTTTCAGATTGATAAGATGTTAGAATTATTGTAATGACTCCTTATGACTTTCCCCATGCTACTAGCAAGAGGAAAGGGCTCATCACCAAAGGAAAAAGATAGGCGAGTAAAAAAAATTCTTTTTTTATTGAATGTTTTTTATTTTTTTGAATTTTTGAATGTGTTTGCAACATTTTTATGTTTTGTGAATGACCCTCTACGCTTTACCCCATGCCACCAGTAAGAGGCAAGGATTTATCCCCAAAAATAAGATGTAGATGATTAAGGGCACCTTCCTCTATTCCCAGTCTCACACTACCAGTAAGAAGTGTGGGATTAACACCAAAGATTGTGAAGAACGAAAGGTGTGATAGTGAATTATTCGCAATTTATTTAATTGATTGAATTTTACAATAGTACTTTTTATTTGGGAAGGAATGTTTGCCCCCAATCTCAACCTCGTACGACTAGTAAGATGCGAGGTTCAACACCGAGGATGACCAAGCGAACTAGGTAAAGAATTTTAGAGTTGTGTTGTAAAAGAGATAATTTCTTTGAAGGGGATACATTACCATCAGTAAGCTTCTAGGTATGACCATAGGTGAAAGCAACTGAAAGTGGGAGATATTATAAGAATTATGATACTCACAAGACTTAATAGGATCTATGTTAGCACTTGTCTCATGATGATGAGTATGAAGATATGATTGTGATGTTGAGAATATCTGCCAATGAAATGAATAATTTTAAATTATTTGGAGATGAGTAAGACATGAAGGAACAATGTACAAGCGATTGTCTACCGAAATAGAGAGTGCCTCAAGAATAGAATTTCTTTAAATGTAATGCATTCATTGGTTCATTAAGATCCTAACCATATTCAGTGGCCAATTTATAGGCTCCAAAGCCAAATTTATCTATGATTAGATAGGGCCCCAACCCATGGGATCATAGTTGTCTTGTTTTTCTCATTCTTCGGGTATGTTCTTTCGATTTTATTTGAGAATGAGATCACTGACCTCATATTTTCTAGGTTTGAATATTTTATGATAGCTATGATGTATCTGGTTTTGATATACCTGAAGATGATCTAGGGAATTAACTTGTTTTTCATCAAGAAGTTTGAATTCATTAATCCGTGACGGTCAACCTTCGTCTTCATTGATTATGTCTTTAAGGAATATTTTTAAGGATGGGAGTTCAACCTCAATAGATAAAATATCTTAGAAACCATAAACAAGGGAGAAGGGATTGGATTTAGTAGGTTTGCAATAAGATGTGCAGTAAGCCCAAAGAGTGCAATAGATTTGGGTGTGCCAATTTTTGCCATGCGTATTGACAATTTTTTCCATGATAGATTTTAAAGTTTAATTGGTTGCTTTTTTTTGGTTGCTAATTAATTGATTTGACGATAGATTCATAATTAGATTCAGAAAAGGTTGCGTAAGGATATTCCTGGGTATATGTACCTCGTAGAATGTATGCATATATAAGTCTTGACAAGTGGGAATCATCGGTGATGATATATTTACAAGATCAAGCGTTGGAAGCATAATGGACACAAAAGGTGGTATTGTCGCGAGTTTCCAAACTTGATGTGGTTTTGTTTTGAAAAAAAGGCTAGAGATGGTAGGCATAGGAGCTGACAATGGAATAATAGAATCAAGCTCAATGGTGTTTGATGATGGACCCTCTTTTGTAGTATCTACAATTATATCAAGGGTTGAAAGGGAGTCTGGAAGTGAGTTCAATATCTCATTAGATGTTTGAAGGATGGTGTTTTTCAAAATAGGTTCAATGTTTGTTTGGGTTGAAAGAGAGTCTGGAAGTGATGTCAAGATCTCATTAGATGTTGGAAGAATTTCGTTGTCCAAAACAGGTTTAATGTATGTTTGAACTAATGGGAGAAAATTTGAAGAAGATATGGATTGGTTTGGAATTAGAGATTCTTGACATTTTTTGTCGTGAGCTCATGGAATTTTAGTATGTATAGGAGTTTCGACAGTATTCACCTCTTCATTAAAATTTGTGGTATTAGATGTGGCATTGGTTGTAAGAGTGTTGTCATCAAGCTCTATAGAGATGATGTCATCTTTAATTAAGTCTTGGACATAATTCTTAAATCGCACACATTTATCTATGTGATGACCATCAATGTAATGAAAGTCATAGTATGTGTTAGGTTTGTACCAACATGGCTTAGATTCCCCTTCGATAAAGGGTTTTGTAATTGGATATCTTATCATTTTAGCCTCTTTTAGTTGATGATAAACACTAGAGAGACTTTCTCCAAGGGGGGTAAACTGACATTGTACTTTACGTGATGTGATGTCTTTGTTAGGTTGTATGATTGGCTTTTTGGGTGATCGTTCACTGATTTGGGTAGCCATATGAGAGAGTTGTGTTGTCATCTTATTAATGTGTTCTAATAGCTCATTGCGTGATGTTTTTCATGAATTTGTCATGTTTGAAAGAGAGGGAGAACAAAGAAAGGTGTGATGAAGAACTCAACCTATTGATTGTGATCTTTATTTTGGCTCAAGCGATTTTTAACAAGTAAGGCTATAAGGAGTAAGCTCAAACAAGCTACTCAGGATAAATATGTGATAGCTTAAAAAATCTATAATTAATATGGTTTAGATTTGGCTTAAATAAGCTTAATATGCGACAATGTCAGGAGTACACTCAAAAAAGGTACTTGATACAAGTGAGATATAGGCTATGATTTTTTTTATTCATTTTGCTTAAAAAAGCTTAACAGGCGACAATGTAAGGAGTGCACTCAAAAAATGTACTTGATACTGGTATGATATAGCTTAAAACGAGTTGTTAAGGATTCATGTTGGATAAAGCTTAAACCAGCTTGAAAATTGATGATATAAGGAGTAAACTCAAACAAGTCACTTAATATCAGTTTGATATAGCTCAAAACAAGTGATGAAGGATTTATTGTTGTCTGAAGTGGGCTAATAAAATCAGTGTGACGTTTTGATCTTTGTTGTTGGATTGTTTCAACATTTTTTTGGTATTGAATCTGTTGAGAAATGGTTTTGTGGAACACAAATAGGATTTGAACTCTATAATGAACACATTGATATCAACCAAGTTTTATGATAATAATAATGTTAAACTACTTTTTTTACAAACAGTAAGCAATCATGTGTATCAAATTGTTTTGGCTCAAGAGGTAAATTCTTTAGGAATGATCATTGTTTCATGTAATCATACAAGTATCTTGTGGAATGATGGATGTAGACTCTTATCACTCTAAAAATATGTGTCCTCTGATATACCTTAATCCAGATATACCTAATTTTGTACGGGGATAGAATTGGTACAAGAAACCCTTAGAGCACTGAAGGAGACTCGTCAATTCTTACTTACCTGCTTCAGAGTGAATCACCACGTCTAAGGCAGATTTTGTGAAAATGTGGAAGGTGATGGGGGTATGAATGTGTATGGTGTCCTTAAAACTCCCCGAAGATTTTTAGGGACAATGCCCATGCTTTATTGTTATAGCTATTTAGGCACAGCTCGCATGTTCAACATGATAACATCACCTATAATTGGGGAGTAGAGGCGAGGTAAATACCGTACATTGTGATGAGACTAGTTCTCAAAGTGTAGTGTAAATGTGAATGTTGTTGGTGCTTAGTAGTCAAGTCCATGTCACCGGTGTAACATCGGTGGTGATGAAATCCACTTCTGCTACGTGCAAAAACAAAATGATGATGTGATTATCAGAAAAGTTTTTTCCAACTTGAAATTAATTACTGGCAGAAAATGAAAGCATACCTAAGCATGCTAATGTTTTTTGTGTTTCAACAATTTTGATTTAACGGTGATAGTTTTGTAGGGATGTTTTAAAAAAATTGTTTGTTTTTGGTGAAATTCTAGCAATGCAACCCTACAGAGAATAGATTAGTAGTTTTCCTACAAACGAAGTGTTAGAAAGAAAAATGATCTTGGTTGTTTTTTATTTTCCAGATCGCTCGAAGGTGTAGGAAAAGAGAATACACAACCAATGACCAGAAAAATATTAATAATGTGATAACAATTGAGACAATAGTTAGATATAGAAAACAATAAGGAAATGGATCCTGCAGACAAAGTGTTAGAAAAATGATCTTGGCTATTTTATTTTCTAGATCGCTCGAAGGCACACGAAAAGAGCATACAAAACCAATTGTTGGGACCCTAATGTAGCTACCAAATCTTAAAGGTGCGTAAGCGTGCACGGCCAAAGGGAGCGCGTAAGTGAAGGCGCGCAAGGCAGAATTCAAAAATGGTTCTTGGAGAACCAAGGACGCGTACCCACGAAGCACAATTTGGGACTTAGCCGTTTTTAGCCTTTTGGACAGAACACAGGAAGAACTTGTTCCGTTTGGATAAGGTTCTAGCCTGGCAACAGGGTGTCCTGGAAGGAATATACCTTGCGATAAGAAGATCCAAAAAGCTAATCATGACATGGAGAGGCATGCACCTGGGGCGACCCACCCCTTAACACTTGGGGCCAGATCTGAGGTTGCAGAGGAGTTTGTTGGAGATCAAATGCCTATTTATACATGTGCCCTTTGCAAAGAAAAGAGACACAAGTGAGGTAGCGGAGCTCTGCAGAATTACTTCAAGAACTATGGGATAAAATGGGTAGATGATTATAGGAAGGATGTAATGAGGGAAAGGGGAATGAAAATTTTGTTTTGTGATCATACATGTATGGATCCAGATATGGTGCATGACTACGGTTTCCCTTCTGTAATATTTTATAAGTAATGCTATGAATGAATATGATAAGGTTACCATGACAATTGTATTAAGATCCTTTCTCTGTATTACCTACATATTTATATTATGCTTTTGATCTTGTATAATCATGAACCTTATTCGAATGTTAAGTCTATTTGTGGATTTACAACTTCCTAGTTATGTTAATTCTATTAAGCACTTTTACTTTTGATATGACTGAAAGGGTATAGAATCTGTTCTGAGCTCTATAGATTTTTCATGTCCTTTAAATCACTAATTCAAGACCATGAATGATGCCTTCCACTAAAATCACATAAAAGAGAGACTCGGCTCCCTCTCACGTGCCTCAGGTGAGCGTCCAGCGCCTGCTAGGTGATAGGTCGACGCGCATGAGGTTCCCTTGTTCTTGGTGGGTGAAAAAATGACTACATCTTGGTTTTGTTATCGGGACCTATTTTCGAAGTTGTAGTGGAACATGGCATACAGTGTGGTCTATGCAAAAAGTGATGACAGAGTGCTTAACACTTGAAGGTATTGAAAATTGGTTTAAAAGTACAGAGGATGAGTTCACTCAGAGATTCATTACTGGACCTGGGTTTGACACGCGAAGATGGGTGGAAGACACTCTTTATAATGAGTTGTACAAAACCTTCTTCTACTATTTCCCAGTAGAGTTATTTGAATGGTTCTCGACTTATGCATCTAGGTCAGGGTGGTATTATAAATCACACCCTTGAACCTAAGAAACATACAAGAACCTACAAGACATCGATCTAACATGGACCCCTATTATAGATCATTGGTGGAAGGGAGTATTGGCTAGCTACACTCTGGAATACACAATTTCCATGTATTCTTGTATGGAGGTTGCTGAGTTTGAATTTTTGTGGGAGCCCATAGGATCGTTTCTATGGGATATCCCCCTTGCGATCAAAATCTTGATGTTAACCATGGGTTTAGAGGCATTTCCTATGGCTAGATAAACCACTCTGAGCACTTGGCAAGGAAGCCAGGTTGGGGAAAGATGGCTGATATATCAACTAAAAAGGAAAGGGAGGAGAGACAGCTCAAGTATGGTGAAGTGCATGAGAGGGAGATTGCGAGACAGCGTGAGGTTGTATTTATGATGGATCCATGGAGGCAGACATTTTTGGGAGAAGTGGTTCACATGGTGGACGTGGAGCTTGAACAGTCTGTGCTACCCCATCTTGGTAAGTGCAGAAGAGAGAACCCCTCAGCTTCTGATGAGAGCCTATCACATGGAGAAAGAAGAGTCGTTGTCACACATCTGACCCCACCTAGCGACTGAACCTTGGTGCTTGGTTTGTTCGAACGAGGGAAAAGTCTAGTTGATCCATTTAATATCAGTGGAAGCAACTGATCGGTGCCCAAAAGATACAACTTCTCGTTTGGGACTTCTATCGCTTCACACACTATTCCGGTATTTGGTGGAATGTTTGGGCAAGGCATATATATAAGGGGTTTGGGGAGCGCGTCAGGAAGTGGTGGAGGAAATACAACTGGGAGTGGCACTAGTTCACAAACTATCATCGTGCATTTCAGTGGGACGATGGGGGCGTTCAACATGACAAATATAGGCCCTGTACCTAACATAGGAGGATCTGGAGGTGGAAGTGGTGGAGCTGGTGGCTCAGGATCTAGTGGGTTCGGCGGAGGAGGAAACACCAGAGGAAACCAAGGGACTGGATTGGGAGGACAAGGGCCTCAGCCACCTCCTCAAGTTTTCTTTGAAATGTCTCTGTACTTACTAGATTATAGTGGGATAGAAGATGTTGTAGAGCATGTGCATAAGTGTGAGATGTTATGGTGCGCGAAGGGGATCACGACCTAGGATCGAAAGGCCAATCAATTTGTGACAACCTTGCAAGGACGCGTGCATAGTTGGTATAGAAAGTATGACCCTCATCAGACTGTTATGGATTATACCAGGCTGAGAAATGTGTTCTTGGAGGAATTCCACATACCTAAGTTTGAATAGAAGAGCATCAGCTCTCTCAAAGAAATCCAATAGGGAATGGCAGAGAGCATGTGGGAATATGATGTGTGCTTTAAAACTCTATTGTCTAAACTGTCTTATGATATCCACCCTTCACAACATGCTCAATGGTTTTTCGGAGGGTTGATCACACCCTTTAGGAGGGCTTTGTCTCATAAAACATTCACGGACCCACGCAAAGCGTTAGAAGCTGCTTTGCATGCTAAGGCAGTTGGTAGTGTTGACACTAGTGTTAGCCCATTTCTGGAGGCTTAGATCATTCCCATGGCTAACCAATTGGAGAAATTATCTACCAACACAATTCCAAAGACTCGCTGTGGGATGTGGTGTACAAATTGTAACATAGAAGGGCACACAAAGGATAATGACAGGATATGTACTCGGAAGGCGGTACGTGCCATAGTGGTAAATTGTGAAATATGTCACAGAGACCATGATGTAAGTAGGTGCCCCCTTTTACAACGTGTGATCTGAAAAAATGTGTCTTGTTATTGCAAGATATATACCTCAACCACACATGACACCAAGGATTGTAGATTGATTGACCAGATTCATGAGGTAATTGAGCTTGGTGTGTGCCAAACTGGCATTACCAGCAGTTCTAAAGGATATGAACGTCGGTATGAAGAGCGCGGAGATGGAGGTGCACGTGGAAGAGGATTTCATGGAGGATTTCATGGATGTGGTAACCGCGGGGGAAGAAGTGAGTTCCCATGTGGAACATGCTTTAATTGTGGAGCCACAAACCATTATAAGTGCGAATGTCCAAATCTTCTACAATGCTCATGGTGTGTAAAAAAACATAAGTATGAAGAGTGCCCGGAGTTATACAAACATATGAGTTAGCAGCACTGAAAGGATAAGGGTGCTGCCATGGTGAGTATTAAGAAGGCTTACGTGTAATGGCTCCCACGAGTAGTACGAGAATCAAAACTAGAGCCTATTATGATAACAAGGGCGGAGTCTGCACGCGCAAGGGAAGTGCCTAGGTAGAGACCTCTAGTTTCAAGGGAAGAAGTAGTACATGGGAAGTATCCAAACCTGGCTCACCAGAAAGAATTCTAACATGAAACCATGGACGTAATTCGAATTTTACAAGGGGAGATCCAATGCTTAATAGAGAAAACTAGAAAAAATGAGCAAATAATACCAGTAAAAGCACCAAGGGATGACTTGGATGAAGTTAAGGAGGTGTGTAAACTACTGAGGCAAGAGAATGTTATTCCCCTGCTAGGAGCATGGTTGAGAGAAAAGGTACCACCGCCGAGGAAGAACATGAAAGGCAGATCCTACATGCAAACCTCCCACCTCACAGCCTTAATTATGAAAAAGAGATCACCTTGAATGCAATAGTGGATGGATGGCTGCTTAGCAACATCCTCATTGACACAGGCACAGAGGTTAATGTTCTCACTCTGGATGTCTGACATCAAATGGGAAGACCTGCATTACAGCCATCTTCAAATGTGTTGTATATGGCAAATAAGACAAAGGTAATGCCCATAGATGTCTTGAAGGATGCAACCATTACCATTCAGGGGAATAAGTTTACTGGGGATTTTGAAGTCCTGGCACTTGCCGAGGTGGATAATTTCCCAGCGTTACTTGGGTGCTCGTAGTGCTATAATAATAATGCAGATCTCTAGCTTAACAAGGGGTACATAAGTTTTGAAAACAAGGAAGAGAGGGTTATTATACAACTTGCTGATGGAAATTCCACACCCTCTACTGAACCCCTTAGAGAGGAGGTCCTAGACAAAATATATCTGTGCTCCATGAGAGATCTAGAGACCATCCACCCTACAGAAGGAGTCATCCAATTTGATGATGCTCAATCTGTCAGTGATACTACCAGTATAGCATGTGATAATTGGGTGCATGGGACTTATGAAATGATTGGGTGACATCTAAAAGGATCAGTGACCAGGGTAAACACGACATGTATAGTTCAGTGCCTGGGAGGAAAGGCAATAACCAAGTATTCTGGAGATATATACCCTGAGGTATTTTTTAGAGTAATGGAAGCTCAATGGAGGGAGGACAAGTGACGAGGTATGTTGGGTTATGTCTCTATAGGTACAACAGTGAGGTGGTGGGCCATGCATAGTGAAAACTTGTTAGAGTGGCATGAAGTTAGAATTGCGCTCACTGTCTGATTCTCGAAGAGCAATATACCCACTGCTATTAAGGATTACAATGGCAATGAACCCACCTCTTCGCACATCGAGGCATGTGAGAGGTTCTGGGGAGAAGGTGGATAAGCTTTACCACCCTCCCTTTAGGTGCACAAGCTGTATTCGACACTACAAGGTTATGCGCACGCTTGGTACATCCATTCTAAAACTTGCCAAGAGATGGGAAATTGGCAAGAATTAGTGGCTGACTTGGTTCACACATTCTAGTACCGAAGTAACAAACACCCGGTTGATGAGGCATTACAGGATGTCAAGCGCCTCACTCTGGGGGATTGCGCCATGGTGGAAGATAGATTAGTAGATTTACATGGTGGACCTAGCTTGGAAGTACGGTTCGAAGAGGAGGAACCAGAAGGCATACAATTTGAGCACGCGTGTGTTGAAAAGGAAAAAGAAAAGATGGTATACATTATTGATGGAGAGGAGATGGAGAGCCTGAATGTCAACCATTCGGTTAGGATGCGCGAGGTAGTTGATAGTGCAGATGCATGTGTGCACGTGTATCATGAACCAGTCAAGACCAAAAAAATTAACATCAGCTCGAAGAAGGAGCCCAAGGAAGCTATCATTGGGGACTACTTTTCAGACAAGGAAGTATCAAAGATCATCGATCTCTTGCATGAATTTGAGAATTTATTCCCGCGCGGATACCATGAGATAAAAGGCATCCACCATTCATTGGGGAAAATGAGGATAAAGTTAAAAGACGGTGCACACCTGGTCAAGAAGAGGCTTTACAGGATGAATACCAACATGCGTGTAAGGGTTAAAGAAGAGCTAGAAAAAATGATAGAATCCAGTATCATTAAGGATGTGGAGGAATCAAAATGGATAAGTCCAATGGTGATCACCATAAAGAAGGATAGAAGGATTAAGATATGTGTGAATTACAGGGAGTTGAACATTTTTTGTATCATAGATCCTTTTCCCACCCCCTTCACTGAAGAAATTTTGGAGGGAGTTAATGGGCGCGAGGTCTATTCCTTCACGGATGGATTCTCGAGATATCACCAAGTAAGGATTTCGAAGGAAGACCAAGAAAAGAAAACTTTCACCATCGAGGGGGGAAGCTTTGCAGACATGGTCGTGCCCTTTGGATTGAGGAATGCACCCACTGTATTTTTCCGCATAGTGGTACAAGCATTTCAGGACTTCATCCACAAGTTCCTTTAAGTATATTTGGATGATTGGATAGTGTATGGGTTGGTCAGGGACCATTGTGATAACTTGAGATTGATGTTTGAAAGATGTCAGCAGTTGAGGATTTCCCTCAACATCAAGAAATGTGTCTTTGCAACTCCTTTTGGAACTTTGTTGGGGCATATCATATGCAAAGAGGGCTTACTAGTGGATCCCGCAAAATGTTCAGTTATTGTGGGATTAGGGGAGCCTGACAGCCAAAGTGCCATGCGCCGATTTCTTGGACACACTGGGTACTACAAAAAGTTCATTAAGGGATACCCCTAGATCGTCGCACCTTTGAAAATGTTTCTCAGACATAAGAGTACCTTTCAGTGGGGAGAGGCACAACAGAGGGCATTTGACACTCTAAAAGAAAGGATTATCACCGCACCTATTATGTGATTCCCATCATGGGATAAACCTTTCCATGTCCACGTGGATGCCTCTGGTACAGCAATGGGAGCCATTCTTGCTCAACCAGGAGAGGGGGTTGTTGATCATCCCTTTTGTTTTGCAAGTAGAAAGTTGACACCAACAGAACAGAATTATACAACGACCGAGCGTGAGGCATTGTCAATGATCTATGCGCTCCACAAGTTTAGACAATATCTACTATGACTCCCTTCATATTCTACACTGACCATATGGCCTTGAATTATCTAGTAAACAAAGCAGTGTTGTAAGGGCACATATGTCGTTGGGTACTTTTATTTCAGTAATTTGAATTCAAAGTGGTGGTAAAACCTGGAAAGAAATATTGTGGGCCGGATCATTTATCAAGGATTGATTCAGGAGAGTACACGCAAAGTATCGAGGAAACCATGCCAGACGCGTAACTATTCAGGTTGCGGTACGCACTCTCGGAGTTAAAATACATTGTTGTTTTTCTCAAGGAAGGTGTGGCACCCGAAGGGATGAATGCACTAGAAAGGAAAAGGTTAGCCATACGCGCCACACCCTTTATGTTGATCAATGGGGATTTGTATAAAATGGGCCGTGATGAGGTTTTACACCGGTGTGTATTAGAATATGAATGCATGGCCATAATAGAAGTAGCCCATGGTGGGATTGCTGGAGGTCACTAGGCAGGGAATGTAACCATGCGCAAGATCTTAGTCGCTGGACTATGGTGGGAGATGATTCACTAGGATTGCATTGATTTTTGTAAGGCCTGTGACCACTGCCAGCGCCTTGGAAAACCTAGAAGAAGGGATGAGATGCCCTTGCACCCCATCGTCAGCGCAGAACCTTTTGAAAAATGGGCAATAGATTTTTTTGGACCAATCTCACCAGCTACGCGAAGGACTAACTCGTGGTATATCATTACCTGTAATGATTATCTGACAAGGTCAGCAGAGGCCGAGCCCACTAAGGATTGCACCGTAGCCACGGCTGCTAGATTTTTGTGGGAAAACATTATAAGTAGGTATGGGTGCCCATTAAGTTTAACAAGTGATAAGGGCACTCACTTTTTAAATGAAACCATCAAGATTCTATTGGTAGAATTCATGATAGCCCATCACAAGAATACCCCTTATCACCCTCAAGCAAATGGGATTGTAGAGGCATTTAACAAAATCCTTAGTCACACATTGACTAAGAAATGTGATGTGGGTAGGCAGAATTGGGATGACAAGGTGTCAGTAGTTCTTTGGTCATATAGAACGTATAAAAGATTGAACAAGGCCACACCATTTCAATTGGTGTTTAGCGCGGAGGATGTTTTTCCGGTTGAATTTATTCTACCATCACTACGTATAGCGCACGCAGGAGGGTTAGACAATGAACAAGTGCTGGAAGAAAGAATATATGAATTGATAAAGTTGGATGAAAGGCGCTCACTAGCAAGATGGAGCCAAACAACTAAGAAGGCAAAGCAAAAGGCATGGCATGACCACCATATTAAGAACAAAAATTTTAAGGTTGGCTAGATGGTATTACTATATGATTCTAAATTTCTATGCCATCCTGGAAAGTTGAAGGTACATTGGTTGGGTCCTTATGTAATTTCATACATCCTTGATTTGGGTGTGTACCAGTTATAAGCGCTGGATGGAACAAAATTACCTAGACACTTCAATGGGAGTAGGCTGAAGCCCTACTATAAATAATGCTTCTTGGTGTTTGTAAATAAGGCAGTTTTACCAGTTAGTTTAGAATTTCCTTTTATACTTTTTCTTTCTTATATTTCCCTTTCACGTTGTTGTTTTTCTTTGCGCTTTGGGCACCGGTAACCTTATTACTTTTGACTTTTGAATGCACAGAGGACCACGCATCGTTTTAGTGTGGGGTGAGGTGATAAAGAGAAACTTGGATTTATTCTACTAAGAGGATTTGGGTCGGTGGAAAAATAAGGTTACATTGGAAATCCACGTACAAAGGAGAAAAATCACAAAAACATGACGATGGAAGAAGTACCTTTGGCGTCGATAACACATGCGCAAGAGTCTTTTGTCAAGATGGATTGTTTGCATGCCAGAAGGTTGGAAAAGTTTTCAAGCAAGGATTAGGCGCGGGTGGAAAAGTTTTCACGCAAGGATTTGGCGCATAAGGAGAAGCACCGAAGTCAGTTTTTTTTTAAAACACCGCATTAAACATTGTCGTACGGTAGTAGGTAGCCTAGCCTTTAATGCGTAAGAGTGGGAAAAGCTATAAATACAAGAATGGGCAGTTCATTATTTTACTTTGCAAACACAAGAAGAGCGATTTTCTTTCAAGAGCTAGGGTTTCAAGAATTGACATGTGCAAAGGAAAATCCCAAGAACTTAAGCGCAATCGGTCCGTTGGATCTAAAAACCAAATCATAAGTGATTCCCAGGTGTGAATAACGTTGTGAAGAAGCGTCGTGATCAAAGGAGATTAAGGTTTGTGTTTTAGGGCACGGGGAGCACGAGGAAAATGTTCAAACAACTTACAAGCTAACTTGGGAATGAAAGTAAAGGGTGCAATGACGGCCATGAAACCAGTTGGTAAACCTACAGAACAATCCAAGAAGGGAAAGGGTAAAGGAAAAGGAAAGAGGAAACAAGAAGAAATACCCTTGGATATAAATGAGGAATGGTAATCAGAGATGCAATACCCAGATGGGGTTTTTCTAGGGTAAGAGTGGGAGTCCCACATAAGATAGATGACCGTGATCGACTACAATCACCAGTCAAGTACGATCACGAAGGAAATGGCACTGGAGCTTGTGTACCCCACAAATAAATGAACACCTGACGGGTTGCCAATCTACAGCAATGTGGTCAAGGTAAAAATGGAGAAGGCAAGGCTTCTCCAACTTTTCGAGTTGCCATATTTCAAGAAGCCTGAGCGCTTGTACCAATGGTTGATGATGCACGTACACGAAGATTTCTTCTACTTCGCGGGGCACAAAATTTGCATAACTCCCCAACTAATTTCACTCTTCACAGGCCTAAACTATAAAGAGGACGTGCTCATAGATGACCTCCTAGACGAGGAGGCAATCAGAGAAACCATAGCATCCCAGGAATTGAAGAAGGGATCAAGGTACTACAACGTCTCGGATATCAGCGATCTGGTGATGAAGATGACCGCACACCTTATCTCCAAGATGAATGGACAAGAGAGGTGGACCCAGGTGAGCAAGCCCTGGCTGAATGTCTGCAGGAAGGTCGTGGAAGGCACCGTATACAACATCTCCCAATACATAGTAGATGAAATCATAAGCAGTGCGGAGAAGGGAGGAAAGATCCTATTTGGAAACATTTTGTTGACAATTGTGTTCTCAGAAATCGGGGTATTGGATGCATCCGACAAATTCATGTGGGAGTACCCTACTAAAGACCCTTCGCCCACGGAGAGGTTTCATAAATACACATGTGAATCAATGATAGGGGTACACAAGGCATGCTTAGAAAAATGGTATACGCACCTTCGGAACACATTTGGGGCTGAATGGTGGATCCCTGAACAACTCCCCGTGGCGACCAAAGGAGAAGCAGAGTTCATGGTCTACCAGTACTTCTGCATTGGCAGGTTCATTTTGGTAGATGGCAGTTGGAGTCCATGGTGTAAACTCCCATTCTCGTTTACTGCCTAATTTTTCCAAGCGAGAGTAAACAGGTACAAGGAGTTGAAGAAATTAAACCTTGAGTTGTCCACCCTTGACAGAGAGCACAGGGAAATGAGAAAGAAGCTAGTCTACCTAGAGAAGCGCATGTACATTAAAAGGTACATGTCGCATGATGTGCACATTGTAAGGCCTTTGACCTTACCTATTGTTGAGAGCATTGCTGATAGGATCTACTTGCGCATAAGGCCAAAATTTGAAAAGGGCACATACGTAGAGAATGAGATATCCATCCCAGATGACCCTATTGATAGAAAGAAGCCCACGCCAAAGCACAAGGAGAGGGAAGAGAAAGAGGAAAAAAGGGTGATGGAGAAGTAGAATGTAGATACCATGGGGCCAAGTACCTATGTCTAGAAGAAGAAGAGGATGGTGGTCAAGGAGAAGACCCAAGAACCAGTGAAGCCACCACCTCAGGAAGAACCCTTAGATTATGAGAAAACCGCATCTCCCAAGCTAGAGTCTTCAGTGAAAGAAGAAGAAGAAGAGAAGGCAGAAGAGATAGAAGGCACAAGTGCCTTTATAGGCGAGAAGGATGATGACAATGGAGAAGAGCTGGAGGTGAATCAAGAGTTGATTAATGTAGATGACTCAGGGGAGGAAGGAGAGGAAGAAATTGATGCATTCATCTTTGTGTGAAGGAAGGGTGTCCAGGAGGAGGAGGGCACATAGAATGAAGAAAGGAGCGAGGGGGCAAGTACTAAGGAGTTAGATATGCCCAAGCTCACTCAAGAGGAGGTGGATGAGAAAGCAACAAGGGAGGAAGAGAATATGATTAATGCCTTGGTCAACGAGCAATTGGAGCACAGCACAGGGCTTGTGCTTGGTGAGTTCAAGGAAGAACAAAAGGAGAAGAGCCTTAGTAGCACAAAAGGCCCATTTCTAATGGTAACCATTCCCAAGGGCATGCGCACGAGGAGTAAATGCATGGAAGGGGGAAGAATAATGATGGGTTATGTTGATGACCCCAACAAAGTTTTACACACATATTTCCAGACTACCATGCCCACCAAGGAGCTAACCGCCATGGAGTCTTTTGATCCTGAGGATGGATACCCACGCACAAGAAAGATGCTATCATGGGCTTTTAACTCCCACATTGATGAGCTGGAGTTCGAGGTAAACCAAGGAGTGATACTAGTGTTGTCCGAAGGAAAGGGGGACAACCCCATTATAAACATGCAACAACTATCAGATGAGAAAGTATGTAACACGCTCAACAAAGCCTCTGTGGAAGTTGAGGCTAGGCTCTTTTGCAAAAGCAATAGGATTAGAGCCCTAGAAGATTTGATGGAGAAAAAGGAGGAGGAAATAACTAAGCTGACAAAGGACCTTAGCCTTGAGAAACTAATCAGCGCTCAACTACAAAGGGAGCTTTAGGAGGAAAAGGCCAGGGTACGCAAAGTTTCTAAGAAGGTGGAGCTCATCTCCCAAGCTATTATCATGAAGCACCCAGACATTAACACCCCCCCCCCCCCCCCCCCCCCCCCCCGTGAAAAAGTATGGATCCTCCCTGGAGTGTCTAGAGGACTTGACTCGGATCCTCACCATGGAAAGGTAGCCTTTGGCCTTGGAGTCGGCAGTGGAGGTAGCTGCATGCTTGGAGAAGGAGGAAAAGTTGAAAGTCATCGCACTCATAGCTAAATACAACAAGGTGCTTGCTGATGTGAAGATAGCTGCACAAACCAAAGGGGTCACCTACAACCATTGCGCGGATCAGGACAAGGTGACAAGCATATTGCTTGCCAACGATGAGGTTGAGCTAAAAGAATTTAGGGAGGAAAAAAAAGTAATAGATCCGAGTGAGAAAAGATCCTAGCTGAGGTAGAAAAAAATATGAAGCTATTGATACCCTGCGGGTCTCAATCAAACCCCAGCTTAAAGAGCTCTATACGGTTGTTACAAGAAAAATGGATGCCCTGGAGGACCAAGCAAAGGAACTGGAGATGATGGTAGAGACCATAAACACAAAAGGGGAAGGGTTAACCTTCAACGAGGTGAGCACATTGGTTGGTGACCTTTGCACAAGAGTGCAGGATGAAGTCAGCACTTGGAATATACTGGAGGCCGACCTGCGGCAGAATTTTCCCCTTCTTCTTCTTTAGGTAGTTTTCCTTCTATTCTTTCTCTCCCCCATTCTTTATTCTTTCCCTCCATTCTTTTCCAAGGCAAGGCCTTACATTTTTATACTGCATTCTTTGAAAAGGTTCACAAGGGTAGAGAACAGGTGAAGTGTGGGGTAATGTTGGGACCCTAATGTAGCTACCAAATCTTAAAGGTGCATAGGCACACACGGCCGAAGGGAGTGTGCAAGTGAAGGCACGCAAGGCAGAATTCAAAAAGGGTTCTTGGAGAACCAAGGACATGCACCCATGAAGCACAATTCGAGACTTATCCATTTTCAGCCTTTTGGACAGAACACATGAAGAACGTGTTCCATTTGGATAAGGTTTCAGCCTGGCAACAGGTTGTCCTGGAAGGAATATACCTTGCGATAAGAAGATCCAAAAAGCTAATCATGACATGGAGAGGGATGCGCCTAGGGCGACCCACACCTTGACACTTGGGGCCAGATCTAAGGTTGCAGAGGAGTTTGTTGAAGATCATATGCCTATTTATACACGCACCCTTAGCAAAGAAAAGAGACACAAGTGAGGTAGCGGAGCTCTGTAGAATTACTGCAAGAACTATGAGATAAAATGGGTAGATGATTATAAGAAGGATGTAATGAGGGAAAGGGGAATGAAAATTTTGTTTTGTGATCATACATGTATGGATCTAGATATGGCGCATGACTACGGTCTCCCTTCTATAATATTTTATAAGTTATGCTATGAATGAATATGATAAGGTTACCATGACAATTGTATTAAGATCCTTTCTTTGTATTACCTACATATTTCTATTATGCTTTTGATCTTGTATAATCATGAACCTTATTCGAATGTTAAGTCTATTTGTGGATTTACAACTTCCTAGTTATGTTAATTCTGTTAAGCACTTTTACTTTTGATATGACTGAAAGGGTATAGAATCCATTCTGAGCTCTATAGCTTTTTCATGTCCTTTAAATCACTAATTCAAGACCATGAATGATGCCTTCCACTAAACTCACATAAAAGAGAGACTCGGCTCCCTCTCGCGTGCCTCAGGTGAGCACCCGCTGGGTGATAGGTCGACGCACATGAGGTTCCCTTGTTCTTGGTGGGTTCAAAAATGACTACACCAATGACCAGAAAAATATTAATAATATGACGAAGTAAAATAACAATTGAAATGACATTTAGAAATAGAATACAAAGCTAGAGGATCCTATAAACAAAGTTAGTAGTTGAAAATGATTAAATTTCAAATGGTCGAGTCATGCACAATATAGGTTAGTATTTTTTTATTTTTAAATGCAAACAAACATAAAAGACAAAAATGCTACATTTCTAGTTCTCAAGGTCACTTTGACAAGCATAAGAGAAGAGCATACGCACAGAGGGTTTTGATTAGCAACTAGCTTCACAAAAAGAAAAAAAAAGAAAACGACAATGAGATTCACCCAAAAGTGTTAGATAACATTGTAAGGTGTGTAGACAATGACCAAATGATTAAAAGAGGAAACTGATGTGTTTCAAAACATTTAGGGACCCTAGTTCTGCAACTTCTATGATCAGTAAATGGTCAGCAAAATCATGCGAAATGGGTTAGGGTCGTGTATTTGTTACAAAAATTAATCCTTGACAGCGTATGAAGGTGGTCGAAGTGTCATAAAATCCTGAAAAAAATTAAACAATATCATTAATGTACGTAGTTAGAAAATATTATAATAATACAAAGGTGTTAATCTTTGGTTATGGAAAAAGGTCTAATCAAAGAAGTAATTAATTAAGTGATAAAATTTGTCTTGGAAAATGCCTAAAAATTAAAAAATTAAAAAAAATGAGCTTAAAGTAATTTTAGATTAATTAATTTACGAAATGAAATTAATGATTTTATCTTATTATTTAAATGAAATTAGAGATGAAAGTAAATCAAAACTAGATTAATAACGTACTTAACCCTAATCAAGTAAAAAAAATCTAAATAACCGAATTAACAAAAATGATTTTCCTAAATGTATGTGAATGAAATCAAGATTGGAAGAAATTAGGAAAACCCAAGGAAAATAT
This sequence comes from Taxus chinensis, assembly GCA_019776745.2. Taxonomy (NCBI): domain Eukaryota; kingdom Viridiplantae; phylum Streptophyta; class Pinopsida; order Cupressales; family Taxaceae; genus Taxus; species Taxus chinensis. The sequence goes on along the minus strand of CM034154.1, from coordinate 481,610,444 downwards.
GCGAATGAAAGATTTGGATGAGTAGCATATTTAAGATAAGATAAGAAAATGAAGTAAGAAGATGGGAGTGTGAATGAATTTGGGTTAAATAAGTGTTTATATGGCTACTGAAACCAAAATGTGGACGTATATGACAATAATGTGGACTTTGAAGGAGAACAAAGAAAAATTGAATGAAAAGTGCTAACCTAAGGTCAAAGTTTAAGTGGAATAGGAAATGTGAAGGTAGATATGAGACAAGGGACGTTAAGGACTTCTAAGGAAAAGGAAACCACCGAAAGGTGAGTGAGATTAGAACGTATGTATGACTTCGTATTATGACAATCGAAATTGATATGTGTTGTTGGAGCTACAATCAAGTGCATGGTTTAGACATTATTTGGGTAGCAAGCAATGTGTTGACAACTTGTAAATTGTGTATAGCATTATCATCAAAAGCGGAGTAAAGAAATAAATAAACAAAGTTTATCTATACTCACATCATGTCCTAGCTTGTTATCTAGTCCAATTTAGGAGGTTTGTATCCATTTGGCCGAAGAAATATTGTAATCCGCAACTTGATTATAGTTGTGTTTGTTGTTGGGAAGCCATCATGCCTTCCTCACTATAATCTCCCTTTGAAATTCAGATGAATGAAATCGATATCCCTTGTGTTAAATTTTCATAAGTTCCACTAGAATTCAGAGATCATCTTCAAAATATCATGACCAGATAAATGATGGTGGACCGAGTAGGAAAGAAATAACTAGTCTTAGATGTTGAAAATCAATCCACATGGTAATAAAGTAAATCTTTCTGCAAGGATCAACTTAATTCCTGATCTTAATGTTAATTTTTGGTCAATACCACCAAGCGATACCACACTACGAAAAGGTTGGATAATTTCTATGATGATTTTTTTTCAAATGTCTACGTGCTAGATTTGAAAGGGATAGAGTGGACTAGAGTGAGTGGAATGGTATTGATTTTCTAAGGATTGAGCATTCTAGGTAGTCCGAGTTGGAGTGGTGAGTTGGAATAAATCACATCATTGAGAGGAGTTAGTGAGTGGGAATGGGAGAATGGTCAACGTGGAAGGGGGAAGGGGTCGATGTGGAAGGGAGATGTTGGGATCGGGGTAATTCTGTATGTGAAGTGGGTTTGGGGATGAGCAGGGGTCGAGGAGATGGGAGATGAGTTGGGTGCACATGGCGAGTGGGGATAAGAGATGTGTCGAAAGAGTAGGGAATAGATCTCAGGAGTTGAGGAACGGAGGGGATAGGAGGATTCAAGGTAAGTGAAGTGAGATCTTGGGGAGATGACTGATCTAACTCGGTTGAGGAGCCAAGTGGGAAAGATTGGAGAAGAGGGAGAGGTTTCTATTGGGATGATGGTGTGCAGGGGATGCAACATGGTTCAATGAAGGAGAGATTGTACGTCGGAAAAGCAACAGGCGAGCGTGAGAATCAACAAGTGACTCTTCCATGTACCCGACCTCCCGAGGTCGTGCCGAGACAACCGGTGGGGGTAGAATATGCAGACAAACTAGTTGGGGAGTCTAATGTCTTCGACACGTACTAATGGTATTTGTGAATCTAAGGCAAAGAAGGCCCTTCTAACTTGGACTGGTGTGATAGATCGATCAGCGAGGATGACTGCTCGAAGGCTCCAATCAATATCGAGCTCTGGCGTGATTCGATCTATGGGTTGTGGGATGCGTGGAAAATGACCCGGGATGGTTTCGTGTATTTCTCCTGATAGGGTCATATGGCGAATATAGTCAACTCTATGGACGATTCTCTGGCCTAGTCCAAAATTCTCTAGCTTCGTTAGCTGTTGTGTCTAGTAGGGATAACTGTTGAATGATGATAGGTGGAATCGGAGTAGACTGAAATACTAACTTACGTAGGCCAGTGTCTATGTCTAATTCTCTTATGGATTCGTTAGGCTGTGGGATTTGTGGATCACAACCGTAGACTCTTGGTTGTTGCGGTCCTGTTATGGTCATACGCGAGATCAAGTTCTAATCCCTAGTATCCAGTAATCGTATGCTTTCTCGGCCTCTACGTTTAGAACCAGCAATTGTGCGATTTTCTCAGAATACCTTACAGGTGTTCTAGCAACTTGAATTCTTAAGCTGGTATCTATATCTATGAGGGTATCTCCAGCGTCTGGCTGTGGAACTAAAGGATCGCACCCGAATATTTGTTCTCTTTCAAAACCTTCTACAGTCATGCGGATGTTTTCTAGGATAACCTATAGTTTGGCTGATTTGACCAAAATGTGTGTGCTTGGTCGTCTTCGATGTTTAACCCTCTCAACTGTGACCTGATCTGTTGGAAGTCTGTTGTTGTTTGGAAGACTTGTATCCTAAGGTTTTGGTCAATGTCAGTTATTGCCACTATGATATTGGGCTGGGGCACAATTGGTTCGAAAATGTATTCCCTGGGCTCCCTAGGTCCCGTAATTGTCATGCAAAAGTAGTAATGAAACAAACTATAATAAAGTAAAATCTAAGTACACTTCTAGCATATATAATTCTTTTTTTTTTTGTATTTTCTGGCAATTTATAAGAAAGCAGCTATTTAAAATATTTAGAATTGACAACTAAACTAATAACGTAAAACAAACAAAATAGCCGAGTGTAGCTATTTGTCTGTGCAATTTTGTATATCTATTCTAAACAACGAAATAACTAATCTATTTGCAAGATTCTCGATCCTACCTCAGAAGTGAGGAATGAATCATAGTTTCTCAGAAACTATCAATCCCCACAACCTCCCTGGCAATATCAAGAATGGAAATAACTGAAATAAAGTGATTAACTACTTTATTTGATAAGTTCTAACTAAAACTTTGAAAGATGGAACCTGGATTTCGCAGAACAGTGGCGAATCCGACAGTGTGTATGTTCTTGTCCCCTCAGTATGATCTCTTCGTTCTTTGTGCTCACGTGAATCCAGAAAAGCGTGGAATGCTTGCATCAACAGGAATAGATATTTGGATCAATGGACAGCCTTCAGAATGCAGACAGAATAGAATGCGGATAGGAGAGGGATAGCGCAAGAGTACAGAGCTTGGCCTATGCAATTCCTAGCGGGGTCTACTGCGAATCATGCAACAAAAGCGTCCAGAACCTGAAACTAGTCTGTATGAAGAGCAAAACCTGCAACTTTAATGGCTGCCTAAACTATTCTACTCCAAAAACAATGATACTGTTTGCACAAGTTGGATCTGTGGCTTACCAACAGCTGAGTAATGCAACCAAGCATGTAAAGGATTTAAACTATCAAACTTAAGCAAACTAGAAGACTGAACTACTGAAAATGGTGAGTTTGAAACAAGAATGAGGGGCCCAAATAATGTTTGCACTTGCACAAGTTGGATATGTGGCTTACCAGCTGCAACACAATACTAACCAAAGCACTCAATGAGAAAACTAAGAATTCTAAGCAAAGGAAAACTAAATCTGCTGTAACAAGAAATTCAAAAGCAAACTTTGGAGCAAAACTCAGAGGCCAAAGTAATGTTTGCACTTGCACAAGTTGGATATGTGGCTTACCAGCTGCAACACAAAACTGAAACAAACCTGCAACAAACTATGCTACCAATCCTAAGCAAACTAAAAAGACCACAGCACTGAAAAATAAGAAAGTTGGAATGAAAAAATGGTGGCCATTTGCATGTGCACAAACCATGCATTTATAGGAATTCCAACACTCAAAAACCAAAATCAAATTGAACTCCTAAACAATAAACAAAGGAAAAACACTGTTCCAGGGGACCAAAAACATTAATGCATGCCCAAGTCGGCAAGAAAAGCTGGTGAGTCGTGATATTTCACGCGGGTCGCGTCAAAAGAGCGTTCTGGAAAATGCGCACAGGACCGCCGCTCTGAGCAGGGCGGCGGTTGCAGGACCGCCACCCTGAAGGGCGGCGGTTTCGTCACTGAAGGCCAAGAAGCCAAAGAAAGAGGAAAGAAAGGGAAAAACAAAGCACGCGGGGGCTAAGCGGGGCATGCGGGATGTTAACGCATATCCGAAGAGCTCTTTCTGGATCCGAACACCTTTCGAGGAGACCTGTATCATCATTGGGGCACTTGTTACACCGTTCCGCAGTACAGTACCTTACAATTTTGGGTACGTACATATTGCCCCCTCGGAGAAGTGTTTTAGCCATGAAGAGGCATAAAACGATGGGTCCGAGTATGGCAGTCCCGAAATGGGGAGTTAGAAGTTATACCTTACACGTCCGTGTGTCGAAATGACGCCATCCAAAATTCCTGCCACCTGCAAAATGAAAAGAGAACTCAAGTGCAGATAGATACAATAATTTAGAAAATAAACGCTAAAATAATAGGGGAAGAGGACGTACCATTAGTGCGAGGATAGAAACTTACCTCCGTCAGCACTCCGAACTTGCGAAAAAGCCATTGTAAAACGAAACAGAACGATATATATATCAAAGTGGGCCCATTTTCCTATTCATTTGCGCAAGTTGATTTGATAGATTTTGAGCTCTGGGACCCACGGTAACGGTTTCTCACGCGAGTAGAGTCAAAACGTCCACAGCGAGATAGTGATCATGCCTCCACGTGCGGAACGCCACCCCGCGAGATCACAGGTTGGTTTTTCTTCAATTTTGTGCTTTTCCCCTTTTAAATTTGAAATGGAAAATTCTTTGTAATGGGGGGGAAATTTTTGAAAATGCTAGGTTCAAAAGGTCCACCTAGGGGGGGCGCCTACTGGGTAGGCTCTTTTTTTAGCTAAAATGATCTATTTTTGCGTTTTTTTGGACTTTTTAGGGTTAAAAACCCGCGCGGGTTTTCGGACCGCGACCGCCGCCCTGGCCAGGGCGGCGGTTACATGACCGCCGCCCTGTCCAGGGCGGCAGTTACGAGACCGCCGCCTTCAAGGCGGCGGTTACAAAACCGCCCCTCTGCCCAGGGCGGCGGTTTTGCACAGAATGCAAAAGAACCTCACTTAAAACTTTCACTTGTATTTTTTAGCATTTGTGTATGTTTTTATGACTCTCTTGACATTGTTTAGATACTAACTTGCTCTGTTTTGTGTGTTTTTGGGTGTATGCAGGCGAGGGAGGAGTACATTAGATGGAGCCGGGAGAGAGAGTGTGATTGGCTGCCCGGGGTATTGGATGCCCTCTCAGCAGATGAGGAGGACACATTGCAGAGGGCCGGCATATTGCGGATATCGCGTGTGCCTCACGTTGCTCCGTCTAGTCACATACTCTGTGACTTATTCTCCTACTGGGATGCAGATCGGAACACTTTCCGATTGCCAGGGGTCCGCGGTGAGTGGACTATTACTCTAGAGGATGTTTACCGTATCCTGGGGGTCCCGATCATCGGGAGGAGACTCACACTGGAGACAGCTGGGTCCAGAGCACAGATTGTACAGTGGGCAGGCTACATGGGGGATGCAGCTATCTCCACGGGGCCGAAGAAGGGAGTGAGAGTCAGATCCATTCCTTCTTTGCCCATCCCCATATTTCGACAGGCCATCATGGGGATCCTTGCCTCGAGACTGATCGGGGACAAGGGAGGGGACACTTTGTTATACTGTTGGGCCCCCATCATTGCACAGATAGAGGGGCATGGCCGGATATACGCCTGGGGGGCAGACATTTTGGGGACCACCTATCACTGACTTATACAGGGTGGTCCGTTTACAGGGACAGTCTTTGAGTCACCCTACTCTAGTTATGAGTTGGGTGTATGAGCGCTTCATTCCCTATGGCAGAGGCGTGGAGGTGGCAGATCCTGGGGCTGTGAGGGCAGCCAGGTGGTCAGATATGTCGGTGCTTAGAGCACCTCACCAGCCAGTAGCTTCCCTCACTACAGCAGATATGGAGGCCATACCGTACCAGCTCATGGCCGGCATTTGGGGAGAGGAGGCTCTTACATTGATCTCTTGCTCCACCACAGGGCAGCTTATTGACCGTGTGGGACGGGTGGAGGTACATCCTTTTGGCAGGGTTCCTCAGCAGTTCGGCCTCCCATATGTGGGTATGCTTCCTCCAGTAGCACCAGTTTACAGATCAGTTCGGGAGGCTAGAGGGGGGCCTAGAGGCCGTGGTTGGACAGTGGTTACCCCTGGCATTCCTATTGCAGCCAGGGGGATAGTTCGGGCCAGAGGGAGAGCTGGTGCGCCTCAGGCACCTTTACTTCGGATTACCGCGGGTCCTGCTCATAGTAGCGATGACCCTATAGATATTGACTCCGATTCTGAGGAGTCCACAGAGGGAGGGTCGGAGGAGCAGACGGACGAGAGTGATCCTGAGTGGCATGACACTCAGGATATCATGCAGGCGGAGAGGGCGGAGTAGAGTGCAGAGAGAGAGACTCTGGTTTCCGAGGAGCCACTCTCCCGGGGCCATGGTGGAGATGATGAGTCCATTACGGGGTGTCATGTTGCCCCAACTACAGGAGCAGCTCCTCAGTCGGCGGCGGCATCTGCAGCGGGTGCTGGCCCTAGTGACCCATCTTGGAGGCCCGGTGACCCGAGTAAGTTATCCTTTCTCCCTTTCAGTGTTAATTTGATTTAGGACTTGTTTTAACTGCTATCTCTCCTTATATTTGTATCTTGTACATTTTAGCCTCTTGCCTAATTTCTAATTCGTCTTTCCTCTTTGTTTTGCAGAGACCGTTGACGAGTGGCGGGATCTAATCCGTAGGGTATGTACTGATTCTCTGATGATCCCTATGGATAAGACCCGTGCGGAGCTATCTGTAGATGCCGGGGAGCCCTCAGCAGCCGGCAGGCACACCGACGTCTTCGCTCCCATTTGGCATGTGGCCAAGATGGTGTCGACTCTCCGTACAGAGTTGGCAGGCTATAGGACAGCCGAGCGCCTTATGAGGAGCCGTTCCCATGGCGAGACCACGACCGCTCCTCGAGACCCTGAGCCCTCCGTCCATTCAGAGCGTCAGCGTAGCCGGAGTCCTAGGCGAGGGCGCGCACCTTCAGCGGGATCGCGTAGGGGTTGAGAGGCCACTTGGCTCCTATGCACCTTTTGTGTTATAGATTCTTTTGTGTATTACGGGCTCTTTGAGTGTTTTGACCATGCCTAGTGCATGATGGCATTGTATACAAATATTGATTATTTATATATATGCGTTGATTTTGGATCAAAACTTTGTCACTTGTGTTTTCCCTTTCTGTTTCCAGCTTATTCGTGTATACTACGATGTATGTTTTATATGCTTTCTAGAATGTATGCAATGGAAAACAGATGATGCAAATGTTTGCTTTCTTTTTGTGTTTCATGATGCTGATACATGATATTGTAGATATATTGTGATCTTGAATCTTAACTTTTGTTTAGCAATTTGGATACCTCATGATTTGTTTTGGCAAAGTGATGAGAACAACCAGTATGATGAACAGATTAATTTGCCCCACTCCTAACTCCACGCAACTAGTAAGATGCGAGGGCTCATCACCAAGAGCCAAGAAGGGCGCAAGTTATGAAATGTGATGAAGTGATAGTGATGAAAGACAGACGAAGTTTTGGTGGAACCAAATGAAAACTACAAGTTTATTCTACCTGAATGACTTCATAGTTTTGGATGCAACTTGCTTTGCGGTTTATCCAGACTTAGACCCGTAGATGGCCACATAGCAGACAAAATCTGGGTTTTTAGGATTTTTAACTCTTTTTGGAATTTTGAATATCTGATTCATTCGTTATTGACTCAAAGTTTGAATTGATTGTTTATGACCTTTCAACATTTACTTTGTTTAGAGGACCCCCTACACTTTGCCCCGTGCTACCTGTAAGAAGCATGGGCTTATCACCGTGGGCAAGGCATAGGCGAGTAAGGGCATTTCCATCCTTTCCCAACCCTACGTCACTAGTAAGAGACGCAAGCTCATCACCGAAGGTTGGTGGGGCAAGGAAATGTGTAAAATAAAATTTTCTGTTTAATCACTTCTTGACTTGTCTATTTGAGTAAAATGTCAGTATATGCTTATTTTCCAAAGAGATGTGTATATGGGATAGATGTGACACCATGAAGCTTCTAGAACAGACCATAGGCAAGACACCTATCCTAAGAAGAAATCAAAGCGAGAACGAACTTGCAGATCTTGGTATGGTTACCGTTAGGACTTCGTCATGTCTGATTTTGTTTAGATAAAAGATTCTGAGTTGATTGATGATATCGAAGACGGAGAAGTATGATTAAAGAACTTCATGCCAGAAACATCACGAGTTTGTAATAAATTGCTTTGAGAATAGATTCCTTGATCACAATTTGTGTAAGAACAAGTGGACAAAATGATCCTAATTTATATGAAAATGCGATGTAGATAGTTCTATAGGCAGCGCTAGCTGCTTACGCGTAGAAACGTTTGAGGTGGAGAGAATTGACTGTTTCGCCAAACTCCTCACCTTCTAGCGTGCATAAGAGGTATGCACCATTTCCGTAGTCCTTCATGACTCGGTATGGGCCCAACCATTTGGGCCGGAATTTCCTTCCTTCGCCGGTCTTCTTGTCGATCCGGCTGTCTAACCTCAGAACTAGGTCACCTTCGTATATGTCACGTTCATAGACTTTCTTGTTATACTGCCGGCACATTCGGTCGGCATAGACTCTATGTCGTTGTTCAGCATCTAACCTAGCTTCATCCAGGCTTTCTAATTGAGAAAGACGTGCTTCTCTGTAAGCGTCCTCATCCAGAATCCCTTGTAGCGAAATACGGAGACTGGGTATTTCGACCTCAAGTGGGAGAACTGCTTCTGCCCCAAATACTAGCGAGAAAGGAGTTGCTCCCGTTGGTGTTCTTATTGAGGTTCGGTGGGCCCACAAGGCCGGATATAACTTTAAATGCCAATCCCGCTTGTTTTCTTTCACTGTTTTAAGGAGAATGGCTTTCAGTGTTTTGTTCGTTGCTTCAGCCTGCCCATTGGCTTGGGGATAGTACAAGGAAGCCGTATGATGGCTGATTTTAAATTTGTTGCATAGCTCACGAACTTCTTCATTCTTGAAAGAAGTTCCATTATCTGAGATAATGATTTGTGGGATACCGTACCTGCAAATGATTTGGTTCAAAATGAACTTAGCGATTACAGAACCAGGTACAGTCGTAAGAGGCATGGCCTCTACCCATTTAGTGAAATATTCAGTGGCCGTGATTATAAAATTGTGGCCGTCTGTGGACGAGGGAGAGAACTTCCCTATCAAGTCCAGGCCCCATGTAGAAAAGGGCCACGGAGTAGCGATCAGTTGCAAAGCTTGTGCCGGCATGTGGATCTCATGAGAGAACTCCTGACATTTATGACACCTGCGTACAAACTCTATTGCGTCATGTTCTAGAGTGGGCCAGAAATAGCCCATTCGATGTATTTTTCGAGCAGTGGCATGGCCACCGAAGTGGCCTCCACATATACCGCTATGGGATTCATGGAGAATCTTCTTGGACTCTTCTGTGTCAATACACCTTAAGAGCATTCCATCGAATGCTTTCCGATAGAGCACCTGCTCTATAATGACGTATTTAGCTACGATAATGCGTAACCGTCTTCTTTGTTGAGGTGTAGCTCCTTCTGGGTACCTATGGTCCATGATATAACTAATGATATCAGCGTACCAAGGGCACTCAGATATAGCAGGTCGGGTTTCGACGTAGTACACGCATTCATCTGGAAAGTCTAAGTCTACTAAGTCGCCTCCGTCTAGCGGGTTATCAGCTAACCAATCTGCGATGATTTGCCCTTTAACTGACTTTTGGTTTACAAAAGTTAATTCGAACTCTCCCATTAAGGTTATAAAGCGTCCTGCCTTTTTAGACAGGGACCCTTGTGTGAGGAAGGTTCGTAAGTGGTCAGTTTTTACCATGACCCTTGTCTCTTGATTTAGCATGTAGTGTCTTAGGCGTTTAGTAGCAAAGACTATGGCAAGACATTCTCGCTCTGCTTGTGTATAGCGTGTTTCATAGTCGAGCAATGTTCGGCTAATGAAATAAATCGCACGCTCTCTCTTGTCATCGTCTTCTTGGGCCAACATACAGGCTAGCGAGACATCGGTAGCCCGTGAGTATAGAATTAATGGGCGATCTAACTTAGGTGGCATTAGCGTAGGCGGTGATAGCAGGAAACGCTTGACTGCATCAAAAGCTTCATTGCAATCTTCAGTCCAATCAATGCTATAGTCCTTCTTGAGTAAATTGTTGATTGGATGGACGGCGAAGCTTAGATCCGGGATAAACCTCCGGATTGCACCCAGCTTTCCAAGAAATGATCTGATTCCAGATTCACTCGAGGGCGGGACCATTTCGAGGACAGCCCGAATTTTGGTTGGATCAACATCGATCCCTCGTGACGATATGATGTATCCTAGGAGCTTTCCTCCTGTTACACCAAATACGCATTTCTCTGGATTTAGCGTGACTCCGTATTCTATTAGACGTGAAAGAATGATGCGGAGTACTTCAGGGTGGTCACAACGCTTTTTGGCCTTAGCCAATAAGTCATCCACGTAAGATTCCACGATTTTATGAATTAGATCGTGAAATATGTATGTCATGGCCCGCTGATACGTAGCACCGGCGTTCTTGAGACCGAATGGCATAACAGCGTAGCAATAGGTTCCCCAAGGAGTTATAAAGGTGGTTTTAGCTTGATCTTTCTCGGATATTCTGATTTGATTGTATCCCGAGAATCCATCCATGAGAGACAAGAGCTCAAACCCAGCTGTTGCATCAACAATGACATCGATAGATGGCAATGGGAAGTCATCCTTAGGACATGCTTTGTTAATGTCCCGGAAATCTATGCAGATGCGTATCTTTCCATTCTTCTTGAGAACGGGAACGATGTTTGATACCCATTGGGAGTAGTCAACTGGCTTGATGAATCCTACCTGAAGGAGTTTTATTACCTCCTCTTTTACCATAAGGGCTACCTTGGGCTTCATGGGTCTTGATTTCTGTTTAATTGGCTTTGCATCTGATCTAGTGACGAGGTTGTGCACCGCAATGTGGGGTGCGACTCCTGTCATCTCTTTGTAATTAAATGCAAATGCCTTCTGATGTTCTTTGAGAACTTGAGTATGTATTTCCACTTCTTCTGGGGTTAACAAAGATCCTAGTTTCAAGATTCTTGGCTCATCTTCCGTTCCGATATTGACATCAATTGTTTCTTCAATTAAAGAGGCGTTACCCTCTTCGAACTCAGGTGGTGCTGGGGGTAAATCCAAATCATCCCCGTTTTCCACCGCGTATATATTAGGTTCTTTTTGTGAGGGAAGATCCGTTACAGGATTTCCGAAGTAGGAAGATGAATGCGGGATCAGAGATAAATCTAGCGTGTGATAGGAGAGATGTAGTGCTGCATAGGCATTTAAGTAATCCAAAGTAGCCGCATCATTTCCAACATGGTCTAGGATGGTAGATTCACTTCCGCTTGAAAGAGGATTTATCATTGTTTTTATCAATGGTTCGTTTCGAATGGATATTGTGAAATGAGTATCTTCTAGCTCATTGCTTGGAGTGAAGCGTGATGCCGAAGTTGCTATTGAATCGGCGAGAAGATTTTTCTCTCGCGGAATTGCTTCAATGGATATGAAGTTGAACGCCTTGCTTAAATCTAATACAGCGTTTTTGTAAAGTTGCAAGTGTTCGGCTTTAGTTTCATATACCTCTGAAACTTGGTTTGCCACTAATTGCGAGTCTCCTAAAACTCTGATATTATCAATACCAATTCTTTTGGCTAAGGTAAGGCCAAGGAGGAGGGCTTCGTACTCAGCGCCGTTGTTTGTTGCATTCAAAGTTCAACTTAAAAGAGAATGGGAGGACCTTTTCCTCAGGCGAGGTAAGAATTATACCTCCCCCCCGCTCCATAGCGGCATTTAGCTCCATCGAAATGGAGAGTCCAATACTTAGCCGGGAGTATGGATGTAGGTGTATCTGCTGTGTTTGCACACTCTACTTCTACCATATAGAGATCTTCTGCTGGCAAGGAACCAACACCTAGGGAAAATCCTATGCCTACTGAATCGAATGGTAAGAACATTGGTGAATCTTGTTCTATCAACTCAACGATCTTCGCAGTAGTCCCTAATGATACTATTTCTTTAGTTTTACCTTTAGGGGTTGGAATTGTTTGGGCTATGTTGGTAGTTTCAAGATCCGTCGTAGGTATCAACTTTTCCTCTGGCTTTGGGTCAGAGGGTTTGTTAAGTTGGTTTGTTGGAAGTTCGAATTCTGAGTGTAACACCTGGTCTCTTCTTTAAATCAGCTAGGTGTACGTCAAACGGCTTTGGATCACCTTTGGCTACAAATACCTTTCCCAGATGCAGGAATCTTACTTCTTGAAATAGAGTGGAAGGGATTGCCTTCATGCGGTGTATCCATGGTCGGCCGAGGATCATATTATAATTGGTTTCCCGATCTATAATATAAAACTCAGTCAGGATTGTTTTAGGTCCCAAGGTGACCGGTAGTATTATGGTTCCTATCGATGTGGCTTTAAGGCTATCGTAGCCCCTCAAGGTATTTCGTGTAGTAGAACAGTTCGTTTCTCCATATCCCAATTTTTGGAGAAAAGAGAAAGGGACTATGTTAACCGCAGCTCCATCGTCAACCATTGCCCGTTTTACATAATTATTATAAACCTGTACTTGCAAGTGTAGGGCTGGATCGCCTCGGCGTGCGATCTCGGCATCCGTAGGCATTTTACTTATCTCGAATATGAATTCGACATCCCTATCCGCCTGTCCCGGAGGATAAACATCAAAGTCTATATGATTTACTTGTGCTTCTGGTGGTGGAGTGATACTAATTAAATGACCCAAACCTAACGCTTCTAAAAGAGCAGCCCTGTGAGCAGGGGAATTCTTTAGTAAATCAAGGAATGAAATATGCGAGAAGGTTTTTGTTAGATCATTAATTAGATCGTAAGCACCCATAGGTTTTGCTACGGTTTGCTGGATGTTATCTGTTTCCGGTAGATGGCTTGGACTTGGTTGAGAGAAATACTCTCGTGTCCTCGTAATTGCTTCAACGGGTAATTCGGAGTCTAACTCTACTAATCCAACTACCTTAGGTCGCGGCTGACTTCCTAGTTGTGGCGCGACTAACGGATTTAGCGAAGTTGAGGCCTCGTGATCGTTGTTTCCTGTCATTGCGCCTTTGTTTGTTCCAGTTGGTTTCAACCCATTGTTATCATGATTTGGGAGTGGATCATTAAAGATCTTGAGAGGGGCATTCTGAGGGGAAACTGCCCCTGCGAAGGTACTTGCCGTTGGTGACGTAGGATCTGCTAGGAACATATCCATAAAAAATTGTTTTTGCTCATTTGGCAAGCGTTGCATGAATTTGTTGTAGTCACGACATGTTCTAGTGTCATGACCCCGAATTTTATGGAAACCACAATAAGAATTGGGATTATAATTCCCGTTTTGTTGGTTTGGTGTGTATTGTGGCCTAAAATTCCGATCAAACTGTTGCCTATTAGGACCAAAGTTTTGGAATTGTTGTTTTTGGTTTTGACTTTGGTTTTGGTAACCAAATGAGTTTTGGCTTGGCCCTTGCATGGGATTTCGCCGTTGTTGTTGCTGTGGATTATTAAAATCCACCGTATTGACCGTCGGGGTAAAATTGTTGTTTCTTTGGTTGTTTGTTTGTGACGGAGTATTAACGACATTTACCCTCTTGGGCTGGTCAGTTACCCCATCTGTTGTTACCCCACGATTTTTGTTAAGGATTTTGGGTCCTTGATTGACGCTTGTGGTGGTTGTAGTATTTTGAGTAGAGGTGATTAACCTCCCGTTTGCTCCATACGTCTTACGGCCACTATCTATTGCTGCTTGATCAATTCGCAGAGCGCTCTCAAGTACTTCATCATAAGTCCTTAGTGGGAACTTCTGGACTTCTTCCTTCACTTCTTTGCTAAGAGAATGAAGGAATAAATCGCATAGCTCCATCTGATCCATGTTTGGAGTGCTTGCCGAGGAATAAAGGACTGTGCGCCACCTTTGGATGAAATGGGCGACAAACTCGTTATGTTCTTGCTTGATGTGCAAGAACTCCCTGATTCCTGTCCTTAATAGTTTGTTCATGTCGAAGGCTTTGATGAACTCCGACACGAGTTGTTTGAATGAATGTATGGAAGCTTCAGGTATTCTATAATACCAATCGAGAGCGATGCCTTCCAGCATTTTGGGGAATATTTTAGCAACGACCCCATCCCATGGGAGTAATTCTCGAATGGCTGTAGCGTAAGCTTTGATATGCGCATTCGGATCTCCTTCTCCTTTGTATTTGGGCAAATCGGGAAGAGGCCTTGGAAGCATAACGCTTCTTATGGCGAAATCTAAGGGCTCCTTTAAATATTCTGAATAAGTCCCTATTGCATACGTCTCAACCATTGATGGTGCCTGTTGAGGAGGCGGTGGCGGAACGGGTTGTTGATATGGCGTAACGTACGCATTGGCAGGGGCATAAGGCAGTCCCTGCGTTTGAGTAAACATGCCGGGGGATGAGTACATATCCCCTTGTGGTGATTTGGAATACATGTTTAAGTATGAAGGGGTACTATCCAGGAATGGATTGCTCTGTACCGGACCAGGAGGAACTGTGCTAGCGATAGTGGGTCTAGTTGGCACTTGTTGTGAATACTGAGGAGTCATACCTAACGTGCCTACTCCTGTGAGGAGATCTACTTGGCTAGGATGGTGCGGAGGATTGGAACTCCCTGTTTGTATGAATTTTTGAATTTTGATTTGCTTGGGCAAGTTCTAATCCTCTAACCTTTTCTATTAGCGTTGAAATGACTTCGTTTGGTGAAGTCACGATATCGTGCCTTGGTGGCGTTTGTTGTATATCCTGGTGTTGTATAGGCATGTGATAGCCTGTCATGAACTGATTGCTATCTTGCCAAGTTTCTCTGAGAGTATTTTCTATACGTGATGGCATAGAGGTATTTTCTTGAGGAGAGAACTCGGGCTGTATTTGCAAAATTCCTACAGGTGGATACATGCCTTGAGAGCGTTGTTCATTCCTAGGATAACGTATTGAGTACTCGTCATCTAGAACTGAGTATGGATCTGATTGTCTGCTAATATGTGGTCTAAGTAGCACCTGAGGAGATGAAGCAGATTCTCCAGTCAATGTCATATTGTTTGAGCCTGAAGGCTCTGTTTGTGTTTGAGCGAGTTGTTGCTCCAACCCCTCTGCTTGGAAGGACGAACTATATCTAATCCTTGGCGTTTGTGTTGACAACTGATTAGTTGAATAGTTGTCGCCCCACATTGAGAGTGAGGGTGATGATTCCCTATTCTGTTGGGCATAGTATGCCTCAAGACCCAGGAGGGGTCTGCCATATGCATCGAATCCCGACATATTCGGGGGGTATATGAATACCCGCAGAATAATGGGAAGGAGCGAAGGTGATTTGTGAAGGGAAACGTGATATTTATGACTCCGAACGAGAAGGTAGGAAGTTTTACGTCAGCTTTACTAATTTCGTTTGTTTCACGTCGGGTTCACCAATTTTGTACGTCGGAAAAGCAACAGGCGAGCGTGAGAATCAACAAGTGACTCTTCCACGTACCCGACCTCCCGAGGTCGTGCCGAGACAGCCGGTGGGGGTAGAATATGCAGACAAACTAGTTGGGGAGTCTAATGTCTTCGACACGCACTAATGGTATTTGCGAATCTAAGGCAAAGAAGGCCCTTCTAACTTGGACTGGTGTGATAGATCGATCAGCGAGGATGACTGCTCGAAGGCTCCAATCAATATCGAGCTCTGGCGTGATTCGATCTATGGGTTGTGGGATGCGTGGAAAATGACCCGGGATGGTTTCATGTATTTCTCCTGATAGGGTCATATGGCGAATATAGTCAACTCTATGGACGATTCTCTGGCCTAGTCCAAAATTCTCTAGCTTCGTTAGCTGTTGTGTCTAGTAGGGACAACTGTTGAATGATGATAGGCGGAATCGGAGTAGACTGAAATACTAATGTGCGTAGGCCAGTGTCTATATCTAACTGACTTGTGGATTCGTTAGGCTGTGGGATTTGTGGATCACAACCGTAGACTCTTGGTTGTTGCGGTCCTGTTATGGTCATACGCGAGATCAAGTTCTAATCCCTAGTATCCAGTAATCGTATGCTTTCTCGGCCTCTACGTTTAGAACCAGCAATTGTGCGATTTTCTCAGAATACCTTACAGGTGTTCTAGCAACTTGAATTCTTAAGCTGGTATCTATATCTATGAGGGTATCTCCAGCGTCTGGCTGTGGAACTAAAGGATCGCACCCGAATATTTGTTCTCTTTCAAATCCTTCTACAGTCATGCGGATGTTTTCTAGGATAACCTATAGTTTGGCTGATTTGACCAAAATGTGTGTGCTTGGTCGTCTTCGATGTTTAACCCTCTCAACTGTGACCTGATCTGTTGGAAGTCTGTTGTTGTTTGGAAGACTTGTATCCTAAGGTTTTGGTCAATGTCAGTTATTGCCACTATGATATTGGGCTGGGGCACAATTGGCTCGAAAATGTATTCCCTGGGCTCCCTAGGTCCCGTAATTGTCATGCAAAAGCAGTAATGAAACAAACTATAATAAAGTAAAATCTAAGTACACTTCTAGCATATATAATTCTTTTTTTTTTGTATTTTCTGGCAATTTATAAGAAAGCAGCTATTTAAAATATTTAGAATTGACAACTAAACTAATAACGTAAAACAAACAAAATAGCCGAGTGTAGCTATTTGTTTGTGCAACTTTGTATATCTATTCTAAACAACGAAATAACTAATCTATTTGCAAGATTCTCGATCCTACCTCAGAAGTGAGGAATGAATCATAGTTTCTCAGAAACTATCAATCCCCACAACCTCCCTGGCAATATCAAGAATGGAAATAACTGAAATAAAGCGATTAACTACTTTATTTGATAAGTTCTAACTAAAACTTTGAAAGATGGAACCTGGATTTCGCAGAACAGTGGCGAATCCGACAGTGTGTATGTTCTTGTCCCCTCAGTATGATCTCTTCGTTCTTTGTGCTCACGTGAATCCAGAAAAGCGTGGAATGCTTGCATCAACAGGAATAGATATTTGGATCAATGGACAGCCTTCAGAATGCAGACAGAATAGAATGCGGATAGGAGAGGGATAGCGCAAGAGTACAGAGCTTGGCCTATGCAATTCCTAGCGGGGTCTACTGCGAATCATGCAACAAAAGCGTCCAGAACCTGAAACTAGTCTGTATGAAGAGCAAAACCTGTAACTTTAATGGCTGCCTAAACTATTCTACTCCAAAAACAATGATACTATTTGCACAAGTTGGATCTGTGGCTTACCAACAGCTGAGTAATGCAACCAAGCATGTAAAGGATTTAAACTATCAAACTTAAGCAAACTAGAAGACTGAACTACTGAAAATGGTGAGTTTGAAACAAGAATGAGGGGCCCAAATAATGTTTGCACTTGCACAAGTTGGATATGTGGCTTACCAGCTGCAACACAATACTAACCAAAGCACTCAATGAGAAAACTAAGAATTCTAAGCAAATGAAAACTAAATCTGCTGTAACAAGAAATTCAAAAGCAAACTTTGGAGCAAAACTCAGAGGCCAAAGTAATGTTTGCACTTGCACAAGTTGGATATGTGGCTTACCAGCTGCAACACAAAACTGAAACAAGCCTGCAACAAACTATGCTACCAATCCTAAGCAAACTAAAAAGACCACAGCACTGAAAAATAAGAAAGTTGGAGTGAAAAAATGGTGGCCATTTGCATGTGCACAAACCATGCATTTATAGGAATTCCAACACTCAAAAACCAAAATCAAATTGAACTCCTAAACAATAAACAAAGGAAAAACACTGTTCCAGGGGACCAAAAACATTAATGCATGCCCAAGTCGGCAAGAAAAGCTGGTGAGTCGTGATATTTCACGCGGGTCGCGTCAAAAGAGCGTTCTGGAAAACGCGCACAGGACCGCCGCTCTGAGCAGGGCGGCGGTTGCAGGACCGCCGCCCTGTTCAGGGAGGGGTCACGGCGGTTTCGTCACTGAAGGCCAAGAAGCCAAAGAAAGAGGAAAGAAAGGGAAAAACAAAGCATGCGGGGGATAATCAGGGCATACGGGATGTTAACGCATATCCGAAGAGCTCTTTCTAGATCCCGAACACCTTTCGAGGAGACCTGTATCATCATTGGGGCACTTGTTACACCGTTCCTCAGTACAGTACCTTACAATTTTGGGTACGTACAGAGACACAACCAAGTGAATGATGTGTGGAAGTGTCTTAGAGCCGACTTAGAAGAATGAATCAATCAGTGCATTGGGGAGTTCAGACGAAAACAAATTTTTGTGCAGATGTGTGGCAAAGCATGGCCGAGGAGGGATGAATGCAAGGTGTTCGATGTGTAAATGGGAGAAAGGGGTGTGACCTGAGTAGTGAGAGAAAATGGGATGTAGGATATGCTCGAGGAGATTGGGTTGGGTGTAGCTAGGATGGGTAGGTATATTTTATTGATTTAGGATCGATATATAGGTGAAAAGTACAGGCTAAGGAAATAAATATGATCTAAATAAATGAATATATATGTTTTTTTCGGTGATAAACAAAGATCTAAAAAAAATAGGATTTTTTAGAAATCTAGATTGATATCTATTGGAAAAATAAGATCTAAGATAGAAGCCAAGATAATAAGATTATTTTTCGGAATAATTTCCCATGCCAGTAGAACTCAATGTAGATTTTTTTGGAAATCAAGATCTATATTGGTTTTTTTTTAAATGACAACAAATTTTCTTTTTTTAAAACCAAAAATTGGAGACCAATCTTAAAGTAACCTCTTTAGACATCGTAAGATTGTGAATACTTTTACCGTCAAGATCCACGAGTATCCATATCTGGTGATGGATTTTCTTCTTCTAAACACTGAGCATCGAGGAGATCAAAGACATGATGAGCGTCGTAGTTTCATTGTTACTATAACCTGTATACACATCAAAAGATACCACACAACAAAAGCACTTCCCATAGCATGAAGGTTAACAAAATAATGCCATAAGGCACAGAAAAGGAAATAATAACAAATAATAATAATAAACAAAAAATGGATAAAACCAATAATTGGGAAATCAAAGATAAAAAATCGTGGGTAAGTCCCACCAGGCATGCCAGAATGTGTGCTAGGAAAATACACTAATAAAAAAGAAAGTAAAGCAACTGGCCAAATACCCACACCTTCGTTTTTCCTTAGAAAACCTCGGAATGGGAAGTGAAACATAGATGAGCCCTAATTGTGTGAAATGTAGGTGCTTTCCTCGAACCGGAGCAAGGCCTTCTCTACAATAAGATCAACTTACTTTGCACCAATGGACAAAGGGATTATGGATTTGGGATGCTTCAAGATGAGGCTATTTGGGCATTAGGACGAGGTGGGAAGGATGTTCTTTACTCAAAAGGATGCAAGAGTTCAAACAAGGAATTCAAGCTTATTCTCTGTGTGTTTTAAAGGGGGGGTAAGGTTGTATTTATAGCCTGGGAATTGGATTAACTTAGGGGATTTTAAGTAATCACAGTTTGAAAATGAGGGCATAATTAGATGAGTGGGGACAAAAAAGAGTTGGTGAGGATTAAACTTGTATTTTTAATTCTCAAATTGGGGACATAGGGAATATTTGGCATGTGAGGAAGATTGGGTTTAATTTAGGGGTTGAAATGGATTAATTAACCGATTAAAATCGATTAAGTCTATTGGGATTTTTGTGGGAAATGGAGTGGGGAAATTAATTGATTTGGAAAATGTTTGAAATTAGGGTGTCTAAAAATATATATTTGTGTGCTCGGACCTCACATAGTACCAAAGAGGTTTCAAATGTTTTAATTAATTTAATTAAACGTTATAACGGTTCGGATGGTTGGTTGGTTGGTGAAAATAAATACCCCCTTCATTTCAAGACACCCTCTCAGAAATCCTCTCTCAAAAATTTCTCGCATGAAAAATAAATATTTAAGGTTATTTTTTGGGTGATGTTGGAAAACTCTCTAGGGCCCTCTTATACACAGACAAGGTATGGGTTGGAATATTTTACAAAATTTAAATATTTGTATCTTATGTTATAATGTGCAGGAAAAATTAGTACTCAAGGATAAATTTGAAGGTCTCCCAGGATGGATTCAACTCTCCACAAAAATAACGCATCAGTTTTTATGATTGGTCAGGATGAGGACCCTTAAAAGGGGATTCTTTTTTGGTGAAAATATAATAATTTTTTTAAATTCTAAACTATAATATACACCTATGTCTAACCTATGACTCCCCCTCCTATTTGTTAATTTGGGGAATTTTTATAAACTTCAAATATACTATAAGTGGCCTTTACATTTTTCATTCACTTGGTTTTATTTGGTCGTCACTTCATGAATGGAGCTTTGTTTATTTAAGAGACTTAATTTAAACTATATACGGGAAAAAGTTGGCGCTTGGTTAATATATGTTTTTAAACTATATACCATGCACATATATATTCTTGATTCTTATCCGTGAGTGATTTTTATGTAGATAAAGGGGCTTCATATCCTTAACCATATATACAGTTATATATTTTAAACCTTTACACTAACCATAGTATTGTATAAACTGTAAATATTGTGCATTATATTCTCCCTATGTGTTTACCCTATGGGGCGTGGCATGGAATTTTTCATTTGTGTAAACATAAATTTTCCCCCTCCTTTTGTGTCGGTCATTGGAACATCCTTTGGTGAGCTCATTTTACTCCACATAGACATGGTCGTTGGAGTCAAAAGATCGCTTTTATTTTTTAACGTGGAATATAAGTGCTTAAATTTTTTACCACTAAAACATTTGAAAACTAATTAATTTGTATCCCCTAAAAAACATCTATGCCCTGTCATTGGAACATCCTTCGATGAGCTCAGTATACTCCACATAGACATGGTCGTTGGAGTCAAAAGATCGCTTTGCTTTTTTAACATGGCATATAAGTGCTTAAATTTTTTACCACTAAAAATTTTGAAAACTAATTAATGCTTATCCCCTTAAAAACATCTATGCCCTGTCATTGGAACATCCTTTGGTGAGCTCAGTGTACTCCACATAGACATGGTCATTGGAGGAAAAATATCGCTTTACTTTTTTAACTTGGCATATAAGTGCTTAAATTTTTTACCACTAAATTTTTTGAAAACTAATTAATGCTTATCCCCTAAAAAACTTATATGCCCTATCATAAGGGCAACCCCGGTGACTTGAACCCTCACCTTCACCGCTCACTTCAAAGATATGGGTTGTAACCAACTCATCTTGCATATGTTATGTGTACCTGCTTACATTTTTTTAATATAGCTTACTCCATTTAAAATGAATGGGATTTAATCCCACATGTAGTGGGCTAGTGAATAAATATTGATTTAAAAAGCCTTTGCCACGGGAGGCAAGATATAATTATGGTCATGTATTTTCTTTAGTTTTATTTGATATCCCTTTAATATCAGCACAATCCTCGCTTTACTGACATGTCGTGTATGTGGCTCGGAAATGAAGTGGTTGGTTTGATATGAAGCCATTGTTTGTGAGCTTCCCTTGGAGCTCGAGAGTTAATGTGGCTTGGACACCATGCTAGCAATAAGAAGGTACTCTTTTTCAACTCAGTGGTTTGGTTGTGAGCTTGGAGCTTAGCCTCCTTAAAAAAAAATTATATATATATATATATATATATATATATATATATCCATAGAATATTATTTTTAGGAAAATTTAAATTAAATTTTTAGATATTTAAGAATTTTTTTTGTAGAGAATCTAAAAAATTGTATTTTTATTTTTGATTTTTCAAAAAGGGAAGTTATTGACAAAAATTAAGTATGTCGTAAAAGTAAAAACAATTGTTTAGAATTCAATAAAATTATGAATTTTATCCTAATGATGGTTCCGGTACGGGAACCGAAACGTTGGTACTAATTTTCTCCACGTAGCGTATCCAGAAGTTTCATTCTACATTTAACCTGTGATATGAACTTAAAATCTTTGATGAATTTTATTGTCAAATTAATATATTTTTTGTAAGAATTTCAACATGTCAATTTGGGCATGGAAGAGGCCAAAAACATTGAAATTCGACATGCATTTTCACTTAAAAATGACAGGGGGCTTCCTAAAACTCTTTACAAATTTTTGCCTTCATAAGAACGTAATTGTTGAAACATGAAGAATAAGACTTTAAAACATTCAATTTTCATAATAAATGTATGTTTTCTCTTTGTTTAAACTTTTGATAG
This sequence comes from Taxus chinensis, assembly GCA_019776745.2. Classification (NCBI taxonomy): domain Eukaryota; kingdom Viridiplantae; phylum Streptophyta; class Pinopsida; order Cupressales; family Taxaceae; genus Taxus; species Taxus chinensis. The sequence continues at coordinate 481,588,181 of CM034154.1, read as the reverse complement.
CTTAAAAATGGGGTCTAATAACTTTAACTTTGACAAGACGCATATGTTGAATGGGAAAAAATACATCATCTGGAAAATCATACTAAAGGCATAATTCATGGCACTCAATCTCTGGAATGTCATAAACGGTACATAGAAGGCACCGACCAGCATACAAGAGATAGAAAACAATGTATTTTTGTTTCAATAGAAAGTTTAGGAAGCGATGTCTACCTTACTATGAAGTGTGCAAGTCAACTTCCTACTTCACATTAGAAATCAAGAAAGTTTGACTAAAGCTTGGACACTGTTATGATTAATGCATGAAGGTACACATTCATTAAAAATTATAAAAACAATTCTTAAATTAATGACCACTCCCATGAAGGGAGACAAAAAATTAGTTAATTTTTTAGCAAAAATTAAAGACATTAAATCTCAATTAGATGGATATAATTGTAACTTGATTCATGATAAATTATTGTATTTTACTATCCAAATGAACATCCATGAGAGATTTAGGAACTACATTTCCATTCTAAATTCAAAATATCAAATTAAACAAGATATCCCTAACCTTTTTACTTTGAGTTCTCCCCTGATTCAAGAATAGCAGGTCATGCTAAACTTTGATTTGAAGGACAATGTCACTCAAGCACTTCTTGAACAAAAACCTAAGAACAAGTTTTTCTAGGCTCAACAAGAATAAAAAATCAAACTTTTCACCCCCTTAAAAAAAAAAATCATGGAATTTAAGATTCAATTTTGATGGGAAACATCATAATTGTAGGAAATTTGGACACAAAAAGGAAGAATGTAGGGTAAACAAAAACAAGTCAAATTTCAAAAATAAAAAATGGAATAAACTAAATCAAAACAAGAATCAAGAGAATAATAAAAAATCTAATGTAGTTGCCTTGTAAGCTGCATTAATCACCACAAAATAAAATGAATGGATATTAGAAAGTGGTGCATCTAGGCACATGGCATATAAATATGATATTCTAATTGATATCAGAGAATGTAATGATCAAATATATTTAAGTGATCATTCCATTCTTGATGTTCAGAGTCAAGGAAAAGAAAAAGTTTCCAATGGTTTTATAAATGATGTTTTGTATGTTCCTGAATTGAAAATGAATTTACTTTCTTGTGCACAACTAACTCAAATCAATCATAGGGTAATCTTACTAAAGGATAAATTGTTTATTAAAAAATGAGTTAGATGCTAATATTGTTGAAGGAATACAAAACAAAGGTTTATATGTTTCTTAAAGGTTTGGCATATGCTACATGTTTTCTACTCAAAATTAGAATGATGTTTGGTTATGGCATGAAATATTAGGTCATGTTAACTTTAGGAGCATGTATGACATGTCTTGACCTAATATTGTGGTTGGTATACCACCTATCTCTCATGTTCGGGAAAAATTTTGAAGGGTGCTTATGTGGTAAGCAGTCGGCAAACCCCTTCCTTAGTCTTCATGAAGCAAACTCCTCAAAACCTCTGGAACTTGTCCACAATAATGTTATAGGACATTTGAAAATTCCTTCCCTAAATGGTTCAATGTATGTTGTTACTTTTATTATTGATTATTTTTTCATTATTTGGTCATTCTTTATTACAAACAAATTAGACATGTTATCTAAATTTAAATCCTTAGTTAAAAATCAGTCTTATCACAAATTTAAAATGATTAAAGCAAATAATGAAGATATATATGTTGATTAAACATTTCTAAACTCTAAATTAGTATGTGATTACTAAAAATAGTATTATATGCATATCATATGACACTTGGGGATGCCTTTGTGTTTGTATTAGAGATGTCCAATACTAATTGCATCTAAGATTTTTTCAAGTTTGAAATATTGAAGTTGTTTTTTTCAAAACTTCACTATATTGGTAATATGACATGGTTGATTATAAACATATTTTCATTAAAATTTGGTATACAACTTGTTATTAAACCTATTAATGTAGGTTTCATATATCACTAAAAGTGAAATTAGTAATGATTTATATTATTCTTATTATGATATTGCATGTTTATATGGATATTATGATTCTGATCATGTCGGTGATGTGATAGATAAAAAATCTACAACTGGATATGTTTTCAAGTATGGTATAGGTTCCATTACTTGGAGTAACAAAAACTAGTCTAAAGTCTTCATCTCTTCTACTAATGGTGTCTATAGAAGTGTGATAAAAGCAACCAAAGAAGACAAGTGGCTAAAGCAGTTGTTGGAAGAGATTCACATGGAATTTAAAGGAAGTACTCCTCTTATGTGTAATAGTCAAAGTTGTATTGCTTTTGTTAATAACCTAGTTCAACATCAGAGAACAAAGTACTTCCTTACTGAAGATCAACTTGCTAATATGTTTATGAAACCGTTGTGTGTTGTAAATTTTTGCAAGTTCCATGCAATGTTTGGAATTTCAGAGTTTCCATTTAGGGGGAGTGTGCATGACAATGCCACCTCCTTACGGTTGGCCTTGTGTTTACTCCTTCACCTTTATACTGTTGATCCAATTTAAAGCATTGTAAAAGGTCTTTTTATGATCTTAGTAAACTTATAACTCTAAGTTTATTGTGTAGTCCAGTAATATTGCATCTATTGTAAAGGAGGTCCTTATTTTATAAAAGGATCCTAGAGATGTTGGTATAGATTTTTCCATGAGATACAATGAGATGTAGTCTAAAAAATCATGCTTAGCATAAATCATAACTTCTAATTTATCTTTGAAGTGGAGGAATACTACAAAAATCTATCTCAAGACATTGTGATCAGAAGATTCAATGGTTTTTTCCCTTCCTCCTCTGCTCATTATCAATGGATCTTCATAAACTAGACCAACAAATGTGAAATCTCTCTTTGTTCCAAGGGATTTTTTGTTGTCCATTTTAGGGAATCTGAAGACTATCAGTGCTTTATCAGAGGGCCCGTGGTTCTGGGGTCATGCTGGGTTATTTTTATCCCCCATGGTTTCCGGATTTCGATTCGAATTCTTATTCGGTTACCAAAATGCCAGTTTGGGTCAAGTTTCCCAACCTCCCTTTGCATTTGCAGTATGCCCTAGAGGACATTGGAAACGTATTGGGAAAGTTTTTAAAAGAGGATTTGGATAGAACGGGTTTGGGCATGTGTTCGTTTGCGTGAATGTGTGTTGAAATTGATTTAAGCAAGGGTTTACCAGATCGAATTAATCTCAACTTTGGTAAGTTTTAGTATTCCCATATTTTAGACTATGAGAATATTGCCTTTAGATGTAGAATATGTAGAAATTTGGTTCATCTGCAAGCCTCTTGTCCTTATAACAAGAATAAAAAATCTACAAAACATAATGGATCGACTTCTTCTAGCGGGTGGGGTACTTTGAATCCGAAATTGTTCTTTGCTTCAAAATTCAAGGATGATTCATGAAATCCCGCCTCTGAGGGTAACTAAGATACAGAAAAGATCGATAATGAGATGGAAATACAAGAAGATGGTCGGGTTGCAGGTGGAACAAAAAGGGGGCATTTATATGAAAATTCAAAATCGGATCGTGATTCTGTGTCTGAAAATTTGATATCATCAGTTAATCCCAATGATATGGCACTAGTTATTGCATCTGATTATGGAAAATGGAAAGAAGTGAGGAAGCAAAAAAGAAAAAAAGGGACGAATGGGAAACATTAAAGATTATTTTCCATCGTATAATGGGAAGTAAATAGGGCTTTATTTTTATTTTTTGTAGGTGGGCTGTTTACCTGCAGTTTCTTTTGCCTTTAAGGCCTCTGTTTATTTTCCTGAGGATTTGGTCTCATTTAATTTGCATAGGGAACAGCTCCCTTCAACTCGCTTTATCTATCAAAAAAATATAATTTATGGATTCCAAGCCCTTGTGTACCAAAAGGTAAGTTCAACATGATGAAGGTGTATAAATCCTTCAAAAGTGATATGCTAGCCTAAACCTTAATTATGGTTTAAGGATTGTAAATTATGTTTTATAAACATGTAACATTGGTATATGATCCCCACTTAATATTAAAGGGGAGTGTTAGAACATTTAATATGAAGTGTTCTAGTTATAAACTATAGTTTATGATTAAATAAATTAGAATATTATATATTTTAATTTATTTAATATAAATTTTATGTTATAGGTTTATTGGTTTGTTTTAAATCAATTATTTAATTGGGGTGCTTCGCGAGAAGTCACACATGACCAATATATTTATATCGACCCATGGGGTCAGGTAAATTATATTGTGTGGAATTCACGTGGTGAATTACTGGGTGAAGAGGAGTGAGGTAGAAAAGAGTTGTTACTAAATGAAAATTGTTTCTCTATAATGGGAAATGTATTTCACAATGGTTTTTCACCTTTCGGGGTTTTCCACGTTAATTCTCGTGTTTTTTTATAAATTTTATTTGTATTACATTATAGTTTAATTTGATTTTTTTGATTTAATCATTATAATATTTTATTTAGTTAATATATGTTTACGTGCTCAGACCTCACAGTACCCAAGTATAAAGAAATACCCCTCATAAAGTGGAGAAAGGGATAAAACTCGTAAGAAAAACTCCCCCCGAAAGAGAGATAAGAGAAGTGAAAAGAACATCTCTCTCAATAGATAAGCCCCATAGGAGAACATAGAGAAACCCCATAGAAATAGAGAGGGAAGGAAGAGAACAAGAGAGGACTATGAAGCCATTCTCCTAGAAGATAAGGCCTCAAGAACTCCTAATATATCCTATAAATGTAAAATCCTGACTGTGAGAAGAGATAATCGGTGAATATTGAATCCCAATAAGTAATGTCATAGATGTTATAATGAAATATTGTGAATCGGAGGTAGAGAAGAAAATGAGCATGTGGAACATATTAGAACTATGACTATGTGTTTAGCTGTAATTTGATAGATCACTGACCAAATCATGTACATCGTGTAGTGTCTATCAAGTCCAAATCAGACTAGAAGTTCAAAATGTCATAATAATGTGGTCCAAAAGTATACAAGACACGATGAAAGTGGACCTAAAGATGGAGAATCTAGAGGATATTCATCAAAATTTAATGTACGATTAGGAGAGAAGTAACGAAGGTCATGATGTGAGTAAACTAACCTTTGAACATATGACTAGGAGAGGAAAGGAGGTGAATCTTCATCACTTATCTCATCATTCAGACTAAAATCTAAATCCTTACCATCAATACTCTCATCATTTGAACTAGAAGAAGAATCAATATGAGTCTATCAAATTGAATCAAAATCCTTAGAACTATCATCAATACCAAATGAGTACAATGTGACTAGAAGTGAAGTGTCAAGATTTGAAAGCAAAGGTCTCTCCTCATCTGTAAAGGTACTCATCATCAGGAGAAAATTATGAGAAGAGATAAACGATGATACTGGTAATCTTTTCTCTCCCCATTAACACTATAGAATCACTATACAACTCCCCAATAACCACATAATTTGGTAGTGAATTCAATCCATGCTTTCATGAATCATAGTGGTATGTGATTTGATATACTTATAGGAGATTAATTGACAATGCATTTAGCATAAATAATGACTTCCTAAAATGTCTCCATCACCTATGTTAGCATAGACCCTCTCCTAGATATCTCAGTCAGAAGTGTGATCACCCATCAAAAAAGTCAGCCATAGAACATGGATCTTAGGGAGTGAAGGCAACCTGTGATGAAGTCACATGTGGTATGAAGCACTCCAAGTCATAGAATCCATGTGGTAGGCTAAGATGTAACTACTACAAGTGTTTTCCCATTAGATTTACCTTTACTATTGTATTTTGCCTTTATAAACTCCTAAACTAGTGAAATTTGTGTGTCTAAAAGGGGAACCCTAATATTATTATTCTCTATAATGTGTGTCAAGTGATCAATCGATTTCTACAAAAAATGATGTTCATCATTTCTAGTTTTTCTGCAATAGGCACATTTGAACTTCTCTTTCTTAGGTATAGCTTTAGAAGAGGATGAATTGATGGTAGGTTTTAGGATCCTTCTTTTTCTCATTGTCCATATTTGTTTTGATTACTTATCCTTGTTGTTTGAAGCCTTCTATTATTTCTTGTCTAGACAAATATGGCATGTCATTTAGAATACTTTAGAGTACCCATGTATATATGATCTTATCTTTCTCCTATGGTCCAAGGAGGTAAGAAAAATCATCTAAGGCAGGCATTTTACTAGATGGCTCCAAGGGCACTCCTAGTGGCATGGAAAGTAGAAACAAAAATTGGATAATCAAGACCCAATTTGGAAATAATAGAAATAATCAACTACTCATTATTTTTGTCTATCCCACACCATTTAAAATACAATATAAGTTATTTGAATTTTGTGAATAAGTATTATATAGTGTCAAAGTTATTTGGACTCAAACTAATGACCTCGTTATCTAATTCATGGCTCCTAATTGCATCCTACTTCCCAAAGAGCCCTTCCAATATGGTCTAGACATGGAACTTGTGTGTGCTAAAATATTCTATATGAATGAGTAAATTAGGAGACATAAATCAATTGTAATAGGACTATATGCCTCATCACATCAGTTAAACCACTTAACTTTAGCTACATCTGATGTCCGTTCAGATTTCAAGACTCTATTATCATATGGTGTAAACCTTTTTGCTCCTCAACAAGATTTACATTTTGATTTTTTATTCATACATAGTCTTGACGGATGTGACCTAACCTTCTATTCTAAATTTTATCTAGTCATGAGCCAGGTATGTTCATGTATTTTTATTGTCCTTGGTAAGCATATTGTGCAGAATATAACACTCTTGTAATACGATGTGCTTTTGAAATTAGGCATCGTACATGTGTTCCATGGTTAGATTGGGTGTTGTACCTATATTTTGGGGGATTATTTTTAAGGTGGTGGAACAACTCTTGGACACACTAGCAACATAATGCATTCCATGTGAGCATATTGTCAATAGTATGCAAGTACTAGGGTGAAGTATTGTTGCAAAATGGTGACACTATTTTTAGTTGCCCATATTGGTTTACACACCTCGAGGCGAGTGACATAGGTCACATTTAAAGATGTATGCAGATGTCCTAACCATAAGGTGTCCTTAATAAGAAGTCATGATAAGGTACCTAGATAAATTCCCCCAAAGGTTACATAATTTGTTTTCACAAATTTGAAAATTTAGAGAAGGCCACCTTAGCAATTTTCCTAGCCTTAATCCCCCTTGTCACATGCAGTTGTAACCCCTACTCATTCCTAACCCTAGGGAAAGTGGCTGTAGGCACTTCTCCAAGAGGTTTTTGCACAATGTAAGTAAGTGTTCAAATTTGTAAGAGGTGAATGGTGTACAATGTTTATTGCAAAGGCTTATGGAAGGAAGTTTTTGAACCCATTAATAAGAGTTAAGGAACTTGTAAAAGTCATAAATGATTTGTTGGCTAACTCGGTTTGAGTTGCCTTTTTTTGAAAGTTTGTGTAATTTTAACTCTCTTTGCAATGGGTGGCACTATAATATATTATGTTCAGACACCTCCATAAGTATATACTTTTAGGCCTATAAATAGATTGTATACAACATTAAAATATACATGTGCCGATTTTGAGGGTTATTGCTGAGAACTCCAAAAATGGCCTATTCTAGTGCACTTTACATTTCTACAATCAAATCTTTTTGCCACATATGGATCACAAATGTGGTTATCACACTAAATTTAACTATGGCCGTCAAGATAGGTACAACAATCACATTCAGACAAATTCAATGACCTGCCTAAAAATGAATGTATCCACTAAATCTTGCAAACTGAAAAACACCCATTGGTTTTCTAGAGAAAAACATAGAAAACTCAAAATTTGGCACGAATAGCCTAGATATGACCATTAAAAACCCCGAAAAAGACCAAATCTAGTCTACTTCAGCACATACTTGAGTTTATTGTTAATCTTAGGGTTTTGACACAATTTAGACTCGATGGTGCAATATGTTTCTCTACAGAATGTATACAAAGAATATTGTCCTATAAAAACACCTATTTTCTTCATTCGTTTCTGATTACCTAGATCATCTAAATATGTAAGATAATATCATACTCAAATATCAAATGGTATGTAGTAACAAGCTTGAAAAACTCAATATTCCAACATAACAAAACTATGGTGTTAGGTTACTAGAATGATTTATGATACCATGTGAAACTATGGGCCAAGATCAAGCACTGATAAAATATGAATGCACAAAGAGAATAAATTTTTGAGAGAGAGGAACCAAACACGAGCCAAAATATAGCTTGTATATTGAATGCATAAGAAAATATAATTACAAGAGGTGTATAAATAGGAAGTGGGGAATTATAATTGCCACCTAAATAGGTGGAGAAGTGTAACTCCCATATATCTCATCTACACATAAGCAATCTAAATATATGTTTGGGAAAAACCATGCAATAGAATAAAAAACATTAAGTAATAAAATATACATACAAATGGTCACTCTTGATTACAAAAAAAACTAGTTACTGATTACACATATTCAACATAAAACGTTGTTGTATTTATTATAAATGTAGGGGGAAAATAAAATATTTGAATATACAAATTCATCAATACTACAACTACTAGCAATACACCCATATAATACGTGGTGGGGGCAATGAGACGACATTCCCCTTCGATCTTATAGGGGTTTTCCAAATCTCTAAGAAAGAGATCTGTCTAGAGTGGTGTGGTCTTATTTTTGGAAGAAAACCATTAGGTGCAACTAAAAATATTTATGACACTCTTCTCTTGGTGTCAGTACACTCATTTCCCACTTGGATATGAAATTACTTGTTGGGGATTTGATCACCCCCTACTCTTTTAATACACCAAATGTAATATCCAAATACCTAATTATTACCTACAACATCTTTTGACTCCTACATTATGCTTCTCCCTTATCTCCACGTGGGTTAGCCAACGATTCAAGTTGTTCACCACACATGATTACTATTCTAGACGCTTCACAATTTTCCATTGGTTATGATACTCTTCTCCTTTAAACTAGCAAATTTCATAAACTAGCATAAATGGGGGAAATATAGACACTAAATTTGTAAAAAAAACATTATTACATCATGCCTTTATTGGATTTATGTGTGCACAAAAAATGAACAATGAAACCAAGTCTTAGTGATATGATTCTTTTATTGCTTTTCTCTTTGTTGTCTTCTTTTACCGTGTGTCTCACTATTTTTCCTCTTTGATTTGATTTTAAGTCGTTTCAAAAAAATATCTAGTAGTATCCACTTATTGTTCCTTTCTATTTAAACCTGGTCCAATATCATACAATAAGGTATGGACCATACTACGCTCCTAACCCATGTTGTATAATTTTGTCATTTTTTACTTTTTGGTTGTCTTCTCTTTATGGGACTATTTGTTACTCTTTTGTATTTCAAATTCTATGTTTTAGGTCAGCCTTTGAGCTCATATATATACAAGTTCATTATGGTCATTTATTACCTAGAAAGCACATATATATCTACCACTGACTAAACTAAAGAAGCAAGAGATACATATGCATATTGCATACATAACATAGGAGGGCATAAAGATGCATTTGTCATCTGTATATAAGGATTTTTATTGGGATGAAGTAGTATAGAATGCTATCAGTGTGGAATCATAAGGGCCAACCTAGGTTAAGGGATACTTACATCCACCCTTTTATAAATCACTATGAGAACTACATCGAGTCTAAAATGTATTGCATCATTCAGTGACTCACAAACAAGGTGACCACCAAGGTCAATTTGACTCAAGCATTTACATCTTTTATTTTTAGACCTAACAATTGTTTGAGTGTTTTACGTGATAAATAGGGTTTATTTTGTAGGTTTAGGTGCAAGTTATAGGGTTACAGGTGGATCTAAATATACAAAAGTGTGAAATAATTGGCAATAAAAGAACCCAAAAAATTAGACTCCAAAGAGCTAACGGTCCAAGATAGTACGAAAGGGTCAGTTTGTATAATCCGGTCCTAGCTCTTCTATATGTTCCTACCCCAAAAAATATTTTTGATGAACAATTGATTAGGGTTCATCCAAAATCATGCACGGTTCCTAGTTCTAGTGGTGACACAGTCCAAAACCTATATAATATTATCTAAGTCATTTCCTCTAACCTCTCGTGTAGTTTTAATTGATATATCAGTTGGGTATGCTTATAGATAACCTAGTTTTTATTGTAAATCTATAAATGATTATATATTTCAATAAGATTTAATATATATTGTTTAATCCTATTTAAAACTATTTGCATTTATATATCATCTCTAAAAACACAAAAAAATTATGTAGGGCTGATACAGGAACAATTTACTACTTTGATTAATTAATGTTTCTCAAATTTGTGACAAAGCACAGTTCAAAGATGAGAAAGTCAAGAAAGAGTTAGAGATATGTATTGATTGAACTTTGAATGCAAGCATTTGTCTTAAAAAAGGAAACATAGCCAAACTTATCATTACCAAAGGATACGTTCCCAAATTTGAGTGTCTACGAGAACAAGAACATAATTCACACTTGTAAGAAACAATTCACCGAGGATGAAATTGTAGTACATTATGTCCCATACTAGATGTTTCCATCCCAGGGGAAAATCTATAGAAGATTTCAAAATTATTAGTTTCTTACATTTATTTACATGTTTCTAGTATAGATACATATACAAATGACACAATTTAAAGTAGAATACACAGGGTGTGAATACTCCATTCCTTCTTCACTACATCACTCATATACAATTACGGTTACAGGGCATGGTGGCATATGCCTTCTTCTCATTTCTCATTATTCGACATTTATAAAATGAAACTCAACTATTGCAAATAATTTGAATTATCCCTTGACAAATTTGGGGACTGATCACCCCAATCCTTTGACTTCTCAACACAAATAAAAAAATCCAAGCACAACAATAATAAGATCTCCTCCCTCGATAAAGTGAACATGATTATTCCTTCCATGATGTGTCTCTCTTTACTTTTCTATGTATAATTCAATATTCAAAGTCATATATGCTTTTCACATTTCGGTTACAATTCAATTTCTCCTATGGACATTGAAGGCACACTATGTTACAGATTTCACCATGGAACGGACCAACAAAAACAAAATAATGATAACTTATAAGCAAAAATAAATTGTGCATGCACACTCATGTATGATTTTCTCTTGGGTATGCAATTTTAAATTCCACACTTAAAGGGGGGAAATATAGAAACCTGGATTTGGTAACTTTTCCTTTGGAAATGAAAATTTTGTCTTTGTTCCTGTACTACAACTTAAGTTTGCATTCTAAGCCCAATTTACACATCCTTAGCTATTTTTCATGACTTGATGTTATCTACTCACTACTCTTTCATTCTCCCGCTCAATTGACATTATTCAAAGTGGTACTTTACTCCTAGGAATATTTACCAAAATCTTGCTCTGTCATCACTAAATTGATGTATGGGAAGTACAATTTAGGACCATGTGTATTATGGTCTTGGTTGACCTGTAAAGTACTATCTTACACATATCAAAAAATAATTTCTTGATTTCAAAATCTTTTAAAGGGACATTTTGTTCCCCCTAGGTTGGCCTTAATGTGATTCCTAATCTATGAAATCCTATATAAGCAAGTTTAATTCACTTAAGTACTCACTTAGTACTCTCAAGAGAATACATCACAAATTACTCTCTAAAAGCACTCAAGGCTCTCCTTCGTCTTCCAAACGTAGTTGCTCATCCCTTTGATCAACCACCACACAAGTTTGAAGCACTCAAACTAGGTTTAAGATTTTATTTTCCTCCATCACCAAGCCTTCAAAGGTCCTAGAGCTATGTCTTGGCAAGAGCAACTCACACGAAACATTACTATAGGTATTAAGGGACAAAGAATTAATTTAGCATATGAAGGACATCACATTATATCACTACCTTGCATGATATATCTCTATTCTATAAATAGTTACACCCACTACTCATTGTGTTAAGAGACAGAGAGGGTGACAAGGGGTTGGATTAATTTTACATACATTATTGTACCTACACTAAGAGAATTGTATGGATTTGTTCCCACTTGTGAGGGGATGTAGTTTAGTGCTTGGGTTGTGATGCAGCCTAGAATTTACCACAAACAACCTAGGCACGCTGGCACATCACCCATCCTGAGCTAAGCGCTCACCCAAAGCACGCAAAGGTACCAGGCCCCTCCTCAGAGTTTCTTGTACAAGATGTGAACATGATGAAGATGTAATGTATTCATATCCACAAACAACATAAATATTCTACAGAGCATATTCTAGATCTAGATCTAAAATAATAATGAATTAAGTGATAGACATAATGAATTCAACCATGTAAGAACTAGTTACAGTCATGTTTAACACCATTATTCACCCAACACACTCCATTATATTAAAACACAATAAACACATAAGCTTCTTACAATAAGTAGTATCATAAGTTTATGCATGCATTAGATATGGCAGCATAACTCCACAATAGCTCATACACAACACCTTCTTAATCTACACAGATTACTACATATTTATAAGGGTGGGGACTTGCCCTTCACCACTTACGCACTTACAAAAATAGGTTGCATGCTGAAAATAGTCATGCGTCTTTACAATAACATGCACACATGCAAGTGCGCTAATAATAGATCTCTTACAGTTAATTGGCAGTAGTAATTCTATTATTAATTCGAACTCATGCATGGCGCTTTAGTAGACGCTCTTCCCAAAATAGCATTTGTGTGTCACGCAAGTCTCCATCCCGTTGTGTGCTTCGTACGCTATCTCCAAAACTAGCCTGTAACCATGAAAATGGCTAAGTCCTGATTCAATCTATCTTTCACACGCGTTTCCTTCCCTATCCTTTCGCGCCTTCAAATATGCCTTGCTTCCACATGCGAATCTTCTATGTGCCTTCTCCTTAGTGTCATACTTCGTCTACTCAACATTACCCCACACTAAACTGCATGGCCACCCCGACAATGGTTTCCTCCTGATGCTTAAAGAATAAAGAATAAGAATGGAAGAATATAAAGAATGAATTGTTGTACAAAGAATAGATTTTACTCTCCAGCACCCTCCTCTTCCACCGGGAGAATCAACTCTAGATATTCTTCCTTAATTTCAGCTTCCAAAGCTTGTCAATCATCCAGCGCATTTCTGGTCTTCTCTAGAACATCTACAGCAATGGACTCCAACTCATCATGGGTCATCTCTCCCTTTTCATTCTAAAATAATATGACAACGTTAGCCACAGTAGACATTTGTCCCTCCAGAAGATCCATCTTTTGTGCTATGAGCTTTCCAAGCTCATCCAACCTTTCCTTATGCAGATGTTGTGTTGCTGCAAGGGCTTCGCACTTTTGCTTCACTAACACCAATCTCTCTACGCACCCTAAAGTCTCATCCTTCATTGCTTTCAAAACTTCATTATCTTCCTATATAGTTCTTATTTTGATTACTGATTCTGGAGCTGCACAAATGTTCAATGCCTGGTCTGCTTTCTTCAGCTCTTCCTACAAAGTCTGGAGCAATGCCTCGTAAGATGAAATATTTCTAACCACTGAGGCCCTTGCTCTCTCCGCTTCCTATTCAGGGTCCTTTGGAGTTGGCATGTGAATTGGTCCATCCTCAAGCACCAAATCTACTAAGGTACGCACATAATGCATAGTTGAAGGAAACCTTTCATGTACCTTAGATTCCAAGTGCGGTCTTGATTTCAGGACATGGTTGCCAATTTCTTCCACCATACTGATGAAGGCCTCATTCATTTTTTTCTCCAAGTCCTTTTCTCTTTGTAGACGCATTATTTATGCAGCTTTGGCCTTGTCATCTTCTCGTAGCTCTCTAATAGTCCAGCCTTATCTATGTTCCTCCACGCCACTTCTGTAGATACCTTAACTAAGGCATTGCTTACCTACTCATCAGACATGAAAGTGGGATTTATAGTCATATGCTTGCTCTGTGGTGTCTTCTTCATTCTTTGGGACACACGTGAATCCTCACATACATCAAAATTGGGCTCATCCATGTAAGTTTTCATAGACCAGGACAATTGTTTCCTTGCACGTGTAGTAGCCATGTATGGGTCCATCAACTCTCATCCATACAACCCCTTAAGGCCCATTGTACTCTGGAAACGGGCGCAAAAAATTTTACTTGTGTCCTCAACATAGCCCATACTCGGTACAACATACTTCCCCACCTTGCTCTCTTTGTTCTTGGCCACTTAGGAATTTGAGCACCAAGATTTGGAGTCAGATCTTCGATGTTCTGAGCAATATCATGTTTTCCACCTTTACTCCTTCATCCTTCAGATTTCATCCTTGGGTTCCTCCACATCTTCTGGTTGTACAGGGGTGTCAGGCATGCCAAGCGCACTTTCTGCAGACTCCTCTGCTTCCTCATTTAGCTGTAGCTTTCTCCTTTTCTTCTTAGCTGCCTCTTTCTGAGGGGAGAGTCATGGTGATCTCCTCACAGGCTGTGGGGCTCCCGCGCCTTGGGTCCTTGTTCTTTTGAATACCCTTTTAAAGCGGCACTCTCCATGGACTGCTTCTATGTCCAAGTCTTCGTTTTCTTCCTGTGCCTAAGGTGGACTACCCGCATGCTCAGTCTCCACTTTGTCTATGGGCTGCCTCCAGCCTCTATGATCTAAGCCACCACTATCTTCATCTTCCTCCTCATAATCTACCTCTATAGTTTATGCGGGCTTTGGGGCTTGCACGTTCTCCACTGTATGCTTTCCCTTAGGCGGCCCTGGGAGCACGAACTCATTCTCCACATACTTGTTATTCTCCAACTTGGGCTTAAGCTGAAGGTATACGAGCACTGCTCCAATGTCCCCAATTTCCAAGCTTACAGGCTTCATGCTTATAACGTCTGAAATGAGCCTCTCAACATAGGCAGTCCGGCCTAGATATACATATGTCTTCCTCAGAGTGTGGTAGTCACAGTCTACCTTGTCTGTAATAAAAATCAGGCAGCGCGCATCAGTAAAGCAGTGGACTGATTCCTGGAAGTAGTGCATTATGAAGGCATATGATAGTTTGCACCATGGGCTCCATGTCACATCCCTCATAGTGAACCACGTGATGCAAAAGTGTTGGTACACAATGAACTGTACTGCCTTGCTAACTACTGAAGGTAGCTCTTTGGATATGCGCCACTCCTCTTCAAATGCCACGTGGATTTGATCATACCACATCTCCGCCCTCTATTTAAATGGCCCACTCATTGACCCTTCACATAAATACTTGTCAAACCTTTCCGCAAGGGACTTGTTTTCCATGGGATATTCCCAAATCTTGTTCTTTGGCCCATTGGGCACTCCAATTTCCATAAATACTAGAGAAAGTAAGATAGCGTCAAACTGATCTTATCACTTGTGCGCACTTCCTCGATAATGGTTTCTACAATGTAGCCTGCTATGTTGTAGACTACTCCTTGAGACATTTTCCTCGCGATATGGAGCCACATGGTATTTACTTGCGACCATCTATCTTGATCATTTAACTTGGTCACCAGATGTGCAGCTGCGTGTACCACTGGATACTTTTTCAATTTATCAATGTCCATTCCGTGTAGACCCTTTGTATACCCTAACTCCTTTCATGTCTCCATGATTGCTACTTTATTAGTCAGGTCACTATCCAGGTCTACCCTTGTGCCTTTTAATCCTGTCAGTGTCGAAATCAAGGTTGTTGTGATTATAACCCTTCGTCTGGAAAAATAGAAGAAGTCCTTATGGACTATGCTCATCAGCCACTGATATAAAGGTTCATACTTTCCAAAATATGGGAGGTTGTACAACTGATAGACTCCTACCTATTTCAACAATTTCTCTCTAGCGTCATCATACACTGGCATATCCTCCACTGTGCGCTTGTTGGTCTTTGTACTCAATAATGCGTCCAATTCTTTCTTGTTGTCAGATGTGCGGTGGTTGTAGTCACTTATCTTGCACTTGTGGATGTGGGAATCCCATTCTTGTCCAATTATCACACCCTCTAGATACTACATCTCTGAGAAATTACTCTCAGGAGTAATTTTAACTTTTGTTTCTACTTTCTTATTTCCTTTGGAGCCTATGGTAGGTTCTTTCGTTGGTGCATGTTGTAGGTGATTTCTTTGGTGCCATCGTAAAAATCCACCCTTTCACTATCTATAGCGAGCAAAATCAAACCCTATCTCAAATCCATGTATTCCCTAGCTTAAAACCATGTGCCCTAGCTCCTCCTCAATGCATCTGATTTTCTCAAACCCTTCAGCAATGGGGACACAAGCCTATTTTCACGCAACAATCTACTCTCCATGTCATGGTTTCAAAACTCTCCGCACCTTAACATGACTTGCTTAGCTTGTTCACACTTATCTCACTCAAATACTTGTGATCGAAAGGTTAAAAATTAACCTGCATCACGTTCTTATATATATTTTCAAAAATTTAGTGCATTTATTACTCCACCTACCAAGAATCCTCCCATTAATTGATAATTTGCACAATATCCATGTGCGGTATATCTTCGCGCCCAAATCTATAACCTTCTAGATCACCTTACTACCTTCTCGCTACATAGACTTCTCTTCAATGCACTTCCATGTGGCCCGAGTACCTCGCCAATGTACCTTCCCATGGTAGTCTCTATGGCCGCTGTTTATCTTGTGTTATATTGTTCCCTCATTTATATCCATCTACGGTCATCTTTTTAAAGCAATCTCTTTTCTAATCAACTCCTCTGCAAACTTAAATAACAATTGTAGAAGTTTATTCCTTTATGTGTACCAAGTTGTAAGTGGTCACCCCACACACAATGGTATGTGCAGTCCTCTGTGCATAAAATTTCTTCAAATGGTAATTAGCTTCCAGTGCAAAAATGCATTTATTACACAAAACAACCAGCTAAATTGACAAAGCATAGTTACCAAAAAGGAAACACATTAAGGAAATACATAAATGAAAACCTATCCTAAATGGAAACATTGGGTTATTACAAACACCAAGAAGACTTATTTATAGTAGGGCTTCATCCTACTCTCGTTAAAGTAACTGGATAACTGTATTCCATCAAGTGTCTCTAATTGATAAGCACCTAATTCAAGTATATGAGTGATCTTATATGGTCCCAACCAATGTACTTTAAGATTTGCCTAGATGGTGCAAAAACTTAGAGTCATAAATAAGCACCATCTGTCATATATCAATATTTTTGTACTTGATGTGTCTGTCACTGCCATGCCTTCTACTTTATCTTTTCCTACTTCTGGCTCCAATGTTCTCTGGCACACCTCTCATCCAATTCTATCAATTGATCGATTATTTATTCCAAAATCATGCTCATCAGCTAGACCTCTAGTGACATGTGCAATATGTAAATAAGGTACCATGCACTCCATCAAAATAAATGTTGTCTGTGCCAAACACCAAATGAAAAGGTGTGGCCTTGTTTAACCATTTGTATGATTGATCTATACACCCAAATCACGACAGAAATGTAATCATCCCAATATTTCCTTCCAACATCACAATTTTTTTTGTCAATGTATGGCTAAAAATCTTGTTGAAAGCTTCAATAGTCCCATTTTCTCTGAGGATGATATGGTGTATTTTTATGGTGTGCAATCATGAACTCATCCAATAGAATTATGATTGTCTCATTTAGAAAGTGTGTGCCCCTATCACTAGTCAAACTCAACAGGCATTCATACTTTGTAAGAACATTTTCCCATAAGAACCTAGCTATTGTAGCTGATTGTACAATTCGTTGGTAGGTGTTGGTTCTACCCACCTTGTAAGATAATTTTTATAAGTGATGATGTAACATGATCTAGTTCTATGCGCTGCTGGTGAAATAGGACCCACAAAGTCTATAGTTGGTTTCTCAAATAGCTTTACACTAGGAATAGGTCTTAAAGGCATTTCATCTCTTTACCCAAGTTTACCAATGCATTCACAGTGATCACACACCTTACAATATGCTTTACAATCCTTGTAGAAGACCTCCCACAATAATCCAGCGAGTAGAATCTTGCGCACAGTGGCATCACTTACATAGTGCCCACCTGCAATACCACCATGAGCCTCTTCCATGATGTTTTTGCACTCATGCTCTAGTACACATCGACACAATACTTCATCTCACCCTAACTTATATAGGTCACCACTAATCAACATAAAAGGAGCTGCACAAATTACAAGTTATTTCTTCTCCAAGGATTTCATTCCTTCTGGTGCCACACTTGTTCGTAAAAATATAACAATATCCTCCAATTCCAAAGGCACACATTGTAACCTGTATAAATATGCATCCATGGAATTATATCTTTAATTATCTGCACGTGTCATCCCTCGATTGAATTTTTTATAATTGGTCTGGGAAAGAATTACTTTTACCTAGTTTTACCACAACTGTGAAATCAAATTCTTAGAGTAAAATCAGCCATCGATATATACATGCCTATCAAATGGGCTTGTTTACCAAGTATTTCAATTCCATGTGATCGGTGTAAAATATGAATGGTGTTGCTAAAAGGTATTGTCTAAATTTATGTAGTGTATAGATCATGGATAAGGCTTCACTCTATGTCGTTGTATAATGCTGCTCTGCATGAGTCAACTTTCTACTAGCAAAATAGATAGGATGATCTATAATACCTTCTCCAGGCTGAGTTAACACCTTACCAATGGTCATGCCAGAGGCATCCACATGTACATGAAATGGTTGGTCCCATGAGGGAAAGCATAGAATAGGTGCTTGTACTAAGTCTCTCATTTAGTACCTCAAATGTGCATTGTATGCGGTTCTCCCCAATAAAATGTCCCTTTTCCTTTTAGTAACTCTTCCAAGGTTGTGCAACAACCTTAGCATATCCTTTGATAAAATTTCTATAATACCTAGTGTGACCCAAGAATCTCCATACCTCACTCTTACTGGTAGGCTCTTCCAGGGTGACAATAACTACAACCTTAGCTAGATCTACTAATAAACCTTCCTTGCAGATGATTTTCCCTAATAGAGTGCCAAAAGGTGTAGCAAACACACACTTTTAGATGTTTAAAGAGATTATTAATTGTCTACATCTTTCAAACATTAAGCATAAATTGTCACAATGATCCTTAACAAGTCCCATACACCATCCAATCATCCAAGTAAACTTGCAAGAGAAATATGAATAAAATCCTGAAATACTTGAACAACAATGTGCGAAAAATACAGCAGGCACATTTTTTAGACCAAAGGGCATCACAGTATATGTAAAACTTCCCCATTCAGTGGTGAAAGTTGTTTTCTCTTGATCTTACTCTGCAATCCAGACCTGATGATACCCAAAGAATACATCTGTAAAAGAACAAATCTCGAGCCCTGCAATGCCTTCTAATATATCCTTTGTGAAAGGTGTAGGAAAGGGATCAATCACACATGCAGGATTTAGTTCTCTGTAATACACACAAATCCTAATCCGACCATCTTTCTTTATACTGATAACCATGGGACTAACCCACTCTGATTCTTCCAAGGGCTTGATGATTCTAGACTTCAACATTTTTTGAATTTCTTCTTTGACCTTTGTGCACAAGTTAGGGTTCATCCTATGGGGTCTCTTCTTGACTAGGCACGCACCTTCCTTAAGCTTTATATTCATTTCTCCTAATGATTCATGCATTACTTTCAATTCATGGTATCCCCTAGGAAATAAGTCCTAAAAATCACGGAGCAACTCCACTATTTTTACTAATTCAGATTTAGACCAATAATCTCCAATTATTGCCTCTTTAGGTTCAGCATCTGTACCAATATTCACTTTCTTGGTCCTCATAGGTTCATGATAGGCGCATGTGTTGTTATCTACACTGTCCAAGACCTTGTGCGTACCTGTTGAATGATCTATATCTAGATCTTCTACTTCTTCATCATCCACTATGTATATCATCTTCCCTTTTTCTTTCTCAAAGCAAGGCGCGCTTAAGTAGCGTTGCATCTATCTCTGATCCTTCATCAAAATGTGCTCCTGAGTTGTTCTCATCAAATAACTCTTGAATGAGTTCTTCTGATTTTGCATTGTCTCCCATAGTTAAATGCTTTATAACCCTTAATGCCTCTTCTACTGGAGGTTTAGTAGAGAAGTAGTCAAAATTCTGAACCATACCTACAATAAAATCCTACCAATTTCCAGTCTCTCTATATAGCTCTGCATATACACACCAAACGCGTGCTCATCCTTGTAAAGTGGAATAAAGTATGTGCACCCATAGTGAAGGTGGTAAAGCTTCATGCCCCTCTATCCAAATCCTCTCACACTGTTGAACCTGGTGCTGAACAGGTTGATTACCATGATATGTGCATATTTGAGTAGGTGCATTACTCTTGGAAAACTAAGTTGTAAGAGAAATCCTGACTTCATTCCATTCTACAATATTATCCCTGTGAACCACCCACCAGCGCATTATTGTCCCACGCAGGGTATATCCTAACATACTTCTTCTTTCCAACTGGTCTATCCACTATTCCTCCATGTCGCGCAAGAATATCGTAGGGTCACCTTCCTCAGTGTATCGAGATACAGAGTTGTTACCTATCCTCCTGACGTAATGAGGTTTTCTTTTCTATAAAAATTTTCTCCTTACTTCATGCCCAACCATCTCATAAGTACCATGAGCCCAATTATCACAAGCAACACTTGTAGTATTGCTAATAGACTATGCATCTTCCCACTGAAGGATTCCTTCTTTAGATGGCTCAAGCACTTCTGGGTCCCGAATGGTGCGTACATAAATCCTATTCAAATCTTCCTCACTCAAAGGCTCAACATAGGGCACATATTTTCCATCTTATTAAAGGGATAATAAATATTTCCTCCTTATTCTCAAAACTGATATATCCCTTGTTGAACCAAAGATCAACATTATTTTTGTAACACCAAGGGTGTCCAAGTAGAGCTGGGAAACTGTCTACTTTTGTAAGCGTTAAAACCTCAAAACCCCCAGTGAACTTGGCCCCTTGTATAGTAATGGATGCATCATTTAAAACTATGATAGGAGTGGCCTTAGTTAGATTAGCCATAAATAATACATTAGAAGATGGCTGCAATGTAGGTCTCCCCATCTATACCCATGCATCTAAAGTAAGCACATTTACTTCTATGCATGTGTCAATCAATATATTAATCAAGAGCCATCCATCGACAACAGCATTCAGAGTGATCTCCTTATCATAATCTAAGCTATGTGGGGGGGGGAATATTTTCATGCAGGATCTAACACCCATTATCAGTATTTGTGTGTGGAATATTTCCCTTTAGACAAATTCCTAGTAATGGAATAATATTATCTTGGCGCACCATTCTACATACCTCCTTCAAGTAATCAATATTTGATTGGACCATCTCTACTACCTTCTTTAGTTCCATATTCTGTGATTTCTCCTTTATAAATTGTATTTCCCCTTGAAGTTCTCTGAGTAACTCTATGGTCTCATGATAGACCTCTTTCTAGTGCACATGATCCAGGTATCTTGCATGCAAAACACCCTCCTTAATGATGGTAGGTTTATGTGGTAATGCCTCTCTAGCACACGTAGCTTCAGCATGTAGTGATATTTATAGGAAATACTTGAGGTTCTGATTCCAACTTTGGCATCCACTAATTTTCCATAGTGTGTTGTATCCTAACCATCCTTGTGCCTTTGTTCTCCTATTTATGCTACTTGATAAGATGCTCATATAGATCCATGAATTCCTAATAGCTATGATTCATTCCCATAGAAAGAACATGTAATATTCAGAGGACATTCGTACATGTAGTGGTTAGGTGATCCGCATGTAAATCTTGTTCCACAAGATAATTCACCTAGTCCACCACCACAGCCTCAACCTCTAAAATCCTACCACAGTATCCTTGACCTCTGCCACATCCTCCTTCATAGTGCCCCTTATTTCGATCATAATGTGCTTGATTGTGATTCTCGATCTCTGATGCTCACCTTTACCCTTAGAGTTATCTGATACTCCTGTATGTCACACACAAATATCTATAACATCATGGATCTAACCAATCAACCTACAGTCTTCTATATCCTGAGTCATGGACTAGAAAATTTTACAATAGCATAGGATACATTCTTCCTTGTCGTGCGTTGTAATATTGGGAAACAGATGACATCAAGGTCTAAATGACATATTTCATAGTTTAGCAATAATGAATGTACTATTTTCCGTGCGGACAACTATATTTGGTGTGCCCCTCCACTTCACAGTCTTTACACCAAATCCAAATGCACATCTCATGTGCTGAATTTACTGATAGTTTCTGCAACTACTTTTCCATGGCTACAATCTTTACATCCAAGAATGGGTTGAATCCAGTGTCTATACTTCCAAACACCTTAGTGCGTAAAGATACTTCAAGGGATTCATGTGGATTAATGTATGCCTTATGTTAAAGTATCCTTCTAAAAGGTGTGATCAGACTTCCAATGAACCATTGCACATGCTATCTTACATGAATATCATAAGAAAGCTTAGATAATTTTTTTTTAAAATGAGCATCATACTCCTAGAAATGTTCAGTAGTTCTTTGTTTAATATCCTTGAGCACACTTATACTCTTTTACTCAAATTTAGGGATATAGAACTCTGTAAGGAATACATCCTTGAATGATGCATAATCTATGCAAGTTTGAACAAGTTAAAAATTCATGTACCAATTGTGTGTGCATCCCTGTAATGTAGTTGTAAATTGACTTGCCATGCACTTAGAATCCGTGATCCCTTTTGTGCTCCAGAGTATCTCACACATATGCATGTGTTTAGCAGCATATTTTATGCCCATATAATATGGAAGATTAATATACATCTCCATGTAAATATTATGCGGTTGGTATGCAGACCCTTCCTACCTGATCTAGAACCCCCTCGTGTTTCCTCTACCTTCCACCAATCCACTAGAATCCACCTAGACCTCCTAATCCTCCACCTGTAGCTGGAAGCGGACCAAAAGGTGTACTTCCATGTGTCCCAAAAGTAGTACTTTACTGAACTCCTATATTCTACATGGTGGTACTACTCCTAGAAGTGAGCCCTAAATTCTGCGTGCTAATTCTATGAAATGATGCACCTGAAAAGGTACCTCCAAACAATAACAAAGATGATTTTCCTTGCCATTGATGTACTTGTTATGTGACTTACTCCTACTTCCCTACTACCAAAATTAGATTGATGACTATTGAATGTACGAAGTATTAGAAAACTAGGCACAAGGGCTAGGTTTCTAGGTAGATTCAGATGCACGCCTGTGTCCCAGGTTGTCTCTATTGGCACGCTCCCATGTGAGCCTGAGTAGGGTTCCCTTTCATGATTTCACAAAATGGGGGAGTTCCTTATGCTCTAGCTCTACATGCCTTCTCCGTGAGCTCTAAATCCTTCACAAGCCATCTCTCTCCTCACTGCCATCTACTCTGTAATGTTACATTGATTCTCTATCTCCTTATCATGTAACTCATTGTACTTAAGCCACCTTTCTTCTCTCTCCCTCTCTGTCGCTAGGTCTTCCATATTTCACAAAACTCTACTCCTACCCTCATGCATGGTGAGGTTTTGTTGGCCATCAGATTTTCCTCTAAATTCAGTGTTACCATCAAGATCTTAATCGCTAGTGGGATGCCTTGCAAGTAAGCTCCCCTTGGGTACTATAAAATTTTTAACTTAGCTACCTCTAGGAGAAGAATAAGTGGAAATAGATTATTCCAGAATATAATTGTTTCAAAACACCATGGAACTAGGTATCCACAACGCATGTCCAAATTAGATCAGCATGTCATATAAGGCCTAAAATTATCCCTATGTCTAGACAAGTGTGTGATACCTCCATAGTTTCATGCTTAGATGCATAAGAAAACAACCACTTGTACAGTTCTACTAGGAAAATAACAAAGAATCTCTCATACAAACAGTCATACACGTTCTTTTCCACCCACGTGTGTGCGTCAAACTTAGATCCATTATTGAATCTCCATGTGTAATATTCTTCTATATCTTTTATCCACTCCTCAAAACTTGATAGGGTTAACCGGTGCATCTTCATCATGGATCATCCTGTAAACAACTAAAAAAGAGGTCCCAGGAAAGGAACCAATGATGCAGCCTAGAATTTACCATGAACAACCTAGGCACGCTGGCACATCACTCAGCCTAAGCTAAGTGTGCACCTAAAGCATGCAAAGGTACCAGGCCCCTCCTTAGAGTTTCTTTTATAGGATGTGAACATGATGAAGATGTAATGTATTCATATCCGAAAATATCATAAATATTCCACATAGCATATTCCAGATCTAGATCTAAAAGAATAATGAATTAAGTGATAGATATAACAAATTCAACCATGTAAGAACTAGTTTTAGTCATGTTTAACACCATTATTCACCCAACACACTCCATTATATTAAAACACAATAAACACATAAGCTTCTTACAATAAGTAGTATCATAAGTTTATGTGTGCATCAGATATGGTAACATAACTCCACAATAGCTCATACACAACACTCTCTTAATCTACATAGATTACTACATATTTATAAGGGTGGGGACTTTCCCTTCACCGGTTACACACTTACAAAAATAGGTCACATGCTGAAAATAGTCATGCACCTTTACAATAACATGCACACATGCAAGTGTGCTAATAATAGATCTCTTACAGTTAACTGGCAGTAGTAATTCTATTATTAATTCGAACTCATGCATGGTGCTTTAGTATTTTCTATTCCCAAAATAGCATTTGTGTGTCACAAAATTCTCCATCCCATTGTGTGCTTCATACGCTATCTCCAAAAATATTCCTTAACCATAAAAATGGATAAGTCCCAATTCAATCTGTCTTTCGCACGTGTTTCCTTCCCTATGCTTTCACACCTTCAAATATGCCTTGCTACCGCACGTGAATCTTCTGTGCACCTTCTCCTTAGCGTCATACTTCATCTGCTCAATAGGTTGGTCAACATGGGTTGACTTCTAGAGTCAGTCCAACTCTATCCACACATGGATTTAATGTTTTTTATCTAACCGTGTTCATGAAATGCTAGTGCATGTATTTTTGGGTTTTTCTCTTTGCATGTTATTGTTAAACAATTGTTAACCCTAGTGACAAACAGAAAAGCTCAATTTTATACCACTGACATTTGCCCACATTTATAGAACCCCACCATTCATAGGTTTGAGACCATATAAGTAGGACCAAATTTTATTACGCCCTAACAGGAGTTATATGATTTTATACAAGAGAATTTTCTAGTTGTAGCATAAGGAACAAGGAACTTATAGATTCTTACTAGTATTTCAACCAGTATGCACACCTATATCACTTTTGTATTACTCTGATTATCAAAGTGCCCGTCCTTTCTTGCATTTTATGATATCATTTCATCGTTTTATCATCACTTGTTGTATTAAGAGTTATATTTTGAATTGTATGGTTAATTTGGATTAATTTGTTAAGAATATTCTACATGTAACATTCTTACACCTAGTAATAAGTAATAAAATAACTCTTATCAAACCCTCACTTATTTTATTTAGGGTGTAAACACACACTTGTGCATGTACTCCACAACATCTTTCATTTTAGTGTACTCTGATAACTTCAAGTTCACAAGATATATGACCTAAAGTTATGTCGGGATGAACAATCTTAGATAGATTTTGTGAGATGGGGTGGTTTCCAGTAGTCCTCAACAAGTTATTCATAACATTATCTATAAAATAGGTTATCTATCCCAATGGTATCGACACAATATATGTCACTAACATAGAAATTGAGACAACTAACACACCAATTATCTACATAGTAATTAAAACCCTAAACCTAGGTGCTCCAATAGTCATAGAGAATGCTTTATTAAACCACTTTAAGCTTAGGATCAGTGTAGAAACATCCTTTCTAATTTTTTATAGAAAACCATTATTTCCCACTCTAATTCTTGCATTTTTTTGTATAACAAAGAGTTCATTACTGTGAAAAAATCTACCTCTTCCAAATACATTAACACCTTCTAGATATTGCAGTAGTATTCTCCTTAAATTATGATGTATGTCAACATCAATTATTTAATGGCTCTATTTAGGATCTTCTTTTGAGTTTGTATATTCTTTAACCTCGTACCAAAATTCTTTTTCCTATGATATGAAAATCTCTCAAATTTGTGGTTCCTCATTCTCTTTAGGGTGGTCACTAAGACTCAAGTCAACCCCATGCCCTCCCTTACCTTCATAGGTATTATTGGCATGTTCCAAGATTGAATTCCCCACATTTATAGGGTGTATTAGTTTGAATTCTCATTGTCTACCTTTTACATACCATATCAACTATAATTATCTTTATGTGAGATCCTCCATTTCCTCAAAAATTTACACTAAACCCTAAAATTTTCCTTAAATTGATTTATTCATGCAAAACAAAAAATCACCCCTTCGTTCGTGTTCACCCACTCAAACCCTAGGTTAAAAAGGAGCATCTTGATCCAGAAAGGTATTTATGTGAGAAATGACCCTCTTGATGTTATGTTGTGGAGTCGGTTTTCATGTGTGGAAGTGTTGAAGACTATACACTAATTTTTTTGGCCTCGAAAAATGTGCCTGATACCTTGAGAAACATGCTCTTCTCATATGGGTGGGATTTTTGACCCATAGGTTTATGGAAAAATTTTGGCCAATGGTTTTGGTACCCACGGTATTGTAAAACTGCTTAAGCAATTGCCTATTTATGTTCTTTTGTGCATATGGTAGGGTTGATGTTACATTGTAGAGGTGTGTGAGTTCAAGTGTGAATTCAAGAGAGTTGTTGAGCACATCTCCAAACAGATCTGGGTATTGAATTGAGAGAGAGGTGCCTTGTAATAAAATCTAAGCAAGTGATTCTTGGTGGACGTAACCCAAATTGGGTGAACGACGTTAAATATTATCTCTATATTGTGTTATTTTATTTTCTACACTTTTATTTCAAATCTATAATATTTTTCTGCATATTAGTTTCTACTATTACGATTCTGTGTGGGATTGTTCTGCATATTTTATCCCCTATTTCCTAAAAATTGACTCCTGTAAAAATTAAAATTATGCCTACTTAATAAAAGAGTATGTCGTTACCAAAAATTCTAACACATAGCCTTAAAAAGTTTTGTGCCACCAAACATCCATAACTCTGGTCCACTCTTCGTTATCCTCCCCTAGTTTCACAATATTCACATCATCCAATCCTTAGGATTCACAAGATTTCATCTTCTTCTAATGGTCAAAGTTTCAATCCATGTGTATAGATGTTAGGAAAGAACACCTCGTATAGTTCACAATAAATTTCATCTTTTAGCCACACTTTAGGTCTTTAATCATAACAATCTTTTGTCATTTCCACAAATGACAAGGATTCATTATAAAGCCACACCTCAATTTTATCATGTGTCATATGATTTGCTAATTCATATGCCATACACTCTGTTGTTTCTCATGGCATAATCAATCAAAGTCCTGAAAATGGAACCGAATTGTTGTCCTAGCTCTCATCAACCTAGGTTTCATGTGAAAGATCTTAACCTTTCATGTGCTAGCATTTTTAATCAAAATTACACTCGAAAGTGTCACCTAAAGCATAATAAAGGGAACACCATGACCTCGAGGTTGTAGAATGACACATAAGAATTAGCCAAGTGATCAATCTTACAAGGTTAAAAATAACAGATAAACAAAAAATTCATCTAAAAACATTATCATTATCCATTTTTACCCCCTAGTAAAAGTGGACAACTTGAAAAATTGGACTTGGGCACCTTGGTGGAGTTCAAGTGTCGAAAAAACCACGAAACGCCGCAAAACTGAAGTCTGCAGAACTAAAGTCCATAGAAAAAGCCCCGGAAAGCCACATAACTGAAGTCCATAGAAAAAGCTGCGGAAAGCCGCATAACTAAAGTCTGCAAAAAAAAGTCCGCAGAAAAATCCATGGAAAGCTGTAGAACCGAAGTTCACAATTTTTTTTGGAAAAATCCGCAAAAAACCAAATCCATGGAATGTTGCAAAAAACTGGAAAATCCACATAACAAAGGAAAACGATAGTTTTTCACGTGAAACTTTGAATGGGCATAACTTTTGATCCAGTACTCGAAATTTCACAAACTTTATATCATTGGAAAGGTATCAACATCCTCTATACAATGATATTTTCATTTCTCAATTTTATTGAGGTTAGATGTACAAAAAATTGGAAAACGTCTCCAACACGAAAATACACAGTTCCAAGCCCAACCACTGCAATTAATGAAGTATGGCAAACCATTTCTTCTTCTAGAAGATAAATTGCATGGGGGGAATGATTTGTAAGGATGCCCATGACCTTTTTAGACCATTTAATGAAAGTTGTTGGTGGGTGAGAGAAAAAATCAAAGTTTCACTTTTTCTCTCTTTTCCCATCACTTCTATATATTGTAACTTCTTCTCATTTTTTTGGGGAGATATTATGGGACTTGGGGAAACTCTTGCATTTTGGTTTCTCAACTCCATTGAGTTTTAAGCCTTAACATGGGTCTGTAGAATGTATTCTTGCCTCTATTTCTTATATGTAATGGACTGTGTAACACTATAAATCAATAAAATATGTGTTTGTGGTGTTCTCTCAACCCTTGCATTTATTTTCTTGTCTTTCCTTTCCTATCTGTGTTATTCTATTTTGTGCATGTTTCTATCATTTTCAGGCTTGTGTTTTTGTGTTTCATGGGGATTTGGTGTCAAAGGCTATTTTGAGGCTGTGTTAAATCTATCCTGACCTCTCTCAGTCACATTTCTCATAAATTTTCTCCCTCGACAGTGTATCTCACTCCCTTTTCTTGGTGCCATCACCTCCTTAGTGTAGGATTTATTCGTTTTCATGTATTTTCCTCTCTCCCTGGTCCCTTGGAATCATATAATAGGATTAGATAAGTGTATTTCCAGCATTAGGAGTAATTTTAAGCATTAGATTAGGAAGAGGAACCAGCCTACTCTGGAGGTTATCTCAACTGCAAGGTTCCATACACCTTGAGAGAATTCCAATGTTACCCAGTTACACTGATTTCCTCGTTCACAAAATGCTAGTAAATCAAAGGGTGTTGTAATTTGGTGATAACAATTTTGGCATGCCCGGTGGGACCAAAAATTCTTCATTTTTACTGTAGCAAGATTGGTGTGCTCTTGTTGTAAATTTCAACCTTCGAGAGGCTCTGTAGCAGCACATCTGGTGACTCCAAGGGGAAGATTTCAATTGGTTTTAGCAACCTAAGCTTGTCAAATTTATGAGAAGGATTCAAACAAGGTTGAGAGCAAGAGAAGAGGGAATTTTTGAGTATTTGCAGCTATCTCCCGGCAGAGGAAGAAGGGGTAGAAGAACTCAAAGGTCTCCATCTCCTCCGAATATAACATTATCAACACCTTCACCTAGTAGGCCATTTATTCAATCAACTAGAGTTCTTAGACCAATCAAAATGGCTCATCAACCACCACCACAAAATCCTTTTGAAAATTTTACGGGAAGCAACCCACTTGCTCTTAATGCACAAAATCCCAATTCATAGTGGCAACATTGAAGAATATCCCATACTTCACTATGGAAAATCACACAACTCCAATTGGCCACATTCAAGACATTGTAAATGTTTGTGTTATTCATGGGGTCAATGAGATGTATGTGGTAGTTGAATTATTGGCCTCTTCTTTCAAAGGCAGAGCTCTAAAATGGTTTAGAAGCCTAAGAGCAAGATCAATTCAACAATTGGGATCAGTTGTGTACAGTTCTTTGTGAGTCAGTTTGGGGAAAGGTAGACAACTTATCTCCATTGGAATAATTAACCTCAATCAAGAGAGCACCAAACAAATAGATGGTTGATTTTAACTTTAGATTTCAAAGGACATGGGATAGGATTCCACTTGTTATGAGACCAACAGATGAAGGTTCTTTTCTATACTTCTTAAAAGCTTTAAATTATGATATGTCCATGATGATATTATCTATGGGAGGTACAACTTTACTCGTAACCTATAACATTGCTATTAGAGCTCAAAATTGTTTGATTCAAGCTGGTAAACTAGCACCTAGTCCACCCATGCCTCTTTATCTAGAATAAGGAAATCTAAGCTCTAGTCGAGGACCTACATTAGCTCTCATTCCTGCCCCAAAAAATCAGAGTTCAACCAAAGCTTCTACCTCTTCTTATAGCACTTCCAATGAGCTTCAAGAAGTCATGAAGTAGTTGCAAAACTTAGGCAATGAATTGGTGACAATTAAGAGGCAATAGGCTCAAAATTTCAGGTCATATTAGCCTCAAGCCCAATCAATAAGACCTCTATATCAGCCAAACAGGCCACCTACTCAAGATGTTAGTCAAAACCAAGGACAACCTCTTGCTAATAGACAATTCGAGCCTTATAGTCCTAATGTTGCATCTACATCCAGGGCCTTGGTTCCAACTCAAAACAATATGGCGCAAGAGTATGAATGGTGCTTCCCAATTAATTAACCTCACAATCAGGAAACATTCTTCAATGGTGCCTTAAATCAAGCCCTAATGGTGACAACAGTTGGTGTGTCTCAAGAAACAAATCAAGATGAAATTCAGCAACAGGAAGCTACCAAAGAAGCACCTCCAAGTGAAACTACGCTTGTGAATTGACAAGCTGAGGATTTTTGTGGCATAAATCAAGCTCCTTCTCAAGGTGTGGCAGCAAACACAAGGTCTAAAAAAAGGAATTTAGAGGAAGGGTAGTCATCTAATCCAAGTGCTACTCAACCCTCTGTCACTCTACAAGGAGTTAGCAATCCAAACACAACTCCAAATGTACATAATCAGCTCAAGCCACATTCTAGACCAACTCATGTACAAGTTGTAGCAACTCATGTGCAAGAGAAAGTTGTGTAAAACAAAGGGCAGCAGAAAGATAGCTCTTCTCCTTTTAATATCATAGAGAAAATGGAGAAAACAAATGTCAACATCTCAATGTGGGATTCATAAGCAATCCCAGGACAAAGAGATCTATTGTGAGCAACCATGGCAAGTTGGTCAACATTAAATGAGCCACCCGAGAATCAAGAAAAAAGTGCTCACTAATGCAGCTCCACATGAAGGTAGTCAAGGAGGTTAACCAAGTAAAAATATAAAGCCTCCAACATTCTATATTTCTCTAATTATTGGGAGCAATCTTATACACAATTGCATGATTGATTCGGGAGCAAGCAGTTTTGTAATGCCCAAGCAAATAGTTGATCAGTTAGGCCTTCAGTATGAAGTCATTTCTAGAGGTATTATGCAATTAGATGGAACAACAATGACAATTGTTGGTGTGATCAAAGGTTTGATCCTTACATTGCATGCATGCTCGAATGTCACAATATTGTGAGATGTGTCGGTTATTGACTTACCACCACTCTTTGCTCTATGTTTGTCTCGAGACTTCACCACTAAAATTGGAGGCTACTTATCTATTGATTGGTCACATATGCTATTTAGAACGAGGTATGAAGCTAAGGCTACAATCAGATCGAAACCAATTACAAACTTTCATATTGAGCCTCATGTACCAATCTTAATCAATGCAAATTTCTCAGCTTTTGATCAAGAAGATTACCCAAGCACTCAAGAGACAGATACCAAGGTTGGAAACATTCCAAACTTGACTCTTGATGAGTGGGTGAACAAAAGGCATGCCTTTTATCCATACAAGGAGATGGAAGAAGCTGAGTTGGGAATCTATTGCTTGCGCGAAGAAAATCCATCTATCCCAAGCATCACCAAACCAAATGGTAAAGATGACAACTAAGTATGACAATTGTTCTTTGATGGCTCAAGGAGTAGACAAGGTGCTAGAGGAGGAGCAATGTTTGTGTCACCTCAAGGTATAAAAACTACTCAGCTTTCCACTTTCAGTTTTCTTTTTTAAACAACACAGCTGAGTATGAAGAATTGGTCCATGGGTTACATTGGGAAAGAAAGAAAAGTATTAAAAAATTACAAGTCTTCAGAGATAGTGAGTTGGTTGTAAAACAAGTTAGAGGGCTCAACGTTACCAAGAATGATCTTAAAAAAAACTACAAGAACTAGGTATGGGATCTCATTGAAGATTTTGAATATTTTAACATCAATTCCATCCTGAGGAAAATTAATGAGGCCATAGACAAGCTTGTAGAAATTGGGGCAATGTTTTATGTTGTGGAAAGTATCAAAAATGAGAAAACCCAACCTCATATCAAAGTAGTGGTGAGGCCAGTTGTTCTAAACTATAACACAAGTTTGCAAGTGTTTGAAAGTGATCAAAAAATCATCAATTTCTTGCAAGAAGAAGTTGAATTCTCTGATATGAACCAAGACAAACTGCAGCAACAATATAGTGATCAAATGGTGTAGTTGAGAACAAATAAATTACCTAAAGGTTTAGTGACTTGGGAGTATATCTTTAACCCCAATGACCAAATCCAAAAAGAGAAATAAAATATTCAAGTCAAGGGTGAGGATTCAGAACAAATTAAAATTGGAGAGGACAAAGTACTTCATATTGGAAAGGTGAGAACTCAACAAGAGAGGTCTAATTTTATCCAACTTTGTCAAGAATTTCTAGATTTCTTTACCTGGAATTATAAGGATTTGAGAGGATTGAATCCAAAATTGGCACATTATACTATTGAACTAGATCCAGAAGCTAAACCCATTAGGAAGAAGCAAAGGCCCATGAATCCTCACATTGAACCTCTCATGAGAAAGGAATTGAATAAACTCATACATGCAAACATCATTTTTCTAATCAAGCACTCAAGTTGGGTAGTAAATCTTGTGCGCGTGGTGAAAAGAAATAGAGAAATCAGATTATGTGTGGATTTTCGAGACTTGAATAGAGTTTCACCTAAGGACCACTATCCACTTCCTTCCATGGAGGAAATATTGCAAGTAGTAGCCATTTTGTAGATATTCTCATTGTTAGATCGCTACTTAGGCTATAATAAAATCATGGTGAAGAAGATGATCAATTCAAAACAGCCTTCACCACAAAATGAGGCACATATTCTTATAGAAAAATGTCTTTTGGATTGTCAAATTCTAGAGCTACTTTCTAAAAAGTAATGGATATGGCCTTCAAAGGGTTCATTATAAAGATAGTGTTGGTTTATGTTGATGATATCACTATGTTCTCAAAAAATGCAGTAGACCACCTCTTTCACCTGAGGTAAGTGTTCCAAATATGTAGAAGATTCAGAGTGTCCTTGAATCCCAAAAAATGTATATTCTTGGCACATGAAGGCACGATACTAGGACACATTTTTTCAAAGGAATAACTAACCAATTATCCTGAGAGATTTGAAGCTATTCAGGCACTTCCATTACCAAGCCAAAAGAAGGATCTTCAGAGCATTTTAGGAAGGATCAATTTTGTCTGTAGGTTTTTGCTTGATTTTGCCACTTTGGTAAAGCCACTGACCATGATGTTAAATAAAGAACCTTGCATTCAAATGGAAAACAGAGGGAAAGGAGAGTTTTGAGGCCATCAAGCAAGCCATATCTCAAGCCCCAACTCTCATAAACCCGAATTTTTCAAAGGACTTCATGCTCTATGCCTTTGGCATGATTCAGATACAATCTCAACTATCTTGGTGCAGCAGAATAAGGAGGGATTCGAGCAGTCCATTGCATTCTTCAATCAAAGCTTGGAAGAATATGAGGTGAGGTATTATTTTATTGAAAAACATGTCCTCATTGTTATAAGAGGCTTGAAGAAGTTTAGACACTTGGTCTCAAACAATAAGATTCAATTGTTAGTGTCTCATGATGGGATCAAGGAATTTCTCTTAAACAAGGATTTGAATGAGAAAAGGGCAGGTTGGATCACCCATGTGATGGAGTATGATATAGAAATCAAGGTGACCAAGCTGGTCCATGAAAAGGTTTGTGTGAGAATCTTGCTTCCAATCAACATGCTAAGTTAAATGATGAAGGAGAAGATGTCCTAGTGCTGCAAAATGAGCAAGAATAATGATCTGATGATGCACCCACTCCATGTTGGACCCAAGATATGATGCATTATCTTTAAACAAGTCTATTCCCTCTGGAGTTGAGCAAAGGAAAAGAGAAGATATTACAGATTACAATCTATCCCATATGCTCTTATTGATGGCATCTTGTTCAAGAAGAATGTCAATGGAGTTCTCCTAAGGTGTGTCCTAACAAACCAAATTGAGAAAGTGTTACATGATTTCCATGATGGAGAAGCTAGAGGCCACTTTTCTCTGCGAGTGATAACTCTCAAGATCATGAAGGCTGGTTACTATTGGCCCACAATGTTCAATGACTGTTATACATGGATCAGGAAGTGCAAGAAATGTGCATTCTTCCCAGGGAAATAAAATCTAGCAGCATTGCCCCTTCATCCAATATTAGTGGATCAACCTTTCATGCAATGGGGATTGGACTTCATTGGGGTTATTAATTTGAACTCGAGCTAAGGCCACAAGTGGATTCTCACAACAACGTATTATTTCACCAAGTGGACCGAAGCACTGGCACTCAAAGAGGCAAATGAGTCTAGCATCTTGGACTTCTATGAACGGGATTGTAACCAGGTTTGGTGTCCCATCTACTATCATATCAAATAATGCCCTAACATTCCTTAGCACAAGGATCACTGAGTGGGATGTTAGAAATGTAATATATCTCAACACTTCATCAAATTATTACCCCCTGGGAAATGGGCAAGCTGAGTCCATAAATAAGAACTTGTTGAGGATCATAAGAAGGAATTTGGATGAAAACCAAATGACATGGCACACCAAGCTGAAATCATCCTTGTGGGTTGATAGGATTACACCCAAAAGGTCAACAAACAACTCTCCATACAAGCTAGTCTATGGAAAGGAGGCAAGATTGCCTATATCACTTGAATTGTCAGCATTAGAGGTACCTAAGTAGTTGGAATTAGTTGAGTTTGAACCCATAGAAGCCATGTATGTAGAACTCATGGAGTTGGAAGAAACAAGAGAGCATGCAATGCAAACCATGGAGAAATATCAAGAATTGATCAAGAGGTCATTTGCCAAGAAGGCCAAAGTAAGGACATTGCAAGAAGGAGACTTGGTGTTGAAGTGGGAAGTTGACAGGGCTAAACCAGGTAAACATTCAAAGTTTGATGCTATATGGAGTGGTCCCTACATGATCACATGTTATAAGAGTAACAATGTTTTCCAGTTGTCAAAGCTAGATGGATAATATATGTAGATTCCAATCAATAGAATCTATCTAAAGCATTGTTATTGAAGTAAAATCTCATCCTTGTACATATTAGTTTAGGGTTTCCATTTCCTCTAATTGCTTCTAGCACGGTGTTTTGTTAGTAGGAGTAGGTTGCTTTTAGTAGAAGAAGTGTTTATGCACACTCTACATGTCCCACTTGGGGTGTGTATGATCTTCCTCTTTTGTACATAGTGTGTTATGGTGATTCGTTACTCTTGCATAGTTCATTGGAGGCAATGTTTGGGGAAATCAATGCTTTTAAGGAATTCCAAAGTGTAGCCAAATCAACAAGTGTTTCCAAACTCTGCAGTGTCTCATCCTTTCCAAAAAATCATTAGTTCAGATGTGCTTCATACTTGGAAAGAATCATATCTTGGGTCAGGTTCAGGTCTTCATTTTCAGTCCCAACATATCGGATTTGTAGAGGAAAGGGAGAAGTGAAATTCACGTTCAAAATAATTTTCTAGTCTTATAAAACTAAATTTAGAAAATTATTCGAAAGATTATTACAATGAGATGGAAAATCTGGGTTTTAGATCAGCTCTAGTTTCAACAATGTTTCAAGTGACTCAGGGACCAAATTTCATAGTTTCAAATCAATTTTGTGTTTACTAGGCTGACTCCATGTAACATCCCAAAATTTCTTGTAAGTTAAATTAACTACAGTTAAGTCTAAACATGATTAGATGAGATCATCATTGGGTATAAAATTCATTTGGTTTGTCGTATCATGACCCACAACTTCTACTGCGGGGCATGACATTGCGAAACAAATAACTCCACACCCACCTTGATGATCCTTCCTAAAACATGATTAGGCCTTAATCATAGGTAAAATGATTCATTAATGATAGTGAATCTTTCGGTTATTTATTCTGGTTATTTTATTTTAATCAGTTTGGTCGTCTTATGTTTTGTTCGACTTTTGCAATAACCGTGATAAATATTGCCTCTGTTTTATTTGACAATGCTATATCAAACCGGCTTTATGAGAATATTCGAATAATTATTACGATAACATATTGTTGGCAATATGTGGACTTATATTATGATGATTAATTTTACCATTAAAGTTAGGTATCAATTAAAATAAAAATTAAAATAAAATGCATTATTGATTTGTGAAATTATATATTTAAATCCTAAAAAGATTTGGCATGTAAATCAAAAGTATAAAAGAATAATAATAATAATATTTTAATATTTAAAATCTGAGAGTTTTGAAAGGGACACACCTTTCATCTGACACCAAGTATGTGGCATGCATTGACGCATGAAGCAACATTGAGAAGCCCGAAAATTCTCCATTATAGTATAGTTTCTTCATTATATTTTCTTTTATTTCTCCTTTGTCTGTTTTCATTTCTCTCTTTTGGGATACCTGTGTGAGTTTTGGGAGGAAGGAAGGATTCAACTTGTTGGAGCTGGAAGAGTAAGAGGTTGTTGATTCTAAGTTTACTTCAGGCATGAATATCTTCTCCCTTCTCTGTAACATTATTTGTAAATAATGAGGAAATACACATTCTATTTTAAATGGCAATTAAATGAATTTGTGGACAGCGTTTGATTTAATTGCTTGGAAATGAAATTTAAAAAGGAAATTGATGGATTATGTATTCTCTTAAGTTTCCTTTGTGTGGTTTTAGCTAAACTTAGAAAAAAAAACGTAGATGGGTGTTCCTAATCAATGTTTATTTTATTTTATTTTCTATTTAAATTTGATTTCTGGAAACCCAAATTGATTTCTGCCTCTGGGTTTTATTACAGTCAAACAATAATTTATTTGTATGAGCAAAGCGATTTATGGGTAGTGTGAAAAATGTTTTTACCAGGTATTTCATCATTTTGCCTGATATATTTGCTTCCGGATTCTAATAATTTCTAAATAGAAAAGGAAATTAATGCTGGAACGAACTGATTTGGATATGTACAAGTTGATTTGCTTATAGGTATAATTTATTACCTGATTGAAAAATAAATTAGTGTTAACAGTCTATGTAAGATGATTTAGTTTTTCATAAAGGATTTCGTTACTGGAAGTGTTAAAAACTTATTGGTGTTATTCTATGCAAATAGACTTCAAAATTATCATCCTGTGGTATATGGGTTAATTTGTTTTGTTGATCTATCGGTTACCTGAAAGAACATGTTAAAATGATTTAATAGAGGTGTTTTTACACTGTTTAGTTGGACTGTTCCTATAAATATATATAAATGTATTTTGATTGTTTGAATATAAAATTGTGTGTTTTATAGAGCTGCTCATTACCTAGAGGGAATATGTCTAATTGGTATTTGGAAATGATGGTTTCAGACAGTTTTGTTAAGCTGCTTGTTGATTAGAAGGTAAGAAATATAATAGTTGAATTTGTACCATGTGAAGCATGATTTGCTTGTGGTTTAATCAAAATTCGGATGTTGAATGATTATGGTTTGATTATGTCTTGATCCTTATGATTAGAGTGAAACATGATTGCTGAAATAGAATTGGTTGTTCTATTTATGTACATTCATAGTTGTATCTTGAAGTAAAACATGTAATAATACATTCGCCACTGTATTACCATGTGTTTGTTGATAAAATAACATGTATAACGTTTCATATTTTATTAAATAATTGCATCATAAAATGGAGGTAATATTCATGCCAGTTCATTTTGAATTGACAACATACCACTACTCTAGTCTTGTAGGACAATTAGCCGTCACATTCAAATATGCGGAAACTCATGTCTCGTGAAGTTTTATCGTAGCATGGATCTAAATGAGATACTAGGATTTCAATTTGTAGAAGGATGATATCCCATAATTTTGACTAAATTTATTGGGATCTTGGACCCATTGTTCATATTCAAACCTCACCATGTGAGAGTTACCGTACTAGTTATATATTTCGCCTTAACGGCATATGTAATTTATGATTTTAATAAAGAGATGATTACCTTGTATGAAAGAATATATCCATATGAGTAAATGATAAATATTAGAAGTGAGAAATCTTACTTATCATAAATTGTTAAAATTATTTACTTGATATTTGCCAATGTATGAAGCTGATAGTTGGGCAATTATTGTAACAATCAATTGTCTTTAATTTCTAAATTAAATAAGCTATTTAGTGGCGTAGCTAATCAAAGTAATAATTAAATATAAATGTTTTAATATATATTTAATTTGGCCTTCCGGTGAACTTGGTATTAATATGTTAAGATTGTAAAGCCTATTGTGTAGAGGATAAAGAGTATTGTTATAAAAAGGTAATTTAAGGCTAAAAACCAAGCATCAGGAAAAGAGAAACTAAATGGGAAGATACATAGATGAAAAGATCCATTAGGCATATTAAGGGACAAGTATATGCGAAATGCTGAAATAAATACATTTTAACGTAATG
Source organism: Taxus chinensis (assembly GCA_019776745.2). NCBI lineage: Eukaryota > Viridiplantae > Streptophyta > Pinopsida > Cupressales > Taxaceae > Taxus > Taxus chinensis. Next base: position 481,549,487 of record CM034154.1, on the reverse strand, counting down.
AATGTACTTATCTCATGATGTTCCTAGTTGGCCTTTGGCATTTATCTCGATATAAACTCTTGAGAGATAGGTTAAATTGGAAATAAAGTAAGTACAAACTATAAAATATAGATAACTGTTAAAGGGATAGTTGTGAGGTGGCGGAAGACTTAAACTCATAAGACTAGTGTGATGTCTTAAGTTTAGCCGTAACCTACACGGTGGAAAACTTTGGCCAAAGTAATGTATTGATGGTTGTGCATTGTCTGATCACCTAGTCCTCCAATTAAATTAAAATTTCCAGTAGCCTGATCATGGGAAGTTGAACACTAAACATGAGGTAGGAAATGGTCGGATACCAGAATACGAAGTTGGAAAACTAGCTTCGTGGTAGACCCAAGGACTTCCACATGGTTCCCATGACCTGAAAAAGGTTGAGCCAAAATTCTAGTAAGCATTGTCACTCGAAGTAGTGGTGACGGGAGATCGTGGAGATCTGGTTACACCCTTCTCAGCCACACATGGCTTACACAGATGTTATCAGATAGATCAAAAGAACAATTTTGATTTAAAGAATTTGATTAAATAAATCTGTACGATTGCAACTGTGTAATCTATTTTTTATGTATGTTTAAAAAAAAATATCCTCATTTTTCAGTTCTAGTACTTTTGAGCATTACACTCCACGCTCGATGGATGATTTGAGGTCACTGATCAACCCATCTAACAGGCCGATGCCCCAGTGAGTCACCAAATTGTTATCCATTTTTACCCCTGGTAAAAGTGGACAACTTGAAAAATTGGACTCGGACACCTTGGTGGAGTTCAAATGTCACGGAAAGCTGCAAAACCAAAGTTCGTAGAAAAAGCCGCAAAAATGAAGTCTGTATGAAAAACTGCAGAACTAAAGTCCGTAGAAAAATTCATGGAAATCCGCAGAACTGAAGTCCATAGAAAAAAAGTCCACACAAAACCAAATCCGTGGAATGTTGCAGAAAACTAGAAAATCTGCGAAATAAAGGAAAACGACAGTTTTTCGCATGAAACTTTGAATGGGCATAACTTTTGATACAGTGCTCAAAATTTGACAAACTTTATATTGTTGGAAAGGTGTCAATGTCCTCTATACAATGAGAATTGTATTTCTCAATTTTATTGAGGTTAGATGAATGAAAAATTAGAAAATGTATCCAACACGAAAAATGCATAGTTCTAGGCCTAACCACTGTAATTAATGAAGTATGGCACCCCATTTCTTCTTCTAGAAGATAAATTGTGTGGGGGGGATGATTTATAAGGATGCACATGACCTTTTTAGACCATTTAATGAAATTTGTTGGTGGGTGAGAGTAAAAATCCGAGTTTCACTCTTTCTCTCTTTTCCCGTCACTTCTATATATTGTAACTTATTCTCATTTTTTAGGGGAGATATTCTGGGACTTGGGAAAACTCTTGCATTTTGGTTTCTCAACTTCATTGCGCTGTAAGCCTTAACATGGGTTTGTAGAATGTATTCTTTCCTCTATTTCTTAGATGTAATGGATTGTGTAACACTATGAAGCAATAGAATTTGTGTTTGAGGTGTTCTCTCAACCCTTGCATTTATTTTCTTGTCTTTCCTTGCCTCTCTATTATTTCTGTTCTTTTATGTGCATGTTTCTATTATTTTCAGGCTTGTGTTGTTGTGTTTCATGAGGATTTGGCGTTAAATGCTATCTTGGGACTAGGTCGAAGCTATCATGGCCTCTCTTAGTCTCATTTCTCTTAAATTTTCTCCCTCAACAATGTATCTCACTCCCTTTTCTTGTTACCATCACCTCCTTAGTATAGGATTTATTCATTTTCATGTATTTTCCTCTCTCCCTGGTCCCTTGTAATAATTGAATATGATTAGATAAGTGTGTTTCCAATATTAGGAGTAGTTTTAACATTAGATTAGGAAGAGGAATCATCCTACTCTGAAGAATTATCTCAACTGCAAGGTCCCACACCTTGAGATAATTCCATGTTACCCAGTTATATTGATTGCCCAATAATCTCACATGCTAGCAATTCAGAGGGTGCTGTAATTTGGTGATAAAAATTATCTTTAAAGACATTTACTAAATATACACAAACCATACATTAAACTCTTGATTCTTATTATACTTCACTAGAAATGAACAATGTTTACGACCATGTTAATAATCCATACATAATTATCTGTAATTTACAATTTTATTACAAGATTCTTATAAATATAACTTGAAATCCTAGCTTGCTACAATTCTTGTGCATGACCTTGACCCTCAAAAAGTACGCCTTCGTATTCGTCTGTGAAGCTTTGCACTATCTCTTACTCTATATATTTGGATCTTCTACAAAGTTCCCACTCTTTAAATTCCTTCCCTCTTTATAACTTCCATAGGATCTCAAATATTCCTAAAACATGCTTTTGTGATTCCCTTTCATATTTTTTCCATGTTTGGATGGTTCTTAATTAGCATGCACATTCTCCCCGTGTTGGTGGTGTAACCTCCTGGATCATCTGCCCTCTACCAATCCATTTGCATTCCACACATCCACAAAATCTCCATTGATTATTCCTATGATGATAAAATATCTTTGTAGTTTGTTTAACGCCTTCACATATCTCACTCATACAACTATTTTAGGTGATTTCACAAAATTCCCTGTTGTAGACACGAAATCACGCACTTTGAGTCATTATCTAGTCTTGATTGCATACTACTATTCATATGGTTCCTAAGTAAGAAAAGTACTAATTAACCCATGTATTTGGCCACCGTTCTTTGCTTTATGTTTTTGCTTTCAGTCTTGCACTCTTACTTGCTCAGTCTGTTTTTTCACCTTTCAACATTTTTCATTCTGGACACCAACACCCAGCTAGAATGCCAGTGCTAAGCATCCCTGTCCCCTCTGGGCGCCCTTGTCCTCTTTGTACTTTGTCACACTTTCTAGGTCCTTTCTAGCCATTTGAGCATCTTATCTTTTGGGTAGTCGACCTTTTTGGGATTAATTACAAAATTCAAGAGAAGGAATCATACAAACATGAAGTTATGTGATCATAATAAAGGACCAAACACTAAGCATCTACTATCTCCACCTAAGGTTGCATCCATCAAAGGCATATATAGCTCCATTTGCATCCATCTAGCTCCATCACAAGGCACAAAGGCTAGTTCATTTGCATCACACTTCATAGGAGGGGGGTCTATTGTTTTCATTTACATATTACTTACATTCTACATCTAGTTACTTGCTCGTTACTCACAAAGTGCAACTGGCACAAGAGCAACCTAGGGCACAATTCTGCATACACATACATAAATACATTGGGTCTGAGATGTAGTGCATCGCTCAGTGATAAGTCCATCATTTTGGAAGCCGAGGATAATCCGACCCCTTCATATACATCTTTCTTTTTTAGGGTTTTGATGCTTTGCTTGGGGTTTTGCAGGTGATTCATCCATTGTAGGTTTATAGTGACATCCAATGAAGTTCAACGACATACACGCGACAAAAAGTGAAGAAGTGTAAACACCTAGTGACCATGTCGGAACCAGGTTTCGATGATTTCTACAGACCAAAGTGCCCACGAGCACCCCTATCCTTCTTCAAGTGCCCCAGTCCAACCAAATCACTTAGATCTGCAACTTTCTGGGCTTCTGTGTGACGGATTTCCATCTCTATTCACCTGATCTCCACTGTGACACAATCCAACAACCTCTATGAATCAGCTAAGGCTCTTCTAACCCTCTTTGCACATTAGGGTTTCATATTTTCTATCTTAGTTTGCTTGGGTATTATTTTAGTATTTCATTATTCATTTATTTACTGACTTGCATTAGATTAGGCTATTATATTCACATTTTAGCATAATCACCTATCAACATGGTTTCTACAAAATGTAATATTAAAACTAGGGTTTATGTTCCTAATTAGATATACTTATTGTAAAAGACAATCCAAGACAACAATACACAAATCAGACAATCCAAAATTATTTAGAATATTAGATCATATAATACACAATAAATATGAGAGTGAGAATATAATTAGGGTTAGGGTTTAGAATGAAGTCACCATTGTTTGGGCTGAGACTATGTGACATAGCTAAAACTAGATAAGGGAATTGTGTAGGGTGATGTCTAGATGATTGGAAAACCCAAGGATCTAAAAGCGAACATAGGGAACATTCATTTGGTAGGGGACATGTTCATGGATGAACCTATCTAAGGATATATAAATGTATCCTCTGGGGGTTTGACCTACAATCTAACTTTGTCATATGCTTTGTTTGTGTCTCTAGACCTGGAATATGTACCCAAATCTTTATGGTAATGCTTACGTACTTGTATATGTCTGATCTTCACTTTTATCTTAAAATCTTGGGTCAATCTAATTCAAGATAGCTCATCCCAACCCCAATGGTGCTTCATTACATACCAATATAGTTGAAGAGGGATCAAGCCACATACAATTCTCCCTATACTATAACAAGGTTGAGGTTAGAGAAAGTAAACGAGTTTGAGCCCTCAATTTGCCCCAAAACACTTTAAAATTGATGGTTGGATTGATTATATTGCATGCATTTGTGATCCAGGGAAACAATAGAGATGTATTTAGATTTTGAGTAACTTTGTTGTGGTGTGCTCTAAGGGAAATGTGCTTCAATGATTTGATCAATGACCTTAAACTGTGCCTTTGATATATGATTCCTAGAAGTTCCTAATGAGTAAGGTTACATAATATAGATTCCTTATTTGAATGATTTCCCACTCAACCAATTCTAAGCCGACCAAGGTAGCTTGTGCATTTGAAAAGATGACCATTGTAAGTACAAAGAACATGTTAGCTGGCCTAGGGACATATTCATCGGTGTTGAATTTGTCTTGGGCTCATGAACCTATTTAGGCTAAGTCTAGAATAAGATATGGGATATGAGGTAGTCTCTAGACAGTTTGCAGATGCATTACGTAGAATGTGTGGTGATTATTGAAGTGCTAAGCTGAAGAAATAATTAGGAGTTAGTGGACTTAGGGTATGGGATATGACACGAAGCTTTAAGTTGGAAAATAAGTGGGTAAATGGGGTGGTGTTAGGATAAATGCCAATATGATATTGCCAACTACATAAAACAAAATTTTGAGTACTACAAAAAATATATGATTCTATTGTTTGAGAATGATAGCTCACAATCGTTGTTGACTTCCTTGTCACACATATACTTCATTTCACGTTGTATACAATTTGTTTTCTTCCCTATATTGTGCATTATCTGGATTAGTTGCAAAAGAGATGTTGGTAGTTTTTGAACCAAGTTCAAGCCTATGTGCTTTTAGAATACTCTCGCAAGAAAAACAATGAGTCAACAATAAGAAGACAATCACAATAAACAATACAAGGTTGAAAGTGTTAAAATTTGCAAAAACACAATGGAAACATGTCAAAATGCGAACAACTCAAGGAACACACACCAACGAAACCCTGATTCGGATCGATAATAAATAAACACATAAATACATTAACATCACAACAATTAACTAGTCAATTGTGTTTATATTCTTAACTTTGCATGGAGTCAGAGCACCAACTTCTACAACATCAACACATGCTTAAACTTTACAATAATGATCTAAATTCAAAAGAGCATTCAATATTTGGAGTGTATTATGAGATCCGTGAGAGGTTTTATTGTGTCATTAGAGGAGATCAATGTTCTCTATAAAATCCTATTCATTAGAGAGATGACTCAACACATTAGTGACCTCCTTATAAATCATCAATACAACTCTTTTGTTTCAGTCCCACTATTTATTTGAAACATACTTTTGGTGGTCTCACATACACACACACCCATATATATATTCCCGTACCAAATTGTGTGTCCAACCAAGTCTTTGGTATCCATTTTTTTAAAGCGCTACTAAGTACTATTACCCCTGGACATCTGGAAAACGTAATTTAAATCGAAAGCAAATCAGAGTTCGTCCGCTTTATTCGTTCAATTTTCCCCCTCTGTGGCAAGAGTCGAATTGTATTTTGAGCGAGCGAAGCGGAGCGGCGCAGAGCAAAGCGGAGTGTTGAGAATGACAACATACCAGTTGTCTCTGCAGAAAAGCAGCGGCGGTGGGTTGAAGAGCCCCGAGCTAGCCAGAAGACCTCCCCTTCGACTCTCTAAAACAAGTCCTCAAACAGCTACTACTCTTCCTAAAACAGACTTCCGACCTACTGAAAATTTCACTCGTTTCAAACAAACTGCAGGTTTGTTATGCTTCATTCACCTTAACAACCTCGTGTCAAAATATACAAATGTTTACTGTTTTCTTTTCTTTTTTTCTTATTTGCATTTGTCTATTTGCAGTAAAGCTCGTGCAGGATCAGGATTGCGCTAAAACTGACCTTCAAATTGCGGTACGCGTCATATTTAATCGTTTTTTTGTCGGAATGTGTATTATACTGTCAGCCTTGGTGGAGCTATTATGAATTGTTTCTACCTAAGAAAAATTTCCAGGGTTCTCGGTAAATTGGTAGCAAAGATTCCGTCAGTTTAATTGTTGCGCCATATTTGACATGTTTTGGTCTAAAATTTGAGCTGATGCCGCCTTTTACTCTTTTGGTTCCTCGAAATTTCGCTTAAGCTGTCACATTGCTCATATTTTTCGTTGCTTTATGTCATTGCATTCTCAGTTTCACCGTATTATAGCTTGCATTTTAAATCAGTAGCTAGAATTGTCTTTAAATTTTAACATAAGGTCCATCTACGTAAACAATGTTGTCAATCAAGTACAGTATTTAGCCGGCTTCATTTGGAAGTTCCGTGGATTGGCAAGACTTTCTTTTACATTTTACTCGTAGTTGTATTTTGTTACATTGCAGAATTCAAAACTGAAGAAGTCCGCAGAACAAATACTTCGACTTGAAATAAAGTTGCAGTACATCGGCAATACAAATGCCAAGCTCAAATTGAAGCAGAATGAAGATGCAAAACTTTGGAGAGGGTTGGACTCAAAGCTGTCCTCCACGAAGATGTTTTGCAATGAGCTTACAGAGACCTTACAACATTTGGCTTTAAAAGTTGAAGAAGGTACTATGCGATGACTGTCCACATTTTCCTGACATCAATTTAATAGATTTTAATTAAAAATTTGTGTAGTATTTCTAACTTGTTTTCTGAATATTGGGCTGCCTTGCCACAAATACTTTTCAAAACATGTAGCTGAAGGTAGCAAGCAATTTTTGGAGGAGAAGTTGACAGAAAGATTGAAAGCATTTGAGGAATTGAGTGTTCATTGGAAATCCTTGTCCTCGAGATTGAACACTGCAGAAGAAACCATTGAAAAACGTAAGTCTGCACATATGTGAATGCCCAGCTTCAGGGTTTTGATTATCTTCCATGACTTGCTGTTCTAACTATATCTACCTGGTTTTGTAGGAGAACATGAGTTGCAAGATCTCTTGATTGAGAATGAACAAGTGAGGGAATCATATGATGCTGAAGTTATCAGAACAAACCTGCTTACTGCTGAAAAAGGTAGAGCAATTTTCCAGCACATAAAGGAGAATATCTTGGCCAGACAAGTTAAATACTAGATTCAATATGGGTCAAATTTTTCTTCCTAACCATTGGAACATTCCCTGGTGTTAGATCATACTGAAAAACAGCTGCAAGCTACTGTTGAAGAAGACTTCAGAGCAATGGAAAATGTCCAAAATCAGCTCAAGGAAGTACAAAAACTGTTGTCCCTCAAAGAAAATGCATGTGCAAGCCTGCATGTCATGCAGTCCAAATTACAAACGGAAAAAGCTCAACTAAAGGCTCAGATACAAGAATATGAAGAGAAATTATTAACAACAGAATCCCAAAGAGAGGCACTCAGAGATGAGATTCTAAGACTCTCAGACAAGGTTATTGAGCTGGAAAAGGTATCTCTTGTGGCATCAAAAAATGTGGATAATTTGCTGCAAGAAATAGATAAAACCACCAAGCTGGCTCAAAAGGAAAAAATATTAGCTAGAGAGAAAGCTCAGGTTGAATTTGGTCATCTTAATGGCCGGTTTCAAGATGCTATTTCTGCAAATGCAAGTCTGCAAGCACAAATTCAAGGTAAATCTCCAAGCTTAGCTGTATCTGTAGTATTTCGATTTGTTACAGGAACTTTGTTATTCAATGTTTTGCTTCATACTTAGTCTTCGTGCTTGCATCACGGGACTTCAGAATCAAATAATCAGATTACAGAGCTTCAGAAAATTCTTGATCTTAGAACTGAAGAGTATGCAAAGAAAGAATTTGAAGCTGAAGCAGAAATTAATAAAGCTAGAAAGGTTTTGGATAAGACCATCGACAACAAGTGTCAGTTAGAACAAACAATTGTAAACATGCAAGAAAATATTGCTTTCTTGTCACACTCTCTCAGCGAAGCTCAAAAGGATAAGGTTAGTTTTGTTTTTGAGTAAACATTGCCCAGATTTTACCAGCCGTCAGAGGTATTTTGGATACCAAGAATTCTTTTTTTGTTACCTTTATTAAATTTTGAACGTACTAATTGTAATTTATGGATCCCTGATGGGCTTAAAGCTCTACATGTCTGCGCGTATGTGCTGCAGCATGGGTTTGATATGGTCCCCCCCGATTCAATCAAAACAAAAATTTATCCACGATAACAAAATTTCCGTTGATAACTAAACTTCCGCTGTAGTACAGCTGTTCTAGGAGATGACATGATTAGCTGCAAATCTAGATGCACATTTTCCCTGTATTGATATACTTTTTATATGTTCTACAGGAAGACCTAATGATTAACATTTCAAAGTTGAAAGCAGAAAATCAAGATGCACATGGAAATTTTCAAGTGACAGTGCGACAAAAAGAAGAGGAAATTGAAACTCTTCTCAAAAAAATTGTGGAAGATAAGTTGGCCATCAATTTGCGGGATACTGAAATAAGTCAACTTCAGCAGGAATCAATCAACAAAGCTCAGTTGATGATGCAGGTTCAAGAAAGGCAAAAGGATTTGGAAGAACAGAATGCCAAGGTTGAGAAGCAACACAAGTATCTTTTCTATTTATATACGTAAATTTTTCAAGGTGCCCTATATTAATTTGCTTTTCACAAAGACATATCTCTTTGTGAAAGCAGCATATAGTGAAGGAGAAATGTCAAAGAATCAAAACAAAACCCAAACTAGTCATCTGTAGATGCATTCATTCTGATGTTAAGTGTTCATTTTACAGATTAGTGCACAAGTACTTGCAGCTGAACATTCAGTCATTGAAATCAGAAGGCAGTGTGAATTACAGATAGAAGCAAAGCAGGCAGAGCTCACTAGACATCTAAAAGAAATATCTCAGCGAAATGATCAAGTATTCATCTTTCACGTTTCTCAATTAAAAAAAATGTTCAGTCAATAATTTCAGGACAAATTAACAAATGCGAGAATTGGTCAACTGTTCCATGTATTCTATGAAATGGCATGGCTTGTGCAGGAAATAAATGATATCCGCAGGAGGTGTAAAGAAGAGACGAGGGAAAGTATTCTAAGGGAGCAAGAGAAGGAAAAATCGAAGGTTTTCTCCATCACAATTGTGACTCAAATGATCTTGATAGAACTTCTGAGGCATTGATTACTCTCAAACATGTCTTGCAAATCAAATGGCTATTTTTTGAGCATTTTCGCTCAGTTGGAAACATTTGGCATTAACTCCTTGTTTTCTTTAGATTATGCTTAATTTGCAGATGATTTTAACCAAAGTTCATAAGAATTTGCAATGGATAATATGATTTTTAGTATGTGTACAAACTTATTATGATTTGATTTAATTTTATAATTATAAGGTTATAATATTTTCCAGCCCTACTATGATAATACAGAAAATATTATGTTAAAGTTTGTCCTAGCTGATGCTGTTTTCGAAGTCTTTCCAATTGTTTGAATTTTTTTCCTTCAGGCAGATGCAATGCTCAAGGAGGAAAAGCAAAATACTGAACGAAGAGTTGAAAAAATACAAGAAGATGCCTCCCGTTGTTTACAGCATGTCCAAGAAGAACATGGATCATTAGTAAGTCTTCTCTCAAGGTTGTAGGAAATAATTTTGAAACAGTTAGTAACACTTTATTCAGATTTAAATTTCTTATGATTTAATTGAATGCAAATTTGCAGTTTCTCATCATTTAATTGAATGGAAATTCTTTTTCCTTCCTTCTGAAAAAGCAGTAAATTGTCAATACTCATAAAAAATATGGTTGGCAAAGGTCTGTGGCTGTGATTAGTAAACATTACTGTTCTCGTATGCTTTATTCACCCGGTGTTCTTTTTTGCTTTTGGATAACTAATTTGAAATGTTTTGTCTATTCTTATTAATATTATTATGTACAATTCTTAATATTTTCTAGACATTATTGCCACTAGCCTTTCTAGTTTTACTGTGATAAATATTGCATAATTATTATGTGCATAAGTCTGTATGTAGATTAATTTAGGTTCTTGTTACACTTGTCCTACGTATTTGGTCTGTATGGTAAATCTTTCAAATTAGGATCTTGTTAAACTTATCCTACTACTGAGGTCTGTGTGGGGTCCAATTTTGATGTTTGCAGGTAAAACGACTCAGGGAAGAACATGATAAAGAAAAATTGTTGTGTCGGGTGCAAAATACGGAGGAGATGAACAAAAAACAACAGCAGTTTGAGAAAGATTTGGAAGAGGTTAGAAAGAGATCAAATGCTATGCAATGCTATCCTTACAGTTACATATTTTGTTATAACTCCTTTTTATACGTGAACCCAGCAATGTACAAAGCTTATGAGAGATGCGGAGGTCAAAGTTAAAGATGTGCAGATTAAACACGGAGAAGAAATGCAAAAATTGCACAATGAGCAAAACCTGCAATGGGAAAAGGTGGGTGCTGGGTTTGTGAGTATGTTATGTACCCGTTTCCATTGAAAATATTATCAAGCAAGAAAATGCAATTGGAAAACATTCATGTAGGTAAGTATGCAAGAGTGGCTATGTACAAAATAATGAAATGACATGTATGGAATGCTCATTCCATCGATGAGTTTGTATTATTTTTCTGTTTTCATGATTGAACTAGAAAACAAACTTGAACCTTGTTCTCTTCCTAATTTGTTTATGCCCGTGTTTCTTATTTCTAACTAAACCAACATTCCTAATCAATGTTCCTTAAGAGTAGTAGATGAAATTTGATCTTTTGAGTGAATGCCTCTGCAACTGTTCATTGATCTATTCATCAATTACAATCTTCATTCCTCTGTGCTTTATACTTAAATAACTATATACTTTTACCTTTTACAACCTATGATTACAAACGCACGCAACAAAATATCATTCCTTTTTTTCGCTGAGGGTACTTGGAGGCATTACGGGCTCTAGTTCTGTCCTAGATTATTCCGCCTTACATTGACATGACTTGGGGACTGATCCTGTTAGGGATCGGACCTACAACTTTAATCTAGTGGGCCCCCTTACTCGCGAGCTGGTATGGCATAATGGACCGACATATCTTACTGTTTGAAGACTTGGATTGGAAACGTTTTCATTACAAACATCATCATTTGGAGATTGGTAATTTCCTATGTAGAGTGATTTGCTTTGGAGATGTGGTCGTTGTACCAAAGTAGGTATCCTGGACAAATTTGCACATCTAATGGAGCATTCATTGAGCACTTTATATCTCTGTTAAACTGGCCCTTAGTCCATGTTTTCAAAATCACTATAACATGGATTGGAATGTGAGGATTTTGTTCATATAGCTAGTTTCGTACCTATATGTTATATTTCTAAATTATTTGATTCATTTCTGTATCTTGCCTATGATATATCATTTCTAAATTATGGATTTTCAGTCTAGTTGAAGTTCTCTTTGTCAAAGCTTTGTCTATACTTTTCTTCTGATCGCAAATAATGTGTTATGGCTTTAGGCATCGGTACATCAATAAAAACAATGACTGTATAATGGAAAACACTATTCTTACAACCACATCACAACAATCAATAAAACACCATATATCAAAATAATCTTATTTGATTACACTTATGATTTAGAATCCAATAACCAAAGTTAACCTTATTGACTTACACAATAATCACTGATGGGCATAGGTTGAGATCCCTGAACAATCCAACATAAGTCTCATAGATACTATGCCTGTTGAGGAGGTGCAATGGTTGGACAACTATCGTTTGGAATCCTACTTGGTGAAAAATTAAATATCCATCGTACATTATAACATAAAAACATGAATCTTTTATCAACTCCAAACTTTCTAATTCCATCTATTTCATGTATTGAGAAAATATGATATAAATGTTGTCTACAAGCATTCCTTCCCCATCTAGTTTCTAGAAGCTCTGATTGAATTGGGATATGTTGGCAATTAACTTTCTTAAGGCAAGAAACATGGAAAATAAATTTAATACGGAAAGAGGTTGACAACTCTAATTGGTAATCCACCTAGCCATTTGCAAAGAATCTTATAGGGACCATAAAATTTGGGTTACAACATTTAGATTTCTTCTACATGACAAGAGGTTGCTAATGAGGATGGAGACTAAGTAAAGCCAACTTGCTTGTTGAGACATGATGCTCACTTTGGTGTTGTTTAATCTGTTTCATTCAATTTTTCACGAGTTGTAAATTTTCTTTGAGAAGTTGGAAGATGTTTTGAGTATCTTTTACGAATATCAACTTCCTACTTAAAACATTGCAAATAAGAAATGGTTTTGAAAGGAGGGTACCAATAAAGAGCTTCAAAGGGAGTTATTTTGCTTAAGGCATGGAGTGTTTTATTGCACCACCATTCTATTTGGAGAAGCCGTTTGAGCCACTAAGATTGTTTGTTGAATGTAAAGTAGGGAAAGTAACAGTCAAGGCTTACCGATTGTTTCTCCTTGATTGTTTGATTGAGGGCGATAAGAAGAGCTCATGCCTTGGTTTGTCCCACTAAGCTTAATTAAATCCTTTCAAAAGTTGTTGGTAAAATATGGATCATGATCATTGGCAATGAATTTAGGCATATAATGAAGTCTATGAATGTTCTTCAACGAAATTTTTGCTACAATACCAGTGAAAGGAAATTGTAGCTTGGGAAAATGAGCATAGTCAGTAAGTTTATCAATTTCTGAAGCCTTTGTAATAAAGTTCATGGAAATCCACCTACAACTTGAAATGGACGAAGGTTGTATAAGACATGGAGACTTAACTGCCTTACCCTTATTCCTTTGCTAGACCAAACACTTAGAAACACTCTTTTGCACATCTCTTTCTAAATTTTCCTATAAAAATACCTTCTTGACTTGTCGAGGTTTTACAAAATCCTAAATGGTCTATTGTGGGAGAAGCATGCGCTTCCAAGGGAAGCTTTTTCATCAATTGAGAACCAAGGCTCAAGTATAACCTATCCTTGCACCAAAGAGAGTCCTCATGCCATGAAGACAGTCTAAATTTGATTTTTTGCCATGCAATGGGATTACTCTACCCTTTATGAGCTTCCTCAACCACTCAGGAATCGCCGAGGATTCGTGACCACATTTTCTTTACCATTTTTGTAAAGGGTTTCAAAGTCATAGATGAACATATTATTAAACGAAAAGAGCGATTTTTATTTCAAGAGAGAAGTCAAGGCCGCCACAATATGAGTGCAGTTTCTAAGAAATTTAAGATAGTAAGCCTCAAACACCCTTGTTGGGTTTTGGTGTGGTCCCATCAACTATATCTATTTCTTTGAGGATCCACTTTTACTTCAAAAAACGCCACATGTCCTGGATTCTACACTTCCCAAAACTCAAGAACACTTGACTGCTTGGCATAAAGTTGGCTGTCTTACAAATATATTTCCTATTTCACATGCAAGTAAGGATGCCATTGAAGAAGACTAACATTATTTATTCTAAGAGATTTGTAGATAAAATTCATGAGTCTTTGAAAAATAGATGGGGTGTTAGTGGGGCTGAATGGTATGACAAGAAACACATAATGACCACCATGAGTTTGCTAATTCTTTTTGCAAACATCCTTCTTGATTCGGATTTGATGATACCCCGAACAAAGATAGAATTTGGTGAACAAAATTGCTCCATGCATCTCATCAAGCATTCATCAACGACAAAAATAAGAAACTTATCTTTAAAAGACATCTTGTTCAAATTTCCATAAATTAAACACATATTTCAAGATGCATCCTTCTCTTTAACTATGATTACCAATGCTGAAAAAGCACTTCTATTGGGGTGAATAATACCTGCAATAAACATATCCAACGCATCTTAACTTTAGTCTTTTGATTGTACAAATATTGACTTGGCCTAATAATAAGGGGTTGGAACCTTCGTATGAGTTCGATGGCGTGATCTTGATCACATATTGATGGAAGACCTCATGCTTCAAGAGTATGGTCTATAGGTTTTGTAGCATAGGTTGGGGTCCTATTGAACAGATATGGAAAAGATCTTTATCACTACTCCTCTGGCCGCTTCTGAAGAAATTTCTCTTCAAATGGGAATTGATCACTTAACTGGGAGGACTCTTAAGACTATTATGTTGGTATGCTTTGCTCTCCATTTTAAAATGAATGGACAATTCTTGAAAAATCAATGGAAAAAGTATCTTAGGTCTTGAACCATTGCACACCCAAAAAAATGTCCTCGTCTCCGATAGAAATATCATCCATGGGTGAAGTGGGGTGGTAATACTCAATATAAAGTTTAATATTATTATACTAACCTCCAAATTTGATATTTACTCGATTAGTAATCATGACTTGAAAATTGGACTCTAAGTAAGCAAAACATTTCAATTTAGAATTCAACTTCTTCTCAATGAAGTTGTGTTTACTTCTTAAGTCAATTGGCAAGGCCAAAGCATCTAGAGATATAGTTGAGGATTTCCTCCTCAAATGCTTGATCCTAAAGATTATATGGCGTGGATTTTCTCTTCATCCTCTTCTTTGGTTTCTTCTGCCATGGTGTTTTTGATGACAAATAGCCGCTTCTCAGCACATCTCCGTCCCTTAAACCATTTACCATCATAAAAATGACTCAAGACATTGGCTTTGCAATCCTTCTTTTTCTACTTTGTGTGCCGAGCAAGTTGATAAGGAACAGTGGAGGTTTTAGAGATCAAACTTTGATGCGTAATTAAGGAATAAACAATGAGTAAAATGTAATAGAGTCATGATATGGTAAGTGAACATGATGTACTTATTCTGTTGGATTGTTATAATTTTTTTTGTAGATGATGGTGGTTCTTAATAGTAATTGTTCTCGTCACAACTACTCATAGATACTAGTACAAATGTGTGTTGGAGACATGCTCATTAGTATGGATTTATATTGGTGTCCATTGTAGTCAGGCTCGATATCTTTGCACATCATTTTATTAAAAATGGAAAGACTATTCATTTCTCCATCTTGTGTTTTTTGTGTGTTGCAACATGACTCTATGTTGCTATGTGCGTTTGAAATTTCTCGCGCAATTGTCATATGGAATTTCGGCATTTTTAATGTAAACCAAAACTCTCTATAAAATCCATGGCGATCCTCTTTTTATATAGTTTGTCTATGCGGTTCTTGTCATCATGAAGAACATCTGAGAAAAAATCGAAAATGGTAACAAATAGAGACTGATGGGCCAAGAAGCTGATGTAAGTGATGCAAATGATGAGATTTTGGAAAGAGACCTTAGCTTGGTTGGGAATGTCTCTACAACCCAATTTTATTGAAAGGATTCTAAGGATGTAAAGGCTCTCCTCGCTGATGTGGTGGACAATCTAATGTGGAATGAGCGTATGGAGGGGATTTTTGTCAATTTTCTTACCGTTTTGGCTCACCCTTATCTTTAGTTGAAGAGAATTTGTGACGAGGGCTAGAACGGGGAAGAGAGAGAACACATAGTCAAGCAATATGAAGATTGAATGAAGAGGGAGGAAGGAAAGAGAAAGAGTGATACCATTGAGGGAATTCACGAATTTCAAATTCAGAGCATATAAGAAACATCTTATCTTATTGTTAGAACTCAAAAGGATTCCTCCAAATATAATTTTTCTCCTTAGGTCTATAAAGACAGGGGAGAAAGATCAAAGAAGAAGATGCCAAGAGAATAGGAGACCTCAACAATGTTCAAATTTGATAGAGGGGGATACGAGTTTGCTACCTCTAAGGTGGAAACGATTGAAGATAATGAAATAAGATGGAGAGAACACAATTGTCTAAGAGGAGGCAATATATGGTAGAAGAGAGATAGTCTACTGATATAGGAGAACTTCCAGGAGAACCACACCAATGGTGGTAGGACCATTGGAGACGAAAGTGACCAATCTAATAGTGGAAGGATTGTTGAGAGAAAGCAACTCAATGGTGAAGGTAAAGGGAAGACTCGACAATTAAGGTGAGGAGAACTATGCGACTAAGGGAGACATGGTAGAAGGTGGCAACTTTTGGTTAGAGGTTGTACTCTCTTGCATGGGCCTTTGCACATTGGGTTTTGGGATGGGTGTTGATAGGGAACCAATGCAGATACGATCCAATTGATGCTACGAAAGGAGATCGAGTATGTAGAATGAAAGACAAAGAGAGGTCAAGAAACCCAATTCAATTAGAGAAGATGGATAACGTCAAAACTGCCTAGGCCACCATCACCACAATTAGAGCCAATCAACATTTCAATCCCAATATTGATGTGGGATAAGAAAAAACTACCAAAGTTTGTGGGAGAGAAAATTCAGAAGTAGACTGCTTTCCAAATCAAGGAGCTCTTATGCACTTACCTTTTACCTTTTCCCTTTCCCTACAAGGGTTATCCGCCATTCAACCAAAAGAATTGAATCTTGAAACAAACATGAGCTAATCTAGGGCATCGCCACCAATTTTGTGGAGGCCATGGCCTCCTAGCCCCTCCTTCCTTCCAAATCCAAGCTCAATATTGCAACATTGCCTTCAATATCATGCCCATCATTCCATGGCCTCCTAGCACCAACTCAACTCTGTAGGGAGGAATTGCAACATTGCCTTCAATATCATGCCCATCGTTCCATCTCAAGGCCCAACCTCCCCATCAAGAATGAAAGTTTATCATTTGCCACGTAGAGTCCCTTTCCCATTATGAAATGGAAAATAACTATAAGCTTTGGTTACTCAAAGAGGAGGCATTGATCCGGAAATTTATGGGAGCCTATCCAAGCCCAAAGACCCTTGGGCTGTGGGTTCAATAAAACTGGAAGCCATCTTGCTCGATGGACATACTAATGATGCCCAAAGAGTATTTCATGTCTATCTTTTCATCCAAGCATGGAAAGATAATGCCTTCCAAAGATCTTGGTTCAAAAAAATTTGGGCTTTTCATGAAGCACTGGTCACCAAATTTCAACCCCGTGAAGGACTAGTTTTGGTTAGGGCTAGACTTTTTTCTCTTCCAAGTAAATATTGGCATGAGTCTAGTCTCAAAAAGATAGAAATTTCCATAGGAGAATACATCAAAATCTCCAAATTTACCAAAAATCTTGGAGTGTTGAGATATGCAAGGATTTGTGTTAACATAAATGTGGACAAGCCTGTTCTTGATTGAATAATATTGGAGTTGTGGGCTATAGGATGGAAGCACCCACTTGATTATGAATGTTATGTTGAGCACCCCTCTCTACTCTATATATGGGGTGGGGCACTCGTGCAGACGTTAGATCATGACCTTATGGTAACTATGGTATGTGCTCGACCCGATGGCAGTGGGCCGGGGAGAACTATTCTATTGGTTGAATGAACTGGGTTGGCCCATTTAGGTGCCGCATATGCCATGAGAACGACCATTTAGCTTATGTCTGCCCAAATCAAGAAAACTTGTAGGAAGGCAAAGGGCAAGGAGGGAGGTAGGGAGAGAGGGAGGGACAATAGACCGTGTTGGCTATCATTTGAAAGAAGGTTGTGCTGAAGAATTGTGACCATTGTGTTAGCCTTTGGCAAGACAGACCAAGGCATGAACTTTGGTGCTTTGGGACCATTGTGTGGGATGGTCGATGCAACCCAAACAAGGGCATCGACCCTGTAGGATCAGAGTGGTTGATGTAGTTGGGGTTGATAGGATCTAAAACAAATAGAATTTTGCTATTGTGATTTTAAATTTAATTGAATATGCTACAAAATAATTTGAGTATTCTCTGATTAAGATTGAAATTGAAATCGCAACACTAAATTGTGGATCTTCCCATATTCGACATTTATCTGCACGAAGATCCACTAGATGATCTTCTTTTCCTTTATCACCAAATTTCTTTCCATTATGGGCAAAGATCCACAATAGAATCTTGCCCTTCTTTATCAACATATGGACAATCGATCTCTATTCCACATTATATTTCGAATTTAGTTGTCTTGGTCTTGATTGACCTTATTTGTGCACAACATTAAACTAGTCAACCCACAATCTAAGCTCAACCTACAATGCTGAGGCATATGATTCCTAAGCTACTCTTGCAATGACATGCCCAATTGCACATAGGATGGCTATGTGGCTGCCTTAAATGCACTCAAGACGGCTAGTGACAGACCTAAATGTCATAGTTTTTCATCACCTTCTAGTTTACCCTCTTCTCTAAACTTGCACCAATAAAATTGATTGTCAGTATTTATGAAACTTGTTACGAATGTGTAGACAATATTATGCATAGTTGTTAAATTGGTACATCAATTATACTCTTTTAAAATCAAAATGGCACATTAAACCAATCCAAGGCATTCATGTCCAGTAAAATTCATAATTATTTTGGAAGTGCATGTGTGATGTAGGAGCATACAAGGTTCAGGGTAATCCTGCACAATATTGGCTAAGCATGGGTGTACGTGGAACTTGGAAAACACATAAGAAGGAAGAGGAAGCGTAGCAGGGCAAGGGGAAGTTTGCGTGGAAGTGCGCGAGCACTTTGCACAATAGAAATCAGTTGATGTGCAGTGCGCATGGGGTGCACAGTAGAAGTAGGTGCGCCATAGTGTGTGGAAGGTTAGGCGGAGTAGAGTAGGCGTGGAAAGAATAATGCGCGATGGTGCGCGAAGGATTTTTGGAACGCAACAAAGGAGTTTGACTCACTTGAGAAGATAAGAGGCGTGCGGAGATTGCGGGAGAGTTGTGCACAATACAAAAGAATGTGCGAAGGGTGCAAGAAGATCAAAGGAGGAGTTGCGTAATAACATGGATTGCGAAGGGCACATAGATGTTTTGAAGAAGGCTCAGAGAGCTCAAGGTTAGTGATCAGAAGGATGCCAAGGTGAAGCTCGAAACTTAGAGTGCGCGAAAATACTTTGATGACACAGGGGAAGGAAAGTAAAGAAGTGCACAACAAAATTTATGGCTATCAGAAAATGATAAAGATGTTAGGAGCTATTTGATCAAGGTAATTGACAATAACGAAATAGTCAGAGGAGCCCAACAACCAGGTCGACGTGGCACATGGACGACCATATGGTGATAAGGTGATTGAGAGCATTCATGAGCTAGAATTCAACTTTGAGTTTGAACGGGAGATCTGGAAGTATCTAGAAGGAGCCAACAAGGAGAGAGAACCGGGAAGGCACGACTATATAACAAGGGCAAGCACCTGCATGTAGATGGCGTAAAGGCTTTGACATCAATATAAGTCTACAACTTGTTTTGAGTCCACTGTGTGACTCTGTAGTAGTGGTGGGAGTTCCTCCCTACACCAAGTGTGATCCAAAAATGGATCTAGAAGTACCTAATTCTATGTATTCTTTGTTTAACTTGTAAGATCCTCTCTCTCTCTCACATGTAAATTTAACATAAGAATGGTTGAGTCAGTTGAAGGTGATCAGGACAACTTCAAATGACAAGGCAAGAGAGTTCTGTTCTAAGAAGGAAGTTTGGCAGCAGTTACGCGACAGTTATGCAACAGTTATGCGGTAGTTACACAACTGTTATGTAGTAGTTAAACGATGAGTTTACAACGATTAAAAAAATGTGAAGGTAAACGGTTGCAAACGTTTAACCTTCCCCGATCACTTCGTTTCACTTCCTCCTTCCTTCCTTAGCAGAGCAATTATAAATACCAGTTCATTTATTCATCCAAGCAAGTGATTTGAGTGAATTCGAGTGTGAGCAAAAGAGGAAGTTGGAATTGTTCTTATTTTGTTCATAAAGAGTTGAGTTCTTTTTTGTTGAGGATTGTAATCAAGTAATGCAAGTAGGAGCTTGAATCCTTCTTGAAGGTCATAGTTTGACGGTAAATTTGTATTCTTTTGGAGATTTATATAGTGAAGTGAAGCAATTGCTTACCCCGCTGGAGTTTTTCCCACTTTGGTTTCTCCAGGATAAAATTGTTGCCTCCTTGTCTTGCATCTTTCATTTTCAATATTGTGTGAATAATTCTTGCATACTAAACTAGATATTAAGAGCTTATTCAAATTGTTCATTCATTATCAGAACATAGGATCTGTTTATTGTTTAAAAGAGGCAATTTACGGATCAAAGTGTTATTAGAGCATGTTTTTCCTGCGAGAAAAGAAGCAAAAACGTTGGTAGAACGCTGAATGTGAGGTAACTAGTTAAATTCTTGTGTTCCCCACCATGAGAAAGGTGGGTAGAAGATGCAAAAGAAGATCCCAGTGTAATAGCTAGAAGAGATCTTGTGCATGAAGGCAAGATGCCACCGAGAAGAAGGGACGTGTTAGATGCAATAGTCACGGAGATGTTGGAGGAGCTAAATGGTGTAAGGCTAGACTGAAGAGTGTAGAAGAAGACCGCGAAAGAAAGCAGGGTCTTGTGGCTCAAAATGCCTAGAAGAAGGAGAAAGACTCAGTAAAGAGTCTACAACATACAAAAGATTGTGTGAAGAGAGTGCCAGTTGAGCACTAAAGAGAAGAAAAGATGTGCGTGAAGGCATAACCGGGGATTGTGTGAGAAGAGCGCAAGAGCAAAAGCAAGCGTGGGAGCACTGCCAAGGAATGCGCAACGGACAACGTATGGAGAAAGCTCACAAGATGAGCAAGGGGTGAAGAGAGAAGTCACCTAGAGGCACGCGGTAGTGCACAAGAGTATTGCACCGAAGAAGGAGATTACTCGAAAGGAGAAGGTGGCATTTGAAGGTCATGAGTGCACAGAGGATTGCGCAAGCCTGCAGATAGAGGCGAACGGATAAAGAAAAGAGAAGAGTGAGGAGATTGCATAGCTGAAGAATGCGCAGAGGAGAGAGTCTCGTCAAAAGGACCCGAGAGTGCAATGGATGACACTGAGAAAGATGTCCTAGAGGAAGGACAGATGGGGTGTGTAATTGAGTGTGTGGGAGAAGAGACCCCAGGGAAAAGGCGAAGTGTGGAAAGTTGCGCAAGAGAATAAACTCCGAGAGCAGGAGTTAAAGAGTGCTCAGACAAAGGCATGCGCGGCAATGGGAGTACCATTGCAGAGGAAACAAAGAAGGGAGAAGTTTCCCTTAAGGCAACAAAAGCAAAATGGTCCACAAAAGAGAATGTGAAAGTGTGAATGAAATAGAGTGCACTAGAGGAGAAAGAGATCCATGGAGATCTTGAGGAGCATGCAGAAGAGTGTGTCGGAGAAGAAGTAGAGCGCAATCGGAAGGAGGAATTGCGCGAGGAAGAAGAAGTTGCCCCAAAGGCAACCAAAGAAGAACGGTTCGAGGAGAAGATTGTAAGAGTGTGCAGTGCAAGAGGCGCACAAAAAAGAGAGCTTGCGAACGAGGAAAGACGCGATAACAATGCAAAGACACTGCGAGGAGATGCAAAGGTTGCCCTGTAGGCAATAGAGGAAGGAGGGGAGCATTGCGAAGAAGCTCTAAAAGTTTTGTGCGATGAAAAGGGCACAAGAGAAGAAGAAGAGTGGCCGAGAAAACCTACCCCTGGAAGAGGGAGAGGAAATGTGGCCTGTAGCCACCAAGGCAGATTGCATGGTGAAGGAGAAGCATAGCTAGAAGAAAAGGCACCAATAAAAGTGTGCGACGATAAAGGCGCACCAGAGAAGAGGAGAAGATGGAGTAGCCACGAGGAAGCGGAAGAGAGAAGTCTGGGAACAAGCAGATAGTGGCTTGACAATGCACAGGAAAAAGGAAGAAGGCCTAGCTAGGGACGAGAGAAGAAGTGAAGGAGAAGCCCGTGAAGAGACATTGGACAAGGAGATGAAGATTGCGTGAAAACAATGCGTAAGGAAGCTGATGCGCAAAGAAGAGAAGGCCTAGGAAGAAAAGGGTGAAAATAGAGAAGAAGACTGAGAGATGGACAGTCTGTGGTGGGTCCAAACCCACAAGTGCACAAAGAAAAGGGCGCACAAGAGAGAAGAGGAGAGCAAGAGAAGGTAGCGCATGAGATAACACGAAGGGAAGATGGTGTGTGGAGAGCGGCACAACCAACAAAGGTGCAAAGGGAGAATGTGCAAGGAGAAGAGGTCATGGAAAAAAGGCGACAAGAAGAGGAAGGAGAAACAAGTGTTCAAGGATAGAGTGCGCAGCGGGAGCTCGTAGAGTGAAGAAGGGCGTAAAGGAGAATGCAGGAAGGAAGAAGTGCACAAGGAAGAAATATGCAAAGAAGGGAAGCCTTGAGATGAAGTGGGGCAGAGTGAAGAAAAGCCTCAAAAGCTTCAGGTGGAGGTGGATGGACATAGGCAAATGTAGACTCGCACAAAAGAGAAGCCAAGACAAACACAAACTCGTGAAGTAGAAGGCTCAACGAAGAAGCCTTAGGAGGAGGATAGTTTGTGGCAAGTTGACGCTTGTAAGGGAGAAGGATTATGACGAGCAAAGACTTGCAAAGGATCAAGGAGAAGGATCCATTCGGAGGAGGGGGTTGGGCTATGGTGAGTTTTGATTCACCGAAGTGTAGAAAAGTTGCTAGGGAGTGATGAGGGACTGAAAGAGACGTCGTAAGAAGTGTCGAGGCCAAGATAAGGCTCAGAGGACGAAGGATCCGGGACTATCAAAGTCAATAGTTCGAAGGGGGGTTCTACCACTAACTCAGTCTACTTGAGGTGGACCTCAAGTTTAAAGTACCTCGTGTGTTGATGTAGGAGCATCCAAGGTTCAGGGCAATCTTGCACAATTTTGGCTAAGTATGGGTGTGTGCGGAAGTTGGAAAGTGTGTAAGAAGAAAGAGGAAGTGCAATAGAGCAAGGGGAAGCACATCAATGCAAGGGGAAGTTTGCGCGAACGTGCGTGAGCACTTCATGCAATAGAATCAGTGAATGCGCAATGCGCGTAGGGTGCGCAGTAGAAGTAGGTGCGCCATAGTGTGTGGTAGGCCTATTGGAAAGAATAATGTGCAATGGTGTGCGTAGGATTTTTGGAACGCAATAAAGAAGTTTGACTCACTCAAGAAGACTAGAGGCATGTGGAGATTGCGGAGAGTTGTGCACAATACAAAAGAATGTGCGAAGGGCACAAGAAGATCAAAGGAGGAGTTGCATAATAACATGGATTGCGAAGGGCGCGCAAATGTTTTGAAGAAGGCTCAGAGAGCTCAAGGTTAGTGTGCGGAAGGATGCCAAGGTGAAGCTTGAAACTTAGAGTGTGCGAAAAGACTTCGACGACACATGGGAAGGAAATCAAAGAAGTGCACAACATAATTTGTTGTTGACAAAAAATGACAAAGATGTTAGGAGCTGTTTGATCAAGGCAACTGACAATGACTAAATGTTAGAGGAGGCCAACAACCAGGTCGACGTGGCACAACGACAACTAGATGGTGATAAGGTGGTTGAGAGCATTCATGAGTTAGAATTCAACTTTGAGTCTGAGTGGGAGATCTGGAAGTATCTAGACGGAGCCAACAAGGAGAGAGAAGCGGGAAGGCGCAACTATATAACAGGGTCAAGTTCACCACTTCAAGGCTAGTCAACAAATGAAAAGAAAATAGCCAAGGAGTCGGAGCCGAGTTATTAACAGTGCACTTGAGGCACAGGGAAGACTAGTCTAGGTTAGGTCCTTGGGAAAAACACCAAGAGTATGTAAGAGCTCCATTAGTGAGCGTGTAAGTTCCTTCGAGAGCAATTGCATGTAGATGCTGTAAAGGCTTTGACATCAATATAGGTTTGTGACTTGTTTTGCTGCCTATTGTGTTACTCTATAGTGGTGGTGGGACTACCACCCCTACGCCATCCTTATTTGGTCGTTCCTCGTTTTTGAAAACATATGAGTGGGTCAAAGATTTAAGATTCATCTTGCAGGTCAGAGGTGAAATGGAATTTTCTGGATACACTGCGTAGGGAGGATTAATACCGATTTTTCGGTTCCAATACCGAAACCATCATCAGGGTGAAGCTTTAGCTTGAGAGTAGAGATGGAAAATGAACTATTATAAATAATCAATTTTCCAAGAGACATGTTCCCGAAAAGATGTGAAAGAAAAATAATAAGAAAAAGGGGGGATGAAGGAAATAAGATAAAGTAACTTTCACATCTTTTGACAAAATTTGATTCTTGCCAATGGCAAAAGGGTAAAATAGTGGCAAGTCTTAACCTGCTACAACCACTTCCCATTCCTACGAGTGTCACATTGTTGTTTAGGATGTCAAATTGGTGTCTAGGGTGTTGCATCAATATTTAGGATGTCGAATTTGTGTTTAGGGTGTGACATTACTATGTAGGGTGTTGCATCAAGCTGTTTAGGATATCCAACCTAGGTATTGAGTTGCCTTGAAACTTAGATGTCTGGTGTGGAACCGATAGGATCCTGCTCGACTCACCTGATTGGACTTATAGACTCTACAAGGACCCTCCACGTGCTTCTTGCGCCTCTAGGTTGCATCATCATTCTAAGACGAGAGGTCTTGAAAGAAGGTTGTGTTGAGGAATTGTGACCATTGTGCTAGCCTTTGGCAAGAAAAACTAGGGCACGAACCTTGGTGTTTTAGGATCATTGTTGTAAATATTTGGAGGCAAGAAGATCATTGCCACTCTAGTCGTTGGAACCATCATGTAAGGCAGAATCAGGGCACAAAGCTAAAGGGAGAAAGAACACAATACTGCATTTTGCATGCATGTTCTCTCTCTCTCTCTCTCTTGCAAATTATTTTGTAGCATATTCAATTAAATACAAAATCGCAGTAGCTGGCTTCTATTTGTTTTAGATCCTGTCAACCCCAAATGCATCAATCCCTCTGATTCTAAAGGGCCGATGCCTTTGTCTGAGTTGCATTGGCTCTCCAACACAATGATTCCAAAGCACTAAGGTTTATGCCCTAATCTGTCTTGCTAAAGGCTAGCAAAATGATCACAATTCTTCTGCACAAACTTCTTTGAAATGATAGCTACCTGAGTCTATTTGTCCCTCCATGTTCCTCCACAGATCTGTAATATCTATCATGAAATTTAGGACCACAATCCTCCCTCCGCTGATTTCGCCCATCTCCATAATTAAAAAAATATAAGGCTTATGGTTTACCATTAAGTTATTATTAGTCATGTATTAACTAATAAATGGTTGTAATCACTTCAACCATTTTGTATCTATCTCTTGCTTGATAGAATGATTGACACACAACTTACAATGTATACATTCCAGGTTCTCTTCATTCCTTCTCTGTTCACATCTTCTAACATTAGTATTATAGTCTAGGTTAGGTCCTTGGGAAAAACACCAAGAGTATGTATGAGCTCCGTTAGTGAGCATGTAAGTTCCTTTGATAGCAATTGCATATAGATGTCGTAAAGGATTTGACATCAATATAGTTCCGCGACTTGTTTTGCAACCCACTGTGTTACTCTATGGTGGTGGTGGAAGTACCGCCCTTACGCCATCCTTATTTGGTCGTTCCCGGTTTTTGAAAACATATGAGTGGGTCAAAGATTTAAGATTCATCTCGTAGCTCAGAGGTGAAATGGAATTTTTTGGATACGCTGCATAGGGAGGATTAATACCGACGTTTCGGTTCTAGTACCGAAACAATCATTAGGGTGAAGCTTTTTGCTTGAGAGCAAAGATGGAAAATGAACTATTATAAATAATCAATTTTCCAAGAGACATGTCGTTCCCGAAAAGATGTGAAAGTAAAATAACAAGAAAAGAGGGGATGAAGGAAATAAGATAAAGTCAAAAGATGTGTGTAAATGACCCCTCAACACTCTTTTATAACTTTACTTTTGCTTTTCCCAAGGAAAAGCCTCCAAAAGAAACTTTCCATTTCTATTCTTTCGTTATGACTTGCTTTTTCAAAAGTAAATTTTTATAATAATAAAACTTCATCAAAAAGTTACTTTTTATAATAACAAAACATAAGTGCCTTTTATAAAGTTACTTTTCCGACACTTAAGTTATATTATTAATTTATCATACTTTATTTGAAAAGGGGATATGACACCCTTCACTTTTCTTCTTTAACACTCACAATCAAAAGCCCTAAGATTAGGGAACGCAAGGCATGTATTAAGGATGATGACCATGAAAAGGTACAAGCAGATTTTCAGAAAATAAACTAATAAACTTCTGTTGTATTTCTCCATAACATACATTACATATTTATGTGTTGTCTCTCCTAAAAACAAGGAGATTTGTTTACCAACACACTATATTGACTTCTAACAAATCTGTGTTGTTACTCCCGTAACAAAACCCCAAAATATCCAATTTATGAGTTATTAAATAATAACTCTCTCACACCTTAGTATTTTACTAACAAATGGAGTACTAACATAATAAATTCCTAACATTCCCCTCCTTAGTGCGAACATGGGAAAACGTCCATGCTACACTGCACCCGATTTCACGATCATGTGATTTTCCTTTGGATTATCACAAACCAGAAGTTGGTTTTCCATCGGTTAACCAAAAACTGAGAGTGAGGTGGTTTTCTAGTGGTTGACCACAAACCACAAAGGGGTGAAGGTTTTCAAATGGTTTACCGCCAACCATATCGCGATGTGCCAGTGCATCCTTTAGCCCTCAACACAGTTGCTCTTCCGGAAATAACATTTCGGAATCCATGATAGTGCAAAACATATCATCCAACTCATAAAAACTGAAACATTGTGTTATTTCCCCCCACAATGTGAAGTCTCCATAACACATTATTTTGAAAACATCACATAGAAATCAAATGAAATCAACACACACTCACACATGTCACCAAATCAGTGTGCGTGGCCTCGTCGGTGGTGACTA
This sequence comes from Taxus chinensis, assembly GCA_019776745.2. Taxonomy (NCBI): domain Eukaryota; kingdom Viridiplantae; phylum Streptophyta; class Pinopsida; order Cupressales; family Taxaceae; genus Taxus; species Taxus chinensis. Next base: position 481,522,389 of record CM034154.1, on the reverse strand, counting down.
ATGAGAGGATGCCAATTGTCCTCCATCCTCCGTATATCCTCTGTCCTCCAGTTTTGTGCTGCTTAACTCAGTTGAATATCACTTTGAGTCTCAATGAACAAAATAAAGAAAATGCCATGAAAACAATACAACATTGTATTTGTGGTGAGGCAATGTGAAGACCAAGGATGTCGAAGCTGATCTCTGAAGACGTGGTCAAAGGAGGTGCAGAGCCGAACGATCTTCATGCAATATCCACTCAATTAAACAGCCATCCAAGTCGACAAACCCAATAACACTATTATTGGAACAAAAAGATACACTGGATGTCAATGGAGGAAATATACGTGGATATGGAACTGAAGCCTTTTTATGTTAATACAATGCACATCCACACCAATATAGTCATGTGCAGTGCAAGAACAACAAATAACTTGTAGCAGAAGCCAACGGAAGCATGAAATGCAATGATCTGATCCTTCTTGGTATACAGGCTTTTAAGAGATACATGATATGCGATGGTAATTGAAAAATGCAGACTACGGATTGGGCATGAAACTTACTAATGTGACGGGTGGAATGCTCAACGAAATCCAATTTGTGTGAAGAAAAATTTAATACCCCTTGAATAAAGCATTCTTGGGACAGAGATGCATGGAACCATGTTCCCAAAGGGAGAGATCTGTGGCGTTTTGAGATGGTCTGGTGCATGCAAAATAATATCCAACTGCAAGGGATGCGATTGAATAAGGACCTCTTGAATAGGTGAATGAAATGGCTGAATGCAAAATAAATTAACTTTCCCACTCTGTTAACTTCAAATGCCAGCTGTTGAATGATTAGCAACACAATCAAACACTTGAGGGCAATCATTGTTGATTGAATAAATGAGCAGGTGGGTAATAAGATCTGTGCAAACTAACTTTTCAAGTCTCTCAGACTGACAGATAATTTATTTTATGACTGCATGACGTCTTGCCAGATGATCACGAACTCAGACATATATGAATTAAAAAAAACTGCCTTACACTACCTTATAGACGACTCTGATATAAGCCAGCGGATGTAAGGTAGCCTTGGACGCCTGTAATCTCCCTTTGAATGCCAAATACTCCTGAACAAAAGATATGTTATACGTCTGCAATATCCATCTATAAATCCTATTATCACATGCAGGTCTGATTTATGACTATGAGGGAAGTTCTATCTGCAACTATGATCTGGGACTCTCATCGCTCTGATAGCAGATGAAAAGGTATGAGCAGATTTTCAGAAAATAAACTAATAAACTTCTGTTGTATTTCTCCATAACATACATTACATATTTATATGTGTTGTCTCTCTTAAAAACAAGGAGATTTGTTTACCAACACACTATATTAACTTCTAACAAATCTGTGTTGTTACTCCCGTAACAAAACTCCAAAATATCTAATTTATGAGTTATTAAATAATAACTCTCACACACCTTAGTATTTTACTAACAAATGGAGCACTAACATAATAAATTCCTAACAGATCATTTTAATTTAATCATGGTTCATAATCATGCTTGAGGAGAGGTAAAGTGTCATGCTATAACAAGCCCTCATTTTATTTAAGTGGAAGATGAGAGTTCCAATAGGATTTATAGTCCTTATTTAACAAACTCTCCAAGTCTGTAGATATATCACAACTTATTTAACTAACACTCCAAGTTTGGAGATATATCACAACCAAAGAGTAATGCCAAGAACTTAAGGTGGTGGAGTCAAATGAGAGTTAGTGGTCCAGTCACCCTGTAAAGTGCTGCAATGAGGGGTGTGTGCTACCGGGGATATTCTTGTTAGAAGACATGAACAATGAAGGAATGAATAGAAGCTGGAATGCACGCATTGTAGATTGTGTTTCTGTCATTTTATTATGCAAGAGATAATTACAAAATGGTTGAGGTGGTTACAACTGAACATTAATTAATACATAAATAATAGTGACTTAATAATAAATGTAAGCTTTATATTCTAATCCCCCCTCTCAAGGCTTACTATATAGAAAGCAAAAACAAACACACTGACGGAAATTTAAAACAACAGAACCAAACTAAGCTACGCATTTTTCAGAAACTTTTTCTTTGAAAACAGTTCTTTGACCAGGTATAATTCTATCAAGCTGCCTCGTAACCTTCATAAGGGTGTATCTCCCGAGCTGAATTTACGAGTTCCTGTATTCCACCTCCCCAAACTCCCGAATTACAAACCTCCCGAATTATTGAACAATGCATATTGAGCTACATCCATAATGCTTCATTAAGTTGTCTCATGACCGAAAGGGTATAATTCCCAATATCCACAAACTCCCGAACTAATTGGGCGACGATCCATGTTGAGCTTTATCTACTCTAGATCCCTTCCTATCTTTAAGTGTGGGCTTCTTAAAATACGTAGTCTTCATCATCGAATTTTTCGCTACACATTATCAACATCCGGTGGATCTTCAACAATGGCTATTTTAAGTTAATTTGGTATGCCTTTGAGCTTTCCGTGGATAACATTAGAAGACGTGAACACAGAATGAATAGAAATTTGGAATACACACATTGCAGATTGTGTCCATCATTTTATCATGCAAGAGATAGTTACAAAATGCTTGAGGTGGTTACAACCGAACATTAATTAATAAGTAACTAATAGTGACTTAATAATAAGAGGTAAGCCTAAGTTCTAATAATTCTTAGTGGTGTTCACCACTTAAGAGTATCACAAGTAGTGAATATCACTACTTGCACCCCGACGTGAAAAGTGACTCGCAAGATATCATAAAGCAAATAACATGATGACAACACAAAATAACGTACAATAATAAGTATAACAATAAGCTAGGTAGTTAGTATGAGTACGGGGACCCGGTATGGGGTTTTTTTTCGGGGCTTCAACGGATTTGGGTGCAGCCGTACAAAATATTAAAAATATAGCCAAATAAGAAAAAATTACCATATAATATGCATAAGGTAAACAAAATAAGACTAAGTACCACAAAACATATTTATAATGCAATGCCAAATGTCATGATATTCATTGGTTGAACTTGGAACAAGTACATTGTGCATATATTACAATGCATACAAAAAAATCAAGACAAATCAGCATATTCATTATATTGGCAAAAGGGTGGAGTTTCGCCCCTAAGCAACTGAAAATCTTAAGGTGAGAGGGAAAATGTGCATTGAGAGCTAAGTATGCAATATGAGGTAAACATGTTGTTTGAAAAGAGTTTGTGAGTGTCTTTTAGGGTTTCGGAATTTTTAAAAATAAATTTTAAGTTCTTTTTTGATATATATATATATATATTTTGGTTAGGTACGTTGTGTGTTTGTGCTGGTTACGCTGTTGAGTTGTGTTGGGTGTGACAAGATGTCCCTAGGCACGCCTTGATGTGCGTTATACATATTCTTGACAAACCTAGGGATGTCTCTGTACATGAGGCCTATACAAGTGTACCCAGTAATGTAGACAATAAATATACCATAATAAAAATGATCAAACACTACTACAAAAGTCATCACACACTCAATAACACATGGGTAGGCCAACCGGGCCATGTGTGTGTGATTCTCCAAAACGGCCATGTTGCGGAAGATTATGCCACAATTTGCCTCCCTCCCCCCTATGTTACCCTCCCTCTGGATGCTACCTCTGTGAGGGGGAAGCGCTATTGTGCATCCACCTCAAACCAACGAGTGGAAGTTAATTCGTATCATGAAAATCATATCCGAAGCAACATAATTGAAGTAAGCTACTATATAAAACTCTAGAACTAAGTCATAAGGTTTGAGTTTGAGTTCATGTTCAACGAAGATAAAGTTTGGTTTGAGTTTTCCTGTAATGTCCCCTTTTCAGAATTAATTAACTCTGAATACCTGAAGCCTATTTTTTAATTATTTTCCATTGGCTAGGGGGAAATTAAAAGAGGAAAATAAATAAATTTAAGTGTTCCAAGAATATTTTTATATTTTAATTAGAAAAAGGACACTTAAATTATATTCTAATCCAAAAAACATTAATAGAATAAAATAATAATAGAAGGTTGACTCCTACTATTGGGCGCCAGAGTTAGAATTAATAAACAAATAAATAACGGGCGTGCTAAAGTTAGAGAAGGTTGCATGAGTACCAAAGTCCTAATTTTAGGATGGGGGGTAGATGAAGTGCTTTTAAATTTGTTTCATCCTATTTCTAGGATGGGTTGCCAACATGGGGGAGGAATTATATTATTTTTAATTGTCTTTGGAGCATGCATGTATTTCTAGAAGGGGGTGCCCACTTTAGAGAGGGATTGTAAGTTATAATAGCAGATTTGGGGTTTGTTATTGACACATCTTGGAAATTCATCAATTATTTTCTATGTTTGCAAGTAGCTTCCGCTTTTGCTTCCGTAATAGAGGACGAAAAGCCTCCTTTACACAGATTTGAGGATGGAATCCCTCACTTCTCGGCTGGGAAAATTTCCATTTCAAGGGTTGCTGTGACAATTCAGGGTGCAAGTGTTCCACTAGTTCAGCTCCAAACAATTGTATTAAGACATTGGTATTTTTATTGTAGCTGGTTCGTTTTCAATAAATAAAAAACTGATTTTTACGCATTATGGTTCATTGTTTTTATATAAAAGATCAGATTATCGCTGCTGTTATAAAAAGTTTTTAATACTGCTGCCCTAGGGTTTAACAAAATATCCAGATTTGTTAGAAATTATTTTCAGGTATATTACATCGCCAATGGATAAAGTTCAAAAAAATCGTCTTAATATGTCAGAGGGATAGAGTGGGGTGAGATTTCTATTCTTTGTTTTCAATACACTGAAATAATGCATAAGTATGTCAAATACTTGCCATGGAAAAATTGTGGATAAAGTTCGATTTCATGTTTGATGAGAATAAAGTATGGTGAAGTTCAAATTTTTTTGATAAAGTTTAGCGGACTGTGTGACATACCTCTAGAACACTAGATAATCTCCATGCCACAACATAATTATCACAACGTTTATTTGTATAAATAAATGCTATTGCAAGATGATCTAAGTCACAAATCTGACTAACATCATATCTATACATCCAGAGTATTAGGTAAATCAATGCATAATTGTATTAACTTTATTCAACCAATAAATAACCCACTATATTTAATTAATAACGTTTTCCGGAGAAGTTGGAAATGGGTTATGATAGGCAAAGATGCGAGACAGTCCTAGGCTAATAAATCAAACTAGCATAAAAGAAAGAGTTTAGGGTTAGGGATACTTACCTTTGCACGCACATTGTTAGCGCATTAAACCCCCTTCTTGGTTTGTAGCACCTTGTAAGAGATTGTTGTGGGTGGATCACAAGAGGGATAGGTAGCAAATCTAAGTAGACCAAAGTTGGGGACTTTAAAGACTAAGATAGAATTTTTGGCTTAACTCCTACTCTTGATGCTCCTAGTAAACTTAATATTCCATTGATGACCTTCAAGTGTAAGCTCCACTGAACTGTAAGGCCTCTTAACCTTCAAGGGAATATTTGTGAGCGCAAGGAAAGTAAACTATTCGATGGTGTATTATGAGAAATGACAATAATGATGCATATGAATAGGGGATCATAACTTAGAGTCATGACACACTACGTTGATGCCATTAGCCGGGTCGATGAATTCGACTGGACAATGTTTCTACTAGACATCATCAATTGGGCTAATGACATCAACTGTAAATAGTCCAACAAAAGGTGAAGGGAGAGGAGAGAGACGGAAGGGCGATGAGAGACACTTGAATAAGATAGAAAGGCGGTCTGAACGTGATGTAAGGAGATAGTATGTAGGTATAGAGTGTGGTGCAGTGATAGTAGGAAGGGTAAGTGCATGACGATCTCTCACGAAGTGCTACAATTTGACCCCAATCCTTTTCCCATGCACCCATAAACGCATGCATTTAGGGAAATTAATATGGTGATAACTTGCAAAGAGAAATCGTAAGTGAAAAATAAGGTGTATACACCTGCCAATCTAGATTGGAGAAGGGAGATAAACTCCTTATATTTTCGATCTTCGATTTTTAACCATACATTCGAGCACAGAGGTGGACCCCTCTAGTCGATAAGCTTCTTCCACTTTCAGCTTATGCCTCCATCTAGAAGCTTCCTTTTGAAGATCCTCCTTGATAGGAGATTACTCAAGGTCCTTTGCATACCGAAGGTATTCATAGTATAAAGCCTCGTTATCTCATGTGGAACTCAATTGCTTCTTTACCATAGATGCAAAGGAAAGAGGAAGGACGAGACACATCTGGTTTCCACTACACGATCCAACCAAATTCACTAGTCGGTTGAGGAGCAAGGTTCTAGATGTGTGGTGTCTCTAGATTTTACCCTAAAATTTGAGACTACCCCATGTTTAAAATTTTTGTTCTTTTAAAATAATGGGTCCTTTTGTTTTTTTATTGCCAGAAGATGTCTCTATTACGTGAAGATATTCCCAATGAATCATATGAGCCAATTTCGACAAATACCCAGATGCTGAAACTCATTTTACCCCTCCACCAAGTTTTGTTTGTAGGAATTTTTTTATTTAATTATTTATTAAATAAATAAAGCCCCGTTTGAAGTTAATTGTGCTCCGGTCAAATCCTGTTAAATTTTTGCATGCCAATATTCACACATCTCAATTGGATTTTCACCAAGAATGAATTCAGAGCATTGTTTGCAACTTCTGGCAACGTTTTTCGTTTTTATTTATTTCTTTTGCGTTTGTTTTCGGTTTTCTTCGCAGTCTGTCTGTTAAATTCCCCTCGATCCGGACTTTGTTCTGTATAGTCTGTTTAATTGCCTGGAACGTTTGGAGATCATTTATGGCCTCAACACCAGAAGGAATCAGTCTTAGAAGACAAACTTCTAACCCAAAAAGATGGAGTTAACCAAAAAAACCTCTCCTAAGCAAGTCGCACTTTTTGGAATAAATAGATCTAAGCTACAATGGGAATTTTGGCAAGTGGCAGGCAGGTGGGAATTTCTTACCTGCCTTGCAAGGTACTTTTTCCCATGAAGTTAGAATCACTTAAGATGCAATGGGAATATTAGAGGTGGCAGGCAGGCGGGAATTTCTTAACTGCCTTGCAGGGTGAAAATTCCCATTATAAAAGAAAAATCACTTAAAGCACCGGTGGGGATTTCTTGCTTGACTAGCAGGATAACTTTTCCCATCAAAGAGGATTATTCACCCATCCAAGTCGCACTTTTTCAAAGAAGACTATTTTCCATACAAGTCGCACTTTTTAGGAGATGATTTAAGCTGCCAGTGGGAGTTTTAGAAGTGGCAGACAAGCGAGAATTTCTAACATGCCTTGCAGGGTGAAAATTCCCATGATGAAGGACAAATCGTTTAAGTGGAAGAGGGGATTTTTGGAGCTGCAGTGCAAGATGGAAATTCCCATCAAGTTGACTTCCTATTTTTAGCAGTCACCCTTGCCAAAAAGTGCGACCCACCTTGGCATTAAACAATGCATTTAATAATATCTATTAATGGTTTTTCTTCCCAATTTTGGCACCATAAATGGAGGGAAAGTCAATGCAAAAGGATAAGCTAAAGAGAAGTTAAGGATGCATGCTAAAAATAAATAAAATAAATTTATTAAAAAACCAGTAGCATGCAAACTTGGGCGCCCAAATTGGATGAATAGATGTGGCTTTTAATTAATTAAATTGCCAGAAATAGAGAAGGAAATTATTAAAAATAGCATGCACAAGACTATATAAGCATGGGACGCCATAAGGGAGAAACAATTAATTCTTTTTGATGAAGGTTGTAGCCCAGACAGGTTTTGGCGCCAAAAGGAGGATTTTGCATTAAAGATTATTTTCCATTGCCGAGAAGCTTTCAGTTTTGGTTCCTAGGGTTAGAATAGCCTAATTTTGGTCATTTTGAGTATCTGCATGCTGGTATATGTGCCCATGTGAATTAAATAATATTTTTGCTTGCTTTGCATGCAAGCAAAGCCTCAAATTTTAGGGCAGCAGGCTTTATATGCAGATTTTGGTGATAAAAGTCAAGTATTCATGCCTTGGACTCCATCTTTGTCTGAATTAATTGCAGGTGTTCATTACAGGTGCTCATGTAAGTGAAAGGGAGTTCAAATCAATGTCAGGTACATTGAATATATCTTCCGAATCTGAAGAAATTGCCAGATTTGCACAAATTGATCCAATTATAAGGAATTCCATCAAAATTAAAAGAATAAGAGCTCAAACAAAGATTGTTCCAGCCATGATGAAGCGTGATGAAAGAGAAGGATCAGCAGAATCATGCATAGCTTCTAGATTTGCTAACATCAATGACACAGACATAGGCCCTGAACCCATCTCCGATTTAATTGACAGATCCAGAGCCGGAAGGACATCTCTCATGCGGGCAATTAAAAGCAGCGGAATTATTCAAGCTTCAGCGTTTCCAGTCATAGCTTAGTTGCTTGAATTTGTTATGGAGTGTGCAAGGTCATATCATCCTCTTTCTAGAATAATTCGGGATGATGCGGGAAAGACAATAATCAAGCTGGATGCATAATTTATTAATTATTGTCTGAAGATTCTGACACGACCAATGGTGATTGCAATTAGCATGCTGGATGCTGGCAACAGATGGGAGAAGCACAAAGCAGATTGCGGGGGCATAATGAATAGCAGATATATGAAGAAGCATAGATCTCCATCAAAGTTCTCAAGGACTCTTCCTCGATCCAATTTGGTGCAGGAAATTGATGATATTACTAAATTGCTTTGTAGGTTAAATGGAGAAGCCAAGACTCATAACTTCCACTCATGGATGTATGCTTTCGTGAGAACCTTTGAGATCAACAAAGCTAATTCGATAATCAATTGGGTAGAGATCATCAATGACAACATCGGCGAACAACTACAAACGTGTGAGGCGGACGCACAACTTTAAAATGACTTCATATCTAGTATATGCAACAGCCTCGCAGGGTATATTTTCCAAGTTGGATAGACGGGGCGTACTGTTGAAAGATCCTATTTTTGAGTGCTTCCCACAGTTGACAGATCTTGAATGCCACAAAGATTACAAGGTGGTCAATGATGGGTTCTTCTACGGATTCATCTGCAAATTAAATAGTGATCTAAAAACCAACAGGGTGAGCAAAGAAGCTTGGGAGGTTGTGTCCCAGCATGGCTGTATCTTCATCCAGTTTTCAGACTTCACGTATCTCAGGGTCAGTGGCTTTTTAGGAGAACTAATCAAGTTGCCGAGGTATCCAAGCGACAAATGGGTCATCATGAAGTTGTGTAGGCAACTCGTGGAAATGCATGACTTACAATCAAAGCAACACAAGTTTACAGGTTTCTTTCCAGTCACAGTGGGTTATTAATCCACAAAGCTAGAGGAATTGAAGCCGAAATGTTTTCTGAATATGAGCATGAGTTCTTCCCAGCATGGATGAACTTTGATCCATATGGGGTAGCAAAGAAGACAATCTCCCAGGAATATTCACATGTACCTTCGTTGGAAGATTTTTGGATGAAGTGCAGAAACGAGTATGGTGTTTGATTATGGTTTAACACGAATACCTGCAGATCTCGCGGATGATGGGCATGTGATACTTGACACATACCATCAGATGGGAGGGGATAGAGCTGCTCTTCAGGAAAGCATAGGTGGCTATCAGATGATTGAGGAAAGGTCTTCCGCGGTTTTGGTTAACACCTCAAATTGGTTGTTGACAAAGGGTATTGCCTAGATGAAGCTTTGATGAATCAGATCATAGGTAACTTTATCGCAGGAGTCTCCAACAAGAGAAAGCACGAGGGTGAAAGTAGTAGGAGGCCAAAGAAACTTAAAGTATACAAGAAGTCTCAAATACAAGAGAAGGCCAATTCTACAGCTATCGTGCTAGTTCCAGCTTCTCTTGCGTCAATTCATAACACTTCAACAGCCCCTGAAACCCAGGATGATCTTGTCGTTCCTCCGTTGAATCCAAGTCGTTTGTATTTGTTCCTTAGCCACTCAGATCTTCACCTCTCCCTGTAGAAAAGCTGAAAGCGCAAATGGCAGAATTTGAAAAAGCATTGTCTTTAGATAATTCAGAGGGTGGCAGTCACAACACTGTGGAAAATTCGGATGGAGCAGAGTCAGAGCATGAGATAGTGGTGGATTCAGTGACTTCTCATTCACCGAGAAGCAATTTTTCATCGTGGTTGGCTTTGCAGAAAATCCTAGAAGCCAGAGAAGAGATCAACCTGGAAGAACACGACTTGCAGCTGCTCCCGAGTTTGGGCGGAAAAGATAGAAGACCTAAAGTTGCCAAAATAACTTCTAGGTTGATTATTGAAGAATCAGGGCAGAAGTTCGTTGAGTTATCGGTTCCAACAGAGGGAAAGCAGAAGGGAGAACTCACGGCAGCAGATATATCAATGACTAAAGTGCCAATAGGTCAAACTACCACAGAAGGATTAAAGCAAGATACACAAACCTTAATGAACGCTTTATTCCTCAAGCTTGACAAAGAGAAGGTAGAGAAAGCCAAACTTCAAAAGTAGGTTTCCTAATTGTGTGAGATCATTGCTAAGGTTGCCAAACCTTCCTCTCAACTAATTTTAGCACACGAGCAGGCGGGTAATCATCTGGTTGAGGAGGTGGAAGATGCAGGTAACCAAGTTAAGGCTATTGACGAATGGAAGAGCCAAATCATTCACCAAGTTTCAATACAGCTTAGGGAGGTACCATCTCGTCTGGAAGTTATGAAAGGTGCATTATCTCAGCTGAAGCAACTAATGACAAGCATAGTGGATGAGAATGCAGTGGCTGAAGGTAACTTGGCATTTTGGTCGAAATAAATAAGCTGTCGGAGGATGTTTTGATTGTAGAGCAACTTGTGCCTGATGGATTGGTTGAAAGAGGTAAACAACTTGAATTTGCAGTTTCTTTTCTCTTGGAGATCTTCAAAATTATGCTGAAAAGAATGTGGTTGCTTGAGGATATGATATTGTCATTACCAAGCAATGTAATTGCTTTCATCGAGGAAGAAGTGGTACGTAAGAACCATTCCCAACAAGGTGCTTGATTCTCTTGAAGGGTTACTTCTGATGATTTAAAAGAGGATTGATGAAGTTGTTAAGACTTTCACGTTGAATTCAATCAGCAAGCTGATAACGCTTCAATCAAATATTAAAAAGTTCAGGCCTAGTTTGAAGGAGGTGGAAGCAAACATTGACATTTTGACCGAGGGATTGTTGTAATTCAGGAGCGAGAAAGAGACTGTTGTTAAAATAGATGGGAAATTGCTGAATTATATGTTTGAAAAGTATATTCAGTATCAGAACAAAAAGAAAGTGTAGGTGTTACAGTTGACAAATCTTATTTCTTCTCTTATTTCTTATGTTCCTGGATGAAATTGTAAGATTAAAGCTATTGGTTTAAAAACCATTACTTTTAGTTATTTGGAAAAGTTCTTTAAGATAAGTGGTAGATGTGCACAACTTTGGCTTAATCTTCTGATGCATGTCACTTAGGAATTCTAGGAGAATGATTGCCAGATATTCCCTTTACTACTTCTTCATGTTCTAGTTCAGTTGTAGTTCCCCATTTGTAATTTCCCCTCTATACACTATAAGTAGAGAAAGAACATATGGGTTAAAAGATCAGAATTTGTAATCAACATTCTTGTATTCCAAATTTTGAGGTGAAATCCTTGATATCTTTCTGAAAGCTAAGGAATAGAGAGAAGGCAGATTTCCGGAGAACTTTGTGTCAACGGTGCATTTGTTTCTTATTTCTTTTTAGATCCTGGCATAAACTTTGTGTTTTCTTAGATCTGGATCTAAAGCTTTCTTTTGCTTTGAATTCTGCATTTCTAGATCTATTTGTTTCGTCTATGTGCATGTGACCAATTCTGTCAACTATTGGTTAGGTTGCACATCTTCTTTCTTTTCTGCTCACATTCAATTATTTCCCTCTTCTGCATATATACATTTCTTACAACTGCTTACTTGCTGCAAAACTGCCTAGCTATGGTGCATGAGCTACATGGTTAAAGTAAAACCAACAGATAGATATTGGACAATATAACTGACAAAATCTTACATGGGAGCCTCACCGATAAATGAGGGGGATTTATCTCATGATTGCCTAGGTTTTCAGCTATGCAGAAAAATCTAGCCAACAATGTGGTTACAGGTTCATTGGTGCTAAAGGTGATTAGTATCGAGATTTGGATTTCTTAATTTGAGGAGTAGGTCGCTTGATATCAAATTTGATAGTAGGAAGGGTAAGTGCCACGACAATCTCTCACGAAGTGCTACAATTTGACCCCAATCCTTTTCCCGTGCACCCATAACGCATGCATTTAGGGAAATTAATACGGTGATAACTTGCAAAGAGCAATCGTAAGTGAAAAATAAGGTGTATACACTCGCAAATCTAGATTGGAGAAGGGAGATAAACTCCTTAGATTTTCGATCTTCAATTTTTAACCATCACATTCGAGCACAGAGGTGGACCCCTCGAGTCGATAAGCTTCTTCCACTTTGAGCTTATGCCTCCATCTAGAAGCTTCCTTTTAAAGATCCTCCTTGATAGGAGATTACTCAAGGTCCTCTGCATACCGAAGGTATTCATAGTATAAAGCCTCATTATCTCTCATGTGGAACTCAATTGCTTCTTTACCATAGATGCAAAGGAAAGAGGAAGGACGAGACACATATGGTTTCCACTACACAATCTCTCACGAAGTGCTACAATTTGACCCCAATCCTTTTCCCGTGCACCCATAACCTAAGTTGCCGCATTCAAATTCGTCGATGATTAAATTCGTGAAAAATTTGTTGGTAAAAAAATCAATGATTAAATTCGACTATGAAAAATTCTATAATATATAAAATTATATATTATATTAGACCTATACATATAAAATCGTATCTTAAATATTACATATAAATTATATATAATCGTATAATCATATAAAATTATATCTTAAATATTATATATAAATTATATCTTAATTATTATATATTACATATTACTTAGATTAAGGTTTGCTCTTCATATATAATTTTATATATAAAAGTATACCTATATTTTATAAAATAAAAATTTATTTATAACACATATTTTATAAAGTAAAACTTTATATATAACATTATACATATATTCTATAAAATAAATATGTCTAAAACGAAAACCTAAAACTTATTAAATATTAACTACCACACATTTATAAAAAATAGGGCAATGCCTTCCCGTCAATAAAAGATAGGGCAATGCCTTCTCGTCAATAAATAGGGCAATGCCTTCCCGTCAATAAATAGGGCAATGCCTTCCCATCAATAATAGGGCAATGCCTTCCCGTCAATAAAATGAGCCAACGCACGATTGTGTAGGGCAATGCCTTCCTGTCAAAATGAGCCGACGCACGATTGTGTAGGGCAATGCCTTCCCATCAAATGAGCCAACGCACGATTGTGTAGGGCAATGCCTTCCCGTCAAATGAGCCAACACACGATTGTGTAGGGCAATGCCTTCCCGTCAGGCACACAGCTGGAAGAGTTTCTCTTTCACTTGGCCCCTGTCCTTCGGGACTGGGGAGATTAGCCGCGAGGCCTCCTTAAGGCTAGGTGGAAGCAAAACGGTGTTCACCAGGAGCATTCCCAAGAGACTCCCACCTGCATGGTGGGATTGGTATCGTTAATTGCATACAACAAATGATGTATGTTACTCGGCAGGGAGGTAACAGAGATCAGGTTTCACTGTTGTGTGCAAGATCAGAGTCGTAATCTGAAGTCGAGGGGTGATTCCCGAAGACTGCGCTTGCCCCTGACCGTCCTGAGCAAGGAGCTCTTCCAGTTCAGGAATTTTTTTTTTTATAAACTTAAAACCTTAAAACATTTAAAAAACAAAAAACAAATAGTGTCGAAGTTCTGTGTGAAGCTGTGAGCTCGAAAGTGACACTCGGGCACGAATGAAGACTCAATGAACTTTGCATAACCTCCTACTATGACGTCTAAACATCCCCCCAACAATGGTAGCAATGGTGTCCAAACAACCCATCCAACAATGGCATCGAAACAGGTCGGAAACCCTAAAATCAAAAAAATTAAACCCTAAAACGAATTTCCCGATTTTTAAAACGAAATTTGGCAAATTTTAAACATGATTTTGTAGTGAATTTAATAAAAATTTCACATCCAACTTCCATACGAATAAATTCGCAATTTTCAACGAATTCTTTTCTGTTATATTAAACCCGGCGAATTTCAAATTTTTACCTTCAAGTTTGGCGAATGCGGTCACTTAGCCCATAACGCATGCATTTAGGGAAATTAATATGGTGATAACTTGCAAAGAGAAATTGTAAGTGAAAAATAAGGTGTATACACCCGCCAATCTAGATTGGAGAAGGGAGATAAACTCCTTAGATTTTCGATCTTCGATTTTTAACCATCACATTCGAGCACAGAGGTGGACCCCTCGAGTGATGGTAGGAAGGGTAAGTGCCACGACGATCTCTCATGAAGTGCTACAATTTGACCCCAATCCTTTTCCCGTGCACCCATAACGCATGCATTTAGGGAAATTAATACGGTGATAACTTGCAAAGAAAAATCGTAAGTGAAAAATAAGGTGTATACACCCGCCAATCTAGATTGGAGAAGGGAGATAAACTCCTTATATTTTCGATCTTCGATTTGTAACCATCACATTCGAGCACAGAGGTGGATCCCTCGAGTCGATAAGCTTCTTCCACTTTGAGATTATACCTCCATCTAGAAGCTTCCTTTTGAAGATCCTCCTTGATAGGAGACTACTCGAGGTCCTCTGCATACCGAAGGTATTCATAGTATAAAGCCTCGTTATCTCTCATGTGGAACTCAATTAATCTTTACCATAGATGCAAAGGAAAGAGGAAGGACGAGACACATTTGGTTTTCACTACACGATCCAACCTAATTCACTAGTCGGTTGAGGAGCAACGCTCTAGATGTGGTTACAGATTCATTAGTGCTGAAGGTGATTAGTTTTGAGATTTGGATTTCTTAATTTGAGGAGTAGGTCGCTTGATACCAAATTTGATGGGGAACTGGTAAAAAAGACGAGCACCTGCAGTAAAACTCAAATCAATCAAAGTAGCTAGTGAACACAAAGATGTTTTGCTTTGCGAAAAATGCCCTATCCAGCTGTTTCACCACCCTATTGCCGTTTGTCTAAAATTGGACTAGGTTTACTTTGTGTAGGTGATGGAAAGTTGTCGGTGGTGGTTGAGGTCGGAAAATCTGAGCTTGGTATGCATATAGTACCACGTCTCCTTATCATTTAGAGCACCACCGTATAGGGAGGAGCCTCTCATTGTCTTCTTGAGATCCAACCATTTTGAAATTGCTGCAAATGATCCAATTAGAATCCAAGAGTGTATTTGCAATTCATTTATGATGTAGGAGCATCCGGGTTCACAAGAAATCTTGCACCACCCAAAAACATCTTAGAGTTAGCCAATAAAGATTTGCGCAATGCCACCCTACTCTTAAGCAAGCTGTGCAAAGACCCCATTGCCTTATTTGTTTTGCAGAAGATGCATAATACTCCAAAGCTACCCAAGCTTACCCAAGTTGCGCGTCATTACGCAAGCCACACAAGCTTACCCGAACCCACGCAACTCTAACTAACCTACAAAATACTCGAATTAGCCGTGTAAGCTTGTCCTCAATTGACCATTAAGCCTTGCCGCATAACACTTATGTGCAAGATTCCAAACCGCCTTGCACAATAGAGTCACCTTGCATAGGAAAGCTGCGCGTTGCTTGCATAGACTGTCGATGTTTGATTGAAGCCGCCAATGCTTGTCTTAAGCTGTGAACCAAACCATTAGACACTAGAAAAAATCACCAAGTACTGTGTCTCAACGAGACCACTTCTAGTCGTTCAAATGATTAGATCTACACTGCTTAGAGCACCTATCAACATCGATGCCACTTTTAGAAGGCGCACGTGGACCTTGATCTATCCTTCACGAACAAGGACCAACATAACCATTTGGTTTGAAGCTTGATTCGACGAAGGGGAACATTCTTGCACAAATTGACGGCAAACCAGGAACACCTGAGGAATTATCCTTCAGGGGATCTTTCCTTGCATTGGTATCTTTACTCTCCCGCTAGAGTATCCATGAATTCTATAAGAGGAAAGGAGCTCGAGTATTAAAGACAACTTATTCTTAGCAAGCTCATCTATCCAGGAGCTCATTAGTAGCTTGTCCGAGAGGCATTCATGTGAGATAGCCAAATTGAGCCATTGTGGTTGTGTAGAAGTTTAGCAGTGTTTGCAAACTTAGAATAGGTCTAGGATCTTGGAATTCTTAGGAGAATTCTTGCATAGTTTTGTCGTACGATTGTTATTGGAGTGTAATGGCAATGTGTCTAAGTTTGTGATCTCTTCCTTACTTCAATAGAAGAAACATTTTTATTTTATTTTTTAAGAGTTGTGCTTAAGGTCTTGCTTCACTGAGATCGAATTCTGATAGGGGCTACAAGGTGTAAGGCGTCCCTTCACTAGGAACCTTGACCGCGACTCCATTAGTTTGGTATGAGAGTAAGGATTTGGAAGTCCCGTTGAAGAGATTGGCACAAACATCAATCTGGGTTCTGTGAGTGGCCTTAAGATTTCCTCCTTTCCATACTGGGGGTATGGGTAGAAAGTAGTTGCAAACATCTCCAATATTTGTGTCGTTGGTTAGAAGGTGTGAGGATGGCACACATAATGAACAAAGCATCAAGACTTGCAGACTTGGTTGACACGATTAGAGGAATGCAAGTCCGTTTGGAGGCCATGGAAATTGTGCAACGTAGAGTTGTTGTGGATGAAGATGAGAGTGAGGATGAATGTGAAGTGAGAGCACTTGCATATTAAGAAGGTACAACAGAGCATGTAGATGAGCAAGAGGATCAATTCTTGTGCACAATCACGAGGATTGGAAGTAAACTGCGAATATAAGTTCCTTGTTATTCTAAGAACTTGGATTCAAAAGATTTGATAGACTGGATTGTAGAAATGGAGAAATACTTAGACTATGAAGGTATGGAAGATAACAAGTAGGTGAGATTTGTGAGTACCAAGTTGAAAGAACATGCATCCTTCTGGGATCATGTGTAGAATGAGAGAGTGCAAAGAGGCAGGTAAGGTGAAGAAGTGGGATCGAATGGTGACAAAGCTGAAGGCTAAGTTCATGCCAGTGGATTACCAATCCCATTTATTTAAAAAGTCACAAAATTTGCATTAAAAGGAACTGAGTGTAAAAAATTACACCGAGGAGTTCTATCAGGACAACATTAGAGCTATACATGTGGAGGATGATGCTGAACAAATCTTAATGTATGTCCTTAATAGGGGACAACTAGCTCAAGTCACTAACGAGAAAGATTGACTTGCCACCAACAAATGTTTTTTTCTAGTGGGGGAAGCCTTTCGTAGTTGTAGGTCAATAAGGGAAAGCATTTTGGAACCAATAAAAATCATTTCATCAATTAGGAATATATCCTGCGAAGTTGGAAACTTGCGTCGGAATGCATAATCTTGGGAAGTTGATAATGACCAGCCTTCAAGCAATTTCATTTCCTTAGACAAGTATTTGAAGACATGCATATATGGTGGAAGAAAAAATGTTGAAGGTGGCAACACATGTTGGAGCTAGCAAGAGTAATGGTGATTTATTTACACTTGTAGTGAATGAAGGTTCAACTTTGATAGCATTGATGATATGCAATCTCCCTATTTCAATTGTGCCTTGAATGATCAACTTCAAAGGTGGAAGTAAATCCCAACAAATGAAGTGGTGAAGAATAGTGTCAAGTGCAAGTTGTTTGGGTGATATTGGACTAGAAGTTGGAGAGACTGGAGAACACATTTGTAGGATTATGGAAGTTGAACAATTGAACTCTATGAAAGTCAATATAGTTTCTTGCAAGGAAGAAATATTATCACAAGTTCTCTAGTTGAAGCATATGTTAGAGTCATGATTTGGCCAAGCATTTCTAGTTCACCAGGCTCCATTATGTTATGGAAAGTACATAATAATATATAGAATGCAAAGCTTTGTTACATGAGGCTATTATGATCTAAGTAATTCATAATTAACCATACATAATCAAAACCACACATTAATACTTGCAACAATGATAAACAATTAGATTAATAACTTAAATACACAAGAGGAGATGAAGACTTAGTTGTACAGGTCAAAACAAAGGAGGTTGGGAAGTGCAAAAAGGTGGAATAGGGTTATCAAAGACTTGAAATTCTTTGTTATTAATACTGAAACTGCAAACTGAGATGATGCAAGACTACACTACCCTACCAGAAATAGTTGTTCAGTCTTGGCCCTTTTGTAAGATCTTGGACCACCCTTTTGTAGTGAGTTTCTACAACTTTCTTTGTACTTCACCCACCTGGAAATGCACTTCATTGTATGTCACTCATGTTCACAACAACTTGTAATGACCTACAACAAAGTGGAAACCATATGTGCCTACAATACCCTTCATCAAAGCATTAAATAACAAAAGGAGAAATCATGTGTGTGGTGATGCTAGACTACCCTTGGTGGTCAACCCTAAGTGAACCAATTCAAGTGTTGTTCTACATGCCTTTGTGCAAGATAAAATCTCATGTAGTTATCCTAGGTGTTTATATAAGTATGAGTGTGGTCTAAGCCAATCCTTCTGATTTCCCTCTTGTTTCTTGACATAAAGATAGTAGACTAACTATAAAGTATAGAATGTACCCAACACGGTAGTAGTGTGATGCAGCATGCTTCAGCTACATTGACTAAACCCTTTTGTCCCTTAAGGACCTTTGGGTGTAGCTCTATAACCTTTGCATGCTTGAGAATGGAGGAAGCTAGACTCTTTGACTTGGTTAAGTGCTTCAAACTTGTAGTAGTGGTTACTCTAAATTATTTGCAACTAATTGAACAAAATTTAGGAGAGCCTTGAGTGCTTTTGGAGTGATATTTGTAATAGTAGCTTGTAAGAGTGCTTAGTGAGTTATAAAGTGATAATGACTTGCTCGTATAGCCTTCCAGAGATGAAATATTCTAATAAGGTGGTGTAATTTGCTTATGAGAAAAAAAATTCTGAATTTTTCCCTAAAGGAGCCCCAAAAGTAGATTTGTAGATTTTTTTTGCGCAGAAGTTGAAGTAATAGTTAAAGAGATCACCTCGAAGAGAAAAGCACAATGGCCTAGGTGGCCAATAAGCAATAAATTAAATATTTGTATTTTTGTTGAAATCGCGTGGACAATAAGAAAATTCCACGCGATTTAAAAAATATATCCACTTTTATGATCTTCCAAAACGCCCTAATGCACAACCTGCTCGCTGCTTTGCAACTGTCAAAAACAATGTTTTCCCAAAAAACCGATATTTGATTTGTCCTTGAAGAAATTAATGGACCGAAACTGAGATAAGTTGTACTGTAGTTGAACAAAAGATCTTAATTGAAACTACAACAGAGAATTTGTGTTGTATTTGATTAGGGTTTAGTACAAAAACTACCAAAAAAACTGAACCAAGGCTATAAAAATTTCAGCTATGAACAATATTGTGTTCAACTTCCAAACCCAAGGGATTCACTAGGTGTGTTTGTTTTGCAGGCTCTATGATATACTTATCTCGTTCGTAAATAGTGAACCGGACAAATATTTCAGGCCATTAACCATGAAGGATACCATCGTTGTCGTAGTTGCACTATTACGTCTCCGAGGTACGTAGAGAGTAACTTTGCGAGGCTAACCGCTTACCGATGCACTACAAAAACAAATGGCGGAAATACTTTTTGTTGGCAAAAAGAAAAAATCCTAGGCATTTCCTATATATTGTGAGATATGTGGAATCTGAAATCTATACATAGGGCTGTCTAAGGGCTTGAATATTGGGGTAGTACCCCTCACACCATGGATCGGGTAAAACTAATTACTGCTTTGCCCTAGAGCAACTCTTGAGGTTTTAAACCTCTAGAACATGGTTCTACTTAGAGGAGATCTTAAAAAAATACCCAGATATAAACCTACAGTACCCCATCACTTTCACCTATTTCTGATCAATCCAGATCCTGTGAAGGGCAAGGTGAGAGTATACGATTGATTAATTGCAGTAGGCCACTAGATTTGGATAGAAATTGTAGAAAAAACATTGAAAAATTGCAATAAATCTAAATACATGCAGAAAAACCTTTGAAAACCAAAAATCTGATCTAGATAACTTAAGAAAAAGATTGAAAACTGCAGATCGGATTTGTAAACCTGCATGCAACATGAGGTGAAGCTTCTATTCTTTTGATACTGTAATGTCCCTTTTTCCCACTTGAGAGCTATTGTTTGGTCTTCTTGCCATTCCTTCTCCATGGCAAAGAAGAGAAGTAGATGTAGGAGAACATTGAGCTTCCATTTGATATGTTTTTAGTAATTTTTAATATGTTCTTTTAGTATTTTCTTTCTTATAACAGGCCGGATGGGTTTTAATTAATTAATGGAAGCTAATGAAGGAAAAGAACATCTTTATGAAATCGGTCTTGCTATTCCAAGCTTTGGTGCGAAAAGGAGGATATAAAAAAAGATTAGAGGGTTCATTTGAGATCTATCTTTGCACATTTTATTCTACTTGGGCATTGTGAGCTTGTTGCTCCATGTTCTTGCACTTGGGGACGAAAACCCTCATGTATATTTTCCTAGAAGGACGAAAACCCTTCTAGAGGTTGAGTGAACGACGAAAACCCTTCATCTTGACTTGGGATTGAAGTATAAGGTTGATTTGGAGAGATATCTTTCATTTTTAGATTTTTTTTGGCTTCCTAAATGTGGAGCGACCTACCTTGAGTAGGGTTTATGTGGTTTGGTGAACATATTTGTGCATTTTCAGATCATAATATCATTTGACATATTTTATAAGGTCGGAATCTGCATTTTCATGATTTTTGGAGAACTTTAGCTATTTTTTCTAGCCCTCGGTTTGGCTAGTCTGCTGCTGATCTTAAATAATTAATTCCAGCTGTGTAAATTGATATTTCATCCATCTTTTGATGTATTGTGATTCATAAATATTGCCGTGGATAGAATAATTATTTTGTGGCATTATTTGTTGATTTGCATGGTGAAAGGTGGACTTGAATTCCCTAAGCAGTTTGCTGCCCTAGTAGTTTACAGATTTCAGATTTATTTTAGTTGTTGATAATAAAAATCAAATTTGGAGATCTTTGATTTTGAGCTAATTTCGTATTTCTTTGGTCTAAACCCTTGAAAATGTCATTACAGATACCATACAATTTTTTTTTGTATTCTCTAAAATCATTGCAAACAACCATAAGACAAACACCCACATGGATGCATATATAATAAATTGATGAAAACTTAAAGCAACGACATAACAAAGATTTATCAAGGGTAGCATGACTACCACACTTTTATCAAGAAACTCTAGCTTGAATTTGCCAGAGTAAGAATAACTTTTTTCCACAATGATCACCACACACACTAGCTCTATGCTGCTGTAAGGAAAAGTTAAGAGACTAAGGTTAAGGTTTGAAGAGCAGTAAACTTGCAAAACAAGTTTTAGAAAAAGCTATCGATAACAGATGTTAATAACTTCGTTGATACTCTTCTCTATTAATAGATGTGGATGAATATGCACCATGAGTTAATTATCCACATACTAAATAACAAATAATATTCCATGTGCATCTTTAAACCATACAATAGTGTATGGAAATTAAATACACTCACACAACTTATGTTAATCGTCGATTTTGATAGAGAAAATTATGTTCTTGGCAGAATTAATATGGTGTGGGTGCCCATTGACAAAGATTCTGATGATGTCCTCATAGCTGAAGAGGTTGGTAGAAGGAAAAAGGTTAAATGCAGCAAAAACGTATTGTATAGCAGGCCCCTACCCATATGATCGCCCCTTTAAAAAACCTCAAGGATTGCTCGATTGCAATTCCATAAAGTATTATTAATTGTGGCTGAAGCTTCCTCTAATCTAGGTTCATTGATATGTGAAATATTTCATTGGCTTCTACAATCAAATCAGCATTCTTCTGCTTGACTGAATATGAATTCTTACCTGCAATTAGGCTAAGGAGGAGCTTTGGCCTTCAAGAATCTGATTAAAAGGACTGGGATTCTTTGAATATCAATGTGGTGGAAGCACTGGTGAGAAACTGCATGTATAAGAGGTGAGAAGAAAAAGGATCTGACCAACATGAGAAGGCACCAATCCAAATTGATGATAAAGCTATTCAGGAAGGGATCCCGGTGAGTAGAGATGCGCAGTATACTGTACTCAAGAATCCTGTATGCATCCTCCTCAAGAGCTGATTTTAACTCATGTTATGGTTGACACTCGTTCTTACTCCCAAACTGAGAGTGAATCTCCCTCCAATTTATCCTAGGCTTCTCGCTACATCCCAAGCTGTTCTTGTTGGAGATATTTATTGTAGTGCTCAAGCCATAGCTTTCTTGTTTCCCATCATTGATGTGTCTGATATTTCTCACAACTTCCTTCAACCCTCGTCAAATGCCTAAAATTTCCATCCCAACTCTGGATTTTCGACACAGGGAAGTCTTCATTTCCCATGAAACACCACTTCTAGGACCAAAGGAAACCAAACCTAGAAAGTTTAATACTCAGGACAATCAATCTCACCCTTCTATTCTTGCAGATATTTGTATATGTGACCCACCCTTAATACTGCAATCATGGACACAAATTTCATCTTGCAAAACATTATGAATAATATTGCAGAAAAAGGAATTCACAATCCTATCTGGAGAGGGATTGGTCAGGCATCTTCACTTTGTGGAGAAACAACAAAAAAGTATTGAAGATGCAGACAAACATGTTGAATATATGGACATTGTTGCTCCACAACACTAACAAAGATTTGGGGCAATAGAAGAATAACAGAAATGATACGGGAGAAAGTTGAGGTCAAAATAAGAATAGCGAAATGATGTCAAGAGCATGCAGAGGGAGCTTCTCACTCCAAATGACATGCTATGCATGCTGAAAGTTTCGCTGAATGTACCATTAGGGAATGGATGTAAAACACTAAAAATCTCTCTCCTCATTGAAAGCTAGAATTGTAGCACCTTGAGAAATATGGCTGTCTTCTTGTATTTGGCTCTATTAGGAGACTGATTGTAACCCTCCTTTTCATTAACACAATATTTACCTTCAAAAAAAGGGAGAAGGAAATCAGGAGCCTTGTTTGTCACTGTGGGTTGGAAATAGGGAAAATGATCAAGGTTATTGGTATGATCATTTTTGGCGACCTTGAGAGGCACCTCGAATGCATGTTTTAAGCAGGAAAAATAGATATGAGCACCCAGGAAAAACTTAAGGGAAGCTTTGAAAAAGAGAAGAAGCTGTTGTGGGATGGCAATGAGATTGTCGAACTTTATAAGACGAAACAAGGGAAGAATGACTCTATCCTCACAATGACATGCAATAAGGTGTTGGAGTAATTGACCTCCAAGTTGGAGAATTATCTTGTGGATGGGTTGAAGAAGAGATGGCTTATTGAGGACCTCAGACCAGTGTATAAGATTAACTTCAAGATTGTGCTGCAACTGCTTATACTGATGCATGTGATAGGGCAATTAAACTTAGAGAGCGAAGACAAGGTGAATGTGCAGGCAATGATGACAAGTAGCTTAAGGGGCGATGACGAACGTACCAAGTTTCATACGATAACAGCCTTAAGAAAATGCTTGATACATATGTTTAAGGAGTTGAGGGTAGATACGGAAAGAAAAGAAGGAAGTTTGGTGCCAACATGGTGCATTGAATGCCATAGCAGTGCAAATTGTCCAAGCAATCCATTTTGTCAGCTGTCAAGTAAGGAGGAACACAATAAAGGATTGTCCATTCAACGTGAAAAAGGAAAAACAACAACATATGTTGGCCAAAGAAGTGGCAAACTCCAAGGATGCTGTGAGAGATGCATATAGAAAAATACCCTACAAAGTTTTGGAATCAAATTCAAGGAGCTGTCAATGTAAAGAGAGATGCTAATGGCCTTATAAGAGTTTAATTTTAAGTGTGCAATAAATGGGATCACTTTTCACGAGATTATCTGAAAAAAGCTTAGGGCAGTTTGTCTTTGATGTATCAATGATGTGGAGCAAGAGGCCACAAAGACAATCATTTTCCCCAACATCACTTCGCAACCAAAGTGAATGTGCTAGAATCACAATGCATAAACAAAGAAAATGCAATGCTAGGATCCTATGGTCAAGAAAAAGAGATTGGTAAATGTGAGAGATTGAATCCTGCAAGCTATCGAAAAGAAACTTCATACTAGTGTGAACATGTCAAGTCCATTTGGAGAATGGGGCATCCATTTCTATTCATAGCGGTGATGTTAGATAGCAGAGACAACCATTGTGATAGAGGTAAAAGACTTCTAAACAATATCCTGCAATTGCGAACAACCCTCGGAACAATGCCGTAAGCAATGGAGAGGGAGTTGGTGGAGGAAGGTTGAGTTCGAAACCCTATAGCATTGATGATGAAAATCATAGTTGCCAAATCCAGCTGGACCTACACAAAATTTGGCTGGCTCCAGATTTCCAGCCATCCCAGATAAGTTCGGTTCAGGTTGGCCCTGCTTGTTTTCCTTTTTTTTGGGTGGCTTCTTGAAAAAATTGACACCCAACAGCCTCATATATTATTTAATATCAAATATATTAAAATTTAATATTACATTATTCATTTTTGTCATTGTATTTATCACTTTTGCATTTTTATATTTTTTTTTCATTGTATTTATCACTTTTGCACTTTATTAAAATTATACTCATATATATTTCAGACCAGATTTTTTCCGAGCTTGTTCAAGAATTTTTGATTTTCGATTTTTCTTGCCCTCCCAAATGGATATGGATTTCCTGGCTTGGTACCTATTATAAAAGCTATCAATCCAATTCTAGTACACATCAATCTCCATTTAGAGAGCACTTCCACCTAAAAGGCCATTTATATGGCCTTTGCTCAATTGCCATGAATTTGGAATTTGCAATCTCTGAGATAGAGGCCTGAATTTCACCATATACCCCAAATTTAGACTTTTGTGTTTGAACATTTTTCCATTCCTTTCCAGCCTTTTTGTTTAGATTTAAGTTTGTGTCAATTTATTGAAATTTCAGTGAATCCATATTAATGACAAATCTTTAGGGGTATATATACTTTCATGCTGTGGTGTGCTTTGAAAATTTAGATTAAACATATAGGGCCGTCGTTCTATACTTTTACAAGATTGGTCTTCTAGTTCAACTTGTGCAACTATTTGCTTATCCAGTAAGCCTACTTCAGCTGATTTCTAGTGTTGATGCACGCATACAAGTCATCCCTTTTTCACTATATTGCAGTGGCTATTTTACATACGTATTGGTGTATTGTTGGCCTCCAATTCAAGAATGTAATAAACACTTTCTAAAGGCCACTCTAAAGTGATGTCTTAAGTTCTTATTTGGAGTCCTTTGTCATTTATTGATGCTTTAACAGGTAGCATGCATTGAATTTTGTTAGGGTTAGTGGGGATTGCTCAAATTCAGTACCTATGAATCATGATGTTCTATTTTGAATTATTGCGTCTTAAGTATTGTGTTATAACTTATTTTGCATTCCTTGTTAGATGGACCCTAGATAGACATCCAATTATACGACATTTTATACACATGCATGCACGCTCACACACATATTCAATGAAAGAATTTCAATAAAAAAAGAGAAGTAGAAGCTGACATTGAAACACATTTTTAGTAGATGATAATGGAGTATATAAATATAAAAGATATAACGGAGTTTATAAATATATACTGGAGTACAAAAGTTCAATGTTATTTTGTGTTATATAGGCACATGAAGGATTATCCTAAGGTTATAATAAGTACAAATTGAATAGTGCATGGATCTATTCAAAGCATTTATACTAGATTGCAATATTAATTACTGGTAATTAAGTCAAGTATAGAGAAGAATTAACAGATCTGCTGTTAACTTATTACTGAGTTTTGAAATGAAATTCATGTGCACATTTTTACTGTATTTCTTGTTCCCGGCCAATAAAGCATTCCTAATTAAGCTAACTTTTAGTACCTTTGACAGTTAAGTGTATGGTGCGATTTACACCCTCATAATCATTCCTTTGTTGATTCCTCACAAATATTGCCTCAGCTTCCTTGTGCACTGTTCAGGAGTGCATACAACTGGGCCATTTGACAGCATTACTCTTTATGTTTGATCAGGAGTTTATATTCAGTCGTTTGATTTGATTGTGAGGAAAGTCACAAATGTGGGTCTAAAAGTGTTTAGTGTTTACTCATTCCATTTATCTATGTTATCTCATTTTGATATTTATATTTGGTTTGGGATTGGCATTTAATACAGGAAGAAGAAAAAAGGGCATTGATTGAACTGCAGATCAAGATTCTGAAGGACAAGTTGCAGGAACAGGTGCAAAGAAAGGAGGATGATCTTCAAATGAACATGAACAAGGTTGGGAGCAGTTTGATTTTTTATCCTTTTGCATTGTAATTCTCTTTATCAGCGTAAGATATTTTCAATTTGAAGGGAGCATATATGTTCTCTTTATTTATTTTTCCTTTGAATTTCTAATACAGAACCTTAACTCCTTAACTTGTCGGAGTAGTAACTTTGTGCATATTTTAAAGCAATAGATGAGTTTAATATTATGGCACAGGTTATCGCGCTCATAATTTGTTGCTAATAAATGCACAAGTAATAAATATGGCCCTTTTCATGATCACTAATAAAAGTTTATACCTGAGAAAATGAGGATATCATGACCTAAGAAGGCACCTGTTTTTTGAAAATGTTCGAGGGAATTAAATTGAAATAATAATTATTTTGTTTACATACGAACAACTAGCTCATTAAATATCAAAAGTGCGAGCTTTCAAATTTCCACAGCTTAGAGGATTTTCTTGGAGATTACAAACTAATTTTCCAACCATGCAAGACAAAATGAACAAAAGCAGCACACCAAAAGTAATACATCTGGCTTTCACAATGGAGACAGGTAAATGAGGAACATGGTTGGTGTCCCCAGATTTCACCTTGAAATCTAAGACTACCCCATGTTAAAAAATTTCGTTCTTTTAAAATAATGGGTCGTTTTGTGTGTTAATTGCCAGAAAGTGTCTGTATTGTGTCAAGATATTCCCATAGTCATATTGGCCAATTTCGCCAAATACCCAGATGCCGAAAATCGTTATATTCTGTCGTTGGGGTTTGCCTGCGGGAAATTTTTATTTAATTATTTTGAGCCCCGTTTGAGGCAAATTGTGCTCCAGTTTAACCCTGTTGTGGTCTTACATGTCAATATTCCCATATACCAGTAGGGTTTTAACCAGGAATGAATCCTGGGCTTTATCTGTGACTTCTGGCAACATTTTGCATTTTTGGTGTTTTCCCGTTTTGTTTTCTGTGAAATTTCTCTAGGTCAATTCCTTTGCCGGTTTAGTCTGATTTCTTGCCTGGAGTATCTGGAGATCATCTATGGACGTTATGCCAGAAGGAATTTGCCACAGGAGGTCTGGTTCTCTCTGAAAAGACGAAGTCATGCACGAAAAAGCTTCTTCTGGGCAGGTCGCATTTTTGGGAAAAGAAGGTTTTAAGTTACAATGGGATTTTTGGTAGCAGCAGGCAGGTGGGAATTTTGTACTTGCCTAGCAGGGTACTTTTCCCATGGGGGCAAAGCCACTTAAGTCATGATGAGATTATTAGAGGCAGCAGGCAGGCAGGAATTTCTTACCTGCCTTGCAGGGTGAAAATTCCCATTGTGAAATAAAAGAAAATCACTTAAGGCATTGATGGGAATTTATTACCTGCCTTGCAGGGTAAAAAATCCCATTATGAAAGTCAAACAACTTAAGTGGATCATGGGATTTTTGGAGCTGCGGTGTAGGGTGAATAATCCCATTAGAAATTGACTTTTAAAAATAGAATTCACCCTTGCCAAAAAGTGCGACCCACCTTGGGTGAATAATAATGCATTTAATAATATTTATTCACCCAATTTTGGTGCCCAAGCATGAGGAAAAGTCAACACATGATGAAATGATAAAGAAGATTGGAAATATAATTCTAAAATTAAATAAATTTAATTTATTTAATGCAGCCCCCTCTCATGCAAAAAAGTGCGACCCATATTGAGGAGAAATAATACTTTTTAAAGTATTAATTAATGAAATTAATTCCTATTTTTGGTGCATAAAGTCAAAGCACATTGTGAAGTCAATGTGGACTGGAAGTAGAAAACTAAAATTAAATAAATTTAATTTATTTAATGGCAGCCATGAGCATGCACAAAATAGGCGCCCAAATTGAAGAGAAAAACATGTTAATTAATTAATTAATTGCCAGGAATAGGAGAGGCAATTATTAATTATAGAATGGTGAAGGTTATATAAGAATGGGTTGCCATAATGATGAAATAATTAATTCTTCAACAAGGAAGTGCAACCCAAGCAATTTTGGTGCCCAATTAAGGAAGAATTTTGCACAGAAGGTGTTTTTACTGCTAGAAGGCTTCAAAGTTTGGTGCCTAGGTTTGAAGGATCTTGATTTAAGTCCGATTAATTGTCTGCATAGTGGTACAGGTGCTCAGGTGAAGTTGACAATATTCATGCATGCTTTGCATGCAAACAAAACCTCAAATTTTGGGGCAGCAGACTTGATATATGCATATTTTTATAACTAAAATCAAGTGTTCATGTTCCGGTTGCTGTCTTTGTCTGAATTAATTGCAGGTATTCATTACAGGTGCTTATATAAGAGAAAGGGAGCTTAAATCACTGTCCAATACATTGAACATATCCTCCGAATCTGAAGAAATCTCCAGATCTGCATCGATTGTAAAGAATTCCGGCCGAATATAAAGAAAAAGAGTTTCTCAAACAAAGATTGCTCTAGCCACGGCAAAGCATGATGAAAGAAAAGGATCAGCAGAATCATGCATAGCTTCCAGATTCAGATCCAGATCCATAATTGCAAAGGCTTCATCCTCTTGTTTCGAATGCAGCCCGTGAAGAAGTCAGTGCATGGAGAATTCCTTCTAGGACCTTGTGCATGTTCTCCCAATCTTCCAGTTGAAGCCTTCATTGAATTTGCATTCACCCGGAGTGCTTTCTAGAATTTTTAATTGTTCATATGCAATTAAAAATAAAAATGATGAGTTATTTACGACAAACATTGCACTGATGCATGTACTGGAGAAGAACTACAAAAGCTTCAAGGATAAGAAGGAAGACAAGTCAAAGGCAATACCCGCAAGCAAATCACAGTCACTTGCTTCCAGATCCAGTAGCTTCCAGATCCAGCAGCTTCCAAATCTAGCTGCTTCCAGATCCAGCCGCTTCCAAATCCAGCTGCTTCCAGATCTAGTTTGGTGAGAATCAAAGGCAAAAGAAACTGCATGTAGAATATGAAAAAGAACAAGACTGCAAGTTTCCTTTGTCTTCTTCTTTCTCTTATTTTCTTCGACAAAGTAATTGAGCGATCAATTAAATTATAAAACTTAAGTGATTGGTTTAAAATCCATTACTTGAAGAAGTCAACTACTTGGAAATAGGTGGCAGACATGCAAAATAGAAGGTTCTATCTTCAGTTGCAAATCATGCATGTCATGCAAAGAGGAATTCCAGGAGGGAGATTGCCAGTTGTTTCCTTTTTGACTTCCACATGTGCCAGTTCAACTAAAAGCTTCCTATTTGTAATTTCCCCTCTACATGCTATAAGTAGAGGAAGAACCTTCAGGTTAAGTATCAGAATTGGTAAGCATCATTCTTGTGTTCTAGACTTTGTGCTGAAACCCCTGATAGCTATTTGAAGCAAAGGAATAGAAAGGAGCAGATTTCCGGAGAACTTTGTGTCGACGGTGCATTTTGTTTCTAACTTTTTGTCTTAGATCTAGTTATAAACTTTGTGTTATTCTAGATCTAGATCTGAAAGTTGCCTTTGCTTATAATTCTGTGTGTTGATATATATTGGATTTGTCTATGTGCATGCAATCAACTCTGTAATCTATTGATTGGGTTGCACATCTTCCCTCTTTCTTTTCTCTGTTTTTATTATTTCCTTCTTCTTTAGATATTTCCTTTCTTTAAACCGCTACTTACTTGCTGCAAAACTATACAACTATGGTCCATGAGCTGCATGGTTAAAGTAATACCCCCATATAGATACTAGCATATTAAATTGACAAATCTTACACTGGAGCCTCACCGGTAAATGAGAGAGATTTATCTCATGTCTGCCTAGGTTTTCAACTATGCAGAAAATTTAGCCAACAATGGTATTCCAGCTGGCATCTAGAATGGGGGTACGTAAAACCGTAAAACAAAAGTAATAGCTGGCTTCCACGATGGGGGTAGGTTAAAAAAGCACTAATAAGAAGGTTTGTATTCTAGATGGCTTCCACAATACGGGTAGGTAAACGAGGAAAGGACAAATGTAACAATTGGCTTGCCAAACAGAAGCACGTTTTCTGATATGTTGTATTTTGTAGATGACTAAAAACATTCTTCTTCAAAGGTCTATTATTCTAATTTCTCATTGTGCTGTGGAAGTAGTATTTCAAAGGTCCCATTGATAAATACCCCCGGTGTCTATATCTTTGTGAACTATGACCAGTAGTTTATGGAGAGAGTGTTCTTTGAGCATCTCAAGACCTTGTGATTTCTCTAAAAAACAAGATACAATCCACCTTCCTATAAATTGTTGAGACTCCCATTCATTTGTAAACGTATAGGTGATTGAAGTCTCTAAGTCCACTTGCTACTTTATTGAATCCCGGGGTTGGGTTTTCAAACTATGGACAGTAATTTGGTTGCCATTAGGATGTTGAAATGCTGCATTTGCTAGTTTCTCAGCCACATGGTTGTGGCATCTTTTTTATGTATGATTTTGTCTATGATATGTTCTATGACAAGCTTTCTTGTCTCCATTGAATGGAGTCCATTTTCTTGTGTAGGGTAGGTATAAGAAAATTCCGTGCTTTGCAATGGAGAATTTGTTTTATGAGGTCACTAATCATCTTTGAGTCACCTTCTATTTGAATATTGGTTAAGCCAGCCGTCTGAGTAAGATTGATGCCTTTTTGTAAAGCCCAAATTTCTGCAACATTGTTTGCGGTGATTACACCAATACTAGACTTGCCTAGGTTTTGCTTTGACGTTCCATCAAAGTTGAGCATGTATGTGGCACAAGTCGGGGTCTTCCAGGTGATTTTGGGCTCCACCTTTGACCAAATAGCATAATAATGCAACAAAATATTCCATAGTTTGCAATGGTGAAAATCAACCATGCTTGTGGAAGTAGTCCCTATTGTGGAATCTAATTGATTAGCTAGGGCCGTGGCTCTAATTTTTGATTTTGTTTGTTTGATCACATGGGGCTGGCTGGAATTTGAAAAAAAATCTGTGCATTGTGTTCTTTCCACATAAACCAAATTATGAAACCAGGAGCTAGTTGGTGCACAACTTGAAGTATCCACATCTCACTTTGAAGACCTGCTCATTTATAAATTGAGGCAACAATAAAATAGCATTGGGATCCACTGCATTTTCATTATTATTTGCTGCACCAAATGGTCCCTCAGGCTGCTCATTTTCCTCATTTTCATTATCATCATCCTCAATCAATATACGCTGTTCCAGAACAACAATACGATTGCGAGTTTCTTGCATGACAACAAGTATCTTGTCCAGTTTCTAGGCTGTGGCAGCCTCAGCCCCATTCTGTTGATTATTTGGAACATTTCCTCTTGTCCTAACCATTTTGTTCTATTTAGACAAGAAATAAGATTAGTTT
Source organism: Taxus chinensis (assembly GCA_019776745.2). NCBI lineage: Eukaryota > Viridiplantae > Streptophyta > Pinopsida > Cupressales > Taxaceae > Taxus > Taxus chinensis. The sequence goes on along the minus strand of CM034154.1, from coordinate 481,490,522 downwards.
TAGTGTAAGGACCCATTGTGTCCAAGAGCTGTTTTAATCTTTAACTCTGATACCAAAATGTAATACCCAATGTTATAACAACTCCAGATTAAGGGAATTTTTATTTTAAAGCAAACCCCTTAACCCATTACATGCCTTTAATGATTTTATAATGCAACACTAAGAATCCAACAAGTAATCTAGTTTACAATCCATCTGAATGCATCAAAAACCATGTGCAGCTGTAAAGATCCATTAGATCTACCCGATCCCCTTTATCGTCACTCCTTCGAGTGTGCATAACTTGTATACAATTGGTCAACCTAATCATTTAGGTTTGTGAACTGATGCAATTCCTAAATGTCTGTCTGAAAATCAACTTAGTGAATTTCAACCGGCATCTCACACTGTTAATTTGGAACTTGGTGATCTGACAGTGTATTCAGCTACTACACTACTTAGGCCAAAGATTTCAAGCTATGCTTTGCATGCTTAGTTTTGTGACCGCACACAAGTCAACAAAACTTGTCCCTTCACCGCACAATTATCCCACACAGTTATTTGGATTTCACCTTAATAGTTAAATGTTTTAAACTTATGTATTCAGAAGGCTTAAAGTCTAGGTCTCACCTCTCGATTTGATTGTACGCTGACAGTCCCAACTCAGGACCCCTATGAGAAAGATAATGATTACTTTTGACTCTTGTCAAAGTAATCACTACCCTTCCCGTAGCCGCCCTAAGATGGTACGGCCAGAGTACATTCAACTCGATATGCGAGACTTATAGTCCATGCCTACTTGACACATAGGATGATTGTATGGAAGGTTTATCATTTAAGAGTTTAAGTAAGGTTTTAAGATTAATGACAAGTCACATTACTTAATGTCGTTCTAAGTTTCCAAACTCAAATTGTCACTTTACGACTTTTGTCGTTAAGACTAGTTTAAGATTATCCATCCTTTTAAGATTAGGTATTCATCCCATTCTTACTTAGATAGTGTCGTATTTTACTTAAACACTATCTAACCTGAAGCACCTCTTAAACAGAGATATCTATATATTCTTTTCAACATTTTTGTAAGTTTCTATATCAGCATTAATCCAAATTTGGAGGTAGATGCCCAAAAAGCTATGCCATGCCTTTCCATATTGTACATGCAAATGAATAATGAAAGAAAAGATGATTAACGGTTTCAGCATATTTTTGCTATTAGGCCATATATTTGGTCCAACCCAATGTTTCTTTTGGAGATTATCTGTTATCAGTAAATTCTGATGTATTAATAACCACATGAAAGTTTTGATTTCCGGCCAGAGATTACTATTCCACAACTCTGTCCATCTTTTTTTTTGAGGTAGATGTCCAAAAAGTTGTGCCATGTCTTTCCATATTGTACATGCAAATAAAAAATGAAAGAAAAGATGATTAACAGTTTCCGCATTATTTTGCAATCGGGGCATATATTTGGCCCAACCCAATGTTTTTTTTGGAGATTATCTGTTATCAGTAAATTATGATGTATTAGTAACCACAAAAAAGTTTTGATTTCCGGCCAGAGATTACTATCCCACAACTCTGTCCATCTTTTTTTAAAAATATTCTGAATAGATGCTTCATATATTAACAAAAAAACATTTTTTATAAGGGCTGTACGAATGAAGAATTGTACAACAGTATTTAGAAGGAATATTACAGCTGAGTTCGCAAAGCAATTAGAACAATAAAATCAAAATAAATCACTGGCTCTAACTTTTTTGCCTCCTGGTGCAGAAGAAAACCTTTTGCAAGTGATTGTAATCGAATTTCACCTTTCCAAGAGTGAAAAAATCATCCAGAGTGTGTACCTCATTCCCGAAGACATAATTATGTCTTCAAGTTTCTAGATAATGAACAAGGAAAAAAGTCGTACACAATTCCAAATACTTCTAAAAGGAGGAGGGATAAGAACACTGGAATCACCCTGCAAGGCTTCCCACCAATGTAAATGTCATTGACAAAGAGCTTGCAGTTTGGATTGAACTAATTTCCAACATGATTTTGCAAAAGAACATTCCCACAAAAGATGCCTAACAGTTTCCAGCTTTGAGCAATGAAGACAAAGACCATCAATAAGGTTAATTTTGGACAATTAAGCTTCTGAAGGAAGCCTCTGATAAATCACAAGCCAACCAAAAACTCGAATTGTCCACACATTATGAAGTGTACAGACCCATACCGCTTCTGCATTCGAAGAAATCCTTTGCGTATTGAGAACAGGTGCAAGGGCTCGTTTTTGATGTAAAAAGTGATAAAGACGGCGAGTGTCATATTGGGAAATCGGATGACCATAAAGCCATCACCAATCTCACCAAATAAGTCTTTGCATGTTCAGATTCATCTTAAATAGGTCCTCTTGGGGGATAAAATTCTGGATTTCCTTTGTAGAAGACCGATTCAAAGAGAATAAAGCATACTCACGGGCTAAGGATCGCCAATCTTTCCAGCTGTGTGTATTTCTGTCCCACAAATCCTTTGAGAAGAATATTCCCTTTTTTGTAGAGTAGTTCTTGGATTGTGTGAGAATTTTGTTTCCTACTAATTCCATAATGCCCTCTTTCTTGACCTTTTTTGTATAAGTATAGTGGAGAGAATTTGTTATTCTCTACTTAGCGAACTCCAGTGTTCGTGGGTGTAGATGTTATATCAATCTCATTACCCCCAGATCTTCTTAGCATGTAAGTCAAGTTTGTGATGGACAATATCCTTTGTTTAGATCTAAAAGGGGATAACACTTATATTTCATAGCCTTTTTGTAGTCATCTTGCATCAGATCCTACATACTTTGTATTGTGCAAATTACTAAATTAATATTGCTCTATCTCCTTATGGATCAAGGTGTAAAAATCAGAAAACTCTTGCAGCTGGGTGCAACATATTCTCTAAATCCTAGCATGCATTCTGGATGATGGTGCTGAGTCCCTAAGTTGATATAAACTATACTCGTTCTATCTTAGGAGCCTAAAGAATGAGTTTGAAGACAGTAATACTTCTTTTCCCTTGCTCTAAATTGGATTTTCCCTCCTAACGGATCTTGTGATAATGGGATCGCTTGTTATTGATCATGGATTAAGTTGTTAAGATCTTCTATGTTCTAGTTTAATTTTCTCAAGCTGTTAATAAATATGGGGCATTTCATCTGTCCACACTTGAAGCATTTCATCCTCCCACACATGAAACATTTCAGCCTCCCGCACATTCTTTATAGTGGATATTCCCTACACAATTAGCGCATACAAGTTGGCTGTAGCAAGATCAACAAGCCCATGTGAAATTTCATCCTCCAACACATCCTGTATGGTGGAGTTTCCTTCCATGCATGCCTTGAAATTGATTGTAGTAGAGTCAACAATTCTATATTGGTCGTTGATTGATGCCCTGGGCAATTACCGGATCCTGTTTCACATTTGACATATTACACTGCTTCCTAGATAAATTTACAACAATGTTGGGATTTTTCATTAATTGACTAATAGACAAGTAATTCTTATGCATGCTAAGAACATACCTAACAATCCTTAGAACGAAGTTTACTTATTCATCATTATATGAATGTCTTATATCCCCTCTACTGCAAGTGACTCGATATGCTAATAAAACTGAATTAGAAGTTGGAATAAATATTACATATCAGTCCCAATGACATGAAAAATGTTTGGAGGTGCTGGAGTCAATGAACAAACAATTGGTAGCACTATCAGTTGAGCATATGCCATGAGAGCATACTCTTCCTCAAAATCCCCTTCATCTACAACTCTTGCCACATTTGCCTCATCCCGTGGCTTTTTAATGTGTTGTGAAAAATCATATTGTCGCTTCTGAGAATCTTTTTTGATATGCCCAAACTTATGACATTAACTACATTTCATCTAGTATATGGAAGATCCACCAAAGTGACATTTCTACTTCCCTTTTGATTGAGCACTCAATTTATTCTCTGTTTGTCTAGAATTGGACTCAATTGCTTGTGTCTACAATGAAATATCCCTTATGGGATACTACTTAAAAATGCACGAAATACATGAAAATTGCAGCAAAGTAAAATACTGATTTATGCAGAGTTTTACAGTAAGGACAGCCAACTAAATAAAATCAATATCTCCCAAGATATCCACTCGAATTACTTGAAAATTTAAAGAGAGCTTGATATTATTATAGAGGACATAATAAATCTGTTTTTGGAATTTTACACAAATTAAACTGCTGCCAGAAAAAGCACAGCGTGCCCTAGACAACTGGAAAACTTCCAATGTTCGTTACTCTCTAAATACAAGAGCAAAAATAAGGGTCTCTGGAAATAACATTGACAGATATAGGAAATAATATTTCTATCTTCAGATCTGACAACGGCCGATTGGAAAACCCCCAAATAAAGGCTGCAAGTTGCATCGCTTGGAATGGGGTCGGAAAATGATGGAGGCGCCTTCAACGTGCGGCCACGCCCAATCCAAATGGTTGCCGTGAATCAGATCTGGAGCCCCTCTGATTATCTTCCCCAAATGCCCCCAAAACCCTCGAAATCCTTCCTCTTAAACCTTTGATAATGTCTCTGCCACACAGCCCTGAAAGCGGCTCCAAAATGACAGACTAGGGTAGATCTCTCACTACCGAAGAATGCCCTGCCAGCCAGGGACGAGTCTCTCACCACCAAAGCTAGGGTCCCTGGGGGATTTGACTCCACAAGCTGTAGATGCGCAACAACAGCAGCTGCACGTGGAGGCTAAAAATGTATATGACAAAAGGTCCCTTTTCTTTCTCCCCCAACTCCGTATATACTTCCCCGAGGCAAAAGAGCCCCAACAGACCCTATATGCATTTCATTCTATGGAGGGGCTAATAAAATAAAGTGACTTAAGTAAATTTTCCCCTTTAAGTCGCCATGGTCCAAAAGTGACCCTCAACACAAAATTAGACTATTAGAACCACGTGCCCCCCTCCCCATAGCTCCTAGCATCCACAGCGCCTTGGGTCTGACCACAGCTTGGACTCGACCTGGCCCTTAGGCCTTTGACACAGGAAAAGGGGACATTACATACAAGCATTTCTTCTACAACAAATAGGAACCAACCCGATCAAACGTAAGGGTTTGGCTTTCTACCATCAAGTGTAAGGCCTCACAAATGTTTCGTAGGAGGGTGGTAATATGTTTAGAACAAGCGCAACCAAGTTGTCATCATCAACCTTTTTGTTGATGACATCAAACTAGTCTCGGAGATCTTTCATTTGTAGAAGATATTCTGAGAGGGACCAACACTCATGCATCTTTGTTAAAAACATATCTAATTCTTCAAGTACAATACTCGATTTTTCTCTGACATTGATACTTGTTCTTCAGATTGGTCCAAATCATACTTGCTTCAATGGCATTCTGGACCTTAGGTGTCAAATCAGCCGACACGAGCAACTTCAACAAGGCCTCCTTATGATGCTTGTCATAATCCACAAAGTTCACAATAGGCCTACCTTCAGTGCCAAGAATGATTTTATTGCAGTTCAGTGCCAAGAATGATTTTATTGCAGTCACGATACTCTACAAATGTTAAAATTTTGTGACTCCAAACATTGTAATTATGACCAATTGACTTTTGCGCTTTTAGTAAAAGTAGAGTTAGAATGTTGGCTATGATACACACAATCTCTAAATCAATGCAACAGTCGAACTCCCTAATAATAACTCAAAAATACATCCATTTAATGATGCCATAATGACTTTATTGTTTATTTAGAAAGTAAAAAATTAATAAAATATTGGAGTCCAATTTTATTTTATTTTCCGGAAAATGCCTTAAGTATTCAAAATTTCCTCTCTTTCTGCTTGACGTCTTCCTTTAATCATAATAACAGAAACTACAAACCAAAACACAAAACTATAAGTTAATCTTGAAATTGAAACTACAAAAAAATTGTGTTTCCCACGCCGTAACACTTTTTTGACTCACAAATGTTTTGCAAATTTGTTCATCTATTTTGGTTTGCGCCTTGATTTGGACTGTTCTCATGCCCTGGACATTTGCAATAGGATATGTACAACAAACCTGTACTGGAAAAACCACAAACAATGATGGAAATTGAGACTGTAAACGAGTGCAGATAGCATTTTTCTTCTCTCGCTCATCTGTTGGTAATCACGAATCTTCCTTCACAAAAATCGACCCTAATCTCTATAACCCGTGAATGGAAATCACATTTTTGACTCTCTGTTTGGAAAAAACTATCTTTCATGTCTTCAAATGATTCCAAATCGTGATTTTTTGATCATGTGTCCTAGTTTGCTAACTGCACATGTATTTCCGTCAGTGGTCTTCAAAACTCACCATTCAATAGTTTGCGACTCGTTTCAGGTGATTCTTGGGCATGATATTTACTTTTTTTGATTTGTTTGCATTTTATCTCTTCAACTTGCATTTTCATCACATTGCGAATGAAATTGTGATTTTGAATTCTCTGGTTGGATTGTTAGGAACTTGCATTGTCCTTTGCCCTCAATTTTTTCATTAAAGGTTTGTATGACCTCAAAATAACGAAAATGGTGATTTTTGCCTTAGAATCTTCACAAAACTGTGAGAATTGACCTTTACTTCCTCTATCCCATTTGTATCCTTTTCTCAGGGCCTCCTCGAACAAGTTCAAGTCTCTCTTCTTCTTCTACAGTTCATATCCAATTAGGGTTTCCCCGAACTCTACACTTTACTGTTTGTACTTTCGTCTTAGGGCTTCCTCATGCAATGGATCTAATACCAATTGTTAGAAAATGATGAGAGAGAGAATACAATGCACTACACATTGAGATAGGTATGTGTTCATCATTTTATTATATTGGAAGAAGTTACACTGTAGTTTGGGAAGTTCATATTTGAAAATAGTTAATAGACAACTAATTGCTCATTTAGTGCTAACTAATATATTTTAATAATGAAGGTAATGACTACTCATGGAGGCCATCTTGAGATGACTTAAACACACACGAGTGAAAATGCACAAATCTTAATAATTCGATTGGGATTCTTCTTAATCGTATTTCATAAGAGATTTATTTTCAATTGAAGAAGTGTAATTCTTTTAAGGGGATGATGGATATCTAGAGCAATTTGTTTGGGAAAGTTGATGAGTCAAGGGCTTACACATTGAATTGCGAGCTTGTAGCTATTGATCCGTTGCCTTTTGACTAGATTGATAATTATATTTCTCGTGTGAAGGTGATACAATTGTGGTTAGAGGTCGCAATGAAGGGATGCCTTAGACCACGCAGCCCACAATACTTATGGACCAACACCCATAATCTATGCATAAACATAAAGAACAAAATTTAATTCAATGGAGGAATTCGATTATAGGAACAAAATATGGCCTTCTTATTACAATTTTGAAATTCAAATGTTTCCAAATGGGATATTCAAACAAAAGATTTCCATCCTGGATTTGCGACTTTATAGGACTGTATTGAACCAAAAAGGGTTCCTTCTTCACGCTTAGTTTGTGACAACTCGCAGTTTTCTCTCAATCTCGGCTCTATATATTCTTTCTCTAGCTCCCTCCTTCAGTGACTTTGGTCCTCCTATTTATAGGCAAGGGAAGTAGTTACGGAAGTTAAAATAGTTCAACTTCCTTGTCACCCAATTGTCCTCCTGTGACACATCATGTCTCAACCATTATGCGTCCTGAACCATCCTTGTCTTCTGTGTTTTGACACTTGACATCCAAGTCCATACAAATCCTCCTTGCCATATATCCATTGTTTTGGCTCCTATTATGCAAGTGTTGGCAAGCAACCAAGATTGTGCGCAAGCCATTCCACTGCATGTGTTGTCCCACAAGCTTACATGTATTGTGCAAGGTTGCAAGACTCCACAAGTGTGCAAGACATTTGTTTGCGCCTCTTTCATCAGCTTGTGCAAGAGTTTTCCTTGTGCCCTGCTCCTGCGCTTTCCCGCCTAGTGTTGTAATGTCCCTTTTTGCAAACTAGTTCGTTTTAGAGTCTTCTAGCCCCTTCCACTTCCCATGAGCAAGAAGTAGGTGAACAAGGGAAGTGTTTGTTGTGTTTTTTAGTCTTTTTTGTGAGCATTTACCTTTTTCTTTCATGGTTTCTCTTATGAGGTAGATCGACTGGGTTGAAGAGGTGAAAAACCAAGTTAAAATTAAAAGCAGACATTCTTATGAGGTCGGTTATGGGAAAGACTCCCTAATTGATCTTTGGTGTCACCGAGAGGATGTACAAGAGGTCGCTTGGACTCATTTTGGGCATCTATCTTGTCATCAATTTATACTTGGTTTTTTGGGCTGATTGCTCAACTCCTTTCCACTAGAGGGCGGAAATCCTTTGGTGTGCCATACAAGGAGGACGAAACCCACCCTTGTTCAATTTGGAAAATGAAAACTCTCCAATTGGTGGTTCCTAAGGGCTTCAAAGAAAGTGATGTTGCTGGTTTGCAGCTAGGGTTTGAGAGAGGAAGAGCTACTAAGGTTTCTACATTTATTTTGGACCCTCTTCTACGGTAACGACTTGGGTGGAGGAAGAGTTAAGTGCCTTTTAGGGCACATTTGGGCAATTGGAGCTGATATTCACCTTCCTCATATTTTATAAGGCTGATTTCATACTTAATTGATATTTGTGGGGTTTTGAAATCCTCATTTCTAGACCTTAATGTGAGCTGTACTTTTGTTATTTAGTAAATTACAGATGTGATTTATCTCTTCATTTCTTATTTATTTTGAAGTATATTGAGTGGATAAATATCCCCATGGTTGAATAAAATATTTGGAAGCATTTTATGTCATTTTCAGAGCTGCTATTGTCAAAATCAGGTTACTCTCATTTGGGTTTGAGCCCAAATCCTTATTTTTAGATTCAGCCCTAGAAAGGGACATTACAAGTGCACAATATTGCAACATTGTTCAAGCTCTATCTTTGTGCTATGATTCCACTTGTTTATGCCAAGGTACAATTTTGATCTTTGCACAAGACTACTTGTGTGCAAGACCAAAGTCTTTATTCCACTACACTACTTATTGCGTGGTTACACAAAGAACTTGTTCTTACTAAGTTTTTTTGAGTGATGTGGATTGCTTGTGTACCTGGATGCTCCTGTATCATTCAACCTAGGCGAGAGAAAAGAAGATGAGCTTCTGCTCATGCGCATTCTATAATTTTTTCAATAGATTTTCCATGCTTAGCTATTTCAGATGCGGTCAACCACGTCACATCTTCAACTTCTCGGCCCTCGCAATTCACCAAATATTCCTTGTACTCATTTGTGGGTGTCTTCTTGATTTTGGGATCAATTACCTGTTAAGTCTCCTCACACACTTTCTCAAACAATCATTGTTTCCAGTCCAACTCTAGAATATGTGCTGCCATTTTCTGTGCTTGTTGGTCCCTTAGTGTAGTGGTGTGAATTTGCAAGATTGAAGATAGGTGATATATCTATCCCATTAAGCAATTTTGTCTCATATGCGTTGGTTGCAAATTTTCTTGGCACCTTACATGGTCGTATTTTCTTCCATGTCAATTTTTTATATATTCATCTTGGGAACCTTTCCTTCTTCTATTGGGCTAAGACCATGTCTCTCACTCAGCACTCCACTTTTCTCAGTTTGTCATTTGCGTGTTGCTTATACTATTCATTACTCTTTTCCAACTAGTTATACACTTGTTTCCGCACATCGCGCATGTACTCCGCAAATTATTTTATTCTCCCCTCCTCCCTTGTTCCTCCATATCGTACAATTGTGCAACACTTCTTGGATTCTACCCTTAAACAATTAAGAATGGGGTCTTTCTAGTACTTTTGTTTACTGAATTTTTATATATAAACTCTGCTTGTGCGAAGATTGAATCCCATAGTCCAAGCTTCTCTCCCACTAGGCATCTCGATAGATTACCCAAGCTTTGACTTCTATACGCCCATCTGTCTGAGGATAATATGATGAACCGAAGTACAACTTAGTTTTCAACCTATTTCGCAATGTTCTCCAGAAGTGCCCCGCAAATTTAGTATCTCTACCGCATACAATGCTATGCGGCAATCCATGTAGCCTTACAACTTACCTGAAAAACTAATTAGCTACATGCATACCATCAATGGTATTATTGCAAGTGATAAAATGGACCATTTTAGAAAATCCATCTACCTCAACAAAGATCAAATCATATCCTTTGTGTTCTAGGAATACCAAGAACAAAATCAATGCTCAAATGCTCCCTTGGTCACTTAGGTACTGGTAGTGGTTGGTACAATCCTGCATTGTTACTTCTCCCTTTTACCAATTGACAAAATCTACATCCCTGGACATATTTATGCACATCCACAACCATGCGTGGCCAAAAATATCTTTCACTCAATTGCACCAATGTTATATCAACACCAAAGTCTAGCTAATCCTCCAATATGCTTCTCTTTTGACCAAATTGTTGTGCATAGATCTCCTAGGTTTGCATGATTGCCCTCCTTTGAAAAGCAATCCCTCTTGTTGAATACAATCCAATCAAGGTGTTTTGTTCACGTTCATTGGTTCTGCGCATGCCTTCCACACATCCTTGAAATCTTCATCCTCCATGTATAACACCAATATTGATTGCATCCCATGACTTCCACATGCATATTGGTCAACAAGACACATCTTCTACTGAGGGCATCTGCAATTCTGTTAGATTTCCCGCTCCTATGTTTCAAGACAAATGAGTAGCTTTGCAAAATTTCTAGCCATTTCATTTGACTTTGGTTCAACTTACCTTGACTATTTATAAATTGCAGAGCTTGATGACCCGTGTGCACCGCGAATCCCTTCGGCAACAAATAGTGCCTTCTCTTCTTCGATGGGCGAAAAACAACATAGAATTATTGATCATAAACTAAATACTTTTTCCTTACATATTTCAGTTTTTTCGTTGAAGTAAGTGGTAGGATTATCATCCTGAATCATCACAGGTCCAATTGCTGAGCTACTAGTGTCACAATCTACCTGAAACACTTTGATGAAATCAGGCATTTCCAACACTGGCTGTTTTGTCACTTTCTTCTTCAATATTTGGAAACTATTTGGCATCTACAGTCTAGAAAAACTTATTTGTATTACCCTTCAATGCCTCTGTGATAGGTGCTCAAATTCCACTGATGTCTCTTATGAACTTCCTATAGAAGCTCACCAATCCATGTAAGCTTCATGCTTCAAAGGTACTCTTTGGTGATGGCCATTCAATAGTAGCTCTCATCTTTTCTGGGTCCATTTTCAGCCCTTCTTGAGATAATAAAAAATCCCAACTACTTCAATTCTTCCTTCATGAAGCTGCATTTCTTCAAATTTAGCTGAAACTTCAAGGTGCTCCTCCTTGTTCTTGCTGAGAATCAAAATTTCATCCAAATTAAGAATGACAAACGTACCAAGGAAAGGCTTTAGTACCTCGTTCATGAGTTGCATGAATGTGCTTGTGGCATTAGTCAGACCAAAAGGCATAACCAACCAACTGTATAGACTACCTTACATTTTGAATGTAGTCTTGCATCTATCTCCCTCTTTGATCTAATAACAACTATTCTTTAGATCGATTGTGGTGAACTATTGTGCTCCACTTAGGCAATCCATCAATTCATCCATGCATGGCAATGGAAATCTGTATTTGATGGCTATTGATAGTTGTGGAATCAATGCACATCTTCCATTCTCATCCTTTCTTTGGCGCTAGTACTGCAAGTACTGTGGACGGAATCAAGCTTTCACGAATCAACCCCTTTTTAAGTAACTCTTGGACTTGCTTCACTTCCTCATTCTATGGCGGCATCATTTCATATGCAGCTTTGTAAAGACAAAATGAACTTGGTATCAAGTCCATTCAAAGACTTGTACTAAGCATGGGCAGCAACTCATCCGGTAGATCGTTAGAAATTATCTCTTTAAAATCATGCAATATGATGCAGGAGCATCCGAGTTCATGTGCAATCCCACATCAACCAAAAACACTTAGGTTTAGCAAATAATGTTTTGCGCGATGCCATTGTGCATTACCTTGCCACTCCTAAGTAAGTTGCGCAAAGATCATTGGCCTTCACTGTTTTGTAGATGCTATGCAAAACTCCTTTACACTTTGCAATTTTACGGAAGCTACAAAAGCTTACAAAGGCCGTGCAACGCCACAAAAGCTTACGAGAGTCCGCACAACACTGCGGATGCTGCAGAATAATAGACTTTGCCACATAAGCTTATTCCAAGCCGCCTTGCACTGAGAAGTCACATTGCACAAAAGAATTGCGCGATTATGCCACAACTACTTATGTAGGACGTCAATGCTTGACTAAAGCTTCTAATGCTTATCCCATGTTGTCGCAACCTACACCAAGCTGCGATATACCAACAGAAGTTGTTGAACAAGTTCGAAGCCATAGAAGATTGCATCTTATGGGTTTAGACACGTAAATTTGGTAATTCGCACTTTGGAAACCTTTGATTTGACTATGCATTCTTGCTATGATAAATGTTACTTCTACATTCCCACTTGCACTTTTCGAGGTCTATTGTTTAGCTTGTTTATCCTTGCACATTGACATGTTGGCAAACTTTGAGAATGATGTACAAAATCCATAGAAAAACACTAGTTGACAAGCTCCAAACTTCATGTAGCGCATTCCTTGCTCTTGGCTAGGACCATACAGTTTGGTCAAGACCGTACCATACGTTCCTAACCTCTGTGTACGGTCTTGGACCGACATGTCTTCCAATTGCACTTTCAAATTTAAATCTTTCGTTGGGTCGTATACTTCATCTGGGTCGGCCTTTCTTAGAAAAACTGTCTATGGAACCCTATATAAGAAAGTAAACACTACCTCATTTGCGATTTTGGAACTCTTAAGGCAATGCACTAGAGCACTCACTTTTTACACTTGCAAAAGGCATCCAAAGCTCCCTAAATCCAAGAATTGCACATCTACAGTCACTAGGGAAGCATCCACATTAGGTCTGAAGCTATAAACCAGGTCAAGGCAGCCATATCTCTCATCTACAAGCATCTGAACACTCTCTCTCGAAGTGTTTTAGCAAGATCCAAGTTAAGGCGAGCATGGTCAAAGAAATTGCCAAATTTGATTGATCTATCTAGATATCACATGCTAGGTTGAGAATGATGTGTGATTTGAGGCCTCTTCAGAGTAGTGCCAACGTTGACGGTATATAGGGGTGCCCACAACCCTTCTAATGTTTGTTTTGTAAGACTCTTCATCCATAGCTAGGGTTTGAGATGATGATCAATCTATTCAGAGAGTTTCATTGCATGCCCGAAAATTAGGGGTTGAAAACAAACAAATCTAGGATGGCAAGCAACCCAAAAAGTTGCAAAGGCAGATTCAAAGCAGGCCCAAGACCATCTAGAAGGGGCTAGACCGTACGGTATGGTCTCGACTTGATGGTACAGTCCTGGCCTAGGTGCAGAGCCCAGACACAGTTCCATTCCAAGTTCCAAAGGTTATTCGAGTTTAGGTTTCCCAGTTTCTTTGTTTCATAGTCTCATATCTCTCCAAAAACCATCAGGGATTAGCAAAGTGCTTCTATACCTCCATTTTGTGTTTTCGATTGCATGTTGGTTTAATTGGTGTATGCAAATTCTTCCTATTTGATCTGAGTTGTAAATCTGAATTAGTATTTGTATTGTATAATCTTTGTTAGATTTGTAAATCAATTCTAATATATCCTACGCCCAATTAAATTGACCTAAAATTTAATTAAGGGTTGAACAAGGGACTACTTCCATTCACTTCCATGATGAGATCACTGACTGAAAAAATCATTTGTTCGAGATACTTAGCAGACACTACACGTGGTCCTTGATTCAACTAGGGGCCAACAAAATGATTTGATTGAGCTTGATCTAATAAATGAGACATTCTAGGATTGATTGATGGCTTTGAGAGAACACACGAGGAATATTCCACAGAACCATTGCTTGCTGAAGGAATCATGCTTTCTATAAGTAGATGGGAAATGCATATTTGTAAAGCATGTTGATCTAAACATCTTCGTTCGTGGCAACTCTCCTTGTATGTGTGAGTCGAAGGTTGCTTTTGTAGAAGCTTTGTAGAGTTTGCAAGTTTAGAATAGGCCCAATATTTGGAATTCTTAGCGAAATTCTTGTGGAGTCTCATTGTAGACTATAAATTGGAGTGAATTGGTGATGTGCTGAATTTTAATCTCTTTCCTTACATTAATATAAATATTGTCATTTGTTTCTTGTTTAGAACTTGTGCCTGAGATCTCGTCTTAGTGAAGTTTATTTTGATAAGGGTTGTGCGGTGTAAGGTGTCCCTTTATTGAGAACGTTGATCGCGACCGCATCACGATATCTCTCTCACTTCGCACATAAGTGCTCCTTTTCCCGCGCCCTCTTCTTGCGTGGGCTTTGACATGAGTGCAAAATATGCGCGCTCCTTCTCCACGTCCCTTAGGAATCTCTTTCTCGACGCCATCAACACCTTTGGAGTGTTGTTCACCTCTACACCTCTTTCCTTCTAAGGGTTCAAGGTATATTGCCTACCATCCTTCGACAAGGTATAGGTATTTTCTTTTGCATCATGTGTTCACCCTTCACCCTCTAGATAGAAATTTCAGGGTCGGGCCCCTATCCACCCATATATCTTTCCGATCAATCTGTCAAGGCCTACCTAACAACACATGTAAAACAACCACTGACATTATGTCACAGAACACTTCATCCTTTCATACGTCAATTTGAAAGCTAACCAAACATTGTTCATTCACTAACAACTGAAGTCCCTTAAACAACCAGGACACCTTTTATGGATTTGGGTGTGCAATCTATTTCAAATCAATTTTCTCCACCATTTCATTAGAAACAAGATTATCATTACTGCCACTATCAATGATTACCTTCCAACACTTACCTCTAAGCTTACAAACTATCCTGAAAAGATTCTCTCTAGTAGGTGTGTTCTCTTCTTTCGCCAGTTGTAAAATTACCCTCTTCATCATGAGATCCTTTTTGCACTTTGGTTCTTCTGCACAATTAACTAATATGATGTATTCCTCGTGGGCTTGTGCAACGTGGTTTCTAGCCTCAGTTCTGTGCACAACTCTGTTCTATTGCGCATGTGGGAATTCAAGTGCTCTGTATCCTGCTTCTTCGCATTTGAAACATGTACCTATGAATCCTCTACCTTGTCCTCTTCCAATGTATTCTCTTTTTCTTTGCGCATGATCATGACTTTGAGAAGAACTCGCTTACCCTTTGTGCACATGCTCTATTTTGTCGTCGTGCGATAATCTTTCTCATGCGCCAACTTTCCCTTTCTTCGTGCGGTATCTTGTCTTCTGGACAACTTCTCAACCTTCAACACACACATATAGTCTTCCTCAATTGTTCTCAGGCTAATCATGCCAAATTCATTTTGAATGGAAAGGCACAATCCATCCATATACCTTGAAATTTTTTCTACACTATCTTTAGTATGACCTGTGCAAATGATCATTTGGCAGAATTCTTCTGTGTAGTCTTTGGCTCTCATCTCCTTGTCTCAAGTTTTGCAATTTCTTGAAAAGATTCAAATTATAGTCCACTAGAAGAAACTTCATCATCAACTTGGCAACCATTATCCAAGCTTTGATTTTATCCTTACCCTTCTTCTCTCGGTCTGCACATGATCCACCATTAGGATGGATGTCCCTTCAAAGTTGTGCACACAAATTGAACGTTCTTGGGGTCTTCTATATATCCGTACTCAAAATACTTATCCAGGTCCGCAAACCAATCTATCAAATCCTTTGGGCACAAGTTTTTAGAATAGTTTGGGATGTCCATGCATGGCTTGCCTTCTATTCTAGCAATGGCCTTTATTAATCTATCTTCAGTTTCTTCCTCAAACTCATCCATGTTCTTATCAAGGGATTCATCATTGCTTGAATCTGAATCCATTCCTCTTTGTTGAGCAGTTTCCATCACTTCCAATCTTGCTTGGATGTCTGTCATCACATTTGCCAAATTTTCCACTCTCGGTGGAATATTCACCCTTCCTCTGAGATGAACTCCTCAATGCACCATTTCTTTTTCTCCAAAAAACTATCGCAACAATTGCAATCTGATTATAGACTGACAGCGGTTGTAGGAGAAACGATTTCAAGATGTTTCATCTTCTCTGGCCAAGTAACGGTCATGATCCGACAAACATCAATGTTGGTGAGATGCTTTGACATGGTGTTGACGTGGGGTGTGCCACTTGGAGTGCCATGAGGCAACAAAGTGTGAGAAAGTGAATGCAGAGTATTATAGTCATGTGCAAGTGTGTGGCAGCATTTGTCATGCGAGGAATTGTAATGTCATCTTCTCAGTGCTGGTCCTCGCAGAAGACCTTGAGCCCATTCCACTTCCCGTGGGCAAGAAGGAAATGAGCAAGGGGAGTTAATATCATGGTTTTTAGTTATTTTTGTGAGCATTGTATTCTTTTTTAGTAGTATTGTAATGTCCCTTTCTAGGGCTGAACTGAAAAACAATGAAATAGTACAAACTCCAAACTAAAGTATTCTGATTTTTATATCAGCCAATTGAAAAATATAAGAGTCTTATTTTTAGGACAGCAACAAAGAACAAAACAGTAATTCATCAAAATATCACCATTCACATCATCTACAAGTTAAAACATGTAAAGGCATTGTAGGAATATTTTGGGACAATTATCACCCAAGAAATCAACCTCTAAACAAAGTTGAAAATTAAGTAAATAACAACAAAGGTACAACCCACATTAAGGGCTGGAAATGATGTTTCCAAACCCGAACAAATACCAATGAAGTGAGAAATCAGCCTTATAAATTAGGAGGAATCTGAATAACAACACAAAATGCCAATTGGTGCCCTAGAAGGCACTCAAACCCTTCTCCACCCAAGTCGCCCTCTTAGGAGAGGGTGCCAAATTGATGTAGAAGACCTTGATATCTCTTCCGTCAAGCCCTAGCTGCCAACTAGCAAGATAACCTTCTTTGAAGCCCTTGGAACCAATGTTTTAAAAATTATAACTAGACTCAGAACTGGTTCAGGGTTGGATAGGACTGGAAACAGAACCAGACCAGAATTGAACCGATTCAAACTTTACAAACCGGTTTACTAAAAACACATAAAAATTTACATTTTTAATGAAAACAATATATTTGAAAGCTTAGAAACCATGATTCCAACAGCTACACACAAAATATGCAGAGTTTGCTCATGTATATACTATATAACATGTAAGAAAGGTGTTTATAGAAAAATGACACAATCTCCAAGTCCAATACATAATACATATATCATATATGAGATTTTGAAACAAAATACATAAATAATGAGGCTCTAAATGGCCTATATAGTCCAAGACTTCAAAAAACAACATGCTATGATGCTACAAGTTACAAAACTCTAGAAGATACTAGATGACATCAATGATCAACCATCAAACTCTGCACCACTGTTGAGAATGGGATCCTTAGGATCATCCTCATCAATATCATCATGCTCCTCTAAGTCGGACCCATCCAAATCCTCAGGGACATCTACAACAACTGTATTGGCAGTAGCACAAGTGCGACTAGTGCCTGTCATGTCTCGTGATGGTGCTACTAGTGGCTCATCACCCTGATCCAAGACAATCCACCCCAAGTTATCGGGATCAAACTCTGCAAGGTGACTCTCCTCTACCCAATCTGAGATTGGATCTATATCATCCAAGACAATGGGATCTGTATTAGGTTTTTAATTTAGTAACTAGTTGCGCCTTAGCCAAAGGTTGTATTGCACAAAAACAAGATCATTTAACGGTTATTCCAAACGGTTTCTCTTCTTCGTGCGAATCCGCTCAAAGACAAATCAGTTGCGCTCGCACCTAGAAGCACTGCAAGTTTGGCTTAGGATCCGAATTGCAAACTTGTGCAATTGAGGACACTAACTACCAAATGAATCCCACCAATGTGCTGCTGTAAAAAATGTAAATGTTTAATTATTAAACAATGACGATAAAAAACAAAGTTAAAAATTAAAACTTATAACTTAAAGCGTAATTCAACAAATTAGATTGTCTTATGCTGAAAATTCATGATTATAAAGTTTAATCAAATGAACTTCAAAAAATTTAGAATTGCTTACCTGGTTGGTCCACATCTCTTGCAATCTTTGCAAGGTTTTTCCCAAAGGCACTTGTGACTCTGCTGAAGAAACTGATCTGGCAGTGAACTTCTAGTTGTTGCCTCTCATTAGGGACCATGCGCTCTAGGCACTTGTACAAACCATCTTTGACTTCTCCTGTTTGATCTTCTCCAAGTTGAGCTCTATAATGATATCTTGGGTTCAAGAAATATGCAACTGCATGCATAGGGCGATGGAGTTGATTGTTCCATGTATTATCTATAATCTCCCATATAGCCTATACTTAGCTACCTTGTCTTTGTATGTTGCCCTTATCTTTTCCTTTCCATAGGCTCAAAAATGTAGCCCATGGCTAATTTTTCCCCATCCACCAATTATAACACCTTAATAAGAGGCTCAACAATTTTTAGCTCTGTTATTTTTTCCCAAAATAAATTGTCAAAAACTTTCTTTTTTGCGTCTTTCCCAGCGTGTTTGCAGCTTCACCTGGATGCATTTCATTCATCACTTGAGAACATCTTTTTCAAGTTTTGTGTTTGGGAAAGAAGAGATTGCAACGTGAGGAAGTTTGTTGCAAATCTCATCATGGCTGGCCTAACAAGTTCTTTGTATTCGGTATTTTTCCTCATTAGGTTCAATACCCATGAGTGATTGTAGATGTATTTTGTGATGTTTTTGGTATGCTCTACAATGTTTTTGATCCAATCTTGTTTTCCTATATCCTCAAACATGAGGTCTATGCAATGTGCAACACATGGAGTCCAAAATATTGTTTTACGTTTAGTCTCTAACATCTTACCAGCAAGAACA
This sequence comes from Taxus chinensis, assembly GCA_019776745.2. Lineage (NCBI taxonomy): Eukaryota > Viridiplantae > Streptophyta > Pinopsida > Cupressales > Taxaceae > Taxus > Taxus chinensis. Next base: position 481,471,585 of record CM034154.1, on the reverse strand, counting down.
TAGTTAGAGGCATTATCTGTGATGATTTGTACAACATTTTCCATCCCCACCTCTACAACAACCTCATCCAAAAGCTCATACAACAAATTTGCATCTTTCACCCTATTAGATGCATCAATTGATTCAAAAACACAATTCCTTGTGGACAAGAGGGAAGAAAATTTATTATGATGTGGTTCTTTCTATCACTCCACCCATCTAACATAATAATACATCTTGTTTTGGCCCAGGATAATTCACAACTCTTTAAATATTCATCTATGGACCCAACTTCTTTCTTCAAAAGAGATCATCTCAAGTCATACATAGTAGGGCCTTTGAAGCCCTTACCAGCAACAACAATTGAATCAAACATCGGTTGGTAATAAGGTGAGTCGATAACATTGTAAGGGATATTTGCATCATACCACCATCTAGCAATGTATTCGAAAGCAGATTTTTTATATTGCTTCTTCCAATGGTTATCTAAGGTGGGCTGATTTTTTGTTGGCATGGAGGCACTAGCAAGTGTGGAGGAAGATGGAAAAAAGCTTTGGATGTTCTTTCTTTTTGGAAGCCGGTTTTCATGACTATGAGTGGATGTGGGAGGCATATATCGAAAGGTGCCTCTAACATGGACAAAGGGGTCAGAGCAAGAGCCTTCAACACGTGTTTGGGCCATGGCATGTTGCCTCCTCCCTATTTCAACATTTATCTCTTTTTGCTTAGGCTTCTCTTCTTTATGTTTCTCAAGCGAGTTTATCATTTCCAATCTAATGGCATCAATATACGGTGCATCACATGGGGTAACTTGGCCTCTTTGACTAGCCAAGTGTTGTTTCAACCCCCCCACCCCCGCCGATTTGCTTCTTACAATATTTACAAAATACTTGATTATCAACTATGTCAGCATGGTTCCACACAGGGTCTTCAACTCAGGGGCCCACTACAAATGTAAGTATAGAAACTATAAGAAAGAAAATATATTTCATATTTCCTATTTAGTAAGATATACCTTTCAATGTGCACACAAATGCGGTCAAGAAACACTCCAAGCTTGTGTATGGGCTTCACCCTCCAAATGTAGATGTCAAGACTCAAGAGTAAGACTCAAAACCACCACAAAGAGCCCACAAACAATGCCAAACAAACCCCAAGCTCACTCCAAATCAACACTCTTCAATGCTACTCCAAGCCTCCAAATCCTTACAAATGAGAGGTGCTCACAAATAGAAGTGAGGAAGTCTCTATATGGATGCCAATATCACCACAAAGAGCCCACAAGCAATGGAAAACAAGCTCCAACTTCCAAGCTCACTCCAAAACTAAACTCTTAAATGTTATACTCCAAATGCAAATATATAACAATAAATTAGGGTTTAGATCAACTAAAAAGTTGTACTTTTAATTAAAAATTATTTTTTGCAAAATTAGCGCCATATTATAGCACTTTTTCTGGCTTGGCCAGTTTAGAGCAGAACCAGACCGATTGGACCGGTTTGCCCCCAAAAATATTGAACCGGTCGAACTGGACGGTTCTGGTTCTGGTTCGACCGGTTTTAAAAACACTGTTTGGAACCCACCAATTAGAGAGTTTTTGTTCTCCAACCTTGAATAAGGGTTTCGTTTTCCTTTCTTGCCACACCAAAGGATTTTCGCCCTCTAGTGGAATGGAATAGAACAATCAACCCCAAAACCAAGTAGAATAAAATTATAACAGGGAAGCATGCCCAAAATGAGCCTAAGTGGCCCCTTTTATATCCTTAAGGTGGCACCAAAAACCCATGAGGAAGTTTCCCCATGACTGACCTCATAAAGAAGTATGTTTTATCTTTTAATTTTCGTTTTAAGTCCTCTAACCCAACCGACCTACTTCACAAGGAAAATTTCTAAGGGAAAATGTAAATATTCAGAAAAGAAAGACTAAAACATCAACCAAAGACCTCCCTTGTTCACCTACTTCTTGCCCATGAGAAGTGGAATGGGCAAGAAGTCTTTAAATCGATCACTTCAAAAAAGGGGACATTACAATCCTCCCTTCTTGAAATTTGCTTGCCCTCAAGCAATTGCAACTCTCATGCCCAAGTGCCAATGTGCTAAAGTGAAAGAACACGATGTAGTACTCCCATAATCTAACTTCTATACTTGTCAAGTGAGAGAAATTCTGCAAAAACAAACTTATGCTATGGCTGCCCCTATCTTCATTGAAGTCCCTTGGCAGCCCATGAAGTTTTATGGCTGCTTTGAAGAAAAAACCAGTTGTACCAATTATGTCCTCAAAAACAGCAGTAGCAATTTCTTCCCTTGTACACTTAGTTGTACAAAACACTTTCCAGCCAATTGCAGGCTTAAACAAAGGGAAAAAATTTAAAAATGCTCATCAATTTGACTAACAAAAGCATTTCCCAATGTGGCATCTTCCCCTTCCATCTCACCCTTGTCAACTATGGTAGAAGAACACCCTCTAATCACATGCATTAATGCAACTGAAAAAGAATGAGGGATGCCAAAAATGATGTCAGCAATGCTATTGAATACAAATGGGCTCATAGCTGTCATAAGGATGCTTCTTCTAATACTTGAGAGTAACCAAACATTACCCTTATTTCTCCTATGCTTGGCTGGAGCCTTTTTGCAAAATTAACCAAATTACGAGTCATAATACCTTGCTTTTGCTATGCTGCTATGATTTTCAAGTGGGTTGTCCTTTGAAACTCACCATTCTCCAATGGTGCTCTACTCTCCAAGATGAATTAGGAAGCATTGTGCAATGTTGTTGCAATGTGTACCACACAAGAAAGTCACCTTGATGTAGTGAACTCTTTTTCTATCATAAAATGATGATTTGTGGCTGCCAATAAGGAATTTCGGGCTGCATACTCGCTGCTGCCCTTTGCCTCCTCTACGTCTCCACTCTTTTCCGCTTCAACTCAAGTATGGAAGAGGCTTCATCTTCTTGTAAAGGGCGATCACATGTGACCATAAATTTGACATTCTTCATGATGTCATCTTCTGCTACAATTGCAATCTCATTTGCACCTTCATTTGTATGGGAAAAGAGCAAACTCATCTGCTCCTCATCACACTTATACCTGCACATGGACCAAACTTATTAGAGAAAACAAGAGTTACTCTTTTTCTTCATTTAATGCCTTGTAGACATGATGGCCAGGTCCTTTTTGCATGCAAAATTCTCATAAACTTCATACATGTGATGGCTGTCCAAAAACTCAGTCATGCTGCCCCAAACATCGCTGTAATCATGCATTTTTCCCTCAAAATTCAGGATGAAAGTAGTTGGAAAACCTCCTCTGATAGTTGCAAGATAGTTGCTATTGTTAGCACCCTTCACCCAAATGGCTGGAAATTCTTCTACAATTGTCAACAACAATGGAAAGGGGTTGGAAATTGCATGGACAACAAGTGAAAAACAAGTAAAACTGCTGTCATACTAAATATCCCTCATGAAATGTTGCAAAAACAACATAGTGGGGGCTGGAAACACTTTGTTGATGACTGAATACTTCAAAAGTGTGGAAACTATCCCCTCTCATGGCTGTCCTCTTTTGAATGATAGCAAATAAGATTATAGACAAGCTGGAAATGTCTACGACAACAGTACAAAATCTTATGACAGAATGCTCGGAAATCCAAAAATCAACATGTTCACAATTCACAACCATACCTTCCATGTGCGGCTGATCTTCCAAGCTTGGGATAACAAGATAACTTTCATCTTTCTTTCTTTCCAACACGAATTTCATGAGCTTAACATCCATTTTAATTAAAAGACTTTTTCTAGGGGTATGTGCATCGAAGAGGAGCTGAAAATGCCCATGAGAAGATTGTTGTAATGAAAACAAAAATGTAGGGCTTACCCGCCAATGTGTTGTCCCCGAAACCTGCCCTCTATTTGTTGCAACTCCTGCTACCATAGCTAGCTCCGTTTGTTTTAATGCCTCAGCGGAAAGCATCTTAATAACATGATGACTTCTCTCAATACTCTAGGCAGCTGTCCATACAATTACAATTATGGGATGCAAGGGCTTTCCCATTCTTCTCTTGTTGGTGGGACTCGAAATAACACCCGGATCTCACTCTATCATGCTCAAACAAGGTTTCATTTGGGCAAAAAGACCTATGTGGAGTGGTGTGATGACTCCCCTTCCAACTGACAAAATTGAAACACTCCTAGGCCGTGGGTGACCTAAAGTTGGAGTGAGTCTCCAGAGAGGGCTGGTTCCCCTAGTGTAACACCTAAAAAATAACTCTACTCTTGCAACAAGGAAAAGGGGTAGGAACTAAGCACAAGGCTGAAACAGAAAGTTGAAAACAAGGTGATGCACCAGAATGTTTGAGGACCTCTACTTGCTTGAGCATACACAAGAGGATTAAAGGGACCAACACACCATACACAACTCACAATTTGACATACTTCTACATAAGTGTTTCATAGAGAGGCTTAAAGTTTATGACAACACACAAAAGGGGCAGCAAATGGCTTTATATGGGCTCAAATGGTGAAGCTCCACAACTGAATCCTGCATACACTTGATGAAAACACAAACTATGACCCGCAAATGTATGTATCCCTACATAAAGGTAAGGAAATATGACTGCAAATCAAGGATAAACACTTCTATCATGAGATAAAATTAGCTATTTCACAATTCTACATAATACACAAGTAGTGAGAAGGTAAAAATGGTTCCTTTATTAATCCAAAAGGTACAACAAGTACAAAAACTAGTAGGGCTCAGCCACAACGAACCAAAAGTCTCCTCTTTAATGAATAATCTCTTGTATATATAGGAGAAATGAACTGTAGAAAGGAAAGACCATGCAAGAGTTCACAAATGCCAACACTATGACATTAGATAGTTCACAAACTGAAACTAACTATGAAGTCAATGTTCTCCAATAGGCCTTGTTGCATGTTATCTTAACATAAGATTCAAATTCTCTTTCATCTTACCCTTGCATGCTTGACTTCCTCTTCACTCTAACTTGATTGTACTCTAATTTGACCAAAATGATAAAATTGGGGTTTTACTCCAAGTCTGGACATGTAAGGATAAGTTTATAGCTTCTCAACATGATATTTGGGCCTTTTTCCATTTGTAAATCTCACCACTTCTTTAAAGTAGAGAATTAGGGAATTGGAGGAACTCATGAAATAGTTCCTCATGTTCCTCCAAAGGCTGATTATTAACTGATTCCACCTTTATAGGCCCTTGGCTGACTAAATTAGTTCTGCTTAGAGAGCTGACTAGGGAACTCGGTGGAACTTGTTCCTCTTGTTCCTCTTGAAGCCAACTTAAACTTTATTTATTGCTCCAATCCTATTCCATTATGTTCTAATAGGGGAACTTAAAGGAACTGTTCCTCTTGTTCCTCAAAAGGTTGACTTAGTCCTTCCACTAAATTTTGATGCGGTTAAATAGCCGATTGTTCCTAAGGGGAACAGAACTTAACAACTTAGCTGATAGTTTCCATTTGATCCACCTATTCCTCAAAAAGCCAATTTTCCCTTCAAAAACTTAGGCCAATGTAAAGGGCAAAGACTAAACAAATTGAACTCCTGAGGAATAATTTTTGACCTCAAAATGTTTTGACCTAATAACTCAATTGAACCATTTCGGTAAAATAAATGGGGAATTCCTTTGAAGGAACTGAGGAACAATTCCTCTGGGAACACCAATTTGACCAAAAACAGAGGTCTTTGCCTATGAATGATAACTTCTATTCTTTCCTGATTTTGACTATGTTTTAACCTTATGGAAGTGGGATTTTTCAATGAATGATCTCTCAATCCTGACCATGTTACATATAATGTGTAAACTATTTCCAAGGTCCTCCTCTTCTTGTGAGTACCATGATTGTACTTGGTGAAAGAGACCATAGTGACTGAAAAGGAAAAACATGCTTGGTGACCTCTATTAATTTTCTTAGTGCTGCTAAGGATCAATAGCTTGAAGAATCCATTAGGCATGGATTCATACCAATCTACTAAAAGTGCACAACACAACCTCTTAAAACAACTTTGTACACCAAAATGCCTCCTTAATACAACAAAAAAATGTGCTAAAACACTTATGGGAAAGAAAACAACACCAACAATGTGCCCAAGGCACACAAAAATGAAACTAAAGCAACAATGTGTGATGAAGCACTTGGAAAAAAATAAGACAACTACTTACTATGTACAAGGGTGATTTATGACCTTCAATAACAATGCTTGAGGTATATCCCATTAACTGGGATAGGCAGCTCTTCACCACTCAACTTGGAGAGTTGAAAGGAATTGTGTTGTTTGTAACTAGAAATCATATATTGTCCACTCCATATAGAGTCAAACTTGGTATGCCTTTCTGGCTTAGTCCTTTCCTCATCCCATTGGAGAACAAGGTATCCTTCCTTGAATGTTCTTAGAATTTCCTTCTTATCAAATGATTTCTTTACTGTGGGCTTGATGAAGCTCCATTGTATGCATTGCTCAATTTCTAATTTCTTCCAACTCCATTAATTCTGCAAACCTGATTTCCATTGCATCTTCTTCCATCATTTCCAACTGATTAATGAACTCTAGGGCTGGTAATTCAAGTGATATAGGAAACCTTTCTTCTCTACCATAGACAAACATATAAAGTGAGTTACCAATAGCCCTTTTAGGAGTGATTCTATCAGCCCATAAGGCTGTCTTAAGCTTTGTATGGCAAGACCTTCGTTTCTCCTCCATGGTTCTTTTGATAATCCTAAGAAGATTCTTATTAGTGGATTCTGCCAATCCATTCCCTTGAGGATAGTAGTTAGAGGATGTGCTCAAATGGATACCAAGTTTGACTACCCATTCACTTGTCCTAGTGCCAAAAAAGGCCATTGCATCATCATAAATGATTGAAGCAGGAACTCCAAACCTAGTTACTATGCCTTCATAGAAGTCCAAAACTGAAGTTTCATTTGCTTCCTTAAGGGCCACTACTTCTGTCCACCTCGTAAAGTAATCAATAGCTGTAAGAATCCACTTATGACCTACACTTAAAGGCGGTTAATCATCCCTATGAAATCTAAGCCCCATTGCATGAAAGGAAACTCAACCTTTATGGGTTGGAGAGGGAGGGCTGCTAGTTTTTTTTACTTGTAAAGAAAACACACTTCTTACACTTCTTAACCCATGCATAGGCATCCTTAAACAATTCAGGCCAATAGTATCCTGCCCTCATTATCTTCAAAGTGGTAGTTCTTGGAGAAAAATGTCCACCTGATAGCCCCTCATGGAACTCTTCTAAAATACTATCAATTTGATTTGTCTCAATACATCTCAATAGAACACCATTGATATCTTTTCTAAACAATATGCCATCCACCAGAACATAAGGAATAGATTGTAGTCTAAAATACCTCCTTTTAGCTTTGTCCAAACCTTGAGGGAACTCACTTGTTTGAAGGAAATGGACCATGTCATGAGTCCAACTGATAGGCAATGAAGTTACAACTGATTGTTGGCCATCCTGAAGCACTAAGACAATATCCTTCTCATCATGCAAATATGAAGCTATTTGCTCACATAAACCTCTTCCTCTAATCACCTTTGTGACCTTAATGTCCACATCATACTCCATTAGTTTTGTGATCCAACCTACCCTTTTCTCATTTAAGTCCTTACTCAAGAGGAATTCTTTTACACTTGGGTGTGAAACCATCAAATGAACTTTATTGTTAGAAATCAAGTTCCTGAACTTCTTGAGACTCCTTATAATAGAGAGGACTTGTTTCTCTACAAAGGAGTATCTTACCTCATAACCCTCCAAGATTTGACTAAATAATGTTATTGTTTGCTCCATACCTTCTTTATTCTGTTGCACTAACATGGCTGAAATAGTATCAATGCCTCCAAAGGCATATAAGGTGAAGTCTTTGGTAAAATCAGGGTTTATGAGGGTAGGATCTTGTGATATAGCTTTCTTAATTGCTTCAAAACCATTCTTTCCCTCTTTAGTCCAGCTGAAAACCATATTGTTCTTCAACATAGAGGTCAGTGGCTTCACAAAGTTGGCAAAGTCAAAAATAAATCTCTTAACAAAATTGATTCTTCCAAGGAAACTTTACAATGCTCTTTTGTGATTGGGCAAGGACAATGCAAGAATAACACTTACTCTTTTAGGACCAATAGCAAGCCCCTTTTTAGAGACAATATGGCCTAAAATTTTTCCTTCATGAACTGAAAATATGCATTTCTTGGGGTTGAGTGAGACTCCATATTGTCTACACCTTTCAAACACTTGCCTAAGATGAGACAAATGATCATCAACTTGGAAAATATTGTAATATCATCAAGATAGACAAGTACTATATCATTGATTAGCCCCTGAAATGCCATATCCATGGCTCTCTGAAAAGTAGCTCCTGCATTAGACAAACCAAAAGGCATCTTCATGTATGCATAGGTTCCCCATTTTGTAGTGAAGGTTGTCTTAAATTGATCCTCTTCTTGTACCAATATCTGATTGTAGCTAGAATAGCCATCAAGAAGTGAAAAACACTCTGAACATGTCACCATTTGTAAGATTTGTTCCATGGAAGGTAATGGGTAGTGGTCCTTTAATGAAGCTTTGTTTAGATCTCTAAAGTCAACACATAACCTTATCTCTCCATTATTTTTCCTTACAGGGACCAAATTTGCAACCCAAGATGAGTGTTTGATAGGAAAGATTATGTTAGCCTCTATCAACTTATTCAATTGTTTCTTCATGAGAGGCTCTATCTTTGGGTTTATAGGCCTTTTCATTTTTCCTAACAGGCTTGGCATTTGGATCCAAATCTATAGTGTGTTGTGCTAATTTTGGGTTAAAACCTTTAATATCATCATATCCCCATGCAAAAACATCATCAAACTCTTGACAAAAATAGAGAAATGCATGTTTTTCCTCTAGAGTACAGACCATGTCAATCTTGAGGAACTTATCTTTTCCAATGACGGTTTATTCATAGTTTTCATGCTTAATCATCATGTTTAATTTCTCCTCTGATATGATCATCAATATTGAAGATGGAATCAAGAGTGACCAAACCTTGAGGTAGTTTGTTTGACCTTAACTAGATGATCTGCTCCTCATATTGTTGTTGTAGTTGTCCTGATTTTTAGCTGAGAACTCAGCTTCTTCTTATAGAAAATTGATTATTTGTTGGTAATTTTCAAACACTTTCCAATTGGTGTTATTATCAGGTACAACTGGCCTTACAACCATCTTAACATGTTGTTGTACTTTTTCCTTTGTTATGTCTTCAGGAATGTCAATTTGTGCACCTATGACAACTAGTCTGTCAGCATGTTTGTTCTCCTCCCTAGGAATGGATTACAAGTTGAAAGCTTAAAACTCCTCAACGAGGTCCCATACTCTATTCTTATAGGACCTTAACAAGTTGTTTTTAGTTACATTCTTCCCTCTTACCTAATTTACAACCAATTCACTATCACCAAATACATGTAATTATTTTATTCCTTTCCTTCTAGCCCATTGGAGACCATGTATAAGGGATTCATACTTAGCTGAATTATTTTTACAACTGAACTAAAACCTAAGGGCAGAATAGTATTTTTATTTAATTGGAGACACCAACATAATACCTCCTCTCATTTCATTCCTAGTAGACCCATCAAAGTACATTTTCTAAACACCATCATCTTGCTCATTTGTCTTTACAAGATCGGGAATGAAAGAGTCCTCATGCAAACAATAAGTACCAAGATTAGCCTCTTCAATGTTCTTATAAGGATCAAACTCATGACTTTTAGTCCCCCATTCATCAAGCAATAAATCAGGTATACCTTCAAGAAGAGTATATGGCTCCTTGTCAACTAGTTGATCTTCTTCATCCATGATTATGCAATTGGCATTGATGCCACTTGGCACATGAGGTTCTATATGATTATTTGTAATAGGTTCAGACCTTATGGTGACTTTAGTGACATACCTAGTTCTAAATAACATGTGAGACCAATCTGATGACAAATATCCCCTAATATTGGCTGTGAAATCCCTAGATAGGTATAAAGAAAAGTATGGAGGGAAGTTAATTATAAAAATGTATTGGGGAATTGAGAAATTAGGACATGCATGTAAAGTGAGGCTCAATCCTCTGATGACACCAACAGTCTCTAAAATGTCCCATCCAATTGTACAACTCCTTTAGAAAGAGGCTCATACTCTATACCAAGCTTGTCAACTATCTGTTTAGGCATGACTGAACTATTGGCTCCTGAATCTATCATGAATTGTGGACTAAAATGGTTGCCAATGATCAATGACACATAGCATGGAGGGGTTTTTTACACTTTTACTTGATTGGTCTTCCTTTGGCTGAGGTGTATTGGTAAGTACAACTTTTGATTGCTCCTTGGATGACTCATTTGAAAGGCTAAGGTTAGATAAGGCAGCTTGTAAGAGATCCTTTTGCCCAGGGATAGATAAAGACTCCCACATTGAAATATTCATGTTGGTTTTCTTCATATGATCAAGAATATTAAATGGTGTTGTAATATCCCCTTCCCAATCGAAGACCTTGGCCCATTTTGTCAACCCGATGGCCAAAGGAAAAATATAAAGGGTGACTTAAGCCACAATAAATTTTTATACGTGCCTAAAAGAAAATAAAAAGAAAAAACTATTAAAGCACTTATAATTATTTATTTGGCTTAATTTAAGTATGCACTTATAAATTAATGGTGTAACCTCTAAAAACGTGCAAAAGGGGTCTAATATTGTTTGTATCATTCCTAGGAAGTATGGTGACTTACCTAGAGAAATGATAATGAACATTGAAAAATAGTTAGTAAAAAGGCCCATTTCTAAATTTTATCCTCCCCATGTGGAAAGTACGACTTGCCTAGAATTAGAATATTGGCCTAGAGGGGTAGTATTAGTTCTATGATCATTTTTGTATCCTCTCTAGGAGAATGGCGACTTGGGTAGGTAAAATTTTGGGATGCTTCTTGCATAGAAATCACACCAACTCCTGATTGGGTGTGTTGGAGGTATCTTTTGGGCCAAATTCCTTTATAAAGGGAAGAGGTCGACTTTGTGAGGATCTCATATTCATTCTATCAAATCTGGATTTTCTCTAAGCCTTGTTGCTTGTTAAAATATTCAAGAGGATGAAAACCCTCTTTGAAACAAGAGAGGAATTTCCAATCAGGCAATTCCATTGAGCTTGCAAAAGAATTCAGTAATTTTCTTACAAATTTGTAGAGCTTTCATATGAAGAACTGGAGGAGATATTTTGTAGCAGCATTTCTCTAATTTTATGAAGTAAAGCGACCCATGCTTTGGTCAGTTTATGGTAATTGAGGAACATCCCAGGTCTGCACTTCATCGCCTTCATCTTTATTGCATTTTTGGGCTTCAAATATATTGTATTCAGGATTTCTGAAAGAGATACAGAGCTGTTTAAGCCCCTGTTAAATCTGCAGCATTTTAATTAAAAATTCAGCCTTGCGAAGCGTAAATGTGGTATTGTTCCTTGCCATTTCTGTTCCTTAATTTATTGCAGCCTTAAGGACTGCAAATAGTCTGGTTTGGCATCACTTATTGGTATTATATTCTATGGTGCAAGTCGCCATGACTGTAAATTAATTACAGCAGTCCGAACTATACTCTGTATGCTCATATTCAATATTCCAAGTCTGATTTGCGGATAAATAAAATCTGCATTTCATCTTTAGCAAAGAGCTATCAATTATTGTGTTGGTTGATGAGTCTCTTGGAAACAAAGTTGCAAATTTTCCTCTTGAAATCTGATCTGCAGAAGTATAATCTGAGAAATTCATATATAAAGGTTGCTTTGAGTTTTGGGTTTATTATAAAATCCAACTTAGCCCAAGTATGTCCTTTTGGGGACATTACAATTGTTCCACTTCTATGGCTCTCTTCTTTGACGTCATACATACTGCCACAAACGTAGAACCTTGATTTTGACTTTGCAACTGATTTATTCCACAAAACTCCTCCCCTTGCCAAATGAGAAATGTAGCAATACTCCGTACTAGTACTTGAGAAGCCTCTTGTTGTGATGGTGTTTCAACTGATGTGTTTTGGGAAATTGAAGCATTTTGTACCATTAATGCTTGATTGAGGACACCATTTGGACAAGAGGTTTGGTTGTGGGGTTGGTTACAAGGGAAGCACCACTCATAGTCTTGTATTAAGTTATTTTGGACATGAACTATGCCTTAGAGGTGTTAGCTGCATTGGGGTTGTATGATTGAATAGGCTTAGCATTAGTGAATTGGGCTTGACCTGGAAAACTAGATTGAAATGGTGGCTTATTAGGTTGGTAGGGAAGATAGTAAGGTCTGTAATTCTGATTTTACTGCCTCTTAAGAGAAACTATTTCATTCCCAAAGGTTTGTAAAAGGCTTTTAACTTCTTGCAAGTCATTAGATTGGCTTGGGACAATATTGATTTGGCTTATAGGTTGACTAATTGGTACTAGAATAGTTGCTATTGTAGGTATTTGAAGTGGCATAGAGGGTTGTACTTCTAGAAATATAGGCATAGGGGATCTTGGTGCAATATTTCCAGCTTGTATGAGACTATTCTCGGCCCTAATGGCTACTTCATATGCATCAGGCAGTGTTCTTCCACCCATAGATTGAATCATCACTGAAATATCACTATTCAATGCTCTTAGATAATACAAAAAAGTATATTCAAGAGTAGGCCTTACCGATTGAGGGATTCTATCCCATGTTCTCTAGAATCTGAAATTGAAATCAGACATATACTCATGTGGTGCTCTTTTGATAGAGGTCAATTGTTCCACCAAGGACAAGTGATCTGATTTGTCTTCAAACTATCTACACAATGCTTCTCCAAGTTGATCCCAAGTGCTAATGGAGTTCACCCTTAATCTCCTGTACCACTGCAAGGCTTTTCCCTTAAAAGAGGCTGCCAACAATTAGACTGAAACATTTTCTTGAGTGACATGATGGACAAAACATAAGTTGGCCACATCCTTAATGTGCTCTATAGGGGTAGTTTGATTCTCTCCAGTGAAAGATGGATCACTCTTAAGGGAAGACACAAGGATGTCATCATGTTGGGCAAGATTTAGTGGGTTGCCGACATTGAAGGGAACAAAAACTAGGTTTCTAGGGATGGCCATACTGGAATTTAGACTTGATATGGGGAATTTTAGAGGTAAGCTCTGATTGCTTGAGATAGAGGGATTTTTAGTGTATGGCTTAGAACTTAAAAATCTATTTCTCTTTGCTGAATTCAAAGGTAATTCAATAAAATCAAATGGAATACCTCTTGTAGTTGATCTGGTTGTAACTTTTGGCATGAATTTTGCAGTGATATGCTATCATGATGTCTGTATACTTGTGGAGTCACCAGATGTTGGATATATGTGTCTAAATACTGAAACTTGCTAAGAACAACATCAAATCTTTAGCAAATTGTTTTGTGCTCCCACCGGGCATGCCATAAACTATTGTCACGACGGAATGCATCCTTTGGGGAGTGGTGTGATGAATCCCCTTCCAACTAAAAAAATTGAAACACTCCTAGGTTGTGGGTGACCTAAAGTTGGAGTGAGTCTCCAGAGAGGGTTGGTTCCCTTAGTGTAACACCTAAAAAATAACTCTATTGCTGCAACAAGGAAAAAGGGGTAGGAACTAAGCACAAGGCTGAAACAGAAAGTTGAAAACAAAGTGATGCACCAGAATGTTTGAGGACCTCTACTTGCGAGAGCATACACAAGAGGATTAAAGGGACCAACACACCATACACAACTCACAATTTGACATACTTCTGCATAAGTGTTTCATAGAGGGGCTTAAAGTTTATGACAACACACAAAAGAGACATCAAATGGCTTTACAAGGGCTCAAATGGTGAAGCTCCACAGCTGAATCCTGCATAAACTTGATAAAAACATAGACTATGACCTGCAAATGAATGTATCCCTCCATAAAGGTAAGGAAATAGGACTACAAATCAAGGATAAAAACTTCTATCACGAGATAAAATAAGCTATTTCACAATTCTACACAACACACAAGTAGTGAGAAGGTAAAAATGGTTCCTTTATTAATTCAAAAGGTACGACAAGTACAAAATATAGTAGGGCTCAGCCACAATCAGCCAAAAGTCTCCTCTTTAATGAATAATCTTTTGTATATATAGGAGAAATGAACTGTAGAGAGGAAAGACCATGCAAGAGTTCACAAATGCCAACACTATGACATCAGGTAGTTCACAAAATTGAAACTAATTCTGGAGTCAATGTTCTCCAATAGGCCCTGTTGCATGTTCTCTTAACATAAGATTCAACTCTCCTTCATCTTGCCCTTGCATGCTTGACTTCCTCTTCACTCTAACTTGATATGTACTCTGAATTTGACCAAAATGATAAAACTGGGGTTTTACTCCAAGTCTGGACCTGTAAGGATAAGTTCTGTAGTTTGCTCAACACGATATTCTGGGTCCTTTTCCATTTGCAATCTCACCATTGCTTTAAAACGGAAAATCGGGGAACTGGAGGAACTCAGGAACAATTCTTCTGTTCCGTCAAAGGTCAACTTAACTAATTTTGAGTTTATATTGCCCTTTAATCGGTTGAATCAGTTAAGCGGAGAACAAAAGGAACTGTGGAATTGTTCCGCTTGTGTCTTAAAAAGCCGACTTAACCCCAATCGACCGAATTGGTTATGCGGAGAACATAGGGAACTGAGGAACTGTTCCGCTTGCATCATAAAAGTCGATTTAACCCCAATCGGTTGAATCGGTTATGCGGAGAACAGAGGGAACTGAGGAATTGTTCTGCTTGTGTCATAAAAAGTTGAGTTACCTACAATCGGCCGAATCAGTTATGTGGAGAATAGAGGGAACTGAAAAACTATTTCGTTTGTGTCAAAAGGTGTTGACTATGTTGATAAACTGTTTGATGCAGTTATTGCGGAGTTGCGGGGAACACAGAGAACTCTGAAACATTTCCCCAAGTTCCTTAAAACACTGATTTTTCCGACTTCCAAATGCAATGCGGCCATGGCAGGGATGCGGGGTACAGATGGAGTAGAGGAACAGTTCCACCTGTTCCTTAAAAGTCTGACTTGCCCTGTTTTAACTCAATTTTGCCAAAATTTGACTAATTCCTTTGAAGAAGGGCTTAGCAAGAGGGAACATAATGACCAAAACAAAAAGATTTTGCCCATGACTTGTAAAGTTTTGAAGTTTCACTGATCTTAAGATAACAAACTTTATGGAAGCGGGCTTTGCTTGTTGAATGATCTCTCAAGCCTGTGAGGGTTACATATGATGTGTAAAATATTTCCAAAATCCTCCTTTTCTTGTGAGTACCATGATTGTACTTGGTGAAAGAGGTCATGGTGACTGAAAAGGCAACAGGAAGCTCGAAGGATGGTGCAAGTTTTTCTAACTTGAAACCTTCGTATGCAACAAGTGATGTCCTTTTCGCTTCAACTTCATCCACATTTTGTTGATGCATGCACAAAACCTTTTAATGGTTTTATCCAAAGCCATAAACATCATGTGCTTGCTTCATGTATTTAATGTCCCTTTTTCCCACTTGAGAGCTATTATTTGGTCTTCTTGCCATTCCTTCTTCATGGCAAAGAAGCAAAAATGAAGGAGAAAACCCTTGAGCATGTTTATAATATATTTTATCTAATATTTTGATATTTTCTTTAGTGTTTCCTTGCATTATACAGGTCGGCCTTTTCTAATTGAGCATTAGCGCCAAAAAGGAGGATATAAAAGGAGATTAGAGGCATCATTTGCATCTGGACTTGGCACATTTTATTCTACTTGGGCATTGTGAGCTTGTTGCTCCATGTTCATCCACTTGAGGACGAAAACCCTCTTGTGAGGCTTCATTGAAGAACGAAAACCCTTCATGTGGCTTGGGTGAAGGACGAAAACCCTTCATCATTGTTTGGTCTTGAAGTGAAGAGCTGATTTGAAGATCTATTTGTAATTTCCAGCTAGTAATTGAATTATTTAGGGTGGAGCGACCTACCTTGGGTAAGGTTTGGCACATTTGGTGAAGTATTTGAGAAATCTGATTTGAAATATTTTGAAAGGTCGGAATCTAAAGTTTTGTGAATTTAGAGGTTTTCTAGAGCCATAGTTCATATTTTTCTTGTGGCTACAATTTCTAGTTTATATTTAATTTCCAGTAGTGTATTCTTCAACATTTCTTTGGGATTTTGGCTTCTAACATTCCATAAAACATATATAAAATATTGGCGAGTTGGTTTGTGGTGATTTTTGACATTTTTGGTGATAGTTCAAGTCGCTGATTTTACTCTTTCAGTCTGCTGCAATTTAAATTTCAGATCTACATTTGGTGTGTTTGGTTGAAACCCTCAAAAGGGTTATTATAGTGGTATCAAAGCGTGGATCTTCAAAGGCCTAGGGTCTCAATGGAAGAATTCAAGTTTGAATAATTGATGGCACAACTGAACCATAACCCACAGGTCTAAGGAAGCAACAACGGTGCATGGAAGGGTAAGATATCTATTTTTGATGGCACTAACAAATCTTCATTGAGATCATGGTTGTCAGAATTGGAGGCATACTTGCAAACAAACCCTATGTGTGTGGAGGATGCCCTCGAATTCATCACTTGTCATTTGGAAGGGATAACTAGAGATTGGTGATACCATGTGATAGAAACACAAGAGGAAAAATCGGTTTGCTTCTTTGATAATCTCAGTCAACAGATCATGGGAAAGTTCGATGTGTAAACTCGAATGGATAAATCCCAAGGTAAAATTTCATTGGTGTTTGATGATATTCCTTTGGTCTCTAATGATTGTGTGTGGCAAAGAATTGAAGAAAACCCAAAATTATTGGGTATGGTTAGGGAGCAGCCCTTGGAAGCAATAGAGGCTTATTGATTGATATTCAGAACAGCACTGACGGATCGAGAGGCAATGGCTAACCATACAAGGATTGAAAACTCTCTATCTTCAGCTGCAATTTCATATGCTCCACTATTTGCTTAGGTGGGAAACAAACTTGAATGCTCTACCTTTCTTATACCTATACTTGCACATGGAACAAACTTATCAAAGAAAACAAGAGTTGACCTCATTATTGCTTCTTCATGCCTCATGGATATGACGACAAGCTCTCTTTCATTGCTTGCAATCATCTCACATTCTCCACTCAAGTGATGGATGTTCAAAAGTTGACCCAGGCTGTCTCTAACACAGCTGTAACCATGTGTTTTGCCCCCAAAATTAGAAGGATAGTGATTTGGATCCTTCTTATTTAGTAGTTTTCTAAGTATAGCCAGGTCGGTTGTCAGAGGATAAAAGACAAATAAGAAATAGAAGAGAAAAGGAATTAGTATGAGGTCTATCCTCTTTAGAGGCATTCTAATTGATCTTTGGTGCCGCATCAAGCTATAAAAAGGGGGTCGCTTGGCTTGGAAGAGGTTATGTATCTTTTGAATATTATTTCTTTTGGAGTTGGAGCATGTTTGCTTTCTCTCTCTTCTATTGGGGACGAAAACCCTCTTGGAAAACCTATTGAGAACGAAACCTCTCAATAGTGGTCTGATTTGAGGATGAAACCCCTCAAGCTTGCAACAAGGTGATCTCATAAGGAGTTATTTTCAGTTTTGAAGGCATTTCCAACCCTCTCCTAGGGTGGGGACTTGCCCTAAGGTGGCATTTGGGGTCTTCTAGGGCACGATAACATCAAACTCAGCCATCATTGTGCTTCTTCTATTTTTAATAGTTGGAATCTACATTTGGACTTTAATTTGGGGCTTGGATTCCTTCATTTCCAGCCATCTTTGTAAGGGTGTTCATTGTTATTAAATTTAATAAAATAAATTCCATTTGGGGTTTAAAGGATTATTTCTTGGTTTATATTTGTTCTAAAATATTTCTAAGGTTCCCTACATGCTTTGGATTGTGTTAATGATGCATTTTTGGAGAGATATTGCATTTTCCTTTCTGTTATAAAAAATCAGACTATTGTACCTTGCTGTCATAAATTTCAATTTACTAGCTATTGAGGTTTGTGCAATTTCCCTTTTATTTTAGTTAGAGCCCAGAAAGGGACATTATAGTGGTATTATAGCAAAGATCTTCCCAATCTGAGGGTATTCATGCAAGACAGTGACAAAGGATACATCTACTATCAAAGGAGAGAAGAAATCAGATCAGCTGTTTGAAGTGCCTAACATGGTTGACCAGGGTTCCCAAGAGGCCAAGATCGATAGACTTATTGAAGGGCAAGAAAGGTTGGCAGACACAATGGATTTGCCAGCCCTAACCCTACAGAAACTTCACAAGCCAAGGCTTCACAATGGCGAGGGCAACTCATTTGGGGTTCACAATGTAAGGAAGCCCCAAGGGTCGAATTTTGGATCAACTACTAGGCCTACCTTCCTCCCAAGGGAAGAAGTCATTCCGAAGGTGGATACCCGACATTCAGTAGAGCACAATATTGCGACCATCTATGAAGAATATAGGGCTCTTCTGAATGAGATCCATGATGTTATTTCAATTGCCATATTCATAGGCGTAAGCAAGGGTAGGTCAAGGCCGAAGCCTAGACCTCGAGCACCACAGAGGAATCTTCAAAATGCTATGGGGGAGGTGACACTCACCACATTTGATGGTTCCAACAAGGGGACAACACGTGCGTGGATACAAAAGTTGGATACTTATCTATGATCGAGGCCTATGATGAAGGATGAAGCAATCAAGTTTGCAACCCTTCATCTTGAAGGAATTGCACACGAGTGGTGGTACCATGGATTGGTTACACTAGGGCACAATTTTATCCACTCATATGATGAGTTTTGTAGGAGGATCATTGGGATATTTGATAGGGTTGATCCGGAGGTTCACTTTCAAGAGCTAACATAGTTGAAACAAGGCACGGTGGAAGATTATGTTGTTGAATTTCATAGGCTTTCAATGATGATTCCGGATGTGACACAGAGGACACTCATTGTTTTGTTCATTGAGGATTTGGCTGAACCACTCAAGGGTTTGGTAAGAGCATTTGATCCTTCGTCTCTCCACGAGGCAATAAAGATATCTTTAGATTTGGAAGGTGTTGCTCCAAGGACAGCAACAATCAATGGGCAGCCAAGGGCATCTTGAAATAGTGGGCAGCCAAAAGGACTTTAGGGACAGCCAAAAACAACATCTTTGGACCAGCCAAAGATGCCTTTTCAACGAGCACCAATCATATCCAAGGAGCTTTCCAAAACAAGCAAGGAGGTGGAGTCACGGAATGAGCTAAGAAGGAAAAACTTGTGCTTCTCTAGCAAGGATCCATGGTCTCCTAATCATCGTTGCGTAGATAAGGGTTATGTGCATTATATTGAGGTATTTTTGGATTGTGAAGAAGGAGAGGAAGTGGGTGTTGAAGAGGCAACACAAAATCATGATCCAAAAAGCTTGGACACCACTCTTGCCACCTTGTCCAGTGCTCCTAGATATCATCCATCCCAAGTAAGAGGAGACCTACAAGGGCAAAGAGTCACGATATTGATTGATAGTGGAGCCAGTAATAATTTCATTAACGAGAGCTTGGTTGCAAGGATGGACTTGATGGTGGAAGACTTCAAAGGCTTCAAGGTTATTGTAGCAAATGGCTATTCCATGCCATGCACAAAGACGAGTCCACAACTCCTTTTCACATTAGGAGGACATGAGGTATGTAATGATTTTTATATAATTGGCATAGCTGATACAAATCTTGTGCTTGGGGTCCAATGGTTACACTCATTGGTAGAATTCATTCTCGACTACCAAAGTATGGAGCCAAGTTTCATGAATGGAGGAAATATGGTGGTACTACAAGGTATGATCACAGTAACCCCTTAAATAAATTATTTGGTAGAAGATGTCTTGTCAAAAGAGTCACATTTTTGCTCATCTAAGATAACAATAGATTGGAAGTCCTTAATTACAACTGAGTATGCCTAGAATAAGTAATGTTGTTTTTAAAGGAGAAATTGTGGATGAGAGGTATAAGATAATGGATGGGCTCATCCTCTACATGAATAGGGTCTATTTGATTCCAGAATCAAAGGTGAAAAATAAGATATTGAGGGCTGTTCATGATATCCCATTGGCTGGTTATCCGGGTTACTTCAAAACATACATACAAGTTAGAGAGACGTTCTTTTGGAAAGGACTTAAAGAGGAGATACTTCAATACATATGAGAATGTTTGGTTTACCAACAAAACAAGGCAGAACATGAATTTCCAGCTGGACTCTTGCAGTCCCTTCCTATTCTCAATAAAAAATGGGAAAGTATCTCCATGGATTTCATCACAAGGCTGCTCATGGTTCAAGGTAAGAGTTGTTTGTATGTTGTGGTTGATAGACTCACGAAATATGCCCACTTTAATCCACTTCCAGCGAAATATAATGCACCTATAGTGCCTTATATCTTTTTCAAGGAGGTGTTCAGATTTCATGGCTTCCAAAGAACAGCATAAGTAATGGGGACAACAGGTTTTTGAGCATATTTTAGCAAGAACGTTTCCGTTTGACAGGTACCGAGCTCACTCCTAGCACTGGCTATCATCCCCAAACCAATGGGCAAACGGAAATAGCGAATAAATGGGTAGATGGCTACCTACAAAATTATATTGAAGGGAAACAATCAACTTGGGTAAAATGGTTACATATGGTTGAGTGTTGTTATAATACAACATTTCAAATGTCAATTAGCATGTCACCCTTCAAAGCTCTATATGGTTATGTTGTTCTCTCTTTTGTTGACTTGGTTATGACAAATAGTAGGGTACTAGGAGCCAAAGATTTTGTGCAATAGAGGCATGACATCTTAAAGGTGCTCAAAGAGAACCTCTAACTTGCACAAAACCAACAAAAATTGTATACTGATCGAAGCCAGATGGAAAGGACATTTGAGGTAGGAGACATGGTATTTTTGAGGTTGCAACCCTATAGGAAATCCTCCCTCAAACATAGTGGCGGGGAAAAGTTTAAACCACATTTCTATGTGCCTTATAGAGTGAAGGGAAGAGTTGGAGAAGTAACATAGCTAGAGCTACCGGAGCATAGCCGGATACATAATGTCTTTCATGTTTCGTGCCGAAAAAGGGCACTAGGACAACAAAATACTCCTATTCAGCTGACACCTTTGGATAAAGAAGGTAAGTTAGTTTTGATTCTGGAAGCTATAGTGGATGTTCGAGAAAGGAAGTTAAGGAACCGAAACATTAAAGAGTATTTGATCCATTGGAAGGATCTACCAATTGAAGATTCAAGGGTTTTCGTCCTTGAATGAGATTCTCAACCCGAGGGGTTTCGTCCTTAAGAGAGAGAGTAAAAGGGCTACACGAGCCAACTTTCACCAAATAAGAATAATCTCCAAAAATATAAATCATTAATTCCCAAGCGATCTCCTTAAATATGCACAAGGAGTGCTTAAATCAATCATTACATCACAACTGACCCCTTAAGCAAGTGCATTGTAAATATTAAAAGGGTAATTGGAGCCTACATGTGCACGATACCATTATTACTAAACTACTAAAATGTTCACTATTGGAGCATATTACTTCCAATAGGATAAATAATAATAAATGAAGACAACTATCTAAGCAACAATAATAATATAATTCAGATTTCCCCTAGCTTTTCTCCTTAGACCCACGGGGAAAGAATGGGTTAAGGTCTTCAGAAATCAGCCTCCAAAAAGGGACATGACAGTCCCCCCTTCCCAAAATTGTTTGTCCCCAAGCAATTGAAAATATGGATGTTCCAAGATAGCTGCTCCCTCTAATGTGGCATCTTCAAGTGGTAGGCCTTTCCATCGTACCAAGTATTCCCGTATGCTCTGGTTTCTTAGCTTCCTCTCTCGAACATTAAGGATGTTTTCCGGAACAAGAATGATCTTCCCTTACTCATCTAAAGGGGGCAGCTGTAGTGAAGGAGTAATATGCTTCCCCATTGCCTTCTTAAGACAAGCGACATGGAAGACATCATGTATCCTGCTTTTTGGAGGTAGCTGGAGATGATATGCAACATTGATTCAAGTTTTGTATAACTATTTCAGTTTTTTATGGATTAAAAAATGAGTAAAATGAGTGTATGTACACACACACACACACACACACACACATATATATGTATGGACGTACCCAAGGGTTTTTTAAAGTTGACATATCCATGTATCGAACCCGTACCCGTATCCTGGCAACATAGGTCATGAGTTTTAGAACTACCATGTAAACAGTGTTTTTTGACACATATATTGTCTCTCTGTTGACTTGCAAAATGGTGACGAGAATAGGAACAATACACACTAGTTAGAAAAACAGATATTTGATAGATGCCGATAATTAGTGTAACATTAGCTTAGGGAAATGTGACAAGAGAAGGCGGGGACGAAGAGGAAAATTGTCAAGGCAGATAGAATTTATGTGAGTACCAACAAATTATTGAAAGTGGTCAATTTGATGGCTAAATAAATTTACGGTATATCAAGAGAGTACACAAGACAGCTTAGAAATCCATACAAAAGTATGATGTTTTAAAAGAAAAATGTAATGTGAATATTCAGTACAGTGGTGAAGTAGAAAGAAGTTTTGGAGAATAACCAATTCTAGATAAACAGGAGTATGACCTCTGCTTACATGAGTCTCACCTGGTCTCCCAAGATCTGTCCAAGGATTTCATGCATAAAAAAGGGCAGACAATATGGAAATAATTTTTCAAGAACATAGTTACAAACGAAGATGTCTAAGAGTTCTTTTGGTATACTACCATTGACATTCAAACATTGTATATCACATCTAGATAGATGATAATTAGATCATGCATCACATTACAGAATATACATTAAGCAGTGAGAAAAAAGTGATTGGAATATAAAATACAAAGGGATGTAGATATTAAGTAGAATCCTGTTACACCACCTTAAAGAAGCCTTTTGATTTCATAGCCAAGATTATATTGTCATTGAGGGCCGGGTCATAGATAGAGTGCTTTTAGTCTTCAAAAATTAAACAGGCATGCAAATTAAAATACAATTACCGTACTTGCCAAACCGAAAGGATCTTTCCTTAGAATCCTTTACACATATCCATATGTGATCAATAGATCCGACTCATCTTCCTGATGCTAAAACAAGAACACCAAGAGAGCTGTGCTTGCCGAGTCACTAGAATGAACTATAGGCATGCAATGACTTTTTTCTATTTAGCAACTCTTTGAAGCACAAATTATGTATGCGTACTGTACACTCAAGCTTATATTAAGTTCAGTCATGCATGATGCAACCTAAGGTCATAACACCCAATACAGATAATTGGATTATGCTCCAAATACTTGAATCCTGCATACAAATGTGTCTTAAAATATCTTTCCCAGAAGGAGTTCATTGTTGGTGACTAGCAGCTGTTTTCAAATTACAGCATCAAAGATGATGCAGAATCATCCATAGAGGTTTGGATAGGTTCTAATGGAACTGCTGATTCCGTGCAGGAGTTTTCAATTTCTTCAACTCAGGTAAAAGCAATTGACTGTAAACAAGAAAAGCAAGTGCCTCTCATAAGGCATACAAAAGTAGACGAGGTGAATGCAATCAACAATGTTTTGAACTATGATTTGGTGACTATGTAAAGCACTGCTATTAGAACTAAAGTCAAATCAAGTTTTTCTTCTTGAGTTGGTGCAGAGGTTCTAAAAACTCTTCTTTGTGAATATTATATGTCCAGATGCCACCTCGACCATCCCTTAAGGCTGTGGACAAAATCAGGCCAAAATCTGAGAGGGCAAGAGCAGATAGCTTGGTCAGCATCCCAACAACAAGTAAGAAGGTATGTGAACCTTTCGACGGTCTGTATTCCTGTGTGTGTCATTATATTCTTGTTTTATTGTATGAGATATACATGTAAATTAACAAGTAAATGTTTTATGGCTGTTGGAGCATAAGTTTGAGAAAGGAGCACGTGAGCTTTTTCTATGCACAGGCCACATTACTTTTGCATTTGTTTTGGCTAATCTACCTAGGTTGAAATTCTGTTTTACCTTTGAATGGAAACGGTACATCTTATGGCAGATAACTCAACATGAATATGAAATTGCTACTTCTGATGGAACGAAAACCATCACAAAAAGGAAAAGGACGAGGAGTACAGTTATGTTTGGGGTATGTGAACCAGTCATTGCACCGATATGAATAATTTTATAATTTTGAGGAACTTCTACTCTAATGAAGTTTAAATGAGACACATTGGCACAATCTTCATTCAATGCATTCAAAATATTTATGCAGGAAGCATCGGCTGACGTGAGGACAAGTCGAAAGAAAGTCAATGCCAGACAGAAATCTACAAACCAGAAAAAGGTACCAAGTAACTAAGACCCATTCACTTTGAATGTTTTTAATGTTTTTTTGTATTACAATATGCTGGTGATTTATCTGCAGCTTAATTTATGCATTTTGTCATGTATCAGACTTTTAGTTACATGTTTTTACATCAGTCTATTTTCTAAGATTGTTTGGATTGCAAACTACTGTGAAAAGCTGACTAGCTAGATCGTTTTGTCAGTCCGAAAGTGAAACTATTTGGATCTTGTTTCCTAGCATAATATGCCTACTTAAATATTTTTGGAATGCAACCTAGGGATAGTTCATGCGAAAAATAGGCAAGTTGAGTGGCGAGTTGATAATCCCTCAAAAGTATTTGAAGCAGACACCAAAATCGTTTTATGAGAGGACATTAACAATTCTGTTCACCGAGTCACTCTATATTTTTCTTGCTAAAAATGTTTTTCAGTTTGGTGTAAACCAGTTGGTAGAAAATCTGTCAATGCAGTCACAAAAAGAAACAATTTGGAATAAATTGTTCGCTTGCCTTTGTGAGCTATGCTGTTCTCAAATGCAATCAGTAAAAACCATAGTTACCTAAGTTTCAGGGATGGGGGACAGCGGAACGGGGTTTCCGGGGTGGCAAAAAATTTACTCATATTTTGAGGATGGCAAGGGGACGGCTATTAAAATAATAAATAAAAATTAATATTTAAATATTTTAACTTTATTCAATGAAATTTAGGGGTTCAAACTGTATTTAATATTTTTTTAGGGTACTTATGAAGATTAGAATTCAATATTTTTGGTAAAAATAGACATCTTTTGTACAGTAAAAGTATACATAAAAGTTTTTAAAAATTTAGAATAATAACCGGGGACATCCCCTCCAAGTCCCCAAGTGCCCAAAACGTTTGGGATGTCTGGGACATTATTGAAATCTGAGGGGACGCATCCCTGCGTAACACTGGAATAAACGACAGTACATCAAATCCTGAGCTCAGGCTCATTCATCAGCTAAAAAGACTTAAGGTAAACCATGGGGCAGAGTTCATAGAAAGATTCATGGGGGTGGGCTGTAGGATCCTTAATATGGTATCACATGACGTGCACGTGTATCGCCATACATTTGATCCCGTTCCTTTGGGTGCCTCATCCTATGTGCAAATAACATGCGGGGAAGCTCCCAAGCATCCAGATCACTAAATCTGCCTTGTTGGACAGACTCCTTTCAGCTAGAATTTGTCTGGCATTTTTGGAATAAAATTAATTTATCCTAAATATCTATGCTCATGATTTTCCTGTTAAAACTATATCTAGCTATTGACAAACCTTTTTTGCATTTTACTTTCTGTATAATGTGAGATTGCTATTTGACAAAGTTGAGGAACATAGTTGCACTTGCCATTCCTGTGATGTACTTATCACATGTAAGGCAGATGGTTTCCTTTCAAAGCAAATTCATAGAGAGAAGACACACACGGATGTGGATCATTTTAGATCCATGATGCAGACATTATCATCATGTGAATTTTTTTGGAGTATTCAAGGTACAGCTATTTACGAGAGCTACTTCAGGAAACTTTCTGACCCTGGGAACCTTAAAAAGCAATATCTAATCAAATGAGATCCATCATTTATACGTGACTTGTTTGAAGGTGGATCACTGGACCCATATACAGAAAATCCTTATGCTTTTGATTGAAGGCCAGTTATATCACGTATGTCAGAAAATTTGATTGCATCCCTATTGTGAAGCAGATAATACAGAAGGCAGTTATATGCAAAACTACTTTACTGTTCAAAGAGCAGGCGCATATCGAAGCTTTATCAAAGATCTGTGGAACATCTACACACACATCAACACCATTTCGAAACTGTTCTGTACAAGATATTAAATGAATTCTAGCGAGGGAACCCGTATTCAAGAAAGGTGTGACCATGTAGATAGCTTGCTGACTTGTCAATAATTTGTTATATTGGCGAGACTTGGTCCAGATACATATTCGATGTCACAATGAATCAATTGGGAGCATGCATGACTTGGATAACATGTCATCACCATATAAAGAAATCAGCATAAGGGTGCTAAACATGATGCATAAAAATAAACATCCAATCATGCATTGACGAGACCAAGATCCGGTCAAAACTTTGAAAGGTCAAAAAGGAAGGACAAAATGAAGAGATCAACTGGTGCCATTTTTAAAGGTCAAAAAGAATACCCTTACAATCTCAACAGATTTGGTGACATAACGGTTTTAAATCTGGGTGCATGCCACTCTTGGAAGCCTGACTCATTCATATGGACTTAAGAGCATAGAACTTAAAAGAACCTGAAAATCATGAGCACTGTCTGGATTTCCATATATTTGCAGTTTCTACAAGAGCCCATGCAGGATATAGTCTGACTTTTCAGTGAGAACCTAAATTTAATCAAAGTTGAAAACTATCTCCACAGGACTATCCTTAAAAAAAATGTGATACAAGGACTGACAAATGCAGAACAGCATATGGAAAGGCTAAAAAAGGAGTCCAGTTATATGGCCATCCGTCCATGAGTGAATGCAGATTAATAAGGATGCAGAAGGCTTTCCTATCTTTACATTCAAGATTGCGCTAAGTCTAGAAGTTTGCAAGGACATCAAAAAGAAGGGCATTGCCAATTGTTGTACCCCGCCCTTTATCAAATACTCATTAGAATAATGCCTATAGAAGTGTTAAAGACCACATGGTGAATATCGTCCTGAAAAACGTTGCTGGAAATTATATTTATAGAGAGGCTTGCTCTTGTGGTATTTGTTAGCATGTGGCAAGACTGGCCACTATGACATTTTTAACTAAGAACTGCTAGGAGCATGTATCCTGACTTATAACATGGTAATGATGATTAGAAATCATCGTAAGGGGAGCATGCGCATAAAACTAAACATCCAATCTGCATTCGACGAGACCAAGATCCTTGCTTTTAGAAGGTTGTTGAAAGGACAAGAATCACAAGAAGCCATTGCAAATTAGAAACTAGTCATGCCCTGGCAGCATTTTAAGACTAGGGACGATGGCCTTTAAACTTGAGCCACACTTGGAAGCCTCTCATTCACAGACTTGGCCAGAAACCTCCCCCTCCTAAAGAATTGAATTGAGCACCGTCTAATTTAATATTGTATTTATAACTTAATCTTCCAGCTGATTTAACTAGAAATAACTCAATTAATTTTCAATCTAATTAGTTAATCTGTATTTCAAATTTCCAATAGTCACAATCATTTGTGATAAATCAACAAATTAACCAGCACCTACCTTTTCCTCTTTTAGACAATACCAAGGGCATTCTTGCTTTGGAAGTGATTGTTGGATATGTTGACTATTGAAGAATCAAAGAAACCTATTGAAATTGGAATGCAATGACACTGAAAGAATTTAACGACGTCCAGGAGACTGATGAGTTTATGGGACCAAACTTAGCCGATACACTTAAATAGCCTCTCATTCACAGACTCTTTGCCATATCAACTCTAGAAAAACTGTGAATCTTGAGCACTAAACCAACGATCTAATTTGAAGCTATTGGTTTATGCAATTACTTAGTTATTTAAGTTGACTAACTAATTAATTAATTGGTTTCGTACTGGATACGTCATTACCAGTAATTAATGTTGAACAAGTCCATTTAATTAAATGCAATAATGTTAATCATCACCCACCTTTTCCTCTTGGTTTTACCGACTGATTACCCAACAACGTTCCCCACCCCTCCTTCCTTCCTTCCTTGTAATAGTCCCTCTCCTCTTAGTCTTCTACATCTAAGATGATGTGAAAATCCGAACCTCAACTGGGCTATTAAAATCCTTAGCCTTACTCGTTTCATAATCTTCGATCCCTCATGGTGGGCTTCTGCAGAGAGATCCGAAATGGGGTTGAACTATCCTTAAGCACTATTGCAGCTTGTAACTTATGAAGGCTCATGAATTATCTCGCTGTGAATAAATGCTCAGAGACATAAACTATGCAAGAACATTCACAATAAGTCTTTTATGGGGATGTTGCTCTTAGGACACTGTTTGAAGCAATTGATAGGCAAACTTGTACATACCATTCACAGTGAAGATACTTCCAGGTTGATGTTGGGATTTGAGCTCTAGATGTATAGTTATGTAATACCATTTTGGGCTTGCGAAGATCGTCCATGCTTTCAACTTTTTTCGGTATAGCTAATCAGTCGAGTTATTGCCGATGTTTCCATCGGCAAAATATACTTGCTTTAGCTCAATATTTTTATATTTCAGGTGAGGAGACTGTGTGATTTTGACATAGTCTTGGACAAGTGTATTGTGATGCACGGCCACAACTGTTTCTAGAAAGTTATTACTAATTCTCAGGAAATCCATTATTTGACACGCTACTGTCTGCTCAAACCTCGCAACTGTTAGAAGTGCTTCTGCTAAGGTAACCAGTGTAAATCCTTTCAGCTTTGTTCTCCTTGAGTTTTCTATGTCCCAGAGCTGAGCTTTCCTACTCTCTACAATCAGCATGTCATCTTATTTCGATTATTGCATCTTCTCTAAATATTCCTTCTGGCAATTTTCAGGTCTGCTCAAGCTCATCATGTTGATGGAAATCCAAGGGGTTCTGCCCTCATATTGTGGATATACTGTAATCATCATAGATTCCATTGGAATCAGCTTTAGCAGAATTGAAGAAGAAAGAGGTACATATGTTATCCGTTCAGTAGAGCAAATCATGGTTAATATATTGCAAAGATGTTCACTTGCATAAACGACTTCCTGGCAAAAGAACTCTGAACCATTTAGATGCTCCCTAGAATCTTGGAGACATATGTAATAGTAATTAAGATAAGATCATTGCATTTTAGCTAGTAGGCATTTCTCCACGTACTCAGTCATTTGAACACCCCCTCCTTCGGTTCTTGCGTAACCATTCTTCAAGGGGCTTATGGCAATGGCTATGCCACCAAACAAAGTGCGAAAGAAAGATGGATCATACTCAATTGCATCTAAATCTAAATGTGGACTAATTAATAGCATTCAGACTTCACCTTATCTTGTTCTAATATCAACCACTTACCTGCTCAGTCAATGTCTATGATAATGCTGCTAAGAACAAAAATTAAATTTGAAAACAAAAATTCGTAGAGCCTATACCCAAGTTTAGTCTCTAGGATACCGTGTCGAAGAGCTGTGGTGAAATCAACGAATTCTGCAATTCAATTTTTAATAATTTTTAGTATATCATACATTTTCAATGAAGCGCCTTAGAGTGTTTGTTTTCATTAATAGTTAAGATGTATTATGGATCGCAAACTTGCATGTTAATTTTGACCATATAGTTGCCCTCTCTTATCTGCTTATATGTGATCTGAATCTACGAGCATATCACTGTTCTTGTTCAGCTTCCCCAAAAGAGGATTGAATCAGATTTCTGCGATAGTTAGAAGGATTATTGATATCTCCACTGGTTTGGAAAGAGGAATAACCACACCAGTTGTCCACTCTAAATTGGAACCCAACCTAAGTTACTTTACCTGCATATATTTCTGATTATCCCCAGTGATGTTATCTACAATACCCCACTGTCAAAACTAGGCCTGCAACCCATCAACATCTGTGAGATTTTGCATTTGCTAGGATTCCTTACTGCCATGTCCTACAGGGTCTTGCTGCGAAACATGGTTCGGTGATCGACAGCTCTTGGAATGTATGGGAGGAATATCCCTGTTATCTCTCAATGGCAGACCAACTCAATGCTGAAAGAGTCTTCGCCATTTTTTCTGATACTTTAAATCACGCGTCAATGATATTGATGGCTATGTATGTCTTGCTGAGAGGCAGAGGGAAGCCAGAGTCCCTTGGGATTGTGTATTCCAAGAGCATTGTGATATGAAACCATCTCTGACCAGTTCATGTAAGCTTTTCACTGAATTTGTTGAAACAATCTCTCATATTTGGATTTTTTTATTTTCTTTTTTGTTCACGTCACTTTCCCTCATAGCTCTCTTAACAGCCTTATAATCTTCGTCATTCCATGGATTTGTTGGGAAAGTATTTGCAGTTCCCTTTCTAGGCTTAGATTTTTTTCAAGCACTTAATGCCTTGTGAATTAATGGTAACAACAACTTACTACAAACATAACCACTTGCCCCCTTGTTTGTATTGCTCTCGATATCATTTCTTGCCATCTGAAATTGTTGTTCAAGAGCAGCCACAAAGATTTCCTGATTTTCTTTATTTAAAATGATTTTGCCTTGTTTTGGAGATGTCTCTTGCTTGCGATGTACTTGTTTTCCCTGTTGATTTGAAATGGTACCAAGCTTGACCAAAAGAGGATTATGATCAGATTTGAGCTCAATAGGACAATCTCCAATTTCAAACTCGAGCAACCTACAAATAGTGCTCTGAGTGCATATTACATAGTCCACTACACTTTGTCCATTGTAAGTTTTGCAAGTGATATTGCTAGATCTGGGCCATGTCTTCATGCCATTACAGATAACCATATCGTATAAGCTACATAGACCTAGAAGCTCAACCCCAAAATGATTCACCCTTCCATTACCATCTTGAGATAGTCTTTCACAAACCTTGTCCTCTGCTTCGTTAAGCCAAAGCGGATTGTCATCTCCACCTTTTTCATTGCCCAATTGAAGAGATTGATTATTTCCAGTCCTTGCATTAAAAGTCCCCCATCAAAATAATTTCCCCAGATGCACTAAACACAAATATGTCTTTTTTTAACGAAGCATATGGGTCTTCCATATCCAAATTTCTTTTATTATATGTCTTTGAGCCTTTCGGCGCAAAGTAGCAAGCAACCAATCTAATTGTTGCCTTATTATTTAATATTTTCAGTCAAATGTATTGTTTATTTGCATCTTCCTTTTCCACTTTGATGATCCCTAACCACACTTCTTTGATTAGCATTGTGAATGGAATGACTATTTTATAATGTGCTCCTATGTGAAAGTAATGAATATATATTCTTTTGTGATTTATAAAATACTCGGGAAACTCAGAAGAAAAGAACCAAATCAAATGATGACCTTAGAATAAACAACAAGTGTGGGTTTTCCCTTATGCGTGATAACCATCGTAACATAGAAAATTGAAATTTATAGGACGAGCCTAGTTTTTTTATACTTGTTGGTACCTCCTAGTTAGTAGGAGATAAGATCACCAATTCTGGTTATTGTTTTAGCATGTATGCTTATCGAAAAAAGAAACAAAACCATCTTATATAGGAATGGTTATGGATTGATCACTTTTAAGATGTTACTTTAAAAGTTATCTAAATGACCCTAATCTAAACGACCCTTGGGATTGTTACCCTTCAAGCAATGTGTTAGTCTTTTGTCCTTCACTTCAATGTGATTTAAGTGAAATAGCAACCTAAGAATGGTTCAAATTGGACGTGTCTTGCTAATGTGTGACTTCATTCTAGTAACCAACATTCTTGTGTAGTTTTAGATATTTTAGTGGTATTGCTAATGTAATCATTATTCCTTGTAATGTGATCAAACAAACTTGGTAAAGTGCAAAGTGTGGTGGTTCCCTCACATTTCTACCTCAAGAGAATCCTGACTCGAATTAAATGCAAACTAATTAATCCTAGTACATGAGTGCTTTGGAGGGTATATGTTGACTCAAATAGGAGATGTTTTTGTTAAAAGATCTCTTAAAAGGTTCAATTGCGGATGAGATTTACATTTAGATCCAACTGTCAAAGTTGTGTTCTCTATCACGGCATTAAGAGTTCAAGAGTGGATGAAATTGTTGATAGTCTTTAGATTTTAAATTGTATTCATGATGTGTCGGTTTTGAAAGAAAGTAAAACTTGGGGGTTTTGCAAGATAAAGATGTTTGAACACTCTAAAATTGACTTTTAGTAGGACATAGAGTCCTTGAGTGCAAATGATATTAAATTAAAATCTAGGACCTCTTACTATGTTATTGGAGTTTGAAACCTATAATAAACTTTGCCTATCAAAATGGTGTCCCTAAGATGTTGATCTTTTCAGTAAAACCAATATGGAATCCATTCTCTTTAAACCAATGTTAACTATTTTCATGTGATTAATGATAGGATGAGTTGCCCTTGCGAGAACTTGTATGTTGAAATCATGAGCTCTTGTCTCGATACACAAACTTTAGGTGACTCATGCATATTTTATAAATAATCCCAATCAATTCTATCTTCAAGATGTACTGAAAGCATAAGGTTAAACTTAATATTCTCCCCTTTAGCGTAAAATTGAGTGAAAACTATGATCTTCCCCCTTAATGCAAGCACTTGTTATGTTAATACAAAGCAAAATAAGTTGTTACATGTGTAACATAGTTTCAAAAGCTAGGAATCCTAATTGGGAACAAGTGGATTGCGACTCACAAACATATCACAAATGATGCAACTAAATAGTTAATTGCATAGTTGTCATAATAATACGTAAAATGAATGGACTGTATTCTTGTTGTTAAATGTTATCACAAAGATGGAAGATGAGAATATGTCACTCTTGAACTATTATTCCCCCTTATTTTCATGTGAATTTTTCCCCCTATTTCCAATGAAGGTTAGACAAAATGTAAAGTAAGCATACTTTCCAATAAACAAACCTTTGGCATAAGAATGAGTGTTAGGTGACACATGTGTTTAAAATGTTAATAACTAACAATTAAGTTATGCAAATTAAAGGCAATTGAGGAATGAACCAAATAGTGTATACTCATTTTAAGATATTTGCAATGTGAAATAGAGTTTATGAAGTTTTGAGAAAAAAGGGGGTGTATACCTTACATGTTAAATGCTCTTCAAACCTGTAAGACTAATCAATAAGAACTTAATTGTAATAAAGATGTAAACCATGAAAATGACTGTGTTGTGGAACATGCCTATGTTGAGTTCATATTGTGGTTGGGTCATAGTTTGTATTCATTCGTTTGAGGAAGTGTGGCATCGATGTACATGTGGTGTTATCTTATTGTATGTGTGGGTCCATGTGGGTGAAAGCATCTAGTGTAATGTCATGCTATTCTAAGTGAGCCCAAGTGATGTCTTGTAACAAGCAAATGAAAGTTAAAAAATATATCTTGGTTTATTTTGTCTTGTGTTTTGGTTCTTCGAATGTGGGCACTACAAGAAGATGGAATTTTTAGAGAGTAATGGCACTTCTAGACCGACAAGAAGAACATGTCCATACTAAAGTCTACAAAATCTTAAGAATAAATAAATAAAATGTAAAGGGGGTAAAGGGGTGTCCCACTAAGCTTGTCAAATGTATGCATACAATCAATCGTAGACTTAACATATGAATTAACACCACGTAAAACCTAGCCTATAACTCAAGCAAAGACATCAAGATAACACATTAGAGAAACAATTAATGCATAAACAAAATTGAAAAGCAAGTCTCCCTTGTTGTGTTGACTTGTTTTTGATGTGTGGATGTTTAAGCCTATTTATGCATGATTAAGGCAGCGTGCTTGTAAGAAGGATGATGATGCAAGAAGTTTTCCAAATTGGAAGCAATATCAAACTTTTGTAGGCTCTTACATCAAGAAGGTTTTTTAATTTAGCTTGGTTTCTAAAAATAAAAAGCTTGCATGATTAGGAGTGTCATTCTACCTTTGGAGAGTTTATTATATAGATTTTTTGACTGGAAATGTTGGTTGATTTAGATAAATGTGGGATAATGAATATGTAGAATTAATAGCTTGTGAATTAGGATTAGGAGCAATTAAGTAGGATTAATTGTCTATAGGATGTTGTGGGAAGTGAATGTAAAGAAGGAGATGTAATTAATTGATGAAATGGAAATTAATGGGCTTAGTCATTAGTTTAAAATGATTTATGTGATTTATGAGTGATGGATTTGGGGTGTCTACACAAGCCTACAAGCCTAATTAGGATAAAGTCCTAGGATTGGATCCAATGAAGAATTGTTGGAATCTTTCTTTTGAGACTATAATAAGACGTCCTATAGTTACACATTAGTGTAATTTTCCTCATTGATTATATATATATAATGTGTGGACCTTTGTATGTGTGAGGTCATGTTTGTGTGCAAATTTTGAAGTTGTGTAGTGTAAGAAAACCCTTTACTGGACTGTCTAACCATGACTATATCAATTATCCATTTCTGGGAACAAGTGTGGTGGGGATTTTTTTTCAAAATATAATAATTGCACACCTTGCAATCATTGCCATACAAGTCAAGTTATGATGCATGTATATACGGATGACCACCAGATGTATAAAGAATAACATTTAAATTGGTTGACATGATTTTTTCCCACATCCATGCCACTATAATTGTAGAGAACAATTATGTTGTGTCTTTAATTTTTGGCGGGTCTACACAAGCCTACAAGTCTAGTTATGATGCATGTATGCATGCATGACCACCAGATGTATAAAGAATAATATGTAAACTGGTCGACATGATTTTTTTCCACATCCATGCCACTATAACTATAGAGAAAAATTATGTTGTGTCTTTAATTTTGGGTGGGTCTACACAAGCCTACAAGTCTAGTTGGGATAAAGTACTAGGATTGTGTCCTGTTGAGAATTGTTTGAATCTTTCTTTGGAGACTATAATAGGATGTCATGTAATTGTGCCTGAGTGTAACCTTCATCGTTGATTAATATTAAAAAAAATTGTTACTTCATATTGTTTATGGACATTTACACATGTGAGGTCATGTTTGACTACAAATTTTCAAGTTGTGTAGTCTAAGACAACCCTTTACTGGACCCTCTAACAGTGACTACATCAATTATACATGTACGACAACAAGTCCTCCATTTTTTTTGTTTAATCATGTTAATATATTCTTTCACATTTCCTCCAAAGGTATGACCAATGACAAGTGTGGATGTAAAAAAATCAAAATATAATAGTTTCACACCTTGTAATGACTACCATACTTTCTAATGATGCATGTATATACGCATGACCACCAAAAGGACAAAGAGTAACATTTAAATTGGTTGACGTGAATTTTTTCCACATGCATGTCATTATAACTATAGAAAGACATCATGTTATGTGTCTTTAATTTAGGGTGGGTCTACACAAGCCTACTAGTCTAGTTAGGAAAGTGTCTTAGGATTGTTACCTGTTGAGAATCGTTGGAATCTTTCTTTTGAGACTATAATAGGATATCATGCAATTCTGCTTGAGTGTAATTTTCCTCGTTGATTATTATAAAAAAAGTTTGTTACTTCATATTGTGTGTGGACCTTTGCATGCGTGAGGTCATATTTGTGTGCAAATTTTGAAGCTCGGCAGTCTAAGACAACTCTTGATTCTTTATCACAAGTCCTCCATTTTTTTTGGTTTAATCATGGCAATTCATTCTTTCACTTTTCCTCTAAAGATAGAATCGACGCCAAGTGTGTAGGGGAATTTTTTTCATAATATAATAGTTGCACACCTAGCAAGCACTACTATACCTTTATAATGATGTATGTACATACACATGACCACCAAATGTACAAAGAATAACGTTTAAATTGTTTGACATGATTTGTTTCCACATTCATGTCACTATAACTATAGAAAGATACCATGTTGTGTCCTTAATTTTGAGTGGGCCTTGCAATTCAAGGAAGCTATCTAATTATGCCTTCCCGACAGGGGTATGTATATTTCACTATCATTTTTAGATGTATTAAATATGGCTAGTGTTTAGTGTTTGACAAATATACATCTCAATTTTCATACAACTAAAAATATGATTTATATTTACTTTGAAATCTGACTGCACGTTCTTTTTCATTTGATTTGATTTGATTTGCTTTGATTTATAGACGTACAAATGCCTCTATAATATTGGTTTGTTTAATTAAAAATGAATTTTCATTACTCCTATTTTGACATTTACTCCGTCTAATCATTGGGGAAATGCTTTCATCGTAATTATGTGATTTTAATTTGAGATTCAACTTCAAAATTGTGAGCTATATTGACATATATTTCTCAAATAGAGCTTCACAAGAACCCCTCTCTCATGAACATGACTAACGACTCGGCACTCATTGTATTTAGGTGATCCTCATATGTATGAAGTGCGAGGACTTTTTGAAAGGTCACCCATCCTAGTACAACTTTTGCTCAAGCATCTTTAATTATGAAGTTTTCCCCACAATCAAGAGTAGTCATAGTTGAAATATATTACAAGTCCATATATCTTAAATGCATATTTGAAATACCCGAATTATACATTTCAAGATTTTGTTCTTGGATTTTTCACATGTCACATTGATTAGTTACTTCATTAGCTTCTTCGCCAAATTACCATTGGTTGGTGAGAAATAACATTAATCTAGTTGCACCACTTGGATGACCTCAAAATACTCATTCTGGGACCGAAAAAAGAGGCTCCAAACTGCTTCATACGGCCAAGTTATTACAATTTTTCAATTGGCTTCTCAAAGTAAAAAAGAACAAACTTCTAAGTGACAACCAAACAAGCCTCAAATTTTGGGTTGAAATTGTTTTATGAGGGTTAAATATATGTCAAATTTATGGTTGGAAATAATTGAAAACTCGTGACATTACACTCCACCGCCAAATATATGTTGGTGAGAAATAACATTAATTTAGTTGCACCACTAGGATGGCCTCAAAATACTCATTCTAGGACCGAAATAAGAGGCTCCAAACTGCTTCATACAGCCAAGTTATTACAATTTTTCAATTGACTTCTCAAAGTAAAAAGAACAAACTTCTAAGTGACAACCAAATTTATGGTTGGAAATAATTGAAAACTCATGACATTACACTCCACCGCCAAATATATGTTGGTGAGAAATAACATTAATCTAGTTGCACCACTAGGATGGCCTCAAAATACTCATTCTAGGACCGAAAAAAGAGGCTCCAAACTGCTTCATATGGCCAAGTTATTACAATTTTTCAATTGACTTCTCAAAGTAAAAAGAACAAACTTCTAAGTGACAATCAAACAAGCCTCAAATTTTGGGTTGAAATTGCTTTAGAGGGTCAAATATATGCCAAATTTATGGTTGGAAATAATTGAAAACTCGTGACATTACACTCCACCGCCGCCCCCTCATACGGTCAAGTTATTACAATTTTTCAATTGACTTCTCAAAGTAATAGGAACAAACTTCTACGTAACAACCAAACAAGCCTCAAAATTTGTGTTGAAATTGCTTTATGAGGGTCAAATATATGCCAAATTTATGGTTGGAAATAATTGGAAACTCATGACATTACACTCCACCACCACCCCCTTATACGGCCAAGTTATTACAATTTTTTGATTGACTTCTCAAAGTAACAAGAACAAACTTCTACCTGACAACCAAACAAGCCTCAAATTTTGGGTCGAAAATGCCTCGTGAGGGTCAAATTTATGGTAGGAAATAATTGGAAGCTCGTGACATTACATTCGACCACCATCCCCTCACCACCCCAAATTTAAAATCGGAAATAATTGTGAACTCATAAAATTACACCCCACCAGAGACTTATCACCGCCTATTGCAATCAAAACTAGTACAAATATCATAAATAGATCTTTCTCAAGTACACAGAAAGATGAACAATGTTTTTCACATACCACATTGATTAATAACTCCATTTCCTTCATCAAAATTCCCGCTATGGGTGACAAATGGCATCAATCTAGCTACATGACTATGTTGGGCTTTAAAATGTGTCTAAAAAAAGAGGACTCCAAACTACACCATATGACGAAGATATTACAATTTTTTCGATCAGCTTCTCCAAGCAAAAATGGAAAAAAATCCAAGTGACAATCAATTAGGTGTCAAATTCAAGGCTAAAATTGCCTTGTGAGGGTCAAATGGATGTCAAATTTAAAGTCAAAAATAATTGTAAACAAATGATGACATTACACTCCACCACCCCGCCACACTTGCTGCCCCAATTTTAAAGGTGAAAACAATTTTGAACTCGTGGCATTACATTCCCACCACCCCAGTTGAAACTCCCCCGTTACAATCAAGACTAGTTTAGTTGAAGTATAACTAGTACAAATATCATAAATACATCTCAAACATGCTAAAAGATACCAAATTGATTAACTCCATTTCCTTCTTAGCGAATTGCCCACTAATAAATGACAAATAGCATCACTCTAGTCGCACCACTATTTTGGGCTCAAAAAACTTTCTATATCAAAATAAGGGCTCCAAACTACACATGGCCAAGATATTGTACTTTTATAATCGACTTCTCCAAGCAAAAAAGAAAAAACTCCTTAGTGACTATCAAATGGGGCATCAAATTTAAGGCTGAACTTGCCTTGTGAGAGTCAAATTGAAGGTTGATAATTGTAAACAACTCGCAGCATTACACTCCACCACCACCACTCACCAAATAAATTGAAGGTTAATTATAGTTGTGAGTTCACAACATTACATTGAAGGTTGTCGTAGTAGGATGCCTATTGGCATAGCTAGACTTATTCAATGAAAGCACTTATATTCTTCATTGTAATTGCAACATTACACTCCACCGCCACCACTCACTGAATAAATTGAAGGTTAATTATAATTGTGAGTTCACAACATTACATTGAACGTTGTCGCAGTAGGATGCCTATTGGCATAGCTAGACTTATTCAATGAAAGCACTTATATTCATCATTGTAATTGTGAGATGTGTCTATATTATATTGCTTATATTAGTTGTTTATATTGGAATTTGATGTTGCTAATACCTATTGGTTTTCTAAGGGGGAAATGTGGATGAGATTGGTGGGCATGGGTGCTCGAGATGGGATACCACAAGCTCCCCACTTGCACTACCCACTACTCAAACTGAAGTAGACGGTGGGTAAGTTATCATAGGGCACACCTACATGAGCCAACAACCATAGGTACTTACCCCTATTTTGCATTCGCAGTTTCATCAAAGTCATGGAATTTCAACACTCCGTGACATGGTGTAAGTTATGTTGGTGGAGAAAAAACATATATATCTTTTTTTAATGCAACCCCAGGGCATGGCTAAAGGGAGGGGCACACCTACATGAGTACTTACTCCTATTTTGCATTCGCAGTTTCATCGAAGTCATGTAATTTCAACACTCCGTGACATGGTGTAAGTTATGTTGGTGGAGAAAAAACATATATATCTTTTTTTAATGCGACCCCAGGTCACGGCTAAAGGGAGGGGCACACCTGCACGAGGTCTTACTCCTATTTTGCATTCACAGTTTCATCAAAGTCGTGGAATTTCAAC
This sequence comes from Taxus chinensis, assembly GCA_019776745.2. Classification (NCBI taxonomy): domain Eukaryota; kingdom Viridiplantae; phylum Streptophyta; class Pinopsida; order Cupressales; family Taxaceae; genus Taxus; species Taxus chinensis. Next base: position 481,432,004 of record CM034154.1, on the reverse strand, counting down.
ACTCCGTGACATGGTGTAAGTTATGTTGGTTGAGAAAAAACATATATATATATATATATATATATATATATATATATATATATATATCGTTATTATATGTGACCCCGGGTCTTGGCTAAAGGGAAGGGAAAGGGTGTAACACAATATCATCACGAAAATTTCTTTAACATATTTATCTAAAATGAACATGCTTTTATTCGGAATGAATAACATAAAAATAGTCAAGAGCATCAGCAGAATGATTGAAGAGAGTATATATACTGTTACAACCTGAAAAGTCTGATTATACAATGTCAACAATTAGGAATGGTCTATTCACAATAAGCATGGATGATCAAAAGCTCAGACCAATCAAATCATTCAATAATTGGTATAGCTTCCTATTTGTTGATACATAGACACCCAGAATGGTCTATTGCAAATAACCATGAATGGGATATATATAAAAGCTCAGACAAATCAAATCATTCAACTATAATTGGTATGGACTTTAGCAGATTAGTTGATATCTGAGCATCCAGAACATCAGCAACATTGTCACAAGCTCCTGTGTAAATTTAAAGTTTAAATCATCTGCATACAATATATACCCCAGTGAGACTAGATGGGCAGGAAAACATTAAAAAATGCTCCCACCAAAATCCCATCTATGAAACTTGGAAACTATAAAGAATTATAGTTAAGTGCCCTGGGAATCTGAAAATGATCTAGAAAGAGTTAGTTACCTGTTATCCAGAGAAACCTCGCTTCTTCAATACATCAACAAGATAGTGTGCCACAGATTCATATCCCATCTCCCGAGCTGTCATCCACATAATTTTCAAATCTAAGAAGCCAATTATATACAAATGATGATTTACCTTTAGAAACAACTCGAGATCAGTAACCATTTGCTCATCTGTATAAGGAAGCTTCACCTGTATAGATTGCAATGCCAGTGGGTGGAATCTTGCGCCTTTTCAAACAAATAGAACTGTATCAAAATGAAAAAATGTTTATGCATATGTGCACAAAGATTTGAATTTAGTCAGCAGATTAAACGTAAGAGCACAACTCCAACGGGCATTGGTCTGAGTGGTAAGCACACAACATATACTTCAGACCATGGAAACTAAGATTTTGAAAACAACTCAGACAGGTTCCTCCTTGTGATACACATTGCTCCAAAATACAAGATGACAACTATTAGTTAGCACAAGTCATGTCTCTGTGTTTTAAGCTCACATTAGTTGTATTAGATGTTGAAACACATAGAATTCCTGATGAAATTAATATGCAGCTATTTCAACGTACCCCTTGTACAAAACGTTAACAGTTACAATACGTAGCATGCAATTTTCCATTTCAGAAATAGGTGCCAGAACTTCCAATATCTACTTCCATTCACCAATTTAATCAAAATGTCCACACTTCTAATATGTAGAGCAACATTTACCATGCAGATCAGATTCACGAGACAGTTTCTTGCTAATATTATTGCTTCACATCATATTCCACCTCAACATCTATGTTTCCTCTGTTCTATTACCCAGATGAAAAATGGTCGTTCTTTGAGGCAAACTATTTCATATTGTGGGCAAACATGTTCTCTAGATATGCTTCCATCTAATCCTCCATTTATACAGACTTAAAAGAACCCTGCATCTTGAGGTCTTGAAAGTTGTACTATACAGTCTTGAATAAATAATAACTTTACAAAGGAATTCAGAGCTCAAAACTTTGATGGTACCTGTTACAGATCCAGTAAGGATTAATGCCTTTCTGTTCTGAGCAATGAGGGCACATCCAGTTTTTATTTTGCTTCACCTCCTCGATATCTGTCATCACCCAGTCTCTCAGGAATGTATGTTTTGATGTATCAAGTACCTTTAAAAACACTAACAAAAGAAAACATATCAGAATATGATGAATACGGTTTTTATCACACCTTCCCCATAACGAATTTTCAGGCAGGCTCGACAAAATACACCCATACTTGAATGGCATACTGAGCAATCTGTTTTGCCTGTCATCGACACCATGAATTTCATAATTATTCTTTTTGATTGATGCATACATTCAGTTTTGCAAAGGTTACAAGTATAAATTGTAATATTTGCAGTATATCAGGGAGAGCTAGAACTCCAGTAATATAGTATGAAGATACAGAGATGCATGCGCATGCAGGTTGACTGGGGAATTCAGGAGATCTCAAAGACCCAGGTAAAAAAGAGACAAGCTGGCCACCAAACCACACATGAAACAGAAAGCTACTACCTATATCATCATCCATATGGAGACTATTTGTCTCAAAACAAAGTAAAGCCACATCTGGCACTGTAGAACCTTGGAAGAATACTCCCAGATAATTCCCTCTTATGATTTTCAGTGTCATGAACTTGACTGCTATGCAAAACTGTTTTTGAAATGTGCATCGCAGCATGCTTTTTTATTTCATTGAAAATAAGCAAAAATGTTTCAACTCTAGATTGGCCATATTATATGGGAATGATTTAAATGCTATTCTTAGTTAAGCTTGTCAGCCACTACGCTATCAATATTTAATATCAAACATGAAACAAATAATCCAAAATGAAAATTTAATAATGGAAGAATTGACTATTGAAAAACATATATTGTTTGGCTCATTATATGTCACTTTTGGGACCGCAAATATTAAGAGGTGAAGTATCTCTTCTTGCTTGCTAATTTGATTAGCGTACAATAGAAATTGATTTGGTCATGCAATGGAAATCTAGGGTCTCAAAGTTTCTGACTAGCTTATTCATTCAGATCAAGATGGCAGACACCTTTTATGTGTACAAATTTTGGCCCATAATTCATACGAAGCAACATTCTAATATTAGGATTGGTAAAAGTACAAGCATACAGAGATGCTTAAAACAAACTAAAATTTCTGTCTACCGAATCGTTATTTTGCGAGCACAATTATTGATATAGAACCAGATTTGGATAATTTAAAAAATCGCAGAAAGCCAAATCCAACCTTTGAATGCTGTTAGAATGCACACGATCTGCAATTGAGTATATCTCTTCTTGCTTGCTAATTTGATTAGCCTACAATAGAAATTGATTTGGTCTTGCAATGGAAATCTATGGTCACAAAATTTCTGACTAGCTTATTCATTCAGATGGCAGAGACCTTTTATGTGTACAAATTTTGGCCCATAATTCATACGAAGCAACATTCTAACATTAGGATTAGTAAAAGTACCAGTATACAGAGATGCTTAAAACAAACTAAAACTTCTCTTTCCCAAATCATTATTGATATGGAACAAAATTTGGATAATTCAAAAAATCACAAGAAGCCAAACCCAACCTTTGACTGCTGTTAGAATGCTCTTAGACAACTAAACAAGCATATAAATTGATTGGTAATAAATGATGGTATAGTATACACCATGAATTTCATAATTACAGTTTTGTAAAGGCTACTAGTATAATTTGTAATATTTACAGCATATCAGGGAGTGCTAGACCTCTAGTAATGTAGTAAGAAGATACAAAGATGCATGTGCATGCACGGCATGCACGTTAACTGGGGAATTCACGATATCCTCAAAGACCCAAGTAAAATAGAGACAGACAACCTGGCCACCAAACCAGGCATGAAAGCTACTAACTATATCATCATCAGTCTGGAGACGATTTCTCTCTAAACAAAGCGAAGCCACATCTGGAACTATAGAAGCTTGGAAAAACTTTCCCAGATGATTTCCTCTTATGATTTTCAGTGTTACAAATTTGACTGCCATGCAAAACCGTTTTTGAAATGTGCATTACAACATGTTTTTTGGTTTCATCAAAAATAAGCACAAATGTTTCAAACCTAGATTGGCCATATTATATGGGAATGATTTAAATGATAATTCATATTTAAGCTTGTCAGCAACCATGCCACCAATATTTCTAATGGTCAAGAAGCAACGGAATATCACTTATACAGGAAATATATAGTCAAAAATGAAAATTTAGCAATAGAAGAATCAACTATTGAAAAACATATATTCTTTGCCTCACTATATGTAAATTTTGCAACCACAAATGTTAAGAGGTTAATTATTTATGACGGTCCAAGATCTGCAATTGAGTATGATCTCTTCTTGCTTGGTAATTTGGTTAGCCTACAAATAGAAAAAAATTGGTCTTGCAATGGAAATTTAGGATCACAAAAATTTTGACTAGCTCATTCATTCAGATGGCAGACAACTTATATGTGTACAAATTTTGCCCCATAATTCATACGAGCCAACATTCTAGTATTAGGTTTGGTCGGAATATCAGTATACAGAAATGCTTCAAACAAACTAGAACTTCTCTCCACCAAATCCTTATTCTGGAACAAAATTTGGATGATTCAGTAAATCACAAGAAGCCGAATCCAACCTTTGAATGCTGTTTGACTACTTAATCTATCATGTAAAAAAATGATCGTAAAAAAATGATGGTAGAATATACAGCAAGTTTGCAAAAACTTTCAAATTACTTGATAAACAAGTTATCCTCCTCATAGATACATTCACGTTAGACATTCCAAAGTTTCGAGATTTTTTGTACAGGAGAACACTAGACGTGTTCTCATTTGTTTGTAAATCTCTATGAACTAGCTTGAATGAAATCGTTCTGTATTAGAGAATAGATTCAAGTAATCTTGGGGCTTTGTAACATATCAAATAACATGTTCTTGAGTTCACCTAATCTTAGTTATAAAAATCACCAAAATAAATAGTAAAGATATAAAAATTAGCCTAATCTCCTTGGATACAATGGTCAGTCTTATCTAAAGTAAGAAAACATTTTAAAACTTTTCTTGCTCGTTTCTATCAGGAATGACTTCTACTAGCAAATATTTATAAAAACTTTTTGGTAGACCAACTTTGAATAATGTATTTAATTATAAACACTGGCATATGCATGCATCTGCCTGCCATGGAAATAATATCAGATGAATACCAAGACGGCATGATATGCCCAAGCACGGAAATGGGGATGTATCCCCACCGACCACAGCCCCAAAGTTAATTGACCATCCCAACAGTGATAGCAAAATTTAGTCAAACAGAAAAAAGAAACAACTGCAAGTCCACCTTTAATTAAAAAATTTAAGGTCGACAGTGGATGGCTTATTTTCTACAGGAATGCACTTGAAGTGGTTTCTGTGCAAAGAAAATGGAAATACATTGTATGCAAACACGCCCTGAACCCTAACAAATCCTGGCTTTGGATTTGAAACTGTGTACTCAACTCACACCCATACAAAGACATGATAAACACAGAGGCACATCATGACTATTATAATACACTTGGAAGCCTTGCTTAAAAAGGACCTGCTCAAAAACCTTAATTATTTTCACGCAGAGGAAGACAACCTTTGACAAAAAATGAACTCAACAATAATAGTATCCTCCCTCACACAATAAGGAGATTTTCACTGTCTCAACTTGGCTGTGTGAAGACAAAAAAATTAGGACTGGAAATGAATCAATATCCAGATTACTGACTCTTACCCCTAAAGACTAGTTTTCAAGCAGGCTATTTTACAGTTCAACGACTAGACCAACTTAGAATATGCACTGCACCTTGATATGATATATTGAAGACATACCAATAAACTTGTAACAATTTCAGCATAGACACACGTTACTTTAAACACCATGTGCATGAACTGAACCTGCAATTCCCTACATTAGTTTTCCAGAAGAAAGAAATATTAAACTTGCACAAATAGACAAGGAATTGAAGCTCTGTTCCCTGGATAACATTGGCCACCCTCGCGTTACATGATGTCATACCTAAAATGACTAGAATTTAAATACTGTGACTAACCAAAAAAGATAAACAGATGAACGGCATCAACTAGGCCGCAGATATATACCCGACCAAAGTTTCAGTACGGTTTCTTGAATCTATGAAAGTATATGAACTTGTAACTGTGGCATCATGGCTACTGCCCACAGCAAAAAAAAATGAATCAGAGGAATAAAGAAGCACTCCGCAATAGGTTCAGCTCAAAATCAAAGAATAGAACTCAACTGGACAGGGCATGCATTTCTATAGTCTTATGTATGGCAGATAGATGGCAGAAAAAGGGAGGCGACTATATACCCTACCATATATCTAGATCTAGAGGGTGCCACCACCCCAATACAGAGTATAGATAGGGGGACTATCAATATCTAAGGTTTGGGATAGGGCCGAGCCCAATACATATATGGCTAATGTTAACAGATTCTTGCTCAAATCCAACCTTACAAATCCATCAGGGCTGTGGTCCCGTGGTTGAGAGTCAAGACAGGGCACCGCCATACATAAGACCTGAGTTAAAACCCTGGCAGGCACAGAGCCCTTGCCTTAAATGGGATTTGACCCAAACGAATTACCAGAAAAAAAGAAACCAGAAATTCATCTCCCCTTCAGTGGTATTTAATTAAAAAGAGTGATAGCCTAATATTAAAAAAAATCCAACCTAGCACCAAAATTGATGAATAATATAATGTGAATTTTTCTCAATCCTGCTAATTTCAAAATAAAATGTCATCAAATGGATAACATACAAAAATTTGCTTCCAGAATAAATGCTCTTCTAGGCACAAAGCAAAAATGATTGTATAAATAATAAAAGAAAAAGGAGCATTCTATTGTAGCATCAAAGATAAATAAACAAGATGTGAATGTGAATAAAATCTAAACTTTCATGACCTTACAAAATGGTCATAAATAATATATGATTATAACATACCCAAGCAAGCCTTCGTACCATCCCGATCACCACAGCGTTCACATCCTTCTTCCCCACAGAGCTTCTTCTGCCTAAACACAAAAAAAAATCAGGTCTAGTGCTGAGGTAAAAAATACAAGCAGTGCTGCATTTACCTCCCAGAATGATTAATTACATACTCCTCTTATCTGCACAGAATTTAGTATTGACATCTGCACCTGCACTATAGCGGAAAAGGGCCAATTTGGTTAAGCTGCAAACTGCAATAATCCGCAGGAATTATTTTACAGGCTCTGTTAAATATTACAAGGGACAAATAATTCCCGTGGCCCCCATCAAATATTGTCAATCTTTAGATGAAACATGCATTTCTAATCAACCTGGAGCAATAGCATCGATAAATAGGATGCTTCATAAATTTACTAGTACTAATATACCATAGGAAATGCACATGTACGTTAATCATAAGACAGGCCCATTTGCAAAGCATGTTGATATTTCCTTACAAGCCATATAAGGTGAACAAGAAATGACGAATTTAGATACAGTAGTGGAATTCACCTAAATCCCTTTCGCACCATTATATGCTTAGATATATGTTGTATAACCCAATCAAAAATAAGTCACAAGACCCTTACAGATACAGGTCTAATATTTTTGGCTAATATATGACCGTAATGTGTTCAATAGTTTTGCTCCCATAGAAGGTGAGAGACCACTTGGCCAGTCCATTCCACTGCAAGGCCTTCTTCTTGTGCCCTTTTGTTGTGTAACAACCCAAAGAGAAATTGCACTTGTCACAAAAGGTGATTCATCTACAGGTGAGGTATCACAATGAGCTTTTTAAAATACATGTGTGTGCTCCAAAAACACAAAATAATAAATGTAAAACAGTTGTTAAGGTTAGTTACACCGTAAGTGTTTCTCTATGAGGGAGTCCCAACAGCCGATGGTGTGCTGCTTATGCTACATACGACAGGTAGGCTGCATCCTCCTGTTTCACCTGTTCTGTGTGCTGGTTCAGCCTCCTGTATTGACACACCTTAGCTACTGCCACAGAGCCAGGAGGATACCAAGTTCAAAGGGAAGTAACAATTTAAGGACCCAATTCATAGAATATTATGAGTGCCGAAACAGTCACTGGACTACTTCCTTCAAGCCCTTCATTAACGAGCTCATACCCATAACCTTTTCCATTGTTGACTGAGCTCCACCTGCACATCAAGTCAGTCTTCAAGAGGAAAGGTGTGTGATAGACAAAGATATGAATGGAAAATTTGCAACAAAAAAGGTCGTGAATTCTTGTCTACATTTCACACACCGGCACGGAAGTTTGCTCCTGCTCAATGCTAAAGGGACAAGGAGTCAAGGAGTCTAAAGGAACAAACCACCATCGCCTTTGCAGGCCCAATCAACTCCAAAGTTACCTGCAAGCCCTACGAAACCTGTGGACCGCCGTCAACACTCCCCATAGAAAACACCCTCTAATGCCTAACGGCATATGTGCATGCATCTTCATGTTGTTTGGTGAGCCAAGTGAGCTGTAGCCACATTGTGTCTTTCTCCAGGGTCACCGCCATTGTCCATCAACGGGGGATTACAAGGATTGTAGAGATGCACAAAATCTATTAGCTTAAATTGTGCTTGAATATTCTTTTCTAATAATAAATTTCAATTAGATTTATACAAATCCTTACAATTCACTGTTTATATATGGTGATTACAGGGAATACTACTGCAGCATTTCCGAAAATGAAATCTACCATGCCTAAAAATATGCGTTAACCGTAGAATTGACAAAGAAATTGTGTATAGTATCTTGGTATCCCACAATCTTGCAACGGTGCAGCACCAACTGATCCGATCCAACTCAGAGAGCTACCACTTGATGTTTCTCTGGACCTGCGCTGTTCATGAATGCTATATCTTGGGCCATGAACAAACCATAATTACCTAAGACTCCGGAACAGGGGGAAGTCAGAAAGGATTTCAGGGATGGCAAAAAAAAACAGATTTTGGGGATGGCAGAGGGATGGCTGGGGGACAGCCCTTAAAATAATATATAAATATTAAAAATATACGAGTCCCCTAGCCCTGAAAACATGAAAGATTAAAATTTCAGCACCAAAGCTAGCATTGTTATCAAAGGGCATGCAACATCTCTTTATTGTGTCACTTATATGATATCTTCAAATTAAAAAAATAGTTTTTGGAATAGCACAGTCCATGCAAAGTACATGAATAGTCATCCATAAAGACGAAAAACCAGCTAAGGAAACAAAAAAACTTTAAAAACTTCAATACAAAGTTGGTCTCTAGGACATCGTAATATACTGGTAAAGCCTCCATTATCATACAGAGAGGAAAAAAGACCTGCATAACAAAATTTTGAAACTAACAAAATGCTTTAAAATATACCTATAAATCTATAGATGCTATTACTATGTATAAGAAAAGCTTCAAAATGTAAAATAGCAGCAATCTCTCGTTAGCAGATCTTCTTTAGAAACCTGCATAAAACGGCAGAAGTCCATTTCTTGGGAATGGTAACTTTGCATGGGAAAAGGATTTACATCTAGTATCACTCCACAGCATACTGGTTTTCATTTTACCCTTTGTCAGAGTCATAATCTTTAATGTTTTTAATCTTTTTCAATGTATTGTTTAACTTATTTGAGGACTATTTTATGCCAAGGACATCCCTTAACCATCCCAGGAACGCCATTAGTGTCCCTATAATCTCAAAGCATCCGAAACATCCTCATAGGTAAAACAACAGTTCATCTGGTAAAAACAAAGTAAATAGACCCAAATGGGTTACTATTTAATTAATGATTTGGGACACACACAAGGCAAATGTTGTGCATAAAATATAATACAAATATACAGCCGTTAAAACAAGGAAAAATTACATTACCGTGCCAAGGCACACAATAAGACAAGGAGATTTCAACACTTGACCACAGCCTGCAAAATCATCTTTAATGACAGTAACAAATCAACTTCAATAGCAGATAGCAACTAACATTTGCTGAATGTGGCTGATTTAAAGGTGGTGGAACCATCTATCACATTTCTGCTCCCAATCACAATTGAATGTTCTGTGCCTTTGCCTACAAGCACAAAGTTCATCTTCTTCTTCCCCACTTCAACATAGTCCTCACGGGATTATAATTTCTCTAATCTACAGACCAGGGTCTAGGCCAACTACTTTGCCTCTGTATGTAGTTATTGACATAAAAAAATACTCAGCCCCTGCATTAATATTATTTATCCTACACACTGTTCGTATAAGGAGAAGCAAAGAGAAAAACAAGAAGTCAAAAACTGCACTGCTCAAATGATAACAAGCAGAGCATATTTTTTCTAGAGAGGGTAGTTACAATCAATTTGGTTACAACTTCTTAACTGCCCAGAACCAAATGGTTCATTATATATTCAACACCCTCCCCTTAATGACTAACCTTGAAACAACACCAAGTTTATCTCTAAACTTGACAAACAACGAAGGACCAAACGGTTTAGTTATTACATCAGCAGGCTGATTCGAAGAAGGACAGAAATGAAGAGAGATATCACCAGAATCAACCAATTGTCGAATATAGTGATGATGAATCTCAATATGTTTAGTGCGAGCATGATAGATAGAATTCTTCACCGTCTTTAGAACACCTTGATTATCACAAAAGAGTGAAAGAGGTGTAATAGTAGCCTGGGGAAACTGAAAATCAATCAGAATCCCACGAAGCCATACTGCTTCGCAATTGGCACTAACAACAGCCTTGTATTCCGCTTCGGTAGAAGAGATGGCAACATTAGGCTGAAGTTTACTTTGCCAAGAAACAAATCCTAAACCAAAAGAGAAGATATAACCAATGGTAGATCAACGAGTATCTATAGATCCTCCCCAAGTAGATCAGTATAGCCAATCAATCTGAAATCTACAACTCTCTTATATAAAATACCAAAGCCAAGAGTTCATTTGACATATCTTAGGACAAGATTCTTCGCCATCTTTAGAACACCTTGATTATCACAAAAGAGTGAAAAAGGTGTAGCAATAGCCTGGGGAAACTAAAAATCAATCAGAATCCCAAGAAGCCATACTACTTTGCAACTGGCACTAACAACAGCCTTGTATTTCGCTTCAGTAGAAGAGATGGCAATAGTAGGCTGAAGTTTATTCTGCCAAGAAACAAATCCTGAACCAAAAGAGAAGATATAATCAATGGTAAATCGTCGAGTATCTCCAGATCCTCCCCAAGCAGAGTCAGTATAGCCAATCAATCTGAAATCTTCAACTCTCTTATACAAAATGCCAAAGTCAAGAGTTCATTTGACATATCTTAGAACTCGTTTTGTTGCTCCCCAGTGAGTGAGTTTTGGTGTAGACAAAAAACGGGAGGGATAGTTGACAGCAAAACAAAGATTGGATCGTGTAGTTGTTTGATAGATTAAGCAACCCACCAATTGTCCGTATAATGATTCATCGGCCGGTGGTGAATCATCATGAGCTGAGAGTTTGGTGTCCTCGAGATTTCACCCTGAAATCTGGGACTAACCCTTTTTAAAAAATTTGTTCTTTTCAAGCTAACGGGTCATTTTTGTGTTTGTTTTGCTTGCAATTGTTTGCATTGCTCTAAGGTATCCCCAGAGAGTCATAAAAGCCAAATTCAACAAATACCCACATGCTAAATCTCACTTTATCCCTTTACCAGGTTTTGTCTGAGAGAATTTTATTTATTTATTTATTAAATAAATAAAGTTCTATTTAAAAATAAATTGTGTTGCGGTTGAACCCTACTGAGGATTTTCACGCCATTATTGCTTCCGCCTCTCAATGAAGTGTTCACCAGGGAAGAGTTTTTACTGACCAACTAATTGGCAGGTTATTTTCAAAGCAATTGTCTGCAACTTCCGACAGGGTTTTTCGTTTTTATTTCTTCTGTGTTTTGGTTTTTCTCTATTTTTCATCTGGCAATCCCCGTAGCCTATTCATTCTTCATGCTAGACTTTTTCCCAGGCCTAGGGTTTTGAAAAGCTATCTTGCAAGAGCTCAGGATTCCTTCAGGAGATTGCAAGAGGTTGCTTGGTCCAAAAAGGTGCAATAATGGATTTTATGAAAATAAGAAAAATACTGCCACCAATGTGTAGAGCTCGAGAAAATATGCACTTTTAGAAAAAACGACACCTAAAACGGAGCCACGGAGTGAAAGTTATGGCACTTGCAAATTTTTGTTGCTAGATCTTCCCAGACCCTTTCCAAAAATGACAAATTTTATTCTCTACTTGTGTTTTCTTCACCAAAAATCCAAAAATGGAAAGAAATGCAGTCTTCATGCTAGTCGCAATTTTCAAAGCTGCCCTTCAGCTTGAATGTCCATGCCAAATATGGGAAGTCAAATCCAAAGCAAGTCGCACTTTTTGCATGCCTGTTGGGTCAGCGTTTAACGAAAAGCAACTTAAGTGAAAAGTGAAGAATTAGACCCTAGCGGGCAAGGTAAAATTTTACCTGCATGTTGCTTACATTTTTCCCTCAAAAGCAACTTAAGTGAAAAGCAGACAATTAGACCCTAGCAGGCAGACAATATGGGAAGTCAAATCCAAAGCAAGTCGCACTTTTTGCATGCCTGTTGGGTCAACGTTTAACAAAAAGCAACTTAAGTGAAAAGTGAAGAATTAGACCCTTGCGGGCAAGGTAAAATTTTACCTGTATGTTGCTTACGTTTTTCCCTCAAAAACAACTTAAGTTAAAAGCAGACAATTAGACCCTAGCAGGCAGGGTAAAATTTTACTTGCCTGCTGCTTATGTTTTTCCCTCAAAAGCAACTTAAGTGAAAAGCAGAGAATTAGACCCTAGCAGGCAAGGTAAAATTTTACCTGCCTGATGCTTATATTTTTCCCTCAAAAGCAACTTAAGTGAAAAGCGGAGATTTGGACCCTAGCAGGCAGGGTAAAATTTTACCTGCCTGCCTCTCATGTTTTTCCCTTGGCTTATAGCCAAAAAGTGTGACCCATCCTTGCGTTATTAAATGCCTAAAAGCTGACTTCTTTTAATTATCAAGAAGCATCCAATTTTGGCACCTAGGGTTGGAAAGGCTTCCTTTTTATTATTCTGGCTATTTGCATGTTGATGTGTGAGTGCAGCATGTAAGCAAAGTCTAAAAATAGAAGGCAGCAGACTTTATAATCAGATTTCGGTGAAGAAACTAGATATTCATGCTATGGACTGCATACTTGTCTGAATTATTTGCAGAAATACTTCATTTTTGTCCATATTGGTGAAGAAAACAGAAGTCAATGTCTGATACGTTGAATATATCTTTAGAATCAGAGGAAGATCCAGCTCTCATAATTGCAAAGGCTTCATTTTTATTATTCTGGCTATTTGCATGTTGATGTGAGTCAATGGGTGAATAAAATAATATTTTTAGTTTGCTTGGCATGTAAGCAAAGTCTAAAAATAGAGGGCAACAGACTTTATAATCAGATCTCGGTGAAGAAATTAGATATTCATGCTATGGACTGCATACTTGTCTGAATTATTTGCAGAAATACTTCATTTATGCCCATATTGGTGAAGAAAATAGAAGTCAATGTCTGATACATTGAATATATCTTCAGAATCAAAGGAAGAAATAGATCCAGCTCTCATAATTGCAAAGGCTTCCAGCAAAAATTCATTCTCTTGTTTCTAACACAGCCCATGTAGAAGTCATTGCATGGAAAATTCCTTTCAGGAGCTTGTGCATGTGCTCCCAATCTTCCAATTGAAGCCTTCATTGAATTTACTACTTGTATTTGCTTTCACCCATCCTTTCATTATTAAATGCCTAAAAGTTGACTTCTTTTAATTGTCAAGAAGCATTCAGTTTTGGCACCTAAGAAAGGCTTTAAAATTCGCTCATATGCAACACAGCCCATGTAAAAATAAAAGGTGATCCCAATCTTCCAGTTGAGCCTTTTGTCTTGTATTTTTAATTGTTTAAAATTGCTCATATGGAACTAAGCATTTTAAAAATTGTTTACGACAAACATCGTGCACGTAGAGAAGAAGAGAAGAACTACAAAAGCTTCAAGGATAAGAGGAGAAGACAGGTCAGAGGCAACACCCGCAAGCAAATCACAGTCAATTGCTTCCAAATCCAGTTTGGTGAGAATCAAAGGCAAAGATTCAACAACATATGGGAGAAAAAGCATCTCAGATTCAAGGCAAAGATATCATTCAGATCATTCATTACTAAAATAGATGAAGCAAAAGTATAATGCGTATTGGATCAGCATGCAGACTATGGAGGAAGGACAAAACAGAGAGTGTTGCAGCTAGAATAACTTCTTTTTCTCTCTTATTTTCTCCGACAAAGTAATTGAGTAATCAATTAAATTGTAAGACTTAAGTGATTGGTTTAAAAAGTCGTTACTTCAAGTTACTAGAAGTCAATTACTTGGAAATAGGTGGTAGACATGCATAATAGAAAGTTCTATTTTCAGTTGTAAGACATGCATGTCATGCAAAAGAAAAAGTCTAGGGGAGAACACTGTCAGCTGCCTCCCCTTTTCATAGCTTCCACATGTGGCAATTCATTGAAAGCTTCCTATTTGTAATTGCCCTTTATACACTATAAATAGAGGAAGAACCTACGGGTTAAAAATAAATCATCACAATTTGTTAATCAGCATTCTTGAGTTCCAGACTTTGTGCTACAGCCCTTGATGTCATTTTTGTGAAAGTTGAGGAATTGAATAAAGGAAGATTTCCAGAGAACTTTGTGTCCACAGTGCATTTGCTTCTTACTTCTGTGTGGATCTTTAGATAAACTTTGTGTTATCTGAGATTTAGATTAGAAGTTTTTCTTTTCCTTTACTTCTGAATATTGTGAGATCTACTTGTTTATTTAATCCATGTGTATGAAACCAACTCTGTAAACTATTGGTTGAATTACATATCTTCCTTTCTTCTTTCCCAAATTCCATTATTTCCCCCTTCTGAAAATACTTCATAAACAGTTGCTTACTTGTTGCAGAATTGCGAAGCTATGGTTAATGAGAGCTTTGTAATTAAAGTAAAACCCCTGTAAATAGTTATTAGGATTCATACTTACCAGATTGATAAACATCTTACACGGGAGCCTCACCGTTAAATGAGGGAGATTTATCTCATGATTGCCTAGGTTTTTAGCTGTGCAGAAAATCTAGCCAACACAGTTTCAGCTCGATCTCCATACGTGTAGAAGAAGAATTACAATCATACATCTGAAACTTCTATAAGAGTTTCATGGCATACTTAACTTGAGAAATGAAAATGAAGTGATTATGTTGCCAAAATTCTACACCAAGACAATAGTGAAGAAGGCCTAAATCATTCATGTCAAAAGCAACACATAAATCTGATTTTACCTAATGAATCACAACATCTCCATTGCTTGTGATGGCAAGACCATCAACATAAACAATAAGAAACAAAATGTCATCATCATTGCCTTTGACATAGATATTCGGATTAGAATGACTCCATATGAAACTTGAATCTCTTAGATGTTTATCTATTTTGATGTACTAAGCTCGAAGAGCCTGCTTAAGTCCATATAGGGACTTAATCAATCTCCATACCAGATGCTCACAACCATAAGCCCGAAAACCCTCAGACAATGTCATATACACTTCTTCCTACAAATTTCCATTCAGGAAAGCACTTTTGACATCCATATGATATACTTTCCAGCCAAACTAAGTTGCAAAAGAAAGAAGTCGAAAAGTGACCATCTTCGCAGTAGGAGCAAAAGTTTCCTCATAATCTTTCCCCTCCTGTTGCGAAAATCCTTTTGCAATGAGCCAGGTCTTGTACCATCTGCTTTACACTTGATTTTATACACCCATTTACAACCAATGGGATGTTTCCCTAGAGGCAAGGATACCAATCTTCCAGGTATACTCTAGTTGCATGGCAGTTCCCCATTCTAGTATGCCTTGTGCTTCAGAGTATTTATGGGGCTCAAGAATATGAAAAAGATCAGAAGCAAGAGCAAACTGAGCATGCTCGGAATAATCAATATGATTACCAATTCGTCGAGACCTTCCATCTGAAAGAGGAGACAATTCTTCCTTCCTTAGATCCTGAATAGTGGAGTAAAACTACTTAGGCCGCCACTGAACTGAGGATACCATATCTAGTTGTGGTACTTTCGGAGGAGAAACCAATGCAAGTTGATTTACTGGAAACTCAAAAGTCTCAGTGGGAGAGTGCACAGATTGTCCTGGAGTCTGGGGAGGAGTATGAGAAGAACCAGATACATGATCGGGCAAGGAAAGAGTACGAAACTCTGTTATGACCCTTTGCTGATCGATGCCCCCTTATTGGTCCCCTTGTTGATTACAACCAAAGAAAGACTTTGTTTCTTTTACATCAACATCCCGACTAACAATGATTTTATTAGTGGAAGTATCAATCAATCTATAGGCCTTAGATTGATCACTATAACCAGCAAAAAAGTATCTAGAACATTTGGAATCTAACTTACTCCTCTTACTTGCAAGAACCAAAGTATAAGCAACTAAACCAAAAACACGAAATTCCTCTGGTTTGATTGTAGACCAAGCCTCTTCCAATGTAATGTCCTACAAAGCTCTGTAAGGACTCCGATTGAGAATATATGCAGTTGTGTTAACAGCTTCTCCCCAGTACTTATATGGCACTCCTCGACTGTGCATCATGCACCTTGCCATCTCCATGATGGTTTTGTTCCGCCGTTCTACCACCACATTTTGTTATGGGGTATACGGGGTTGTCAACTGGCGTTGAATCCCTTCTTTACTGTAGAAATCTGCGAACTGTTTAGAGGTGTACCAAGCCTCTTCGGGTGTGATGTCTTGTAAAGCTTTGCAAGGACTCTGACTAAGAATATATACAGTTGTGTTAACAGCTTCTCCCCAGTACTTAAATGGCACTCCTCGACTGTGCATCATGCACCTTGCCATCTCCATGATGGTTTTGTTCCCCCATTCTACCACCCCATTCTGTTTTGGGGTATAAGGGGTTGTCAACTGGCGTTGAATCCCTTCTTTACTGGAGAAATCTGTGAACTATTTAGAGGTGAACTCACCCCCATTATTGGATCTCAAAGTCTTGATCCGCCGGCTAGTTTGATTCTCCACCAAGGCCTTAAACTTGACAAAAGAAGCAAAGCAATCAAACTTCCTCAAAAAATAGACCCACATTTTCTGGGAATGGTCATCCACCAGCAAGAGAAAATAATGTGCACTAAGGACTGTGGGAGTCTTCCACGATGGCTCACATAGATCTGCATGCACAAGATCAAAGATCCCCTTTGCACGATAAGCACCTTTAATGGGAAAAGGCTTCCGCTTTTGTTTTCCTACAAAACAACTAGGACACATATCCTGTTTTTCCTAGATAGGAGGCAAACCAACAACCATGTTGGCTCTATAAAGGTGGGCTAGATACTGAAGGTTGAGATGACCATATCTTTCATGCCATAAAACACTGGTATTGCCTTACACAACTAAGGCATGCAAGTTGACCATGGTAGGATCAACAAATCTATATAGACCATCGTGCCCAATTATTAGAGCAACAACCATTTTGTTGGATGTCAAACACAATACATTATTTACCAGAAAAAGTTTATAGAGATATTAGAATTATCAGTTAGTTGACTGATAGATAACAAATTCTTATTCGTGTTAGGCACATATCTAACATGTTTGACAAGCAGTTTGGTATTATTATTTAACATAATACAAACATCCCCAATACCTTTTACAGCATGTGATCTCCCATCCCCTAAAATAACTAAATCAGAAGAACATGATTGAAAATTGACATACCAATCTTTTTGACGTGTGAAATGTTGTGATGCTTCGGAATCAAAATACCATCACCGAGTAGGGCTACCTTTATCCGTGCAAGAAGTCATGAAGGCATACTCATCTTCTGACTCGTGTTTATTTGTAGCCACATGTGCCTGCCCCTTCTGCTTCTTCAAGGCATTGAGTCATTTCCGACAATCCTTCTTCACATGACCAAGTTTGTGATAATAGTAACATTTCACTTGATGTTTAGGAGAGGAAGTGATGTCTTAGCCTGTCGGTTCCACTTTCATTTGGACTGGGCAACAAAAGCGCTCTTAGATTGTCCAAAACTGGACTCTTAAGCTTGTTTCTGTCTTAGTTCCTTTTGCAATCGATAAGAACTCACCTTGTCAAACATACGAGTTTGACTCTCAACCATTAAATGAAGTGCCTCCAAAAATGACTCATATGAAGAAGTCAAGCTATTTAGAACCAAAGCCACCATATCATCATCGTCCACCTTTTTATTTGTGGAAGATAATTGGTCCCAGAGGTCGTTCATTCAAAGTAAGCGCTTAGATAGCAATCCACCTTGTAGCTTCAAAGCAAACAATGTATTCTTCAGGTATAAAACCCGTCCTTTTTCTGACGTTTGATATTTTCCTTTCAGCCTCGTCCACAACGTGCTTGCCACAGTGGCATTCCGTACTTTCGGTATCATATCATGTCTCAGCCTATCGTTTCCACTTTCCTTTGGACTGAGTAGCAAAAGCACTCTTAGATTGTCCAGAACTGGACTTTTGAGTTTGTGTCTGTCTTCGTTCCTTTTGCAACAGGGAGAAACTCACCTTGTCAAACATAGGAGTTTGACTCTCAGCCATTAAATGAAGTGCCTCCACAAGTGACTCATATGAAGAAGGCAATCTATTTAGAACCAACGCCACCATATCATCATTGTCCACCTTTTTATTTATGGAAGATAATTGGTCTCGAAGGTCTTTCATTCAAAGTAGGTGCTCAGATAGCAATCCACCTTCTTGTAGCTTTAAAGCAAACAATGTATTCTTCAGGTATAAAACCCATCTTTACGTTTGATATTTGTCTTTCAGACTCGTCCACAACATACTTGCCACAGTGGCATTCCGTACTTCCCACATCATATCATTCAACACCAACAACTTGAGAAGCAATAAAGCTTCCTTATGACGTGTGTCATAATCCACAAAGTTTGTAGCAAGTTTGCCTTCGCTACCCATGATTATCTTATCACAATCACGAAATTCTGCAAGCGTCAAAATCTCATGGCTCTATACATTGAAATTTATGCCCGTTAATTTTTGTGAGTCCGACATAATTCAGTTTGAAATATTTGCCATTTTAGTATGCCAAAGTAATGGAAATAATAAGATATGTTGCCCAGTTCAATAAATAGAATGTCTTATTCAAATACGTGGCACATGAACAGCAGCGAAGGAAAAAATATACCCTTCGGGAATATTCACGACTGCTCACAAACTCAGACTTTCCAGCAAATAAGGAGACATCAACAACAAATAGTCTTTTTGTTTTCTTGCCCTCGAATGACTGTATTTGTGACTGGATTTGTATTCAATTTTAATGGCGTTGCTTCGAAAACAATTCAAAAATGTCTTCATTCACTTCAAAAACAGTTCGAGAATGTCTTCATTCATGGTATATGCGCTTGTCTGCCGTCGCGACTGGTATTCTTCGACTTTGCCCACAGTTGTTGCCCTGCATCAACTTTACCGTCGACCTCACATAAACCTTTCTACAAATGGTTCCTCCAATGGCGACGTGACTAAAGAAGGCTCTAATACCAATGTGAGTAGAAGGAGAAGCAAAAAGAAAAACATGAAGGCAAAAACTACACTGCTCAAATGATAATAGGCAGAGCATATTTATTCTAGAGAGGGTAGTTACAATCGGTTATTGGTTACAACTTTTTAATTGCCCATAACCGAATCATTCATTATATATTCAACACACACTTACCAATTTTGTCAATGTCAAGGGGAAACCATCATCGAATTCCCTTAAAAATAGCATGGGTGCTAACAATACATGAATCAATAGGAATGACATTACAAAGCACAACAATAGATATTGGCAATACTAAGCAACCAAGGTTGACTTTCATAGCAATATCATGAGTACATGCATTTGTTCCAAGACCTTCTCTATTCTTGGATGGATGCAAAAAAAAGTAGTCCTACATGTAAACATTATGCTTTTAGAGTTACTTGTTACTGACTAAAAATTTCAATGTGTATATGGGGAAAAAGAAGCCAAACTATAACATTATAGAACTTTTAAAACTTTTAAGCTACTATACATATCGTTTTGTAGGTTGTTTAGCAACCAAAGATCTGTAATATCATCAAACACATTGACAGTTGTGATGTTTTTCTCACGAGGAAATGCTTCACACAATCCTTAGTTTGGTATAAAAGACCTTGCATATTTAGCAATTTCAGTACTTTGTGGAGGTAATTTATGTTACCTCATGGACAGTCAATAACAATATGTTATATTATTCCCCAAAGCATTAAAATGTCAATGTAAACGAGCTACAAGTACTTTGGATACTCACAAAGAGACTTGCATATTGGCGGCCTTCTTCTTTGTACTTATCATTTATTGACATTCAAATTCTTTGTCATTATTTTCAGATACCCATAAATGTAGTAACACTTTAAGTGCCCTCTGCAACGTGTTTTTTTGCCTGTAGGAACAAATGCTGGTGTTATATACCGCAATCAGATATCAGTCTTTCAACCCTTTACAGACATCCTCCTTTCATTAGCTTCTGCAGGTCCAACTTCTGCCCCTTTGGACATCCTTCAGCCTTTCTACAGGTATAGAGCCGCCTGACTGGTTAGCATGAAAAAAATTTGTTGGGGAGTTGGTGATGCTCAGGGCTCAAGTGCTAACCCACTGTTATTATGACACGTCAGTGAAGACCGGGTTAGTCTGGCAATAAGGGGGTTACACTAAATCACACTGACCAAGGAAAGGACTGAGCTGTGGTCCCATCCAACGGGGCAAGCTAAATTCTCTTAATAGGTGCTGCAGAGAAAAAATAGGATATTTTAATAGTAATAGGGTTCCATGAATTTTTATTTTTCTCTACAGAGAAAAAACCATGACACTTTAGCAATAGCAATAGCATGGTCCCATTAATCCCGAACAGAATATTGGAGCAAAAATTTGGGAGGAAAGCTCAAGCAGAGATGTCAAGTGACAGAAAAAGTGCATGAAATTTTTAAGCAGATGATTAATTTTTTGTGCCCCCCACTACTTTTAGGGGCTGGAAAGCCTCTCTCTAAACATCAGTAGCTTGGAAATTTTAAGGGCCTTTTTAAGTTTACGCGGAAGCAGTGAAATAATTTTGACATGAGACTACATTTCCCAGATAAATATAAAGGTTAAACCCCAGCATGGGACCGTGACGTAAAGCCCATTAGCCTCGCCTCTGCACACACTAGGAGAGGATAGGACAATGATGCGATAAACATATGTGTCAGCTCACCTTCATAACTTAGACCCTTCAAGTGCATCTATATGAATGGCGTAACACGACACAGTCACACTTATTACAAATAATACACCTGGTTGAGTGAAATATGAATGAGTACCTGCAAAAATGGCAGCAAAGCCCCAAAATGGGATCATAAATACTTCCTCTGCTTTTGCTGTCGCAACGGCGCGCTAGTAGATCTGGCGAGAGCTGCAATTCAGCGGGCGAACACATGGGTATCGGCGCATTTGCGGGTCTTGCCTCCCCAATCTTATTTCTTGCCGAACTTCTCCTACTCGTCGTGGCGAGACTCTTTTCGTCATCCTCCGCCTCAAACAAAACCATTTTTCCCGAGCCTGTCGTAAAGAGAATAAAATAAGGGAAAAAATCTATAAATGAAAGCAGTGGACAGTGTATAAAGTCATTAAAATGGTATCACCTGGAGCAAAGGACATTGAAGGAGACTTGTCCTTCAAACGCTGCGAGCGGCGAATGGGGGTGGCTGCGACTGCTTTCCTAGCAGAGGAGGAGGAAGGTGATTTTGTGACCTTAAAGTATGATTTCAACTCTCCCGCACACTGTTGGACCCCTAGAGCTGCCATGCGAGCCTGTAAACAAAACCCATTTAAAGAGCAAAGGCGAGATGATGATAATAATAACAATAATGACAATGTAAGAAAAGCAGTACAGTACTTACCTGATTCTGTGCAATGCGCTCCAAGCGCAGAGACTCGTAGGCATTGGTATTGTGGGATGCTGAAGGAGGGGTTACAGAGAGGCATGTTTCCTCAGACTTACGCGACCTTAGTTTCCCCATATTCTCCTGCTACTATCTTTCACTGGTAGCAGCAAAGGATAACCGATAAGTACCAATGCACCGCCAACGGCTACCTTTTCTTTATATATATTTTTTTCCTCTACATTCAAAATTTCGGTGTGTGATGGCTTCCCATGCAAATTCTATAAATTGCTTTGGGATAGTGTTGGCCCGGACCTCCATCACGTCTATCTTGAAGGCTTCCGGAACTAGTCGCTTGGCACTCGCATCAATGAGGGGAATATCAAGTTCATTCCCAAACCAAGAGACCCTGAGCAAATTACCAATTGGCGTTCTATCACCTTGCTTAATGTCTCATATAAGTTTATAGCCAAAGCCCTTGCGATTCGACTGCATCATATTCTTCCCGCCATCATACAGTTGGAGCAGACCGGCTTCATTTAGGGAAGCTACATCCTTAACAATATCATTTCCGTTTGGGAGGGCATGGCATGGGCTCGCAGATCCAACCACCCTGTTATGTTCATTAAAATTGACTTTGAGAAAGCCTACGACAGAACAGAATGGTTGTTTATTATTGTCATGCTTCATGCCTTGGGCTTGGCCCTATCTTCATTCAATCTGTCCAAATGCTTTTTTCCAGTGCCTCGGCCCACATCACCAATGTTAATGGCCACAGCTCAACGCCTTTCAGCCTCTTTCGTTCCATACGCCAAGGTTTCCCTTTAACCCCTGCTCTTTATGTTCTTACGGTGGAAGGTTTTGGGTATTTGCTTGCCCAAGCCAAATCCCAAGGGCTTGTCAGGGGGATTGTGTTGCCTACTGGGAATAGGTCCCAATTACTCAATGGTCACTTTGTAAATGACTCTTTCCTTACCTTAATTGAGGAAAAAAACAATATTCGCAATGTCGTGCATTGCCTCAATATTTTTTGTTTGGCCTCATGTTCTTCCATTCAATGGCGAAAAACACGGTGTTACAAACAATCCTTCCTCCTTGTGCCCTCTTGGATGGATTCTTATGATTGGAAAATGTTAGGCCATGGTGAGATGTTTAAATTTCTTGGCATTCCTTTTTCCTTTCAAGCCTTGCATGTGGAGCTTTAACAATATGTGGTTCAACGGGTGGCCAAAAAAATGGAATACTAGGTCACCAAACCACTATCCTTAGCGAGTAAATTCCATATTTGTTCCAAATTCCTTAAAGCCACTCATGTTTATTACTCTTCTTCTTGGGTGTCATCCAAAACTTCTATGCAAATGTTGGAAAAGCTTCTCAAAGATTTTCTTTAGGTCAATGCCTCCTCTGGCAAAGGGTTTCACAGAGTTGCATGGGAGACTTGTTGCCTTCCTGTGAATATGGGGGAATGGGTCTTATTGATATTTTGCGAAAAGGAAAGGCACTTTGTGCCAAATGGATAATTCGTTGTATTGAAGGTCAGGAAGCTTGCAAAGTGCTTATGCGCCATGGCATTGAGGAGGGTTCCCCTTACGACCGCTCAACCTGGAAAGGTTTAGGGCTTGCGAATCTCCTCATTGCTCTAGTGCTTATCAAATTTGTCGACACCTTCATGCTTAAAAAATCTAGAAATCATGGAAGCGAATCAAATCGTGGCTTCAATTGAAAGGCAACGACTTTCGCAATGGTCTTTCTGTCAACCAACACTCCTTGTGGTGGTCGCTAGTCATTCAAATCCAAGATCAGTGTCTTGCGAAGGTCCTTGGAATTCCTGCACTCAAGCTCTTCAAGCGTAGAATTTGTTCCATTCAAGAACTTTATTGCAAGTGCATCCAATCTTGATGTCCTTGGAATGAACTAAAAGATCGATACAAACTTGTCACCCATGATCATGCTAGTATCACTGAAATAATTAATCATGTTCATGATCATATGATTCATAAGATCTTTGTGCATCCTTCCCATCCTTGGTGGACAGACTGGAAGTGGTTTTTGGATACACCATTTCGGAATTATTTGGCCAGTAAAGGTTATTGCTGGTTCTCACCACATTTTCCCATGGTTGAAAAGTTCAACACTCGGTGAGGATTGCATTCCTCTCCTTCCTGTTGGAGAAGGAGGTTCGACATAGTCTAGTCTACTTGTGTTGAGCCTAAAATTGCACATTTTTTGTGGTATATCTTACATCAAGGTCTCCCAATTGGTGTCCGACTGGTTCAAATCGATGTTTCCGCTCCCAAATGCCCTTTCTGTGGGCACTTGGAAACTTTATCGCACCTATTTTGGTTTTGTTCCAAAGCCCAACAAGCTTGTAATTAAATTTATTCATTCTTTTTCCCCCTCCGGCTAGAATATTTTACCTGGCAACATATTCTTTTAGGAGATAACCCCATATTACCTCACATGTTTTTCCATATTTGGCATGCTTTTAGAGGGGAATTTTTGTTTTGGTTATGGAAAGAAAGGAATTCATATTTTTTTGTTAATGTTGAAGTTGATCAACAGTTCTCCATGTATAATAGATTGGTGGTTATCTCCAATGTGTTGCTACAAATTCAAGTTCAAACTAACAAGGTGGCCCTTGAGGTGGAGCACCTCCAGACTCTTCTGCGTCATTGGGGGGATGCCCCCTATAATGTCATTTGGAAGCCACCTTCAACCTCACGACATTCTCCACCCTGTGATGGCCGTCCCCGAGGAGGTCGTCGGAGTCGTTCCCAGTAGCGCTCTTTCAACCGTGCTCATCAGTCTTTGCACAGTCAACCACAGAGAAGTCTATCTCCCCCAACTCACCATCATGGTTGGGGCTTCCCCCCGCCTACTCGTCAACTTGGTTTGGGCTCGCTTGTGGCTTCCAAGCCGTGCACCCATGACAGGTGGAGTCTCCCACCTTCACCTCTGTCAAATAAGTTCCCCCGAATGGCTCTTGCCATTTCTCCCACGCGGCTTGTTGCTGACAATGAAGAAGAAGATCCCTCAAGCTCTAGTTGGGAAGTGTCAGACATTGGAAAATACCTTCCTGGTCCTGGTTGTCCAGATGATCATGACCCTCCCTCTTATAGTCTTTTTGTTACAACTGCTTAACTTCGGTGCTTTTTAAGTTGCTTTCGTTGTATTCCTAGGCTTGGCCTAGTTTTCTCGTGGCTTTAGGGCGTGCTCTCATACCACCTGCTTTTTGTTGAAATTGTCTTGTATCATGTTTCTTTTAATATAATATAAGATCTTTTTCATTAAAAAATGGTTGTGTCATCGCTACGAAAAGTGAAAATCAACAATAATTGGGCATTCAAGTTTTGGTTAATGAAAGGGGGATCAGATGGAATCTCATGAAGATGGTGACAACTATTCTCCGGATAGAATGTACTATCCCTACATCCATCCCCCATGCAATAGACATAATTACATGTCTCATGCCCCTATTTCACATCATGTTTGCATGACGTGGCAGAGCTCGTTCAGGTTTTGGAAATTTGGGTTTAAATTTGACTTTATCTGCATGTAATGCCAACTGTAGATTTCTATCAGACGATGGATCCATTTTCAGGGTCTTTGTCCTAGCGAATAAATTATCTGACACAAACCTAGTTCAATGCACCGTTCAGTGCTCACCATCCTTCATTAATTTTGTTTGGTAAACTAATGAAAGCTAATAAAATAAATTGTGTGTGTACATGTACGCATTGCTTGTAAAGACATTAACTGGGGTTCGTTTGCATGTGAAACCCTTATCAGAAGTCTGAAATAATTTTTCATTCTCTTAAATAAGTGTGATATTGATTAACATTCATCTGGGTTTTGATTATATTTTAAATAATGACAACCCATTTTCCATTGGTGGGAAGCGAATCTTTTCTTGTCCAATGTTGTTCATGTGCACAATTTGACAGAGGATTTTTTTTAAATATTTAATTAACAATTCCAGCTGCCCAATTGGTCTATCAACAATTAGAGGAGTTTTGCATTACCATGAAATCAAACTACTTTTGGAATGATAGGATGTGAAAAAACAATTGCGGGTATTTGGCATGTTTTTTGGTTGAGAGGTCATCATCTAAAGAATTGTTAATATTGACCAAGCCAGGGGATGAAATCATGGAAGAACTTGTAATGCTTAAGTAGATTAGTGGTACACACTTCATCCTTGGCCCAATAAGATGGTGCATTATTATGGACAAATAGAAAGAGAAGGAAACAAAAAGAAATATCAGTAGCAGGAGGAACTTTCTCAGAAGGAAGGAGAAAGAGAGAGAAAGAAGAGGAGGCAACAGAAGAAGGAACTGTGCAACGTGGGATAAAGTAGGCAGCGGTAGGTAGACCATTTCTTTATTAAATGCTCTACCTTGATTGGTTTGGTGTTTTTACCGTGTTTTTCATTCCAATTCGGTGAAATTTCCAAAACTAGTCACCTAGGAAAGACTTACTAACAATAGAAAGTTTCTACAAAATGCTGAAAACTATCATGGTTTTTCATCCTAAAATATTTAGTAATTTCAAGATTCATGGAGGTAAAAATAATTCTTTCAAAAATATGAAAAGTATAATTGTGTCTCAAATAGAAGAGAATCCTTCTTGGTTCCCAATTTTAGTCATAATTGAGCATTCAAGTCTTGGTGTATTTCTCACTTAGCCAAATGGGTTGATCATAAGTTTCTATCATGTTTCATCCATATTATCTCATTAATTATTAAAATTTTGTAGGTACTCCTCACCTCATCTCATGGATGGATTCATTTCTCCAAGCTACCAGATCATCATAATGTTGAAATATGTCAGAAATCGTCTTTGTTTACATCAAGGACCTGATAGTTTGGAGGCGTTGCAGTGTTTCAAGGATTGAAGGCTTGTTAAATTTAGGGAAATATTCCTTCATCCTAATCAATGGTACTCACCTTGTTTTCCATTGGTCAATCATTCAAAGCATGAGATCATAATGTGCAATGTTGCAGATTTGGGGTAATGGGCATCACTCCTCTTCCCAATATATTCAAGAAGTGTTGTGGAGGATCATCATTTATAGAGTTTTCAAAGGTATTCATTAGATATATTCATAATCATATCATATTGGAGGGTCATCATGAGTCAATGTTTTATCTTCATCACCATCGGAGTTAATTCTCATCTTCATTGAGGGCGGAGGCATATTCATCCATGATTTACATAATTTCCTCTTTCCTCTCCTCTCTCATTCTCTCTTTTCTTATTTCCTCTTCCAATTCCTCATTGTACATGATGATGATGTTTTGTACTATTCATTTAGCTGATAATGAAATATTTGCAAGTTGTAATAGTACTACCTCAAATTATAAGAGGGGTACTTATTTTTTTATTTCCTAGGATAATGAAGAGTTAAAAGTTGAATATGAACATGAACGGTCATGTAGGGCGTAAATGAAGAGTTTAATTGTTATTCTTTAAAATTATATGATAGCCTCATTATAAATGATGGTTAATCTTGTTTGCTAACTCACATATTCTCTCTAGGATCAAGTGATCAAATTCTTCTATTCCCTATCTTAAAATTTCTATCTTTGTCTCAACTTCATACTATGAGCAATATTAATTGTGTAATATCATGTAAGAAAACTTTGTGTTGGTTGTATCATGTTCCTTTTATCTTGCCATAGTTTCTTCTCATTTAATACATGTAACTACTCTTGATTTTATGTTGGAAAACTTTGCATGTGTTATTTTTAGTATGAAATCCCTCCCTTTCTCCCCTCACCTTTCTCCTTGAAAATTCCTCCCTTTTCTTCCACAGAAGCACTTTTCCACAGGTATATGGAAGGATTCCTAAGTGATTTGCACTCATAAGGCCACCCCCGAAATTAGAGTAGTTTATATATCTTTCCTTTTTTCAATAAATAGAGCTGGCCCATTCAATAAGACGAACCTAGTCCTAGAGCATTAGTGAAATCTGAAAATTTTCCCACCCAAAAAATTATTTCTCCAACATTACCATAGCCTCCCGAGGTAAGCTCCATCAATGAAAATCAAGAAGAAATTATTTTAGGATAGAATGAATGTAAAGAGGGTGATGAATCCATATCTCATATCTTTCAAGAAACCCCTATTATTTATAGTTTGCAATCCATGGTTGAAGATGTGGTTGATGAAATTAAGGATGATGAGAAGGAAATTTTTGACACCAAGGGTGATTTGTTAGAAACAAAAAAATGAACAAGGGCTTTCTAAAATCTCTAAAGACTACATTTCTAATGAGTTAGATGGTTATCTAGATTTGAAATGTGAAGGGGAAGAAGTGTTTTTTGATCTTGAAGATGTGGATGAGGAATAAGGACAAATATGACTCATAAGTACCCCCATCTAAACCCATGTTATTCCTTTAAAATAAAATTCTTATTGTAAAAACTTCACCTAAACCAGAGTTGGATTTCATTAGATGTCACTAATGTTTAGATGAAGCCAAAAGTTGATGAGGATAAAAATTAGTCAAAATTAAAATATAATCAGGCATAGCCTAAGATGAGAGAGGAAGTTTTTATGGACACTAATGATGCTCAAATAAAGGCTTTGGAGAAGAAAGATGAAGATGAGAAATATAATTTAATTGAATGCAATAACCCTAATTGTTATACATATATAGAACTTGTTTCCAACCTCAAACATTGTAGTGTTGAAGCACCATGAACATATTTAGATGTTGAGGTAATTCAGTTATATATTTAAGAAAATAAGGAGTAAGATATGGAGCTTGTATGCATGCTAAACTTTGAAATAAAATATTTAAATGAACATAACACCAAGTATATCATGAGTTAGTTGAATTTAAAAAAATGCACCATGATAAAGCATGAAAGGGAAGCTAATAACTTACATAAAACATGAATATAGAATTAAATGCAAACCTCCCTTTGATATTTGGATTTTTTTTTGGATTGTAGGTACTTCTTTAAATGAACCTAATGTAGACCATGCATGATCAAGTATTTCTCCAAGGGAGAGAAAGAGATCTCACCAATATGGCTTGATTTCGATTTTAGTTCTTCTCTTACTACTCTTTTCCAAGTAGAAAGGGGGGATTTACTCAATTTAACAAGACTTCTAATAGCATGAAATTCTCTTCTCAAGTATAATGCCTTGCAAGTACATGGTGTAAAGTGTGACATGGTGTACTAGGCTTCTGTTAGGAAATAAGAGATAAAATATGTGAAATAATCCCTTACTGAATCACAACAATTGAAACTAATATGTAGAAAATATTACAGATCTCAAATAAAAGTGAAAAATAAATAACACAACACAGAGAGACAATATTTAACGTGGTTCACCCAATATGGGCTACATCCACCAAGAATCACTTGCTCAAATTTTATTACAAGCCTCCACTCTCTCAATACAATACCTAGATCCATTTGGAGCTATGCTCAACAAACTCTACAGAATTCACACCTGAATTCAAAGCACATCTGCAATACATTTGCTTGTCTATCTATCATATGCATAAGACCATATAAATAGACAATTAATTAAGCAATTTGATATAAAACCGTGGGTATCAATACCATCGGCAAAAACCGTGGGTATCAAAATAATGGGCAAAAAACCGTGGGTATCAAAACAATGGGTACCGCAAAACCATGGGCCCAAAAATATCCCATAACGGTTACCCATTACCCATGGGTTAATAAACCACCCATGAAAATTCGCTTCAGGGGCTTCACCCTTGAATCCCCCTGACCCTCTCACCAGTGAGTGGGACCGCCGTAAAAATACCCGAGTGTAACACATGTAGAAGGTGTACCACACTCTAACATGAAAACAGGCTCCACAAACACAACAATCACCCACTTGGAGACTGATTTCAACTGAGAAAGCTTCTTAACCCTTCACTGTCATCAACAAAGGCCAACCAAAGCTGAACATAGCTTTAGTTTATCCCTTGTGACCACCTTGGTCATCATATTTGTAGGATTTTGACTGGTATGAATCTTCTTCAACTTCGACTTATCTTCTTCCAAAGCTTTCCTGACGAAGTGATATCTCAACTGTATATGCTTCATCCTGGAGTGGAAAGCAGATTTCTTAGCTAGGTGTATAGGACTTTGACTATCACTATGTAACTTACATTCGTTCTACTTATGACCCAACTCCTCAAGAAATTGTTGTAACAAAATCATCTCTTTTCTTTCCTCTATGGCAACAACATACTCAACCTCCGTGGTTGATAAAGCCATCAGCTTCTGTAGTCATGAAATCCAGCTCACTGCTATCCCACCTATAGTGTAAATATAACCTGTCATGCTCCTCCTGCTGTCAACATCTCCGGCCATGTCTGAATCTACATAACCACGTAAAGTGGTGTCTGATCCACTATAGCACAAAACTATCCCCATGGTCCCTCTCAAATACTGAAGGATCCACTTTACTGCTTGCTAATGCTCTTTACCTGGATCACTCATAAATCTACTCACAACTCCCACTGCATGGGCAATATCAGGCCTAGTGCACACCATAGCATACATCAAACTGCCAACCGCTGATGAGTAAGGTACCTTGGACATCTGGTTTCTTTCCTGCTCTATCTTGGGACACTGCTCCTTTGATAACTTAAAATGGCCTGCCAAAGGAGTCCCAACCGGTTTAGCATCTTGCATGTTAAACCTATCCAATACCTTTCTTAATGTACTCTTCCTGAGATAAAGTCATCTTCCATTCATTCTTATCCTGAGTTATCCTCATACCAAGGATTTGTCTGGCTACCCCCAAATCCTTCATATCAAAGGATTCACTTAGCTGTTTCTTGAGTACTTTTATTTCCTCCATGTTTTTACCTGTAACCAACATGTCATCAACATACAAACACAGGATAATATAACTTCCATCCTCAAATTTCTTTGTATACATGCAATGGTCAGAATGACATCTAATATAACCTTGCTCCATCATGAAGCTATCAAAATTCTTATACCATTGACGTGGAGCTTGTTTCAGGCCATACAAGCTCTTCTTCAGTTTGCACACCATCTCCTCTTTACCTTTGACTTCATATCCTTCTGGCTGTTACATATATAGCTCCTCCTCCAAATCACCATGGAGAAATGTAGTCTTTACATCTAACTGTTCTAAGTGCAAGTCTTCTACTGCCACTATTCCAAGAATAGTTCTGATAGAAGTCATTTTTACTACAGGAGAAAAAATCTCATCAAAATCTATACCTTGTTTCTGTGCAAACCCCTTGACCACCAACCGGGCCTTATATCTTTTCTTTCCTCCTTCTTCATCTTTAACTCTGTACACCCACTTGTTCTGCAATGCTCTTTTTCCTTCTGGTAGCTTCACCAAATCCCAAGTCTGGTTCTCCATGAGAGACTTATGCTCCTCATCCATGACTTGCTCCCACTTCTTACTGGCATCTACTTGCATTGCTTCATCAAAGCTCTCTGGATCTCCACTATCAGTGAGTAATAAATAATAAAGAGAAGGAGAAAAATGTTCAGGTTATTTTCTTACCCTAGAAGACCTCCTCACTGTAGGAGTTTGGGGTTCCTATTGAGTAGGTTCCTGAACTGATTCATGGGTCACTGTCCCATCCAAAATATCCTCTACCGCTACATATTCTTTCTTGAATTATTCCCTATTTTCTTGAAACTGTTGCTTATACATGACTTTCTCATTAAATACCACATCCCTAGACCGAATGATTTTCTTTTCCTTAATACTCCAACATTTATATCCAACATCATCACCACCATAACTAATGAAATTACATTTTTCTTATTTAGCCTCTACCTTGGTCCTATCATCCTTGTTTATATGAACAAACACCTCACATCCAAAGACTCTAAGAAATGAATAATCAACTTTCTTACCATACCAAGCCTCCTCAGGTATGCCTCCATCCAAGGCACTTGAGGGTCCTCTGTTTATCAAGTACACAGCTGTGCTCACCGCTTCTGCCCAAAAAGAAAGAGGCAGTCCTGCATGTAACCTCATGCTCCTAGCACGTTCCATTATTGTTTTGTTCATCCTTTCTGATACCCCATTCTGCTGCAGAGTTCCTGGAACCGTCTTTTTCCTATGGATTCCATTCTTAGAACAATAATCATCAAATTCATTGCTACAATACTCCCCTCCATTATCTGACCTGAGACATTTTAACTTAAGACCTGTTTCATTCTCTACCAAGGCTTTCCATTTAACAAAAGTATCAAATACATCAGATTTGTTTCTAATACAATAAACCCAAACTTTCCTTGTTGCATCATCAATAAAAGTAACATAATAACTTGAACCCCCAAGAGATGATACCTGAGCTGGCCCCCACACATCAGAATGTACCAACTCTAACTTACTCTCTTTCTTCGTAGGTCCAACCTTGAGAAACCTTACTCACTTCTGTTTCCCATATATGCAGTTCTCACAGAAATCCAAACATGTTTCTGTATATCCAGGAAAATTCTTCTTTATGATGTCCATGCCCTTATGGCTCATATGACCAAGCCTATAGTGCCATAATGTTGTATCTACATCTGAAGCCACAAGATTACAATCATTAGTACTATTAGTGGATAAATACAAGGTTCCAACCTTCTTACCTCTTGCCACCACAAGAGCACCCTTGGTAACCTTCAAAGAGTTAGTTGTAAATATCATAGTACAACCATCACTTCCCAATTGCCCCACCGATATCAAATTTCTCCTTAATGTAGGCACATGTCTGACATCCTTCAATAGCCATGTATTCCCATTCTGCATCTTAACCTGAACAGAACCTTTTCCAACTATACTGCAAGGCTCATCATCACCAAGAAAAAACATGCCCAAAATCCCCTTGAACATAATCAACAAAATAATGCCTATGTGGAGTAGCATGAAAAGAAGCCCCTGAATCTAAAACCCAAAATTGAGTAATATTATGCAAAGAAAGAATCAAAGCATTCTGGCATACATTACCCAATGCCACATTTTCCTCCTTGTTTTCTTCCTGTTGTTTCTTCTTATCCCGAAGCTCCCAACAGTCCTTCTTTGCATGCCCAGACTTTCCACAATTCCAACATACAATCTTGCTCTTGGATTTTGACCTTGCTCGATCTTTCGATTTTCCACGGTTTCCTCTATTCTTCTGTCTCCCTCTAGTTTCCACTGTCAAAGAATTCCTTGAAGTAAAAGATTCCCCAAAGCTTTTTCTTCGCATTTCCTCGCTTAGAATCACCCCTACAACATCCTCAAACTTCAACTTCAAGTTAGCTGGCTTACCACCATTACCAGGCTATTCCAACTTTCAGGTAAAGAGGACAGAGTTAATAAAACCCTAACTTCTTCATCAAATTCTATTGTAACCAAAGCTAGCATATTCACAACCATATTGAAATCATTTAAATGATCTGCTACTGAACTATTCCCAGACTTCATATTAAACAACTTTTTCATTAAAAATATCTTGTTAGAGGCAGAGGGTTTTTCATACAACTTTCCTAATGCATCCATTAGATCTTTTGTAGTCTTTTCCTTTGAAACATTAAATAATACTGAAGATGCAAGACACAACTGGATTGTCCCAAGTGCCTTCCTATCTAAAAAATCCCATTCCGCATCTGTCATGCTCGAGGTTTTGTTCACCTTTCAGACAACGGAGTATAAAGATCCTTCTGATAAAGGTAATCTTTCATCTGCATCTTCCAAAGACTAAAATTATGCCCGTTGAATTTATCAACCCTAGATCTTCCATCATTTGCCATAGCTCCCACTCAAGCTAAAAAATTTCCTTACGATTCAACACTTCAGCAAACCAAAACCAGGCTCTGATACCAATTGTTAGGAATTAATAATATCTAATGCGGAATAATTCCTCAGAATCGCAATAATAAGAAGTATGAATAGAATTATAGAAATGAAAAATGCACAACACAAAGACCATATTTAACGTGGTTCACCCAATGTGGGCTACATCCACCAAGAACACTTGCTCAAATTTTATTACAAGCCAACAATCTTCACAATTACAATAATCAGATCTTGTTTGGAGCTGCGCTCAATAAACCCTCCCGAATTCGCACTTGAATTCGCACACACTATTCACCTTCACAAAACACACTCATCTAAACCCTATTGTATGTCCATCTATTTATAAGTACATCAATAGGTAGCCGAACAGGCAATTTTACAAAATAATGGGTACTGAAAAAACCATGGGCCCAAAAACAACCCATAACGGTTACCCATTACTCGTGGGTTAATAAACCACCCATGAAAATTTGCTTCGGGGGCTTCACCCCTGAACCCCCTTGACCCACTCACTGGCGAGCAGGACTGCCGTAAAAATATCCGAGTGTAACACATGGAAGGTGTACCAAACTCTAACATGAAAACAAGCTCCACAAACATAACAGAGAAATTATTTGTGACTTTATGTTCTTCATCCTCTCCTTCTGATTCATCCTTATTCCCTTCGTCACCATCTTCAAATTCATCCTCATGATCCAATTTTACATTAATTTTTTCTTTGCTAAGTGTGATATCTTGCAATGTAATTTTCTTTCTCTTGTACCATAATTTCATGAATTTCTTTTGCACATTAAGATTAATTATTCCCAAGCTCTCTAACCAAGGATATCCAAGAACAATATCCATACCATCCATATCTAAAACATAAAAATTTGATTGTAAAACATATTTATCCATAGAGAGCTTTAAATCTTCAAAAAATTGAATATGCTTACCATCCACTTGAGCTTCCTTAATATGTTTTGCTTGTACATGTAGATTTTGAGCTACATCCATATCGATGAAGTTATATTTGCTGCTAGGGTTTATGGAAACAATTACCTTTTTCCTTTGAATACACCCTTCAAACTATAATATTGAAGCTTCCTTCTTTGGAGATGCACTATCATGTGTAACAGCTTCATCATCAACATTATCTTCTTCTTCTTCTTCTTATTTTGTTTCCCATCTGTCCATAAAAACTTGTTCTAGTTCGTCCAAAGACCAGTTAGACTTCTCCTTTTCTAACTCAAAAAATCAAATCTGTGCAGGGCCACTAATCAACAACTTGAATAACCAAATATCTGATGGTTTAGAGAATTTATCCCTAAATTTGTTCCACCATTCTCTAGCATCAATCCTGCCATCTCCAAAAAAAGTTACCATCCCCATGATCCACAAAACTAGGGTTTTAGGAATAGACCCTTTTGATCAAACCTTGTTCTAACCCTTTTGGCTAAAGTTCAGCCAAAAATCAGAAATCACAGAACACAAACCCCAATTTAATTTTTGAGAGGTTTATGAAAATGTAAGAAATTCAGGAAAATTCCTCAAATTGCGGCCTATGGAGCAAGATAGTGAAAAACAATAAAAATGATATAACTCTGACAAAATAGATCCATAAATTCTAAAATTTAAATGGTATCACCTTTGACTATATTACCATCAACTCAAAAAAAAATTATTTCCTAATTCGTCATTATTAAGAAGATATAGACAAAACCGTAGAATTAGGGTTTCAACCCTAAAACAAACACAACTTTTGCGAAACAGCTCCAAAAAATCTAAAATTTGGAGGGAAGATCACTTGAACTATGTATCCACTCCCTGAAAAAATAATCTAAAAAATTCCAAGTCAATCTCTAGATATAGATGAATCACAAACATTAGGGTTTCATCCCACAAATTGCTTGGATCACTGCTCTGATACCACTTGATAAGAACTATACATATAATAAATCAATAAATTGTAGAAGATAACACAACACAAGATATATGGGTGGCCAAGATACCCTAATATGAAATATATTCAGAATAATACCCTTAAGGTAGGGCAACACCATACAATGCTCCTTAAGGAAGGAGTAACTCCACAATCTCACAAGATGAGAATCCACTTCAAGGGGGACACCTCCAATATACCTCTACCAAGTAGAAGAATCAACTTATACATACATGACCACCTCATAATGATACTCACATCCTTTAAATAGGATGGGTAACACCTAATCCCAATGTAGGCCGACCCATTACCCAATATAATTAATTCCTATGTGAGCCCATATAACTAACTAAGGGGATGTGTGTCACATGTCAACATCTCCATCAACCCATATACATTATATTATCAAATCCCATGTGAACCCATACATATAACTAAGGGGATGTGTGCCACATGTCGGCATCTCCATCAACCCATATATATTATATTATCATATCCCAAGGTGACCAAAGCTGAATCCAAATTTAAATAGAAAATAAGGAGGTTGGGACCTTCAAACTTATGGTTCATAGAGCTCGTTGACTCTTTTTACAAACTAAATCCTGAAATATGTTGTACAATAACTCCTTCACCTTCTGTAATAACTAGCTCATTCTTGTTTTTGTTCTTTATACTCAGTATTGTTTTTGTCATGTTCCTACTTGTTCTTTATAGTTTTTGTTTCATAAATGTGATTAAGTAGTATAATAATTTATTTTATGTGGCCCATTTGTTTGTAGTATTGCAATGTGTGATTAACGATGCTAACTTCATGTTACTAATGTTGGGATGGGATGGAGGAGCAAATGGGAAAGCATGTAAAGTCTTCTTTTCTAAGAGATAGGAGATGATAAAAGTCAATTTTTGAGTGAAGAATTAGAATGGAGCCCAATTGGGGATGAGCCTAACATCGACCTTTGTGCAGCCATCTCACTTGGAAGATTCAAGGCCTTTGTAAAGGGATAAGGTTCCTTTGAAAGTGTTGAGACTAGTTTTATCCACACAAAACACAACGTCTTTGATAGAGTTGATTACAATGAAATTTCTGATAGAGTTTATTACAATGAGCATATAATGAAGACATATTATTGGTTTGTACTTTGTGCGACACTATTTTTCATAAGTGATTTTCTTAAACATTTTTTTATCACATTTGATGTCAACTTAAATGGAATATGCTAATGTTTTTAATCACAGATATTGGTGTGCATACAATCCTTGGGACAATAGGAATAAGTTGCCACCAGGTAAAAGAGTGAGGAGGCGTCAAATGAAAAGGGGTTAATGTACGCCTAAGAATAAACACATGATTCTAGACACACTCGACCTCCCGAGGTCATGCTAGGACAACTGAGAATGTGCGAGATTGTGGGAAATGCTAAAAGGGAGTTATAGGAAAATTAGGGACTAAGAATAGGTAGTGTGAATTCCTATGAGCTGATTTGGCTAAGAGGGAATTAGAGGCTATGTACGAGTAGCGAAAGTTCCATATGGTTAAACTATCTGATTTGATTTTAAAGTTAAACTACATTGAAATGTTTGTTTTAACCAATTAAGAAAATTAAATCTAACTTAATTAAAATACAAATGTGCTTTGATCTCTTAACTAGATAGATTCATTCCCGATTAATTGACCAAAAACAAAATGAACAATTTAAAAACTTGCTTGAAAGGAAATTAACTAAAAAAAACTAATATCTATCTTTTCATTAATTATTCTATATTTTTGTGAATTTTTTGGTTTTATGGAATTAAATAAATGAAAGCTACACAAATAATGAAATTTCTTCTAAATAAATTGAAACTACCTCTACTCTAAAGTGAAAATAAACTAAACAATAATAGTCGAATGTAGCTATTTCTGTGTTGTAGATGAATTAATTCTAATCTAATTAAAACAAAGGATTTCTTCTAATTTGTAATTGTGGATATGATTTTCTTTGGTTCTACCTCAGAATCATGGGAAGATTGGAAAGCTTCTCAAAAGTAATTTCTTTCCTTGAGACTTCCCTGGTAAAACACTAAAATTCCTAGGAAAACCTTTTGTGAAGAAACTCAATGAAATGCATAGAAACAAAATCTTCTTCAAACTTACTTCCCTTGTAGATCCAAAGAGATAAGCATGGAGGAAGCTCTCAAGAGAAGCTTTGCACGTATGCACGTACAAACTAATTAATAAACAAAAGAAAGCTACAAGTGCTTCTAAATGAATAAATGCAAAGCACTACACACATGAACTTCCTCTGAAACCTTCCCAGGAAAATCCGTAAGGACGAGCTAAGAAAGAGTTTTTAATTAGAAGCTACTTATAGGTAATGAAACTACTGTGTAAATTCTACTTTCCTTAAAACATATGTTTGAATTGATTACAAATAAATCTAAACTAAAACAAAGAAATCTTGAAAGAATTCAATTACACCCCCAACCTAGAAGTGTAAAACTGAGACAATTTCTAGTGTTGGCTATGCTTTTGTTCACCCCTCAGCTTCTTTTCTAATTGTGAATCTAAAAGTGTCCAAGGAGCTGTGCTGGAAGTGTGTAGAAGAAATGAAGGAGTGTTGTAGCCAGCTGGTTTGCAAGCAATCTATTAGTAATGCAATCAAGATAATAACAAGGAAACTAATATGTGTTTGCTTGTGTACTTCTTAGCAGGATTTCGTCATCATAACAGTGCAATTCCAAATCAAAATATTCCAGCCAATGCTTTGGGAAAACACTTTCTTTTTATAGAAATTTGGTAGGGAAATGGTGCAACAAACTTGACAACCAAGGAATTCCAAATCACCATAAGAAGGGGTAGTTAACTTACTAATAATAATAAGTGAAGGAGAAGAAGTCTATACACATCTAAAAAGCTCAATGATAACTGATTTAGTTAAGAAATGTGTGAGATATCAACTTGGGAAGAAGCAACACGTGTTCAAAACATGCTGGAAAAGTCTTAGGTAAATACGCACAGAACTGTCGATATGTGCAGACCGGCGGTTGCATAATTGTTGGAGTGGTTCCGTAACTTAAGGTTAAAATGCTAGGAAAAAGACTTGAAAAACAACTAGGAAAGCGAAAAAAGCTAGGAGAAAGATAAGCAAGTAAAACTAAGCTACAAGAACATGATGTAAGTGAGAAAGTTGGACTTGGATACACCATTTTAATCTAGAAACAAAATTATCATCATTGAAGATTCAAATTGTTTCGACTATGTAACACCGTGAAATTTTGGGTGTGTGCAATTACCAATGTCACTTCATCATGAAGGTGATGTATGGGAAATCAGTGGTGGTGATTATGATATACGATGATTTGATTCATTGTGGTGTAGATGGTGAGTGTTGCCATGATGTAAATAACACTACCAATGAGCCTCGTGTTTCTATTGCCTCACACTTATCAAGTGAATGCATAAGTTACATTGAGATTATTTTGTTGATGGGTGTTCTAGTGGACATCGTATATGAGAAACATATAGGGGATCCCTTCTCGATAGGCATGTTGAACAAGAGGGACTAATTCCTAAAAAGAAAGGTTGTGCTCAATGCATAGAAAGAGTGCACTCTAAGAGGTTTGAAAATCACGTCAATGATGCCATGAGCATGAACTTATGACATGCAAAGGAGAGGGACCTATTTTTCTTCTATCAATGACCTTTAACGGAAACATTGTTCCATTCATTATGGGGTTGCAAACATCATGGATGTGAGAGAGAATTATTGGTCGTCAAACTTACACCCATGTATCGGATCTAGAAGACCCTAGTCATTTGTGACAATAACGGAACCGTCCCCAAGTTGTGGGACCTTGCAGGCTTGGGACAGATCTCTAGAGAAGGCTGGTTCCTCTATCTATTTCTATTGCTACTGCTACTCCTAGTGCTGAAAGGGAAAACTAAGTTAATAATACCAAGGGACCAGGGATAGAAGGATAACATGAAAGGAAACTACACTAAAAGGTGATAGCACCAGAAAAGAGGGATGAACACTATCTGTTCTGAGAGAAAATGAAGGGAAATGCATGAAAGAAGGCTAGGCATGTGTAACACAACTTAAAATGTATTTACCAGATCAGTTTCATGGAACACAACTAAATAAGGAGCTGCAAGGGAAATGAAATGGCACAATAGGCACACAATGCAAAAGAAAAGGAAAGAAGAAGGAATGCAAACACGTTAGGACAAAGAATAGTCACAAAACGATGCTTCTATTACTTCCAAAAATGCATAGAGCTGTTACAATGGTGAAAGAGGTTGATATCCACATGCAAGAGCCAGATCTAGAGGTCTGCAACTCAAAATATAGAAAATATGAAGTCCTTAGCAAAAATGCGTAAGGATCCAAAATGTCCAACATTAATAATGAGCCCAACTCTTACATTTATAGATGAATCCATGGAAGAAGAAGAGAAGAAGGAGGGAAAACCTGAATTTGAAATACAACCACCAACAAGAAGCATTTAATGTCTACAAATCCACCTGTAAATCTGTCAAATACGTTTCCCCAAGTCTGTTTGGCATGTTGGAGAAGGAAGGAGGGAAGATCATATCAAATCAGGTGGTTGAAGCAATCGAATCTGCTCATTAATGCACAGAAATATGTTTTCCCATTTCTCACCTACTATATCCGCTAAGAATTTGAATTTGAATGTTTAGCACTGCATCCTATGTCAACAACTATTGATTGAGCCTAGGCACATGCTGATCAGAGCTCTATAGAAAAAGATATGGCTGTTAGAAGATGCCATAGTCGTCTAGGCACACAAAACATGTGGCGCATGGATTGGCTAAAATGATGACCAACTATGTAAATGTTTTGTTGTTTCTGCCACGTGTTACTTGTTGATTTGTTGCAAGGATATGGTGCCCTGTTGGCGAGCTTTGACTAGTCGCGTGTGGCACACTCAAGCATGTCAAAGGATAACATGACACACAAGAGCGCAAAGATATACACACGGAAGAAGGCAGAAGGAAGGCGTGCGCGATGCACGTCGGGAAATGAGGCAAGCTGATGAGCAGAGAATGCATGGTCAAGGTCCAACTATTACAAGATAATGTGTGGGGTGACACGCATGACGAAAATAATTGCTAGGAAGAAGGTGAGTGCACAGAGGATGCGCGTAAGGTATGAGTGGAACAAAGAGGAAAACAAATATGGAGAGGGGAGAAGGGGAAGCATGCCAAGGAAATGCAACTAAGGGAATGTGCCAAGTGAACTTGAACGCACACAACCTTGCAATGAAGAGCTCAGAGCCAAAATATGTATACAAATTACCCAAATAACTAGGAGAGTTATTTGGATAACAATTTTGGTGACTTTCGAGGCCATTTTCCTACTAGATGAAGGAGATAAGTATCCTAGAGCATCCATTGGGCATGGAGTCCACTACGTAATCATGAAATTCTGATTTGTAACTTTGAAGAGTTGCCCCTGAAGTCACTTGAAGGATCATTTCTTGACTCTACTTTGAATCCTGCAAACTATTGAAAGAAGACCAATATTCTGGAAGTAAAAGAAGAGCGTGCGCAAAGCACACAAGAAGAAAGAACTATGTACAAACGAACAATATGTGCACGGTGCACTTAGAGGAATTGAAACTACTCTAATATTTACAAGATGATGTAAAAAAACTTAATGGAAGGGTTTGAGATAGATCCCATTTACTAGGATTTGTAGTGCACCTCCATCAAGATGAGTTAACTTGAAAGATTTAGCCTCTTTACATGAACTGATGATGTATGGGCCACTCCAAAGTGCATCAAAATTTGAATGGCACCCTGGTTTAGCTCTGTCAACATCCCATTTTAAGACTAAGTCCCCAAATTTGAAAGCTTGAGGCCTAGCCTTTCTGTCAAACCATTTCTTTGTTGTTTGTTGATGCTGTTCTAGCTTGATCATGGCAGAGTTCCTTGATTCTTCAAGATTAACCAACTCTTCCATTTTGATTTCTCTCTGGTCTGCACCTTCGAATTCTAGTTGTTGAGCAAGCACCAATGAGTTCAACTCTAGCATCAAAGGAAGGGTAGCCTCCTTGTCATAGACAAGCTTGTAAGGTGAAGTTCCTATTGCCTTTTTAAATTGTGATTCTATCTACCCAGAGCGTGCGTGAGACCTTTGTATGCCACTGTCTTTGGCTGATATTCATTGTGCTCTTCATGATCCTAATCAGGTTCTTGTTTGTTGATTCTACTAGACCATTGCCTTGGGGGTAATAGTTGGAAGAATTCTTTAGATAAATGCCTGAATTTAGAGCCCAATTAGTGATTCTAGTCCCAAGGAAGGATTTTGCATTATCAAAGATAATGGTTTGAGGAATGCCAAACCTTGTGACTATACCTTTGAGAAAGTCAAGGATGAATGACTCAGTTGATTCCTTGAGTGCGACAACTTTTGTCCATCTGGTGAAGTAGTCTGTAGCTATCAACACCCACTTGTGTCCAGTGCTTGAAGGTGGATTGATCATGCCTATGAAGTCGAGACCCCATTGCACAAAAGGTTGATCCACTTGGATTGGTCAGAGGGGAAGCGTTGTCAATCTCTTATTTCCTACAAAGAAAGTGCATTCCTTACATTTTTTGACCCACTTGTGTGCATCTACAAATAGGGTAGGCCAAAAGATTCCTACCATTATGATCTTCATTGCTGTAGTTTTGGCAGAGAAGTGTCCACCAGAGAATCCATCATGAAATTCTGCTAACACTTTTTTAGTCTACGCACCATATATACATCTCAACAACACGCCAACAAGATTTTTCTTGAAGAGAATTCCATCAATCAAAACATAAGGGATAGATTGTAACCTTAGATGTCTTCTCTTTTCATTTTTTAAATTAGGAGGGTATGCACCCTTGGAAAGGAATGTGATCATGTCCTTCATCCAGTCGCGCATGCTAGGGTCTGTATTCTTTTCAAGTTCTGCACACGGGAGATCCTCATCTAGAAATAATGAAGCCTCAGGCTCATTGTGTGCGTCCTCAACAAGTTGCTTTCAGAGCGTGCTACCTCTTACCAGTTTTGTGGCTTTGATAGTCACATCATATTCCATGATTTTGGTCACCCATCATGCTCTCTTTTCACTGATCTCTACTCCCATGATGAAGTCTCTGACAGAAGAGTGGGAGACTAACACCTTGATATGATTTTTGGCGAGCATACTTTTGAATTTCTTGAGTGCGTGCATGATGGCGAAGACCTACTTCTCGATGTGACTGTATTTTAATTCATAATCCTTCAACATCTGGTTGAAGAAAGCCATTGGTTGTTCTAATCCTTGTTCATTTTCTTGTGTTAGGACAACATCAACACTCGCATCAATGTTATAAGCATAAATAATGAAATCCTTGGAATAATTTGGGTTGATGAGTGTTAGTGTGCAAACAATTTCTTGCTTAATTTAATTGAAGCTCTCTCTTCATTCTACTATTTATCTGAAGGCTATGTCCTTCTTGAGCATCAGGGTAATAGATCGAACTAGACCTGAAAATTTAGAAATGAAGCACCTAACGAAATTGATCTTACCAAGGAAGGATTGCAAGGCCTTTTTTGCATGAACAGGGAAAGAGCTAGGATGGCTGAAACTCACTCAGGATCAATTGCGATGCCATCCTTTGAAACCACATGGCCCAAAAGCTTTCCCTATGCCACTGCAAAATTGGACTTCTTGGGGTTAAGGGATACCCCAAATTTTCTGCATCTCTCAAATACTTTCTCCAGGTGCGCCATATGATCCTCACTCTACTTTGAGAAGATTGTAATGCCATTAAGGTAAACCAAGATGAACTCATGGATGTAACCTTTGAAGGAAATGTCCATGGTGCTGTTGAATGTATGTGCCTACATTTGACAAACCAAAAGGCATCTTTTGATATGCATATGTTCCCCACTTGGTTAAACACTATTTTGAATTGATCCTCTTCCTTGACCAGGATTTGATTGAAACCTGAATACCCATCTAGCATTGAGAATCTTTGCACACTAGCCACAGTCTACAGAATCTACTCCATTGAAGGAAAAGGATAATGATCCTTTAGAGATGCCTTGTTCAAATCTCTGAAATCAACACAAAGTCTGATTTCACCATTCTTCTTACACACTGGAACTAGATTTGCGACCCAAGTAGAGTACTTGATGGGAAAAATAATTTTCACCTCAATGAGTTTGGATAATTCCTTTCTCATGAGGGGCTCTATCTTTGGATTGACTGGTCACTACTTTTGTCTGATGGGCTTGATACCAGGATCAAGGTCAATGGAGTGTTGAGAAACACTTGGATCAAAACCTTTGAGGTCTTCATACTCCCATGAGAAGATATCACTGTATTTTTGATAGAGAGAGATGAAGGCCTACTTTTCATCGTGTGCACAAG
Organism: Taxus chinensis; assembly: GCA_019776745.2. Classification (NCBI taxonomy): domain Eukaryota; kingdom Viridiplantae; phylum Streptophyta; class Pinopsida; order Cupressales; family Taxaceae; genus Taxus; species Taxus chinensis. The sequence continues at coordinate 481,388,143 of CM034154.1, read as the reverse complement.
TCTTACTGAACAAAATCTCTTTTTCATGCGCAATAGTGACTGAGGAGAAATCTTCTTGCACGGCCCGCATATAATTTTCTTCACCCTTGAACTCATCATCAGGGCTAAACATTTTCTCTAAGGTGACCAACCCTTTAGGAAACTTATTTGACTTTAGTTGAATCACTTGGTCACCATAGTTGTCATGCAAGTCAGCTTGCATGCTTGATGAGAACTCAGCTTCATTTTGAATGAACTGGATGATCTGTGTGTCACTTTCAAACACTTTCCAATTGGTGTTGTTGTTTGGAATGGATGGTCTGATCACCATCTTAATGTGTTGAGTGTTTCCTTTGACAAATTCCTCAGCAGGAGAGAACTACGAACCAAGCGCGACCATTTGATCAGCTTCCTTATTCATTTTTCATGGCACCACCTATAGGTTTAACATCAAAGATCTCAAGGAGGTCCCAAACTCTATGTTTATAATATTTGAGAAGCTTATTCTTTTCCTGGAACTTGTTGGTAACCTGGTGGATAACCAATTATGTATCCCCAAATATCTGTAACGCCTTAATCTTCTTCTTTTCAACAATAAACAAACCATGCACCAATGCCTTATACTCTGCCATATTGTTAGAACATGCGAATTACAGCCTGTGAGCGAAAAATAATTTCTCATCCTTAGGGAGAAATGAGAACAACTCCTGCTCCCACCATTTCTACTTATGGATCCATCAAAGTATAATTTCCATAGACCACTTTCAACTTGGTCTTTCTTGAGTGCGTGCAACAACACAAATTCTTCTTCAAGAATGCAATAAGTACCGAGCCTAGTTTCATAGGATTCCAGTTCTTCAACATATGGGTCAAATTTATGGTGCCTCTCTTCCCATTCATCAAGTACTAGATCAGGAATAGAAGGTGTAAGAGGATGCTCTTCAGGAACTGAAGCTAGTTCTTCTTGGATTAAACAGTTGGCTTGGAGAGGGGATGAGACATATGACTCTACATGACAGGAAAATATAGGCTCAGCTTGTATGGTAAACCGGGTACCATACCTTGTCTTGAGTAACATATGAGACCAATCAGAAGACAAGTAACCACCCACTTTTGTAATAAATTCTCTTGATAGACATAAGGAAAACAAAGGGGTCAAGTCAATGATTGACACGTCTTGAATTATTGTTAGATTTGGACATGCATGGAGGGTCAACTCAAGATCCTTGATGATTCCTAAGGTAGTGATAGTTGAACCATCAAGTTACAGGACTCCTTTAGACAAGGGGCTATACTTAAGACCTAGGACATCAACTATCTTCTTGGGCATAACAGAAGTACTAGCACTCGAGTCTATCATGTAATTATGCACTAGGTGTTTTCCTATGATCAAGGACATATAGAAGGGTGGGGTTTTAACAACTTTACTTACTTGTTTCTCCTCTTCTTAGGCAAGATGTTGATAGAAGCACATGGCTTCTGCATAGCTAGATCAGTGTGTGGGAGTTGGCCAGAGCCTCATGTAATAGGTTACGTTGGGATGGAATGGTCAGGGCATCCCACATTGTGACATTTATATTTGTCTTCTTCATCTGGTCCACAATGCTAAATGGAAGATCCACTGACTTGTGCATTTTTTGAATAGTAACATCCTTCTTTGATTGTTCAGGCACAGAAGTATGGGATTTATCTGAAGCCGAGGATTGACCTACCAAAGGAGGGGCATGCACTACTTCAGAAGGATCTTTTCGAAGAGCCTCTTGTATAGGGATTTGAGAATTTTTACTACTGGATGCCTTGGCTGCATCTTTCTACTTTTAAGGGTCTTCTTGTGTTGCTGGAATTGTGACCTGCACACCAGACTCGAGCATTCTCTTCTTGTATCTTGTGTTGTCCGCAACTTGGGCGCGCGGTCTGCTTGTGTCCTCTATAGCTTGGTTGATTGCACAAAAGTCTTCAGCACCAAAGAACATCAAATTTTCCTCAGGAAGAACCTTTGGCCTTTCTTGGTTCTCTATTTCAGGTGCACTTGTTGAAGGCTCACAGCTGGAAGCATTCTGGATCATGTAGGCTTGTGCATGCACAACATTGGCACAATGATATTGACTATGAGGCATGTTACAAGGGAAGCACCATTTTGACTCCTGCGCCAAATTGTTCTGAACTGGAACAAGTGCCTGACTTGTTACATTGGGTGCTGGAAGAGAGGGCACATGAGGAAAAACTTACAAGGGCAGATGTGCACTAGCATGTCATCTATCATTCTGCTAGTTGGGCACGTATCTTTGGTTTCCATATTGATTCCACCAAGGCTGACTTCTTTGGCTATGTGCCTGATTAGAACTACCTCTATAGGCTTGTGCCTGTTGTTTCTCTAATGATATGACCTTGTTTGACAAATTTCTAATCAGGGTCTTCAATTCTTCATCTTCTTTCTACCATGCTGAAGAGTAGGATGTTGATGCAACAGGTTACACACTTTTCTCAGGAATAGGAATAGGGGCCACAGAAGGTTGGGGTGCTTGTGACATTTCTAGGAACAAGGGCATAGGTGGTCTAGGAGCTATCTTTCCCACCTGAATAAGACTATTTTCCTCCCTTACTGTAATATTATAAGTGGCTGGTAAAGTCCTACCTCCCATGGATTGAATCATGACTGAGATATCATTGTTCAATGCCTTTAGATAATAAAAAAAATCATGTTGGGCTATAGGTCTTACCACAAGAGGGATTCTATCCCAAGTCTTCTAAAATCTGATGTTGAAATTAGTCATCTACTCATTGGGTGCCCTCCTTGTTGTTGTCAGTTGCTCCACCAAAGATAGGTGATCTAACTTATCTTCAAAATAATTACAAAGAGTTGTTCCAAGCTCATCCCAGGTGGCAATAGATCCAAGTCTCAAGCCTCGATACCATTAAAGTGCTTTTCCTTTGAAAGAGGTCACAAGTAGCCTAAATGCTACATCATCATGTGTGATCAAATAGAGTGAACATACATTTGCTACATCCTGGATATGCTCTTGAGGGGTGACTTGATTCTCACTAGTAAAGTATGGAATACTTTTGAGCGTGCCATTTGGCATATCATGTTGCATGGCCAGAACCAGGGGACTTCCTCTGGTGAAGTTAGCAAAGTTCCTTAGTGGAGGAGGTGGCTGATGCGCCATTGCAGGGTGCTCTGGTTGTCTGCTATGAGGATGAGTTTAATGGGTGTAGCGTGCTAGAGGTGGAGATGTGCGCATAGGCTTTTTGGAATAAACTCTTCTCAGGGATAGCTGGAGGTACTCAAAAGAATCTTCAGTTGCTGCACTTCTTCTTGTATGCACTCTTCTCATGAAAGGCACTCAGGGCTGCTAAAAAGAGAGATCTGTAAATGTTGGGAGTCACCAGATGTGTTAAAATGAGCCTCCAAAGGATGAAATACTAAGTCCACACACTATAACTTAGTAATATGAAATTTAAGATTTCATTGCTTGTCCCACCGGGCATGCCAGAAACTGTTGGTCATCAAACTTGCACCCATGTCTCAGATCTGGAAGAACCAAGTCATTTGTGACAACAATGGAACCATCCCCAAGTTGTGGGACCTTGCGTGCTTGGGACAGATCTCTAGAGAAGGCTAGTTCCTCTATCTATTTCTACTACTACTGCTACTCCTAGTGCTGAAAGGGAAAACTAAGCTAATAATGCCAAGGGACCAGGGATAGAAGGATAACATGAAAGGAAACTACACTAAAAGGTGATAGCACCAGAAAAAGAGGGATGAACACTATCTGTTCTAAGTGAAAATGAAGGGAAATGCGTGAAAGAAGGCTAGGCACATGTAGCACAACTTAAAACATATTTACCATATCAGTTTCATGGAACACAACTAAATAAGGAGCTGCAAGGGACGTGAAATGGCACAACAGGAATGCAATGTAAAAGAAAAGGCAAGAAGAAGGAATGCAAACATGTTAGGATAGAGAATAGTCACAAAATGATGCTTCTATTACTTCCAGAAATGCATAGAGCTGTTACAATGGTGAAAGAGGCCGATATCCACATGCAAGAGCCAGATCTAGAGGTCTGTAACTCAAAATATAGAAAATATGAAGTCCTTAGCAAAAATGCGTAAGGATCCAAAATGTCCAACATTAATAATGAGCCCAACTCTTACATTTATAGATGAATCCATGGAAGAAGAAGAGAAGAAGGAGGGAAAACCTAAATTTGAAATACAACCACCAACAAGAAGCATTCAATGCCTAAAAATCCACCTATAAATTTGTCAAATACGTTTCCCCAAGTCTGTTTGGTGTGTTGGAGAAGGAAGGAGGGAGAATCATATCAAATCAGGTGGTTGAAGCAATCAAATCTACTCATTAATTCCCAGAAGACACTTTCCCATTTCTCACCTACCAGATCCACCAAAAATTTGAATTTGAATGTCTAATATTGTAGCCTATGTCAGTAGCTATTGATTAAGAATAGGCACATGTTAATCAGAGATCTGTAGGAAAATATATGGTTGTTAGAAGATGTCAGAGTTGTCTGGGCATGCAAGACACATGACGCACACAAATTGGCTGAAAGGATGAATAACTGTGTAAATGTTTTTTTCATTTCTGCACATGTCACTCATGTTGATTTTTTGCAAGGATTTGGTGCCCTATTGGTGCACGCTTTGACTGGTTGTGTGTGGCACACTCAAGTATGTTAGAAGATGACCTGACATAGAAGGACAAAAAGGAGGGCACAAAGATGCATGTGTGAGGTGTGGGAAGAAGGTAGAAGGAAGGCACACGTGCACACGCATGGGGAAATGAGGAAAACTTGGTGAGTGGAGAATTCATGGTCAAGGTGAAACTATTACAAGATAATGTGTGGGGCACACGAGCAAGGGCCAGGGACTTAGTTGATGGAAGCAAGTGCAAGGCACGTGCGCATGATGAAAATAGGTGCTAGGAAGAAGGTGAATGCACAAAGGACGCGCGCAAGGGAGGAGTGGAACAAATAGGAAAAGGAAAATGAAGGGGGATAAGGGGAAGCGTGCAAGGAAATGTAACCAAGGGAATGTGCCAAGTGAACTTGAGCATGTGTAACCTTGCAATGAAGAGCTCAGAGCCAAAATATGTATACAAGTTACCCAAATAACTAGGATTAATACTCTTCCATTTCTTTTATATTACACTCGATGTTAAAATTTGATGTCATTTGTCTTATAGTACCAATTATACACCTTGTTTGTTTTTTATCAGCAAGAGGTTAGGGTGCCCATTTCATGGGTTGTTTCGTTAAGGAATAAGATTGAAGACATCTACAAGTGGTTGGCGAAGGTCCAGAAATGAGGAAAATACTTCAAGATGATTGAAAGATCAATACTTTCATTATGGATGATGTGGAGGCCAAAATCCAAGCCATTAATAAAGTTAAATTTATATTACATATTTCAATCATGTGAAACACATAACTTGTCAAATTGAAGTTCTAATTATTTTTCTTCTTTTTACATGAGTGTTTTTTAATGTCGTGTACTTCTATGTCTATGACATGTGGGTAGGGCATGGTTAAAAAATGTATACAAGTATACAAACACAGAAATCACGTGGAAGAGTTTTGAGAGATTGAGTACCATGATGTATGGTATGGGGACACACGAATATTACACCTTCCAAATAATTCAATAATTCATTGAAGAATTCAAAGAGGAAATCCAATTTATTGAGTACTTGAAGAAGACTTGGTGTGATAGCGATGGGTGTGTCAGTGAGTAAGAGCCTTCAGGTGTTTTCTTTTAATTTTATGCATAAAGGATTACATAGGCTTTCTATTGTCACTAATTTTTCATTTGTTTGACTTTATATCCATGTGGGAAAGATTTTTTAGAAATTTCACTCACGCAAATCCAGAAATGAATGCATTTATTGAGGCTTACCACTATTATAGAAAGACTAGATGTACTTGTGTGATTGAGAGAGAAAATATACTCGATGGATGTACCATTTGTTTTACACAATTGTGTATAGGGTGGAATAATTTTACCAACAAAAGAGGAAGTTGCAACAATACAATTTCTTGACCAACTAAAAAAAAGAAAGACAACTATTAACAGTGGTTGAGAGGGAAAAAAGTATTCCAAACACAAATTACATTTCATTTCATCTTGACGAACATGTATTGAGTGTGAGGAGTAAAAAAACTAACAACATTTGGTATTTGGTCAGCCAATGTAGTGCCTTCCACATATATGAATGTGCCTAGGCTACGAGAGGAAAAACATGCAAGCATGTGTTGAAGGCATTAGAGGTTTGTAGGCGATATTGGTTGGTGTCATCTTTTCAGGTACCAAAGGTGGAAGGTAATTCAAACATATCCCATTTATGGTTTACTTTTTGTACCTCTATATATATATTGCCTTTGCCAAGTAGCTATTTGAATTTCTAAGCATAAATCATAAGGAAAGAAGCTTTTATAAAGGAGTCTAAATATGTTGAAATGGTCATAAGGTTTGTGCATGTCAATGAAATTTGCAAGAAAAATCATTTATTAATAAATAATGAGAATTTTGATTGTGTGTAAATGGTGTTTATAACTTTTTTGGTCTCCTTATAGTATGCATGCTTTGATATTGACAAGTTTGTAATACCGTGGTAGTGATTTTCAAAACATAATAGTGAAGGGAGAAACCGTTAACCTTCTTACAAATTTGATAACACACTCACCTTAAAAACTAGATTTCAAGAATTACCCACATCCCTATCTTGCTAAAATGAGATCTTCATAGACATCCGCAAGGTCAAGAACCTTTCATTAGAAGCATAGAATCATTCTTCTTTTAAGTTTAGATTTAACAAATGGTTCTTAAGAACTTGAATTTTCACTTTGGTCCTTCAATACCTTTGGTTGATGTTTCCAACCAAGGCTATCACCTATAGCTCCTTCCTTGTTCCTTGAGCATGAAAACACCTTCTTACTTAGTCAAACATCACTAATTACAATAATAAATGTGATTCCCTTACAATAAATTATTTCCCCTTGCACCTATAAGTTGATAAGATATTTCTCTTATCATCATTACTAATTTTCCACATTGTACTCATTGTTACCATTTATTTATTAGATCATACATCACTTAGTAGTAATTTCTCACACTCCTCTTGCATCCATGTACTTTTTCTAAACTTATAGTACAATCAACATTCAACTCCACTTACTAACTTTGAATCCTTACTCTATTTCATTAACATTCTTGACTATTCATAGACTATATTTCAACTTTATGTACAAGAAATCATTCAACAAGTGCCACTCCTTATAGGCCTTCTGTTAAGATAAATTTGTAACTTTAAGATCTTGCATTAGCTTTATATGCCCAACCACTTCAAATGCTACCTATAGTTCTTGACTGTTAAGTATTTTTGTTTCATCTAACAATATTCTTGCATTATGGAGGGTTAATACAAACAACAACTTGTTGTCATGTATTGATGGAAGGTTTCTTATAATTAGAAATGATCTTACTCCTACTAACCCACTCCTTTCAAATTTTATATCACAATGCCAACATAAGAAACTACACTTGGTACTATTATCACAAATTTTCAATTATGAGAATTCAACTCCCTAAACAAGGATATAACATGAAATATTGAGGTTTGACAATGGATAACTAGCCAACTATCACACAACTTCAGTTTTTAGTTCATTGTCAAACATTTTAGATACCCTTCTCCCTATATTTGAACCTCATAAAGTGTCAAATCTCAATTCTGTATAGAGTTCACATAGTTCACATTTAGGATTTGTAATTAGGCCCATAGGCAGGTTTAGTATACTTCATCCAAGACTATCATCTGTAACTTGCATGTGTGGGCATGAAATGATACAAATCCTTTTGTAATGTGATCTAGACTCCCTCTACATGCTATGTTCCAAATTTTATCCCTTTGAGACTTAGTAACAACACAAATGTAAATTAATTACGTCAAAAAATAGGACAAAACATTAAAAAGTAAAGGAAAATATCTTGGTTAAAGTTTTTCAAGTTATCTTCTATACGTATGCATGATGACATGATTATAATGAAAAAGAATAAGATTGTTGGTGGTTGATACTCTCATGTTACTCATGATCTAGTTCCAAGTAATGAATTATGTGTACATATGTATAATCTCCTTCAAGAATGAATGATATTAGAATTCTCATGAGTTTGATTGAAGATTGTGTAGGTCAGAAGTAGAATAATGTGTTTTCACATTCATTGAAAGATTAAATGATTAAGTATAAACAAGAGTCCAGGGCTAATCATTATATCTTTGGCTTATTGTTGTTCATTGATTTTTTTTTATCAAAATCATTATATCTTTTCCCTCAAAGAGAATTAGAAGATAAAAGTTGGCAGAAGAAATCTTCACGAGGTCCTAATTAAGATTGAAAAGGTTTCATAATGTTTCAGGTCTACAGGAGAGATATCTCTCATACTGTTTTGGGAGGAGCATTTAAAAATATGTTAAGGCCTTATTGGTCAAAATGTAAAAGTGAATTGCGTAAAAAACCTGCTATGTACCTTGGGATATGATATTCTAATATATATGGGTTGATGAAGATGCCAACATGTGGCACACATCCCCCTTAGTTAGTTATATGTTTATAAAATATGGGGTCACATATGAATTAGTTATATTGGGTAATGAGTCAGCCTACACTGGGATTAGGTGTTACCCATCCATTAAGAGTAATGTATGTCTCTATAAATAATGTGAGTATCATTATGAGATGTCATATATGTATGTGTTGAGTCTTCTACTTGGTAGAGGTATATTGTAGGTGTCCCCCTCAAAGTGGATTCCCATCTTGGGAGATTGTGGAGTTACTCATTCCTTAAGGAGCATTGTATGGTGTTGCCTTACCTTAAGGGTATTATTCTACATATATTGAATATTTGGGCATTTTGTACCACAAATATCTATTGTGTTGTGTTATTTTCTGCATATTATTCATTTAATATATGCAAATATTTTATCAAGTGTTATTAGAGCATCGATCCAGGTAATTTGTGGGATGAAACCCTAATGTTGGTGATTCACCTATATCTGAAGATTGACTTGGAATTTTTAAGAGATTTTTTGGTGTAGTGGAGACATTATTTAAGGGATAATTCCTCCAAGTTTCAAAATTTTTGGAGCTATTTTTCAAAAGATATGTCCATTTTAGGGTTGAAAACCTAATTTAAAGGTTTCATCTATATCTTATGAATTATGAAGAATTAGTTTTTAATTTTTCTTGAGTTATTGTGAATACATTTCATGGTGCTACCCCTAAAATTTTAGAAAATTTGGATCTATTTTGAGATATTTATTGCAGTTTTATGATTTTTTAAAAAAATTACTCCACATGCCGTAATATTAAGAATTTTTGTGATTTTTTTACATTTTCATAAATATCTCAAAAATATAATTAGTGTTTGTGTTCCGTGTTTTCTAATTTTTGGTTGACCTCTAGCCGAAAGGGTTGGAGCAAGTTTCGATCAAAAGGGTCTATTCCTAAAACCCTAGTTTTTGTGGATCATGGAGATGAGAACTTTTTATGGAGATGGCAAGATTGATGCCAAAGAATGGTGGAAATTTTTTATGGAGAGTTGTTCTACATCATTAAGTATTTAGATATTCAAATTTTGGATTAGTGGCCCAACACTGATTTGGTTTTTTGAGTTAGAAAAGAAAAGGTCTAATTGGTATTGGGATGAATCGGAATAAGTCTTCAAGGATAGATGGGAAACAAAAGAACAAGAGCATGAGGAAGAAGAAGACTGTAAGGATAATAGTGAGGAAGAGGAAATATCAAAAGAAGAAGACGAAGAAGTTGACGATGAAGAAGATGAAGAAGATAATGTTGATGATGAAGAGGCTACGCACGATTTAGAAGGAGAGACAACATATCAAGATACGAGTTTAAATAGTACATCTCCAAGGAAGGAAGCTTTAATATTTTTGTTTGAAGGGTGCATTCAAAGGAAAAAGACACTTGTTTAAATAAACCCTAATAACGAATATAACTTCATCAATGTGGATGTAGCTTAACATCTACATGTTCAAGTAAAGCATATTAAGGAAGCTCAAGTGGATGGTAAGCATATTCAAGTTTTTGAAGATTTAAAGCTCGAGATATGGATAAATATGTTCTAAATTCATATTTTTATGTTTTATAGATGGATGGTATGGATATTTTTCTTATAAATTCTTGGTTAGAGACCTTGGGAACAATTAATATTAATGTGTAAAAGAAATTCATGAAATTATAGTACATGAGAAAGAAAATTACATTGTAGGATATCACACTTAGAAAGGAAAAAGTAATGTCAAGATGGAGAATGAATATGAATTCAAAGAGGATTAAGAATTGAATAAGGATGATTTAGAATGAGAGGCTGAAGAACATGATGAAAAAGACAAAAATAATTCATTTACTCAAGAGAAAAAAGAATTATCAAACAAGGTGGAAGAAGAAAAGAAAGTTGAGGAAAATGTTGATAAGGTTGAGGATACTAAGGTTGCACCATATAAACATCCACATCATCTAGAGAGGAAAAAATCATGGAGACATACTTGGACACATGAGGACAACAATCCATATGGATATACATGGAATTGGAGAATCAATAATTATGGCTATACATGGAATCAATGGAGCAACAGTTATAGGACATGAAATCACAAGAATAATTATTATGGATATGCATGGATGCCAAGGAGTGCAAGGGAATATGGAATCAAGTTTGGAGAACCGTTAGTCACTAAGATCTCATATGGGTGGTTGGATGATCAAGCATGGTGATAAGTGTGCAATGATTCGAGGATGAAACATATCAAGGAGGGAGGGAATGCTACGTATCTTGGGATATGATATTATAATGTATATGGGTTGATGGAGATACTGACATGTGTCACACATCCCCCTTAGTTAGTTATATTTTTATAATATGGGGTTACATAAGAATTATTTATACTAGGTAATGAGTCGACCTACATTGGGATTAGGTGGTACCCATCCATTAAGAGTAATGTATGTCTCTATAAAGGATGTGAGTATCATTATGAGATGTCATGGATGTATGAGTTGAGTCTTCTACTTGGTAGAGGTATATTGGAGGTGTCCCCCTCGAATTGGATTCCCATCTTGGGAGATTGTGGATATACTTCCTCCTTAAGGAGAATTGTATGGTGTTTCCCTACCTTAAGAGTATTATTTTACATATATTGAATATTTGGGCATATTTTCCCACCAATATCTATTGTGTTGTGTTATCTTCTACATATTATTCATTTAGTATATGCATATATCTTATCAAAACCATAGACAGTTGAGTGTCAAAACTTTGTGAGATCCTTAATCTCAATTTAAAGGGTATTAGAAAATTTTAGCAGTGAAGAATGAAATTACGTCATAAGAAAACTAGGCCTAAATTTACACAAAACTAGGTGTAATAAACAAAGTTATAACATGCTGCTAAAGAGATAAAAAAGATCTTGATTAAACAATTTCCAATTAGATTCCCACTAGAAGGATCATGATAATATGACTGTAACAAGGTAAACAAGACTGTGGTATGTTATTATGATACAATTTGTTGATGTCTCTAGCCGAAGAAAAGTGATAGCTTGAACCCTCATTACTAACTGTATTAATAACGAATCTTTGTTTTCGAGTGAAATTGGGGTTTATATGGAGTGATAGATAGTGAAATTGTGCAAGTTTGAGGACATGAAGGAGGTGTATTCAATAATGTAGGAAAGAGTGAATGATTATATCAAGTCTAAGTATGCAACGATCCTTACGAAGGATAAGGAGGTATTTGATGATTAGATAGTGAAGTTAAGGATGTATTAGAGGTTTTCATTGGTTTATTTACATTTTTTTTATGAAAATCCTCAAGACACATTGGCAAATATTATCTCTTGATGTCTTGTAATATATCTTTGACAAATAACATGTTTGAAGGTATGCTACATATGTATAAAGGATCACCGTGTCATCACTTATTCACCTAAATACCTAGACCGTCTTATCCTATAAGCTTTCTATAATACAATACACACTTTTCACTTCACACAATTATATTTACCTCCAAACTTGCAAGATCACATCACAGACTTAAATAAATCATATCATAAAAATTAACAATATATCACAAACATGCAAACGTGCAATAGATGTTCTCTCAACCTCATGACTTAACATTATTAAGAACTTTTCTAACTAACATCTCATTATTATTAATCATTTTTCTAACAATGTACTTATGATGCACTTGCATCACCATAAATTTGTAATTGTGTTCCATTCATGTGCAGGAACCAACACATATGTGGAGATAAACAATCTAAAGGAGAACATGTTAGGATGGCCCTACCTTGCCGCATCAACAATCACTAGTATTGGATGGTAAGAGAGGTTTTTTACGTCCTAGAGGCTGGTTGAAAAACATAGTGTGTTAATCAACCTATATTGTTAATGGTGTTTTGATTTTCGGTGTTATGTGGCAGACAAAGAAGAATGACTTTATGTTTCATTCATGTATAGGTGCTAATGCCTATTCATAGTCAAATGATGTGAATGAGGGTAGTAGAAAATATTGTTTAGTGTCCATGCAATGACAAACAACATGTTTGGATGGTATGAGGCTTATTTTTTGTCTTACAATGGGGTTGAAAACACAATGTATTTTTCAACCTATATTGTTAATGGTGTTTGGATTTTTGGTGTTATGTAGTGGAGAAAGAAGAACGAATTTATGTTTCATTTATGTGTAGGTGATAATGTGTATTCAGAGTCAAATGTTATGAATTTGGGTAGTAGCCAAGATTTTCCACCATCTACGCAACAACAATCAACAAGCTTGGATGGTATGAGGGTGATTTTCAATCATACAAGGAGGATGAAAAACCTAGTGTTTTTTTCAACTTGTCTTTATTCTATGTTTATTTTTATGTGGGGTACACTAAATAACTTTCCATTATGTGTTATATGTCATAGGCACTCCCAGAGCATTCGATGGGTTGACGCTTGAAACAAGTTTGAATTCAGTGTGGGATACGAAGATGCACATAAAGGGAAAAATTGAGGCATACATTGCATGTGTTGAGAGGTTTAAGATAGACCTATAAACATCAAATGCATTAGTATTTAATTTTATTGAATATGCCAATGAGACAACCATCTCTTGCATGCGTCCTTGGTTTAGTGCCAGTAGAAGACACCGCCATGGTGTAACTTAGAGGCTAGCCATTGTAGCATATTTGAAAAAACATTTTGAAGACTATGATTACTTCAAATTTCCTGACAACAACTATGCAAAGAGGAGAGAAACACAACAAGGGGAACATAAAGGTAAAACACTAATTTATTGGCATGAATGTGACTTCGCAAGCAACTAAAATTTGTGAGGCACAAACTAACATAATGAACATTGTTTTTTTTCCAGTAATTCTTTAACTATTTGCCCCAATAGTAACTTCTCTAGTGTAAGTCTCTTATACTCACTTTTGTATAAGTCTACCTTCTTCGTTAGGAGTTGTATGTATAATTACATGCCCAAGGGTGGGGAAGACTCCTCTTCTTTTTCAACACACACATCTTCAGGTGTAGGCCTCCCCACATACTTTTTGAACCCAAATATTTCACTATCACTTTTTTTGTAGTGCTTAGAATCCTCCACAGTTGCAACCTTACATTTTCCAATATTTTTATTTGGTCATCCAATGAAACCTAAAATTATGCACCCAATTTATATCTATTAGCTTTTGTACATAATTGCAAAGAAAACAATGAACTTAAGTGATAATCAACAATTTTTTTTCATAGATGGAAGATATATGAAAGTCTAGCATACAAGTATAACCCAAAAAAAACATACATAGAATAAAAATACAACTATTACAATCACATAACAAGAATAAAAAAGCATTCTATGCATTATAAACAAATCATAAATGGATGAAGCTGTATCAACCATTAAAATCAAAATATATCATTGTGTAATATAAACCATAACCCATAATCAATATATCAAACATGTCATATTAAACCATAAACCCGTTAAATAGTAACAACATTATCATATATACATCTTAAGTAATCAGTGTCATCATAATAAGCATTCCGTAAGAATATAGTTTATAGTTACATATTTAAAATGTACAATTGCAATAATGTTATACAAAAATATCATCTCCTCCATTGTCTATTAGAGGCAATCTAACTCAAGGACTCATAGAATCTAGCATGCCTCTTCACATTTTTGTGAATGGAAGGAGGGGTGATCCTAAAGGCGGGGGGGCATGGGATGTCTACATCTGAGGATGATGCACTCTATCATTGAGGCATAGTACAACTATTACCTATTTTGTATCATCCTAAAAGACAATCATATAGTAATTAATTCAATGTACAATAATTAATCAATTAAACACATAAATAAATAATCCAATACATTTACTTGCATCTGGTGGAGGAGTGGAACATTTTATCTTTAAATCATCCCATATCACAGACCCTTTGATGCACTCTTCCAAAGTGTCTACAAATATGGTAGGGTAGGGCAATGGAACAGTGGGAACAATGGCCTCGACAACGTTAAATTTGACAGTCTGCGGGGGAGTTGCATACCGTGACAAAACACATGAGGGCTAACGTCATAGAAAACTCCTCTCCCAAGGAATACATCATAAGACATCAACTACACTTTGACCCCAGTGGAAAAAACCTGGAATAATAACAATCTCAGCTATAAGAAATCATTCCTTGAACCTTATTTCAAGGCATGGAAGAGTAAGTGAATATATGATACCCAATAGCCATGTGGATTTCTTTTCTCTCTGTATTTGCACATACTTAACTGCCACATCCCAATGTTTTATTTTTCTCTTGTTGAAAAAAACATTGTGTTTTTCAACACTCACACAAACATTTTTTTTGCAAATATCTTGATATGCCTTTTCTTTTACGAAAGGTAAATGTTAAAATATTTGTTTATATGGTTATTATTAATGTCTTGAGACTTCCCTCTACACTTCTAACAATACAGTCATAAAGTGAGGCATAAATATTTAGATCCCATTTAAAGGCCAAATGCTTTAGGGAATTTCCATGTTGTGTGTTTTGCGAGTGTTGAAAAACAAAATGTGTTTTTCAACCTGTAAAAAACACAATGCTTTTCAACATGTTGAAAAATGTAGTGTGTTTTTCAACACCTGCAAATAAACAATATTTTTTCAATATAATAAGATGCCTTTAGTTTTGCAAATAATTTATATGTAATTTTCATTATAAGTGCAATACATAATAATATATTAAAATTTTTATAAGAAATAAGAACTAAGAAAAACCCACCTATTGTTGAACGATTTTGATCAACCCAAATAAAAAACTAAAGATTTTTTGAATTTTTTTTATCATGCATATGATAATAAATAGATTAAAACTATTAGTTGAAAGTCTTAGTATAATCCCTTATAAAATAATTAACACACACACACACACACACACAAAGACATATAATATGTGATACATTTTATCTAATTTAATATTCTAAATGCTCAATCTAAAATATGGGTGGAAATGAACCACACCCTGAACAACAATATGACTAAAGATAAACAAGAACTGTAAGCAATTCAAACTAGTTATAATAATTTTTGGTTTAATTTCTAAATGAATATTTGATTAAATTGAACTGCTCTTCCTCCTTTTCCACTTTTTGTAGGTTTTTCAAGAAAGCCCACTTTTCTCAAATCAGGTTTACCACGAACAACTCTCTCTAAAACCGGTTTCAGCTTACGATTAAAAAATAAAATACTTACTTGGCTCTAACAAAATATGAAATCATTCCTTGAGCCTTATTTCAAGGCATGAAAGAGTAAGAGAACATATGATACCTTGTAGTTATGTGGGTTTGTTTTGTTTTCTCTCCGTACTTGCATATACTTAACTACCACATCCCAACGTTTTATTTTTTGCGTGTTTAAAAACACTTGTTCCAAACTATTATTGTATTATTCATGTATATAACTGATATGAATTCAAATAGGACCACTTACCAGGGAATGACATCCTACTTCAAATTTTTTCTTTTATTATGAAATGGACGAGTAAATATTATTATGGTGTTAAGAGCCAAAATAGATTTGCTTTATAGATCACCGAATCCCAAACAAATTTTTAAGGCATTGAGTACAAGAATGAATAAGTATTTTGTTTAAGATCTTATTTCTTCCACCTTGCAACCTGGACTAAGATCCTATGAAATAGACAATGACAAAGTTATGCTAGAAGATAAAACAAAATAAAAATATGGTAGGAATGTTTATAATTCATTGTTTCAAATAAAGAGGAGAAAATAAATAGGCCCTCCTTATTTAAAAATATAATGTAACTTCATTAAAATCATTATATAATTGGATTCATTACCAAAATTATTGATACAAATGAAAAATGTGTGTATGATAAGTTGTACTCACCCCATTCTCATGTGTGATTTCCTCAGTAAAATCCATCAACTTAACTATCAAATGTTACATTTTGGCTGTAATTATTGTTTGGAAAGTTTGTAATGATGGCCAATTTGATTGTCACATTTGATCAAACTATTTTTCTCTCCATATTTTGGATTAAAAACCAAGAGTATGTAGACACGATTTCAGGTTTTATTAGATCTATAACTTAAAAAAATATCCCACGTCTTTATGAAAAGAAATATAGTGAAAGATGGTGTAGAAAAAAAATGCATGTCAAGACCAGTTATAGGATTAAAAAAAAATCTTCGAATTATTCTAAATTATTTATCTAGACCTAGTTATTTAAATATTGTTAACTATAACACAATAACATGAAAATTTCAGAAAAAATGAAGTGTGGGAAAAAATAAGTAATTAAGTAATATTATTAGGTATATATTGGATTAGAAGACATAATTAGTGCATGTGATCATGTAATTTTTTTACCAATAATAAACATGCGACACGATATTGTGAAGTGCCATAATACATAATATATAGCTCATTATTCTTAATAATATATAGCTCAGAAGTCCCTTTATGTCCCAGAGGAACAAGGGGACAATGATTATACTTAATTAGTAATTATTAGTGTTTTTTTAAATAATGACATAAGAGTATGGATCATAACATAGCAAAAAAAAATCAATTTGGAATAAAATAAGTAATATTATATGATCCAATAAATTTCAATTATAAACTTAGTGCTTATACTATAATATTTATAGTGTATTAATATTTTTATTTCTATCTTGTCTATTTATTTTACATGGTAGAGGAGATTCTTATCTTTTCTAATTTCTCTTGTGTGATTGATAATAAGTTAACGTATAATGTTTTCATGGCCAAGATATAATTTGATAAATAAAAGAGAATACAATTTTTTTAAATATATGGCATTTTATAACAACTAACCCGACCCTCCCCTTCAGCTTCATCCCTCACTTGTATGTCCTTTGTAATTGGATAGAATAATATTTTCGTATGCTCTTCGTAAGTCAAACAACTTCATTGATAGATCATTAACCTTTTTACATAATGTACAATTTTAATAATGAAGAGT
Organism: Taxus chinensis; assembly: GCA_019776745.2. NCBI lineage: Eukaryota > Viridiplantae > Streptophyta > Pinopsida > Cupressales > Taxaceae > Taxus > Taxus chinensis. The sequence goes on along the minus strand of CM034154.1, from coordinate 481,370,569 downwards.
GTAGAAATAAATTATTAAATCAAAGAATTCAATTATAGTTATCATGTACTTTTGTTTATGTGAAGCGTAATTTTTTTCTCACTAAAATGGAGAGTAAAAGAGTAGTTAAAGTATTTAGTATACAAGAATCATGAAGAGTTCATGTTTATTTCCTATTATAACTATGAAATTATGCTATGGGTACATGGATTACATCTAAGCTGCAATACAAGTGCCTATATACATTTATTTAGGTCTAATATAGATAAAATAATAAACTTGACCTAATTAATCTATTCCAAATCCTATGAAAAAAGAATTGGAAGGAAAGATTTAGAAGTTTATCTTGAATATCATGAAAATTTATGATATTTTTCAAGTTATGACATGCAAAATGTGCATCTATATGTAGGACATAACTAGACTAGAAAATTTAGAAGAATGTTCAATTGTGCATAAAGTTGTGAATTTGGAAAGGTTGAAAAACACAGTGTGATTTTCAACACTTGCAAATGAGATATTAAATATATCATGTCTATTGAATAAAACAATATCATGTACATGAAATATTTTTATCCTAGGATTGTATCATGCCTATTGAATAAAGCAGTCACGTTTTCCCTAGAGGGGAATATTTTAAAATTTTATGGGTTTTTTTTGCCAACTGGTAGCCCATGGTTGTATTTTATGGATTGAATAAAGTAGTAGTTTTTGTCATAATCAGAAATATTTTATGGGATATTTCCACCAATGTGGCAAATTTTCACTCTTTTCTGGTTTAATTTTTTTATCTTGGTTGGTCTTGACTTGTGTTTTCATTTAAAATACACTAGGATAAAATGACATTAGGATACTAACTACTAATGGAGGTCACCTTCAGATGTTCAAAACCCACGTGAATAAAATCCCACAAAAATATTTTATTATTAAAGGTAAAAGGTTTTGGAGGGACCTTACCCAATTAATAATCTAGTTCTAAACTATTTATTATTTTTGTGTTATGTTTTTTTAAAACTCAGTCATAGTCACTTTTCTATTTGTAATAATCTTTTTAACCATAGTACTATTCTATTTGAATTTTATTTGAATTTAAAAAATTGTCCACTAGTAACCATATGAGGTTAATGTGACTGTGATAAAATTACATTTTAAATAAAAGCTTGCAAGAGGAAATAATATATCTAGGGAAATCCATGATAATGTTTTGTTTATGCTCCTATGCTTAGTATCCCTATGCTTGGTATCCAGGGTTTTAACACTTGGGTCAAATCCATGTTCTGTGTGAGTTATAACTCATTATATGAATTATATATATGGGGAAATCTTAACAACATGGAACATTTTTGTAGTAGTAGTGTAGCAATGAAAATGTTCAGGGATAAAATTTAAAAAGGTTTTTACAAGAAAAAAAGGGATGGATAATTAAAATGATAGTCAAAACCATATAGGAACTTATTGAGACGATGGGAAATATAACTATAACACTTGCAAGAGATTCCTATACCTGTGTACCCTGCCTTCTCATAGTTGCATCTTTTTTGTTCTATTTTTGGTATAATATAAACAAATTCACCCCCAAATCATAATAGGGTAGTAACTTAATTTGTGTGCCCCCAAATGGTAGCCCGCCTGCTCGATTCCAATGCTGAGAGGGAGAACCATAAAATTTGGAGTGGAATTATATTCAAATGTGGCGACATTCAAATGTGGCGCTCCTTTCAATGATGACACGTTAGGTTAGCTAAAATTATTGTCAAACATGTCACTCCTTTCAATGATGGTACAAAAACTTAGCTGACGGGGCTACTTTTTCCAATCCATGCCACGTCAACTCTCTAGCTAGGGCATGGGACACGTGTTTATGTATATTACATGGGGTATGTATATAGGGACATTGCATTCCATTAGGAGAATAATATTTGACTTTGAAGAGAATGATCTATTAGGTTTCCATGAGATTTTACATTCGTTGTCATCATACCCTCTTGTGTTAAAAAAAAATTACATGCATTTGTATTTATGAGGATATTTTAAACAAACTTATCTTTGGGCGACCTTTTTAAATGGTCACCTATTCACAAAGTCCAGTTATTAAAACTATGATGGATTGTGATGACACCTCAAGGGAAACAATAAAGGAATTTTATGCTAAAGGTATTCCATAAAATAACAATTATGACATTGATATTTTATTCCTTGTTGAGGAATTTAACTTTGCATGTCCACTAAACCAATTGTGCTTGAGGATGCCATTTTTTAGACCATCAACCTATAATATTTTATATTGAGTGGATCACCCTTCGACTCAATAGAAAAAATACCTAATTTTAATTCAACACTACTCTTCTTAAACATGAGAGGACTTTGGGGCATATAAAGAGAATTTAGAATTAGTTTTTTTAAGCCCTTAATTAAATTTTAGGTAAATTTAGTTAGTTTTTAGATTAGATCAAAGTTGATTACAAATCTTACAAAGATGTTACAATAGAGATAATAACTTAGATTACAACCCAGGTCAGATAGAAAGAATATATCACATATTAATCAACCTAATATGTAATTGAAATCTCAAAATAGATGTTAGTTGATTAAAAATGACTTATGGACAGATTCTATGCTCCAGTTTATTTGTTAAGTTCCAAGGTCAAATCTCCTTAATTATAGTTTTATGGTGTTTTGGTTTAGTCATCTTATCAATCAATTTTTGATGAGAAGGAAGGTTCAAACACATCACAAAATTACTTTTATGGGAAGGAGATACAAATCAACACACCACATTTTGATTCTAAAGGAACAAGAGACATTCAACATAGAAACACATTATTAATTTTCTGTAAGAACTAAAAAACAACGAACCAACATGAATCACACCAAGATTTCAAAAATTCACCGAATAATTTTAAGCATCATTAAACATTCTTAGTGGGTCTCCACAAGTTTCATAAGAAATTTTCTAGAAAGGCTCATTAAAGAGGTTTAATCTTACTTTTACGAATCTAGTAAGGTTTAACAATTTTTTTTTTTGTGGTTTAGGATGGTAACATTTTTCTCCCCTAATAACCAAAGAAGGTTTTCCAATCAATACTCATGTACCCACAAGATACCACCAGCTAAGCAACCAGATGACAATGCAACTTTACTCCAAGGAACCACATCCACACTAAAAGGCATCTAATGCAATGGGGTAACCAAATAATTTACCAAATCATGAACTTAACAGCCAAGTGTTACAATTTTTAAAAGAGGGAGTGCAATATAAGCACCATCGAGATTAACTATTAAGGTCTACCAAACTAACATCTCTAAGAGAAAGGTCCAAAAGATCCAAAGCATCCATAAGTGTTTCCAAGTAACCCAAAGATTAATAGGTCATAGAATGTTATTCATAGTAAAGGAAATTTAAGGTAAGGGTAAACTTATTTATATGTCAAGAGAGTAAAAAAAGTACACTTAAATAAACACACTACTTGAAAGGCTTAAATCTATCCATAATTACCAAGATGCATACATTCCACGAGTCAAAACTTTCTATGATGCAACCAGGAACCCAAGATACAATTTAACATGACATCGATGAAAAGTCACTATCAAAACAAACACTTTTCAAGTACCATTTATAGTCAACCAAAGGAAATCCAATCCTAACAAAATCTAAAATCCCACAAATAAACACTTCTACTCCGACGAGGGTCAAGCTCTTACTAGATTGAAATAGAATCACCACTACTGCTGTCAGACTACCCTCTAGACCACACTACACAACAAACTTTCTTTCTAGCAAGGTCAAGCACAAAAAGGGTCACTCTAAGACCTTAGACACACACAAGATTCCGTGCATCCATAACCAAGACATGAATTTAAGCACCTAAAAGGACATTCAAGACACCCAGGGTGTACCCCCATACTACAATTATCACCATACAAGAAGCATAGAACCAACTCAACAACATGCAAGAAGGAAACCATGTAACATTTAGCCAAGTAGCCAAAAACATCATGAGCTCTAAGTCATCAATCAAATAAGGTCCAAGAAATATTGGCAATCAATAAAAGTGGCTAAGTAGCCACATTGCAAATTTTGAAAATTCTTGCAAGGATTATAATTAAATAAAAGATTCTCAGAGCTTCTCAATCCAATCCTAAAATAAGATGCTAGTCCTTGATAAAATACACAAGATTACGAATGTAAAACACAAAAGTTAACACCACATTCACTCTGCAGCCTTTCATGGCTACCAATAGGGGTACTTTGTCTCAAGGTTAGTTCTAAAAACACATACACAGGACTGGGTCCTAAACGAAACCCAGGCTTAGTATCCACTCTCTCATATAGGTAACAACTGGAAAATTAACAAGCAGACCCTCTTTCTTAACCACTCAAGGAAGGAAGCTCTAAAAAACTTCTAATCAGCTCTTCCTGACCCAAACACAACCACTATTGTCCAACCACAAGGATCACATCATACAACTCATCATTCTAACAACTCCAATAAGGAAGGGTCTCAACAAAGGGCCTAATGCATCATACAATTAAATCAAGTTTTAGGACTTGTAAAACAACACATTTTCAAAGGGGAACCAAGTTTCCATTATACCGGAAGTTCACATAAATCAATTTAATCTGACATTCTTAGTTACCTAGGTATAGCCAAGACGCCACTAAGCAAGCATAATAACTCAAACAACTTATTATTTTATTATGATTTTAATTCTAGTAGTTCAAATGAACAGAGTAATGTAATATTTCTTCATACTTATTTCTTCTTCAATTTTCAAACAAGTTTGTTTTCTTAGATTCAAAAGTGTGCTAGGTTTACAGTTCATGTTTCAAGTTTTCTAGTGTGCCCAATGGTTCAAGCTTTCGAACCACTGCTCTGATACCAAGTGTGATGCCTGGTTAAAAACAACCTACTTGAGACCCATAAACAACCTAGATTTAGTTAGAAAATTATGGAATTTTTTTTGGGAGTTAACGACCAAAGTCTCAAAGATATTTAAATTCCACTGATAACTTTTCCCATTATAATAATTACTAATTCCACATTAAAAATCAACAAGAGCAATAAGTCCACACCTAGCTCAAATCTCCCTAGGGATTAATTTAATTACTGATTACATTGACATTTTAGCTAAATACTTCCTGATTATAAATATTAGGGTTAAGGGACCCAAAAAAGTTAAATACCCAAGGTATTTAATTCCACAAGATCAAGACAAGAGCAGGGTTTAATTGCAGTGAGAAAAGAATACATATTTAAAATCAACAGAGTAAGGTCTCACTTACCCACTCCTAGAACTTGATTAGGAGTGTCTACAACCAAGTTTCTAGGCAACATTTACCACTAACAGATTCCATAACAACTCAAATCCATAAGAACAAACTTCTCTTTTATTAACATTTCACAGCGATCACAAGGTTGAAAGCTTAGGGCTAGAAGTTTTAGTTAGGTTTAAGGAGCAATTTGCCCCCATAACCAACTCTCTAACAGGCTCAGAGTTTCAACTAGATTTTTCTCATTCTTAATGCTTCCAAAATTTCTCTAAACCATTACCAATGGATAGGAATTTTTCTCACTTTTCCGGTGATATAAAGAAGTCCTCCTACTCATTACAAAACTCAAGATATGAGTGGGCAGAGTTTTTAGGTCAAATTTTCCCCTAAAGTGACGCATGTGAAGAGGTGGGGAAAAAACACCTTGAATGGGTTGGTAGGTTGCGGGGCGGCTTAGGGAATTTTTCCCATTATGCGAGCTCCAAGTCACAAAACATTATGTGCCTCCGCGGGTCCTCCAAGGACACGTGGCGACCGCGGAGACAACGTCGGGGAAAACAGGGAAGGGCAGATCGATGGGAGAATGTTGTGTGTTGCACCTAATGGAGGAGTAGAAGTCAATGGCACCCCCGCGCCTGCAGGTCCATCTAGGGACATGTGGTGCTTAACAAGCCACCAACGAAGATGGAGAGGGGAGGGCGGAGTGGTAGAAGGAATTAGTGCATTACGCTCGAGGAGGAAAAAGGGAACAAAATAACGCGCAGGTCTGCACGCCCGCGAAAGAAGAGGATTAGAGGGGAAGGTGGAGTTGTGGGCTGCGGAGGGAATTTTTAAAATTTTCCCAAGGCTGATACCAAAATAACAAAGGGTTCCACCCCCCCCCCGTTTCCACCCCAAGGTGCCATGTGGCACCCTCTCCTTGGTTGAGGGCCAGAGGGGCCAAATTGAAAATTTTCACCAAAAGTTTCAAAAGATAAAGTTCAAAAAGGGAACCGCGCCTCCGTCGTAGCCCTAAGAGGACACATGGCACCCTCTGATTGGCTGTAGGCCGGTGGAGGAAAATAGAAAAATTTTCTTGACCCAAAATTTTTCCAAAAACTTTTCTAAGGCCAAAATGACAAGAAATTTTTGGGTTGTGGGCCCGCCAGGGAAAATTTTCCCAAATTTTCCCGCCAAGGTACAAAAACTTCAAAGTGCCATAAATTTTGCTACGAAGCTCAGTTTTGGGAAAACAAGGACTTTTTGGAAACCTCTCAATGCCCTCTTTACACAGAAAACATAAATTTTACATTTTGATAAGTTTTTAAGGGTCAATTTTGCAAAAAGGATCTGTAGGCTTATAATTAGTGAACTACTAATTTTCAACTATCAATTTTGATTAAATTCAGTCTCCTCCGTCACTCAACATGTCAAACAGACATGGAGGATTGATCTAGGGAGCGTTTAGAGTGTTTTAGGAAAGTTACTTCATTCAATTGATTCAAAATTGAATTTGTCCAACAATTGACAGAAAATGGTTGAGGAAGAGATTAAGCTCAATTTTGCAATGGTTCAAGATATTCTCTTAAATCTTCTTTGTCAATTGAGTACATTGCTAATATATCATGGTAAATTTTAAGGTTTCTAAGTTGATTGTTAAGTGCTTGTCCAAACAGTGCATTTTGTTTAAATTCACCAGTTTTAGAATTTACAATGCCAGTGATCAATTCTTTTAAAGGATCTATTTATCAATTTTATCATATAGGTATGGTATTTAATACCTAAAATAATCCATTACCTTCAGTTGATTCTAAATTTTTTTTTCCAAGTTAAATTACAAGTTCTGATTTCAACTTTAATATAATTCTAAGGATGCAAAAACAACATACTTCCTTCCTCCGCATTCTTCTTTCCAACAAAGATTTTAATTCACAATAGCAATTCAATTTCAATACAGTCATGCAATTTAGATAAGGTAGGGCATTCCTTTATTGACTTCCAACAACAACTTTACAACTTATCTCTTTCTTTTAGCTTCAAAATACAATATACAATATATATAACCATTTTCACATTCCTTTTCAAAACAGAGAATGGAATATAACTCTCTACATTTCACATTTCAATTTCAATCTTTCCTCATCAATACAAGCAACTTCTCATTTACAATAATTATGCAAGTCATCCACTTCAAAGTGGAAAAGGATTACAATTAAAAGGGTATTCACAAGGGACTGTCAAATTGTATTTTTCCATTACTCCAGAATAGAAGCATGCTCATTTTATCTTTTCTCCAAGTTGATCGCAACAAAGAGGTGGAAAGCAATGTTCTCCACCCAACCAAGACATCCAATGAAAGGAGAAGCCTTCCTTCATCATTGGCCCCCTGAGCCCCAACCAAAGATACAATAGAAGGTGTAATTTAACCATGACAACAACTGGCTTCCACACACAACATTCTTTCACATACACATTACTTTTTTAAAAACACAATGCAACACTAAAAGCAAACAACAGTTCACAACTGCATTTAAAACATATCAAAATAGAACTCAGGCTTGATCTTGCAAGCCAAATGAGCAAGGACTATGGGGGAAGCTACTTATGCCTCCCAATTGGGAATTGGGCATCCACCAAATACAAACCACCAAGTAATTTATCACACACATTTCCTTATGACCCCACAGAATCCCTCCTTATGCCCCCCACATATTCTCTCCTTATGCCCCCATAGAGTCTCCCTTATGCCCCCCCATAAAGTAAGAAATGCAAGCTATTTATTTTCCATGGTGGATTCCAATCCCAAACTCCCTCCATAAAATTTTGATGCCAATGGCATTCCCTTATGCCCCCCACAATAATTCCACATAGCCTTCTCCTACACCTTCCCTAAGGTAGTCTACCCAACCAAGCAACAAATAAACAAAGCATGGATTTTACACACAACACAACAAGAAAATAAAAAAAATAAAAAAAAAGTTAAGTCCCTACCTTTCCATGGTTATTTTGCTTCCAAATTACAAGCTTTCCAAGACAAAACACAGCTCCAAAACTTCCTTCAAAAGCAAGAGCTCTCCCAAGAAAATGTGCCTCCAAGGAAGAATGCAAAAAAGATTCAACAACCCAAAACAAGAAGAGAGTTTGAATTAAATAGAAGAGGGAGAGAAGAGGATGATGTGGATCCATGTAGGATGCCACATCAAACATCCACCAATTCAAACAAAAAGACAAGAATCCATTCTCCCAAGCACAATAAAGAGGTGGGTGAAAATATTATAGGTTACTTGCATACTCCAAAAAGAGCCAACACCTCAAGGGACAAAAATTTAATAAAATGTAAGAGAGTGCAATCTAAAACAAACAACACAATGAATAAAATGCATTTAAAATTTACAAATCACATCTCCATCCATAAGTATGGTTGGTATATTAAATTTAGAGGTATGGGACAAGTTTTTCTTGTCCCACAGTCTCCAAAAACAACTCCCAAGGACAAATTCGAATTTGTCATGGAGGTGGAGTGTTTCTTACTCCAAAAACAGACTTAAACATACTCTTACACAAGCCAACAACTTCCATTATTATTTTCCCATATCCCCATTTGATTTATTTAAATTTTGATCATAAGATTTCCACATTAATCTACCACAACGTAATAAATTTAAAGGAAGGAATATATTACTAATAAAATACATACAACAATAAATAAAAGAGACACATTAATAAAATACACAAACCCATGGTCACATATAAGGAAATCCCCCCCATGGGATCCCCTAACTAAATACAACACACACACAAAACAAGTTGCCATGGTGACCTTGTCGAGTTCACCTAGAATTCCACTTTGGTTAGTCTCCAATCCCCTGATATTTGTTGTGATATTTTAAACCTACAAAATAAAAATACCTCCTTCGGCCTCGTGGCCATATCAGAACATCCAAAATGAATATATAACAAAATCACAAAATCATCTATACATATGAATCACAACAATCACCAAGTAAATCAACGAAATCATTTACAATTTATATCGACACTATATCATCATCAAATAATTTTCCTTTTCTAGGTTTACTCATAATCTCCAAAATCACATGTCCAAATAACTTCCATCAAACATCCATGTCAATAGTATATCATCATCCACATGTGAGTGTCTCTAATAATCACCATGCATTATATATAATCAGATTCAACAATAATCTTGGATCTGACATCTAGCACCATACTAAATCAAAACTATTAAAATGTTTGTCATAAAGTCTAAAGTATCATGATCAGTAATAAAAGGTGCCAAAGGGAAGTGGGTACTACAATGTGAGGGTTGTAAATGTGTAGTTAAGTTTCCCTAAAGTTTGTATATGCTTATAAGCTAGAAACCGAGGGTTAGAAGGTGATAATAAAGATTATTGTAAGAAAATTTTCTTGGAGAAAGCTTAGAGAAGCTTGTGAAGGAAAAGTACTGTACATACGTGAGAGGTGTGGAATATTGAAAATATTCATTATATATCCTCTGTGAACAAAGAACAATAGATTGATTGTTTCTTGGTGGACATAGCCCACACTGGGTGAACCATGTTATATCTTGTGTATTTTTCTTCTGGTATAATTTTCATGTTTATTGCTTGCATGCTTCAATTGATTATAGGTCTGTACAAAAATGGTGTGTGCCTAAACCTAACAAGGTGTTTTTGTATAGTGACAACCATGACATGCAAAAAAATAATTCTATCAATAAATAACAATAGTAAAAGCTAGAGCAACCTGTAGGAACAATGTATGTAGAAGAAAACATACAGATCAACAATGCATCTAATTGCAAACAATGTCATACAAAATCATACAAAAGGCTTGAAGCCTATAATCATGGGACACCCACTGCATCATAAGACAATCAAGGCCCATAGGTTGGTAAATAAGAGTAATAAAGGAGGCATAGAGCCACGAACATAGGACACCCACAATGTCACAAGACAATCAAGACACTTAGGTTGTAATCAGTGAAGAAAACAATCAATAACATACATAACTAGAAAGCATGTATAACAATCAAGTGGATCAAATGTGATAAATAACAATAGCAGTAGTAAATAAGAGATGTGAATGCTACACAAGACACATGTGTTAGTCATATTAATATGAAAAATAACAAGTAAAAAATGTATATAATTGAGTGCAAATGAGGAAGTTCAAAGGAACTATAATAAAACAATAACACATGTAGGATGTGGAGGGTTTTCCACCCTGTAGACGAATTAAATGCACTTATTACTATTATATTACATCTCTAGTATGTCGTTATATGCACAATTCCTAAGTGAGAAGATTAGACATTGCTGACACCTCTCCTAGCCCTTCTATTTATTTTGATTTGATTATGAGATTGTCTTATGCTTTTTGGATTTATGCCTTTTGGTCGTGTCATAGGGATCCTTATTTCTGTCCATGGTATGGTTTATGTTTCTTGTCTTAGGGATATTAGTGTCCAATAAGGACACTAGCACCTAGGTGTTAATGTCCCTTCTTGGCACTTTTGTCTACTCTTGCATATATTTCAAATTATAACTCGACACATGATTTTGGATATTTTCTAATTATTATTTCATGTTTGGGGTTGGCCTTTAATGTCACTAAGTGTCAAAATTCAAACAAATGAATCATATATATACACAACCTAATAACTATTCTAAGGGGTAATTGGGCCACTATTATCTATTTACTACTTGGGAAAAAAGGTACACTTGATGAATGCAATTGGGCTGCATTATTCACTACATGGGAAGGGAAAATTCTAAATTTCATGACACACATTATCTTGGGGTAAAAGTAGTTGTAGCCCAACATCTTGGCACAAATTGCACAAGGGAAATTTAGCTTCAAGGGACATGATTCTATCACACACACATACACACACACACACACCAGAACTATATTGAGTTTGAAATGTAGTCCAATGCTCAATGAAAATGACATTGAGGTGGCCATTTAGGTTAGTTTGAATCAAGCATATGTATATTTTATTCCATCTAATGTGTGTTTGAGCCTTGTACTTGTAGCTAGGGTTTTTTACAGGTACAAGTGCAACAAGAGAACCCTAAAGAGAAGTAGATATGATAAAGAGGAAAGTGAAGACGACACTATTAGATTAAAAAAAACCAAAGTTATACTCTTCACCAAGACACTAGTATCCGGATCAGATACTAGCACCCTGGGAAATCTTGTCCATACCCAGGCACTACTTTCTGGCACACATGTAGATCATCATCTCCTAGAAAAAGAACGCATAGTACATATTACGATTTTTCCACCATCATTCCAGCCTAGATTTAGTACAGAAAACTAGATACCATCCAAGTCACTATCATCCTCTTGTTGTTTGTACTTGTTCATGATTAAATGATTGCATTTGTGTATTTATGATATATTTTATTGATCACTCGTTCTCTGATTAAGATTTAATTTTTATTAAATCATTTGGTGAAATCAATTATTGATATAATCCTAGTTTTCCATAGGATCCCTCATTTTGTATGATTCATGTGTTCCTAATGGCTTACTAAAAGATGTTGTGTGACCATATTTCCAAGCCTATCCCACAAAAGTTTGACATTTTCCCTATGACTAGTCTTCAACCCTGTTTTGCAAATGCACAAGAAGAATTCAATTTTATCACAATGCATACACCCTGAGGCCTACAAATTACCTTTTCCTATTAAAAATATTATAGTACCCCATCATGATGTTTCACTAATACCATTGTAGACAACTAAAATTAACACCACTAATCCCCATGTCTGCGTCCGCTAGCTCCCCTTCATTATCACATTACAATCATATTATACATTAATTCCATCATCACATCACTATCATATTATACATTAAATCCTTATCCTAGGTCTTATCCCCCCCTTTATATTTAATCCCTGTAAATATTATTCTACAACTGTAAAATCCTATTTTATCCTTTCCTAAACCACTCAAACCACTTATAAACCAAAATGAAATAAAATAAAACAAGATCACTAACTTCTCAATCATTTAACAACATTCCTTACTCACATAACCTCGTTCCAACCCAATCCTTCAATAAAACAAACAAAATCTCAATTTGGGAGGCAGTTGCCACCATTTTCCCCTGTAAAACCCGGATCGCAAGCGATTCCCAGAATTGCCAGCAATTCTCCCTAGTTGTTAGCAAATTTATATAAATGAGCTCTAGGCCTCCATTTAAGGTTAGATGGCAGATGGGCGTGACCCAAGGATTTCATATTACATTTTCCTTATATTATATCCATGCTATAGAGTCAGTTATCATCCTAACAACATTCAAGGAATCATATGTGTTGGGCCCCTAGAATGTGGGCTAAGTACGAAAGGAACGTAGGTGCGCAAGGCCCAAGTTAAAGATAGGTGTGCAAGGACAAAGTGCTCAGGGCAGTGTTTAAGAGAAGGGTTTAAGGAAGCCCGTGGCACGCGTGGACATAACCAAGGGTTCGGGACTTAGCCAAATTGGGTGCTCGGGGCAGAACACATGAAAAGCATGACCCGACTGCGCATGTTGAGTGGATAAGGTGCCAGCCTGGTGACAGGTTGGCCTAGGAAGGAGCATGCCTGTGGTAGAAGCTTCTAGAAGCACATCATGGTGAAAAGTGGAAAGCTCAGGTCTGGAAGATCATTATCGCATGGAGGACCACATTCAGACACTTGGCATCAGATATGAGGGTGCTGTAGGATGAGTTGGCAGCCCAGAAAGGCTATAAATACAAGTTCTTGTAGAGTAAATAGGAGGAGAATGAGAAGAGGGCAGAGCTCTGTAGAAATACTGCAAGAACTCTGTTAATGGGTAATTGTATCTGGGAAAGGATGTATTGGGTATGGGATTGCAATTTTAATTTTTGATAGCTTAGCTACATTAGTCCAGTTGTAATGCATGACTACGGTCTGCTTCTCTATGACATTCTTTAATGGCTCCATGGATGTAATGAGGTTACCAGTTTACATATATATGAATATTGATGATTCAGATGCATACATATTTCTCTTAGGTTATCTTTCATTTATGTTTATGCTAAGTATGTATGCTTGTATCCTTTTTTTTTTTATGGTACAAGTTATATAATCTGTTAAGTACTCTTTGTCTAGAATGAGTGCAAGGATCTAGAGGCCATTATGAGCTCTATGGTTCTTGTATGTCTTAACTCCTTTAAAATATGTTAAGTGTAAATCATAGATGATGATGTTTCCCACTAAAATCACATAAAAGAGAGACTTAGCACCCGCACATGCCTCAAGTGAGTGCCCAACATCCACTGGGTGATAGGCCGATGCGCATGGGGTTCCTTTATTTTGTGATAGGGGTAAAAATGACTACATCTTGGTTCTGTTTATGGGACCTCTTTTCGAAGTTGTAGTGGGAGATGGCATACATCATGATCTGTGTAGTGAGTAATGAGAGAGTGGTTAGCTTTGGAAAGTGTTGAATCATGGTTCAAGAGCATGAACGATGAATTTTCTCAGAGATTCAACACTAGACCTGAGTTTGATGCACATAGATGGGTAGAAGAGAACCTCTACCATGATCTGTATGAAACTATTTTCTGTTGCTTCCCAGTGGAACTATATGAGTGGCTCTCTACCTATGTGTCTATATCAAGTTGGCATTATGGATCATGTGTGTGGACCCAAGGAGAATACCAGAGGCTGCAGGATGTAGATCTGACGTGGACCGTGCTAAGGATCATTGGTGGAAAGGAGTACTAGCTAGCTATACTCTGGAGTATGCCGTTTCCACATATTCTTGTCCGGAAGTTGTTGAGTTTGAGTTTCTGTGGGAGCCCAAAGGATCATTTCTACGTGTTGTTCCTCTGGCTATGAAGATCTTGATCGTTAGCATGAGTTTAGTGGCATTTTCAATGGTCGGCTAAACTATTCTGAGTGCTAGGTGAGGAAGCTAGGGTAGAGGAAGATGACAGATGTTGTGATGGAGAAAGAAAGGGAGGATAAACAACTCAATTATGGTGAAGTGAGTGAAAGGGAGATTGCTATAAAATGTGAGGTTGCAAGTGTGATGGATGTATGGTGGTAGACGTTGTAGGAAGGATTTGAGGTTCACATAGTGGACGTGGAGCCTGAGCAGTCTTTGCAACCCCATCTTGGCAAGCGTGTAAGAGAGACCCCTTCAGCTTCTGATGAGATTTTGTCACATGGAGAGATAAGAACCGTTGGTGCACATCTGAGCCCACCTAGTGATCAAACCTTGGTGTTTGGTTTTCTAGATTAGGGGGAAAATATTGCTAGTCCAGTTAGTTACATTGGAAGTGGACGGTCTACACCCAGGAGATATAATTTATCGTTTGGGCCTTGTATGGCTACAAACACCAACCCAGTGTCATGAGGAATTTTCAGGTAAGGTATAGACACACAATATTTTTGTCTCGCATCTAGGAGTGGCATGGGGTATACTATTAGTAGTGGGGCATTATCATAGACCATAGGCACATAGTTAAGTGGAACTGTTGGGACCCTTGGCATGATCACTATGGGATCTGGTGGATCTGGGGGGTCAAGAGGAATAGGACCTGGTGGATCTAGTGGTTTAGGAGGAATAGGAGTTGGTGGGTTTGATGGATCTGGTGGTTCAAGAGCATAGGACTTGGTGGGTTAGGTGGCGGAGGAAACATAGGTGGAAACAAAGGCTCTGGCTTAGGAGGATTCAGGCCCCAACCACCCACAAGTTTTCTTTGAAATGTCTCTATATTTTCCCAATTACAAAGGTATTGAGGATGATGTAGAACATGTTCACAAGTGTGAACTGCTATGGCATGCAAAGGGTATCACAACCCTGGAGCAGAAGGCTAGTTAGTTTGTAACCACGTTGCCAGGCTGTGCACATAGCTGGTATAGGAAGTATGACCCTCATCAAATAGTGGTGGATTATACTGATTTAAATAATGCATTCTTGGTAGAATTCCACATCCCTGAGTTTGAACAGAAGAGCATCAACGCTTTGAATGAGATTCAACAAGGAATGGTAGAGAATGTGCAGGATTATGATGCGCACTTTAAAACTCTCTTATCTAAATTATCACATGATATTCACCCTTCACAACATGCTCAGTGGTTTGTTGGGGGATTGATCACACCATTTAGAAGGGCCTTATCTCATAAAATTTACATAGACCCACGTGAGGCATTGGAAGCTGCTCTGCACACCGACGCTGTTGGTAGTGTTGATATTGGTGTTATCCCGTTCCTGGAGGCTCAAATTGCTGCTATGGCTAAGCAGCTGGAGAAGATGTCTACGAACTCAACCCATGAGACTCGCAATGGTTTATGGTACACAAATTGTGAAGTGGAAGGGCATGTCAAGGATAATTTCCCCCAGAGGATAGTATGCATTGTGACAGTAGACTGTGAAATTTGTCATGAGGACCATGATGCAAGTAGATGCCCCTTGTTACAACACGCAATCTGGAAGAATGTGTCTTGCTACTGCAAGATTTGCACCTCTACAACCCATGATAATAAGGATTATAGGATCATTGATCATATCCATGAGGCCATTGATCATGGGGTGCACGAGACCAGCATTGCCAGTAGTTCCAAGGGTGATGATTGCCGTTATGAGGAGCACGCAGATGGAGGTATACACGGAAGGTGTTTTCACGGAGGATTCCATGGTTGTGGTAACCATAGAGGAGGAAGGAGTGAGTTCCTATGTAGAACATGTTTCAATTATGGATCTACAGAGAATTACAAATGAGAGTGTCCAGACCGGTTGTAGTGCTCATGGTGCAGAAAGAAGCATACGTATGAGGAGTTCCTAGAATTATTTGAGCGAATGAATCAGTGGCACTGGAAAGACAAGGGCACTACAATGGTCAGTATTAAGAAGGCAGACACACAGTGGATTACTAGGGTAACACGGGATACAAGTTTGGAGCTTGTTTTGGTAATAACAAGGGCAGAAGCCGTGTGCGTAAAAGAGATACCAAGGCAGAAGAACTTGGTTTCAAGGGAGGAAGTAGTTCATGGAAAGTACCTAGACCCTACACATAAAAAGGAGGTATATCAAGACACCATTGATGTCATTTGGAGTTTACAAGGGGAAATCTAGTGTCTAAAGGAGCAGTCTAGGAGGGAGGAATAAGGAAGGAGAGTCGAGGCGCCAAAGGATGACCTGGATGAGGTCAAATAAGTGTGTAAAATGCTAAGGCAAGAGAATATCATTCCCTTGCTAGGATCATGGTTGAGAGAGAAGGTACCACACACTGGAGGGGAGCGCAAGAGGTAGGTATTACATGTAAACCTCCCCCCTCATAGCCTTGACTATGACAAGGAGATCACATTGAATGCATTTATAGATGGATGGATCCTTAGTAATATCCTCATTGACACTGGCGCAAAGGTCAATGTTCTAACTTTGGATGCATGGTATCAGATGGGAAGACCTACATTACAGCCATCTTCGAATGTACTGTATATGGAAAACAAGAATAAGGTAATGCCCATCGGTGTCTTGAAAGATGCAACTATCACTATCCAGGGAGCTAAGTTTACTGGGGACTTTGAAGTCTTGGCGCTCGCCGAGGTAGACAATTTCCCAACACTACTTGGGCACCCACGGTGTTACAAGAACAATGCAGACCTTTGGTTTAAAAAATGGTATATCAACTTTGAAAATAAGGAGGAATGGGTCACTATACCCCTGGCTGATGGGAAGTCGATGCCCTATACTGAACCTTTGGGAGAGGAAGTTTTGGACAAGATATATGTGTGCTCAATCAGGGACCTAGAGATAATCCATCCTACTGACAGAGTTATCTAGTTTGAGGATACTCAGTCAGTAAGTGATGCCACCAGTCTAGCATGTGATAATTGAGCACATGGAAGTTATGAATTGATCAGACGATAGTTGAGAGGGTACACACAATCCAAATCCTAAGAGGAAAGGAGCTGCCTAAGTATTCAGGAGGAGCCTTCCCTGTGATCCTTCTACAGGAGATGGAAGCTCAGTAGAGGGAGGAGAAGGAATGGAGAGGGATGTTAAGCTATGTCCTGCTCGACATAGTGGCACAGTGGTGGGCTACACATCAGCAGATCCTTTTGGAATGGTGGGAGGTAAGAATTGCTCTCTCTATCAGATTCTCTATAAGCAACGTGCCCACCGCCATCAAGGGATACCATGGGAAGGAGTCCACCTCTTTCCATATCTAGGAGTGTGAGAGGATCTGGAGAGAAGGCACAGAAGATTTGACACCATCCCTCTAGGTGCACAAGATGTATTCTACACTGTAGAGTTGTGCGTGCACATGGTACATACATTTAGAGACACACCGCCAAACAGGGAATTGACAAGAGCTCATGGCTAACTTCATTCAAACCTTTGAGTATCAAAGTACCAATCCATCAGTTGATAAGGCCTTGCAGGGTGTCAAACAGCTTACCATGGGGGATAGTGCCATGGCAGAAGATAGGTTGTTAGATTTGCTAGGTGGACTAGGTTTGGAAGCATGCTTTACAGAGGAGGCAGAGGAAACAAAAGAGTTACAACTTGAGCGTGTGTGTTTGGAAAAGGAGAAAGGGAAGTTGGTGTATGTGATTGATGGGGAGGAATCAGAAAGCTTGGATGTTATCCATTCTGTAGGGATGCATGAGGTAGTGGACAATGCTGATACTCATGCGCGTGCCTACTATGAGCCCTTAAATACAAATAAGGTTAACATCAGTTCAGGGGAAGAGCCTAAGGAAGCTATTATTGGAGATTACTGGTCGGAGAAGGAAGTCTCTAAGATCATTGATCTATTGCACGGATTTGAGGATTTATTCCTACGTGGGTACCATGAGCTCAAAGGCATTCACCATTCCTTGGGGGAGATGAAGATAAAGCTAAAGGATGGTGCATGCCTGGTCAGGAAGAGGCCCTATTGGATGAATCCCAATTTATGGGTAAAGGTTAAGGAGGAGATAGACAAAATGATAGATTCTGGGATCATTGAAGTAGTGGAAGAATCAGAATGGATAAGTCCGATGGTAATCAACACCAAGAAGGATGGGTGGATTAGGATCTATGTGGATTATAGGGAGTTGAACGTAGTTTGTGTCATCGATCCTTTTCCAACCCCCTTCACTGAATAAATTTTGAAAGGAGTCACTGGGTGTGAAATCTATTCCTTTACGCATGGATTTTCAGGGTACCACCAAGTTCAGATTGTAAAGGAAGACCAAGAAAAGATAATTTTCACCACTGAGTGGGGAAGTTTTGCATACACGGTCATGCCCTTTGGGTTGAAAAATGCACCTGCAGTTTTTTCGCGCATAGTGGTGCTAGCATTCTAGGACTTCATCCATAAGTTTCTTCAGGTCTATTTGGATGATTGGACAATGTATGGGCTAGTAAAAGACCATTGAGACAATCCGAGGTTAATGTTTGAGAGGTGTAGGCAGTTAAGGATATCCCTCAACATTAAGAAGTGTGTATTTGCTACATCCTTTGGGATGTTATTGGGGCATATCATATGTAAGGATGGATTACTGGTAGATCGCGCTAAAGGTGTAGTTATTGTGGGGTTAGGGGAGCCTACTGGCCAGAGCGTAGTGCATGGATTCCTTGGGCATATGGGTTATTACAGGAAATTCATCAAAGGGTACACCAAGATTTCCACACCTTTAGAGGATCTTCTCAGACATAAAAGTGCCTTCCATTCAGGAGAGGCACAACAGAGGGCATTTGATACATTAAAGGATAGGCTTGTCACCTTGCCTATATTACATTTTCCCTCTTGGGACAAGACCTTCCATGTCCATGTAGATGCCTCAGGAACTGCCATTAGAGCAGTGCTTGCACAACCAGGTGAAGGAATTGTTGATCATCCTCTGTGTTTTGCAAGCAGGAAGTTGACACCAACAGAGCAGAATTACACCATGACTGAGCACGAAGCATTATCGATGATCTATGTAATTTTCAAGTTCAAAAAGTACCTGCTGGAAACTCCCTTTGTATTTTACATTGACCATATGGCATTAAAGTATTTGGTGAACAAGCCCATTCTGCAAGGGTGCATATATCGGTGGGTGTTGTTATTTCAAGAGTTTGAATTCACGGTAGTAGTGAAGCCTGGGAAGAACAATTGTGGACTTGAACATCTATCAAGAATTGATTCAGGGGAGGACGTGCAGAGTATTGAGGAGACAATGCCAGACATGTAATTGTTTAGGTTACGGTGTGTGCCCTGGGATTTGGAGGAGATTGTAGTATTTTTAAAGGAAGGTGTGGCATCAGAAGGAATGAAGGCACTAGAGAAGAAGCAACTAGCCATATGTGCCATGCCCTACATGTTGATCAGTGGAGACATATACAAGTTGGGACGTGATGAGGTGTTGCACAGGTGTGTACTAGAGTATGAGATCCTCACCATCATGGAAGAAACACATGAAGGAAGTTTGGGTGGGCATTATGCAGGAGATGCCATTGCGCATAAGATATTAATGGAAGGGTTGTAGTGGGAAACCCTGTACAAGGATTACAAAGACTATTGTAAAGTGTGTGACCATTATCAGCACATTGGCAAGCTAGGAAAGAGAGATGAAATGCCTTTGCATCCTATACCTAGCACGGAGCCTTTTGAAAAGTGGGCAATAGACTTTGTAGGCCCTATTGCACCAGCGGTGCATAGGACTGGGTCACGCTATGTCGTCACTTGCACAGAGTATTTGACAAGGTGGGTAGAAGCAACCCCCACTAAAGACTACACAATAGCCACAATGACAAGATTCTTATGGGAGACCATTATCACGAGGTATGGATGTCCTTTGAGTTTAACCAGCGATAAGGGTACACATTTCTTGAATGAAACCATGAGGATCTTGTTAGTAGAGTTCATGGTGGCTCATCACAAAACTACCCCCTATCACCCACAAGCAAATGGAACCATGGAAGCATTCAACAAAATACTGAGTCATATCCTGACCAAAATTTGTGATGTCGGAAGACAAGACTGGGATGACAAAGTATCTGCCGTATTATGAGCTTACAAAAAAACTTATAAAAGGTTAAACAAAGCCACACCGTTTTAATTGGTGTTTTGTGTAGAAGCTGTTCTACTAGTTGAATTCATGTTACCTTCTCTGTGAATAGCACGTGTAAGAGGGTTGGCTAATGAGCAAGTGCTGGAAGAGAGTATTAATGAGTTAATGAAGCTGGATGAGAGATGATCACTCACCAGGTGGAGCCAAACAATAGAGAAAGCAAAGCAAAAGGCATGGCATGATCACCACATCAGAAACAAGAAGTTTGAGGTTGGGAAGATGGTTTTACTAGGTGATTGTAAGTTTTTTTGCCATCCTGGGAAATTGAAAGTTCATTGGTTGGGTTCTTATACAATTTCGTACATCCTTGATTCGGGCACGTGCTAGTTACAAGCATTGGATGGAATGAAATTGCCTGGACACTTCAATGGGAGTAGGCTGAAGCCCTACTATAAATAAGTCTTCTTGGTGTTTGTAAATAAGGAAGTTTTGCTAGTTAGTTTAGAATTTTCTTTTATGCATTTCTTTTCATGTGTTTCCCTTTCACGTTGTTGTTTTATTTTACGCTTTGGGTGCCTATAACCTTATTACTAGTTTTGAGAATTTTTGAGTGTGCAGAGGACCACGCATCATTTTAGTGTGGGGTGGAGTAATGTGAAGGAGCACATGGTCAAAGTGACAAGGAATTTTATGTTGAAAATCCCAATTGAATGACCATATTGAAAGAGGTGCTTGGAAAGAATAGATGGAAAAAAGATGGTTGATGCCAAGATAAAGCTACTTTTAGACCCCATGTACAAAGGAGGAGAAAGCACATTAAGCAACAAAAGGTAGGTGAGAGCAAAAATTAGGACAGAAGAACTACCTTCAGTGTTGGTTACGCACGTGTAAGAGTCTCTTGTCATTTTGGATTGGTTGCATGCCAGAAGGTTGGAGGATTGTCCGTGCAGGTTTGGGCGTGTGAGGGAAAGTGCTGAAGACAGGCTTTGTTTGAAAAATTTGCATTAAATGTAAAAATTATAGTGGTAGGTGAAGTAACACTTAATACTTAAAAAGGGAAAAACTATAAATAAAGGGGTCGAGGAAATTCATTATTCACTTTGCGTATAAGGAGAAAGAAGTGAATTTTACACCTTTGCAAACATTTGGAGAGATTGAAGCGTGAGTAACTAGTTTGGATTTGCAAACCAGGAGGAAGGGATTTCACAGGCGTAGGAAAAGTGTGAGAAGGTGCCGTCTTGTGAAGGGAGTATCCCAATTAGGGTTTGAAGAACTATGGCATGAGGTTAAGGAATTTTATTCACAAGTTCGAGATCTAAGGTTGGAGAGAGAGGAAGAATAGAGTAACATAGAGTGATTGAAGTGGTAAGAAGACCTAGATTATGGCACCTAAGAAACCAGTTAGCACACCTAAGAAGGGCAAGGGAAAGGGAAAGGGAAAGCAACAAGAAACTGAAGCATGCATAAATGAGGAGTGGTACGCAGAAATTTAGTACCTAGATGGAGTGTTGTTGGGGAAGGGGTGGGAGTTCCATCTGAGGAGCATGTATGTGAATGACTACAATCAACAGATAAGCACAATAGAGAAGGAGATGGCACTAGAGTTAGTGTGCCCAACAAATAAAAGGACACCAGAGGGTTTGCCCATATATAATGATGACATGAAGGTCAAGTTGGAGAAGGCAGGGTTACTATAACTCTTTGAGTTTCCCTACTTCGGGAAACCTGAGCGCTTATATCAATGGCTGATGTTGCACGTGCATGAGGACTATTTTCACTTCACAGGGTGCAAGATGTGCATAACCCCTCAGATCATTCCACATTTAACAAGTCTCATCTATGAAGGAGATGGTTTGGAGGATGACTTGATTGACAAAGAAGTTATTAAGGAAACTATTGCTGCTTATACATACAAGAAGGTGTCAAGGTTTTATGATGTCGCAGACATTAAGGATCTGGTAATGAAGATGGCTACATACTTGGTGTCTAAGTTAAATGGCCAATAGAGATGGACCCAGGTTAATAAGCCATGGTTGAATGTTTGTAGGAAAATTTTAGAGGGCACCGTTTACAACTTGTCCGCATTCATCGCGGATGAGATTGTCAGCTGCGCGAAGGAAGGTGATAGGATCCTTTTTGGCAATGTCCTGTTAACCATTGTGTTTTTAGAGATCGGGGTACTGGATGCATTAGATAAGTTCATATGGGAGTACCCTACTTAAGAGCACTCACCCACCAAAAGGTTTGAAAAATATGCTTGTGACACTATGACAACTATACACAAGGTGCACTTGGAAAAGTGGGATACACGCCTAAGGAACACGTTCGGGGAAGAATGGAGAATTCCTGAACAACTGCTAGCGACCACTAGGGGAGAAGCATAATTTGTTGTGTACCATCATTTCTACCTGGGTAGATTCAAACTGTCAGATGAGACATGGATCTCATGGTGCAAGCTCCAGTTTACCTTCACATCTTAATACTTCCAAGTGGGAGTAAACAGTTTCAAGGAGTCCAAGAATTTTAAGTTAGATCTTGGAAATCTGGACCAGGATCACAGGGAGATGCACAAAGGGTTGGTCTACCTTAGCAAGCATGCATACATGGAGCGGTACATGTCGCCTGAAGTTCAAATTACAAGGCACATGACCCTGCCCATTGTAGAAGGATCCACGGCGCGCATGTACATTCGCATAAGACCCAAGTTAGAGAAGGGCACATATCTTGAGAACAAGGTGTCTATACCTTAGGCTCCAACTGTAGGAAGAGACCTGCACCCAAACATGAGGAAAAATAACTAGAAAAGAAAATTCCAAGTGTGGTAGACACACATGCAATAGGTTCCCCCGATATAAGTGCTAGGAACAGTATTTATGCATGCAAGAAGAATCCCATAATCAGAGAGAAGACTCCAGATCTAGAAAAGCTGTCAGATAAGGAGTCATCAAAAGAAGAAGAAACAAAGTCACCTACACTAGAACCTTCAGTTAGGAAGAAGTGGAGGATAGAAGAGGAGACCACCTCGGAAGAAGTTGGGAATTTAGACAAGTACATAGGAGAAAAAGATGATAGTGAAGAAGATAAGAGTGGAGAAGAAGTTAGTGGGGAAGAGGATCCTGGAAAAGATCAAGGGCCACCTGTCTTCAATGTGCATGATTTGGAAGAGGAAGGTAGAGAAGAGGAACATGGGTTCCTTTTCATGTGACGTAAGGATAGTCAGGTAGGAGAAGACACCCAAGACATGGGAAAATATGAGGAGGCTAGCGCACAGAAGCTAGAGGCTCTAAGCTCTATGCAGGAATAGATGACCAAGGTGGCAGAAGGAGAGGAGATAAATAATGTTGAGACATTTGTGGAGGAGAAAGTGGAACACGACGCTGAGCCAGTGTTGAACAAGGAGAAGGAGGAGAGCGTAGAAGAGGAACGCGACAACATTAGAGGCCCCATTTTGACTATAAGTATACCTAAGGGTACGTGCATGGGAGGAAGGCATGCAGAAGGGGAGCTACCAGAGATGGATTATATTGATGACCCCAAGAAAGTGTTTTGCATGTGGTTCCAAAGTAAAATTCAGGCTGAGGAGCTTGTAGCAATGCCATCTTTTGATAGGGAGGCTGCCTATCCACAGACAAGGAAGATGCTCTCATAGGAAATTGAGTCCCACCTTGATGAGCCTGAGTTTGAGGTAAGCCATGAGGCAATAATAACATTGCCAGGACCAAGAGAAGATAACCCAGTGGTGGATACTTAGTAGCTCTCGGATGAAAAACTGTGCAACTCGCTCAACAAAGTCTCTGTTGAAATTGAATCTAGACTCTTTAGGTGAAATGATAGGATCAGAGATCTGGAAGGGGAGCTCTAGAAGAAAGAGGAAGAGCTAGCTATAATAACAAAGGAGCTAAGATGTGAAAAGTTGATCAACACCTAGTGTATGTGTGAATTGAGGGATGAAAAGGCTAAGGTATGCGCTGTGTACAAAAAGGTGGAATCCATTAATGAGGCCATAGTATTGAAGCATCTGGACCTAGCATCACCTGCACAGAAGTATGGATATT
This sequence comes from Taxus chinensis, assembly GCA_019776745.2. NCBI lineage: Eukaryota > Viridiplantae > Streptophyta > Pinopsida > Cupressales > Taxaceae > Taxus > Taxus chinensis. The sequence goes on along the minus strand of CM034154.1, from coordinate 481,346,254 downwards.
CCTTGGGATGCTTGGAGGATTTAACAAGGGTCCTCACCATGGAAAGACAACTAATAACCTTGGAGTCTGCAGAAGAAGTTGCCGCACACCTAGAAAATGAGGATAAGTTGAAGATCGTAGCGCGCGGAATACAACAAAGTTCTTGCTGATGTAAGGGCTTCTTTCTAGACTGTTGAGGCCGTGTATGACAATTGTGTGGATAGGGACAAAGTGGCAGGTGCCTTGGTCACCACTCATGAATTGGAACTCATGGAGCTCCAAGAGAAGAACAAGGGAAATAGGGCAGAAAGAGAAAATTATTGCTGAGGTTGAGAAGAAATCTGAAGCCATTGAAACCTTAAGGGTTTCAATCAAAAACTGGTTAAAGGAACTATATCCACGTATCACATGAAGAATGGACGTGCTGGAGGATATATGTAAGGAGTTGGAGAAAATCACTGATACCATGAGCGCGCAAGGAGATGGACTAAATTTTGGGGAGGTGAGCGCCCTGGTCGGTGACCTCTGTCAAAGAGTGTAGGATGAAGTCGAGGCCTGGAACAAGTTGGAGGATGACTTGAAAAGGGATTTTCCTAGCTTGTTGCAGTGATTTCTTCATGCTCACATTATTTATTCTTTCCCCATTCTTTCATCCCCTTATTCTTTTTCCTAGGCGTAAGCCTATTGTATTCTTTCTTTCACTAAGAGAAGTGTTCCAACGGTCAGAGAAAATGCATAGTGTGGGGTGATGTTGGGCCCCTAGAATGTGGGCTAAGTACAAAAGGAACATAGGCGCACAAGGCCTAGGTTAAAGACATGCGCGCAAGGACAAAGCACGTAGGGTAAGGCTTAACAGAAGGGTTTAAGGAAGCCCGTGGCATGTGTGGTGTGTGCAGACAGAACCAAGGGTTTATAACTTAGCCAAATTGGGCATTTGGGGAAGAACACGTGAAAATCATGACCCGACTGTGCATGCTAAGTGGATAAGGTGTCAACCTGGCGACAGGTTGGCCCAGGAAGGAGCATGCTTGCAGTAGAAGATTCTAGAAGCACATCATGGTGAAAAGTGGAAAGCTCAGGCCTGGAGGAGCATGCTCGCATGGAGGACCACATTCAGACACTTGGCATTGGATCTGAGGGTGCTGGAGGATGAGTTGGAAGCCCAAAAAGGATATAAATACAAGTGCCTGTAGAGTAAACAGGAGGAGAATGAGAAGAGGGTGGAGCTTTGCAGAAATATTTCAAGAACTCTGTTAATGGCTAATTGTATCTAGGAAAGGATGTATTGGGTATGGGATTGTAATTTTTATTTTTGATAGCATAGTTACATTAGTCCAGTTGTAATGCATGACTATGGTCTACTTCTTTGTGACATTCTGTAATGGCTCCATGGATGTAATGAGGCTACCAGTTTACATATATATGAATATTGATGATTCTGATGCATACATCTTTCTCTTAGGTTCTCTTTTATTTATGTTTATGCTAAGTATGGATGCTTGTATCCTTCTTTCTATCATGGTACAAGTTATATAATCTGTTAAGTAATCTTTGTCTGGAATGACTACAAGGATCTAGAGGCCGTTTTGAGCTCTATGGTTCTTGTATGTCTTAATTCCTTTAAAATATCTTAAGAAAAAATCATAGATGATGATGTTTCCCACTAAAATCACATAAAAGAGAGAATCGACACCCGCACATTCCTCAGGTGAGCACCCAGCATCCGCTGGGTGATAGGTTGACGCACATGGGGTTCCTTTCTTTTATGATAGGGGTAAATATGACTACAATATGTCCAAGAATCAAATCAACAATCTTCCTGCATCTACAATCTTCCTCTCTCGGTTAATATTATCTTCTGATATCCATTCATAAATTTATACAAGGTAAGTGGTTTCCCTTGCTTCATTACATTTTTATGCATCATATTTAAGCTTAAATAAACCTTTTTAGCATCTCTTTTGAGTCCCACCTCCATCCACTATCAACTTGTAAATTTTCACAACAATCATTGGTGATTCACCAGAAGTGCTAACGATTCCCAAAATCACTGGTGATTCACTAGAATTGTTGATGATTCACCAAAATTACAGATGATCTCCACTCTTTCATAGATTTCGTAGGTTCTCTCAAAAAATCCTCACCTATTTCCTTTGAGTCTACTTAAATACCATCACTTCAGTCTGAGGATCATGACTTACCTCTCTTCATTACTACTCAAATCGATGATGTTTGTTGACCTAGAAACCCCGACAAGATTATAGGGTTTAGGAATAATCGATCTTAGTTAAGGATGTAAGCCGGGAATACACCACCTCTAATCTAAGAATAGAAATGTAAATGAAAGCACATAACATATTTTACTCCAAACCGTGTTCTTTATTTATTCAATAATAATAATTACATCAGTTTCCAGCACATACATATTCTCCTCATCCTCCTCTCTTTACTCTTAGAAAAAATTTCTCATAGTGACATTCACATCTATAGTTCTCGTGATTCCCCAATATACATAAAGGTTAATTACAATAAATATAAAAAATTCAATACATTCCAATAGTCACTTACTTTGGCTCGCTCTCCTATCGGCTTCAGTCTTGATCTGGCTTGATTCATCTTCATTATGTGACTCTTAATTGGCTTTGATGGATTCTTTCAGTGTTATGTGGATTTCTCCTTATCTCACAGATTTTATCAGTTTTTCACAAAATTATCTATGTCTCGCGGCTTCATCCTTTATACATGGCTTCTTTCCTCATCCTGCGGATTTCCTTTCTCCTTTGTAGTTACTTTTATCTTTTAACAGCTATATCCTTAATGTTGCGGTTTGTACAAAATGTTGATGAAGACTCCTATCAACAATATCCTTTTCAAGAGGGTCATGATTGATGGAGGTTCCACAATCAACATCATCTCATCCATCACCTTCAGCCAACTCCAGTTATTGAATGTTGTTATTTCTCAAACACCAGTCCTCCTTCAAGCTTTCAATGATAAAATCGTGCCCACATTAGGTATTGTCATTTTACCTCTTAAAGTTGGCATCAAAACCCTTCCCAAACTCTTCTATAGCATAGAAGGAGAAATCTAGTGCAATATGTTGTTAGGATGACCTTGGATATGCACCATGTGTTGTGTCCCTTCGATGCTTCATCGATGTCTTAAATATGAATACGAAGGTAAGAAATTCATGCTCCCCATAGATATTAATCATTTAATTGATTGTAATATGACATACCATCCAAATGTCGTCCTCATCCTAAAATCAAAATACTCTGATGAAGCATCCACCAGCACATCCATTCCATCTTCCAAACTACCTGATGAATCCTCTCTCAGATACGTTATGGAACGTCTTTTATTGGGGGAGTACCGTATTCTCATGCTTAACTCACTTCCCAAACCTAAGATATACGGAAGACTAGAAAAATAACCATTGTACAAGCCTGATGTTGGAGTTATTTCCTATGGCCCACCTATCTAAAAACCAACCTCGTCTATGGGGGAATTAACTGTCCCTCTTCACAATCCAATCATCAACACCACGCCATGCCCTTTAAATATGAATTTGACTCTTTATATAATCCCACCTTCATTTAAATGTACCTTCACCGTTGCACATGGAAGGGTTTTGGATTTAGATGCTATGAATAAGGAATACATAATTTGACTTTCCAATATTCCCTCAAACCAAATGAAAAGTATGGGCTAAGTTATGAAAGGCCCTCCAACAAATCATCTTCTCAAACCATATCCATATGCATCACTAAACTCAGACCACTTTCAAATCCATACAAGACCTTCCTATCCATATGGAGTTCTAGAGCTTCTCATCTTCTATCTACATATCTACGTTAATTTTATAACTTTATCTTCATCCATATCATTTCTTTTTCAGTCTACTTAATTATCTATAAGTGAGCTAACATCCTCCAAGGAAGTCCCTTTGGATTCCTGGAATCAACATTTGCCAATGAGCTTGCCTATCCATGAAAGAGTACCCATATACTCATTTCCTTAGAGCAAAATAGAAAAGACATCTGTAAGAGACATAAAACATGCACAACAAACAAACAATGCAATAAAAAGGCAAGAAGATGTAATAAAATGCAAACTAAGGCAAATAATAGCCAAAAAATAAGATTTTATTGCCTCCAAATAGTGCACAATCAATTACAATGTTGAAATAGGTGGGGATCCACATGTAATGAACCAAATATGAGGCCTGCTACTCAAAATTCCAAGTAACACTACTCTGAATAATTCCCTTAGCAAACCAAGAGGGTCCAACCTTTTTAAATGAGCAATGTTCATGAATTTATATAAGAAAGGGGAAGAGAAGAGGAGGGAAAGAAAGGGAAACTCATATTTTCAAATCCAACAAAAAAAAGAGAGTAATAAATGCCTACAAATGTTCCTAACACACTGTCAGATCCATCTTCCTGTGTTGAATTAGCTTGTAGAAGAAGGAATGAGACAAGATCAAATCAAATATGGGTGGTTGAGTCGACTGGATCTATACATTAATGGCCTAAATTGCATTTTACCATTTCACCTACCAAATCCTGCCAAAAATCTCATTTTGAAAATCTTGGCATGTAGCCCACATCAATAGCTTTCCAATAAGACAGGGTGATCCGAAATATGAGCTTTGTAGCAGAATTTATGATGATTTGAAGATCATAGTACAAGATGAACATGAAAGACATGTGGCATGCTCTGATCAACTGAAGAATTTGGCTGATTGTTTTCCTGTTTTGTCTTTTCTTCCATTGATCATGCATTTATTTGATGAGAGGATTCAACACACAATTGTCATGTCTTGATAGGTTGCGTGTTGTGCACTCAACTGACAAGTTGACACGTGGCACCCAATAACTGACATAAAAGATTACACTTGGCACATGCACAAAAGAAATAGGCGTAAGGAGGAAGAATGCAGAGGTTTGCAAGCACACACAAGATGTTTTGTGGGAGTGGGAAGAAAAGGTGCATATCTACAAAGGTATGCAAGCATGTGAGGAAGAAGGGAAACATGCGAGATAATGATGCAAAGAAGCATTTGCTCAAGGAAAGTGCACAAAGGAGGAAAGTGGAAGAGGAATGAGCGTGCGCAAGGTGATGTACACAATACTCAAGAAGGAAGGGCATGCACAAAAAATAAAGCACTCTAGGGACTTAAAAGATAAGTCAAGCTTGTGCGCGCACGCAAAGAGTATGCAGTGACTGGGGAAGGAAAGTGAGTGTGCAAGGAGTGTAGGAAGAGAGAAAATGAAAGGATTTAGAATAATAAAAGAGAAGGGAGGAAGCACATATAAGAAATCAAAGGGAAGGGAAAACAAAGGGAAGAAGCAATAAGGGTGCATGAGGGCATGCAAAGAATTGCAGCCAAGTTATTTTGCCAAGGTATAGAACCAAGAGTGCACATAACCTGAAAAATTTGAAGTCAAAGTGAAAATGGAACTACAAGTTGTCAAAGTAACCAGGGTGGTTATTTTGGACAATAGAAACCTTATCCCCAATGTTGATATGAAAGTGTGCCAAAAATTTATTTCCAATATAGTGAAAGAATGAAATAAATGTGTGGGGAGATCATGATGCATGGCTTTACACAATTTCAAACTAACTCTTCACTCTTAACTGATTCTTTGTAATCTTCCCTGTAAATCTCCTTGACTCATTCATGGAATTAAATTCAATGAGAATTATGTGTTACAATCATCATGCTCTCTATCCCTCTTCCAAAATTCATATAAATCTCTAGAATAAGATCACAACCTTCAAATCTACTAACTTAAATCAAGATTTCAAAACAATATTTTCTAGGCCTACCTTGAATAGGTCCCTCACCTTTGGCCTTGGGTTTTCCTTTTTATAGTATGAATCTTTAGGAGCTATTTCGAGCTTTAAAGAAGTTTCTTATATCTTGTTAGATGATGTACAAATCTCAAAATCTCTCTTTTTTCTTTAGTCTTCAAACTCTTATCTTCTCTCAAATCCTGTTTTGTAGGATACTAGGCCTAACTGACAATATTTAGAGTTATAAGCCAATTTAAGAATTTTGAAACTTTCCAAAGGTTATATAATCTTAATTACACCTATAATATGAGGATATAACAATTTCAAACTTTTAATTTTCTTGTGAAACTGTTTCACCATTTTCTTTATGGATTTGATGAAACAGATAAGGTGATGGGCCAAGGAGGAATACCTGTTGCGATGGTCAGTTGGAGGTTGTACGTGCATTCTGAATTCTTGATCAAATGATAACTATGGGAGATACTTTTGGCTAGGAGGAACTAACTGAAATACAAAACAAGACCACAAAAGAGAGTTAAATAATATATGTCAGTGGGCTACCTAGCGTGTGCTAGATCTGGGAAGTATGATACTTCCTTGACAACTGTCAACCCAATGTTTAATAAAACTTAATGCAAGAGATAACGTAAATAAATAAAATCCTACTACAGTTGATATTATTTAGGTATCTCATTCAATTACAATAAGAAAATATAATCTAACAGGCTAGGTTATGATCAGATCTGGAAGCTGGGTAGGTGGTCGAGGTGTTGGAATAGGTCAGGGTCAAGTTATGGGTGAGTTGGTGAAAGGTATTACGTCACAGTCATAGTTAGAATTACCAGTCACAGAGATTGACGTCAGCAAGGTATGAGTGATGACGGTTAAGATGGAACTGAAGATGGTTAAGGCAGGATGGTAGAAACTCAATAAACTGGGTTTTGGAGAGTCTCCATGAGTACACAAATAATGGGAGGGGAATGTTTAGGTTAGCATGGGTGATGGGAATGCTCAGGAGTATCTAGTGTTGAATATTGAGGAGCTAAAAGGGATTGCGGTGAAAGAGGGTTTAAAATCCACAAGCGAGGATTACGAGGGATGACATGCACATCAACAGACGTGCGAACGGTAGCGTGAAGAGATCTTGGGAGGAGTGAGCATCAACTAAATGTGCATGTAAAGATTTGAAACATGGGAAAAACCTGGTTAAGACATAAAACTCTCCTCTATCTCATAGATCCAAAAGGGTGTATAAATAGGAGGTGCTGAGTAACCCCCAGTGTTGTAATCATGACAATTCAAGTAGAGAGGGGGAGTTACATTCTCAGACTAGAAGTGTAACTCCCAATGACACATATGACGCACTGACGTGTAAGAGAATCTCATAATGACCCCTAAATGACACGTGGACCTATGATCTCACCTAAGTGATATGACTCACCTAATGATGTGGAAAATAATACACACCAACACCCCCCCTTCATCATAACTTAGGATGAGGCAGTAAGTTAGAAATGAGAAATGGGTCCCAACACAAAGCCTGATGAGGTACCCATGTACAAGAAAAAGATCCCAAGAAGTGAAGGAAAACTCAGTGGGAAAAACATCCACCATAAGAGAAAAACACACTCTCTAATCTAAGAAAGATGCCAAATATGGGTCATGGCCATAGAGAGCCTGAAAAGGTACCCATGTACAAAGAGAAAATATCTCGGAAAGAAGAAGAAGAAGAGAGAAGAAGAGGGAGATGAGAGGAATGCAAAAGATGCCATGGATGGATCTGAACTCTGCAGCTCTAGGAAGTCTCCTAGAAGAATGTCGATGACAAGATCCTCTGTATTTGGACTGAAGAAGAGCCACCCACACCAAATTGTGTGCTTGCCCTTGGGAAGGACAGAAATGATGTGCTAAAAGTCCACCCACGCTGTAAAGGAAACTGAAGGCAGTAACACGAAGAACTCTGAGTCTGGTCCATGAAAGTGTGACATAGGTATAGAAAATGAGCACCAAGGAACCGAAGGTAATGCCATGTGTGTAGGACTGTCAGAGTGTGAAGAGTGAACACCTGTAGAAAGGATGCCCACGTGATGTGAAGGAAACAAAACATCCCCCACAATAGAAAATGGATCCATAAGCAAGGGTGGATCAATGAAGGTCTCCAAAAAAGTGGAAGTGGTAAGAGTCCCAAAAGGGGCACTCCCAACAACAGAGTTGATCGAATCCTCTGAAACACCTGTAGATTGATGAGAAACCTGTAGTGCATCGCAAGAAGACTCTACAACAAGATAACTAAGGTCAGGAAGATACTCGTCCCAATGAGGGGGCTCAACAAACAGAAGAGCAATGTCAGATAGGTATGAGTCATCCAATGAAGGTAAAGGAGTGGAAGGGGCCTCACACACTGGAAGTGGAAAGGAGGTGGGTGTGATGACTATATGAGACTGAGAAGGAAACTACTTGATATTTGATGAAATGTGGGAAGTGTCAACACTTTATGGAATAGTGAGAGAAAGAGGAGAAGAGTCCTCTGTAGTACTCTCGACATCAGAACTGGATGCACAATCCTCATCATCAGAAGTAGAACCAAGTGAGCTTGTGTTAGTGGAACTATCATCACATGAAGAAATAGAGGAGACAACTAAATCAATAGTAGCAACAATGGCGGGAGTATGTGAAGGGTCTCCATAGAGGGACTGAAGAATGCTCCAGACATGGTGAGGTGGATTTGAGTCTACCACGTGAAACCGGAGAGATCGAGAGACATGCATCATCATGTGACCAAAAACATGGTTGCAAGTGTCAAGGAAGTCCTCTAGATGATGATGATCAGTGGGTGCAGGAATGGGCCCAAGTAAGAAGGGTGAAAAACCCTCATGAGTGAAGTAACGTTCCATGGAAGCACGCCAAGCTGAATAGTTCCCTCTCTTGGTGAGAAGTGGCGGAGGCTGTAAGGTGATCCTACGATTCTCAAGTCTAGAAAAATCACTCTCCATGATGCATAATCAAAAGTGCAAGGTGCACAAAAGCAAGACGTCGGACTCGGCCGATAATGTGTCTGCGTGTGAAAACCCAAGAGTACTAGTCAACCCCCCCAAAATGTGGAACTTTATAAAGTAGTGAATTTACAAAATTGACAATGCCATCACGTAAAGTGTGAGAAATCATGCAACTTTGACCAAGAAAGTGCTCAAAAATGAGCTGCGAGTCAAAAGTTATGGCATTATTACGATTCCCACAACTGATGGAAGATGCCAATAAATGCTGTAAATGCATTAAAAAAATGCCTAAAATGGGTGCAAAGGGTGTCATGTGGGCACTTGTTGGAAATGGAATCGAATTTCAAGTAGGGTTTGTTTTACTTGTAAGGGGGGATTAGCCTCCTTCCAACCTTGGACATCGCCCTCCATCTTCAATAAGTGTAGGAAGGGCATAATACAAGCAAAATTACAGCTTTGAAAATTAATTACATGCCATAAATAATGAATATTTTTTTGACCTCAAAACATTAAAAAAGAGGAAGGAGGGGGCCCATGTTTGGAATGTTTCCAAGCTGGATGGTGTGGTTGTTGACTGAACTGTTGCAGGTTGAAGCCACGGAGTTGTATACTGTAGTTTCCACATAGGTAAGAGAAGCCAATGCAGATGTGCAGGTGTGAACCATTGCAACAACCACGTGTGGTGGGTGAAATGGTCAAGTAGAGTGTAATTACCATGTAAAGGCATGGCAGAAAAGGCTATACACCAGTATCCACGTGGCTGGAGAAACAGTCCACGCATAATACAACCAGGGAGCCTGCAGGGATAGTGTATCACGCAAGGATTCACACAAATGAAAAACACTTGAGGCAGGAATGAGTGAACCCAATGTTGAGAACAACTACACAAATATGGTGAGCAATGTATGAGGAAAGGGATGTAGAACAACCAACCTTTGAGCCAATCTTTGTATCAGGTCTCAACGCAAGTGAAAAGGTAAAGAACCAGGTTCCAACATAGGTGAGAAAGAAATGAACTAGATCTCAATGCATGTGAAGAGAGTGGAACGTCCAAAGCACCAATAACATTTACATACCAGAGGAAAATGAGTAACAAGGAGTAACCAACCCAAGAAGCATCTAACACAATCACCAACAAGCCGATACGTATGAAAAACACACCGAATGGGTGATGCATGTGCACAAGACGAGCTACCAAACAAATGGAGGGTTGAAGGCAAGTCACAAACCAAGCACGAGCTGCACAGACTAATGAAGCTAAGGCATGAGCTGAGAGAAGAGGTGAACATGTGAGCTGGGGGAGCCAACTAGGGCTGAGTTAGGCCTGAGACAACAACAACAACCCTAAAAAAACTCGAAACCAACACAAGCAACAACTTCAAACTCAAATCTGCAACCTGAAAACACTCCAGAACTAAATGTAAACCCAAAAAAGCCTGAAAACCCATGAACACAAAAAAACCTAAAGAAGAAGGAAAAACCCATGAACACGAGCAAGAAAATCAGAGGTATGAACCCCAAAATCAATGCAAGAAGAGCATGAATGAAATATCCATTACAACACACGCAATGAGAACTACATATCACACTGAAATTCAGAAAACGCATGAAAAATGCCAAGGAGTGCACAGATCCACAATATTTGCTCTGATACCATGAAAGAGGGTGTAAAACCCGCAAGCGAGGATCATGAGGGATGATGTGCACATCAACAGACATGCAAACAACAATGTGAAGAGATCTCGGGAGGAGTGAGCATCAACCGAATGCGCATGTAAAGATTTGAAACACAGGTAGAACCTGGTTAAGCCATAAAAATCTCCTCTATCTCATAGATCCAAAAGGGTGTACAAATAAGAGGTGCTGAGTAACCCCCATTGCAACAATCATGACAACTTCAGTAGAGAGGGGGAGTTACATTCCTGGAACCTAATGACGCATATGACGCACTGACACATAAGAGAATCTCATAATGACCCCTAAATGACATGTGGACCTAAGATATCACCTAAGTGAGATGACTCACCTAACGATGTGGAAAATAATACACACCAACATGTAGGTGGTTGGATAAATGGATTGAAGGAATATGGGGATGGTGGGGTACACATGAAACCAAAAAATAAGTCAAAAGAGATAGAGAGACTGATTCTAAATAATTGTAGAATGCTGTAGATCAGAGTGTACTTACTTTAGAAAGAAGACTAAATGGATGGAGGATGATGCCAGTTAATCTATGAAAATGGTTGATCCATGCCATAATAGTGCTTCCTAGAATGTTAACCTGAATGTAAGTGCCTTGGGATCAGTCTTGATGTTGGCTATGGACGTCTGGATGTGTGAGAGGATTCTGGTTTACACTTGCATGCAAATCTCACTCTCCAAAACTTAGAAAATGTTGTCAACCCACAAACAAGGTTTCTAAAATGGATATATGGTAACCAATGATGGTTAGGGTGACCGGCATCGGTTTAGGGATAACTAGCATTGGTTAAGGCAGGAAATCCTAGGTTGCCAAAATGGTAGATTTTGGTAGATCTTGGCCCTGTTCTTCCCGTTAGTGCCGGTCTAAAATGGCATCTTGCGCTTAGATAAATGGGCCAATTTTTAGAGGAATAATATGCATGTGATTTTAGGGTTGAACTAAGTCTTAGTTAATTAAGGTAGGTGGGACTAAGTCTTAGTTAGTTATGGTGAGTGAATATTGAGTCCTATTAAAAGGGAAATATGCTAAGAATAGGTTTGTGATGAGGTGTCTAGGTGAGGTGGAAATTAGTTTAATTAAGGTAATTAAGTAATGAATATTGTGAGCATGGGAATTAATTTAATTGTGGGTAATTAAATTAATATACATGTGGGTAAAGAGGGAGTGTGACCTAAATTTGATGTCTACAGAAACCTAGAAAACGTAAAACTCCCCCTTTTAGCCCTCAATCAGGGCACTTACAAACTTACAAGAAGACTGTCATAAATAACTCACATTGTATAGTCTAAAAAGTTCTAAAACCACAAACAACTGTTAGTACACCTAAAAATCCACACATCTACCAAATTTGAGAGTCTTTAAATGATGAAAACTTGATATATTTGAGTTTTTCATTCAAAACCCTAGTTGTCATGTTCCTAAGCCTGAGAGCACTAAAAATGGGTTAATTTTCAAATTTTTACATATTTCTCCAAAATAATGCTAGGATGAGATCTATTTAGATCTAATTCACCTTGGAAAATAATTTAGAAACTTTAAACAATCACCAAACTCTTTAGTCTATCTCATTTACATGCCAAAATTTCTTAAAACGATGTAATTCCAACTTTGTCTTTTAGAAACAATGAATACATGTAAGATAAAGTCAAGGAATCATCAAAAAAATTGATCACAATTGTATGAATTCACACAACATCAAAGGAAAATTCATTCATTCATTCATTACTTGGAAACATCATAGAACCCCTACAACTTTTGCATATAAGTTGCTCCCCTCTTCCTACTATGTTTCTCCTTTATATTATATCCTTGTTCCTCCACATGATTTGAAGTATATCAAGCTATGATATCTAAAGTTGGATTAAGTATTTAAGGATCTACATGATATTCTCAAAAAAGCAAGACCAAATTTCAATTTTCCTTATTTAACACTCCTCCAACGTTGCATTTATCTTTGACTGAGTTGAAAACTATTTAAAAAAATTACTTATACCCATAAGACCCTTTATCATATGACCAAGACCATCACACCTTGTATAGAACCCTCCATTTTCTTCATGAAAAATTTAATTTTGGTGGGAAAACTCCAAACTCAATAAGATGAACTCAAATGACTAGTTTAGACCTAAATTTGGCCTCTTATTGACTGTACGCCTGGGAATCAACACATAATTCTAGACACACGCGACCTCTCAAGGTCGTGTTAGGACAACCATGAATCTGCAAGCTTATGGGAAACATTGAAAGGGAGCTATAGGAGAACCATGGAATAAGAATGGGTAGTGTGAATTCCTATGAGATGAGTTGGCCAAGAGGGAATTAAAGGCTATGTACAAGTAGTTCAAGTTTCCTATGGTTTAATTGTTTGGTTTGATTTGAAAATTAAAACTATGTTAAAATGTTTGTTTTAACCAATTAATAAAAGTAAATATAACTTAATTAAAAGACAAATATTCTTTAATCTCTCAACTAGCTATATACGCACTCGACCTCTTAAGGTCACACCGAGACAACCGAGAATGTGTAAGATTACGGGAAATGCTGAAAGGGAGCTATAGGAGAACCAGAAACTGAGTTAGCCAAAAGGGAATTAGAGGCTATGTACAGGTAGTGTAAGTTCCCTATGGTTTAATTGTCTGGTTTGATTTGAAAATTAAAACTATGTTGAAATGTTCATTTTAACCAATTAATAAAAGTAAATCTAACTTAATTAAAATACCAACCAATAATAGGGTTGTCATTTTAACTAATGTTAATTTTAACCAATAATAGGGTTGTCATGTAAGGAATTGTATCAATGGAAGCATAATAGGCCTTGTTTTCTAATGTGAGTGATTGAACCCAAGACTGTAAATGGCCCACAACATGCATGAGAGACAAGATATCTTTGAAGGAATAGTAAAGGATGGCAATAATGTGTTAAGCAGGTGTAACTTGTGATTTTGAGCAATCATAGGGATGTCAAGAGATGTAGAAGAGGCTGATGCTAAAGGCACACTATGTGTAGGTTCCAAAGAAGAAATAGGTGACGAAGGACATGGAACCTTATTAGAAGAAGTAGGACTAACATCGAAAACATCCCCAGGAAATGAAGTGTCAGATGGAGATGTATTGGTAGGAGTAGACAAACTAATAGATGGAGATGGAGTGATAGGAGGAGATGAACTAATAGATGGAGATGGAGTGATAGGAGGAGATGAACTAATAGATAGAGATGAGTCATGCAAATTATTAGGTACAACCTCAAAATAAGATGACAATGGAGCAGGAGACTCACACTCAACAGAATGTAAAGTAGTAGAATCATGAATATCAATTATTTCATCAAAATCAAAGAGAGATTCATATATGAAAATGTCATTAAGTGTATCATCAATTGGATCATCAACATAGTGTGAATGTGATCCGAAAATAATCAGATTATTACTACTTGATCTCAGACCCTTGTAGGCTTTAATTATTCACCGATAATTTACTCCTTTTAAGTAATCAATTTAAAATAATGCAAGACAATAATGACAATTACACATAGATTGATTACAGAGTTCGGTAATTGCCTACGTCTCCAGGTTCGTGGTCAAACCATTCCACTAGTCAAAACTTGTAAGTTACAATAGTACTTTCACAAGAAAACCTAATGGAAACTATTTGAAACTTGATTAGAAGAATAACTAGACCTTCGGACGACAAGGGTGAAAAATAGCACCCGACTTCCACCTTCCTGGCTTACAATCTCCTTCGGATTTGATCGGCCTTCCCGATGCTATCAATGCGAAGCTAGCACTCCAGTCGACAATCTAGGATTTGCAAGTAATTGGTGTGGCTCAATGGGCCTATTGGGTAGTTTATAATTTACTCCCAATCACAAATATTTCATCTACTATTGCCTAAAATAATAGCCCAATAGAAAATATCTGTTGACACACCTCACAAAAAGCTTAACAAATAATAAGCTCGGGTTGTATGTGTGTCCACAACAAGCTTAACAAATAATAAGCTTGAGTTGTGTGTCTCCATTACAATAGAATGGGTTCCCTATTTATACAAAAAATAGGGCCCTTAAAATATGCATTTGCAAATTATCCTTAGGCTATTTTAAACCTAAGCCTTACCCGTAGCAAAATAAATGGGATCAAATACCCATATTGGCGGATTTGCTTGTTTTAATGGGTTAAATCCCAAATAGGGCTCTTAGTATTTTAAATAGGATTAAAATCCCATAAGAACAGCTAAGGAGAAGTGGGTATATCCCACATTAGGTGGTTGAATAATGTTTAAGGCTTTAAATATCCTTCCCACGCATATGTGGAGTGGTCAAAGGACCACGTTAGACTTATCCGCCCCCATCTCCACCACTTCACCTCCCTCACCACATGGAACTCCACACATGGCATATGGTTTGGTGGCTATGTGGGTAATTTCTAACCATTAATACATGGCTGTTATAATAAAACCCACCCCACTTAGTCATGTGGCATGGAAATGGGTTTGTAAGTGGACTTACCAAGATAATATAATTTCGACCCATACAATGTGGCATAGAAATAATTAACTCGGTAAATAGCATATAGCCCACTTGTTGTCTCTCGATAGGAAAATCAAGTGAATTTGACGAGTGGTGGCAAGCCACGTGTCACAGTGCAATTGGTCCAATATTGACTAGTTGACCATAGTTTGACTTTCCCGATGTCTGAACTTTAATCGAACATATCTAGAGCTCTCGATGTCCGTTTGTCGCGTTCTCATAGTCGTTGGAAAGATCTCGAGATGATATTATACACTGACACAATTTAGGGATTTTTAGGGAACTTTCAAAAATGATCCCCTAATCAGAATGGGTATGTGAAATAGTATGTGATGGATCATGATAAACATTATAAAAAATAGGAGAAACATGAGATGTAACTATGGTAGTGGTCTGACTAGGAGGAGAATCAATATGCACATGTGTATTATCATCAAGACCAAACATGAAATCTATAAGAGAATCATCAAGAATTTATTTGGAAATTTCATAAGGAGGATCATGGCTAACTATATAACAAGGTTGATAGCCAATAAAGCTATCTAGATCTGAAATGATGTTGAACGAATAATTTTCAAAGCTAGTAGGTATATTTCATTTGTTAGCAAAGAGTTGTTAAATATGATCTGACATAGTAACATCACAATATAAAGCTGTAAGCTCAGCTATAGTTGACTCATCATACATGGGATTGATACTAACATGAGGCATGATGAGCCGTGAAGGAGAAGAGCTATCCTTAGCCATTAGGGTGTTAGTGAATCTTAGGGAAAAAAATTCTAAGCTACGGGTTCACCAAAATGATTCAATTAAATCTATGATATTTTATTAAAATCAGAAATGTACAGCTATGATAAATGACTCATAAATGAAATATATTGAAATATGAATGCTAAAAAATTTATTTGATTTTATAAATGAAAGGAAATAAAAAGGATACTATACTTACCTAAGTTAGACTTACCTCGTAGTAATATGGGACTAAAAAAAGTGATGGAATGGTGAAACAGAGCGTCGTAACGAACCCCAAAAAATTACAGTAAAGGAAAATTTGGCCAGACTAGGGTGTCTAGGGAAGGATGAGGGTGCCTGGGGCACCTTAGTCTAAAATATGGGCGAAAAATATCAGAATCTACATATGATATGGCCGTTAGGTATTTTTAGTACTTCACCTTTGGTTTCATGAATTCCTCACTGGGTTCACTGATGTTGCCATCAACCTACAATGAAGAATCACCTACAAAGCCCCACACAAAGCATTAAACCATAAAAAAATAAAGATGTAAATAAAGGGGTCAAATCATCCTCAACTGTGAAATAGATGGAATTATGACTGATCGTTGCACTACATCTCAAACCCAATGTAATTCTATGTGCTTATGTATACAATAATGTGCCTAAGTTACCCTTGCGCCAATGACACAATGATAACATGCAATATCTAGATAAAAATTTAAATGGTGGATGGAATAGAATAGAATCCCCTTCCTATGCAGTGTGTGATGTAGAATAATACCCAAATACAGTCCCTTACTTTATGTAGATAGCTATCCCTTGGTAGAAAATAGTCCGCCCCTAAGGTAGTATGTATGTTGTGTTTATATAGGGGTCTCTTATTCAAATTTCAACACTAATGGCTCGAAATACTGACTAGTACCTAGGGAGATGAGAGGAAAAACCAAAAATACTGACCTCAAATGATAAAAATAAAACCAAGTGTGACGGGGATCAGGATGCTTAAAATCAGGACCAGGGCACCCCAAGCACCCTAATCCCTCTTTAGGCATCCTAGTTAGAGAATAGTGAGACAACTGAGTGAGTATTGAGTGATAGGAATTCCCGAGACCCGACTGGAATTATACGAGTGATTGAAAAGTGTACAAGACCAACAATAGTAAATACCAACAAGAAAGACAACTATACTATGAAATGGGTCATTAGTGAATACTTTTCTTACGCAAGATCCATATATAAAACAACATACTTAACGGTATAATAATATTAGAAGTGTGTGATTTTGTGACTACATCTATAATAACATGTTGCAAGTGAGAAATTGGACTTGGATATAATTAGAATCTATATTTTATCACCATTGTGGATTTGAACTATTTCGATAATGTAACACGTGTAAATTTGGGTGTGTACATTGACCCTCTATAACCTATAAGGCCTTCTACAAAGCAAACAACAACATGATTAAGATATATAAAATGATGCACCTACATCAGCTCATAAAAACATTACAATATAAAGTCCTTAAGGCTCTTAGGGAAAAACTTGGTAAACAATATGTCATAAGAGGCATAATCAATGCAAGCCGCATGCAATGACTTAAGATGTTATGTGGTATCACCTTTTCCATCATAGATAGAAAGATTATGTGCAAAAAAACATGAGGCAAAGGGTAAGAGGCTAAATTTAGAGCTAGTGGATTATGTAATAATTTAGTAGAATCCATAGCATGAGGAGAATTAGACACACCTTATTGCAATTGTAAAATTTGAGCTTGTAATGTGTGAACAATGGTTTCAAGAGCTTTTGTGCTAGATGAAGAATCATGTGAACTATTAGATATGATATGTGTAGTAAACATAATAGATGCATGAATAGGGATAGAGACATTGTGCATCCAAATGTTAGGTTCCCCTAAGAATGTGGATACCCTAGATGTAGAAATAATAGATGTATCTAACTTAGATATTGGAGCATGGTTAAGTTGATCTTGTAAAAACTATGTAAATTGTTAGGAATCATCATTAATAAATCCCTGGTTATGATTTTAGAGTGAGTATTGGAACCATCACCTTGTGCATGATCAACATTAATAGTCAAAATAATCTTAGCAAATATATCATCATGGAATTGGGAACATAAGCAAGCATGGGTGGTATGGGAATTAGAAGACGTGGGAAAGCTACATAGATATTGATAATGATCCCTGAGAGTCAGTATGATAAAGAATAATATCCAAACACAATAAAATAAAATAGAAAACCCTAGGGTCACCAACATTTTGAAACACAATGTTCAATTCAAGATTCAGGTTCACCAAATGTTTTCACCCTTTTTAGATTTGATTAAGATTTACACCTATAATAAAAAAAGGAGTGATATAGAAACTACAAGGTTTATTTTTATTAATTAAATTCTAACATTAATCATTCAGTATCAAAACAACACATTAATAATAGAAAAAAATGTACATGGTACAATACAAGTTCAAAAACACAAGGGATTGACTACACTTAGTTTATTATAAATGATTTTAGACCAATATGAATAGTGGAACAAGGATATACAGACCTTAGAGTGCCTCATAACTAGAATTATAACTTAAAGATTCTCCTGGATAGGATTATATAGTAGGGGTAAGAACATCGGTATGGTCTTGACCTATTTATATGGTCTTGACCCTTCTCAGAACTGGGATCTGTAACTTTCTAGGTTTGTCTCTTGTCTCTAAATTCTCTTTTCAATCTTTCAAACCCTAACCATGAATAAGAAATATTATAAAAAAAACATTAGTTAGGTTGTAGGCACCTTGAGTACTACCTACATTAGCACTACTCTGAAGATTCCTCAAACCACACATCATTTTCCACCTAACGTGTGATATTTTGTTATAGTGTAATCATATTGTTCATCGTTCCTATGAAAAATATTGACTTGAGTTTATCTCTTACAAATCTACTTAATTGAGTGAATTTGAGTGCTTGAAAATGTGGGAAGTGTTGCCAAAATAAGCACCCTTATTACTTTTGGGCCGTTAGTTACAAAATGAATATTTGTGCTCTTTGGTATCTTAAATATTTTTTGAATTACTTGTGTGGATCACATCTGATTTTTCATAGTTCATAGTGGTTAGAAACTTAGCCATTTTTCCTTCTTGTTTTGGAATCCTAAAAAAATTGTAAAACAAAGGAATGAAACAATTAGTGTTCTATGGGTTTACCTAAGCCACAGAACAAAGGCTAAGTACTTCACAGAATTGTGGAGATAAGATAAGTGTTTAATGGAGATGAGCAGAAAAGTTAGTCTTCTGCTGAAATGAGTATAAAATTTAGTCTTCCATGGGGTCACAAAAGTTAGTGTTATGCAGAAATGGAAGAATCATAGTGTTCCATGGACCTCAGATAACACAATGGATCACAAATTTTTTAAGTCTACATAATAAAGTAAAGTTAAAGCATGAAAAATATTGAAATACGTGGAATAAAAAAAGTTAGAACTTAGTGTTCCATGGGTCTAAATAACAAATGTTCTACGATTTTTCAGAACTTAGTGCTCTATGGAATTTCAAAAGTTAGTCTTCTGCGGGGTGAAAAGTTAATCTTTCATAGGTTGGAAAATTAATTCTTCCACGGACTTTGCAAAAGTAAAGTCCATAGATGAAAAACTTGTGAAACATGAAAAAAGTGTCACGCAACACCATGAAGTAGGAGAAAGAAAGTTAAAGTGTGACGAAGGGAAAGCCACGTAAGTCAAAACTAATGTTCCTGTGGAATTAAGAACTCAATGTTCTACGTATTTCAAAAAGTGTAGTGTTCTGTGGGTTTTCAAGTCGACATAATAAAGGAACATACATCATGGAACAAAGAAAAAATTATATGTGGCACTACAAAAACTTAAGTAAGGCATGTAAGCGCTAGAAATGTTTTCATAAAGCTAGTTGTAGAATAGAAGGAAAGACATGCAACATGAGAAAAATCCAAAAAACAAATTTAGACTCCATGGAATGTAATGTATTTTGCAGGACAAGAACTAGAAGGTTGTGGGTAGTCAAAGGAGTTGAGGATTTAACAATTATTCGTAGATCAAGGCAAATGTCAGAAAGAAACTCATGGGATGAAGGAGTGATGAATCCATTGGAAAATAAAAATATGAAGTTTGTAACAAAGAGGTTATGTGAAAGATTCAAACCCCACGGAACAAAGGAAGTATTTAGGAAGAAAAATCTACGGAACAAAGGATTTTTGTGTTTTTGTCAGGAATCTTTGAAATGCCATATCTTTTGATCTAGAGCTCTATTTTACATGAGAGAAATATCATTAGAACCATTTTTTAGAGGGATTCATTAAAATATCTCTTTTGAGGAGAATGATGGAAATACTTAGGATATTTTAATGACAATTTTTGGGTCATTTTGAGTCACTTTATTAACCAAATGATGCCCAATTTAGTTAGAGATGCTTTTGTTTGATTCCTTTTGTCTCATGATGCTTCTTGGATGGTATATTCTCCTTAAGACCCCCCCAAAAACGAAGAGAATGGTTTTAATGGTATGTGCAACAAGAAATGAGCTACTATCAGTGGTCCAATGCATGATTATGGTTTAAATGAACATTTGATATATCACTCTTCATCTATATCCACATATTTCATGGACATTCATTTATCTAAGTTAGACATAGAAAATATTTGAGAGTTTTCTTATAAACCAAGGAACCCCGTGGGTTTGGATCATCATGAGTTTGGGGAATTACCTTCTGGGCTAGTTCTTGGGTAGTTTAGAAGGGTGAAGTAGGTTAAACATCTCTCATGGAATCTTTATATCCCTTCTCCTCTCTTATCTTTCTATAAATGTAATAATTTTCATAATTGGAAGGATCCTCTCTTAAATGTAAAAAAACTTTACCCAATTAGTTTCTAAGCATTTTGAGTCTTTTCAGACCTTTGTGACAAACTATGTAATGCATTCTATGCCTTATCATTGATTGTAAGAGATTGTGTATTCCTCAAGCAATAATATTTGGGTCATCATGATTATTATCCATCCTTTATCTTATGTTGCTTCATATTACCTTCTCTTCTTTTATTGTCTAATGTGTATGAATTATATTTACATAGTTTCACTCCATTGTATAATTTATATAGAGGGTTAAAATTTTTTAGAATGTGGTGCGGATCGTGGCTCTTATATTCCCTTTCATCACTATGTTCTTCCCATTTCTCTTGATCTTATAAAGATTGACCCCTTCATACTTTGGTGTATCACCATTCTTTTCAGATTTCAACACTCTTTCTCCATTAACCTTGCAGAGTTTTATAGTTAGATTAGAGTAGTGGTTAATATATATTTTTAAGGAAAGGATCCATCCTTATTATATAGGTTTATCTCAAGGGTTAAGGTACCACACCATAGAGATATTACCATTGTTGTTGCACATACCTTTAGACATTTGAATATATGCATAAATTGGAAAGGTGCACACAAATCTCTGCCATAGTTTTTGTCACACCCAGTAGGACAATCTTACATCAATTATAACTAATTTCACTAAGATTGATGTTTTTTTTAGTGATCTTCATCCTTTTGTGTTATTATCCCAACACATCTAGTGACTCCACTAATCCAAAAAACTCATTTTCTCTGATATGCGGATCATTTCCCTTGTTCCATTTCCTTATTTTCATGAAGTTATGCATTCATGGATTCATTCCCCAACTATAATTCTCATATGTAGTAATATCACCCTCCTCCATTCATCCAAAACCTCCCTTAAAATCATACACATGAGCCTTATTATGGTAAATTCACATGTGTTTTATGCCATTGTTGGAGCTCAAACTTACACTCGTCTCATATCAGGTTGAACTGAGTCATTGAGGAAATAGTGGGATAGTCTCCAAGTTGTGGGACCTTGCACACTTGAGATAGAACTCCAAAGAAGGCCAGTTCCTCTACCTATTTCTACTACTACTGCTACTCCTAATGTTGGAAAGGAAAGCCTAAGATAACATGCCAAGGGACTAGGGATAGAAGGTTATGCAAAAAGGGAAAACTAAAACTAAGAGAGAAAATAACACCAGAAAGAAGGGGGATGAAAACAATCATATTTGAGTGAAAAATGAAGTAAAGATGCAAAAAGGAAGGCTAGACACATGTAGCATGAACCAAAACACAGCAGGACATTTGCTTTCATGGGACATAATTATAAAAGGAATTGCAAAGGACATGAGATAACATAATAAACACTCAACATGAAAGAAAGGAAATGGAGAAGAATAAAAATAGGTTAAGGTAGAGAATAGCCATAAAAATGCTTCTATTAATTCCAAAAATGCACAGTCAATTACAATGGTGTATGAGGCCGATATCCACATGTAAAGACTAGATATAAAGGTATGTAACTCAAAATGTAAGATAATGCCTATACAAACTAAAAGAATCCAACCATAATTAATGAGTAATGCTCTTACATTTATGGATGAATGGATGAGAGAAGGGGAGGAGAAGGAGGGAAAATCAAATTTGAAAGATTAACCACTAACAACGAATAATGAATTCCTGTAAATATTTCAAATGCACTTCTCCATGTCTATTTGGAATTTGGGAGAAGGAAATGGGTGATATCTGAATCAAATCGGGTGGTTGGAGCAATCATATTTGCACTAATGGCATGAGAGACATTTTCCAGCTTCTTACCTACCCAATCCTACCGAAATTTGAACTTGAGTGATCTAAAGTGTAACCCATGTCATCAGCTATTTTGTCATCTTCTGCCACATATCACAATTTAGTTAGTTGAAAGGATTCAACACCATGTTGGTGTGACTTGGTAGGTTACGTGTGGTTCACTCAATATCTGTCAATCCATGTGGCATAGGAACTGGTGACGAGGAAGGTGCAATAATGCGTAAAGGAAAGAAGTGTAGAAGAAGAAAGAAGAAGGAGGTGTGCAAAAGTGATGTGCATGGGAGGAACGTAAGGAATACCTGTACGAGGAACATATGGAAGAGGTGCAATCATTACAAGATAATATGCAACAAAAAGGAAGGGGGTGTGCGAGGATGCCAGGGACTTAGCTAATTTTGGGGAGCAATTCTAAGGTGCGCGTGAAGGGTGCGTAAATTTCTAGGAAGAATGCAAATGTGCCGAGAGTGGGCACAAGGAAATATGAAATTGATGGAAAGTGTGAAGAAAATGGAGAGTGCAGAAGGGTGCGCGAGGAACTAGAGCCAATAAAATGTGCCAAGAGAAAAATTGAAGTGCATGTAACCCACAATGTAGAACGTCAGAGCCAGAATGGAAATATAAGTTGTCCAAAAAAATAGGGGAGTTATTTTAGACAACATGTTGGTGACTTTCAGGGCCATCTTCCTGCTAAATGAAGGAGATCAGTATCATGGAGCATCCATTGGGCATGAAGTCAATGTGTATATGAACCTTTGATCTGTAGATTTGAAGAACTATCCCTGAGTCACTTGAATCATGTTCTGAACTCTGTACTAAATCCTATAAGACTGCCAAAAACTACTAGAAGATGCTTGACATCCTAGAAGCAAAAAAAAAGTGTGCATAAGAAAAACACAAAAAGAAAGAACTATGTACAAAAAGATAATGTGCGTGCAACATACTTAGAATAATAGAAACTAATCTAATATATACAAAATGATTTAGTAGGCTTAATGAAAGGGTTTGAGATAGATCCCATTGACTGGGATTAATAGCATGCATCCATCAAGATGAGATAAATCGTAAGAGTTAGCCTCCTTGTAAGAACTGATAATCCATGGGCCACTCGAAAGTGCATCAAAATTTGAATGGTGCCCAAGTTTAGCTCTGTCAGCATCCCATTTTAAGACCAAGTACCCAAATTTGAAATTTCAAGGCCTAGCCTTTCTGTAAAACCATTTCTTTTTTGATTGTGGATGTTGTTCTAGCTTAATCATGAAAGAATTACTTGATTATTCAATTTCAACTAGCTCTATCATTCTAATTTATCTTTGGTCCACACCTTCAAATTACAACTACTGGGCAAGTGCTAATGAATTGAACTCAAGTGACAAAGGAAGTGTAGCCTCATTTCCATAGAAAATATTATAAGGTGAAGTTCCAATTTCCTTCTTCATATTGATTTTGTCTTCCCAGAGCATGCGTGAGACCTTTATATGCCACTGTCTTTGGTTTATATTCATTATTCACTTCATGATCCTGATTAGATTCTTATTTGTTGACTTTATGAAGCCATTACCTTGAGGGTAGTAGTTGGAAGAGGTCTTCAAATATATCCCAAGTTTTAACACCCAATCAAAAATTTTAGTACCAAGGAAGGCCTTTGTATTAACAAAGATAATGGTTTGAGGAATGCCAAACCTTGTTACAATGCCCTCGAGAAAGTCAAGAATGACTGACTCAGTTGATTCCTTGAGCATGACAACTTTGGTCCATATGGTGAAGTATTTTGTAGTTGTCAACACCCATTTATGTCCAATGCTTGAAGGAGGATTGATCATGCCTATGAAGTCAATACCCCATTGCGCAAAAGGCTGATCTACTTGGATTGGTCGGAGAGGAAGTGCTACCAATTTCTTCTTTCTTGCAAAGAAAGCACATTCTCTGCACTTTATGACCCACTTGTGCATGTCCACAAATAGGGTAGGAAAAAATAATCTTACCATGATGATCTTCATCGGTGTAGTTTTGGAAGAGAAGTGTCCACCAGATAATCCGTTGTGAAATTATTCTAACACCTTTTCAATTTATGCACCTTTAATACACCTCAAAAACACACCATTAATGTTTCTTTTGAAGAGAAGGCCATTAATCAGAACATATTAGATAGATATCAGCCTCATATTTTTTCTCTCGTCTTTGTTCAAACCAGAAGGGTATGTGCCAGAAGAAAGGAATGTCACCATCTCTTCCGACTAGCTGGTACTAGGGTCTTCATTCTGCTTATATTCTACACATGGGAGATATTCATTCTATTTAGGTTATGTGCATGAGAACTCTTCATCAATAAAAAATGCTATCTCAGGTTCACTCTGTGCATCCTCAGAAATCTACTTATAAAGCGCTCTCCCTCTTACCAGTTTTGTGGCTTTGATAGTCACATAATACTCCATGATTTTGGTCACCCATCACACTATCTTCTCTTTGATTTTTGCTCCCATGATGAAGTCTCTAACACCTGAGTGTGAAAATAACACTGTGATGTGGTTTATGGTGAGAATAATCTTGAAATTCTTGGGTGCGCTAATGATGGTGCAAACCTATTTCTTAGTGTGGCTGTATTTCAACTCGTAATCCTTCAGCGTTTGACTAAAGAAAGCCACTGGTTGCTCCAGTACTTTCTCATTTTCCTATTTTAGGACAACAACAATTCTTGAATCAGAGCCGTAAGCATAGAGGATGAAATCCTTCGCGTATGTAGATACCAAATTCGTGTCTTACGACCCCTTGTGACCCACATCTCATCTCGCAATATAACCTCATCACCTAAACCTTACACAATTATTTATTAATTGCCTTCTGATTGATAAATCCACATCACCCTACCTACCACCTCACTTTGCCACTTCATCATGACCTAGCCCTAACCCTAAAACTAACCTAATCAAGACCCATAACTTGGTCCACACCTACACCCATAACTAATGACCCCTTTCTCGTACCCAAAACCGACCTTCTAGTCACTTGACCGAGCCTGCAATTGATCTCTCGGGAGAAAAGCAGGGAGGTGGGCTATTTTACTAAAAATAGCCTACTTTTTCCTTACCGATGCCGGTTCCTACTCGACCGCCGTCGGTTACGCAACCGCCATCGGTTCCCTGTAAATGGGCTCCCCAAACCAAAACAACGGATCGGAATTTCATTTTTGGGGATCAATCGAAGGATTTCTGGATCAACAGAGAGCATTGGGATCGAGAAACAGAGTCCAGATCTTCACTTGACCGAGCAGAGACGAGTGAAGAAACCAGAAGTGTTTACAGCAAAGGAGATCACCTTGCATCTTTGTCAAAATCAGTAAGTCACATCTTGCATGTCCTCTGTTATAACATTTCTTATGCTCTTTGAATCACAGTCCTCCCAAACCCGTCTCTGAATCCACTACCCAACGTGCCATTGCATCTAACCGTCATTCTTTTACCTCTCATCATCTCATTTCCTAATATCATCCATAAACCAGCCTTACAAACACCATAGCTACCAAGAAGATCCTAGAACCCACCGGTATCGGTTATTAGTAACCGGCATCGGTTGTCAGTAACCGCCATCGGTTCCTCTGATCAAAACCATAAAACCAGCCTTTCCCCTACCCAGTTCAACGAAACAACTTAATTGATATCTTACAGTCTTTTGTGTTAATTCATATTAGCAGGGGAACTGACCACCTTGGAAAGGAAGTTTTATATTTCCTGGGCCCAAGGTAGTTCCCTCATTTATTGTCTAATTAAAATCTTGTGGTCTTGTGTTCTTATTTGCAGGTAGTCCTTCCAAGACAGAAAGGAGTTCTTCGCAGTCAGCCTGATCTTTCTCTACGGTACGCGCACACCATCTTGAAATTCTACAGGTATTCCTCCTAGCCCCTAACCTTATCTGTTTCTAAAAGGAACGAAACATTTCCGAGTGAAACATTTTGGCATGCCCGGTGGGACCCATTTTGGGTTTCTATTTCTCTTGCTTATTTTCATTTTAGGAAGCATACTTACTATTGCTGCTTTTGTTATATATTTCGTAAATAATTTGTCTTGCTTTCCTAGTTTCGCATTAGTGAAAGTCATCTCTCTTGCTTCATCAAACATAATTTTCGATTTGGGTTTAAAACACGTGCATTGCATTCCTGCTTGTTGTTTTTCAATTCTAGTGAACGTAGATTAAGTAACAGGTCGTACACGTGGGGGTGATATCCACGGTATTGACAAGAAATTAATCTTACATTCACTGCACAACACATACCGAATCACTTCACAATTAACACAACAGCTCAAACATCCCCCCTTTTCCGCGGTATTCCTCCGCCTGATTGAGGTAACCTTATAAGCCAAAACAACTTGACATTTCCCCTAAGTCTCTTGTTTAGGATTCCGACATCATTCTACGTCTAAAGGCATAAGCCCATGATAATTAAAATTAACCCTAGTGTTAGTGTCTGGATTTGCGTGTGCATCTTGCTTGTTTGTAGTTCTGTTTTCTTTCTCATACCCTGTCTTCTGTGATCAATAATTGGACAAGTATACTAAACGTTGTTAAAAATAAAATTAGCAGCCATTTTATATCTTGTTAGCCCAGACTTCTTACACCAACATCGATTACCTGACCAACGTCGGCTATAGTATAACCGACATCGGTTACTAGACCGATATCGGTTACTGTCTTTTCCAATTCCTGACAAACCAGCAACCTACCAATTTTACCAGTCTGAGTTTGTTTCTGTTCCTGACAGATTGAAACCCTATGGTGAACTCCAGTCCATGGTTGTTATCACTCGAAAGCAAGCCGCCGCCATGGTTTCACATGCTTGCTCTGTTTCTTTGCATGAATCACCCCCTTCACATTCTGTGGGGAATCCTACGGATACCAGCGAGGTTCCTAAAATTCCTGTGGGAGATAAGGACTTTGCCAAGTTTCTGGATGCTAATTCCAGCGCTGTACAATACTATTTATCTCATACCCCTGACCGTACGCCTGATGGTCAGCTCCTTGTGGGTATGCCTATTAGTATAGCTGCTCATTTAGCTCCCACTCCGCCTGATAATACCGCCTTGCTTCCTGCATCTCTAGCCCCGTCTCCCAATCCGACGGCTTCAGAGGTTCATACGACCCCGATTAGCTTTCCTTTGGTTAATCTTGGACCCCACATATCACTACCACTGACTGCCCCTACCTTATCTCTCTTGCAGACTGCTCCGTTCATGACTTGCTCTCTGCCACCTATCCACACGAGCTTTCCTTCTCAAGCTCCGCCTACCTTTTCATTCCCATACACATATCCAGTAACCTCAACATCCTATATGGGACATCCCTATTCGGTCGCCTCAACATATTCATCCTCCACACCTTATCAATACTTAACCCCACCGGTGTCTAACGGTGGTCCTTGGTCTAATTTCCTTCCGTTTACCACAACCACACCATCATTTCATCCAACTACTGATCTAATTAAACAAATGATGGACAAAATGCAAAACCTAGAGGCTTCTGTTTCAGGAAGTCGTAGCGCCTTGACATACAAGCAAGTTTGTCGGGAGCCCATTCACTCTGTCCCCCTTCATTCATATTCTCCTCAATGGGAGTTGCCAAAATTTACTCGTTTTAATACTAAAGAGGATCCTCAATAACACTTGCGATCATTTAGACATGCTTGTTATTTGATTGCCCATGATGATGCCTTGTTACTCCGCACCTTTCCCATGTCCTTATCAGGACCTGCCTTGGAATGGTACAGTGCTTTAACCCAGCACTCAATCTTCTCTTTTAACCAACTAGCCCAATCTTTCTTGGATCATTTCTCCATTAACATTGCTAAGAAAGTATCCATCACCGAACTTTATGCCATTCGACAATTCGAAGACGAATCTATCGCAGATTTCGTCAGACGATGGCGCGGCCTTATCAACCAACTTACATATGCCTTGCCTCAGACTGAACTTATCAAATTGTTTACGCGGGCCTGCGCTAAGCACATCTCCCCTACCCTTCAAATTCAAACTTTCCGTACATTTGACGAGGCCTTTACCATGGCTCGGAAACTAGAAATTTGAGCCTTAGAGGAAGAGAAATTGTGGTTGCGTAACAAAAACTCCACTTTCCGAACTTCAGATTCCACCAAAAAACCTAACACCACCAATCCTCACCCATCGACCGCTTCGAAATCAAAAGGGGCCGTGCACGCGGTGATGGTCAAATCCCAACCACCGTCCAATACCCCACCAAAAACCACTTATAAGTATAAAGTGGAACCCATCAACTACACTCCCTTGGGGGAGACATATGGTGTGATATTGGAAAAACTGCTCAAAGCAGGAGCCATTACCTTACCTCCTGTTAAACCTCATTCCGGATTTGATTCCACTCGCGCCATACCTTCCTGGTACAAAGAAAATGACTTCTGTAACTTCCACCGCGTGAAGGGACACAGTCATGAAAACTGCAAGATGTTGAAAAACATAGTGCAGGAAATGGTTGATGCGGGGGATATAGCCCTCGATAATCCTAACGCCCCTGCCAACCAAAATTTGAAAATCTTTAACAAACCATTCCCGAATCATTCTTCCAACAGTAACGTAAACCAGGATATCTTAACCGAGGAGAGTGTTCATGAGATCCATACAGTCTTCGACTCCCAGCCAAAAGCCTCTATCGAGAAAATTTTGAATCAAGCCTCTTCACTAACACAGGAGTCCGAACCTCCTTCACCACCATCAAGCCAAAGCGAAATCATTCCTTTACCCATAAAAGAGTTAACTGCCCAGACTTCTCTTCTCATCAATGAGTCTGCTTACACCACATCCCTACAAGACTGCGAACGGATGTTATCTAATTTATCTATTTCCCAGATGTCTCCCTCTACCGCTCTCGCTGCACAAGAGGAGGGTACGCCACTCCTTTTGACATCCTTAGATGAGAAATCTCTTACACCAACATCACTAAATTCTTTAACCATGATAGACCCTCTCAAACATGCCCTCCTGCCTATTAGTCCTTCATCGCCTAAATCTTTTCAACAACAGGTCGACCTCTTAATATCTATTGGTACAGTACCTCATCTACCCCCTGTATCACGCCCACAGTGGACTGGAATCACAACCTACCTTTCTTCCGTACCAAATTTACAATTCAAACCTGAAGACTGTCATTCTCCAGAAGATAGACGAATCCTATGGGAACGTTTGAGTACCCCTTATTCTACTCAAATGCAAATGACCGATCCTGATGCCTCCACCATATACCCGAAGTGCTTACAGAAGCTTAAAATGCCCATGTTCTCACCTTCACCCCCCTCACCTCTACCAAATGCCCTGTTTACTTCTATCAACTTAACCAAATCTTCCCCTACGCTTGGGACCTCACCAATGCCCAGTCTAACACACCCGCCTAAGCGACTCGATTTATCCAAAAATAAATCCGCCCCACAGCCTAGGAGACAAACTCAATCTGTGCCTCCATCACAATCAAAACCCTCATCGTCACACCCACCTTCCATATTAGGACCTCATCCCTCTACCTTACATCAATATATCATACCTCCTGCGTTTTCTTCAAAACGACCTACGCCTTCCGCACCTATACAGAGATCAAAGGGTATAACAACACTGTTACCCCACATATCCTGTCCACCCATCAACCCTAAACAAACTCCATCATCAAAGGATTTATTTTCTGTCACTCCCCTTTCTCCGTGGTTGTTTCCCGCTACCACGTCATCTGTAGCCTCATCATCTAACCAGCGGAATGTAACTTCTGCGCCAAAGAAACCACGTTTAG
Source organism: Taxus chinensis (assembly GCA_019776745.2). Taxonomy (NCBI): domain Eukaryota; kingdom Viridiplantae; phylum Streptophyta; class Pinopsida; order Cupressales; family Taxaceae; genus Taxus; species Taxus chinensis. Next base: position 481,316,036 of record CM034154.1, on the reverse strand, counting down.
TGAAAAACACGTGTCAACACCCCTCGGCTAAACCACCACCCGTATGAACCAACCACGCCTAAACATTACCAAAACCTGCACAACCAATACCCTCATCTGATTTTGACCCACTCAAAGGATCTTACGCCAAAATCCTTGCTATGTTGGTGGAGAATGCGACCATTTCCCTACCCCCACTTAGACCTTATGACCCGTCTAAACCTCGACCCACAGGTTATGACGAGTCTAAAATCTACACATATCACCGCACACCAGGACATGATGTGGAGGGATACAAAGCTTTAAAAACCATCCTTCGTCAGTCACCTCTCCCAGATAGAAAGGTTAAGAAAGACAACTTACGAAGGGAGAGACCTTTAGCTTCAACCCCCTCTACTATATCATCTGTCCCCGCCTCACCAAGATCTATCATTATTACAACCCCACCTCTTGAAGACCATGAGTTATCCCAACCATCTTCCTCATCTTAGGTCTACGAGATTAATATGATTAGTGTCGCTACTCGAGGGTAGAAAAACAATGGGAAAGCAAAAGAAAACACACCTGCAGCATCTATTTCTCCGTCAAACATCCCGATTGCACCACCACCTAAAGTAGTTATTCGTGGACCCGCTTACCCCGTCTCTAATGGAGCTGCCCATTGAGCCATGATCAAACAACTTCACCAATCACCCATAAAAATGACACTGTATGATCTCATTCAGACTTCTGAATCTCATCGACAAGCTCTCGTTGAGATCCTTCAAGGGATTGAGGTTTTACCTAATGAAACCCTGCCTGTGGCCTCCATTCTAACACCCAATCACGTTACTTCTCTCACCAAACAACCCACTGCCCCAACCACTTCGGGCTCTGTACAGCAAGCCGCTGCTGTCAGTTTCTCCGAAGATGAAATTATCGACTTTGGTACCGAAGATCCTGACTCGGCCCTTTTCATCTCAGCTTACATTCGGGATATCCAGGTACGTCGTGTTATGATTGACGGGGGCGCCAGCCTAAACATCATCTCTTCAAAATCTTTTCAACAAATGAATATCCCTTCTAGCTACATGTGTGCTAACCCCATCATGTTGCGGTCATTCAATGACGCTATTACGTCTACCTTAGGCACCGTGATCCTCAACATTCGGGTAGGACCACGTACTTTACCCGAAATCTTCTATGTCCTTGAGGGAGAGTTCCAATATAATATATTGCTGGGTCATCCTTGGATCCGGGCCATGGGATGCGTTCCCTCAACATTACATAGATGCATAAAATTTGAGTACGAGGGGAAGTCCTACACCGTAAAAGCTGATCCTTCCCCTTTAAAACCTGCAATATGTTATACCGCCCAAATGATGTGTTGGTACCAATCAAGACACCCATTCATTCAACCTAACCATCTTCTTCAACTATGCCTCAACTATGTACCTCAATCGCACCTACGCCTTCAACTGATGAAACCACCGTCGCAAAAACCACTTCCCTTCCCGCAGCTAACATCCCAACCTTCGACCCCTTAGTAGATGTTTTTCAACGCCTTATGCTGGGGGAGTATCACCTATATAATGTTAGTTCTTTCCATACCCCACAGGAGTACGGACAGGTACATGCCCATCCTAACTATGACCGTCGTGTGGGGGAAGTAATCTCCTACGGACCACCTCACTGCCGCACTAACCTAACGTATGGGGGTGTTGACGCATCCTCCATTACCCCTGAACCTCCTCTTGGTGTGGTCCCCTTCCAATCCTATTTTCAATACTTGACAAATCGTCGTTTCACCCTCACCTTCTTGACTCGCTGTGCTTGGAAAGGCTTTGGTTTTGGTCTTTACGAACAAGGCTGACATACACTCATTCCCGTGACTACCCGCAAACATAATGATCGCAGTGGTCTCGGTTTTCCTGAAACACCTACACAGGAGACACCTCGTGTCAGCTGTATTCTGGAAGAAGACGACGTCACCCCTACCAAACCATCATCACCCACTTTGCCATCATCACCCACAGAATCTATAGACCCTGAATCTATCCCTCCTAACTTTTTTTTTTCATAAATGCCATCTTCATAGGTCCTCTCACTTATCAACGCGATAATGAGGACCCATCTTCTTTGCCCCTTCTGTATCCAGACATGATCGAAGAGGATTCGCCTTTGATTAATGTTGTTGAGTGTCAAGATGACGAATCCATCCTCACTTACCTTGGTGCGGATGATTCTTATATTCAACGAGCCTTACCATCTGAAACCCAAACCATGCTGAATGAATCTACTATAGAAATCAACATCCACACGGAGGAGGATCCTCACATAGTGAAGATCAGACAATCCCTTAACACATCAGAACAAGCCGCCTTTACTACCTTTCTCCGTACCCGCAACCAAGCTTTCGCTTGGTCCTACGTGGACATGCCAGGAATTGATCCTACCATTGCCGTCCATAACATCACCCTAAATCCTGATTCCAAACCAGTCAAACAAAAACTGAGAAAAATGCATCCACGCATTGCCCTCTTGGTCAAAGAGGAGCTTCAACGACTTCTTTCTGTTTCCTTCATCTTGCCTATTGACTATCCTCAATGGATTTCTAACATCGTACCTGTCACTAAAGCGACGGGGGGACTTCGGATATGCATGGATTTCTGGGATCCTAACCTCGCTTGCCCTAAGGATGACTTTCCCCTCCCAAGTATTGATCAACTTGTTGATCTCATTGCGGGCCATGAAATGCTTTCTCTCATGGATGGCTTTTCAGGATATAATCAAATTTTGGTTGCACCCGCCGATCAACATAAGACCGCTTTCATAACTCCTTGGGGAACCTTCTGTTACCGTGTAATGCCATTTGGCCTTAAGAATGCTGGTGCAACCTATCAGCGGGCTATGACCTACATTTTTCATGACATTATGCACACTATCCTTGAAGATTACGTCGACGATCTTCTTGGCAAGTCTAAACATCGCAGTGAACATCTCGATGTTTTAACCATTATTTTCGATCGCCCTGTTGCAATATTCTGTTCATCTTCAACCAAAGAAATGTGTCTTTGGTGTCCTTTCGGGGAAACTTCTTGGTTTTATCGTCTCTTTGCGTGGCATTGAGGTCGATCCATCTAAAGTAAAAGCTATCCTAGAAATGCCTCCACCCAAAAACCTCAAACAATTATGTAGTTTGTAGGGTAAACTTCAATCCATCTGGTGTTTCATCTCCCAACTCTCGGATCGATGTCACCCTTTTCATCACCTTCTTAAAAAGGACGTTGCCTTTCAATGGAGTGAGGAGTGTCACCAAGCCTTCGAAGCTCTCAAAAATTATCTCTTGTAGCCACCCGTGCTTATCCCACCCCAGGACGACCGCCCCTTTCTACCTTTATCTTTCCGCCACTGACCATGCTATAGGAGCTATGCTTGCACATCGGGACTCGGCGCGTCGAGAACAGGCCCGTTTATTATATAAGTCGTACCCTCGTGGATTACGAGACTAGGTATACACATGTAGAAAAAATTGTGCCTAGCCCTATCATTCGTAGCTACCAAACTCCGACATTACCTCCTGAATCACAAAACTTTTGTCATCACCAACACGGACCCCATTCATTATATGTATGCCAAACCACATCTAAACCAACGCATCGCTCGATGGCTCATGCTCCTCGCGGACCTCGACCTTGAGTTTATACAATAGAAGTCAATCAAAGGACAAACTCTTGTAGACCAACTTGCGGAGGCCCCTTTACCTGGGGAACAATTTACCAATTTTACATTCCCCGACGAACTCATCGCCACTCTTTCACTTGGGGAAGAGTCGTATCAAATGACCCTCTTCTTCGATGGATCTAAATGCCAGCGCTGCGGAGGAGCCGGCGTTGTTCTCATCCCTCTTGACGCTGAACCTATGCCTCTTTCATTCCGGCTTGATTTCCCCTACACTAATAATACAACAGAATACGAGGCCCTTGTTCTGGGTCTCCAAGTTGCGATACACTTAGGTATCAAATCTATCAATATCTTTGGTGACTCTCAATTGGTAGTCAATCAAGTTATGGGCATCTACCAATGTAAAAATGAGGAACTTCAGAAGTACAAACACTACGTGGATTCACTTCTGGCCTTATTTACTCACTATTCTATCCAAACCATTCCCCGCTCTACTAACAAATTTGCGGATACTATGGCTTGCTTAGCCTCGCAAATTCCAGCTTCATCAACTGACTCTGAATTATTCGTCATGGTCCAACAACTCTTTGCCCCATCCTATTCAGCCCCGGTTGTTTATACGATAAATACTGTGTCTGCTAACTCGCCGGATACTTGGTATCACCAATTCCATGACTACCTTACAACCTCTGTTCTCCCTTCTGACCTTACTAGTACTAGTAAACGTGCTTTTCTTAAAAGCATTTCTCGTTATGTTGTCATGGGGGGACTCCTCTATAAACGTGGCTTTGATGGCATCCTCCTTTGCTGTCTAACCGACGCGGAGGTTACCTATACCATCCAACAAGTCCATGATGGGATTTGTGGTGGACATTTTAGTGGCCTTGCTGTGGCTAAACGAATCCTTCGCCTAGGTTATTATTGGCCTACTCTCAATAACGACTACTACGAATATGTTAAGTGTTGTGTTATGTGTCAACAACATGCCAACCTTCAACATACTCCTAGCCATCCACTGCAGGTCGCACGAGATCTTTGGCCTTTCTCACAATGGGGTTTAGACCTTATTGGTGAGATTCACCCGACCTCTTCACAACGTCACCGTTGGATAATCACAGCAACCGAATATTACACAAAATGGGTGGAGGCCATTCCACTCATTTCAATCAAAAAAGAAAAAATTGTCGAATTCATTAACCATCACATTATCTGTCGTTTTGGTATTCCTCATCACCTAATAACAGATAATGGTAAATCTTTTAAAAACAAGTTGTTACAAGACCTTTGCGACAACTTTGGTATCAAAATTAGTTTCTCATCGCCTTACTATCCGCAGGCTAATGGTCAGGCTGAATCTTCTAATAAAACCCTAACCAAAATTCTCATGAAAGTTGTCAATGAATCCAGAAGAAATTGGCACGATCACATTCCCTTTGCCCTTTGGGCTTATCGTACTAGCATTCGTACCTCTACTAACGCTACACCTTTTTCTTTGGTATATGGTACCGAGGCCGTCTTGCCTCTCGAAATACAAATACCCTCCCTCAGAATATCCCTTCAGGATATTCTCACCAACGATGATTTCTGCCAAGAACGGTTAGCCCAATTGGATCTTCTTGACGAACGTCGTCTTACAGCTCTTGATCACCTCCAAATCTATCAAAAACGCATCAAGCGTGCTTATGATAAGTGACTTCATGAGCGTATATTTAAGGTTGGTGATCTTGTCCTCAAAGAGAATCAACATGTCACCAAACTAGAAAAGAGCAAACGTGGAAAATTTGCTCCCAATTGGATTGGGCCTTATATAATCACTCACACCTATGGATCAGGCACTTATCGTTTAGCTTCACTTAACGGTAAACCTGAGCCTGAACCCCTTAATGCCTTGCATCTTCGACCATTCTACTGTTGAATCTAGTGTTATATCACTTCTTATCTACCTACTGCTCATCCCTTGAGCTCATTTACTGCTACATACACTTTGTTTTCTATATCTCAAAATAAAATCAAAATCACTTCTCACCTCCCCTTGATGATGCCTTCCCCTTTTTAGTCTAGTCCATGACTTCAAAGTATTAAAATAAGCCATATTATTATGGGATTTTCTTGAGTCAAACTTCCTACTAAACTAGATGCTTCACGCCAAAAGAACATCTAGTCATCTAAATTAAATATAGACTGCTCCCTTGAAGGACAGCTATATGCCGAACTATTGCTGCTACTATAAATAGACTGCTCCCCTGAAGGACAGCTATGCACTAAAATCATATCTGCTACTATAAATAGACTGCTCCCCCGAAGGACAGCTATACACAGTTAGCCTTTTCTCAGAAGCTTCTCGCATGGATCAGCTTTGCGAAGACCTCAAGAATAGTACAATCAATATCCCTTGTAGACTTCCCGCATCGATCAGTATATATTTAGTCAAATAAAAGCCTCATTCAAAAGAACCTTTTGGGTCATGGACTTGTCTATTTAGGGTAGGTTCTCTTTCGTCAGAACACTCACTTTGTAACAAGTTCTCTGTACCTCAGCTATATCATCCACCTCACCTCACCATTTGTTTCAACTCAAGGGACGTAACGTACACCTGATATATTGTGATCATACAACTCTTTTCACCTATTGACTTCTTGTCTATGCACGGTACCTAGGGCTTCAAGCTCGTTCTACGTTGTGTGGTTTGTTTAGCTCTTTTCACCTACGGAGCACTCTTTCCGCTTTGCCTCGCATCTAGGATTGTGTGTTGATCTTAATCAGGACACGATTCCCTACTACTTGGGTATGCTAACTTTTGCTTCACCTATACCTACACCAACAACATTATCCTACCAACACCAACAACATTACCCTACCAACATCAAATTTTTACCAAACGACAAATTGCCTAACCACAACCAAATTGCCTAAATTCACCTCTCCCTGGTCCTAAGGGAGAACTACATCGGTCTGAGGCCCCTCCTTGCTTTGTGCAATGGGCTATGTAGGCAGCACTTCGGAGACATGGGGTCTCCCAAGGTTAGCTCGACCATCCCCTACCAGAACTTATCATGTGTGGTAAATATAAATATTTTTGTGTATTTCTATTTAATCACATTCCTCTTTATCCTTTTTCAAAACACCAAAAATCACAACGCAAACATTCTTATTATTATAACTCAAATCAACATACATATCTTGTTTTATTTAGATGTTAAACCAATACATCTTCTCTATCATCGACACGCAGGTCGGTACTCTTATTTATTCTTATACCTTGCTCGCATTTATTTAGATGCTCACGCCTCATTCTGACCCAGGTGATGATCATGATCGTCGATGCCTCTCGCCGGGCCTCTCTGTCCTCAAAGGTACCACGGCTATTGGTACCGCCCACTAATCCGCCAATCTCTCCTGTAATATATGAATACGCCCTCTCGCATGGAGGACTCCAGCCTCTAGTCTCGCTGCTCGTGACTCCGCAACCGCTAACAATCCTCTTGTCTCATTCACCTGCGTTTGGAGCTGCTGAACCAAACGCTGCAGCCGATCCCTCTCTGCTGTAATCACAACTATGTCAGGGCGATCGCGTACACCTCGCAGCTCTGCTACCCACCATAACCTATAGGCCTCTGTCATTTCGGCATCCATTACACTGCGATCGGCTGCTATCTCCTTGGGCCCTTCTGGAGGTGTTGGCTAGGGAGGTGAGAATGCTGCCTCAGCGTCGATCCTCATATATGGTCTATAAGCCTGGGGTATATCCTGCACAAATCTAAATTGTCGCCGCACGCGATCTATAGGAATCCTCTCATATTCACCTGGCCTGTGCCCCGCGATCCACCTCAATCACTCTACACCTCTCAACTCCTCAGCTATGTTCTCGGTTACCATATAGTTCCCGTAAGGCCTCCAACAGATATCCGCAACCGTCACCCTCTCCCATACCTGCCTGTAATACTCAATGTCACCTGTCATGGCCTGAGATCTTGCCTCTTGTTCTGTCTGGACCCAGCGTCTGAATCCCAACCTCTGTACTCCAGTCTCTCCTGCCTGGATGGATTGGCCTATTGGTCGCACACAAACAATGTGCTCATAGGCCGAACAGTGTAATAAGTATGAACAATCCAGTGTCGTTCTGTGATTTCACCTACAAGCCCATAAACCCCTGTATAGCTCCGCCAAATATGCCGGTGCCCATGCAAAAGTCACGTTCCTTTCTATCATCTCCCAGATAACACACATCAATGCCTTTGGAAATCTTCCCCCTTCTACCCTCGGTAATGCATAATACCCTACCGCTATCATTAATATCACTGCTAACCTTGTCTCCTCAGGGTGTGCTGCATACATTACCCCATACGTAAATGATAAACCTCGCTGTGTCAAATCTCGTGCATATGGACCAAATACTGTTGTTATCGCTCCCCGTGCCGCGCTAGGTAGTGCCTGATATACTGGTTCTCCTGTAATAGGGAGTCTCAAAATACAGAACACATCTTCCAATGTTACTGTCATCTCCCCTATTGGCAGATAGAAGGTATTTGTCTCGGCATTCCATCTCTCAATCAATGCCTGTAACATAGCATGGTTACGTGTGATTCATGAATAATAGCGGATTCCACTTAACCCCAAATGATTTATCAATGTTCATTCAGCTGGCGTTACATCCGCTCGGATTCGTGACAACAGCGCTGGTACACTATCATTCATCCTCAACCCTGCCTCTGCCTGCATACATCCAAATAACAAATAACCATTCAATTCCTCAAATCCCCCCGGGTTTTTTCTCAAATTCTGGAAATTCCTACAGCAACTGGTATCGTTTATAGCTAACCAGTACCGGTTGAGTAACCGATACCGGTTATCCCTAACCGATATCGGTCACTGTTACTTTCATACACCTTGCCTAAACAACCACCTACGACAATAAATTACTCGTTTATTCCTCTCTGTATACACAGACATACCTGAAACCCTTGATTACCTACCACGTAACACTCACCTCATTTATAACCCTTGTTATCATCTTTTCTTTCTCATATCTACCCACATACTCTCCCCCATCTTATTCACAAAACATGTAGAAATCAAATCACAACCAAAACATTTACCTCTGGAGTTGCAGCAGCTTGAGGTGGCCCTTGTCTTCCCTCTCGTCCCTGCCTACTGGATGCTTCTCCTCGTTCTTCCATGATCACCACCCTCTTCAAATTCACCTTTCTGCCTTCTGAATCTCAGAACACATTCACTTTCCCTATCTATTTTCTCCTTATCGCTCAAATTTCTCATGCAATTACCTGTCTCAGTTGTCAAAAAGCGTCGCGTTCGTGTATTCAACTTCATGCATGGCTCTCAAAATTAGAACTTAAGTTGCCACCCTAGCTTTTTTATTTTTAGAAAAGCTCATACCTAAATAACCGGTATCGGTTATGTAACCGATATCGGTCTACTACCTACCTACGTCGGTTACCTAACCGATATCGGTTACACACCTAGCCTTTTGAAACATGGTATTTTCTTCATTTTTTTACCAAATTTTTGTCGCGCCCACCTCTTTTCTTGCATCACAACACCATTATCCATATTTGTCTATCCACCACACATATCATTACAATTTCGTTAACATCATATATTTTACAAAAACAAACAAGTCATCAACTAAGGATACCACAACAAAACAAAAAACTATCTATCTATACAACATTTGGATCCAACTCATCAGATACATATATCACAATGTCACAAAACCAACCCACAACATGCAACATTTCATCATATAACATGTCATCCTTATATACGTGCAAAAACAAAAACATCAACATCATCCATATATCAACATGTCAACTAAACTCATCCTACATTCTATATCACAAACCATTGACAAAATACTTAAACACATTTTTGAACACTGCATGTGGATCAAAACATCATCTCTCTCTATATATACAAATTTTCAAATATACAATGTGCCCTGCATCGGGGCCTCTGTGACTCATCATACAACTAAGCCGGCACGCAGGCCGTAATAACTATCCAAAATCTCGACTCAGCTCGCAGGCCGGTTCCTCATATCAAAAATATACTCGGCTCGCAGGCCGGTATCAAATATACAACCCATACTCAACTCGCAGGCCGGTATATAATGAATAAATGAATCCATACAGGAATAAATGACGGCACGCAGGCCTCTATCAACACAACCGGTTCGCAGACCGGTGCCCATGTCCCTATACAAAAACTATGTGGGGATCCCTCAGCTCTCCCCACCACCCTCAGCACCTTTCCCTACTGGTCCCTGCGGTGCCTCTCGCCTCCTACCTGTAACAGACACGCCAGCTGTGGCTGCACCTCCCTGCGATCTCTGACTACGTGAGGTCTCCGCTTGGTGTGCCGCATATGGCTGATACTCAGCTCCGGTACTATCAAGAACATCCTGATAATACCGGGCCTCCGCTCTCGCCTCCATGTATCTATCCCGTGCCACCATCGGTACTGGGGTTGGTCCCCAGACTCCTACTACCAGTACCCCCTATGCCTGTGCTGGTGGTGCCTGTGGCTGTGCCACTGCTGGCAGTGGTATCTGTACCTGTGCCTGGGGCTGTGGCTGTGCTGCTGCTGGTACTGCTGCTTGTGCCTGTACCTGCACCTGTGGCTGTGCTGCTGGTGGTGGTGCTGCCTGTGCCTGTGCTTGAGCCTGGGCTAGCTGCCCCTGTAAGACCCCTATCTGTGCCTGCGCAGCAGCAAGCTACCCCTGTAATAACTGCACCTGGCCCCTGAGCTGATCTCTCTCTGCCGTCACCGCTGCCAAGTCTGGCTGTGCGGGCTGTGCTACCCTCGCCACTCTCTGACCAGCCCACCAAACCCTGTATGCTCCCGTGCACCCAGCATCATCTACGCCATCATCTGCTGGCCTCTCTGCAACCCAATTTGGATCCATGGGCTGTGGTGCAGGTAGTGGGGCCTCTACATCATCCCTCCTGTACTGAGGGAAGGGAGGTGGCTCGTCCTGTCGCAGCCCCATTTGCCTGCGTACCCTCTCTAGGGGTATCCTCTCGTACTCTCCCGGCCTCCGTCCTGCTATCCAGAACATGTACTAGATCCAGCGTAACTGTACTCAGCCTCCTCTGTGTGGGTGATGGCCTTTGTAAGGTCTCCATACGATATCTACCACTGTCAGGCCCTCTAACAAATGCCTGTAGTAGGCAACGTCTCTCCTTGCAAGCACTACTCGTGGCTGCCCCACGACTCCCAACCATCTCTGAAAGCCATATCTGTATATAACCTGTGGCCCTGGCTGCTGGGGTAACCCTACTGGCCTGATGCATATGATGTGCTCATATGCCCAACAATGCAGCAAAAATGTCGAACAGATACCGAATCACCTCATCCGGTGATAACCCCAGAGCTCTCTATATAACTGCACCAGATACACTGGTGCCCAAGCATAACAGGTGTGCTCCTCCACCATCTCATGAAGCACCCCCATCAATGCCCGTGGAAAGCAGCCTCCCTCTGAGTCCGGGAGGGCGAAGCAGGTGATCCCAATCATCATCAGCACAGCCAGCCGTGTCTCGTGTCGATGCGCACGGTACATGTCACCATACCCAATGCTCGCGCTGTGATAGGTAAGTAGCGCGGCTGCATCTCCAAAAACCTGTAATATGCTGTCCATGGCAGTCTCTGAATCTACCTGGAAGACTGCCTCTCCCTCGATAGGTAGTCGAAGGATGCGATACACATCCTCCAACGTGATAGTCATCTCCCCAGTCGGGAGATGGAACACATTAGTCGCCGGATCCCATCTCTCGATGAGGGTGACCATCTGGCTGTGATCTCTCTCTATCGCTCTATACCTCTGGACTCCACCGAGTCTCACCTCACGCATGATCGCCCAATGAGCCGCAGATATATGTGGCCGTATCCACACCAACAGCGGGGGCATCCTATCCCGCATCGTCAACTGCTGACGTGCCTGCAAAACCAACCCACATCCTTGGACCTACTTTTTATCACAACATCTACTTTACCCTCTAAACCCCCTTTTATCCCCCCGACCACACCTCGACTCTCTACCACCTAACCCCAAAACAAAACAAACCCAACCCACACTCACCCAAAACCCAACCCAACCCACACTCAACCAAAACCCAACCCAACCCACACTCACCCATAACCGACCCCGGTCCCCCTCCCACCGACGCCGGTCAACGATCAACCGGCATCGGTAACCCACAGACCCACCCTGCCCTAAAAAATTCGTGACCAATGCCGGTCGCTTAGTGACCGGCATCGGTCACTGGAAATTTGCCGCGCTGAACCTGACGCGGCTACCCCTTTCTTCTTTTTCCCTATTTCTACCTCTCTACCCACCCAAACACCCTAAAAACCTACCCACCCTGCCGCCTTGGCCTATTTCACCTATCTACCTTCTCCCTTTTTCAAATCATTTCCATTTATTCATTATTTTCTACAAAACATTATATTCCTACCCAAATCCCAAAAACAACATAATGCAATAAAATGCACAAAATGAGGAGTTTCAAACTTACCCGTACGACGACACGTCGTGGTGGTGGGATAGATGGTGGTGGTCCAGCTGGTCCAACCCCTCCTACTCCTCCTGCTTGTGCCATAGCTCCAATTCTGATCTGCTGGGTCCCCGGCCAATCAACTGCTGCCTCCTCCTCACTCGAGCCCGCAAATAACTCACTCCTCCAGCAAAATAGCTCCACCTCACTCAATAAACCTCCAATCTCAACTCTCCACGTCAGACAAGTCAATTTGGTTTTCAAAATAACAAAGTGACAATGACAAGCCGTATTTTTCTTTTTATAGGTTTTTCGCCCATAACTGATATCGGTTTTATTTTGCCCTAATGAACTGGTATCGGTCCCTTGACCGATATCGGTCATGTAGAATCGACATCGGTTTTTCTGCCAACTTTCCCCCAATATTTTTTGCCCCTATTTACCATTTGCCCCTTTTTAACCACATATCGCCTATATCCACCTTTGCTGAACACCATTTGTTTACCCATTTGGCCCGACCCAAGGCCTCAACCTACCTATTTGGCCCGACCCAAGGCCTCAACCTACCATTTGGCCCAACCCAAGGCCTCAACCTACTTATTTGGCCCAACCCAAGGCCTCACCCTAACCATTTGGCCCGACCCAAGGCCTCAACCTACCTATTCGGCCCGACCCAAGGCCTCAACCTACCATTTGGCCCGACCCAAGGCCTCAACCTACTTATTTGGCCCGACCCAAGGCCTCAACCTACCTATTTGGCCCGACCCAAGGCCTCAACCTACCCATTTGGCCCGACCCAAGGCCTCAACCTATCTATTTGGCCTGACCCAAGGCCTCAACCTACCCATTTGGCCCGACCCAAGGCCTCAACCTATCTATTTGGCCCGACCTAAGGCCTCAACCTACCCATTTGGCCCGACCCAAGGCCTCAACCTACCTATCTGGCCCGACCCATTTGGCCCGACCCAAGGCCTCAACCTACCTATTTGGCCCGACCCAAGGCCTCACCCTAACCATTTGGCCCGACCCAAGGCCTTAACCTACCTATCCGGCCCCACCCAAGGCCTCACCCTAACAATTTGGCCTGACCCAAGGCCTCACTCTACCCTTATGGCCTGACCCAAGGCCACAACCAACAACTTGGCCCAACCCAAGGCCGTATCACTTCAATACCATACCCACAATCAACGTTTTATTTTATCCATCCATCATGTACCTTTTGTTCAATCGAGCTCACCTGTTCATGTTTTAGCATGATTAGGGTCCTTGACTTGATCTGTCGACCAACTTTGCCTAGACCTAGACCGTGACGTTTATCTCAACCAAACCAACCATTTGGTACTGCCGAACATGCCTAAACGTTCCTGTACCTTACCTGTTATATACCCTGGAGCTACTTCCTATGCCTTGGATACCAGGATTATATCACCCTTGTTTGGATAAACTATCGACCTTTGCCTATACATTGCTGGTTTGCTCGTCAAATCATGTACCCTAGTCGTACTATTGCATTTCAACATGTGTCTGCTTCCTTGGACCTACCCCACCACCTTACCATCCTCTCTACAACATTCACCCTTTATCAACCCTATCCCTGATTTCCCGTTCACTCAACCTATGATAGATTTGAGGGGGATTACCTATATCCTTAACAGGAGAAACCACTTCATATTATTGTCCGCGCAGCTTTACAAAACAAGCTACACGACAATAAGGGGCTAATGTAGACACCAAATTCGTGTCTTATGACCCCTTGTGACCCGCATCTCATCTCGCAATATAACCTCATCACCTAAACCTTACAAAATTATTTATTAATTGCCTTCTAATTGATAAATCCACATCACCCTACCTACCACCTCACTTTGCCACTTCATCATGACCTAGCCCTAAGCCTAAAACTAACCTAATTAAGACCCATAACTTGGTCCACACCTACACCCATAACTAATGACCCCTTTCTCACACCCAAAACCGACCTTCTAGTCACTTGACCGAGCCCGTAACTGATCTCTCGGGAGAAAAGCAGGGAGGTGGGCTATTTTACTAAAAATAGCCTACTTTTTCCTTACCGATGCCGGTTCCTACTCGACCGCCGTCGGTTACGCAACTACCATCGGTTCCCTGTAAATGGGCTCCCCAAACCAAAACAACGGATCGGAATTTCATTTTTGGGGATCAGTCGAAGGATTTCTGGATCAACAGAGAGCATTGGGAGCGAGAAACAGAGTCCAGATCTTCACTTGACCGAGCAGAGACGAGTGAAGAAACCAGAAGTGTTTACAGCAAAGGAGATCACCTTGCATCTTTGTCAAAATCAGTAAGTCACATCTTGCATGTCCTCTGTTATAACATTTCTTATGCTCTTTGAATCACATTCCTCCCAAATCCGTCTCTGAATCCACTACCCAACGTGCCATTGCATCTAACCGTCATTCTTTTACCTCTCATCATCTCATTTCCTAATATCATCCATAAACCAGCCTTACAAACACCATAGCTACCAAGAAGATCCTAGAACCCACCGGTATCGGTTATTAGTAACCAGCATCGGTTGTCAGTAACCGTCATTAGTTCCTCTAATCAAAACCATAAAACCAGCCTTTCCCCTACCCAGTTCAACGAAACAACTTAATTGATATCTTATAGTCTTTTGTGTTAATTCATATTAGCAGGGGAACTGACCACCTTCGAAAGGAAGTTTTATATTTCCTAGGCCCAAGGCAGTTCCCTCATTTATTGTCTAATTAAAATCTTGTGGTCTTGTGTTCTTATTTGCAGGTAGTCCTTCCAAGACAAAAAGGAGTTCTTCGCAGTCAGCCTGATATTTCTCTATGGTACGCGCACACCATCTCGACATTCTACAGGTATTCCTCCTAGCCCCTAACCTTATCTGTTTCTAAAAGGAACGAAACATTTCCGAGTGAAACAACGTAATCTGGGTTGATGAGTGTTGGCGCGAAAGAAATTTATTGCTTGATTTTTTCGAAGCTCTCTTTTCCTTATTTTTTCCATCTGAAGATTGTGTCCTTCTTAAGCATGAGGGTAATGTGCCTTACCAGTCCTACAAATTTAGGAATGAATCTCCTAATAAATTTGATTTTTCCTAGGAAGGACTATAAGGCCTTTTTTATGCACCGGTAGGGAAAGAGCCAGGATGGTTGAAACACACTCAGAATCAATTACGATGTAATCCTTTGAGACTACATGGCCCAAAATCTTACCCTACACCACTGCAAAATTGCACTTCTTGGGGTTAAGAGATACCCCAATTTTTCTGCATCTCTCAAATATTTTCTCTACGTGTGCCATGTGATCTGTGCTTTGTTTTTAGAAGACAATTATATCATTTAGGTAAACCATGATGAAATCATTAATATAACCTTTGAAGGCATTATCCATGGCACACTGAAATGTCATGCCTACATTTGAAAGACCAAAGGGCATATTATAATATGCATATGTTCCCCATTTGGTTGTGAACGCCATTTCAAATTGATCCTCTTCCTTGACCAGGATCTGATTGAAACCAGAATACCCATCCAACATGGAAAATATCTGTGCGCTAGCCACAATCTACAAGATCTAATCCATAGAAGGAAAATGATAGTGATATTTCAAAGATGCCTCATTCAATTCTTTAAAATCAATGTAACATTTGATTTCACCATTCTTCTTGTGTACTGGAACAATATTCACAACCCAGGTAGAATATTTGATGGGAAATATTATTTTCACCTCGATGAGTTTAGATAATTTTTTTCTCATGAGGGTCTCTATCCTTGGATTGACGGGCCTCTATTTTTGTCTAGTGGGCTTGAAGTCAATGGAGTGTTGAGAAACACTTGGATCAAATCCTTTGAGGTCTTTAAACTCCCATGAGAATATGTCATTGTATTTATGGCATAAAGAGATAAAGGCCTGCTTTTCATCATGTGTGCAAGCTTTACTCAACAACAATTCCTTACCAAACAAATAATGATTGGGGAGCAGTCTTCTTGCACCACACATATATACTTTCCTTCACCCTTAAAATCATCATCAGGGTTAGATATCTTATTTAAGGTAACCATCCCTTTAGGAAGCTTATTTTTATTTAGCTGGATCACAAGTCAACTTGTATGCTTCAAAAGAATTCAACTTCATTATTAATGAACTAGAAAATCTGCGCATAACTGTCAAACACTTGCCAATTGATGTTGTTGTCTAGAATGGATGTTCTTATTACCAACTTGACATGCTACACATTTACCTTGAAAAAACCCTCCGTAGGAGAAAACTGCGAACCAAACATGAACATTTGATTAAATTCTTTGTTCATCTTCCTTGGCACCACCTGTAGATTTAGAAGATCAAATCTCTCAACCCAAACTCTATGTTTATAAGATTTGATATGCTTATTTTTTGTTGTGCATTTTTTTGTGACCTATTTTTTGGGGTTAACACATTAGTTGTACAAATATATTATTCATATATAAGCATATAAGCAATCAATACAAAAATAAACAAGATTTAACTTGGTTCACCCAGTGTGGGCTACACCCACTAAGAAACAACCAATTTATCATCACAGAGGAAACACAATGAAGATTTTCAATCCTCCACACCTTCTTAGATGTCATGTACTTTCTTTTCCACAAATTTATCTTTTTCTCTCTAAAGGAAACTTCTCTTAATTCTCAGTGAGTTCTCTCTCTCCTAACCCTAGCTTTATGCTTATATATGCATCTACAATATTAGGGAAATTTAGTTATGCAATTACAACAATTAGATTCACTTTAAAACTAAAGATAGATCTAATTCCCTCAACTTAATTATAGTAGTCAGGCACATGAAACCGATACTAGTTAGCCTTAATCGATAATAAGAGAAAACACTTAGTAGAACTCACACACAAAGTCGCGCATGGGAGAACAACATAGGAGCAAAGGCACGAAGGTATAGGAAGGCGTCACGTGCGGAGGTGTAGAGTCAGACTTTTGGGACTTAGCCAATTTTGGAGATCAGGGCTATTTTTAGAGGTTGGCGTGCGGAGCACACAAAGCGATGCCGAGACTTGTGTGCCACTCTTTGTGGAGATTTCAAAGAGCATGTCAAATCACTCTTACATGGACATAAGCTAAGAATAGATCCACCACTATAGTTAACTATCAGCGATCTATAGATAACATACTTGCATGTATGGCTATAGTTGTAAAAGGCGCGTGGCTATTATTAGCATGCGACCTATTTTGGTAGAGTTAAGCGGTGAAGGGCTAGTCCCCCACCCTATATATATATGTAATGAATTACTTAGTAAGATATAGACAGGGACACATACTGCTTTGAAGGGTTAGAGATACATGAGTGCATGAGACTGGATAATTATAACAGATCCATGCACGCATGTCTGGTATTGTATGAAGCTTTTGTACTGTTGGTACGATGAATATATGAAGAATATTGGCCGAACAACAGTGTCTGATATGTTTGTCATTGTATACTATTGTTATCATGATGATTTATACTTAAGTGCTTATAAATTTGGTACGGTGTAGTGATGTATAGATGGATTAGTTTCTAAATATATGTTTGTTATAATACTGCATCATGCTACCATCCTGCTTACAGCAACCCTAAAGAGGGACCTGGTACCTTTGCACGCTTCAGGTGAGCACTCAGCCTAGGCTGAGTGATGTGCCAGCGCGACTAGGTGTTATCTGAGAATTCTAGGCTGCATCATTGGTTCCGTTGCCAGGACCTCTTTTTTAGTTGTTTCAGAATGGTTCATCGATGAAGACATACCGGCTAACTTTGGCGAGCGTTGAAGAGTGGATTCATGATCTGGAGGAAGAATACGCACAGGAGGTTTGACACTGGATCCGGATTTAGTGCACGCACTTGGGTAGAGAAAAATCTGTATGACAGTTTGTACGAGAGCTTCTTTGCTATCTTTCCCAGTAGAATTATACGAGTGGTTGATCTACATATGCATCTAAGTGGAATTGGAGGTATCGCACACTTGTTTGGACACAGGAGGAATTTCAAACACTATATGATGTTGACCTGACCTGGACTCGCGTGGTAGATACTTGGTTTTGCGGTGTTCTAAACAACTATATTTTGGAGTATTCAATTTCGACTTATTTGTGCCCAGAGGTAGTGGAGTTCCAGTTCCTACGGTATCCTAGAGGGACGTATTTGCAAGGTATTCTACTAGCAATCAAAATACTAATGGTAACGTTGAACTTGGAAGATAAACCCATGGAAAGCTAAAAATCTCCATGTGTGGGGGTAGGAATAGGATTGGTGAAAGATGGCAGACCTAGCGGTAGCATGACAGAGGGAAGAGAGGTGGCTGAAGTATGATGAGGCATGCGAGAGGGAATTATGCAAGAAATTACAGAATGAATGGTGTTGTGGAGAGACATGGCTCGTGAAGGATTTGAGGCTCATGGGGAGGAAGAAGAGCAAGAGCATCAGGAACTCCCCCATCTAGGAAAGCATGACAGAGAACCCTCTTCGGCCTCACATGGAAGCGTGCCAGTAGATATGACTTAGGCCGCAGGCATGCATCTAAGCCAACCTGTTGACCTAGCCCTTGCGCTTGGTTTTCCAGTATCTAGTACAATAGGTAAGCAAATTTTTCATTTAGGAAGTGAAAGAGCAGAAATAAGTCAGACAACAAGTACATCAATGGTAGCATAGACAACTTCATTATTCTTTGGGGGTACATTTTCAGGCTCATCATCTGCACAGAATATGAGCGCACCGAGTGTGGGATTCACCTTTGGAACTGGGACTACTTCACAGACTGTAGGGGTCCAGTATAGTACCACTGTCGAGACACAAGGGAGTGCATCCATGGGCCCTATTCCAAATTCTGGAGGAGGATCAGGTGGTATGGGAAGTTCTAGTTCTGGTGGTTTGGGTGGTTTTGGAGGAAGAGGAAACCAAGGAGGTTCTGGGTCGGGTGGTCAAGGCCCGCAACAACCCCAGAACATTTATATGGAGATGTCCCTTCATCTCCTAGAGTACAAAGGTATCGAGGATGCTACTGAACATGTTCATATGTGTGAAATATTGTGGCATGTGAAAGGTATCATGGCTTCTGAGCGCAAGGCAAGTCAATTTGCTACTACATTACAGGCACACATGCACAGCTGGTATAGGAAGTTTGATCCCAATCAAACTTGTATTGACTATGCAGCATTGAAAGATGCTTTCTTAAAAGAGTTCCATATCCCAGAGTTTGAGAAGAAGAGTATAAGCGCACTCAAGGATATAAAGCAAGGCACTACTGAAAGTGTACGTGAGTATGATGCCCATTTTAAAACACTTCTATCCAAACTCTCCTATGACATTCATGCAAGTCAGCATGCACAATGGTTTGTCAGGGGATTGATTACCCCATTTCGAAGAGCACTGTCACATAAAACTTATACCGACCCACGCGAAGCATTGGAAGAAGCTTTACGCACTGAAGCTGTTGGGAGTATTGACACTGGAGTTAGTCCATTCTTGGAAGCTCAGATAGCAGCTATGGCAAAATAGTTAGAGAAATTATCGGCAAACTCAGCTCATGAAACACGCTCAGGAATCTGGTGTATAGATTGTGAAGTAGAAGGCCACACCAAGGATAGTTGCCCTCACAGAACTATACGTTCATCTGCTGTTAGACTGTGAGATTTTCCATTTGAATCATGATGCTAGTCACTGCCCCCCTACTACAACGCGCGATCAGGAAGAATGTATCCTCCTTTTGTAAAATTTTTAGGTCCATGACCCATGATACCAAAGATTGTAGATTGATTAGCCAGATCCATGATGCCATTGATATTGGGGTGAGACAGGTGAGTGTGGCTGATAGTTCTAAAGGAAAGAATGAGCATCAGGATAGGGATTATAATCAAACGTGCTATGATAGGAATGACGGAAGGTTTGAAGGGGTTCATGAAAGAGGACGAGGATATCGAGGTGGATATGGAGGATGAGGCCAAGGTGGAGGAAGGAGTGAATTCCCTTGAGGAACTTGCTATACATGTGGCTCACCTAACCATTATAGGCGCAAATGCCCACAGAATATTTCCTATTCATTTTGTGGAAAGGGGCATAGTTATGAAGAGTGTCTGGACTTGTATGAGCATCTCAGTAAGCAACACAAGCAAGAAAACAAAGGCACAGGGATGGTTAGAATCCAGCGCATAGTAGAGAATCGGTGGATGCCCAAGTTAACACCAGAACTTAAGGCAGTAATAGTCAAGATAACCACACGAGCTGAGGCAGCATGCAAGAGAGGTTTTGCAACAGAAGCTAACAATCACTAGGGAGGAGGTTTTGCATGCTAGGTATCCAGATCTAGCTCATCAGAAAGAAGTCTATCAGGAAACTATGGAGGTCCTTAGAAGCCTTCAAGGTGAAATACAGGGTTTGAAAGAGCAGTCTCAGAAATTGGAGCATAAGGATACAGAAAAGGCCCCATCTGATATTGATGACATCAGAGAGGTATGTAGAATGTTGCGCCAGGAGAATATTATTCCTTTATTAGGAAATTGGTTGAAGGGGAATACTCTGTGCGTGGGAATTGAGACTAGAAGACAAATACTTCATGCAAATCTTCCCCCCCGATAGCATTGACTACGACAAGGAGATCACTTTGAATGTTGTTGTGGACGGGTGGTTGTTGAGCAATATTTTGATTGACACAGGTGCGGAAGTGAATGTACTTACATTGGATGCATGGGTACAAATGGGGAGACCCCCATTGCAGCCATCATCTAATGTATTGTTCATGGAAAACAGAACAAAAGCTACTCCCATAGGAGTTTTGAAGGATGCATCTATCACTATACAAGGGGCCAAGTTCACAGGAGACTTTGAAGTGTTAGCACTTGCGGAAGCAGATAGCTTCCCAGCTTTGCTTGGGCGCCCTTGGTGTTATGCAAACAATGCTGATTTGAGGTTTAACAAGGGGTATATCAGCTTCGAGAACAAGGAGGAAAGGGTCATAATATTGTTGACAGATGGGAAATCCATACCATATGTGGAACCTTTAAGCAAAGAGGACTTGAAAAAAATCTATATACGTGTTATTCAGGACCCAGAGGTCAATGAGCCATCTAAGGAAGGAATCCTTCATTGGGAAGATTCTCAGTCAATCAATGATATTACCAGTATTGCTTGTGATAATTGGGCTCATGGAACTAATGAACTGGTGGGGCACAAAGTTAAGCACATGGTTGCTTGTAAAAAGGGTTTTCACTCTGTCCAGTGTATAGGTCGCTCAGTACCCCGCTATACTGGATCCAAAGATTTGGCTGGATTCTTATAGGCCATGGAAGAAAACTGGGCTGACCAGCTTAAACGATGAGATATGTTGTCATATACTTTGGGTGGGACAACAGCGCGCTAGTGGGTGGTCCACAGGGATAATCTCTTAGAATGGGGAAAGATTGGGACCGCCTTATCAACCAGGTTTTCAAGAAGTAATGCACCTACAAAAATTTTCCCTTATCATGGTGATCAACCTGCTCAACATCATATCCAGTAGTGTGAGAGACTTTGGATAGTAGGACAGGAAGCATTACTGCCCTCACTTTGGGTGCATCGGTTTTATTCTACTCTACAAGGTTGCACGCGTGCTTGGTATGTATATGCTGAATTACATCGCGACACTGGAAATTGGAAAAATTTGACTGCAGGGATGATCCAAACTTTTGACTTCTTTTCATCTACACCACCAGTGAACAAATCTTTAAGCTTTATCAAGTGCTTAACCATGGGAGACAGTGGGAAAGTGGAAGAACTTATTCAGGAATTATTTGGTGAGACAGAGACAGGGGCACGTTTTGAGGATGAAGAAGATGATATCATACTACTTGAGTGCACTTCTTTGGAAAAAGACAAGGGGAAGATGGTTTACATAATTGATGATGAGGAAGTTGAGCACTTGGAAGTGGATCATTCACATGGAGCACGTGAAGTGTTAGCCAGTGCGGATGTAGATGCATGTGCATATCATGAACCTATGAAGACAAAAAAGGTAAATATAGGCACATAAGCTAAACCTAAGGAGGTGATAATTGGGGATTACTGGTCAGAATCAGAAGTAGCAAAGATCATAGAGTTACTTAGAGACTATGAGGACTTATTCCCAAGAGGATACCATGAACTTAAAGGCATGCATAAATCACTTGGAGAAATGAAGATAAAGCTCAAGGAAGGTGCGTGCCCTGTTAGGAAGTGAACTTATCGAATGAATCCCAATTTGCGCGAGAAAGTAAAGGAGGAAATTGACAAGATGTTGAAATCTAGGATCATTTGACCATTGGATGAATCAGAATGGGTCAGTCCTATGGTGATAAGCATAAAAAAGGATGGTAGGATTCAAATTTGTGTTGATTATAGAGAGTTGAATGCAACATGTGTTATAGATCCCTTTCCTACGCCATTCACAGAGGAAATATTAGGAGTGGCTGGGCACGAGATATATTCATTTACAGATGGGTTCTCAGGGTATCATCAGGTTAGGATTGCCTCGGAAGATCAAGAGAAGACCACCTTCACTACTGAATGGGGAAGCTTTGCCTATACTATGATGCCCTTTGGATTGAAGAATGCACCTGCTGTATTTTCAAGGATAGTGGTACAAGCATTCAAGGATTTTATTCACAACTTCTTACAGGTCTATCTTGATGATTGGACCGTTTATGGGCTAATTAAGGATCATTGTGACAATCTGCGCTTAATGTTTGAAAGATGTAGATAGTTGAGTATCTCATTGAACATCAAGAAGTGCATCTTTTCTACTCCCTTTGGCATACTTTTAGGACACATTATCTACAAGGGTTGATGGTCAATCCAGCTAAAGTTGCGGTCATTTAAGGCTTGAAAGTGCCCTGCAGTCAGAGAGAGGTGCGTGGATTTTTGGGTCATACAGGGTATTACAAGAAGTTTATAAAAGGGTATGCAAAATTTGCGCACCCTTGGAAGACTTACTCAAGGGAAAAGGTACATTCTATTGGAGGGAAGCACAACAACACACATTTGAGATACTGAAGGAGAGGATTACTACCACACCTTACTTGCACTTTCCTTCATGGGATAAACCTTTTCATGTTCATGTGGATGCCTCTGACATGGCCATTGGTGCTATTTTAGCACAACCTGACAAAGGTATAGTTGATCATCCCATTTGTTTTGCTAGTAGAAAGTTGACCCCTGCCAAAAAAAATTATACCACTACAGAGCGCGAGACCTTGTCCATGATATATGCCTTTCACAAATTTTGATCAGTATTTGTTGGCCACACCATTTTTGTTTTATACAGATCACATGGCATTGAAGTATTTGGTGAACAAGCCCATTTTACAGGGGCGCATATGCCGATGGATACTCTTATTTCAAGAGTTTGACTTTACAGTTGTGGTAAAACTAGGGAAAAAAATTCTAGACTGGATCACTTGTCTAGAATTCAATCAAGAGAAGAGGCACAAACAATAGAAGAGACCATGCCTGATACACAGTTGTATAGGTTACAACACGTGCACCATCGGAATTAGAGGAAATTGTTATCTTTCTAAGGACTGGTATGGCACCAAAAGGCATGAAAGCTTTAGAGAAGAAGTAACTTGCTATACACGCGACACCATTCATGTTAATCAGTGGTGATTTGGAGAAATTAGGTAGAGATGAGGTGTTACGCCATTTTGTATTGGAGCATGAACGAAAGGATATAATGAAGAAGCACATGGTGGTATTGCAGGTGGCCACTATGCAGGTGATACCACAACGTGCAAGATTTTACTTGCTGGTTTTTGGTGGGAAACATTATATAAGGATTGTAAAGAGTATTGTAAGGCATGTGACCATTGTCAACATCTAGGTCGACCAAGGACAAAGGGATGAGATGCCTTTACGACAAATTACAAGTGCAGAACCCTTTGAGAAATGGGTGATTGACTTTGTCAGGCCTATTTCACTAGCCGCGCGTAGGACTAAATCATGCTATATCATCACTTGTACAGATTATCTTACCAGATGGGTAGAAGCAACACCTACAAAGGACTATACAGCGGCTACACTAGCAAGGTACTTAATGTTCTTACAAGGTATGGCTGTCCTTTAAGTTTAACAAGTGATAGGGGCACACATTTTTTGAATGAGACAATAAGAATTCTGTTAGATGAGTTTATGGTTGCCCACCATAAGACTACACCCTATCACCCTCAGGAAAATGGAACTGCTGAGGCTTTTAACAAGATTTTGAGCCACACATTGACCAAGATTTGTGATGTTGGAAGGAAAGATTGGGATGATAAAGTATCTGCTATTCTTTGGGCTTATAGAACAACATACAAGAGATTGAACAAAGCCACACCTTTTCAATTGGTGTTTGGTGCGGAAGCTGTTCTTCCTATAGAATTTATGTTACCTTCTTTGCGCATTGCACGCTGGAGGTCTAGCTGATGAGCAAGCCTTGGAAGAACAGATTGAGAAGATGGTTCAACTAGATGAGCGCCGACCCATAACACGTTGGAGTCAGAAACAAGAGAAAGCATGCCAAAAGGTATGGCATGATAGACATATCAGGGATAAGAAACTTGTGGTTGGACAAATGGTACTTCTGTATGACTCCAAGTTTTTGTGCCATCCAAGGGAAGCTCAAGGTGCATTGGTTGGGGCCATATATTATAACTCATATACTTGAGTCAGGTGCTTGCCAGTTAGAAGCAATTGATGGCACGAGGCTGCCCGGTTATTTTAACGGGAGTAGGTTGAAGCCCTACTATAAATAAGTCTTCTTGGTGTTTGTAATAAGGCAGTATTTCTAGATAGATTAGGTTTCCATTTCTGCATTTCCTTAATGTGTTTCTTTCATCGTCGCTATGCTTTGTCAATTTAGTTCTTGTTTGTGTGTAATAAGCACACTTACGCGCATGAAACTAACTACAAATATGAAGCATGTTGATGCACAGAGGACTGCACATACTTTTAGTGTGGGGTGGATTGTTGGTGACTCTTAGGTATATGTTGCGAAGATTTAATGTTGTGGGTGTTGAGAAAGAAGGTTGCTAAGGGTGATTGACAAAATATTGCTTCTCAAAGATAACCAAGGATGGAGATGAATGAGGGAAAGTATAACGTGAGGTAAGTGGCAGCCATGGTAACTACCAGGAGATGGTGCAGTGACGAGGTACTCGGGTGCTAGAGCACACGCTGAAGAGAAGTCTGTGACAAAGGGTAAAAAGGCACGCTAGAAGGTTATAGCTTTTGGTGCGAAGATGTACCGTGCGGAAATGACAAAAATGGGTAATAAATGAGGAGAATTTGGTAGGTGGAGGAGTAATTAATGCAAAAAAAAGTGGAAATCTATATAAGGATGGGATGCGATTTCATTTTTACCCTTGCGACTATGAGAATTCGACAAAGAGCTATGTGTGAAGAGCCAAGTAAAGTGATTCAAGGTGTGAAGCAAGCGAACCAGGTGTGAAAGATAGATCTGTGTATTGGAAAGGCTTGTATCCCCATAGGAGAAGGGTTTGAATGAAGAAGAGTGATAGAACAGAGCTAGGGCACGTGATTTCATGATTACAAATTAGGGCACGATTGAATCAAGTTAGGGTTTGAAGGAAACTAATAAAAACTTGTAGCAGAAGGTCTAGAAAACAAAACCCAAAGAGAAGAATGGCTCCAAAGAAGAAAGCAGCACCAGTAAAGGAAAAGAAGAAGGTGGTAGTAGAAGAAGAGGAAGAGATGGCCCCAGAAAGTAATTTTTCAAAGATGCAGTACCCTAAGGATGTAATTGTGGGCCAGGAATGGGATACCCACATACGACAGAGCAAGATAAGCGAGTATAACCACCAGACCAAGGATAACCAGAAGAAATTAGATGACTTGCTCACCTCCCGAATGAACAGACGAACTTAGGATGGCATGCCAGTATATGATGATGCTGGGGAAAGGCTACTGAAGAGGATTGGTGTCTACCAGCTATATGAGCTCCCATACTTTGGGAAATATGCACCATTGTATAGATGGCTGATGAGCCGAGTCCATGAGGACTTTTTATATTTTGTAGGACAGAGGGTAAGATTGACACCCATTCTTATTGCCACAATAACTAGATTAAAGGCAACATGTGAGGATATTAAGATTGACCTAGTTGATAAGAGCACCATTTTTGAGACACACAAAGCGCTGGGCTACCAGAAAGGACCGCGTGGAATGGACATTGATAAACTACAAAATTGTCCAGTAGTAAAGGCAGCAATGCACCTGATTACAAAGTTGAATGACCAAGATCATTGGTCACAAGTTAACTCTATGTGGCTGCATGTGGCAAAGCACATGTCAGAAGGAGTCACTTACAACATTGCTAGCTTCATTGCAGAGAAAATAGTAGAGGAAGCACGCACAGGAAATAAGATAAGTTTTGGCTGTGTTTTGCTAAGTTTGGTATTCATGGAGATTGGGGTACCAGATGGCCCAAAAGAGAATATGTGGGAATACCCCATGAATCAAAAGTCTCTAGCTAAATGATTCAGCAAGTATCTATGTAAGGGGTTTATGACAGATGAGGTAAAGGAGCGAGTGGAGATGTGGTATGACAGGCTCCACGCGGCATTTGAAGAGGAATGGCGTATACCCAAGGAGTTGCCTTCAGTTCTAGGGAAGCAGGCACAATTTTTAGTCTACCAAAACTTTTGTATTGTGCATTTTCCAATGGTAGATGGGTCATGGAGCCCCTGGTGCAAACTACCTTACGCATTTTCTACATGATATTTCCAAGCTTTAGTTCATTGGTTCACCGACACACGAAGGTTAGTATTTAATGCAGACAAGGTGGACTATGAATACCACACCTTGCGGAAAACATATGGATATCCAGGGAAGAATGCATACAATGAGAGTATTATCTCAGAGATTTTGAGCATTAAACTAGAGACACTTGCCATTGCGGATATCAGGGCCATGCTGATATACCTTCAACTTAAGATGAAAATGGAAAATAACAAGTATGTGGAAAATGAGTTTGTGCTTCCAGGGCCACCGAAGGGGAAGCATACCATGGAGAATGTCTCAACACCTAGGCCCTCTGAACCCAAGCAAGATGATGAGGAAGAGGATTAAGAGTAGGAGGATAGTGGCAGCTTGGTGCGGAGGAGGAAGCATCCATTTTGCCAAAAGGAGGAGTGCGTGATGGATTCACAGGGAGGACTTACTGGGGAAGAGTAGGGTGACCAAATATTTAAGAAGGTATTCAAGCACACAACGGTGCACAAGGAGAAACCCAGCAAGTAAAGGAGCCAGAGGAGAAGAAAAGAAGAAAACTCAGGCTAGGTGAGGAAGTAGAAGAATCTGAGGAGAAGGTGCCCTCATCTCTAGCAGAAGAGGAGCCTCAACATGAGGAGGAGGAGAAAATGGAAGGAGGAGAAGGGAAACAATCAAAGGCCACACAGGACAAGGGTGAGGATACATCTAGTATTCTTAACTTCTATGCAGCCATTCCAAAAGGGCCAATGTCTCGTTGAAAAAGTGAGGATGTAAGGGTGAAAACTATGGGTTATGCAGAGGACTAGGAGAAGATTGTTCACGCTCAGTTCTAGAGCACTGTCACACAAAAATATTTATTCGTATGGGTGTTTATGGATGAGAACAAGGTGATGTTGCGAACACGAAAACAACTTTCATGGTCGATGCATACACATATGGATGAACCAGATTTTGATGTTTGTGAAGAATCATGTGCGACTAGGTGATTGAAAAAGACACAAGAAGCCTGACACATGACAATTATACCAACTGTTATGATGGATGAGCAGGTAAGCAATGTATTGGTAAAAGTATCTAATGAGGTATCTAGAAGGAACATTGACAAATCTGCTACAATTAAAGCACTTACAGAGGAGCTGAAGATGAAGAATGTGGAAATAACACGTTTAGTATAGGAGAGGGATCCGAGAAAAAGGAAATATGAAACTTTTTTTAGTATGGTGGAGGAAATTGGAGATGATGTCCTAAAGGTACACCTGCATTTAGAATCCCAAGTACCAAAAGAATTTCCTTATGCGATGCAGTACGTAAAGACAATGATAAAATTAGTATTGGAGGATGAAAAGGTATGTATACCAAAATATCCCAATCACCCAGCAGAAGAGGTAGAGAAAGTGCAGGTTGTAGTAGCAAGGAATATTGCTACTTATGAAGGCCTACTGTAAGCCATCCATGATGAGTTGAAGAAATCCGATCATGCACTAATGATATGCACAGCTCCAGATGCACTGATCACGGTAAAAACATTGGAGGAAGATAATGAAGTGCAAAAGGCTATGAAGGATGCAACCCTAGGCTGCACTGAACGATTAATCCTAGTGAAGCAGAAGCATGAGACACTAGCTGTGGCATAGGCACCACATAAGGAAAAGTTAGATGAGCTTGGGAATCTCATTGCTCAAAAGATGGATATATTGGAATGGGTGCAAACCTCTATGTCAAGCATAATGCTTGTGATATAGAATGAGTAGGGAAAGATAACTATGGATGAGCTGAAGTCTATCATTGTAGACATGCCAGAGAAGGTAGGAATGGTGTTGACAGAGTGGGAGAACTTGGAAGTAGATATAAAAGAGGAATATCTAGAGTTACTGCTTCAGAATGAAATGGAGGAGCCTGAGGCCTGAACAATTTTTGTTGTGTATACCTTATTCAAAATTCTTTATTCAACCATTATTTATTTATCCATTCTTTGTGTAAGTTTTGGACATCACCATTGTTGGGGGCGACAATGAGATTAGTGTGGGGTGATGTTGATCAGAGAAAACACTTAGTAGAACTCACACACAGAGTCCATGTGGGGGAACAACACAGGAGCAAAGGCGCGAAGGTATAGGAAGGCATCACACGTGGAGATGTAGAGTTACACTTTCGGGACTTAGCCAATTTTGGAGATCAGGGCTATTTTTAGAGGTTGGCGTGCGGAGCACACAAAGTGATGCCAAGACTTGCGCGCCACTCTTCATGGAGATTTCAAAGAGCATTATCAAATCACTCTTGCATGGACATAAACTAAGAATAGATCCACCATTATAGTTAACTATCAATGATCTATAGATAGCATACTTGCATGTATGGCTATAGTTATAAAAGGTGCATGGCTATTATTAACATCTGACCTATTTTGGTAGAGTTAAATAGTGAAGGGCTAGTCCCCCACCCTATATATATGTAATGAATTACTTAGTAAGAGATAGACAGTGACACATACTACTTTGAAGGGTTAGAGATACATGAGTGCATGAGACTGGATAATTGTAATAGATCCATGCGCGCATGTCTGGTATTGTATGAAGCTTTGTACTATTGGTATGATGAATATATGAAGAATATTGGCCAAACAACAGTGTCTGATATGTTTGTCATTGTATACTATTGTTATCATGATGATTTATACTTAAGTGCTTATAGATATGGCACGGTGTAATGATGTAGAGATGGATTAGTTTCTAAATATATGTTTGTTATACTACTTCATCATGCTACCATTCTGCTATAGCAACCCTAAAGAGGGAATTGGTACCTTTTCATGCTTTGGGTGAGTTCTCAGCCTAGGTTGAGTGATGTGCCAGCGTGACTAGGTGTTATCTGAGAATTCTAGGCTGCATCAATGAAACGCCATGATATTTTCTAGATGAATTTCACTTTGAATATCACTGTACAATCTGAAATCTTCTTGCTCCTTTCTTAAATATTCCATGAACCTATTCATCCATATCATCTCCTTTCTAGATTATGTAGCTATAACATACTCAGCCTCTATAGTATATAGGTCCACAACCTTCTGTAATCTAGAAATATAGCTCACTGCCATGCCACCTACTGTGAAAACATATCCATTGGTGCTCCTCCTACCATCCAAATCACCAGCCATATATGAATTCACATAGCCACATAAAGAAGTATTTGACCGTCCATAGCATAACTGCATGCCTGATGTCCCTCTCAAATACCTGAGAATCCATTGGACTACTTTACGATTCTCTTTACCTGAATTAGCCATAAATATGCTCATAACTCCCACTTCATGTGCAATGTCTGGTTTGGTAAAAACCATAGCATACATCAGTCTCCCAACTGCTGAAGCATACAAAACTCTTTCTATGTATTCAACCTCCTCATGTGATGTAGGACACTAATCTTTTCTCAATTTGAAGTGTCAAGCCTTAGGTGTGCTTATAGGTTTTTAATTTTGCAAATTAAACCTTTCCAACACCTAATTGATCTAATGCTTCTGAGACAAATACAACTTCCTATTTTTTCTATCTCTGTGAATTTACATGCAAAGGATTCTCTTTGTAGCTCCCAAATCCTTCATTACAAATGTGTGATCTAGATTTTATTTAAGCTCACCAATGTCCTACATACTAGATCCTACAATAATCATATCATCCACATGCAATAATAAAATAATATAGCTCCCATTTCTAATCATCTTGAAATAAAAAATTGGTCAGATTCACATCTCAAATAACCATGCTCACGTATGAAACTATCAAACCTCATATACCATTACCTTGGAGCTTGCTTGAGCCCATATATGCTCTTTTTCAATCTACACACAAATCTCTCCTTACCCTTCACTTCATACCTAAGTGACCGATTCATGTAAATATCTTCCTCTAAATCACCACGAAGAAATTTTGTCTTGAAACTAATTTACTCTAAATGTAAATCCTATACTACAGCTAAACTCAATACAATACAAATAGAAGTCATCTTAACAATAAGAGAAAATATTTCACCAAAGTCAATACTTGATTTCTATGCAAATCCCTTTACTACAAGCCTTACCTTGTATCTCTTCTGTCTACCCTATTCTTCCTTGATCCTATAAACCCACTTGTTCTATAATGATATTTTACCTAATGGAAACCTAACCAAATTCCATGTCTGGTTCTGCTCTAAGGAGTCCATCTCCTCATTCATGCCATGCTCCCACTACTTGTGGGATTTATCTTGCATTGCTTCTTCAAATCTTTATGGTTCACCACTATCAGTCAATAATAAATATGAAAAGGAAGGTGAAACTGTTTCTAGAGGTCTACTCACCCTTTGTGACCTTCTCACTGAGATTTGGGGTGTCAGAGGCTCAATCTACTCATCTTGTGGATTTGTATCTACTTCTGACAGTGAATGACATTGGTCACCTTTTGCTGACGCCAATTCGGCTAACCGATGATAGTCTGTCTCTTCTGTAACCGATGCCGATATAGGGGACCGATGCTAGTAAGGGGCAAACCGATATCAGGTACTATGTAAGCATGTAGGTGTTAATTTTAAGTATAAGAATTCATTTTCATCCACAAAATTCTCCACCCATTCACCTTTGGGTAACAAAATTTGATCCCTATACATTATCTTTTCATTCCAATCAATGTCATGACTCCTAATTATCTTAGAACCTTATAAATCCTAAAATTGGAATCTGAAATCACCAGAGCCATAACAAATGAAAGTACATCTTTTGGATTTTGCATCCAATTTCTTTCTATTTTCCTTATCAATATGCACTAAAGCTTATGAGATAAATACTCTAAGAAAATAAATATCTACCTCTTTTCCAGTCTAAGCTTCTTTTGGTATTCCACCATCCAATGCACTTGAAAGTCCATGGCTAATTAAATAAACTTCTGTGTCTATTGCTTCCACCCAAAACTATAATGACAATCCAATATGTATCCTCATGATTTTAGCATGTTCCATGATTTTCTTGTTCATTCTCTCTACAAGACCATTCTCCTGTGGTGTTCTAAGAACTATCCTTTCTCTGCATATACCATTTACTGAACAGTAATCATTGAAAGACTTGCTGCAGTACTCACCATCATTTTCAAATCTAAGGCATTTTAACTTTGAATTTGATTCATTTTCCACAAGGGCTTTCCATCTTTTCAAAGTTTCAAAACATCATATTTATGTTTAATACAATAAACCTATACCTTTCTTGTGGCATTATCAATGAAAGTAACATATTATTGGTATCCTTCATGAGAAGCTACCTAGGTTGGTCCCCACACATCTGAGTGTAAAAGCTCCAATTTATTATTCTTATTTGTTGCCCCAAATTTGAGAAATATCACTCTCTTTTTCTTTCCAAAAATAAAATGCTCATAGAAATAAATATCTACACATTTTAGATCTAACAACTTACCCTTTGCCTTTAAGATCTACATTCCCTTTTCATTCATATGGCCTACCTGATTATGCCACATGCTTGTATATGAATCTGAAGTAGATAGAACAGAAAAGGAACCAGTAATACAAGTAGATAAATAAGATGATCCTGCCTTCTTGCCTCTTGCTACAACAAGAGATCCCTTTGTAACTTTCCAAGATTTGGCTATGAGTGTAACCATGCAACTAGTTTCACATAATTATCCTATAGAAATTAGATTTCTTTTGAGGCTTGGAACATGCCTCACATATTTCAATATCCATGTGTTTCCATTTTGTAATGCAAGATGAACTTCACCTTTACTATTAATATTACATGGTTCATCATCTCCTAGATAAACATGCCCAAAA
Organism: Taxus chinensis; assembly: GCA_019776745.2. Lineage (NCBI taxonomy): Eukaryota > Viridiplantae > Streptophyta > Pinopsida > Cupressales > Taxaceae > Taxus > Taxus chinensis. The sequence goes on along the minus strand of CM034154.1, from coordinate 481,283,319 downwards.
TGACCTTGGACATATTTTATGAAATAAGCCTTATTAGGGGTTACATGGAAAGAAGCTCCTGAATCTAAAATCCATGACTCAATTTTATTATCTAAGGAGAGAATTAAGACATCTTGCATTACCTCTTTACCTTTCTATGGTAAATTCTCTTTTTTTCCTTGAACCAACAATCCTTCTTTGCATGTCCTTTCTTTCCACAATTCCAGCAGGTTATTCCTCTACCTATGGACTTAGATATGTGATTCTTAGACTTTGATTTCCCATTATTCTTGCTCTTGGATCTCTCCTTCTACCTTCCCCTTATTTCTACATTCAAAGCATTCCTAGATGAAAATTCTCATGTACTTTTCCTAAGTATTTCTTCATTCAAGATTATACTAACCACATCATCAAAATTTTAAACATTAGTAACAGATGCTATATTACTAACAACCATTACCAAGATATCCCAACTATCTAGAAAAGAGCATAATAATAAAAGTGATTTCACTTCATCCTCAAATGGAATACTAACTGATTTTAATTGATTTATAATAGACTGTAAATAATTCAAATGACTTGATGCAGATCCACCTTCTTGTATCTTTAAATCAAACACTTTTTTCATCAAATAAAATTTATTTGAAGCACTAGGTTTTTCATATATATTTCCTAAAGATTTCATCAACTCTACTGTAGTACCTGCTTCAGTAATATTTTAAGCCATGGATGCTTCCAGACTCAATCTTATAGATCCCAAAGCCTTTATATCCAGAATTTTCCATTCTTCATCAGTCATCTTTGTAGGTATTTCATTCTCATCCAACAGTAAGTATAGTTATTTCTAATATAGACAATCCTCCACCTAAATCTTCCATAATTGATAATCATATCCACCAAATTTATATACCATGGATTTGTTTTCTTCTCCCATTACTTTTCTCCCACTCAATTAGAAAACCCTCTATGAGTAAATTTGTCAACACACACAACCCTCAAACAAAGAAGATTTGATACCAATTTTTGGGGTTAACACACAAGTTGTACAGATATATTATTCAGATCTAAGCATATAAACAATCAATACAGAAATAAACAAGAAGAAAAATACACAAGATTTAACGTGGTTCACCCAGTGTGGGGTACGTCCACCAAGAAAAAACCAATTTATTATCACAGAGGAAATACAATGAATATTTTCAATCTTTCACACCTTCTTGTATGTCATGTAATTTCTTCTCCACATATTTATCTTTTTATCTCTAAAGGAAAATTCTCTTAATTCTTAATGAGTTCTCTCTCTCCTAACCCTAGCTTTATGCTTATATATGCATATACAATCTTGGGGCACTTTAGCTATGTAATTTTAACCATTAGATTCACTTTACAACTAAATATAAATCTAATTCCCACAAATTAATTAGAGTAGTCACACATAGGCAACTGATGCTGGTTAGCCTTAACTGATACCAGTTCCTCCTTGTCTGACCGATATCGGTCCTTGGGTGATCGATGTCGGTTCGTCAACTGATGGTAGTTATTGTGTATTCTAGAAAGTATGTAAAATCATTCCAGTGAAGCAATTAAGATAAAAAACTCAACACTGGTGGATGACCAATTTTGTGTCCCCAAAGATCTATAACGCCTTAATCCTTTTCTTCTCTGCAATAAAAAGACCATGCACCAATGCTTCATATTTTTCTACATTATTGGAGCATGTAAATTGTAACCTATGTGAAAAGAAGAAATTCTCATCCTTGGGGGAAATGAGAACAACTTATGTGCCTACACCATTTCTTCTTCTGGAACAGTCAAAGCACAACTTCCACATACTAGGATTTTCTTTATTTTTATTGAGCGTGCATGGCAACACACCTTCTCCTTCAAGGATGATGTAAGTACCAAGCTTAGTTTTAAAATATTCAAGCTCATCAACATATGGATCCAATTTGTGGTTCCTTTCTACCCACTCATCTAACACTAAGTCAGGTAGAGGGGGAGGAACATGTTGCTCTTCAGAAATTGAAACCTGTTCTTCTTAGATTATGAAATTGGCTTGGAAGGGGGATGTGTCATATGAATCAACATGATAGGAGAATATTGACTCAGCTTGTATGGTAGACTAGGTACCATACCTTGTCTTGAGTAACATATAAGACCAATCAGAAGAGAAGTAACCACCCAATTTAGCAGTAAAATCCCTTGATAGACCTAAGGTAAACAAAGGAGGTAGGTCAAATATTGACACATCTTGAGTTATAGTGAGGATTGGACATGCATGGAGGATTAACTCAAGATCCTTGATGAATCCTAAAGTGGTAACAATTGATCCATCAAGCTCCAGGAATCCTTTAGATAAAGAGGTGTACTTAAGGCCCAGGACATCTACAATTTTCTTTGGCATGACAGAAGTACTAGCATCTGAGTCAAATCATACAATTTTGCACAAGGTGTTTACATATGATCAAGGACATATAGAAAGGTGGGGTTTTGACAACCTTACTTACTTGCTTCTCCTCAGCCTGATAGCTATTGAAAACAACACACAGTTTTTGGAAAATTGGATTAGTATGTGGAATTTGGGATAGAGCTTCATGAAATAAGTCACACTGAGATGGAATGGATGGGGTATCCCACATTGTGACATTTATATTGGTATTCTTCATTTGGTCCACAATGTTGAAAGGAAGGCCCATTGACTTGTGCATTTGGGGCACAAAAACATCCTTTCTTATTTGTTCATGCACAGAGGTAGGGGCCTTCACTTACACAGAGGGTTTACATACCAAAGGAGGGATGCATATTGCTTCTGTTAGAGCATTACATAGAACATCGTGCACAAGATTTTGCACATTTTTACTATTGGATGCCTTGTTTACATCTCTTTTCTTTTGAAGATTGACCTATGTGATAGGAGCTGAAGGTTGTGTGCATGAGTCCAACATTATCTTCTTATACCTTATATTATCAAAAACTTGGGCACGCGGTCCGTCAGGACTGTTTCTAGTTTGATTGATTACACAGAAGTCTTCGATGCCAAAGAAAATTAGGTTGGTCTATGGAGAAGCTTCTATTTTTCTTGACTATCTACTTCAACTGCACTAGTCAAAGGCTCACAGTTAGAATAATTTTGGATCATGTAGGCTTGCGCGCACATGGAATTGACGCAGTGATATTGACTATGAGGCATATTGCAAGGGAAACTCCATTCTGAATCTTGTTCTAGATTATTTTGAATTGGAACCAGTGCTTAGCTTGTAATGAGTGCTGGAAGAGGTTGTGTAGGAGGGATAACTTGTAATGGCAGGTGCGCATTAGCATGCCATATATTATTTTGTTGGTTATTCCCATATATCTGGTTTGCATACTGACTCCACCAAGGCTAATTGTTTTGGCTCTGATTATACCCTTGATTAAAAATATTTTTGAAGGCTTGTGTGTGCCACTTCTCTAAAGATATACCTTTATTGGATAATTTCCTAATCAAGGCCTTCATTTCTTCATTTTCCTTTTACTGTGCGGGAGAATAGGATTTGGATGTAGCAGGTTGAGCGATATTCTCAGGAATGGGAGCAATGGAAGGTTGAGGTGTGTGAGTAATATCTAGGAATACGGATGTGGGTGGTCTAGTGGCTAAATTTCCCACCTGAATGAGACTATGTTATGACCTTATTGCAATGTTATAAGAAAAAAGTAAGGTTTTACCCCCCATGGAATGAATCATGACTGAGATGTCACTATTTAAATCCCTTAGATAATACAAGAAAACATGTTGGGTTGTAGGCCTTACCACTTGAGGGATTATGTCCTAGGTCTTCTAAAATATGATATTGAAATCAATCATTTGTTCATTGGGCACCCTCTTTGTTGTAGTCAATTTCTCCACAAGTGATAGGTGATCTGACTTGTATTAAAAGTAATTACATAGAGCTATTCCAAGCTCATCCCAGGTGGTAATAGATACAGGTCTCAAACCTTTATACCATTGGAGCTCTTTCCCTTTGAATGAGGATGCAAACAACCTGATTGCTACATCATCATGCTTGATCAGATAGACAGAGTACACATTTGCTACATTCTAGATGTGCCCAACAAGGGTGACTTGATTCTCACTAGTAAAGTATGGAATTCTTTTGAGAGCGGTTGCTGGAATATCATGTTGCACATTCAGAATAAGGGGGTTCTACTAGTGAAGTTGGAAAAGTTCCTCGGAGGAGGAGGTGGCTGTAGTGCCATAGTAGTTTACACAAGTCTGCCAAGAGGTGGAGTAGAAAGCACATGGCATGTTGGAGATGAAGATGCATGCACGGAAGCTCTACAATGTGTTCTTCTTGGAGAAAGTTGGAGATAATCAAAGGATTCTTCAGCTGTTGCACTTTGTCTCGTATGCACTCTTCTCATGAAAGGTGCTTACGACTGCTTAAAACAATAGATTTGGAAGTGTTGGGAGTTTCCAGATGTGTTGAAATGAGCCTCCAAAGGCTGGAAATTGTAAGCCACACATCAGAACTTAGAAATAATGAAATTTAAACTTTTAATATTGGTCCCTCCAGGCATGCTAGAAACTGTTGGAGCTCAAACTTGCACATGTATCAGATCACATTGAAATGAGTCATTGAGGAAACAATATGACTGTCTCCAAGTTGTGGGACCTTGCACAATTGAGACATACCTACAGAGAAGTCTAGTTCCTCTACGTATTTCTACAACTATTGTTATTCCCAATGCTGGAAAGGAAATCCTAAGCTAACATGTGAAGGGACCAGGGATATAAGGATATGCATAAAGGGAAAACTAAAACTAACAGAGATGATAACACCAGAAAGAAGGGGGATGAACGTGATCATCTTTGGGCAAAAAATAAAGTAAATATGCACAGAGGAAGGGTAGACATGCATAACATGAACCAAAACACATAATGAAACTCATTTTCATGGGACACAGTTAGAAAAGGAGTTGTAAGGGACATGAGATAACAAAATAGGCACTCAACGTGAAAGAAATGCAAGGAAGAAGAATAAAAATAGGTTAAGGTAGAGAATAACCACAAAACAATGCTTCTATTACTTCAAAAAATGCACAGTCAATTACAATGGCATATGAGGCTGATATCCACATGTAAATACCAGATCTAAAGGTATGTAACTTAAAACGCAAGGCAATGAATATATAAATTGAAAGAATCCCACCCTTAGTAATGAGTAATTCTCTTACATTTATAGATGAATGGATGAGAGAAGGGGAGGAGAAGGAGGGAAAATATGATTTGAAAACTCAACCACCAATAACCAACAATGAATGCCTATAAATCCTCTTGTAAATCCATCAAATATGCTTCTCCATGTCTATTTAGTATGTGGGAGAAGGAAAGGGGCAACATGTGAATCAAATCAGATGGTTGGAGCAATTAGATCTTGATTTAATGGCATGGGAGATGTTTTCTAACTTCTTACCTACCCAATCCCACCGAAATCTGAACTTGAGTGATCTAGAGTGTAACCCACGACATCAGATATTTTGTCATCTTCTACCAAGTATCACACTTTATTTGGTTATAAGGATTTGGTGCCCTATTTACATGCTTTGGAAGGTTGCGTGTGGTTCACTCAATGTCTGACAGTACACGTGGCACAGGAACTAGTGTAGAGGAAGGTGCAACAAAGCATGAAGGAAAGAAGTGCAAAAGAAGAAAGTACAAGGATGCACATGAAAGTGATGTGCATGGGAGGAACATAAGGAGTACATACAGGAGGAACATATGGAAGTGGTGCAATCATTACAAGATAATGTGTGGTAATAAGGAAGGGGGCACATGATGCAAGGGACTTAGCTAATTTTGGGGAACAAGTCTAAGGTGCGCGCAAAGGGTGCCTGAACTATTGGGAGGAATGAGAATGCATTGAGAGTGGGTAAAAGGAAAGATGGAATTGATGGAAAGCACAAAGAAAATGGAGAGTGTGGAAGGGTGTGTAAGGAAAAAAAGCCAAGGTAGCATGCTAAGAGAACAATTGAAGTCTGTGCAACCTGCGATGTAGAACCTCATAGCCAAAATGGAAATAGAAGTTGTCCAAATAACTAGGGGAGTTATTTTAGATAACAATCATATTGATGCACATGTATACCTTGTTGATTATAATGTTTTGTAAGAACATGGATATGCTTAAAATGATGGATATAACTTGATATCTAATGATGATTTTTAGTTACAAGTTCACCACATGGAGAAGAACATGTAGAGATATAAGGAGCTATTTGAAATTATGGTAGCTGATGTGCCTAGTCCTGGAAAACTATGTCCATGTGTTGGTCCACTACCAAGATGATATATCCCACAACAAAAGCTAGAGGTAATGGATTAAAATTTGAATAATGATAGAGTTTATTGATGAGATGGAGGCTAATAAATTTGGTTTTAAATAGACTTGTCAATGAGGAAACCCTTCACCACCATCAAACAATTTTCCCACTCATCCACTTGAATCCTTGCATCCCTCTCAGCCAGGGTTTCATACTCCTAGTTTTTTCTTAGCTCCTGTAAAGAATGTTTCTCCTCCCAAAGTAGATAATATACCTCCTCTACCATGTTAAACTCAATAAAATCAGTCAAGAGACCAATCCTTCCCCCATTCTATGGGACTAAATTCATGTGTGTATGAATCTCATGATGAAACACTTGAGAAATTTTAACTATCATCTAGGATTCTCCAACCCCAAATAAAAGTTTTATCTAATCCTTAAGAACCTCATGATGAACCATGTCCAAATCATGATGAATTCTAGACCAGCCAATAGTTTAAGTGGCCAACCACTTGGTTATCCTATTTCCAAGTCCTTACTAAATTGGAAGCTAAAATTTTTGTGGCAAGTGCAGATGATCTTCATCTTTCTAATAAAAAAGATGCATGAGTATGCTTTGATAGGAAGCCTAAGGAGGAACCAAATAAATAAGACCATCTATAACATCTTAGAGTTTGGAAGAAAGAATTTGAGATTAAAATGATCCTTCAAATATTACATGAATTAAAATCAGTTGAGATAAAGGAGAAATCAGATACAAGGGATGAAGAAGAGATTATAGAGAGCTTCTCTCTCTTCTTTGAAGGTGAATATTTTGACAGTATTTTTCTTCATGAATGGGATCAAATTTGGAGACACCTTTGGGGCTAGGAAACACCATATTTCAATATGAGATAGAGGATACTAGACTGGGCCTTCAAGAGGAAATGGTTGAGGAAAGAATTTTCCAAGAAAATAAGATCAAAAGGGAGTTTCACCCGTAAACAAAAAATCTATGCACTTAGGTACATTTCCAGGTCCTAAAGCATACTACCACCATCACCTAAGCTTACACAAAGGCACAAGAGCATTACAAGGCATACATCTAGCACATCCATACAAGGGATAATGGCTACAAATATCTACATACACAACATAGGAAGGGATTTTATTCTATTTCATCACACACATTCTACATACTCAGTACAATTATATCTAGCTCACTATCATCATACAACTTGCATAAAGGAAACCTAGGGCATAATTTCACACACAAGCACAAAGAACTACATGGAGTCTGAGATGTAGTGCAACAATCATTTATAAGTTCACTCTTTGGGTGACCTTCACAGTCATTCTGACTCCCCATTTTGTATCTTTTCAATAGATTTGATGTGGTTTGTGGGCATGTACATCTAGTTATCTACTTTAAATGTTATAGGTATGAATGACTACATTAGAGAAAAAATAGAGTAATAAAGAGAGGCTAATAACAAAGCTATTCCAACATAGAGAAGATCAAATCCCAAGCTTTTGAGTAGACACAAGCACCCAGTTCAGTAACTAATGACTAAAGTGCTCTTGTCCTCTTGTGGGTGCTTCTATCCAGCATAGTCTTGAGTTATCAAACCCTCACCAAGCTTGTTCGACATTATTCCTAGTATGTTCCAATAGATACTCAGTCTAGATCACTTCCAAGTTGTGCATAATCAGCTAAGTCATCTTCCTCTCCCACTTACTTAGGGTTTTACATTATTGAATACTTATTTACTTGTGTCTTACTATAATTTATTTCTTGTATATCATAAATTACAGTAGTTACTATGAAATAAATGTTTAATTCACTTTAGTTTAAATCATTAGGTGAACCTAGATGTTTAAACCCTACCTTACTTCAGAGCCTTCATTTTATGCATGTCACCCGTAGTGGTAATTTTGGTCCTCTTGAGCATATTTAGCTTTCTCCACCTGCATGTTAGCACTCTAAACCAATGGTTTCTGACAATACCCTAATTAACTCAACCAACATTCCTCTGGAAAACATTGAATCTTCTGATAGTGAACACTCTTACGATGAGAACATTAATTTTGATCATGAGCAACTTGAAAATCTCACTAACTTTCATTCTTCTTTACGTGATCACCCCACACATATTCCACATGTCCTCAATGATTTACTTATTTTCAAAAATATCTAGAGATGCTATCACTCTCCCTCTCATAGGTTTCTCCTCAGCTGCCATGACATCTACCCCACCTTCTACCATTCTGATTTTTATTTCTATAACCACTGATCCTCTTCTCCATCTTAATACTTCCCCTACACAACCATGATCCTCTTTTGGAACCTATGAGCTAACCTCATTATACAATGATTCGAAAACCTAAATTTTCCAATTACAACAAGCATCTTTATCCATCTCTAGATTCCTCACTTCTCCTTCATATCCCTTTCACACCCGCCAACTCCTCTTATTTGTTTCCTCCTTACTTTTCACACCTAAGTTTCCTATGTTCAATGGTTATGGAAAACCTCAGGAACACCTTTGCTCCTTCCATGTTTCATGTCTTGACTATATTGATGATCTTACACTATTGGATAAGTTATTTTTTGGAAGCTTACACGACTATGTTATACAATGGTTCTATGATCTACTTGTCCATTTGGTAGACTCTTTTATAATGCTAGTAGATGCATTCATTTCTCATTTTTCTATAAATATTAGTACTAAGATATCCTATGCTTAACTAGTTAAAATCAAACAAGGATCCAATTAGCATCTTACAGACTATGTTTTGCACTATAAGCACAACCTTGCCAAAATGACCAATGTCCTCATTGATTTTGAATTGCAAGACCTATTTTTTCAAAGTATTTTTCCTCCTCTCTGAGAGAGTGTAATTATTGAGACATCTTCTTCCTTTGATCAATTATGCCACACACTCAAATTACACGAATGTAAATTTTTACCTACGGGAAAATTAAAGTATTATGATATTTCTTACTCATATTCCAATAAATTTCAATCTAAATCCACATTCAATCCATTTTCTAAGCCTACCGATGATAAAGCTATGATCAACATTGTTTCTCCAATAACAAAGCTTCAATTATAACCCATGAGACACACTTTTAATAGGCTACTTTATACACCTCGGTTCTTATTACCATGGCTCATTGAAAGCCATCTCATTACTATCCCTCCACCCCTAAATCTCGATCCCTCTTGACCACATGGCCATAATTATGATGAAAATACACACTGTGATTACCACCAATGTAATGGGCACTCTAATGATTATTGCTTTAAACTCAAACATATTATTCAATGTCTCATTGATATCAATGCAATCGATATCCTAGAGCCCTCCACTTATAAACAAGTCAATGATAATCAAAATCTCAAAAACTTAAATGACCCATTACCAAAACATGACAAGCCAACAAATGATTCCTCTCCAAACCATACATATCATGGTGTGTCTCCTCCTTCATCATCGCTGCTTGATTTTATCATTGTTAATGATAATATGACACCACCAGTTATTACATTCTTAGATCTTGATTACCACGCTACATTTTCCTTGGATTTGTTGCATATTAATGTTTCTATTGGTACTCATCTAGTCAATAAAACTATGGTCCATCCATTTGCCCTTTCCAATGCATGATCTATGAAACTCTTACTAGCTATCAAATTTTCAACTTCTCAAATCACATTTCTAGTCCCTAATTCTTACAGACATGTTGATGTAGCCTAGAATTTATTGTGAACAACCCAGGTGCGCTGACACATCACTCAAAACGTAAGCTGAGTGCTCACACGAAGCACACAATGACACCCGGTCCCTCTTTAGAGTTGCTTTTATAGAATGTTAGCATGATGATACTTAAACATATTCAGATTCATGATTAGTAGTAAAATACCAATAGTGCATAAACCAGATCTAGATCTTAGATTGTATGAAAGATGAAATAAACAATAACTATGATAAGATTAACCATACAATAGCCAAATTTAGTTATGTTTAGTGCCATTATCCAACCAATATACTCCATTACATTAAATAGTGTAAAAAACAGAAGCTTCATACACTTATACCCGTATCTCCATGAGTCATGTGTATGTCAAAACCAACAACACAACTCTACAATAATTCACCACCACACTAAAATATGTAAATCAATACATATTTATAGGGGTGGGGACTTTCCCTTCACCACCCATGCACTTCTCAAAATAGGTCACATGCTGATAATAACCACACGCCTTTACAATAGTATGCACAACATGCAAATTATCTAACAATAGATGTCCTATAGTTAACGCCAAGTATAAATCCTATTATTAGCTTAAACTATGCATGGCACTTATCTGCCACTTGTTCCCAAAATACCATTGCATATAGTGCAATTCTTCATCTCTATGTGTGCTCCGTACATTATCTCCAAAAAATAGTCCTTATCCAAAAAAATGACTAAGTCCTAATCCAAAGTGTTCTGGCATGTGTTTCCTTTCCTATCTTCTCATGCCTTCATATGCACCTTGTTCCTGCACACACATCCTTAATTTATCTTCTCCTTAGAGAAACATTTTATCTGCTCAACATTACCCCACACTAAAGTAAATTGTCATCTCAACAATGGGAATTCTTTCTTTTGTCTCCAATAATAAAGAATAAGTAATGAAAGAATGAATGAAAACACTGCACAAAAGAATGAAATTTACTCTGCATCACTCTATTCTTCAACTAAAAGGACTAACTCTGGATATTTAGTTTTGATTTCAGCCTCCAAGGTCTACTAATCACTTAGCGTGTTCCTTATTTTCTCCAGAATATCGGTGGCTATGGCATCTAATTCATCTTGAGTGATCTTATCTTCCTTATTTTGTAGCACCTAGACAAAATTGGTCATATCTAACATCATTCCTTCAATGAGATCCATCTTCTACGCTATGAGTTTCCCAATCTCACTAGTTCTATCCTTGTGTGGATCCTAGGCTGCTACGAGGGCTTCACACATTTTTTACTAGTGCTAATATTTCTGTGCACCGAAGTGTTTCATCTTTCATTGCCTTTAGAACTTCATTGTCCTCTACTATAGTTCTGATCCTTATTATTTCTTCTAGCACCGCACATAAATTGAGAGCTTGGTCAACTTTCTTTAGCTCATATTTCAAGGTTTGGAGAAAAGCCTCGTAAGTTGAAACTTTTCTAACAATAGTGGCCCTTTCTCTTGCTACTTCTTGTTAAGAATATTTTTGTGTGGGCATTCAAATTAGTCCGTCATCTAATACCAAATTGACCAAAGTGCACAAATAATGCATAGTAGAAGGCAATTTTTTAGGAACTTGATATTTTAGATGAGGCCTTGTTTTAAGAATGTGATCACCAAACTAATGAAGGCCTCATTATTTACATCTTCTCATTCCTTCTCCCAATTTAAGTGCTTTATCTTTGTAGTCTTTCTTATTATCTTCAAGTAGGGCTCAAATGGTGGCAGCCTTATCAATGTTCCTCTGTGCCACCTCAGCAGATACCTTGACTAAGGAATTGTTGACCTGCTCATCAGACATTATAGTAGGTTTTATTTTCATGTGCCTACTTTGTGGTGCCTTCTTCACTCTGCACGAAACATAAAAATATTCACACACATCAAAATCTAGTTCATCCATATGAGTCTACATGGACTAAGATAGCTGCTTCCTTATGTGTGTAGTAGCCATATCTAGATCCATCAGCTCCCACCCATATAACTCTTTCAGGACCACAATGCTATGAAAATGGGTGCGGATGATTTTTCTCATGTCTTCAACATAACCCATATTAGGGACAACATATTCTTCACTTATCCTCTCTCTTTTTTTCCTTGGCCCCTTAGGAACCTGGGTGCCAGGCTATGGAGTTAGACCTTTTCCTTCCTGAGTAGTAATGGGCACACTGGGTGGCTCCCCTATAACATATTTTGCTTCTTTTACCCATTCCTCATCATTTCTCATCTCCTCATCCTGGGGCTCTTCTGCATCCTTAGGTTGAACTGGGGTTCTTGGCACGCTCTCCCCTGACTCCTCCTCCTCATCATATTTAAGCTTCAAATTTCTTCTCTTCTTTTTCTCGGGTGTTTCTTTTTAAGGGGAGAGTCGATATGACATTCGTAAAGGTTGGGATGTCCATGTGCCTGTGGTTCTAGTTCTTCTAAACACCCTCTTGAACTATGATTTTGTCCAAGTCTTCCTCGTCTCCTTGCTATTGTGGAGGAGTATTTACACACTCACTTTCTGCTTTATCAGTGGGCTGCCTCCAGCCTCTGTGGTTTAAGCCCCCACTATCCTCATTGAATTTTCATTCCTCATCTTCCTCTAAGGTTGAGGTAGGATTTGGAGCTGCCACATTTTCAACTGTATGCTTACCTTTAGGTGGGCATGGGAGCATGAACTCATTCTCCACGTATTTTCCCTTTTCCATCCTAGGCTTAAGCTGGAGATAGATAAGCATGACCCCACTGTTCCCAATGGCCAAAATTATTGGCTTCATACTTATAACATCATAAATAAGTCTCTCAATGTAGGAAAATCTACCTGGATAAACATAAGTTTTTCTTAAGGTATGGTAGTCACAATCTACCTTGTCCACATTATAGCTTAATTGGTGCACATTTGTAAACATGTGCATTGCTTCTTGGAAGAATAGCGATGTGAAAGCGTATGGTAGTTTGCACCAAGGACTTCATGTTCCATCCTTCATTGTGAACCGAGTGACGCAAAAATGTTGATATACTACAATTACATGGCCTTTCCCACTACTAAGGGTAGCTCCTTTGGAATATGCCATTCCTCCTCGAAGGTCGCATGAATTCGTTCATACCACAACTATACCCTTTGGTTGAATGGACCACTCATTGATCCTTCTAATAAATAATTTGTAAACCTCTCTACAAGGGACTTATTTTCCATAGGGTATTCCCAAATTTTATTAGTTTGACCATCAGGAACTCTAATTTCTACAAACACAAGTGATAACAGGATATCACCAAAACTTATCTTCTCACCTATGTGAACTTCCTTAATGATTGTATCTACTATGTACTTATCTAAGTTGTAAAATTCTCCTTGTGAAATATTCTTAGCAATGTGTATCCATATGGTGTTCACTTGTGATCACATTTCCTCATCATTCAATTTGGTGAGTAAGTGCGCAACCACATGTATCATAGGTTACTTCCTCAGCTTATTAATATCCATCCCGCATGAACCCTTTGTATATCCCAACTCCTTGCTGGTGGCCACGACAACTACCTTATCAGTTAGATCATTGCTAACCTCTGTCCTTGTGCCCTTCAATCCAGTCAACGTAGTAATTAAGGGCGTTGTGATCCTCACCCGCCACCCAACAAAGTAGAAGAAGTCTTCATGGAATCTTCTCATCTACCACCGGTATATATTCTCTAGTTTTCCAAAGTATGGGAGTTCATACAACTAGTAAACCCCTAACTTCTTCAGAAATTTCTCTCCAGTATTGTCATAAACTAGCATGTCATCAACCATTCACTTTTTGGTCTTTCTATTCAGCAACATGTCCAATTCCTCCTTATTCTTAGTAGTGCGATGTTTGTATTCACACACCTTACACCCGCAGATATGGGAATCCCAATCCCATCTGATAATTACTTCTTTTGGATACTGCATCTCCAAAAAAATTTTTTGGTAACATCCTTGACCTTGATTTCTACCTTATTTTCCCCTTTTGTTCCTTCTCCAGATGCTTTCCTCGGTGCCATGATAAGACAAATTTGTGCCTTTTTCCTCTTTCAAGAAATCTCCCATGCCCTAGCTCATAATCACATGCCCTAGCTTGAAACTGTGTGCCCTAGCTCCTTCTCAACCCTAGAACTTTATTTATTCTCTCTGACATTTTGCGCTTCACTCAAACCCTTCTCAAATGGGGACGTAAGCCAATTATGTGTACAAATCTACTTTCCTCACCTGGTTTCACATCTCTCCGCACCTCAATGCATTTTTTATGGTTTGGTCACAACTAGCTCGCTCAAATACTTGTGATCGCAAAGGTAGAAATGAACCCGCATCATGTCTTTATATAGAGTTGGGAAAATTTAACATTTATTACTCCTTTACCTACAACTGATCCTCTCATTAATTGACCTTTTTCCCAATTTCCACGCGATACACATATGCGTCATAGTTATAACTTTCTAGCATGCCTTCCTACATTTTGGATATAGACCTCGTTCTGTGCACTTCCATGCGTCAAAGTACCTCGCTATTGTTCCTTACTCTAGTAGTTTTTATGGCCGCAACTTACCTCACGTTATACTGTGCATTTATTCGTTTCTAGCTATGGTCTTCTTTAGGAGCAATTTTCTTTCTAGCAGCACCTTTCATAGTATCTGCACTTTTTAACAAGAGAAATCACACCAGTAAACAGTATTTTCTTATGTATACCCACGTTTTAATGATAACCACCCCACACCAAGAGTATTTGCAGTCCTCTGTGCATAAAAACACTTTAGATTGTGATCAAATTTTGGCCCGCAAATGCGCTTATTACACAAAACACTAAACTAAATTTACAAAGCATAGAGATGAAGAAGGAAACACATTAAAGGAAATACAATAAGGGAAATCTATACTAAATGGAAATAATGCCTTATTACAAACACCAAGAAGGCTTATTTATAGTAGGGCTTCAGCCTACTCCCATTGAAGTAACTAGGTAACCATGTTCCATCAAGCACCTCTAACTTGAAAAAACCTGATTCAAGTATGTGAGTGATAACATACGGTCCCAACCAATGCACCTTAAGCTTTCCTGGGTGGCATAAAAACTTTGAATCATAAAGAAGCACCATCTTCCCAACCTCAAGCTTCTTGTCCTTGATGTGTCTATCATGCATGCCTTTTGTCTAGCCTTTTCCTACTTTTGAATCCAATGTGCTATGGCACACCTCTCATCCAACTGTATTAATTTATCAATTCTTTCTTCCAATGCTTTTCTCATCATCTAGACCTCCACACAGCATAATACGCAAAGAAGGTAACATAAATTCTATGGGAAGAACTGCTTATGTGCCAAACACCAACTAAAATGGTGTGGCCTTATTCAACCTTTTGTAGGTTGTTCTATATGCCCAAAGTACAGCAGAAACTTTATCATCCCAATCTTTCCTTCCAACATCACAAATTTTTTTCAAGGTCTAGCTCAATATCTTGTTGAAGGCCTCAGCAGTCCCATTTTCTTGAGGGTGATAGGGTGTGGTCTTGTGGTGCATGACCATAAATTCATCCAATAATATCCTGATTATCTCATTTAAGAAATGTGTGCCCCTATCACTTGTCAAGATTCAACAGACATCCATACCTAGTAAGAATATTTTCCCATAAGAACCTTGCTATTGTTGTAGCCACTGTACAATCCTTTGTAGGTGCTGCTTCTACCCACCTTGTAAGATAATCTATACAAGTGATGATGAAGTGTGATCCAGTTCTACACGCCACTAGGGAAATAGGACCCACAAAGTCTATTTCCCATTTTTCAAATGGCTCTACACTAGTAATAGGCCTTAAAGGCATTTCATCTCTTTTCCCAGGTTTTCCAAGGCACTGGTAGTGATCACATGCCTTACAATACTCCTTGCAATCCTTGTACAAGGTTTCCCACCATAAACCAAAAAGTAGAATCTTGTGCACGGTGGCGTCACCTACATAGTGTCCACCTACAATATCACCATGAGATTCTTCCATGATTTTCATGTGTTCATGCTCTAGTACACACCAACATAATACTTCATCTCATCCTAGTTTGTATAGGTCACCACTGATCAACATGAAAGGTGTAGCGTGAATTACAAGTTATTTCTTTTCCAAGGATTTCATTCCTTCTAGCACCATACCTATGCATAAAAAGACAACAATATCCTCCAATTTTGAGGGCACATGGTTTAACCTATACAACTATGCATTTGACATTGTGTCTTCAATTGTCTGCGTGTCCTCTCCTGATTGAATTCTTGATAAGTGGTCTAGATAAGAATTAATTTTTCCTGGCTTTACCATGACTATAAAATCAAACTCTTGGAATAATAGAACCCATCGACATATGCACCCCTGTAAAATGGGCTTATTTACCAAGTATTTCAATGC
Organism: Taxus chinensis; assembly: GCA_019776745.2. Taxonomy (NCBI): domain Eukaryota; kingdom Viridiplantae; phylum Streptophyta; class Pinopsida; order Cupressales; family Taxaceae; genus Taxus; species Taxus chinensis. Next base: position 481,266,904 of record CM034154.1, on the reverse strand, counting down.
CATGTGATCTGTATAGAACACAAAAGGTGTTGCTAGTAAGTACTATCTAAACTTATGTAGCACATAGATCATTGACAAGGCCTCGTGCTCTGTAGTTGTATAATTTTGTTCTGCAGGAGTCAACTTTCTACTAGCAAAATAGATAGGATGATCTATAATACCTTCTCCAGGCTGAGCTAATACTGTACGCCAATGGTCATGCCAGAGGTGTCCACATGTATGTGAAAAGGTTGGTTCCATGAGGGAAAGCACAGAATAGGTGCACATAGTAAGCCTCTCCTTCAATGCTTCAAATGCACGCTACTACAGTTCTCCCCAATAGAATGTCCCTTTTCCTTTTAATAACTCCTCCAAGGGTGTGGAAATCTTAGCATATCCTTTGATAAATTTTCTGTAATACCCTATGTGGCCCAAGAATCTGTGCACCTCACTCTAACTAGTAGGTTCCTCTAGGCCTAAGATAACTGCAACCTTGGCTAGATCTACTAAAAAACCCTCCTTGCAGATGATATGCCCTAGTAGAGTTCCAAAAGGTGTAGAAATACACACTTCTTTATGTTTAAAGAGATGCTTAACTATCTACACCTTTCAAACATTAATAAAAAATTGTCATAATGATCCTTGAAAAACCCATATAATGTCCAATCATCCAAGTAAACTTGAAAGAATTTGTGAATAAAATCCTAGAATGTTTGAACCATAATGCCTGAAAATACTACAGGTGTGTTCTTTATTCCAAAGGGCATCACCGTGTATCTAAAATTTCCCCATTCGGTGGTGAAAGTTATTTTCTCTTGATCCTCCTTTGAAATTATTACTTGATGATACCAAAGAATCCATCTATAAAAGAGTAAATTTCACGCCCTGCAACACCTTCTAATATTTCCTCGGTGGAAGGTACAGGAAAAGGATCAATCACACATGTAAAATTCAGCTCCCTGTAGTCCACACAAATCCTAATCCGACCATATTTCTTTATACTGATTACCATGGGGCTAACCCACTCTGATTCTTCTAGGGGCTTAATGATGCCAAATTTCAACATCTTGTCAATTTCTTCTTTAAATTTTATGTGCAGGTTAGGGTTCATCCTGTAAGGTCTCTTCCTAATCAGGCACACACCTTCCTTTAACTTAATCTTCATCTCACCCAAAGACTCATGCACTCCCTTTAACTCATGGTAGCCCCTAGGAAATAAGTCCTTGAAATTACATAGTAACTCAATTATCTTAGCCACCTTAGAATCAAACCAATAATCTCTAATTATGGCCTCCTTAGGTTCAACATTCATGCCAATGTTCACTTTCTTGGTCTTCATAGGTTCATGATAGGCAAGCACCTTCTTATCTGCACTGTCTAAAACCTCTCGTGTACTTGTTGAATGATCTATGTCCAAATTTTCTACTTCTTCATCATCCACTATGTAGACCATATTTCCTTTCTCCTTCTCAAGGAAAGTACTCTCAAGTAGTTTCGGCATCTGTCTCATCTACTTCATCAAAATGTGCTCCTGGGTCTGCCTCACCAAATAACTCTTGAATGAGTTCTTCATCCTTTGCACTATCTCCCATAGTCAATTGATCCATAACTCGTAATGCCTCTTTCACCGGAGGTTTAGTGGAGAAGTAGTCAAAAGTATGGATCATTCCTGTAGTCAAGTCTTGCCAATTTCTAGTCTCCCTATGTAGCTCAACATAAACATACCAAGCGTGCATGTAACCTCGTAAGGTGAAATAAAGTTTGTGCACCCACAATGAAGGTGGTAAAGCTTCCTACCCCTCTGTCCAGAGTCTCTCACACTGCTGAACATGGTGTTGAACATGATGATTACCATGATATGTGTAGATTTGAGTAGGTGCATTACTCATGAGAAACTATGTTAGAGAAATTCTCACTTCATTCCATTCTATGAGATTATCCTTGTGAACCATCCACCATAGTGATGTTGTCCAGTGCAAGGTATACACTAACATATTTCTTCTATCCACTTGATCCTTCCGCTGTTCCTCCATGGTACACATGAATACCTCAAGGTCTCCTTCACCAATGCACCAGGGTATAGAGATGTTGACTAATCTCCTAACATAGGGTGACTTGCTTATGTGTGCAGATGCGCTTCTTACTTCATGCCCAACCATATCGTAAGTTCCATGTGCCCAATTTTCACATGCAATACTTGTAGTATCACTAATGGACTATGCATCATCCCACTAGAGGATTCCTTCCTTAGATGGCTCAAGTACTTCTAGATCTTGAATGGTGCGCACATAAATTTTATTCAGGTCTTCCTCACTCAAAGGTTTAACATAAGGTGCATATTTCCCATCTGTCAAAGGGATAATAACTCCTTCCTTGTTCTCAAAACTTATATACCCCTTGTTGAACCATAGATCAACATTATTTGCATAACACCAAGGGTGCCCAAGTAGAGATGGGAAGTTTTCTGCTTCTGTAAGTGCTAAAACCTCAAATTCCCCAGTGAACTTGGCCCCTTGTATAGTAATGGATGCATCCTTTAAAACTCCTATTGGAGTGGCCTTAGTTTAATTTTCCATAAACAATACATTAGAGGATGGCTGTAATGGAGGTTTTACCATTATGTACCCATGCATCCAAAGTAAGCACATTAACTTTTATGCTTATTTCAATCAATATATTTCTCAAAAGCCACCCGTCCACAACAACATTTAGAGTGATCTCCTTGTCATAATCTAAGCTATGAGGGGGGAGATTAGCATGCAAGATCTGCCATTCCATTCTCAATACCTGCATGCACGGAGTGTTTCCCTTTAACCAATTCCATAGTAATGGAATAATATTCTCTTAGCGTAGCATCTTGCATACCTCTTTCAGATCATCAACATCTGACTAGACCATCTTTGTTGCCTTCTTTTTCTCCAACTTCCGCAAATATTCCTTTAAACATTGTATTTCACCCTGAAGATTTCTGAGCACCTCCATGGTTTCCTGATAAACCTCCTTCTGATGTGTAGGATATGGGTATCTTGCATGCAATACCTCCTCCCTAGTAATGGTAGGGATTTTTTGCAACACTTCTCTAGTGTGCGCAAACTTCAGCACATGTAGTAATTTTCATAGGTACTACCTTAGGTTCCGGTGCCAACTTTGGCATCCATTAGTTTTCCATGGTGCACTTGTATTCTAACCATCCCTGTGCCCTTTTTCTCCTGTTTATGTTACTTGCTAAGATGCTCATATAAGTTTGGGAACTCCTCATAGTTATGATTCTTTCCAAAAAATAACAAGTAATATTATGAGGAAATTCAATCCTGTAGTGGTCAAGAGATCCACACGTATAACATGTTCCATGAGGAAACTCACCTCATCCACCACCACGGCCTTGACCCATGAATCCACCACGATATCCTCAGCCTCTACCATGACCTCCTTCAAAGATCCCTTTGTTCTGATCGTAGTGCCCTTGAGTGTGATCATGATCATGGTGCTCACTTTTACCTTTAGAGCCATTAAAACCCATGTTTTTCGTACACCAATATCAATGGCATCATGGATCTGATCAATCAACTTGTAGTCTTCAGTATTGTGAGTCGTGGACCAAAAAATATTATAGTAGAAAGATACGTTCTTCCTTATCATGTGTTGTAACAATGGGAAATGACTTGCATCATGGTCTAAATGACATATCTCACAGTCTATAAATAATGAACGTACTGACCTATGGGTACAACTATCCTTAGTGTGCCCCTCTACTTCACAATCTGTGTACACCAAACTCACGTGCATGTTTCATGTGCTGAATTGGCTGATAGTTTCTCCAACTACTTTTCCATAGCTGTAATATGAGCTTCTAGGAATGGGCTCACTCCAGTGTCTATACTTCTGACTACCTCAACATGCAATGCTACTTCAAGTGCTTCACAAGGATCTGTATATGTCTTATGTGACAACGCCCTCTTAAAATGTGTGATCAAAGCTCTGAAGAACCACTATACATGCTGGCTTGCATGGATATCATAAGAAAGTTTGGACAAAAGTGTTTTGTAATGGGCATCATATTCCCAAACACTCTTAGTAGTGCCCTAATTAATATCCTTGAGTGCGCTTTATACTCTTCTTCTTGAACTCAGGGATATAAAATTCCTTAAGGAAAGCATCCTGTAATGCAGTATAATCTATGTAAGCCTAATTAGGGTCAAATTTCCTGTACCAACTTTATGCACATCCCTACAATGTAGTTGAAAACTGACTTTCCTTGTGCTCAGAAGCCATGATCCCTTTTGTGCTCTATAGTATCTCACACATGTGCACATGCTCAACAAAATCTTCTATTTCCCTATACTTTGGAAGATGAAGTGAAATCTCCATGTAAATATTCTGGGGTTGGTGAAGACCATGCCCACCAGATGCAGAACCTCCTATGTTACCTCCACCCCTAGATCAACTAGATCCACAAGATCCCAAGCCACTTATTCCTCCTGATCCTCCACATGTGGTAGGAATTGAATCAAAGTATGCATTGCCCTATGTCCCAACAGTGGTACTAAACTAAACTCCTACCATTTGCGAGGTGGTACTATTCTTAAAGGTGAGTCCAAAATTCTACGCATCTGAGTTCTATGTGAATGACGTGCCTAAAAATATACCTCCAAATAACAAGGAAGACATCTACCTGGTCATAAATGTACTTTTTATTTGATTAAAACATGCTATTCTACTACCCAAAATAGCTTGCTAACTACTGGATGTACTATAAAATAGAAAACCAAGTACAAGGGCTAGGTCACTAGGTAGATTTAGATGCGTGCCCATGACCCATGTCATCTCTACTGGCATGCTCTCATAAGAGGCCGATGAGGGTTCCCTGTCATGCTTTCTCAGATGGAGGAGTTCCAAATGCTCTAGCTCCATGCCCTCTACGTGAGCTCCAAATCCTTCACGAGTCATCTCTCTCCTCAATGCCATCCATTCTGTAATATCACATTGCTTCCCTAAATCCCTCTTGCATGCCTCATTGTACTTAATCCACATTTCTTCTCTTTTCCTCTCTACCTCCAGGTTCACCATCTTTCACCAAACCTGCTCCTGCCCCCACGCGTGGTGGGGTTTAGCTAGCCATCATATTCTCTTCCAAATTTAGGGTTACCATCAAGATTTTGATCCCCAGTGGAATGCCTTGAATATAGTTCCCCTGGGATAATGTAAAAATTGAAACTCATCTACCTCTAGGAAAGAATAAGTGGAAATTGAGTAATCCAAAATATAGCTATCCAGAACACCATCGAACCAAGTGTCCACAACGCGCATCTAAATTAGATTAGCATCATAGAGGGCCTGAAATTCTTCCTACATCTAGACAAGTGTGTGAAACCTTTAATTCCTTCTAGACTCATAAGCAACCATCCACTCATACAACTCTATTGAAAAGATAACAAAGAAAATATCGTATAAATAATCATACAAGTTCTACTCCACCCATGCGTGCATGTCAAACTCAGATCCAATGTTGAATCTCTAAGCGTACTCTTCTTCCAGATCTACTATCCACTCCTCAACACTTGATAAGGTCAACCGGTATGTGTCTTCATCATGAAAACAGCTAAAAAAGAGGTCCCGACAATGGAACCAATGATGCAGCCTAGAATTTACTGTGAATAACCCAGGCACGCTGACACATCACTCAACCTAAGATGAGTGCTCACCTGAAGCACACAAAGGCACTAGGTACCTCTTTATAGTTGCTTGTACAAAATGTTAGCATGATGATACTTAAACATATTATGATTCATAATTAATAGTAAACTACCCATAATGCATAAACCAGATCTAGATCTTAGATTGTATGAAAGATAAACTAAACAATAACTATTATAAGATTAACTATACAAGAGCCAAATTTAGTTATGTCTAATGTCATTATCCAACCAATATACTCCATTGCATTAAATACTATAAAACACATAAGCTTCTTACACTATATCAGTATCTCCATGAGTTATGTGCACATCAAAACTAGCAACACAAGTCTACAATAATTCACCACCGCCCTAAACTATGCAAATCAATACATATTTATAGGGGTGGGGACTTTCCCTTCACCACCCATGCACTTCTCAAAATAGGTCACATGCTGATAATATCCATGCACCTTTACAATAGTATGCACAACATGCAAGTGCTCTAACAATAGATGTCCTATAGTTAACTCCAAGTAGAAATCCTATTATTAGTTTAAACTATGCATGGTGCTTATCTACCGCTTGTTCCCAAAATACCATTGTGTGGAGCACAAGTCTTCATCTCTATGTGTGCTCCACACGTTATCTCCAAAAATAGTCCTTATCCACAAAAATGGCTAAGTCCTGATCCAAAGTGTTCTCGTGCACGTTTCCTTTCCTATCTTCCCACACCTTCAAATGTGCCTTGTTCCTACACATGCATCCATCATGCGTCTTCTCCTTAGAGAAGGTTATGACATGGTCTTAGGTCTACCTTGGCTCCGAGCCACCCAAGATATCCCTTCCATGCTCCACTTATGTCTTTAGTTCATTCAAAACAAAAAAATATTCACCATCAAAGGTATTCCACCATGTACTCCATGTAGTTCCCACTTCCCTTTGACACTTTTAGATACTGATCTTGATACTGTTGATCTCATTTTGGACATTACTATGTTTTGATTTAGTATGATGTGTAGATGTTAGATCATGGATTATTATCGATTTGGATTCAGTTGTTATGCATGATGATTATTAGAGACATTTTTATATGTGGATGATGGCATACTGTTTGACATGGACTGATTATAGATGTTGACTTAGACATGTGACATTGGATATTATGGGTAAATCTAATATAGAGATTATTGGATGATGATGTTGATTTCTAATTAAATTTAAATGATGATGTTGAATTCTTGATATTGTTTTGATTTTTAATTGATATTTATATGTTTTTTATATCATTTTGGATGTTCTGATATGACCACGAGGCTGAAGGAGGTATTGTTGTTTTGCAGGTTAAGATATCACAAAAATGTCGAGGGACTAGAGACTAACAATATTAGAATTTTGAATGAATTCAATGAGGTCATCATGGCAACTGTAATTTTTTATATGTTGTGTTTGTTAGGGATTCCCATGGGGAAGAATCACCTTTAAAATGTGACCAAGGGATTTCATGTATTACTTTAATGTGTTTCTTTTTTGTAATGTTTGCATGTATTTTATTTGTGATGTGTTACCCTTTTCATTAGTTGTTAATTGATTTGGGTTTATGTTATATATAACCATGTGTTAAATAAATAAATCATTATGTCAAAATAATGTAATAAATGAAGTCATAAATATTAATTCATGTTGTAAGAATGTGTAAGAATATGTAAGAGATGTGAAAGATTGTGTAAGTTAGATTTTGGAGTGTAGGAAACTTCATCCTCAAAGGAATTCAAAATTGTCCTCCACCAACCATACCTATAGTTTGGGGGTTCAAAATTAGCCTTTTTAATTGTATTTTGAAATGACTATGTGTAAGTTTTTATTTCTCTTCCCTTACAAGTTTTTAATTTAGTCCTTGTTGGGGTATGGGTTAATTTGGAGTGTGTAAGTTGATTGTCAGTTTCGTTTATTGTGATTAAGTTGTGATGTTAAATTTTTATTTTGGGGTTGAGGAAGAATTATGTGGCATCCCACATGGAATCCACATTATCCTCTCATCTCCCTCTCCTTTAAAATTTGAATTCTTCTCTTGTTTATGGTTGTTGAAAATTTGTTCTTCCTCTTTGGGTCAAAATTTTATTACTGTTTGGAGTCTTACTTATGGAGGGAGTTTGGAAATTCATTTGCATGCTTGGATTTGTTGTTTTGGACTGAATTTTGAGCATTGGAAGAGCTTGATTTTTTGGGAACAAACTCCATTATGGAGAGGTAGGATCTTTCCCTTTTTAAATGTTGTTTTTCTTTCTCTTGCATGCATGTTTAAATGGTGAATGTGTTTTGTATTCTTGGCTGGTTGGGTAGACTGCTTAGGAAAAGGTGTAGGAGAATAATATGGGAATTTCATATGGGGGGGGGGGGTGCATAAGGGATTACCAATGGCACTTATTCTATTGTGGAGGAAGTTTTGGTTTTGGGATCCACCTTGGAAAAGAAACTACTTGCATTTCTTACTATGGGGGGGGGGCATAAGAAGGGGTTGGGAGATATAAGTTTTATGGGGTTGATATGTTTATTTGTGGTATGAATTTTTGTGGATGCCCAATTCCAAATTGGGAGGAATAAGGAGTTCCCATAGTTCTTGCTCTTAATGGCTTGTTTGATCAAGCCTATGTGTTGTGTGAATGATTCTTATTGCAGTTGTGAACTGCTATCTTGTTTGGACTGTGTATTTTGATGTATTATGCTTATGAAAAGAATGTTGCCTTTTTGTTATAGAAGCCTTTGTTGCCATGTGTTGATTTTCATACTCTATTCCAATATGGTTGGGGCTCAGGGGCCAAAGGGGAAGGATGGATTCTCCTTTTCCATTGGATGTCTTGGTTGGGTGGAGAGCATTGCCTTTCCCCATTCCTTGTTGTGATCAATATGAAAAGATGGAGAAACTAGCATGCTATGGTTTTGGAGCAAGAATAAAATACAGTTTGACAGTCCCTTCCTTTGAGATAAATTATTGTAACCTTCCCACTTTGTAGAGGATGATTGTATTATTGTTTGTAATGAGAAGACACCTTGTAATGCAAAGGAAAAGATAAAGATTCATTTGTGAAATGCAAAGAGTTATTATTTCATACTCTATTTTGATAATAACATGAAAGAATGAGACATGTACTGTATTTTGTAATTTGAAGCTCCAAGAAAGAATGAAGTAGTAATGTTGTTGTAGAAATCAATAAAAGAAATACATTCTTTTCTTAAATTTGTATTGTCATTTTGAATTGGAGTTGCTATTTTGAAATGATATCTCTGTGTGAAAAGAAAATGCATATGAGAGGAAAGGACAACATTCTGTTCTTTTTATTTGATTAAAATTTGAGATATCAAATGTTGTCTTGATGCTCTTGAATGATAAGATAGATCAATTAATTTTTTAGACAAAATTTGGAATGCTTTTCCATAGTTGGAAGTTGTAAATTGATTAATGAACTTGTTAAGTGAAAGATCTCTGTCTTGTTTTAAATCTGGAAATCAATTTTATCTAATAAATACACAACTTGAAATTAAAACTTGTAATAAGAAAATAAACCTTGAAATTTAGCTTTAGTATAGACAAATGAACTTAATTGGAACTCTAAATTTATGAAATACATTTTAGAACTTTGTGAAATCAAATTTCAAACTTGCATAATCATTTTCCTGTCAAAAGTTGTAAAATTATAAAATTACACTCAATCAACAAATTGAATCTTGAAAACACTCCTAAAGCTACCCAAGATCAATTCTCCATGTCCAACTGACATGTTGAGAAGAAGGAAATCAAAATTTGAACAAAATCTTATAAGTTGGAAAATTGCCAGTTTTGAATTTAAAACCCTGCAGATTGTTTCCTTAAAATTAACCTTCAAAAATTCATCAAAATATAAAATTGATAGCTTTTATGCAAAGAGGGCATCGAGATGTTTCCAAAAATTCCTTGTTTTCCCAAATTTGAGCTTCCTATCAAAAGTTATGGCCATTTGAAGTTTTACTTCAAATTGGCCATCAAAAAATAAAAATAAATCTAACTCTTAACTTTAAAACTTGACTTTGGAAAAATTTCACCAAGAAGTCCATGGCCCCCACTACTCTGTAACCAATTAGAGGTTTCCACATGGCACTTCATAGGGCGGACCCATTTAAAAAAAAAAAAAACTTAGTTTTTTGAAAATTTTGACCTTGGGAAAGTTTTCCCTTTTTTCTCCGTAACCCCGTGGCCCCATAGCCAATCATGTGCTGACATGTGGCTTGGCGGGCGCACACGAGAATTTTGAAAACTTAAAGTTTTAGCCTCTTTGGAAATTTTTCCCTTTTTCCTCCATGGCCCGGTGCCTCGCAGCCAATCCTGTGCTGACACGTGTCTTGACAGATGCGTGGGACCACGTGATTCATTTTGGCATTTAAAACTTTTGGCACAAAATCTTAAATCCCTCCGCCTCCCCGTCGACCCGCATCTAATTAAAGGATGCAATGTGGCATCTATTTTCAATGGTGGAGGCATGGAGAAAAATTTTCCTTTGGAAAATTTGGTCTTTGCCTTGGGGAAAATTTCCCAAGTTTTTCCCACGGCCCGTCGAGTCGTGTCTAATCACGTGATGACACATGGTAGATTGGACCTTGGCGGGAGCGCATAGTTGCTTTCTCCTTTGAGATTTTAACTCCTAAAATCTCAATTTCCTTTTTCACTCTGTTGGTCTAACCCTCCTTGCGAGCAATAGGATTTTGACATGTGGCAAGAGTTTTCTATTTGGCGGAGGCGCACGACAATTTTCACCCTTGGGCTTTTGGCCTAAATTTTCTATTTCCCAAAGTGCTCCACCAGTCCGCATTTTCTCGCGCCAATCGGGAAGTGACACATGTCTCCCTCACCGGACCCATGGGTGCACAGTGACATTTTATGCTTTTGCACCCAAGGAAGGAAAATTCACAATATTCCTCCCCGCCTTGCCGACCCGCTTAAGGGAAAAAATTTCTCCCTAAGCTAGCAGACTCCCCAAGGGAAACTTTCTCCCCTAAACTCCACCAGCCCATAACTTGAGATTTATAAGGATTTATGAGGACTTATTTATATGGTTGGAAAGGTGAGGAAATTTCCTATCCAATGGGAATGATTTAGGAAATTTTTGATGTCTCTTTTTTGTGAAAAATCAAGTTGAACCCTGTAAGCTTGTTAGAGCATGGTTGAGTGAGAAATTACTCTCCTAACCTAAGTGACGAATTTAACCTCTTGTTTTGACCTTGTGCCTTATTGATAATGGTTTCTAAAAGCACTTGTTACAAGTTAGTCTTGATTGTTAATATTAACCATGTTTGTGTTAATTGTGATCTTGTAACCTTATTACAAACACTCTTAATAAAAAAAAAATTATTCCATAATTTTTCCTAGCTAATCCTAGTTTGTTTCTTGGTCTCAAGTGGTAGTTTGAAATGGGAATTACACTCCATTATCTCGGCCCACTTTTTCCTCTATTTTAGCACCAATCATGACATCTAGGCCTCCTGCAACTCTCAATCCTAAATCTATCTCGACACCTAACTCTCCCATTTTTACACAAGCTACATCACGACTCCATTGTCCTCACTTTCCCATGAGTCCACCGCATTTGCCTAAGTCCCATACTTAGGAAACCCATTCCTATAGATTTTCTACACATATTTTACCACATTTTTCTCCTTCACATACACATAAATACTCTCCTACACCATTGGACCTAAACCATGATCACACACCTTCTCTTTCTTGAATATCGACTAAGGAGCCCTCGATATTCTCCATCATTGGATAAATTTCCATTACTTGCATGCTTAGGGGGATTAAAATTTCAGCCCCCCTACATCAAAATTTGATGTATTTATTGTCTCCTCATAGCTTATCTACTATATCTCATGCTTTGTGATTGACGATAAATATTTACTAGCATCTACTCTCATAACACATACAATAACTTCATTACCCGATGACACACTCTTGTTCTATGGTTCATGCTTGAATGTTGAGGGTAAAATTCCTCCATGAACCTCACTTATCACATCCTAGCTACTCACGCTATTTTTTTCATGAATATCTTTTTGAGCATCACTATATCTCTGGTAAACATACTTTATAGTCATTACCTGATGAAACAATATTGTTTTATGGTTCATTCTTGAATGTTGAGGGTACAATTTCTCCACGAGTCTTATTTATCATATGCTAACTACTCAAGCTTTGTGCTTCGTGAATATTTTTCTGAGCATCACTACATCTTTAATAAACATACTTTACCATCATTACCTGATGATACACTCTTGTTCTATGGTACATAATTGATTGTTAAGGGAACATTACTAAATGCGCCTCATCTCAAACACATTTTTTAGGGGACAACATGGATCCTCTCATCTAAACATATGAAATATCGAAACACACCATCACATGCACACCACATCTACACACCTCAGTTATATTCACTCTTGATTAGGTTATACTACTTATATGTACACTTTGTTTCCTATGATAGTTGGATACTTAGTATGTCATTATCTATTTCTATACACACATGCAAATTCATGTGGTATCTTTAGGTGAATGAAGGAATCTTACATATTCTTACACGATGTTTTATCCTTGACACCACTCTTTACCAATCCCGTCGAGGCTCTTTGGGGAATCTACATTTGATAATATCATACTCCACACATCACACATCCTATTGTTATAATTTTTACTACTTCTTGGAACTATCACTTACTTTTTTGATGATATATAGATGCTTTTACATATTATTTATCTTTATAACATGCTAATAGGTGCTTCATGTGTATCATTTTCCTTGCAGGATACCATACAACCATGGTTATCTATTACTGCTTGTTTACTATTGTTTTCTATTATTTGTGGGCTATGCCCTACGTCATGTTTGATTATTGTTTTCTTTTGGCCACTTCATCCATGATTGTTTATTGACATTAAGAGTGATGTCCCTTGTATGCAACAAAATTTTCACAGTACCTCTTTTCTTCATAGTTTCTTATTACTTTATATTTTATTTCATGCTATATATTTTTTACTAACTTTTGTTTATAGTCTATCTTGTTTACATGTTCCTTGGTTTCTACCATGCACATTCCCTACCCCCTATAGGTATCTGACACACAATATGCATATAATTTTTAGGTCCTCTCATTTGGGACGCATCCTCCTACATTCGTCACATGCAACCTAACTGAGGGGTGCATCTATTGGGTGAACAAGTCACCCTTCCAACAACACAGATCTCCAGAACAATACAAAATTAGTAAAGGAACACAGTCATATAGTGGTATAGAATTATACTTGGATCACAAACATAGAGCAGACACTAGAATCCAGTATCAAACATGAACAGTGGGCATTTATGTCCTAGGGGAAAAATCAAACATTTTATCAGTTTTGCATAGTTTCCAACAATTCATAGTATGGATTTACAGTATCATTCACTTGACTTCAGTTACAAAATTCATTCAATCAGTTGTAATTCAATTACAATACAGTTACAAATTGAGATGTGCTAATATATAGTGGCACTTATTTGAGAAGCACTATGGAATGGAGAGAAAAACTTACCTCTATCACTAACACTATTCTCTTGGTGTTAGTGTTATCACCGAATCACAGCACCCCTGGATGTTGATCAGATTTCTAGTTTGATCACTCTAAGCATCCAGTGTGATTGGATAAAATGGGTACTATCTCCAAGTTGTGGGACTTGCTACTTGAGATAGACCTCCAGAGAAAGCTGGTTCTTGCTCCTAAACTACCTGCCACAATCTACTCTAATGCAGGAGAGACTAGCTATTCTAGCCTAAAATTCCAAGGGACCAGAGAGAGAGAATGCATAAAATGAAAGCCTACACTAAAGCGGTGATACACCAGAAAAAGAGGGTGTGAGAGTAATCTCCAAATGTGTGAAATACAGAGGCAAAATGCACACTAGAAGAGGTGATGACAGTTCACCATAATCCAGCAAAATGCATTCACAGCAATATTCCAAGCACACACAATAATAATGAATTCCTACAAGAACATAATAAATAGACACAATATACTTGTAGAAAGATTAAAGGGGCAAGAAGAATGCAAGGAAACACAACAGGGGAAGATATATCCACAAACTGATATTTTATTGCTTCATGATATGCACAGTTCAATCTATTACAAGATAAGGGCCTGGATCACCATGCAAGGAGTCCACTACAAGGGCCTGCAACACACTGGCTTCACAAAGCAATTTTGACAGAGCTTTGTTACCCAAAAACTCTCTCCCCTTACAATGAGCCCAACACTTCATTTTATAGAAAAATGAGAAGGAAAAGAGAAGGGAAAATGGAAATCCCGAAATCTGTCCTTCAACCACCTGTAAAAGGCATTAAATTGATTGGAATGGGCATACATTACTTGGAAAAAGGCTCCCCATACTATCCCATGTGCTGCAGCAGAGAAGGAATGATGACCATGCCTCTTAATTGCACTCCCAGCTACCAAATAAAACACTGTTCTGAACCCGGCCACGTTTCCTTAAAAAAATCAATCAATTTCTAATCAAATCTAGAATTTCTTGATTACTGTGCATTGGGCTCGGAACCATGATTCCAACGGTACCAATTTTGTGTGATTTCGTTGAGAAATGCAAAAGTTATGGCCTTCTGAGTGTGGGCAGCTATTTTGGGCCTGGCAGGCGTTTTCTGTCATTTGACGGGAATGAGCATTGACTGACTGGAGCTGAATATGTTTCTTTTATTTAAACATATCTACCCTCATTAAAAATAAGAAATCCAGTTTTTGTGGCGTAGAGGACGTCGTGCTCGTTCCAGAAAGTCAAATTTTATCAAAATCGAAGCTCGGAGTCAAAAGTTATGGCTGTTTGAAGTTCCACGGGTCAAATGTTGACTTTTCTCCTCCGCCTTCGGCCATTTCGGCTTTTCGCGTCCCGCGCGTCCCTTTGTCCCATTTGGTTTCGGTGCTAAAATTTCCCATTTCGGCCGATCCGGCCGGTTCGCGTACTTTTGGCCCGCGCGTCCCATTTGCTTTTGGACTGTCTGGGACAAATTCACCCGGTTCGGCCGGTTCGCGCCTTTTTGTCCCAACTGTCCCAAAGGTGACCCTCTCAGCAGTTGGTCAATTTTTTCTCTGTCGAACTAGAATTTCGTGCCCGCCGTGTACTTTTGTCCCATTTGTCCCCCCTGCGTTTCTGACTGTTTGTGCTAATTTCGCCCAGTTCGGCCGGTTCGCGCTTTTCTGTCCCAAACGTCCCAGAGGCGACCTTGAGCGGGACTTAGCCAATTTTCATGATTTTTTCCTGGATCAACCTATTTGCCTTCTGCAACCCTTTTTTTTGCATTTTCCCAGAACTTACTCTCTTCCTCTTGGACAGGGGAGTTAGACAAATATGAGGGGACCCTAGAAACATGACTTTTCGCCCTGAATCAATATAATTGCTTGCATGTTATCAAAGTTACCTTGGGGGTGAATTTTGGATAACAGTTAGATCACCCAAAAAACTCACTCTTGGCGTGAGATTGCCTAAAAAACCTCACCTTCAGCAACAAGATACTCAAATCCATCAACATATCCAAATCAAATAGGAAAATGTTTTTTTATCTTATACTCTCTCATATATTAGGGTCATGTTTACAAGCAATAAAAAGTAACTCATATTAACAAGCACAAGCTCCTACAACATGCTACTATGCATACACTTCACCCATAGGGTATACCTCTATTTCCTAGCTAACACACTTCACATTGCAATCAATTCATACTTCACATGGCTACTTGTCCACTCAATACACTATCATATATAATTATCTTCGGTTCACAAGGTACACATCTTCTATCTACTTTATGCTATCGATTATTCACTCAAAAACATAAATTGGGGGAAAATGTAGGCAAAAAATCTATGTGCTTGGGTACATTTATAGGTCAAAGCATTCTAATGTATAAATTATTCCTAAGAAAGAAAAATAGTGGTTGACAACTCTTTTTAGTTCTTTGATTTCTTTATCTTTTGCACTATTATGGCATTACACACCTTACAACTCTGTTGGCACTTAACTGATTTAATTCTTGATGACCTCAGACACTAACGCCCAATTAGAATGGAAACACCCTGGTTCTCCTATCCCTCTTAGGCTCTCCTACCCTTATTTTTCTTCTTTTCGTTCTTTTGGGTCCTTTTCTCCTTATTGTCTTGCAAAAGTGCAACAAGGCAATTGACAATTCCTGAGCATGAAAACTATACCCCAATGTTAATTTTTTCAAGTCCTATCATTCAAAGACACCCTGTGTCTTTCAATTCAGTCCAAGTGACCTCCTGAATAATGTTATATCATCCCCCTAGGTGATTTAGGAAAATCCATTGATTCCCCCTAGGTGATTTTAGGAGTTCATTTGCAAAGCTACGTGTAGTTATTAGAAGGGCTATCACTAGCCTTCCTAGAGATGGAGCAACCTCACATAGTAGATCAAAAGATCCTAAGTCAACATGGAGATGATTCAAAGGTATTGGGACATCATGGAAATAATTCAAGAATATTTTGGAAGGGCTTGGAGAAATTGGGGTAGTTTTGCCAAAATTAGGGGTCACAAGCCTAGGCAGTACACATGCCTAAAATAACTACTGAGATTCAAAAGAATATTTCGGGAGCTCTGAATGGAGTTATGAGTAAAAACATATTCATAAATAGGATTCCAAGCCCTACATGATGGTGAAATAACATTTTTCACAACACTTTGTCGCACCAGGTTTGTAGGTAGTTTTCCTCAGGCACATGTGGAGTACCAAATCACAATTCTGATTTTTAAGGGATAAAATGGATGAATAAATACATGATACCCAAACCATTGAATTCAAAAGGTAATTTAATATCAGGATCATATAAAATTTCACCAATAAATTCCACCAGGAGCTCAAGTTATCATCGTTCCAAGTTACCCTCTTGGAGACAATTCATGAGTTAGTCAATTTTCAGGAGGACACGTGTCAACACTAGGATCCTGGCAGGATTTTACGTCCCTAACATCCCTGAGGTAAGGTACACAAAAATTGGAAAAATTTACCCAACCCCTATGTGACCTCTGGGACCCTCATGTGACCTTCTGACTTGACAGTTCAGCCCCCAAGTGCATTTTTGGAGCTCAAATTCCCTGCTGTTGGATCGAGGACACGTATTAGCTCCAAGACCACCGTGGAATTTGATTTCCCTCACTTCCATGAGATCAAGGACATAAGACATGTAAAAATTCACCCATACCCTATGGGGAGTCCTTTGGTCATCCATGTGATCGGCTTTCAGCCCCCAGTGCTTTTATTGTTTTTCAAGCAAATTCCCTGCCGTCGAATCGAGGACACATATCGTCCTCTTTCTCACCATGAAATTTGATGTCCCTCAAGTCCATGAGGTTAGGGACATAATACATGAAAAAATTAACCCCAACCTTGCATGATAATTTTTTGAATATTCAAATCTGACACTTAGTCGTTTCGTCCCCCTCATTTCTCCTTCACAACTTCTCACCATGCCATGGCCTTGTTCTTGCTTTTCTAGACACCCAATCCACCATTACTGATCCAAACTAGATCATTAATGGTCACAAAAATCTCCACACCATGAAAAAAAAACAATATAAGAGAATAATGAATTGAAACAATGAAGAATGAAGAGAAAAATGGA
The DNA here is from genome assembly GCA_019776745.2 of Taxus chinensis. Lineage (NCBI taxonomy): Eukaryota > Viridiplantae > Streptophyta > Pinopsida > Cupressales > Taxaceae > Taxus > Taxus chinensis. The sequence continues at coordinate 481,249,541 of CM034154.1, read as the reverse complement.
GATTTTTCGCCAGATAACTATGAAGTCACCCGATTGAAAAAACCTCATATCTTACAAAATACAAGTTAGATTGAGATGTCGTATTTTGTAGAATTCCTCATTTTTAAGGTGATAAAGATGTAATAAAATAGAGGTAAAATGGTGCCCAAAATTATTTGTTCTAATAAAATCCTCACTTCATGCACCGGCTCACATTTGTCACATTTGCCATCATTTCGGCAATGGAAACAAGCTAAAAACTTGCACACGAGATCCAAATGAAAAACCTATCGCAATGGAGCTGTTTTAATCATGAATGGAGACAAAAACTAGACCTAAAATTTTTGAGCTCCATTAATGGCCGCCATGGTAGCTCTGTGCCCGAAGCCACTGTCAGGTTAAAATTTTAAAATTTATTTCCAAACATTCTAGCGAGAAAAATCAGGTTAAATTTAGAGGACATGACCATGACGACAAGATGAGTCTAAAAAAATATGTTCCGTAAAAAATCTAGCAATGGAAACACACTTTCTAAAAATAGTGAGTTTTCTGATACAAACTTTCTATGTTTGGAAAGTCATCATCAAAAGTAGTTATGGTGAAAGCAGTGTGTACCCAAGGTCACCAGGAAGACAAAATGATAGTCTCAAGCAGAAAATAATTAAAATGACCACTTACTAAAAATAGTAGGTTCCCTATATGGGTGCTTACTAATAATAGTAGGTTAACCCAAAAAGTGGTTGAGGCAAGGGTAATGTCCACGAGATAAAATGAGGGAGTTGTTAGTGCAAAATCACAACACCCCCAAATGAGGTCTAAAAATCTACTTTTCTAAGGCAGACTCATTTGGTGTGATTTGCATAAAATTGGATCATTCCCCAAGCTGTGGGACTTGCAAATGGGAATGATCCTCTAGAGAATGCTGGTTCCTCCTAATCCTAACACTAAACTAATTCTAAGGAAGGAAACGCGACTATATACTCCTAATCTAACAATTCCAAGGGACCAAGGAGAGAGAGAGAGAGCATGAAAAGGGAAATCCTACACTAATGAGGTGATAACACCAAGAAAAGGGAAGTACTGGTCAGAATCTCAACTACCTAAAGTGGAGAGAGGTGAGTAGAGGAGAGGGTGGACAAGATGCACCACAGACCAGAGATAGATTTCACATAGAACACCACTTCAAAACCCAATAAATACATCTACCAAAACCTGTAATGGACATCAGAGATATGCACAATATACCTTGCAATGGTGAGAGGAAAGAAGAGACAACAAAATGAGAAAAGGATGGACAAAATGCATCATGAAAACATATTTTATTGCTCCACAAGTTCACATAGTACATCATTAGTGGGAAAGAGGCAAGAAAATGCCATTACAAAGCCAAGGGAGGAGACTTAAACTCCACATTCAACCCTGGAGAAGAAAAAGAGAGAGGGGGAAGGGAAGAAGAATGAACAACCCTTTACAATGAATCCTTCCCCTATATTTATAGATTTGATTGGAGAGAAGAAAGAGAGAGGGAAGTGGGAAAAGTGGGTTGAAGGTCAACCACTGCCATTAATGCTTCTGATAAAATATGCCCTAAATCTATCTTTACTACATGATTCCTTGATTTGGTGCCTTTAAAGAAGAGGAAACGATAGAAATAGATTGAATATGATCTGGTTGTTGAGATAGATGGATCCTGTATTGAAGGCCTGAAGACATTTCCTCCATTTTTCTTCACCTAACCTCCTCAAAATTAAATTTTTAGACCTCCTCGACATGGGTGAGGCCGAGATCTTTCCAACGACATTAGATTTGTAATATTTCAAGCCCTGAATCAAAAGATATGCCCCTTTGAAGTTTGTATCGGGTCTGTACAAGAGGGTGGGAAAAAAACTTGAAAAATGGGTCCCCTTTTGATATGGGACACGTGGTAGCAAGATTAGAACAAAAATCAGGCCTATGGGTTTGCAATTTATCTTTTTCCCTTTCCTCTGATTCCCTACTTTGGCTTTGACTTGGGTTCAAACTTTGACTTTTTCCTTTGCCTTGTTCTTGAATGTGAGCTCGCAGGTCTGAAATGTTTTCCCTTCATATTTTCTCTATGTGTGGGGTTTTATTGACCAAATTTTTCAGAGGGGTAAATTTGGGATAAAAATTTGGTGACTCACGGGGACATCTTCCTGCTAGATGAAGAGACCAGTGGCCTTGAAGCATCCATTGGGCATGGAGTCTTCCTGATAAACATAAAACTGATTTAAACTTTTGAAGATCTGATCCTTGAGACACTTGGAAACCCACTGAACTTGGAGTTGAACTTCACCAAAATCCAAATGAATGTACTGTGCCAAAGCAATAGCACCAAAAACTATGTACAAACTGAAAATCATACATGCTCCAAATGGAACATGTAGAGTGTGCAAAAGAAATTCTTCTACTGAAAACAAACATACCTACACTACTCTAACTAAGAGAAAAGGGAGCTCAAACAAATCCTACAACTGACAGGGAAAAATAGCTCCCCTTCCTAAAAAAATGGCAGCCATGCAACTGATTTGACACTGAACATGGCTGGTTGGATGAGTGAAAAACTTATAATAAGCCGGTTCTCCACCCAAATCATTAAGGTATCAACATTAATGGAAAATACCTCCTTAAGCTAACTTACATCAGAATTATGGAGGTGTTGATGATGACCCTTGGTACTTTGATGCTCATCCTCATGCCCTGGAGTAGGCATGCCTAGTTTTGGCTTCTCCGTTGACTCTAATGAAGGCAAGCTTCTGATTGGGCAAGGTATGGTCCTTTGAATCTGCCCATGGTTCTAAAATCTAACTCCAAGAATGGAGCCTTCTTACTAAATCTCATGGATGGATGGTGTGAGAGGGATGATGACATCTTCCTACTTTTTCTCTTCCTTCTCCTGTGAAGAACATGGAAGAGTCATGTCTTCCAATCTTGGTTCCAGAGGGTTGTTATGAAGTGCAGGTTGTCTTTCCTGAATTTTCTCCTCCATGGAAGTAGGGTCATGTGCTTGGGATGTGAGAGATGGAGGAAAAAATGACATGATCTCCCTGGGTTCCCCTCCATTAAGGCAATCCTCTATGTTAGACAGGTAATTTTCCTCCTTGCTGTCCTACTACAAGTGCTCAACCTCCTTCATGGAGTCCTCCTGATCTACAATTGACTCATCATGGTTCCTTTCATCCCCAAACATGAATTTTAAAAGACAAAACTCTTCCTCAACATTAGATCTTGAAGGAGATGAAGTGGGAGGAAGAAATGAAGGTTCTTCTATGGCCTGCTCCACACTTAGAGCCTCTAAAATTGTATGGTCCTCCTCCATAGCCAAAATGTACTCCTCTTATTTTGGATTAGGAGTAGCTCCTTCTTCCCCTACTTGTGTTGTAGCTAGAGCTTCCACCACTTGTGGCTTGACCTCATCATCCTCCATAGGATTAACCAACAAGGGAACCTTTGACAACTCAAATTTAGTAGCCCAACTCTTCAGATTTTCTATCATTTCTTCTCTGTTGGGTTCCTTGTTTGATGTTCTCCTTGGCTGGTTTTTGGAGTCTCTTCCTAATATGGACTTGGGAAGGAAAGAGGAGTGGTGGGTGGGTTCTCCACTAGGTGTTTCCTTGTTTGTGGTGGAGGGGAAGGCATTTATTTTAGCTCTTGTAGAGGGGAATTGGATTTGGAAGAGAAGAGGGAAGAAAAAATGAGATGGGATGGAAGACTAGGGGATGGAGGGATGGTTTTCACAACTAGAGCAGCATTGGCTGGGTTTACAACTTGACATTCAAACTAATATGGTTCTGCTTGAGGAATGGAAAAATAAATACTAGATGATGGTGTAAAACTTACCCATTGACAAGGCTACTTAGCACCAAGTTCATAGACCTCTATCTCTTTTGTCCATTGTGAAAGTTGGGGTAGCATTCCAATCATGATGTCCAACTTCTCCTGAGGGTTGTAATGTCTTGGAAAATGGCCTTCCCATGGACAAGGTTCCTTACAACCAATTCTAAAAGCCATTATTTGAGTTGTTTCCCTTGATTGAACCATGCCAGTCTCCATTTTTGGAATTTTCTCCAGTAGACCAATATCTTGTATTTGATTGTCTTCATTGCATGCATATCCATGTTCTTGGAAATCCCCATAGCCAAACTAATTTTGGCACTACTACTCATAGGGATAGACATGTTGATTCTGAACCTACTCATAATGATGATTTGAAGGAGTTGTAAAGCATATTGGAGGTGGAATGACCTGCTGTTGTTGTAAATGTGAGTTCCATGAAGGGAATGAAGTCATGATTGCACAACCTCATGGAATGGGAGAAAGTAAAAGATATGGAATAATAAAATGGATGAAAATGATTGGAAATGGATGGAAAAGGTCTGTAACTTAGAGAATGGGTTTTTGACCAAATGGAGTCACCAGATGTGCTTGTATGTGTCTCAAAAGGCTAAAAATTAACAAGAACACATCAACCTGTTAATATGAAGTGGTAAGGTGCTTCATACCTGTCCCACTGGGCATGCCAAAAATGTTAGTGTGAAATCACAGTACCCCTAAATGATCTCTAAAAATCTACTTTTCTAAGGCAGACTCATTTGATGTGATTTGCATAACATTGGATCATTCCCCAAGCTACGGGACTTGCAAATGGGAATGATCCTCCAAAGAAGGCTGGTTCCTCTTCCAAATCCTAGCACTAAACTACTTCTAAGGAAGGAAACATGAATATCTACTCCTAATATAACAATTCCAAGTGACCAAAGAGAGAGAGAGAGCATGAAAAGGGAAATCCTACACTAATGAGGTGATAGCACCAAGAAAAGGGAAGTGCTGGTCACAATCTCAACTACCTAAAGTGGAGAGAAGTGAGCAGAGGAGAGTGTGGAAAAGATGTACCACAGACTAGAGATATATTTCACAAAGAACACCACTTCAAAACCCATTAAACACATCTCCCAAAACTTGCAATGTACATTAGAGATATGCATAGTATACCCTGTAATGGTGAGAGGAAAGAAGAGACAACAAAATGAGCAAATGATGGACAAAACACATCACAAAAACATATTTTATTGCTCCAAAAGTTCACATAGTACATCGCTAGTGGGCAAGAGGTAATAAAATTCCATTACAAAGCCAAGGGAGGAGACTTAAACTCCACATTCAACCCTAGAGAAGAAAAAGAGAGGGGGGAAGTGAAGAAGAATGAACAACCCTTTATAATGAATCCTTTCCTTGTATTTATAGATTTGATCAGAGAAAAGAAAGAGAGAGGGAAGGGGGAAAAGTGGGTTGAATCTCAACCACTGCTGTTAATGCTTTTGATAAAATATGCCCCACATCTATCTTTATTGCATGATTCCTTGATTCGGTGCCTTGAAAGAAGAGGAAACAACGGAAACAGATCAAATTCGATCTAGTTGTTGAGATAGATGGATCCTCCATTAAAGGCATGAAGATGTTTCCTCCATTTTTCTTTACCTAACCTCCTCAAGATTAAATTTTAAGATCTCCATGACATGGGTGAGGCTGAGATATTTCCAACGACATCAGATTTGCAATATTTTGAGCCCTGAGTCAAAAGATATGCCCCTTTGAAGTTTGTATCGGGTCCATACAGGAGGGCAGGATAAAAACTTGAAAAATGGGTCCCATTTTGATATGGGACACGTGGCAGCAAAATTAGAATAAAAATCAAGCTATGGGTCCACAATTTATCTTTTTCCCTTTCCTTTGATTCCCTGCTTTGGCTTTGACTCAGGTTCAAACTTTGACTTTTTCCTTTGCCTTGTTCTGGAATGCGAGCTCGTAGATCCGAAACATTTTCCATTCGTATTTTATCTATGTGCGGGGTTGTCTTGACCAAATTTTCCGGGGGGGGGTTAATTTGGGATAACAGGAGTTCATCACATCATGATGGTCAAGAAGAGGCAAAAATCACCTCTCACTAAAAACAATATATCATACGCAGGATGGGAGTTGCGGTCATTAGTGGAACAGTTCAATCAACTTGGAAAGTGTTCATGAGATAATTTGAAGGAGTTTTCATAGTTTGTAAGGATTTTGAAGATTCAGAGTTTCACTACATTTGGAGCTTTCCATCAACAAGGATAAATGAAATTCATTGGAAATAACATCTCATCTTATTCTTCTCTCTCTATTTCTCTCTCCTCTTCACCCCCAAATTTCTCTCACTTTCAAGTATTCTAATTTCACGTTGGGGTTGTACTTTTTCATATGTCCTAGTGTACCTAATGTAATAAGTCACCTTTATGTTATAAAAAGGGACTTAATATTCTCCTAGGAAGTTAAAAAGTTGTAAGTTACACAGGAACATATGAAAATCCATTGGGAGGTAGACGATAAGTCACCTCTCATTCTATAAATTTTAAAGCCATTCCCATTTCAAAGGGTTGGTCATTAATTTTGTAAGCTCAAGAGTGCATTCTACCTTGAGAGAACAAAGGAGATAGCCAAATTCTTCCTTTCCCCGACTCTCTATTTTTCCTCCATTCTCATACTATGTATAACTTAGCTTAATCAATCAATACAAGAAGGAGTTTTGAGCCTTTTTTGAATAAGGGGTTTATTGGGACTTTGTGATCATAAATTCCATTTGGTCTTGTTTCTATGCGTAGAGTTGTTTCCTCCTAATTTTGATGCATGTGATAAAACTTCTAATTGATGTATACAGGAATTTGATTTTTCTACCTACAACATTAGTTCCCCTACCTCTTTTCTCACTCCCCTTTCCCACTCTTCAGACAATGCCTCCCCTAGCAAGAGATTGCTAGCTTTACCACAGGGTTAATTGAGTGCCCCTGTTGGATCCCCAGTCGAAAGGCCACCATAGAAATCCACCTTTTCATGTACATACATATATAGCAGATGCACCAGTTAAGTAGACGGACTTAGATTCCTAGAGCATTGGTATGAAATCCACAAGTTTTTCCACCTAACAAATTTTCTTGCCAACACGCCTTTTGGTCACCCTTTAACACTTTATGTTGAAATTTTAGTTGTCAATTATGAAATTCAAATAAGGGAGTCATATATATACTTAGTTATTGCTTTTAAATAAGGGTCCAAACACTATAAACATTATCTACCATCACCTAAGCTTGCACAAAGGCACAAGAGCATTACAAGACATACATATAGCACCTCCATACAAGGGACAAGGGATGCATCTATCTATATACACAACATAGGAGGGGAGTTCATTTTATTTCATCACACACATTATGCATACTCAATACAATCTATATCTATCCCTATATCATTGTGTAACTTTCATAAGGGAAACCTAGGGCATCATTTCACACACAAGAAAAAATAACTACATAGAGTTTGAGATGTAGTGAAACACTCAGTAGTAAGTTCACTCTTCAAGTGACCATCGGGGTAAGTACGAATCCCCATTTTGCATATTTTTTTATTAGATTTAATGTGGTTTTTAGGAATGTGTATATAGTTATCTATTTTACAGGTTACATGTATGACTGACGATATCACAAAAAAATCAAAGTGAAAAAGAAAGGCTAATAGTGAAGCTCTTCCAACCCAGAGGAGATCAGATCCCAAGCTTAAGAGTAGACATAAGCACCCAAATCAGTCACTAGTGCCCAGAGTGCTCATATCCTCATGTGGGTACTTCTTTTCGGCATCATCTTGAGTTCTCAAACCCTCAATGAGCTTTTTTGACACTATTCCCATTCTTTTCCAGAAGATACTCAGTCCAGATCACTTCCAGGTTGCGTATAATCAACTAAGTCATATTCCTCTTGCACTTGCTTACAATTTTACATTATTGAATGCTTATTTTCTTGCATCTTACTGTAATTTATTCATGTATATCATACATTATATTAGTTAATCTAAAATATAGGTTTAATTCAATTTAGATTAAATCATCACCCAAGAGTGGACAATGAAGAGGAAAAAGTGTTATCTGATCTAGAAGATTTGAATGATAAAGAAGAGTCAATAATGTTGGTGCCATTTTTGAGCTTGCACCATGTTGCCTCAAATTTTCAAATCTATATCTGCACAAAAACATTTTATCCTTTGTTTTGATGGTCTAAATTCTTCCCCTCCAGTTGGATGCTTTAAAAATGCCCATAAACTACTTGTTTTTCCCTAATGTGAAACAATATTCCAAGTTTACCCCTTTTTCTGCTCTAGTTTTTCCAATTTTTCGGGATGTGTCATTTTCCCTTTGCCAGATCGTGCAAAAAATTTAAATTGATCAAATTTTAATTTTTTGCAATTGGAGACACATTCCCAAGGTTGAAAATAATGTCAAATCATGCTTCGGTTAATTTAAAATCAAGAAATTTTCCATCCTTGTTGAAAATTTTGAATTCTAGGGCATCCTTTGAAATTTTTATGTTTTTGACAATCATACGGGTGTCACATGCCTGTCAAATTCATCATTAGAAGGTAATGGCAATGTGGTGGTTTCCTATTGGCCAGGGGGTCTTGGGAAATATTTCTAACATATCATTTTTTGAAATTTTGGCAAAAGGGAAAATTTTGATACGTGGCTCCGCCTTCTGCTAGAAGTGACTACGTGGCATGTTTTGATTGGATAGGGGATTGGTGGGTGACGGACTTTCCTTAGAAAATTTTGATTTCATTTTGCAAAATTTTCAAAGACAAATTTTGGCCCGAAGGCCCGCAGATGAATAAAGAGAGGACACATGGGACATATTTTTGTCTGAGGGCATGCGGATGGTGGAGGGACTTGGAGAATTTTGATGTTTTATGGCTCAAAGTGATAAAGTGAATTTTTGGCCCAAAGGCCCTCGACCAATCCCCAGTGGACACGTGTCTAGGAAAGGATAGGATGGGGCAGCGGGTTTTTACAATGACTTCGAAGTTTTTAACTTCAAATGGTAAAAACTCAAAATTTGGCCCAAAACCCCACAACCAATCGCAAGAGGACACATGTCCTCAAAGTTTCAAAACAAAAGTGCGGGCCACGGGGGGACTTAGAGTTTTTTGGCTCTAATTTTATAAATTTTCAAAATCAGTTTTGTCCCCACTCCAGTCAGCGATGGACACATGGCAGCATGACAAGGCAAGGCGGGTTGGCGGGCCGATAGGGGAAGGAAGAATTTTTTTCCCTTTTGCCAAAAGAGTTCAAAATAAAAAATTTAAGCGCTGGCCCGCTAGCAAATCACAAGGAGACACGTGGTAAGGGAAAAAATTGGAGGTGCGGGCCTGTGGGGCAAAAAGTGAAAATTTTCCCAATTTCCAAAAAGGTCAAAATCCGTAGAATTAAAGCGCGATTTCAATGGGACCCACCATATGCCACGTGTCAACTCCAAAATTCAAAGGTGGAGGGGCAGAGGAAAAAGTTAAATTTTTCCATTTTTTCAAAAATGTCAAAATGTCAAAAATATGTCTAAATTGATTTCCAATCATTTTTGGCCACATGTCCCACCTTATCCAAAGGTTAAAAAGGTAATATTGAGCTTATTTTTGGATCTCATCTTCCATGTGGAGGGCTAATATTAAAATTTGATGTAAGATCAATGGTTACTGTGCATCCATTTATTTTGCCGCCATGGGAGCTCCAGGAAACTTGGAATCATGATTTCTCCATCAAATTTCATCAAATATTATATGATTTTTTGTCGTCTTGGCCTCCTGAGAGCATTGGCATTATTTTCATGACTTAATTATTCGATCTATGGTGTTTTTGAAGTAAATTTTTTCCCTAGCCTGAGCATGCACGTGAAATGACAAAATAAAAAGTTACAGAGGTAGTTTAAAAAGGTAAAAAGGTGAAAATGATGAGTAAGAGGTGTTTGCATGCCTCAATGATGAAAAACATGCCTCCAGGATGGATAATGATCCATATATTTGTAATGATTTAATCTTTTTGGCACACCTAGCAACATGTGAGTGTTTTTCTGTTTGATGTCATTTTCATTGAATCATAAAGAGTTGTTGTAACAGAATTGATCCCATGGAATATTCTTTTCTTGGGAAAAAAGGCTCCAAGGTGGCATAGGATATATGAGGCATTTTGGAGAAATTAAAAAAGGGGGGGAGGGAGTTGAAAATTACGAGCAAATTCTGAGAGAAAGCTCATTTTTTGAGAAATCCACCAAAGAACTAGGTTAATGTCTCATGTGTTGGAAATTCAAGTATGTGAGTTGGTTACATGTTTATAGCCATCACACAACTCTGATATTGTTCATGTAACTCTCCCCTGATGTTGAATCTAACAAGTTTTGAATTAAATCTGTGTTTTCTTTGGGCAATATGATGTTTGTTATCATTTTTAAATTCATGCAAATAAATTTTATTGTTCTTGTTACAATCTTGCATTGAAAGTCTTTAGAAATCAAATAGGATCTCCATTTCTCGCTGATAGTTTAGTGGAATTTGCAATCTCATATTTAGAAGATCCTTCATTTGATAAGGAGATAAACAAATTTAAAATCACTTTACCTTCCTTGACTGCAGAGATTTCTTGTAAGCCTTTGGGGGTACCTTAGGTGTGGATTGATCATGGATTTTTCTGTTTAATTGAGTTCTTTACTTCAAGATTTTGTGGTGAGTTCTCAAAGATTGTGTGAAGAGTACAACCTGGGCTTCCATTTGTGCCTCTTCTGGTTGAAAGAACATCCTGATTATTTTAGCCATTTCATCTGATAGTTGTTCAAGTATTGTGCAAATTGTCAAAGATCTGATCTATCCCAGTTTGTCTTGTCAATCCCCCACCAAAAATCATCTCACAAAAAAGATCCTATCATGTACTATCCCTGATTTGCATTTGTATACCCACAAAGATCAAAATCCATTTGTAAAAGTATGCATAACAGATCAGGATTTCCAATGTCTTTAGTAACCTTCGCCTTGTTTTGAGAACATACCCATGTTTTGAGAAGTGACAACTTGTGAGAGTTCAGATCTGGGGTGTTGATCATGTTTTCATCAAGGTCTCCATCATATAATTACAAGCAAAGAGAAGGAAATCTTCACCTCCTTCACCATTACAAGGTTACAAAATAGGTCCTCTTACCTTGGTTGCAAGGCACAACCTAAAACAACTAGGACAAGATCAAGTCCTATTGGAGTGCTATCCATTTCTCCACAAACCTGAGCACTAGCTAGACCACATCCTTGGATACCAATGACATACAACATGGTCTAATATTTCTTTAAACTCTATGACATATCTATGGTCCTACTCAGACTGAAAAGGAGAACAAATTTGGATACCAACATGAGTGGCGCCATTGCCGGGGACTTCTTGGAATTTCTTGGTGTTTTTGAAGTGTTTGAAGAGTTTGAGCATTTATTTATTCAATTATTTTTCCCTTCCAGTTTCTAGTTTTGGTTAGATTGGTTTTCTCTTAGTTAGAGAAGGATTAATTTAGATTTGTTTTTTTACAAAACAAGTTCTTATGCACTCTCTAGATGGATTTATTTGGATCATGTCTAATTTTTATATTTTGTACATATTTTTTGTGAGCCTCCTTGCACCTATTCATAGTTCAAATATTTCACCTTCACAGGAAATAAATCAAATATTTTGGGGAATTTTCCAAGTAGCAGTGTTCTTTCAAAGCTCCAAATCTCATTTTCAAACCAATGCCAAGTTCATGCTTCATGTTGGTTCATGGTTAATTTTAAAATTTTGGATATTTTTTCAAGATGTATGTTTGAGTCCATGCCCAATGAATATGCAAAGAAACTGGTACTCACATCTAGAAATAAAATGGTCTATTTGAGTCACCATAAATGTTTCTAAAATAAACACCCTTCTTATTTTCAGACCGCTAGTTACAAAATGAATAATTGTGTTCCTTGGTGTCTCAAATATTTTTTAATTAATTATGTGGATCACATCCAAGGTTTCATAGTTCAGAGTGGTTAAAACCTTAACTATTTTTCCTTCTTGTTTTGGAAGCCTACACAAGTCATGGAATAAAGGAATGAAAAACTTAGTGCTCCACATATTTACCTAAACCAAAGAACAAAGGTTAAGTACTTTGCAACATTGTAGGGATAAGAGAAGTGTTCCATAGAAATGAGAAAAAAAGTTGGTCTTTTGTGGGAATGAATAAAAAAGTTATTCTTCCGCAAGGTCATAAAAGTTAGTGTTTCACAGGAATGGAAGAATCATGGTGTTCCGTGAATCTCAAATAACATAGTTCATCATGGATTTTGTAAGTCCACATAACAAAGGAAAGTTAAATCATGACAAAATTTTAAAGATGGAGAATAAAGGAAGTCAAAAATTAGTGTTTTGTGGGTTTTTAGAACTTAGTGTTCTAAGGGTTTTTGGAACTTAGTGTTCCATGGATTTTTAGAACTTAGTGTTATAGAGAAGTTAAAAATTTAGTCTTTTGTGGGTTGGAAAAGTTATTCTTCTACAAGTTGGAAAATTTAGTCTTATGGAAGTTTGCAAAATTAAATTATGTGGAGGAAAAGTTGTGAAACATGAAAAATGTGTTGCACGGCACCATGAAGCAGGAGAAAGAAAGTTAAATAATGTAAAAGGGAAAGCCACATAATTTATAACTAGTGTTATGTGGAATTTAAAACTTGGATTTCAATGGAGTTCAAAAAGTGTAGTGTTATGTGGGTTTTCAAGTCCATGTAACAAAGGAGCATCATATGCCACATAACAAAGGAAAAAGTCTATGCAGTACTATGGGAACGGAAGTAAGGTCTGAAAGTACCAGAAAGGTTCACATAAAGCTATCCACTAAACAAAGATAGCCACATAATAGAAGGAAATCCACACAACATGAGAAAAATTCCTGAAATGAAGTTACACTTTGTGAAATGCAATGTATTCCTTGGGACAACAGATAGAAGGCCATGGGTAGTCAAAAAAGTTGTATAGTTAGCGGTTGTTCGCGGATTGAGGAAAAATTCAGGAAGAAACATGTGGGACAAAGGAGAAATGAATCTGCTGGAGATGAAAAATATGGATCCACATAACAAAGCTATTATGTAAAATATTCAGACCCTGTGAAACAAAGGTAGCATTTAGGTAGAAAAATATGTGGAATAAAGGATTTTCATGTTTTTGTCAGGAATCTTCAAAATTCCATATCTTTTGATCCAGAGATCTGTTTAACATGAGACCAGTCTCATTGGAAGCATTTTTAGGGGGATTCATTAAAATATCACCTTTGAGGAGAATTATGGATATACTTGGGATATTTTAATTAAAATTTTTTGGGTCATTTTGAGTCTCTTTCTCAACTAAATGTTGCCCAATTCAATTTCATATGCTTTTGTTTGATTCATTTTGTCTCATGATGCTTATTGAATGATATATTCTCCTCATGACCCCCAAAATAATGAAGAGAATGGTTTGAATGGTTTGAGTAATAAGAAATGAGATTTTATCTATGGTCTAATGCATGATTATGGTTTAAATGGACATTGGGAAGCTCACTCTTAATATATATACCAAGATTTTGTTGACATCCATTGATCTAAGTTATATGTTATCCACATAGAAAATATCTTAGGGTTTTCTTACAAACCAAGGCACCCCATAAGTGTGGATCATCTTAAGTTTGGGGAATTATATTTTGGGGTAGTTATGGGGTAGTTTGGAAGGGTCAATAAGGTTGAGCATCTCTCATGGCATCTTCATATCCCTTATCCTCTCTTCTCCTTCTATAAATGTAATGAGTTTCATAACTGAAAGGATTCTCTCTTGAATGGAAAAAAACTCTACCCAATTAGTTTCCAAGTGTTCTGAGTCTGTGAAGACCCTTATGTTGAACTATGTAACATGTTTAATGCATTCTAAATTACTATGAGAGATTGTGTATTCCTTAAGAAATAATATTTGGCTCATCATGATTATTATCAATCACTTGGTTTTTTTTGCATATTAAATTTCTCTAATTTTATTGTGTGATGTGTAAGAATTATATTTACATAGTTTTAGTCCATTGTGTCATTTACATAGAGGGTTAAATGTTTTTAGAATGTATTATGGATCGTGGCTTTTATATTCCCTTTCATCACTATGTTCTTCCCCTTTCTCTCGATCTCAGGAAGAGTGATCCCTTCATACTCTGGTGTATCACCATAATTTTCATATTTTATCACTCTTTATCCCTTAACCTTGTAGAGTTTTATTTTCATCATTAAACACTTTTGACCAGGATTATGAATTTGGGGTTCTTGGGTCCCCTCCATTAACAATGCCAACATCCTCAGACAAGAAAAAGTTACCTTTGAGCCCACAAAAACCAACTAGTGATGTAACAACTGCTACCACTGATAAACCACCTTGAAGGGGATCATGCCCAGTGGGATTTGAACCTAGGTGGATCCAGACACAAATGTCCTTCTTAACTGATCTGATCAAACCGAATTGGCTTAACCTTGTAGAGTTTTATCATAAGATTAGAGTATTAATCAATCTAGAGATTTCAAGGAAAGGATTCAACCTTATTCTAGAGTTTTATCTCAAGGGTTAAGGTCCCATACCTTAGAGATATTCACATTATTTTTACAGAGACCTTTAGACATTTGAATACCTACCTAAATCAAAAGGGTGCACACAAATATCTTCCAACAAGAAGTAATCCTTTAAACCTAGTGGAAAGATTCAGACTTGTAGATGATGTTGTCCTAATGCATGTGCATAGGTATTTTCAGATTGTATGGATCTTTGGGTGGCTTTTTTGCTAGGTTTTGAAATAGGATTCCATAAGAGTGCTAGGTTCTAAATAAGGTGTGTTTCACTTTCTTATATATGATTCTGAAGGTAATTTAAGTTACAAAGACCAAGTGAGAAGGAGTAAATGACCCAAAGAATAATGTACAATCGAAAGTTTGGGACCAAAGTGAGCAAGTACAAAACTATATACTAGGGTCAGGACCATATGGGTGTTCATGTCCCTATTGTATGCTTTTGACCATATAGTGGTAATTTTAAGTGTGAAGTTTGGAAGTTAATAAGTGGAATTTCTAAATGGATTTCATGCATTCATTTTTCATAAAGTGTTGATATATGAGTGTGTATAATCAATAAATCTAGATAATAGACCTAGAGATGTACTGGATGGGGGTGAGTAAAGTGCAATTATTTGAGAAAGAGAGAAATTTCAAGACTAGCAATGTCAAAGACTAGAATTACCAAGTTTGAGTGTCTACACCAATTAAGGAGGATCCTCTATAAAAACTAGTGGAGTTTCCATCCAATGTCATACATGATTCCAAAAGTATAAATATGCAATTTCAATGGGAATGATCCGATCATATGAATCAACCAAATGGAGATTTTTTTTATCTACATCAAGCCCCATGTGGAAAAAAGGTGGTAATGGCATCCTTGTATCTGGAACTAGAAAAATTCATTTGGTATAAATGGATGTGTGACCAAAAAAAAAGAAGGGTCTCCCTATTACTTGGTCTATATTCATTGATGAGCTCCAAACTCACTATGGTAATTATGTTAGAGATAACTATTTTATCTAGATAGAAAAATTATGAAAAAACATGGATATATAAGGATTATATCTAACAATTTTATAATCTATCATTATGAGTGAATGAAATCTCAGAGGACCATCTAGACGATTTCTTCTTGGGAGGAATCAAGGATAACATCTAACTTGATGTCACCTTCTTAATTCTGGTTTGAAATTAGAATCCATGATAGTTACTCATAGGGTGGAGGAAATAAATTTGGTCAAATGAAGGGGTCTCAATAATCACAAGGAACACATGATGCCAATATAATAATTCCCCAACCAAAATGATTGAATCCTCAACAAATTGAAGATAAGATAGTAAAATGTCTTTATTATAGTTGTGATATCAAGTGGACTAAGGGACACAAGTGTCCCAAGAAGAATTTATTCCACATTGAGGGTACTAATGAGGAAGAGGAAGAGGAAGTAACTAATGAAGAGGAAGAGGTTCCTATTGTCATGAAGGATTGAAACCTCAGGGGAGTGGTGTGATGTCTCCCCTTCCAAGTGACAAAATTGAAACATTCCTAGGCTTTGGGTGACCTGTATGTTAGAGTGAGTCTCGAAAGAGGGTTGGTTCCCCTATTGTAACACATAAGACTAATTATACTCCTAAAACTACTCTACTTTATTGAATCAATAACGAAAAGGGAGAAGGAATTAAGGGAAAAACTTAAAAGATGGTGATATAGCATAAAGATTGAGGATATCAATTTTTTTGAACAATGCAGATGGACCATAGGTACTACACACACCATACACAACTTACAATGGATATATAAATGAAAAAGTGTGTTTGAAAATGGTTTGAAGTTGTGACATAATTAAAAAGGGAAAAAAATGGCTCTAGAAGGGATATTTGATGAAATCCAAAACTGAATCCTACAAGAAACTTGGTTAAACATATATGACTTGTAAATTAACATATAACTGTATACAGGTGTATGCATGTTAAACAAATCTAATTTAATGAAAAGAACCTAACACCAAGTAGATTCATAAATTATTTAATCAAACAAAAACATCATGATAAATCATAAATGAAAGCTTAACGAATTGCATAAAAAATTAAGTCTAACATAAAATGAAAACCTCTTTTAATTGTTGGACATGCTTTTAGATTCTAGGTACTTCCTTTATGAACCCAATGTAACTATGTATGATTAAGGAATTTCTCCAAGGAAGAGGAAGAGATCTCATCAATATGGTTTGATTACCATTTTTTGGTTATTCTCTTACTAATTTTTGCTAAATAGAAAGGGGATATTTACTTGATTTAATAAGATTTCCAATATGAAATACTTTTCTCAAGTGTGAAATGTGCCTTGCAAGGAAATGGTTGATGGTGTACAAGATGTACAAGGTATAAGATTGGTAGGAAGGTACTAGGTTTCTTTATATAGCTTTCCAGTTTGGTAGAAGCTTACAACCTATTGAACGTGGGATAAAGGTAAAGTAGAATTTGAAAGGGCTAAATATGATTAGAACATATTAATTAAATATTAACAATTCATGGGAGTTGAGGATGATTTAATTAATCAACTAGGATTAATTAATAGGTCAAATTAAGCTTATAAAAGCCTTTGGAGATTAAAATAGTAAAATTTGAAGGGTTTGAGAGGGGTATTTAACCAATAATAGGGTTTGTTGTTTAAATAAAAGATTAAAAGACTTATTGAATTAATAAAATGTTAATTGGCATCTGAGATGGGGGAAAGGCCAATTAATTAATGAAGTGTCGTTAATTGTACGAGATAAAGAGGAATGCTAGCTAATTAGCGGAAAAAAACCAATTATAAAAAAATGACGGGAAATATGATAATTAGTGTAATTATAGTATTAAAAATCTATAGTCAAATTTAGGTGTCTACATTTGCTCCTTGTTGATGTGGTGTAGTGCAAGTGAAACCATTTCAAAGATAGTAGACAATTTTATTTTGAAAGGATAGAAGAAGGATTAGTAGGATATATGATAATGCCACATTGAGTAGTGATGGGGTGATGGAAGAGGGTGATTGAATCTCGAATAAAATAAGAGAAAATACCACTTTGGTAGAAAAATCATTGCAACGACAAGGATTCAAACTTGGCTTGGTTGGCCATTGTTTGATTTGAATAAATTTTTTGTATGTGCCTCAAGTGGAGGAAGTAAGGGAGGGGGGAGGAAATGCGTTATGGTGATAACTGTGTCTTAGAGGAATACGTATAAGAAGTGGAGAATGATAGGTATAAAGTTAGTTAGAATGGAAGATAAGATAGCTGATGATTAGAAATATTGTGACATAGCATATGTACCATCTTGGCTCGGAAGTACCTTTTTGTTTTCTATAAGCATACAATAAAAAGATGAAATGACATGAAGATCCATAAAACTGATTTTTGTGGGATGTTAAAGGACTGACTTAAAGAAAAATACACAAGAAATGCAATGTAAGAAAGTATACAAGCAGGAAAGAAAACATACTCAAACAAGCAACATTCAAGAAAGTTGTACAAATGTTTTTTTTATCTAGCTTTAGCTTCCAAATGTTTGACTTATACGAAAAGGGTTAAAATGATGCCCCAAGCAAGGATACATGCAAGGGAGTAGATGAAGGGAAAATAAGTCCCATGAAAAGTAACATGCACTATAAAACTACCCTAAGCAATGATATATGCCGGGAAGACAGACATAACAAGCAAACTATATTTGTCTACGAAAGAAGATCACAATATGATTTGCATGTCATGTTCTAAAACAAGAAAGCAATGAAATAGGATGTTTTGTTTTTGGATTTTTGAAGGTTTTACCAATGTTTTTGGATTTTGAAGGTTTCACCAATGTTTTTGAAATTTCTGGGATTTTTTGAATTTTTTAGGAATTTTGAAAGTTTTCTGAAACTATGTATAGGAAAATGAAGATGAAAATATTCCCCCATTTGAGAGATGAGAATATATAAGGGTGAAAATTTCACATATACAAGAAGAAGATAAGTCAAATTAAGGCCAATATGTTTAGGTTCAACATGATAATGAACTCAAACCAATGAGGAAAAAGGAAGAAGTAAACATGCCCCTAGTGTAAGCTGGCCAAGAAACAGATGATAAAAAAGAGGAAAATATTGTTTATTGAAATAAGGGAAAATTTTTGCCTCAAACATGGTGAAAAGGCAATCTTATACACATGGATCTTTTGAACGAAGTAGAAGAACAATGTGAATGCTATGGTCGGATACAAAAAATGTAGCTAGAATATTGGCAATGTAAAAGTGATGAGCCAAAGGCAAAAATTATGAGATAAAATAAAGAATAAAGCAAGAGTCTGAAAAAGGTCCAAAATCCACCTGGTAACATACTAGCCCTAATTTTTCATCGAGATCTAGTGTGTGCACGTGGAAATGAATTACTTCTTAAAGGGAATACTTAAAGATGAAATAAGTGACGATACACCATAAAATGTATAGGAATGACTTGTTTTGAAAGGTTATTTGTGAATGGATGGTGGAAGGAGAGTCATACATTGCTCCACTGCTAGCCAAGCCTCCATAGCCCTAATGAAGATGTATCTAATTCTAGTTGTAGCATTGCTTTAATTTCAGCCAGGTGTCCATAGACCTAGTAGAGATACTGGAAATATCCCCAGAGAGAGTTTTATATTACTTTACTTTTTTCTTCTGATTTTTGATTGTTTTTTTAGATTTCAAAAAAGTATTTTATCTCTCTCAAATGTTTTGATAAGGGGTCAATAACCACTAATTACTTGATGGAAGGATGTGAAAGTGATTGTGATGACGACATTGGCTAGTGTTAACAAATATGCCCAAAGGTATTCATAACAATTTTATTAAATTTATGATAGTGATAAGATCTCTAAGAGGTCATTCGTTCTTTAGTTTACCAAGGTGATGAAAGATCAAGGTCAAATGTATACCATAGAGATAAATGTCACACATGGAGTGCAAATAGATTAACCAAAAGTTCACCGAAGGGATGAAAATGGTGGGTGATTTGCAGAGGACTGAAAGGAACATCCATGTGTATGTAAAACCTGATTGTAATGTCTGATGTTTTACCTTTGATGTTTTTAATGTTTTAATGGATTTTTGAAATTTTTGATTTTTTAAGTTTCAGATAGTTTTATAAGGGGAAAACTGCAAAGAGAGAAGATGAAATGTGGATATATAGGAGGAAAGTATTAAAGATAGGGTAGGAATAATATGATAGGATGAATGGGAAGGTTGGGACAAAAAATTCCACTCCATGTGATAGGATCCAACAACAATGTTTGTGATTTCTTTGATGAGGGAGACTAGGAGTTTTTGTTTATCAAGAGTTGCATTATCTCCAATCTTGATGATCATGGTGAGATCATAATCGATAAGTGATTGTAACTTATCGAGGAACATGGATTTTTTATGCCAAATATTGAATTCCCTATCCATATTTCTACACTTTGTGTCATATTTGGTGTTGACGTTAGTGTGCATTTTTGAATTGTGTTTATCAATTGGATTTGTGTTTGCTAGAATTTTTTGGAGGTTTGGAGCTCTTTAATTTTTTATCTTAGCTTGACAAATAAATTTTTGGTGTTTCATATGAGATAATGTGTGATTTTTTTGAAGTGGGAGAAGAAAGTGGATGTTTGGGATTGATGGTGGGATTTCCAAAGTTGTTGATATAGGGATGATATGATGAACGAATATGATATGGTCCAAGGATTGATGGTAAGATGACAATAGGAGGTGGCCTAAGAATAGAAGGTAACAGGCTAGAAGGTGGCCCAAGAATGGATGGTAACAGGCTAACCGGAGGTGACCCAATAATAGAATATGATGGGATACCAGAGGTGTCCCATAGATACAAGACGATGGGATATCTAGAGGTGTGCCATAGATAGAAGATGATGGGCTACCCAAAGGTGTCCCATAGATAGAATATGAATGGATACTAGGATGTGGCACATGTATAGAAGGAAATGGGATACCAAGAGGTGACCCACATATAGAAGATGATGGGCTACCAAGACGTGGCCCAAATATAGAAGATAATGGGCTATCAAGAGGTGACCCACTAATAAAAGATAATAGGATACTAGGAGGTTGAAAAAAGATAGAAAATGATAGGCTACCCAGAGGTGTCCCATAAATAGAATATGAAGGGATACTAGGATGTGGCCAAAGTATAGAAGATAATATGCTAGTAGGAGGTGACCCAAAAATAGAAGATAAACAGATACCAAGACGTGGCCCAAGTATATAAGATAATGGGCTACCAAGAGGTGACACATATATAGAATATATGGGCTACTAGGAGGTGGCCAATAGATATAATATGATGGGCTACCCAGAAGTGTCTCATAGATAGAAGATAATGGGTTACCCAAAGGTGTCCCATAGATAGAAGATGAAGATCTACTTAGAGTGTGCCAAGTATAGAAGATAATTGGATGTCAAGAGATGACCCACAGATAGAAAATAATGGGATACCAGGACATGGCCCAAGTATAAAATATAATGGGCTACCAGGAGGTGAACCACATATATAAGATAATGGGCTACCAGGAGGTGACCCACATATGGAAAAATATGATGGGCTAACTGTAGGTGACCCAAGGAGAGATTGTGATATGTAAGGAATTAATGGGTGATGAGATGATATGAGGAGAATAAAGGATGGACCACGTCATTTTTACATGTAATGGGAAATGAGAAGATAGAATATTAAGAGGAGGATTAAGTTTGATGATCTTATGATCTTCCTTTATTTGTTGATGATAGTACTCAACATCTTCCTCAAAATAAGTGTATCCATAGAGGTCAATGATGAATCCTTTCTCATGATCTTCTATAGGAATTTCATCATGTATTCCCATGAATGATTTGATTGATTTTTCATTCTGAAAGAAATTGATAGGTATGGATCATTGTTGTTTGATGATAGAAGGTTGATTGGAAGGAATTGATGAACGAAGAGATTTTAGAATTGGATTGGTAGAAGAAGAATACTTAAGAGATGAAGTAGATTTGTATTTGTCCATCTCAATAGTTTAATTAGATGTGTATTTATGATAGGTTGGTATTTTATTAATTAAAATATTGTATAGTGTAGGTATAAGAAGGGGATCTTGTGGAAAGACAATGGGTTTTGATGCGGGGGTTGAATTGGATGTTTGATTAGAGTAATTTAGATTCACACATATCTTTAATTGAGGAAAACATTGATGAGGAAACTAATTGAGGGTGTCCTATGGAAAAAGAGAGGATTATGACTCCAGAGTCAAATTAGATGTTTAATTAGAGGATTTTGGATTCACACAGATATTTAATAGAGGAAGACATTGGTGAGGCAACTGATTAAGGGGGTCATGTAGAAAAAGATAGGACCGTGACTCCAGATTTGAAATGGATGTTTGATTAGAGGAGTTTGTACCGAAACATATCTTTAATGGATGAAGACGTAGTTTGGGTGAATGATTGTTCCATACAATAAATTTGATAGGATGAGGCTTAGGATTTTGAGGAGAATCAAAGGAATAGAATTGATTAGGAGATGAAGGTGGGGAAGTTGAAAATAGAATAGGTTCCTTATTTTAAATAGCGTGAGGAACCACCCGAGATCTAATTATGATTGGCATTATTTTATGTGAATGCCTGGACCTAGATTATTTTATTAAACTCCTTTATGTTGAAGGAAGTTTTGTGTCAATTCAAATAATGTAATGGAGGCAAATAATTAGAAATTTTGCAAACATAGAGGATACTTTTTTGATTTCCCAAAGGGAACCTACATGAAAACAAGACATCATAAAGACACAATTTTGACAAGCAATCAAGGTTTAGTAAAACAAGTTGACAAGTGTGAACATTTCAAAATGGTTGATGAAATTTTAGCAAAGTAATGGTTGTGAATGAAGTTTTTCCTAGGTGTGAATGTCATGATAGTTGTTTAAGGAGACTAGGAAAAAATGAATGGTGCAACAACACAATTTCAACACTTAAATTAAGTTTGATAAAACAAGATTTGAGTATCAAAAGGGGTTGATATGATTTTGGGCAACGTAACAACATGCGATTTCAAAAATTAAATCAAGTTTTAAGAAAACAATGTTTAAATATAAAAAAAAAATTGCTACAATTCGGGCAACATAATAACACAATTCCAAAAACTCAAATCAAGTTTAAGAAAACAAATATTTAAGTATAAAAAGGGATTGATACAATGCAAGCAAAGTAACAACGTACTTTCAAGACTAAAAATAAGTTTTAAAAAATAAGGTTCAAGTATCCAAAATGGTTGATAAAATTTTGGCAGCACTTTAGATAGATGCATTTTTGATAAAAAGGGAGCGAGAAATTTTGTAGAAAGCGGGATATGATCCATGATAACCAAAATAGTATGTGATACAAATTTGGAAGAGATTTTCCTTGTTCTAAAACAAAGTGGAAACTAAGACAAATTTTTTTGCATAGTAAGGGTTTGATACCAATGATAAAGGATATGGAAAAGTTGGCCCCAATGCCAAATAGATTCCTAGGGATTTTGTTCTAAAAACTTACCAATATTTTTATAAGAGACCCGTGTACACATACTTAGAATAAATTATTAGATATGGACTACTGCCCCACAATCAAATTAATGAATGGAGTGGTAACCACATATGGACAATATTTGGTATTCCTCACGGGTTTTACTGAGTCAAGTGGGTGTTTGAGGCACTTCCTGTTTCATCATGGCCAGTTCCCTCAATGTGCCAACTACTTTGGGGTTCATGTGGTACTCCTCATAATGAGTTTTATGGCTTAATCCAAAGCACTTCCCATAGTTTAAAGTGGATGGGTTTTAGCCTTTATCCAAACCTACAAATACAGTGTGATTTGTTCATTTTTAATCTTCTTTTAAAGTTTGATTGTCTTAAACACGTCTTTGACTACACACAAAGTATTAGTAATTTTATTTTGATTTGTCTTTGACGGTCGTTAATGGTACTATAATCAAACACTTAGTAAGTCTCCATATTGCCAAAACATTAGAAAATATCAAAGATCACAACCATTTCTGGTTCTCAAGGTCGCTAGAAAGCACAAGAGAATAACATATGTGACGTTGATCAAATCAAACCAACATGAAATTTTAAATCAAGATAAAAACTATTAGAAAAAATTTCAAATGAAAACTAAATTGTTTGAAAAGCATGCAAAATCGTATTCATTTCTAATTCTCAAGATCACTTGAAATTTTAAGAGAAAAGCATACATGATTTTGATAAAATTATAGAAAAGAGGAGATTTATAACAAATACTTGAAATGTTAGCATTAATTTAAAAAAATAACCAACATATCAGAATTAGAAACATGTATAAAACAATAGGAAATTTAAGATCAAAACAAGAACATTAGAAATTTTTGAGAATTTTTAATAAAAATTTCATAGATTATGCTAGTGTGTATACATGAACGTTAGCGCATGGAAAGATACACGTGCAGATAGAAAAAATGCAAAGCAAAACACAAGTGCATGTAGATGGACCGAGGCGTAGACAGACAAACATAGGCATGAATAGAATGACACTAGAACACACTGATAGATGCTAGCACATGTAATCAAAAAATCAATGAGACGCTAGTACGTGTAAATGAATGGTAAATCGCATTGATGGACATTAACATAGATAAACAAATGATAGTGCACACAATAGGAAAACCCAATAGCAACACTAACACAAGGAATGATATTCAAATGTGTGTAAGTATAAATTCAATGTAACGTCAACGTGTGTAATGAGACACAGGTGTGTGTAGATGAATGTAGACATGAACACTGATACACATGCACACATATATGAACGCTAGCACAAGGAACCTATACCTACACACAAAAAATGTTACAATGAGAAAAAAAAAACACAAAGCTCATATTTTCTCATCAAGATGAAAATTTGACAGTATTTTTCCTCCTAAATACCTACATAGAAGACTCGACACTATCAAACATCATGATGCATGCTAATTTTTCTTTTCCAACAATTTAAAAGAAATTTACATGTAAAAATGAAATCTAAACTAAGAAAGGATAAATAATGTTATGAGATAAAGGAGTGTCCCACCGAGCATGCCATAATGTATTCATGTTGAATTAATCTAAGTTAATGACAAAAACCTAACACCAAGTATATTCATAACTTAGTTGATAAAATAAAAACATTGCAATAAAGCATAAAGGAAAGCTTAACTAATTACATAAAACATTAAATCTAACATAAAATGCAAACCTACTTCGATTGTTGGATGTGATTTTAGATTGTAGGTACTTCATTTATGAACCAAACACAATTATGCATGATCAAGGAATTTCTCCAAGGAAGAGGAAGACATCTCACCAATATGGCTTGATTGCCATTTTTGGTTCTTCTCTTACTACTATTTGCCAAGTAGAAAGGGGAGGTTTACTTGATCTAATAAGCTTTCCAATACGAAATACTTTTCTCAAGTGTGAAAGGTGTCTTGCAAGGACATGATGGCTGGTGTACAAGATGTAATATTAGTAGGAAAATACTAGGTTTCTTTATATAGCTTACTACTTTGGGATAAACTTGCATCCTAATTAATGTGGGATTAAGGTAAAGTATAATTAGAAAGGGATAAGTATGATTAGAAGAGTTTTATTAAAGATTAACAACTCATGGGAGTTGAGGGTGATTTAATTAATAAACTA
Source organism: Taxus chinensis (assembly GCA_019776745.2). Taxonomy (NCBI): domain Eukaryota; kingdom Viridiplantae; phylum Streptophyta; class Pinopsida; order Cupressales; family Taxaceae; genus Taxus; species Taxus chinensis. The sequence continues at coordinate 481,224,383 of CM034154.1, read as the reverse complement.
CGATTAATTAATAGGCCCATTTAAGCTTATAGAAGAAAATTGGATATGAAAGTAGTAGAGTTTTGTTATCCCGTAAAATTGACAAGGGCAATTTTACCAATAACCATACCAAAATTTTTGTTTCGATCCCTCGTTAGGGATCCCTTGCGTTCGAAACATTGCAAAATCCCTTCCCGGGAAATCTAGTTTTTCGAACTTAGTCTTTTTGTTCTTTTTGGCTGGGTGCATGGAATTACTATGTAACACCAACTTTTGGTGCGCCCCCTTTAAAGCCTTCGGCGCATATTTTTTAGTGTCAACACGCCTTTTGGTGCGCCTTGTATGTTGAGTCTTCTCTGCGTGCACCAAGGCACATGCGCCTTCATGTTAGCACAACTTTTGTTGCGCCACTTTTTGGTGCGCCAAAGGGCGCACATAATCTAATGACAACACAACTTTTGGTGTGCCAAAGGCGTGCTTAGTTTCATGCTGGCAAATTCTTTCATGCGCCAAAGGGCGCATACCTTCCCCTGTCGACAGCAACTTTCATGCGCCCTTTACAAAGTGGGTGGCGTATTTATGACTAACTCACCTATATATGTGTGTTTTCACGCCCACGAGTGTCATTTTCACCAGTCGCATAGCACGTGATTTTTCTGAGCCTGTTAGCCCCTGCCTCGTCATTTTCATCGCCTTGTGGACCCATTGCAAGTTTTTGCTATTTATCCAGGTAGGAGGTTCTTCTCCCTCTCGTGCTTTTTACGTTTTTGTTTCTTGGTGTGCTTGTGGTCTGGTTGTGGTTTGGAGGTATTGAAGTATCAAAATGTTGATCTAGCCCTCCCCCCGTGCTGTCTTTCCTTGTTTCCTTCTCCCTCTGTCCAGATCTGATAATAAAGGAACTTGTCTAAAAAACATAGTTTTATTTCCCTCATCTTTGAGCCATTTCATTGCCCAACTAAACCTGCAAAAGACAAGAGAAAGGAATGGAGAAAAGAGGACCGTTTTTCCCTTTGGCGCACCGGCACGTATTGCAACATCAAAAAAAGTTGCGTCCCTTTGGCACATCTGTCACCCCTGCAACATGAATAAAACCCGCGTCAATGGCACACCCATCACGCCTATTGCATCCTAAACTTCTGCACCCTCAAGGTGCACCTCCTCCATATGCTGCAAACACTAGCCTTACGCCCTCTATGGCGCATCAACCTTACTTGTTGCATCGCATATCTATGCGCCCCCTCGGCGTACCCCGCATCTGCGCAACATCAGCTTTATCTGTGATAAGTACAAAGTTTTAAAAGCGCAAGCGCACTCCCCATTACAACTGCATCATGTTATGTAAACCCTTTGTGCACCGCGCCAAACTACCTTGGGCGCACCAAATCCCCATGTAACATGAAAAATCCATGCGCCCCTTGGAGGATCCTGTCTCTATGCAACACGATGTTTTCATGCGCCCTTTGCAAAAATGCATCCTACAGTCCCTATGCGCCATGCGTCTTTGGCACCAGTTTAACCCTTGCAACACACTTTCCCTATGCGCCTTACCTATTTAGCCCTGTAAGCTGCAGCTTTCATGCGCCATGTGCCCTAAGCCTCAAAATCTCTAACTCTTTCTTCTGCTAACATTTCAATGGAAGATCAAATGGCTAATACAATCTTTTCGGATTGGGTCTCGCTTCTTCTTCATGCAGATCAGCAACTAAGTTCGAAAGAACATATGTCTACATCCAGCAAGAGACCCACCAAATCGAAAGGAAAGGCCAAACTTACAGAAGAAGAGATGAAATATAAATATCAGAGGGTTAGAATGCCCGAGTCCCAGGCCGAGTGTAACATGGATGTCAGAGACTCAGAATTGGGCATATTGATATGGAGGAATTCTGGGCTAGGACTCAGAAAGTCACAAGGAGTCCATGGATGGAAAAACTAATAGGCAGTGCCCTGCACTTCACCGGTGGAATCCCAGTCAGTTCCGTCAACAATGAATTCTTGATGGTGATTGCTCAATGTTACAACAAAGACACAAGGTGTGTCGAAAACAACAAGGGCGAGGTAGTCATCAACCTCACTGCCCGTCACTTTGAGGGAATACTCGGCATACCTCACCATCGGCACTTTGTGGCCATCGGTCAAGAAGATTGCATTAAGGCATGGGATGACAATGAGGATCAATGTATGCAACTAATGAATTAATTCTATCTGAAGAACAGGAAGGTAATAACCCGGTGGCCCCAAATCATCCACTGCAGTGACTTCTCAGAAGAGCTCAGCGACACCATTACATTCCTAAGTAGGGTCTTCGGGCTTTCTGATGCCCATTATTTCCATAAATGGATACTGCGGTACTTAGAGACCATGAACAAGAATATGCCTGATCAGCGCTTTTGCTGGGGAGAAATTATAAGCAGCACAATCTCCGAACAGCTACAACAATTCAGCACAACGGGGACATTTCATATGAACTCCTACGTGGTCTATGCTGCAGCATCAGAGAGGGACTATCCAGGCCTGACACGGAGTGGAGTTTGGCCTCAGATCAAAATATACGAGTATTATCCAGAATTGAGGCTGGAGAATAGCATCTCCCAATTCACCAAAATCAACGATGCATTCTTCTATTACATCATCTTCCTGTTGAGGCCGAATATGACTTATGGTCACACGACCAAAAGCATAGTAGCAGCCACCGAGAAATGGGGGGCCCTGTTTACCCAGTTCCCTACATTCACCTATCTAAGGGCTGCCAACTTTTTGGGAGAGCCAACCAGGCTACCGAGGTATGCTGGACCTAAGTTGATTCTGCTGGAACTGTCAAGGCAGTTGATCACATACCACGAGAAATGCCTAAAAAGAAAGAAGGGTGGAACTCCTTTCCCCCTCACTGTGGGTCGATATACATGCTCTACCCACCACAAGGTGAAGGAAATGTTCGTAGATCTGGAGTTACTCAATTTGAAACATGACTTCCCAGCCAGGCCTACCTTCGACCCAAGGAGCTGTCTGCCGAGGGCGAAACTTGATCCAATCCACGTCCCTCAGATTGAGGAAATTTACATTGACATCATCCATGAGGTGGAGCTCAGAAGAAAGGATCATTCTTGCCTAGCATTGGCAGAAATCATCCAATATGGGGTAGCCATTGTCCCTAAAGGCTTCCAAACTACGGAAGATGAAACGACAAGGTATATACTGACACAGATGGGGACAATTGGCCCTTTTCGGCCATTGACAGAACTAAGGCCCCTCAGATAATTGAGGAGAGGGTCAAGGAGACTCTGCAGAGGACAGAACATTGGTGCCGGATGAACGGCCTAATCTACCTCGGGGTTGATTTCACAACATCCCCATTGGGCAACGCACCTCCACGATCCAAAAAGCAGAATAAAGGTAAAGGCAAAGGCGTAGAGGGTGAGTCCAGCACCACCCAAGAAGAAGATCCTAAAAGTCCTCCTTCCACAGCACTAGAACAAGTCATAACTCTGGAGGAAGAAATAACAGAGGATATTCCAATAGGCCCATCCACTCAGGGTGTCGGCACGGTAACAACTGAGGTTCCTTCCGTCCCTTCTTCTTCTCTTCCTTCCCCTCCTCGAGTGACTCAAGCGACCATCCCTTTGGTCGTGTCCTCTTCCCCTTCTTCTACAGTTTCCCCCGCCTCTTCATCTAAGTTTTCTTCCCTCGCTAATCTGTCCTCCTCCATTTCTTCCCTCATCTCCAAGCTCCCTTCCCCTCCTATGTCTTCCGCAGCTACAGTTTCCCTTCCTTCTGTGGGCACTTCTTCGGCTATTCTCTCAATGCCGCCGCCACGTGTCTCCACATTTTTCCCCTCTTCTACTGCAGCTGCCCCCTCCTCTGTTTCCGGTCCTTCTACCATAGGTCCAGCTTGGATCTCTCAGCAGCTAATTCAGCAAAAGAGGAAAGTTCCCATCGCTCCGATGGACTTTTCCGTAATCCCATCTAAGGGGGCGAAGAAGCAGAAGCTTGTCACGCGCTTCTCTCAAAGTGCTGTAGGAGAGAGAGTTATGGAAATCGCATACCCCAATCCCCTCAAGGAGAAAAAGGATCTGTCTTCGATAGATTTTTTCTAGTGACCCAAGTCACAATGGGGACATCTTCCGAAAGTCTTCAGGGGGAGGCTCTTTCTGCAGTTAACGCCCTCTGCAAAAAGCTTCAGGAAATCAAGGAAGAGAAAAGGAAACTAAAGGAGCAAAACAAATATCTACTCCAAGCCTTACAGAAGATGGGTAGTGCGCCTCCCACAACTGCCACCGAGACTTCTGAGCTTCTCAGCCAAGAGAAAATTAATGAGTATGCCAAAATCAGTGAGCAAGGTATGGCCGTTTCCGCTTGGAGGAGCCAAATCCTCAAAGACAATGAAAAAGTGATCGTCGAGTTCTCTGACTTGTACCTGAACATCAGTAAGGCGAATAAAGATCTCCAAGCGTTAGCTGGGCCCATATCAGAAGAGTTGGAACATGCCAGACTACAACACGATACCTTCCAACAAATGTTTGACTGTTCAGTCGAAGATCTGGTCATGTTCGGCGTCTTCGGCCATCCAAGGGCCGTCAACAAAATCATGTCCACTCTGGACTACCGGGTGGATCAGCTAGAATTTATTCTAGAAAAGATTGACAAAGTCAAGGAAGAAGCCCTGGATGCGATGCACCAAATGGAATGAATTGTTCTTAATATGTCGCCAGGGTTACTTACTCCTTCCTTCACTTTAAGGAAAGCTGATGAAACCACCCGGATCTTCAAGGAGATCGCTTCTCAAGGAACGAGGCCAGAGGTCACATTTGACACAGAATCTATCAACAACCTACTGGCCTGTAGGGACTTCATCGGGTTCCTCATTGAGGCGGAAAAGGACTATTCCAAACTCCCAGAGAAGCTCATAGATGAGCGGGAGACTTGTGAGGCGATAAGTGATAGGCACAAGGATCCTTCCCAGGATCAACTAGGGCCAATAATCAACAAGTTCATGGAATACCGCTCTCAGTTCCATATCTCGTCACCTGAGGAGCAACAAAAGCAGTCCACCCCCTTTCGGCCGCAAGATGATGATGACAAATAGCTGCTACTGCTTCTTCTTCTTCTTCTTCTTCTTATTCTTCTTCTCTTTCTCTTCTCCGTCTTTCTTTTTGGAAATATCTGGAGTATGTTGATACAAATGATGACATCATCCATGTTGCATCATGGGATGATGTCATCCATCAAGTTGTAAAAAGTCAACATGACTTTTAGATATTTTGTAAATATCTTTGTAAATAGTTGTTGGCTCCTTTTTGCCTTCTTTTCTCTTCTTCTTCTATAAATACTCCAATACTTGTAGTATTGTGGGGTGGATGGATATCTTTCAGATGAAAAATAGAAGTGAAGAAAAAAGACTTTGAGCTTTCTTGTAACAGAAGAAAATAGTAATACAAATATTGAGACTTTGTGCTGAATAGCTGTGTTATGCATCAGACATTTCTTATGTTAGATCTATATGTGTTTATTCTGTTAGATTCATATCTACTTTTTTGTCATTTATTCATCATCAGTATTGCTTTGTTTATTTATGCAAGTAGGTTTGGCTCTGTTTACTACCAACCCCAAAACATAAATCTTCTGACCTTTTTGCTTTGGAATTCATTTCTTTTCTTCCTTCGGACCTACTCTTTCTTCATTCCCTCTTCCTTTCCTTTCTTTTCGCAGTCGGAAACACCCCTACTAGGATGAGATCCCAAACCCCCGAAGGCAGAATCTGTGAGACTTGCATAGATTCCTGCTGGTAGAATAACAATAAACCAGTTTCGCTTTGCTGACTCAAAGAGGGGCTATGCCCTGCACACTGTTGGCTCGTCTATCCATAGATCTGTCCAGGCGACAGATTTTCAGACCAACAGTTTTTGGTGACTCTGCTGGGTAACGAACAGATCTATCAGATCTTTGATAGTGATAGAATAGAAAATCAGAAAAATCAAAAAAATTACTATCTGTTTGTAAATCTGAACTTTTTGTTAAAAATCCAAAAAAATTGCAAAAGTGCTCCGAATTGAAAATTTTCTTCTGAGATCCATAGATCTGGTCTAGTTGGAGACCTTTAGTTCGCTGAGTTTTTATAAAAATCAGTATTTTGCCGTAGATATGAGTTTTTGACTATTTGCTAAAAGTTTGAAACCCTTCGAAAAAATTCAAAATTAGATCCGAAAATTAGCTTGCTAATCTTCTCTATCATTTTATACTCGTTGTTATTTGTCACTAACCGCAATCGGTTTACTAAAAAGGATAGTTTTTAAATATATAGAAAAGTGCATGCTGCTGGTTTTTATCAGAAAAACCAGAAAATCAGCAAGTACAGCCAAAAAGAAAGTTTGAATCTGCACCATAACGTTGCAGATCTGGAAGGTACACTGACGGGTGAACCTTTTACGCGCAGCAAGAGAGCCCGTGGAGAAGCTGATCCTACTTTCGATCTGCTTCAAAGGCATAATTTCAGCATAACACCGGCATGCTTTTCAGTGCTAAGCTCGGCTGACTGGTCATCCAGGAGTGTCTCGCCTTCACGAAGGAAGAATCTTTCGCAAGGGGAACCCACATCCCTTTGTAATGCCTTGCTGCTCAGTGGAACCATACTTTCAGCTCGTGTTCTCTTTCTGGCCTTTCAAATGGCGGTACCATGGGGAAACGTGATGGGTCCTTTGGCTTCACCACATCTAGTTCACGCACTCCCTCACAAAAACTGAAAGAATTTTCCCAAATTTGACGGGAGTGGAAATTAGAGCATGGATTCCCACATATCTGCATTCATCATGTCATGCAGTATTTTGGATGTAACTCATGAAGATGTGTCAGTTCACCTTTTTCTAGAAACCCTACAAGGACCTGCAGCTGAATGGTTTCAACATTTACCAGCCGGATCTATTACCAGTTGGGCCACCTTGCGGGATGCTTTCGAAGACAGATACAAGCCTTCAGAGGATGCATTTGCATTATTATCATGGATCACTCACCTGAAGAAGGAGGCAAATGAGACCATGCGCGATTTTATTGCTTGGTTCAATGCACTAATCAACCGTGTCCCTGTTGCCATGCTTCCAACACCAGAGAATCAAAACTATTTCTTCGTAAATGCTATGAGCTCGAAAGTTAGTTTCTTGCTCCTTCAGGAACGATTTGCCACCTTGATTCTCGCCCAAGCCGCTGCCATTTTCATAGAAGACAATTTGATAATATCTAGCGAATTGAAAAAGGAATCAGCCAAGCCTAAATCTTTGGGCCCTTCACCCACTACTTCGTCTGATCCAGCCTTTCAAAAGATGGCAAATGACTTGCTTGCATTAAAGAAGCAGTTGGCCCAGGCCTCCCCCAGTTCCTTATACTGGGATATTCCGCGGAGGAATTTCATTCCTAACAATGTTTCACAAAGGCCGCGCTTACCTGCAACCACTCCGCGGTTGGCGCTTGAGGCTCCTCCGATCAACGCTCTGGCCGAAATCGAAGAAGAAGAGCAGTATTATGAAGAACCTTCGTCTCAGGGTGAAGATGATCAAGATGTCGGAGAACCGATTGGCGACTCTACTATCGGGTATATGGAATTTGATGAGGAAGAATCTGATGAAGAAGAGGGTACCCAGGGATATGCAAGCGGACATTCATACGCCATTTTTACTCGCTCGTAAGGAAAAGAAGCCGAAGTTTCTGCCCATGTCCAGCAGGAGAAGGCCGTGTCAAACGTGCCTCCGATCATTGCTAAAAGAGGTAATCCTCTTCCTACTCAACTCCCTGGAAAATCTTTTACAAGGAAATCTTTTCCTCCCATCTCTCCTCCAAATCAGTCCTCTCATGTTCCTACCAAAACCAGTAATCCTATTCCACCATCGTGAAGTGAGGGACTCATTCCTTCACCAACGCAACCCTTGGCTGCATTTGATATCATAGATCATGTAAAAAAGACCAAGATCCAAATGTCTGAAGCTGAGTATCTTCAGTCAAATCCCGAACAGCTTGTAAGATTGACCAAGTATATTCAAAGTCAAGCTGTTGTATCTAATTAGGTTTCCCCAAAAGGAATCCTTTCCACTCCCCATGAATCCCACATAAATGTTGCTTCAACATCGGCATCAAGCAAGATAGAGCCTTTCTATCTCTCCCTCCTAATCAATGGATACAAGCTGAGTAACTGCATAATTGATTCCGGGGCTTCTGATAACGTCATGCCGGCAAAAGTCACCCATGCTCTGGGCCTCACTCTTACCAAGCCTTTCAGCAGATGTTATTCCTTGGAAACCAAGCAGGTTCCGTTGGTTGGCCAAATTAAAGATGCGCAATTCGCGTTTGCGGCATTCCCAGATAAAAGAGTAAAGATGACAGTCCTCGTTGCTGACATTCCGGCAGCCTATGGAATTTTGCTGGGAAGAAGCTTTTGTAGTGAAGTTGGTGGAGAAATCCATATGGACTGGTCTAAAGCTAGGATTCCCATCAAAGGCGTAATGCAGACTTTGGAGCCAGAATCACAAAAAAAGTACTTGGTTACTAGCTCTGAGGACCCCAAAGCTCAAATCCTTTTCGAATCATCAAGGATGGGGAACTATTTCTTGTCTACCGAGTCTGATAAAGGGGTTGTTCTCGTTTAAGAAGGAGATCTTAATAAGATCTGGACCTTGCAGTTTGATGGCAGCTGTGCAACCAGCGGATGTGGCACCGGAGTCGTGCTAATATCTCCTGAGGAAGAAGTCATTCCTCTCTCTTTCAAGTTGTAGTTTTTTAACACAAATAATACTGCTGAGTATGAATCTTTGTTACTTGGCATGCAAGCCGCAAGGGAAAGAGGGATTAAAAATTTAAAAGTACAAGGTGATGCGGAGCTAGTTGTAAACCAAGTCAAAAGGATTTACCAAGTAAAGAATGAAAGGCTCAGGCATTACCGTAATGCGGTATGGGACAACATTGAAGAGTTTGATGCCTTTTCGATCAAATCCATTCCAAGAGCCCAAAATGACATGGCTGATTCATTGGCTGTTTCATTATCCCTCATGCTTCCTCACCCAGGTTTGAGAACAAACAAATACACCATTGAGGTGGTTTTCTGCCCGAGCGTGCCAGAAAATTCTCAGTATTGGCAGGTGTTCAACGATGATAATCAACTCATTGCCTTTCTAGAGAAGGCAGAAAATTTTAAAGAATTACACTTTGAAGGATCTACTTCCACTTGCCGTGAATCAGTCACCAATCAAGGTGATGAATCCGAAGGGAACGACGGCATATGTCAGCTCAAAGGGAATAAAATCCCAAAGGGTCTGGTTTCTCTGGAGTGGTTGTTCGACAGGCATGACTGTTTTGTGAAAAATAAGAGGCGAGATGACCCTGACTCATCCCCAGAAACTGAACCAGTCAATATAGGTTCGATGGAGCACACGCAATTTGTGAACATTGGAAAATGTTGCACACCTGAGGAGAAATGGAGATTTGTCAAGTTGCTAAAAAAATATATGGACGTGTTGGCATGGTCCTATGCCGATCTAAAGTCCTTTACGCCAAAGGACGTTCAGCATGACATCCCGTTGAAAGAAGATGTCAAAGCCTTTCGCCAGAAGCAGAGGCACTATAATCCTAAGATTTCGGGGACTATCCAGGCTGAAATTCAGAAGATGCTGGATGCAAGAATCATCTTTCCTATCCATCACAGTACTTGGGTAGCAAATATTGTGCCAGTGCGCAAAAAGAATGGCGAGATACGCATATGCGTAGACTTTCGCAACTTGAATCAGGCTTCCTTGAAAGACAACTACCCACTTCTGATAATAGATCAAGTTCTACAGGCAGTAACTGGATCAGAGATGTTGTCCATGCTTGATGGTTTTTCAGGCTATAATCAGATTGAAGTTTCACCTGAAGATCAATTTAAAACAGCATTCACTACTCCCTGGGGTACATTTGCCTACAGCAGGATGCCTTTTGGCATAACTAATGCTGGCGCCACTTTTCAGCGGGCCATGGATTTTGCATTCAAAGGTATGATGGGGAAATTCATTGTGGTTTATTTAGATGACTTAACTGTGTTCTCTAAACAATGAAATGATCATTGTGATCATTTGGAGCAAGTGTTGGCCAGGTGCCAAGAACATGGGATTTCCCTAAACCCAAAAAAGTCTATTTTTGGAGTCACGGAAGGGAAGTTGCTAGGGCATGTGGTTAGCAAAGAAGGAACAAAGATAGATACCAAAAGATTTAAGGCTATTCAAAGCCTTACTCTGCCTACAAGCAAGACTGGTGTTCATTCTTTCTTCGGAAAGGTGAATTTCTCAGACGTTTTGCTCCTGACTTTGCTGAGAAGACCCGTCACATATTGAACATGATGAAGGGGTCACCAACTTTTAGATGGAGCAAAGAGGGGAAAAGGTCATTTGAAGAAATAAAAGCTTCCGTTGCTAATGCACCAGTCCTGGTATGTCCCGATTTCTCCAAAGACTTCATCATGTATAGTTACGCATCTGAGCATACTGTGTCCGCAATCTTGATGCAAAAGAACTTGGAGGATGTTGAATCTCCGATCACGTTCATGAGTTGTCCCCTCAAGCCTCACAAACTAAAAATGACTCAATTGGAAAAGCATGCTTTCGCCATTTTCAAAACAGTGAAGAATTTCAGGTATTACATTCTAAACTCGCATACGGTGGTGCTAGTCCCTGACACGGCGGTGAAATCAATTCTAACTCAGCAGGAGTTAGGAAGCTTGCGAGGAAATTGGATCGCAAAGGTCCAGGAGTATGACCTGGATATTAAACCAACCAAGCTGGTAAGGGGCAAGGGCCTGTGTCAGCTAATGGCTGAAAACAAAGATTCAGAAAACCCCGATGAAAGGGGCGACTACACCGATGAAGCACAGAACCGGCTGGAAAAACCTGATTCGCTGCCTCTGGTCCTATTTGTTGCGACTAGTGATGAATGGTATTCCAATATCGCTTTCTTCCTCACCTACGCCGAATGCCCAATGCACCTAACTGCAAAGGAGAAGTGCACTATAAAGCTCAAAGCAACTAAATATGTCATCTGGGATGACGGTTTATATAAACGTGGGATAGATGGCATCTTTTTGCGATGTGTTGACAAATCCCAGCAGGTAAAACTACTAGAAAGTTTTCACAATTCAGCCTGTGGGGGGAATTTCTCTTCCTCCGTGACTACACACAAGATCATTCGAGCCAGGTACTATTGGCTGACGCTCTTCTAAGATACAGCCACCTGGGTGGCAAAGTGTGAACCTTGTCAGCAATTTGTCGGCAAGCCCAAGTTGGCTGCCTTTCCCCTAAGGCCGGTCATTATCAATGAACCATTCAGGCAATGGGGAATTGATTTTATTGGTGCACTCAATCCTTAATCGAGTGCTGGACATAGCTATGTCCTTACAGCAATGGATTACTTCACCAAGTGGGTGGAAGCCATACCTGTCAAGCATGCCACTTCTGAGGTGGTTTACAATTTCATTAAAGAAAATATCATTGTCAGGTTTGGCGTTCCAAACAAATTCGTTGCTGATAATGCTTCTAACTTCTCCTCACGGGAAGTTATTGGCTTTTGCTATGAATATGGGATAACTTTGGCTCATGCCTCAGATTATTACCCTCAAGGAAATGGTCAGGCGGAATCCAGTAACAAGAACTTGGTGACCATCATACGGAAGTTAGTGGATGAGAATCAACGAATGTGGCACAAGTCTTTGTATGATGCTTTGTGGGCCGATCGTATTACTCCCAAGAGATCTCTCGGCATGTCACCTTTTCAAGTGTTATATGGCACTGATGCTGAACTCCCCATTTCTGCGGAACTTCCTGCTCTGCGCTTGGCACGAGCCGTTGAAGATGAAACTTTCCAGAATTCTCTAGAAAAGAGGATCATGTATCTGGTAGAACTTGAAGAAAAGAGAGTAAGGGTGGTCGACAGGATCACTGAACATCAGAATCAAGTTAAAATGCTGTTTGATAAGAAGGCCAAGTAGAGGGATTTTCAAGTGGGAGATCTCGTCCTTTTGTGGGACAAGCGAAGAGAGCCAAAGGGCATGCACGGAAAGTTTTATTCCCTATGGAGAGGGCCCTTCAAGATCAAGCAGCTCAACGGAGAGAATAGCTTCTATCTCTCTTATCTGGATGGAACCAAGCTCCCGCTTCCTTATAGTGGGCAACATCTGAAAATTTTCAGGAAGTAGAGCTTGCTCTCTTCGTTGTACACTTTGCTTTAGTTGTGTGTTTGTTTTTGTCGTATGTTTGCTTTCGGTTTGTTGTGTGTTCCTTTTGCTCTCCCTCCGGTCACCCTTGTTTTTGACTCTGTTACCCAATGGATAGGCACATAAGATCTGGGATTCTCTACCCCCGAGTTTGCTCAAGGATAGTCCCCAGAAAGAGCCAGCTGTTATCCAGTAAAATTGACAAGGGCAATTTTACCGATAACCATACTGAAAATTTTGTTTCGATCCCTCGTTAGGGATCCCTTGCATTCGAAACATTGCAAAATCCCTTCCCGGGAAATCTGGTTTTTCGAACTTAGTCTTTTTGGTCTTTTTGGCTGGGCGCATGGAATTACTATGTAACACCAACTTCTAGTGCACCCCCTTTAAAGCCTTCGACGCATATTTTTCAGTGTCAACACACCTTTTGGTGCACCTTGTATGTTGAGTTTTCTCTGCGTGCGCCAAGGCGCATGCGCCTTCATGTTAGCACAACTTTTGTTGCGCCACTTTTTGGTGTGCCAAAGGGTGCACATAATCTAATGACAACTAAACTTTTGGTGCGCCAAAGGTGTGCTTAGTTTCATGCTAGCAAATTCTTTCATGTGCCAAAGGGCGCATACCTTCCCATGTTGACAGCAACTTTCATGCGCCCTTTACAAAGTGGGTGGCGCATTTATGACTAGCTCACCTATATATGTGTGTTTTCACGCCCACAAGTGTCATTTTCACCAGTCGCATAGCACGTGATTTTTCTGAGCCTGTCAGCCCCTGCCTCGTCATTTTCATCGCCTTGTGGATCCGTTGCAAGTTTTTGCTATTTATCCAGGTAGGAGGTTCTTCTCCCTCTTGTGCTTTTTATGTTATTGTTTCTTGGTGTGCTTGTGGTCTGGTTGTGGTTTGGAGGTATTGAAGTATCAAAATGTTGATCTATCCCTCCCCCCGTGCTGTCTTTCCTTGTTTCCTTCTCCCTCTGTCCAGATCTGCTAATAGGGGAACTTGTATAAAAAAACATAGTTTTATTTCCCTCATCTTTGAGCCGTTTCATTGCCCAACTAAACCTGCAAAAGACAAGAGAAAGGAATAGAGAAAAGAGGACCGTTTTTCCCTTTGGCACACCGGCATGTCTTGCAACATCAAAAATAGTTGCGCCCCTTTGGTGCATCTGTCACCCTTGCAATATGAATAAAACCCGCGTTAATGGTGCACCCATCATGCCTGTTGCATCATAAACTTCTGCGCCCTCAAGGCACACCTCCTCCATATGCTGCAAACACTAGCCTTACGCCCTCTATGGCACATCAACCTTCCTTGTTGCATCACATATCTATGTGCCCCCTCAGCGCACCCCGCATCTGTGCAACATCAGCTTTATCCACGCTAAGTACAAATTTTTGAAAGCGCAAGCGCACTCGCCATTACAGCTGCATCATGTTGTGTAAACCCTTTGTGCGCCACGCCAAACTACCTTGGGCGCACCAAATCCCCATGTAACATGAAAAATCCATGCGCCCCTTGGCGCATCCTGTCTCTATGCAACACGATGTTTTCATGTGCCCTTTGCAAAAATGCATCCTGCAGTACCTATGCACCATGCGCCTTTGGCGCCAGTTTAACCCTTGCAACACACTTTCCCCATGCGCCTTACCTATTTAGCCCTGTAAGCTGCAGCTTTCATGTACCATGCGCCCTAAGCCTCAAAATCTCTAACTCTTTCTTTTGCTAACATTTTAATGGAAGATCAAATGGCTAATACAACCTTTTCGGATTGGGTTTCGCTTCTTCTTCATGCAGATCAGCAACTGAGTTAGAAAGAACATATGTCTACATCTAGCAAGAGACCCACCAAATCGAAAGGAAAGGCCAAACTTACAGAAGAAGAGATGAAATATAAATATCAGAGGGTTAGAATGCCCAAGTCCCAGGCCGAGTGTAACATGGACGTCAGAGACTCAGAATTGGGGCATATTGATATGGAGGAATTCTGGGCTAGGACTCAGAAAGTCACAAGGAGTCCATGGATGGAAAAACTAATAGGCAGTGCCCTGCACTTCGCCGGTGGAATCCCAGTCAGCACCGTTCACAATGAATTCTTGATGGTGATTGCTCAATGTTACAACAAAGACACAAGGTGTGTTGAAAACAACAAGGGTGAGGTAGTCATCAACCTCACTGCCCGTCACTTTGAGGGAATACTCGGCATACCTCACCACCGGCACTTTGTGGCTGTCAGTCAAGAAGATTGCATTAAGGCATGGGATGACAATGAGGATTAATGTATGCAACTAATGAATGAAGTCTATCTGAAGAACAAGAAGGTAATAACCCGATGGCCCCAAATCATCCACCGCAGCGACTTCTCAGAAGAGCTCAGCGACACCATTACATTCCTAAGCAGGGTCTTCGGGCTTTCTGATGCCCATTATTTCCATAAATGGATGCTACTATACTTAGAGACCATGAAAAAGAATATGCCTGATCAACGCTTTTGCTGGGGAGAAATTATAAGCAGCACAATCTCCGAACAACTACAACAATTCAGCACAACGGGGACATTTCATATGAACTCCTACATGGTCTATGCTGCAGCATCAGAGAGGGACTATCCAGGCCTGACGCGGAGTGGAGTTTGGCCTCAGATCAAAATATATGAGTATTATCCAGAATTGAGGCTGGAGAATAGCATCTCCCAATTCACCAAAATCAACGATGCATTCTTCTACCACATCATCTGCCTGTTAAGGCCGAATATGACTTATGGTCGCACAACCAAAAGCATAGTAGTAGCCACCGAGAAATGGGGGGCCCTGTTTACCTAGTTCCCTACATTCACCTATCTAAGGGATGCCAACTTTTTAGGAGAGCCAACCAGGCTACCGAGGTATGCTGGACCTAAGATGATTCTGCTGGAACTATCAAGGCAGTTGATCACATACCACGAGAAATGCCTGAAAAGAAAGAAGGGTGGAACTCCTTTCCCCCTCACTGTGGGTCGATATACATGCTCTACCCACCACAAGGGGAAGGAAATGTTCACAGATCTGGAGTTACTCAATTTGAAACATGACTTCCCAGCCAGGCCTACCTTCGACCCAAGGAGCTGTCTCCCGAGGGTGAAACTTGATCCAATCCACGTCCCTCAGATTGAGGACATTTACATTGACATCATCCATGAGGTGGAGCTCAGAAGAAAGGATCATTCTCACCTAGCATTGGCAGAAATCATCCAATATGGGGTAGCCATTGTCCCCAAAGGCTTCCAAACTACGAAAGATGAAACAGACAAGGTATATACTGACACAGATGGGGACAATTGGCCCTTTTCGGCCATTGACAGAACTAAGGCCCCTCAGACAATTGAGGAGAGGGTCAAGGAGACTCTGCGGAGGATAGAACATTGGTGCCGGATGAATGGCCTAATCTACCTCGGGGTTGATTTCACAACATCCCCATTGGGCAACGCACCTCCACGATCCAAAAATCAGCCTAAAGGTAAAGGCAAAGACAAAGGCGTAGAGGGTGAGTCCAGCACCACCCAAGAAGAAGCTCCTGAAATTCCTCCTTCCACAGCACCAGAACAAGTCATAACTCTGGAGGAAGAAATAACAGAGGATGTTCTAATAGGCCCATCCACTAAGGATGTCGGCACGGTACTACAACAACTGAGGTCCCTTCTATCCTTTCTTCTTCTCTTCCTTCCCCTCCTCGAGCGACTCAGGTGACCATCCCTTTGGTCGTGTCCTCTCCCCCTTCTTCTTCTACTGTTCCCCTCTGCCTCTTCATATATCTTCTCTTCCCTCGCTGATCTGTCCTCCTCCATTTCTTCCCTCATCTCCGAGCTCCCTTCCCTTCCTATGTCTTCCGCAGCTACAGTTTCCCTTCCTTCCGTGGGCACTTCTTCGGCTATTCTCTCAGTGCCGCCGCCACGTGTCTCCACGTTTTTCCCCTCTACTACTGCAGCTGCCCCCCTCCTCTGTTTCTGATCCTTCTACCATGGGTCCCAGCTTGGATCTCTCAGCAGCTGAGTCAGCAAAAGAGGAAAGTTCCCATCGCTCCGATGGAATTTTCTGTGATCCCATCTAAGGGGGCGAAGAAGCAGAAGCCTGTCACGTGCTTCTCTCAAAGTGTTGTAGGAGAGAGAGTTATGGAAATCACATACCCCAATCCCCTCAAAGAGAAAAAGGATCTGTCTCCGACATATTTTACTATGACCCAAGTCACAATGGAGACATCTTCTGAAAGTCTTCAGGGGGAGGCTCTTTCTGCAGTTGACGCCCTCTGCAATAAGCTTAAAGAGATAAAGGAAGAGAAAAGGCAACTGAAGGAGCAAAACAAATATCTACTCCAAGCCTTACAGAAGATGGGTAGTGCGCCTCCCACAACTGCCGCCGAGACTTCTGAGCTTCTCAGCCAGGAGAAAATTAATGAGTATGCTAAGATCGGCGAGCAGGATATGGCCGTTTCCGCTTGGAGGAGCCAAATCCTCAAAGACAGCAAAAAAGTGATCGCCGAGTTCTCTGACTTATACCTGAACATCAGTAAGGTGAATAAAGAGCTCCAAGCGTTAGCAGGGCCCATATCAGAAGAGCTGGAACATGCCAGACTACAGCATGAGACCTTCCAACAAATGTTCGACTGTTCAGTTCAAAGATCTGGTCAAGTTCGGTGTTTTTCGGCCATCCAAGGGCCCTCAACAAAATCATGTCCACTCTAGACTACCGGGTGGATCAGCTAGAATTTATTCTAGAAAAGATTGATAAAGTCAAGGAAGAAGCCCCTGGATGCGATGCACCAAATGGAATGGATTGTTCTTAATATGTCGCTAGGGTTACTTACTCCTTCCTTCACTTTAAGGAAAGCTGATGAAACCACCCGGATCTTCAAGGAGATCGCTTCTCAAGGAACGGGGCCAGAGGTCATATTTGACACAGAGTCTATCAACAACCTACTAGCCTGTAGGGACTTCATCGGGTTCCTCATTGAGGCGGAAAAGGACTATTCCAAACTCCCAGAGAAGCTCATGGATGAGCGGGAGACTTGTGAGGCGATTAGTGAGCGGCACAAGGATCCTTCCCAGGATCAACTAGGGCCAATAATCAACAAGTTCATGGAATACCGCTCTCAGTTCCATATCTCGTCACCTGAGCAGCAACAAAAGCCGTCCACCCCCTTTCGATCGCAGGATGACGATGACGAATAGCTGCTTCTTCTTCTTCTTCTTCTCTTTCTCTTCTTCGTCTTTCTTTTTGGAAATATCTGGAGTATGTTGATACAAATGATGACGTCATCCATGTTGCATCATGGGATGATGTCATCCATCAAGTTGTAAAAAGTCAACATGACTTTTATATATTTTGTAAATATCTTTGTAAATAGTTGTTGGCTCCTTTTTGGCCTTCTTTTCTCTCCTTCTTCTATATATACTCCCAATACTTGTTGTATTGTGGGATGGACGAATATCTTTCAAATGAAAAATAGAAGTGAAGAAAAAAGACTTTGAGCTTTCTTGTAACAGAAGAAAACAATAATACAAATATTGAGACTTTGTGCTGAATAGCTGTGTTATGCATCAAACCTTTCTTATGTTAGATCTGTATGTGTTTATTCTATTAGATTCATATCTACTTTTTTGTCATTTATTCATCATCAGTATTGCTTTGTTTGTTTATGCAAGTAGGTTTGGCTCTGTTTACTACCAATCCCAAAACATAAATCTTCTGACCTTTCTGCTTTGGAATTCATTTCTTTTCTTCCTTCAGACCTGCTCTTTCTTCATCCCCTCTTCCTTTCCTTTCTTTTCGCAGTCAGAAACACCCCTATTGTGATGAGATCCCAAACCCCCGTAGGCAGAATCTGTGAGACTTGCATAGATTCCTGCTGGTAGATTAGCAATAAACCAGTTTCGCTTTGCTGACTCAAAGAGGGGCTATGCCCTGCACACTGTTGGTTCGTCTATCCATAGATTTGTCCAGGCGACAGATTTTCAGACCAACAAGTTTGAAGGGTTTGAGAGAGGGATTTAACCAATAAGAGGATTTATTGATTAAATAGAATATTAAAAGGCTTAGTTAATTAATTAAAAGAGGATTATAACTAACGAAGCGATGTTAATTGGCATTTGAGATGGGGGAAATGCTAGTTGATTAAAGAAGTGTCGTTAATTGACCAAGACGAAGGGGAATGTTAGCTAATTGGTGGAAAACCCACTAGTTATAACAAAATGATGAGAAATATGATAGTTAGTGAAATTTTAGTATCAAAATTGCGTAGTCAAATTTAGGTGACTACAAAAGGCATGGGAATCAAACTGTAAATTAGGGATAAAACCAATATCAAGAGATATAATTAGCTTAATGACACAAATTGCATGATAAAAAGGTTGTAAGAATGTAAAAACAACTCCTTTATTGATCCAAGAAGTGAAACCAATACAAAATATCACTCGTGACCCCTGTTCTTACACTCATAACTCTAAATCATTCCACATAAACTAATAGAAAGTGTAGAGAATATTTTTTACAATGAATTCCATGGAGATTTATAGGAAATTGAGAGAGAGAAGAAGGGGAAAAAATTATACTTGTAAGTTTGGTCAATAAAAATAGAAAAATATGAGAGTGATGCATGCACATTTTACCCTTTTATTCTAGAAATAGTTGATCTTTCTTGAAATTAGTAGATTTATTCATAGAAAAGAGTAAATTATGCCCAAAATAGGAAATCCCACACTTAAAAAGTGATTTTGCATGCCCAGAAATAAAAATTGGTGACCTATTGTGTAGTGCCCACTTCCCTTTGACACATTTTGATGCTTATGTTGATACTGTTGATTATATTATAGACATTATTATGTTTTGATTTAGCATGATGTTAGACATTGATCATGGATTATTTTTGATCTTGATTTGATTTTGATGCATGATGATTATTAGAGACACCTTACATGTGGGTGATGATATATTATTGACATGAATGTTTTATGGATGTTGTTCAGACATGTGTTTTCAGATACTATGAGTAGATCTAGAAAATGGATATTTTATGATAATGATATAGTTGTTGATTAAAAATGCAAATGATGTAGGTGTTACTTCGATGATTGTTGTGATTCATTTATATAGTTGGTTTAGTGGTTTTAATTGTATCATATTGGATGTTCTGATATGGCCACAAGGCCAAAGGAGGTATTCATATTTTACAGTTTAAAAATATCACAACAAAACATCGGGGGATTGGAAACAAACCAAAGTGGAATTCTAGGTGGATTCAACGAAGTCACCATGACAACTTGTTTTGTGTTGAGTGTTGTTTTGTTAAGGATTTCCAGGGGGGATTTCCTTTACATGTGACCATGGGTATTATGTATTTTATTGATGTGGTTAATTTTTATTATCGTTGTATGTATTTTATTAGTAATGTGTTCACTTTCTTTTAAGTAATTAGTTGTGATAGATTAATGTGTGAATCATATGATTAAAATTTAAATAAATTAAATTGGAATATGGGAAAATAATAATGGGAGTTGTTGGTTGTTTGTATTTAATTTTGTAAGGGATGTGTAAGTTGTGTAAGAGCTTGTGTAAGTCAGTTTTGGAGTATGAAATACTCCACCTCCATGAAAAATTCGAATTTGTCCTTGGGAGCTATTTTTGGAGGCTTGTGGGACAAGTAAAACTTGTCCCATGCCTCTAAATTTAATCTACCAACCATACTTATGGATGGAGATGTGACTTTTGACTTTTATAATGAATTTTATTCATCTTGTTACTTGTTTTGGAATGTACTCTCTTACATTTCATTTATTTTGTTGTCCCTTGAGGTGTGGGCTTTTTGGAGTGTGCAAGTAACTTGTCATTTTCACCCACCTCTTTATTGTGCTTTGGAGAATGGAGTGTGTCTTTTATTTTTGAATTTGAGGATGTTTTATGTGGCATCCTACATGGATCCACATCATCCTCTTCTTTCCCTCTTCTATTTAATTCAAACTATCTTCTTGTTTTGGGGTTGTTGAATCATTTTGAAACTTCTTGGGGGTGCATTTTTCTTGTGGGAGCTCTTGTTTTTGGAGGAATTTTTGGAGAAGGATTTACATGCTTGGGAGTTGTTGTTTTAGACTGTGATTTCTTGGATTGTGAAGCTTGCTGCTGGGAGAAAAAGTAACCATGGAGAGGTAGGAATTTAACTCTCATTCTTTTGTTGTTATTTCCTTGTTGTGTTTTGTGAATGGTAAATGCTTTATTTCTTTTATTGGCTGGTTGGGTAGAAGTGCCTTAAGGAAGGTGTAGGAGAAGGCTATGGGGAATCCATGTGGGGGGGAATACGGAATGCCATTGGCATCTAGAGATTTTGTGGAGGGATTTTAGGTTTTGGATCCACCATGGAAAAGAAATAGCTTGCATTTCTTACTTGTGGTGGGCATAAGGAAATGTGTGGGGGGGCATAAGGAGAAACTTGTGGTGGGGGGGCATAAGGATGTGTGTGGGATGAATTATTTTGGCAGGTTGTTCTAGTGGATGCTCAATTCCCAATTGGGAGACATAAGTAGCTTCCCCCATAGAATTTTCTCCTTTGGCTTGCATGATCAAGCTTGAGTTCTATTTGAAATGATTTTAAATGTAGTTGTGAACTACTGTTTTTGTGTTGAATTGTTTTTTTTAAAAAGAAATGTGTATGTGAAAGAATGTTGTGTTGTGGAAGCCAGTTATTTCCATGGGTTGAATTTCATCTATTATTGTATTTTGGTTGGGGCTCGGGGGCCAATGATGAAGGAAGGCTTCTACTTTCATTGGATGTCTTGGTTGGGTAGAGAGCATTGCCTTTCCCCCTCTTTTGTTGTGACCAACTTGGAGAAAAGAGAAAATGTGCATGTTCCTATTCTGGAGCAAAGGAAAATATAGTTTGACAGTCCCTTGTGAAAACACATTCTTTGTAATCCTTTCCCACTTGTTGTGGATGAAATTTTATCATGTATTTGTGAAGGAAAGATGTATGTAATTTGATTATGGAGTTAGATTTCGAATTGTAAAAGACATTTAAATTCTGATTCTGTTTATTGGAAAGAAATGAAAATTCTATTAATTGCATTCAAGGAATGAAAGAGTGTAAAGATGTTTCCTTTTTTGGATTCAATAAAGAATTTCAAGTTTATCTCTTATTTGCATTGTTGTGATGAAATGGGAATATCAAATTGTGATTTGAAGCTTTGTTTATTTGCAAAAAGGAAAAAAAGAAAATGCGTATGAAGGAAGGATGTTGCTTGATTTTTTTGGGAAATAGATGAAATTAATAGTCAGACCTTATCATTCAGCTTTGGAAATGAATTTTTGTAAACAACTAAATGCATTAGATTATTTTAGAAACTATATACCACACTTAAATGATAAAATTGATAAATAGATCCTTTAAAAATTTGATCACTAGCATTGTGACTTTTAAAACCAACAACTTTAATGAAACTACACAGTTTGGACCAGCACTTAACAATCAACTTGGAAACCTTAAAATTCAACATGATATATTAGCAGTGAACTCAATTAACAAAGAAGATTTAAGAGAATAACTTTAACAATTGCAAAATTGAGCTCAATCTCTTCCTCAACCATTTTCTGTCATTTGTTGGAACAAAATTCAAATTTGAATCAATTAAACAAATTTAACTTCCCTAAAACACTTTAAACTCTCCCTAGATCAATTCTCCATGCCTGTTTGGCATGTTGAATGAAGGAGGAGATCCAATTTAATCAAATTGAAAAGCTAGAAATTGCCAATTTGCTAATTAAAATCTTGCATATCCCTTTTGCAAAATTGACCCCTTAAAATTTTCTAAAAAGTAAAATTTATGTTTCCTGTGCAAAGAGGGCATCGAGATATTTCCAAAAAGTCCTAATTTTCCCAAAACTAAGCTTTCTAGCTCAATTTATGGTAATTTGAAGTTTTTGTGCCTTGGCGGGAAAATTTGGGAAAATTTTCCCGTCGTAACCCAAAAATTTCCCGTCGAATTGCCTTAGAATTTTTTAATAAAATTTTTGGTCCAGGAAAAATTTCAACTTTTCCTCTACCGGCCCATAGCCAATCAGAGGCTGCCATGTGTCCTCACGAGGTAGCGATGGAGGTGCGACATTCTCTTTTCCCTTAGACTTTCTGAAAATTTTGAAAAAAAATTCATTTTATCCCTGCCGGCCTGCAACGAATCAAAGGGAGCCACGTGGCACCTTGGGGGTGGCAGCGGTGGAGGGGGAGAATTCTTTGTTTTGTTTGTTTTTGCCTTGGGAAAATTTTGAAAAATTTCCCCGTGGCCCTGAAACCCTACCCTCACCTTGGAATTTTATCCTCTGCAGATGCACGGACTTGTGTGTGCCTTTCACCCTTTTTCTTCCTTTTGGCAAAGTTCGCCAAATCACCCCGCCGCTCCGTCCTTCCCTCACCCTCTCCTCTTTGAACCATAACTCGACGTGTGTCTACCTGGGACCTGTGGAGGCATGGGAACCTTTTTTTATTTGCACCACATGGGGGGGAAAATTTTTCTAAAGCCGCCTTGCGACCTGCCAACCTACCAAAGGGGTTTTTCCCTCCTCTTGACATGTGTCCCCTTGGGGAAAATTTGACTCCAAAACTCCTTCTGACTATATCTAGAGTTCTACTAGGAGTTAGGAGGAATTCTTTATATCACTGGAAAGGTGAGAAAATTTCTTATCCAATGGGAATGATTTAGGGAGATTTTGGAAGCATTAACTATGTGAAAAATCATGTGGAAACTCTGAGCCTACTAGAGAGTGGGTATGGGGGTAAATTACTCCCTGAACCTAACTAAAACTTCTAACCCTATAAGTTGAACCATGTGACCTTGATAATTGCTAAGAAATGAAAAGTATGATCTAGTAATTTTAGAATTGTTCTAGAACCTAATAGGGTCAACTATTGTCTTACAACTTGGTTGTGGACACTTCTAACAAAAAAAAATTATTCCATAATTTTCTAACTAACCCTAGGTTGTTTCTTGGGTCTCAAGTGGGTTGTTTTAACTGAGCATCACAGTTTGGTATTAGAGCAATGGTTCAGAAGCTTGGACCGTTGGGCACACTAGAAAACTTGAGACATAAACTTAAACCTAGCACACCTTTAAACCTAGAAAACAACTTAGCTAGAACTTGTATATTTTAGTAAACATGGAAGTTGTGTAAAACTTAGCAAAATGAAATAACTCTCATTTTGATCTGTGCAGGAGGCCCAAATGGAGTGAGAGGAACCTTCACAGAGACTTAAACTCACCACCACCACCACTACCAGATTAGGGTGTAGTAGATATTCTATCTCAGATTCTACAGATCCTTTAGAATGTTAATGCCGTTCTATGCGGAGAATTAGTAGGAGGACATGCAGCTAGTCATGAAAGAGCCCCTTTTATCGAGGGTTAGGTATCTCCTCAACCTAGTGATGAGCATGGAGGAGTGAACTCCCATGCAGGGTTAGTAAGAGTAGAGTCACCCCCTAGGAGATAGGGTGATAGAGTTTGAGAGCGTAGAGAGAGATCTCGGAGCCCTAGGCTTAGAATTGAGCATGCATATAGACCGAGAGGCTGTCAGACCACATCAGTTATATCTTGAAGCTTTGACCATCGCATTACTTAGGTGACATGGGTGGATTTTAGGTAGAGGCCTGGCTAGTAAGCTTGATGGGTTGCTTCAAGCTTTGTCCTTGTTCTAGCAACACAAAATCTCGTGTTGCGATCCATCTACTGAGGGATGGAGCAGGAGTATGGTGGAGGAAAGAGGAGCAGAAGCTCCATGTAGATTTAGAGACAGTGACCTGGGAGCTATTTGAGGAGAGATTCAGGAGCAAGTATTTATCATGGAGGTTCATCTAGTAGAGGATTGATGAGTTTCATGACCTCTGACAGGCTTCTCTTTCTGTAGTAGAGTATGAGAGTAGATTTCTAGATCTACTCTAGTATGTAGAGTATATGTAGGATGAGCAGGTGTGGATTCATAGGTTCATCTAGGGCCTAAATTTAGATATTGGAGGTGTAGTGCAGATCCACTATCCACAGACATAGCATAGGCCGTCGAGAAGGCCTATATTGCAAAGGATACTCGGGGAAAGACCCAGTAGGCTAGAGACCGAGTCCAGACCATATACAACAGATGCAGGATGGTAGATCGAGGGGGTCAATACCCCTTCCTTGTGGTGGCCAGGGTATAGCACAGTCATCCTTTAGGCCACAACAGTAGCAGTAACAGTCCCGCCCACCTCATAGACCTCCATAGAGAGTTGATGCACAGAGAGGTCAGAGTATGGGGCCTCCTCCTAGGGGTCCCATCAGGACATAGGGTGGACCTAGAGCTCAGTTAGCAGGAACTTGCCATCAAATACCTTAGCAGACCAAAGTTGGATCATCAAGATCTACACCATAGGCTTTTAGGGCACCTACTGGAGGTGCTACTCATTGGGGAGGATGTTTTGGTTGTGGAATTGCTGGAAACTTTTGGAGAGATTTACCACAGAACCCTAACAACAAGGGTAAGACGCAGATTTCTTAGCCGACTGTTGGTAACATGGGGCATAGCCATAGGATTTATGCAGCACTTGAGAACTACCAGGCTAAGCACTAGAGCACAGTCATTGAGACCATAGGTATCATTGGTGGTATTCCTACCTCTATATTGTTTAATTTTGGTTCTTCTGATTCCTTCATTACACCATCTTTAGTAGAGCGATGCAGGCTGGTGGTAGTTAGGTAGGGTCTTAGTTGGGATGTTGAGATGGCTTCTGGAGCCAAGATCTCTGTAGACTCCTTAGTTAAGGAGTGTGTAGTGGATTTGGGACCTTTCACCACTACCTCATATCTCCGTATCCTTCCTTTGGGCTCGTATGGAGTCATTTTGGATATGGATTGGTTATCTTCACACAGGGCCATGATGGATTGTTATCACAAGACTATATCTTGTGTAGATGATTTAGGAGTTGAGTCAGTGATTTTAGGGGTCAGGAGAACCATTTCTATTTGCACCATCTTCGCTACGTAGATTAATTAGCATGTGTGACGGGGTTGTCAGATGTATGTTGTTATAGTCAGTGAAAGATCATAGGATGGGTCTAGTGGACCATCACTAGATGATCATCCCATTTTGAGAGAGTTTTCTGATGTCTTTCCACTGGAGCTATCAGGATTACCACCCCCCACGTGAGATTGATTTTCATATAGATCTAGTTCCTAAAGCAGATCCTATCTCATGAGCACCTTATCAGATGACCACCCTAGAGCTCTATGACCTTAAGTTGTAGCTTGAGGACCTTTTGAAGAAAGGCCTAATCTGTCCTAGTGTATCCCCTTGGGGTGCACCGCTGATCTTTGTTAAGAAGAAGGATTGATCCTTGCGGTTGTGTATTGATTACCGCTAGCTAAAAAAGGTAACTCTCAAGAATCGTTATCCTCTTCCTCGTATTGATGACTTGTTTTATCAGATGAAGGGAGCCATAGTTTTCTCTAAGATTGATCTCAAGTCAAGGTACCATCAGTTGAGGATTTCGGAGGTGGACATTCATAAGACTACCTTTTACACAAGATATGGGCACTATGAGTTCACAGTGGTGCCTTTTGGTTTGACTAATGACCCCACAATGTTCATGAGTTTGATGAATGGGGTATTCAGGACCTTCTTAGATCATTTCATGCTCATCTTCCTAGATGACATTTTGATATACTCACGTACACGTGAGGAGCATGAGGGGCACCTTCGCCAGGTTCTTCAGTGTCTTTGGGAGCAGCAACTTTATGGGAACTTGGAGAAGTGTGATTTCTTTCAGATAGAGGTGCAGTATTTGGGTCATATCATTTCTGGGGAAGGTATCACAGTCGATCCTTCCAAGATTAGAGCCATTATGGATTGGCCAACACCCACTACAGTGACCAAGGTGTGCAACTTCATGGGATTAGCAGGTTACTACCGAAGATTTGTTTAGGGCTTCTCTCAGATTACAGACCCTATCACTTCCCTTCAGAGGAAAGGGAAGAAGTTTTTTTAGTCAGATAGATGCGAGTAGGCCTTTAGGAAACTGAAGGAATGCCTCACCACAACACCTATTCTTGCAGTGTCAAATCCATATGGTGAGTTATTTGTTTTCACGGATGCTTCGTTGGCAGGACTTGGAGGTGTGTTGATGTAGGATGGAAATGTAGTGGCTTTTGAGTCTCGCAAACTCAAGGATCACGAGCTTACTTATCTAACCCATGATCTTGAGCTTGCAGCAATTGTACATGCTTTGGTTAGATGGAGACACTTTCTTCTTGGATGGAGATTCACACTTAGGACAAATCACTCAAGTCTTCACCACCTCTTCACGTAGCCAAATCTCAACGCTAGTCAGCAGTGTTGGATGGAGTTACTTTGTGAGTATGACATGGAGATAGAGCATGTGAATGGGAAAGTGAATGTGGTAGTAGATTATCTCAGCAGATGGAGACATGTGGCTATGGCCACCTCAGTGAGCACAAATTTGCGGAGTAAGATTCTTTAGCAGCTTCCTCTTGACAGCTTCTACGTTGCAGTTCGAGTAGAGATCGAGTCATAAAGACCCCTTGAGGGGAAGTTTGATGGATTTACCTTAGAGGTAGATGGTCTTCTTAAGCACCGAGGCTAGATATATGTTCCCAGGGATGGAGGCTTGAGGAAGGACATCGTGGTAGAGGCACACCGTGCACCCTATTTGGCCCATCTCAGGGTGAATAAGATGTACGCCACCTTGAGATAGCTGTATCATTGGAGAGGACTTCGTCGAGACATGGCCCAGTTTGTGTCATGGTGTTTAGAGTGCCAGAGGGTTAAGGCTAAGCATCAACATCCAACAGGCCTTCTTTATCCTCATGCTATACCATAATGGAAGTGGGACACCATTTCCATGGATTTCATTATTGGGCTACCGAATGTCGAGATATCACCATGATGCCATCATGGTCACGGTTGATAAATTGACAAAAGTGGCTCACTTTTCTCTGGTGAAGACCACTTACATAGCTAGAGCAGTGACATGAGTATATTTGGATGAGATTGTCAAGTTGCACGGGATTCCACGGAAGATCATTTGTGATTGGGATCCTTTGTACACTTCACATTTCTGGACCACCATGCAGTATGTCCTTAGGATGAGGATTAACTTCAGCACAACATATCACCTTGAGATAGATAAATAGACTAAGAGGGTGAATTAGATTTTAGAGGATATGCGCAGGATGTATGTGATGGATCAGCAGACTAAGTGGAAGGAGAACCTGTACTTAGTGGAGTTTTCCTACAATAATAGTTTTCAGAGTTCTATAGGCATGGCTCCTTTTAAGGCTTTGTATGGTAGAGAGTGTATGACACCTCTTAGCTGGGACAGGCTAGAGGACAGGGTATCTCTTGGACCAGCTCTTCTACAGGACATGGAGTAGCAGGTAGTGTTGATCAATTAGAGATTGTAGGAGGCTTAGGACAAGAAGAAGAAGTATGCAGATCAACATAGGATTGACCGTAGTTTTGATGTGGGCATGAAGGTGTTCCTTCATGTCAGGCCACACAAGATCCCTATCCATTATGGAAAAGGTTCTAAGTAAGCTCCTAGATTCATGGGACCTTTTGAGATCTTGGAGCATATCAGCCCTTTGGCCTACCGTCTAGCATTGCCACCCAACTTGTCTCACATACATGATGTTTTTCATGTTTTAGTTCTTAGGAGATATATTACAGATCCTTCTCATGTGTTAGATTGGACATCATTGTAGGTGTAGGATCAGGGGAAGGTGAGGGTGGAGCACATTCACATCCTAGATCACAAGACCCTGGGCCTTTGAGGTAGAGAGGTTGATCAGGTTTGGGTGCATTGGTACAGATATGACAAGACTGCGGCTACATGGGAGGATGCTACTTCATTACGAGTTTAGTTTCCACATTTGTTCCAGTGACTTCCAAGAGGAAGTCAAGTCTAAGGGGAGGGATGTAGTGCCCACTTCCCTTTGACACCTTTTGATGCTTATGCTGATACTGTTGATTACATTATAGACATTATTATGTTTTGATTTAGTATGATGTTAGACATTGATCATGGATTATTGTTGATCTTGATTTGATTTTGATGCATGATGATTATTAGAGACACCTTATATGTGGATGATGATATATTATTTACACGGATGTTTTATGGATGTTGTTCAGACATGTGTTTTCAGATACTATGAGTAGATATAGAAAATGGATATTTTATAATAATAATATAGTTGTTGATTAAAAATGTAAATGATGTAGTTGTTACTTTGATTATTGTTGTGATTCATTTATATAGTTGGTTTAGTTGTTTTAACTATATCATATTAGATTTTCTAATATGGTCACGAGGCCCAAGGAGGTATTCATATTTTTCAGGTTAAAAATATCACAACAAAACATTGGGGGATCGGAGACCAACCAAAGTGGAATTCTAGGTGGATTCAACGAGGTCACCATGGCAGCTTGTTTTATTGTGTTGTGTGTTGTTTTGTTAGGGATTCCCATGGGGGGATTTCCTTTATATGTGACCATGGGTTTATGTATTTTAATTAATGTGGTTAATTTTTATTATTGTTATATGTGTTTTATTAGTAATGTGTTACCTTCTTTTAACTAATTAAAATTGTGATAGATTAATGTGGGAATCATATGATTAAAATTTAAATAACTTAAATTAGGATATGGGAAAATAATAATGGGAGTTGTTGGCTCTTTGAATTTAATTTTGTAAGGGATGTGTAAGTTGTGTAAGAGATTGTGTAAGTTTTTGGAGTATGAAATACTCCACCTCCATGAAAAATTCGAATTTGTCCTTGGGAGTTGTTTTTGGAGGCTTGTGGGACAAGTAAAACTTGTCCCATGCCTCTAAATTTAATCTACCAACCATACTTATGGATGGAGATGTGATTTGTGACTTTTATAATGAATTTTATTCATCATGTTGCTTGTTTTGGAATGCACTGTCTTACATTTCATTTATTTTGTTGTCCCTTGAGGTGTGGGCTCTTTGGAGTGTGTAAGTAACTTGTCATTTTTCACCCACCTCTTTATTTTGCTTAGGAGAATGGACTCTTGTATTTTGTGTTTGAATTTGAGGATGTTTGATGTGGCATCCTACATGGATCCACATCATCCTCTTCTTTCCCTCTTCTATTTAATTCAAACTCTCTTTTTGTTTTGGGGTTGTTGAATCATTTTATAACTTCTTGGGGGCACATTTTTCTTGTGGGAGCTCTTGTTTTTGGAGGAAGTTTTGGAGAAATCTTGGCATGCTTGGAGTTTTTGTTTTGGACTATGTTTTCTTGGAATTTGAAGCTTGCTATTGGAAGTAAGAGTAACCATGGAGAGGTAGGAATTTAACTCTCATTCTTTTGTTTTATTTCCTTGTTGTGTTTTGTGAATGGTGCATGCTTTGTTTCATTTGTTGGCTGGTTGGGTAGACTGCCTTAGGGAAGGTGTAGGAGAAGGCTATGGGGAATCCATGTGGGGGGCATAAGGAATGCCATTGGCATCAGAGTTTTGTGGAGGGAGTTTAGGTTTGGGATCCACCATGGAAAACAAATAGCTTGCATTTCTTACTTGCGGTGGGCATAAGGAAATGTGTGGGGAGGGCATAAGGAGAAATTTGTGGGGGGGGAATAAGGATGTGTGTGAGATGAATTATTTTGGTGGGTTGTTTTGGTGGATGCCCAATTCCTAATTGGGAGGAATAAATAGCTTCCTCCATAGACATTTCTCCTTTGACTTACATGATCAAGCTCGAGTTCTATTTGAAATGATTTTAAATGCAATTATGAACTACTATTTTTGTGTTGAATTTATGTTTTAAAAAAATGTGTATGTGAAAGAATGTTGTGTTGTGGAAGCTAGTTGTTGCCATGGGTTGAATTGCATCTATTATTGTATTTTGGTTGGGGCTCGGGGGCCAATGATGAAGGAAGGATTCTCCTTTCATTGGATGTCTTGGTTGGGTGGAGAGCATTGCCTTTCCCCCTCTTTTGTTGTGATCAACTTGGAGAAAAAGAAAATGTGCATGTTGTTGTCCTGGAGCACAGGAAAAAAAATATAGTTTGACAGTCCCTTGTGAAAACACATTCATTTGTAACCTTTCTTGCTTGTAGTGGATGAAATTATAACATCTATATTTTGTGAAGAAAGATGTATGTAATTGATTATGAAGTTGTATATTTAAATTGTGAAAGACATTTACATTCTTATTTGTTTATTGGAAAGAAATGAAATTCTGTTTTATTGCATTCAAGGAATGAAAGAATGTAAAGATGTTTCATCCTTTTGAATTAATAAAGAATTGCAAGTTTATCTCTCTTTTGAATTGTTGTGATGAAATGGAATATCAAATTGTGATTGGAATCTCTGTTTAATGCAAAAGAAAGAAATACGTATGAGGGAATTATATTGCTTGTTTCTTTTGGGAAATATATGAAATTGGAAATCAGACCTTATCATTTAGCTTTGGAAATGAATTGTTGTAAACAACTAAATGCATTATATTAGTTTAGAAACTATATACCACACTTAAATGATAAAATTGATAAATAGATTTTTCCTAAAAATGAATCTCTGGCATTGCAAACTTTTAAAACTGACAAATTTAATCAAAATGCACAGTTTGGACCAGCACTTAACAATCAACTTGGAAACCTTAAAATTTAACATGATATATTAGCAAAGAACTCAATTGACAAATAAATTTAAGAGAATAATTTGAACCATTGCAAAATTGAGCGCAATCTCTTCCTCAACCGTTTTTTGTCATTTGTTGGAAAAAATTCAAATTTGAATCAATTGAACAAATCAAATTCCCTAAAACACTTTAAACTCTCCCTAGATCAATTCTCCATGCCTGTTTGGCATGTTGAGTGAAGGAGGAGATCCAATTTAATCAAATTGAAAAGTTGGAAATTGCCAGTTTGCTAATTAAAATCCTATAGATCCTTTTTGCAAAATTGACCCCTTAAAATTTACCAAAAAGTAAAATTTATGTTTCCTATACAAAGAGGGCATCGAGAGATTTCCAAAAAGTCCTTGTTTTCCCAAAACTGAGCTTTCTAGCTCAAGTTATGGTACTTTGAAGTTTTTGAGCCTTGGTGGGAAAATTTGGGAAAATTTTCCCTAGCGGGCCTGCAACCCAAAAATTTCCCATCGAATTGCCTTAGAAAAAAATTTGAAAAATTTTTGGTTTAGAAAAAATTTTGCATTTTCCTCAACTGGCCCATCGCAGCCAATCAGAGGCTGCCACGTGTTCTCACAGGGTAGTAGCGGAGGTGCAGACATTTTTTTTGCCCTTAGAAACTTTTTGAAAATTTTGAAAAAAAATTCCATTTTATCCCTGCCGGCCCGCAGCCAATCACAGGCTGCCACGTGGCACAGCTTTGGGTGCGGAAGACAAAACTTTGTTTTTTTAAATTTATTTTTTTGAAATTTTTGAAAAATTTAAACTCCCCGCCTTGCACTTCACGCCTCTACCCTTTGAACCTTTCCTCCGGACGTAAACCCGCACATTTTGAAAAATTTCCCCTTTGGAAATATTGCTCCAAATTAACCTCCGCCGCCACACCTGTCCCTCTCCCTTCTCTTCACGGTGAATTGCGGAGTGCCATATGCCCCTGGCATACCCATGCAGGCATGTAGGCGTTGTTTGGCTTTTCTTCCTTTGGGAGAAATGCCCAAAACTTCACCAAATCTACCCCACCCTTCCTTTCCTTATTGTCCGGTGACAACTCACCCATGTTCCTTAGAAGGGACCTGCGGAGGCATGGGTGCACAGCTAGGAAATTTCTCTTGATGTAAGGAAAAATTCCAAACGCCTCCTCGCTACCTGCCAAGGGGAAATTTTTCCCTTCCCCCTGCTTGACATGTGTCCCCTTGGGGAAAATTTGATCCCTAAACTCCATTTGCTCATATCTTGAGTTCTCCTGAAGGAGTTAGGAGGAATTCTTTATATCACTGGAAAGGTGAGAAAATTTCCTATCCAATGGAATGATTTAGGGAAATTTTTTGAAGCATTAAGTATGAGAAAAATCAAGTTAAATCTCTGAGCCTATTAGAGAGTGGGTATGGGGTAAAATACTCCTTAAACCTAACTAAAACTTCTAATCCTAAAAATTGAACCATGTGAACTTGATATTTGTTAATGAAAGAAAAATATGTTCTAGTAATTTAGATTTGTTTCGGAACCTAATAGTGTCAACTGTTGTCTTGCAACTTGGTTGTGGACTCTTGTAATTAAAAAAAATTATTCCATAATTTTCTAACTAATCCTAGGTTGTTTCTTGGGTCTGAAGTGGGTTGTTTTTAATGGGCATCACAACCCATGTCATCATCCATGAAAACTGACCTCCAGTAGAGTCAAGAAAATCATAACAACTAATCTCAATCACCATCAGGGGTCATCAGTGCTCGACCCTCTATCTTGGGGACTATATAGTGCCCCATATGAGAATCCACCTAAATAAAACTCCACCCTAGCTGCCTCATCACCATGCAGTCTCTTCATCACCTCAGGCCTCTAAAATTATTTTTTAGGAATGTTTCTAGGATGTTTTTTGGTCTTGTCGGTAGATCAGAGTAGTGGAAAAATGATAGAACGTTCCCTTTGTTCCTTAATTGACTGATTTAAATGATATATGCCTCTGTGTGGAGATGCATACAGTTAGGGGAATGATAGAATGAGGGAATAATTCCCGTTGTTCCCTTTGGGATTTACTTTTCTAACTTTCTTTGCACTTGTGTGGAGATGATAGGGTTTTGGGGCACAATAATTATGAGGGAATAATTCCCACTTTTCGTTCCATACCCAAATTTTCTGACTTGCCTTACCATTCCTTCTCCGGCATTTGTGACCGGTCAGGTAACTCTCAAAACGTAGGAATTGTTCTAGGAGTTCCACAAAATTTTGACTTTACCAACTTCTTCTTTAACACATCCTCCATTACTTTTTTCAGTCCTTACGAGCATGTGGGGAACAACCAAAACATAGGAATGGTTCTATCAGTTCCACCCAAACCCAATTTCACTAATTATAATCCTCATTGTGGCTAAGGTGGAGATGTTGGGAACACGACGAACTCATGAACAGTTCCTCCTATTCATTAAAAGGAAAATTTCCCCTATATTTTCATAATTTGACCCACAATTTATAAATTTTAACTAACTCATGGAATGAAGAGGCTTAACAAGATGAGGGATAGTGCCCAAAACACTTAAACTTGCCCATACTTGTAAAATTTTAAAATTTCCCTAATTCGGAACAATACCATGACTTGTCAAGGACACCAAAATGGCCTCAAGATGGTTTTGGATAATAGTTCCTACGATCAAGGATGAAGAATCTCAACCAACTATCTCTTTCCATGAAATTTTAGGGATTATCACCCTAAAAACCTTCAAAGTTGGGTTAAAAAAGAAACAAAGGGTGACAATATTAATTGACTATGGTAGTACTCATAATTTCATCAATCATAAGTTGAACTTACCCTTAAATTGCTTCATTTATTAGCCTTAAATTTTTAGTTCCCCTATCACTTGACTTCTTGGTTGTCTAAGCCCACCTTTTTCGCAACACCATCATGGATATCATACCTAGTCAGGATCGTGCTAGAGATCCCCACATGTGTAGCTTTGATGTGGGATTAGATATGTCTATAGGTTATGAACCCCAATGGTTCCCCTATTATTCGACTCCATGGTAGCATAAATCCATCTTTTACAGGTAGTCTTTTCTTCCAGGTTCCTTATCTAAAGGGAGCAATTTTGAGCTACAAAGGATGAAGGTACACAATTTCCAAAACAAGTACATATCTCATTTAATGCGAAAAATCTATTCAAGACTAGGGTGATCATTGCACTCTATCGCATCACCCCTATTTTGAGGGGGAGATCAATCATCCAAAGGTCCTATAGCACATTAGATCAAACCATGCTCAATCATTTTTGCATAAGCATTTTTGGGGATATGTACGAAAGGGTTACTTGACAAAAAGGGGAAAATGATCATGTTATTTAGTTGGTCCCATGAAACTAACTACCCAACATTCAACCTTATAGGAAGCCTTATCTACAAAAGAGTGAGATTGAAACTATCATGGTATAAGCGATATTGGAACTAAGGTCACTACATTCACCCTAGTCATAGTGTTCATTCCCCCCCAGTGGTGATGGTAATAAATAAGGATGAAGGTTGGTACATGTATATAAACTTACCCTAGGGACCTCCCTAATAACCACCTCACCGCTTTCAACCCATCCTAACCCTTTTCTATTCCTATACCATTTAACCTACTGTACTAGATGAATTACATGGTCTCCCTTATTTTACCAAATTATACCCTTCGATCCCCATACTATAAAACCCCCATTCATGATGAAGATGGTCATGAAACCACATTCCATGACACGTGAGAGCCATTCTCCACATTTCTTAGATTATTGCCTGATTGGCCTTACAAATCCCCCACATGATTATTCATAGTTTAGATAGGTAATAATAATTTAGTTTTGAAGGGACTAAACCAACCCTTTACACAAAAAGAATACAAGGCACAGGGATGCCAGATAAAATTATATCCAAAATCACAATGTCAAATAGGCTTGATAAGAAGTGTGGATCAAAATGCAAAGCAAACCATAGTGCAGTCTGATAGTATTACTAATACCCTCATTTTTTTTTTAAAACCTAAACATAATACTTAGAGCATTACAAGGTATTATCAAATAACCTTAAGAAAGGAAAAGCATAAAAGTAAGGTTACGATTATAAATGTGAGCTCAAACTCCTATTGTTAGGGATCTTGAATCTTGAATATTTTCAGCTAAAATGCGAGAAGTAAGTTATGGCATTTTAATCGCCAAAGTAGGCCACACGTACCACTACAACGATATGGCTACCACTCCAAGATTTCTCTACAACACATTAGTGTTGATAATGTCATGCATCTTAAAAATCCTGGCATACATTATCAGTACACGTGAAAGAGACTCATCCCATTGCATTAAAGATTTTTCAACTCAGTTCTTGTAAGAATTTTCAACAATTGTTCTCAACATATGAGAAGGTAATCTATGGTGTATTATTCATGTTTTCAAATAATAGAGACTATATTACACGGGTCAAAACTTCAAGGATAAAGACATATCTTTTCGATCTTTGTTTTTAATTAGTTTATTGAAAATACTATCATCATAAGAACAATAAAAATAGGTCACTAAGAATGCTGGTCTATTAATTTGAGATCAATCGCCAAAAAAGGATTATCACTAATGTACTTGTTGATTGCACTATCTAAATATAGCCATGATTTTTACGGAGGCATTTCTTGTATCATCATCTTTATATTATAGGAATATTGGACTTAGATCATGTCTATTTTTAGATATTTCTTTCTTGTAGATAGATTGTTCCATGCCAATCCCATTTATAATCACCAAAAAGACATTTATGATCTTTCAGATAGTCCAAAAACCATATCGAAGTGGGATGAAGTTGTGACATCCTCAACAATTGCTCACTTTGTGTCCCATTAGATTTTCATCGACCCTCAAAGTCATGCTCTCTCAAAGAACCATGTTTGAGATCCAGTGACGAGATCTGAAAAGTAACTGAATATTATTGGTATGATTTACTACAAATAATCTTCAGGATCACCTCTAATCTAGCTTAGGCCTACCTACGAATGTTTGAACAGGAGATCTTCCTATCCAGATTGAGTGGCTAGCTTCCTCATCCTGTATGTGTCCAGTATTAGCAAGGGTCAAATCTATCTTAGTCTCCAATACTTTATGCAAACTCTATCTTAATTCCTAGTCAACAATGATCTAGACATCCTTTGAGGAATTTCATCCTTTGATTCCTTGAAATATGGCCTTTAGTCGAGTAGGTCATTCTCATATTTATGGTACTATCTATATGTTTAGACTCATCAAGTATCTTACAGGTCTTCTCACTCGATTAAGATCTTAGTTGATAACAAGTACAAAAATGTCATAAGATTGTGTATGTATGCCCCAATTCATAAGGAGTACATATGGACAGCCATAGAATTATAAACAGTGACTTCGTCACCCCACTATATGTAATCTCTCCATTATTTTGAATAATTTATTTTGATGTTTGGGTACTCAATTAAATTTTATTTGATCATATCATCCCTGATTTTATGGACATACTAAGGTAGTAAACACATGTTTTTAGTGGTATCTATGATTCTTTGCTTCAGATAAGAAAGAGAGATGGGCTAAGTAGCTATCACTTGCAGAATGGTGGTATAACACTTAATCTCATACTTCATCTAAAATTTATCCATTCTTGGCATTATATGGATACCATCCACCATATGTAACTTCCAACTTAAGGGTCAAGCCAAAAGTTAGAGCAGATGAAGAATGCATTCAACACCAATAGGAGGTGCTCTCTAGCGTCAAAGAGTGTATGGTGGGCCAAGAATGTTTCTCAGTGACTTACACTCCTAGGTCTTCCATTCTACAAGGGTATGAGAAAAAAAAGAGGAGACACATAGTTGATTGATTTAAAAGGAGATAAAAATAGTGAAAAGGTCACATATCCAAAGGGAAATTATCCCCACACTAGGTCAACCTAGGGTTTCCAAGGCCCAAGGTCAAGATAAAGAGGAGTAGGTACCCTTTTATAATATTGGGTAATGGGGAAGATACAGAAATCAATGAGAAGATATGATAAACACACAAAATCTAAACAACTAAAATGTAAATGAACGAAAGCTAAAGAGATGATCATGTAAAACTATGATAGCTAACATGGTGGATTAGGGTAACACCGTTCTTGTCCTAGGCTCATTATAGATGACCCAATCATGGAAGCAATCCAACAACCAATAATAGTGTCCAATATAAATAAAATGCAAGATAGATCAACCTCAGAGCAAGAAAATGTGAAGATGACACAAAAGAGTAGAGAAAATGGTTATTCATTCATGTCATTCCTTCTCTAAGACATGTCAGGGTGTGATGTGCATATATACCTGACACCATCACCCACGGGAGATGGTTTCATCCAAGGGAAAACCTAACACAGACACCATCACCCATGAGTGATGGCATTGAAGAAGGATAATCCTAATTTCAATTGGGGTTCAAATTTGGCATGGATCAAGGGAAAGTCAGTGGAATAAATGTCAATGATGAATTCAAATGCAAGTAAGTGGCGAGAGTACTAGTGTGTGTAACATAAAAAGACCGACAGAGGAAAGCGTAACTAAGGATCGGGCTACATAGTGGTATGTCTATTCGTGTAATTTATTTGATCTCATAATGACCATGTGTATAGTCACATCCCATTCTTGATGGGCCCCTTAAGGCACCTACTTAATAAATAGATGCATCAGTGATCCTTATCTACACAAAAGAGTTTGTAAAAATGTGAAAAATTAGGTGTATACATATGCCCCTACCCTTGATCACCACATATTGCAATATTGAAATATGAGGTGGTTAACAAAATGAAACAATCTAGAACATTAAAATTGAAATTAAATGTTGAAAGTAAGAAAGGAATAGCTGAAATGAAATATACCCACCAATGCATATCTGATAGTGTTTCTCATTCGGCCATGTGTTGGCACAATCCATGCTACGAGAAACATGAAGAGGAAAAAATGAAAATAAACACTAGAGGATCATCAATAAAATAAGACATAAAGAACCTATCTAGGGGCCCACAGGATGGGTATCAAGTTGTAGTGTCGATATGTAATATCATAATGTCATAGTGTCATGAAAAGGTGTCAAAATTAGACAAAAATTGAAATTTGTCAAACTTATACGTGTAATGGGGAAGAACGAACGGTTCAAGGTCATGGTCAAAACGTAACAAATTAAAAAAAATTCAGTGATTGAGAGAAAAAATGGTTGTTATTGGAAGTTTTATGGTTATCATGACCGATTTTGAATACAAATGTCATTTTTTATATAGGCATTTTGTTTGTTATTTGTTCATTGCTATTTTTGGACTTGAGAGATATGAGCTATGGATTCCAAATTTAAGTGTGTTTTGAGATGACATGTCATGAGTACATGGAGGTGACAGGGGAAAATGAGGTGGTGCAAATGACGGTGTGCAACCATGGGTAAATCATTGCATTTAATGTCATTGCGTAGCTAAAGAGAGAAGAAAGGTGACTGACGAATAATGAATATAAAATAAAGGGGGAGGGGTCTAAACCAACATACTCATACCAGAGTCTAGTAGATTAAGTGTCATTTGGTTTTGTTGCATTTTTAAAGTTGTTAGTGCATTATTTCCATCCAAATTTGTGTCATAGGGTAGGTTGGGACAAAATACAAGTGGGTTTAGGAGGGATTTGACTTTCATTTTGTTGCTTACTTTTTAAAAAGTCGTAGCTTTTAAGATGGACGCCACCAGACCCATGGGAGAAAGGGGCCCATGGCGTCAAAGGAGAAATAAAAGGGGGGATGATGGCATCAAAAAATGGGACAATAGCATTTGAGTAGTTACATGTGTCTTTTTTTATCTTTACTTAGTTTATTTTTCGATGTTTTAACTCCTATTTTTCTATCATTTTGTGCATGCAAGGGGATCATAGGATCCACCTATGGAGGATTTTTGATGTGACATCACTGAGTGGATTGATTGCTAGTTTGAATTATGTAGAGGTATCCCATTTACATATTTGGGGCTTTGGGGGAATAATGTAGATGCTTAGGATACCTTTATATCTATACCTGATCCAAATATTTTTGGCCACATGGGAGACTAGGTCCAACACCTTTTAGTGGTGGACGGGACATGAGACCATGGAGATGGTATTAACCTTACAGGATGTCCAAACCCATTAGAGGGACTCAAATGCAATGTGATCTAACTCTTGATTATGTAGAGCATGAGACCTTAGTCGTATTAGCTACTGAGAGTGAGACATACGATGAGGGCATGTTGTGTGTTCGACTCCATGTAGTTTCTACGTTAGGAATTCCAGTTATTTGGAAGGTGGTTATGGTAATTTTTATGACACAAATATTCTGTCATAAGGAATATGGATCCATTCTATTATTTTTAATAACAATATGCATACAATTTAAAAAATACTAAATTTGTCAAAAATTCCTAATTACAGAGTCACATGTGAAAAAAAAAACAATAAAGTACAAATCTGACCTAAGACTAATGAACACGAGGAGGAAATTTTCACAACTACACACATAAAATTTTTGAACTGTCAGAATAAGTTGGACCAAGGCGCATGGGCTAGGTCAAGGATTCCTAGGCATTGGAGACCTCTGCTAGTCTCCTATGATTGTGAAAATGGTCAAAAATTTATTCTTCTTATGTTGCACCAATGTCACTAACCTTCTTTGTTGATCACCAGTATGGCGTACTATGTCCACATAATTCGGTTGTAACCTACAAAATAAATGATCTCCTACAAAACCCTAAAACACATCAAATCCTAAAAATAAAAATATGTGAATGGGGATTCAGATTGACCCTAGAGGTCACCCTACATAATGAACTTATAACCAAGTGTTGCACTACATCTTAGAATCCATATAGTTATGTGTGTTTGTGTGTAGAATCATGCCCTAGGAGGCTCTTATGCAAGATGCACTTGATAACAAGCAATAACTAGATGTAGCAATGTAGATAGATGTGTGGATGTCAAAATTAACTTCCACTCCTATGAAGTGTATGTAGAAAAATGCAGTCCCTTGTCCCTTGAATGATAGTTAGATGGATTCTGTGATGATCTTAAAATTCCTTTGGATACAACCTTAGGTGATTATAGTATATACTTAGAGCTAGGTCATTTATTATGGTCACATAGATTTATATTTATATGATTCTCATATTTGAATTTCGTAATTGACACCTAAAAGGTTGACCCATAAAAAAAAAAGATGCCCAAAAGTTAAAGGAGGCCCAAAAGGGGTGAGCAAGTGATGCATTCTAGAATTCACCAGATAATACCCTAGACGCGCTGACACATCACTCAGCCTAGATTAAGTGCTCACCTGACATACACAAAGGTACCAGGTCCCTCTTTAGGGTTGTTATAGTAGAATGTTAACATGATGAAGACTTAAAGCATACAGATCCATAACTTAATACATCATTATACAATGCATGATAGATCTAGATCTAGGAAAGAATAGGTTTAAACAATAGCCACGATAGAAATAAGAACATGCACTACTCAATTATACATAGGAATAACATTTAGGTTCATTCAATATCTTCCATCTCTTAATTATCAAAATAACACAGAAGCTTCTTAAAATACTGGAAATCTATGCCGATGCACGCATGGATTTGATACAGTAATCTAGAAACATATACACTATGTTATCTATCTCTTTATATCCGTTGTCTCCTACCAGGTAATTCACTACATATATATAGGGTGGGGACTTTCCCTTCACCACTTATCTATTCCAAAAATAGGCCACATGTTATTAATAGCCACATGCTATTTTCATGCATAACCACACATGAAAGTGTGCTATCTATAACATACTAATAGTTAACTGAGATGAAAATCCTATTCTTAGATTGTCTCCATGCAAAACCACTCTAAATAAAATCCTCCAGAAATAGACAATGCATGGCACGCACGTCTCTTCCTCATTGGTGTGTTCTGCATGCCATCTCCCAAAATAGATCTTCATGCCCAAAAATGGCTAAGTCCTACAAAACTGAAATTTTGTTCCATGTGTGCATTCTTCCTATCTATTCACACCTTTTCATATGACTTGCTTTCCCGTACAGACTTCTTGTGTGATTTCTCTATCAAGTGTTCTTTGATTAACATTACCCCACACTAATCTCATTGTCTCCCCGACAATGGGTATCTCCAAAAGACTAAAGTAAAGAATAAAAGAATGGAATTAATGGAAATAATGAATGAATGTATGAAAGAATGTTTTACCCTAGAGTCTCTTCCTCGATCTGAACAACTAATTCAAGATATTCCTATTTTATTTCAGCCTCCAAGGTCTACCAATTAGCGAGTGCTTGTTCTAATTTTTCTAGAATGTCCATAGCAATGGACTCCAATTCATCCATAGCAATCTCTCCTTTTCCATTTTTCAAGACTAACACAATGCTGGACATTGAGGTCATTCTTCCCTTTAGAGAATCCATCTTCTGCATAATGAGCTTCCCAAGCTCTTCCAACCAAGTCTTATGCGGCTCTTGTGCTGCTGTCAGGGCCTCGCGCTTCTTCTTAACCATTGAAAATATTTCTATGCAGCCCAATGTTTCATCCTTCATTGCTCTCTGGACCTCATTATTTTCTTCCAGGGTTTTTATGTTGATAAGCACCTTTGGAGCTTTGTAGATGTTTAAATCCTAGTATGCTTTCTTCAATTCTTCTTATAGCGCTTGCAGCAACCCTTCATAGGATGCAATATTTTGCATCATCAAATATTTCTCTCATTTTGTCTCTAGTTCTGGATCCCTTAGCACTGGCATGCGAAGAGGTTCATCTTCAAGTACCAAGTCCACCAACTTTCCTATATAATGAATCACTGATGGAAATGTTTGTGGTACCTTAGTCTCCAAGTACGACCTAGCTCTTATGACATTGTCGCCAATCTCCTCTGTGATGCTGATGAATACAACATTCTTCTTCTGTTTTGAGTCCTTCTCTTGTGTTGGGCACACTATTTCTCCATCCTTAGTTTTAATCTCTTCTCTAAGCACCCTAATTGTGGTAGCCTTGTTCATATTTTGTCTTGCCACCTTTGTTGAGACTTTGACCAATGCATTACTCACTTGTTCATCTGACATGACAGTAGACTTTAATTTCATGTGTCTGGCTTGAGGTGTATTCTTCAACCTCTGTGATACGCATGACTCCTCACATACATCAAAAAATGGCTCATCTATATGTGTGTATGGACCATGACAATTGCTTCCTCGTGCACACTGTGGCCATATCTTCATCCATGAGCTCCCAACCATATAAGTCTTTATGTGTAAGTGTTCTCTGGAAATGGGTGTGGATAATTTTACCTGATTCCTCTACATAGCCCATAGCTGGTGGAATGTGTTCTCCACTAGTTCTTATAGACCATTGCTGCTTAGGGACTTTAGCTTCCAAATTTGGGACTTGTGTCTCCATGTCCTGAGTAGTCTCTACAGCTGTCTCCTCTGGTTCCTTTTCTTTCTCTCCTCTTTCCTTCGATTCCTTATCCTTTTTTTCTTCTATGTTCTCTATAAGTATAGGAGAATTAGGCACGCTTTCCTTTGATTCTTCCGCCTCCTTATTTAACTTTTGTTTCCTCCTTTGCATGGTTACCTCTTTCTGTGGAGAGAGTCTTGGTGATCTATGCACCATTGATGGAGTAGCACCTTGGGTTCTTGTTATCCTGAACACCCTCTTAAATTTGTGCTCCCCTTGGACTACATTCAAGTACTCATCATCCCCCTCTTGTGGCTGAGGTGGTGTAATGGCACACTCAGCTTCATCCTTATTCGTAGGATGTCTTCTACCTCTATGCTCTAGACCACCACTACCTTCACACTCATCCTCCTCATCCTCCACTTTAATTGGCTCTGTGGGCTTAGGTGCTGGTACGTTATCCATTGTATGTTTTCCCTTTGGTGGTGTTGGAAGTGGAAACTCACATTCCACATACTTGTTATTCTCCATCTTTGGCTTTAGCTGGAGATACACCAGTACTGCTCCAATATCTCCCACCACCAAACTTATTGGTTTAATGCTCAATACATATGAAATGAGTATTTCAACATATGCACCTTGCCTTGGATACACATATTTCTTCCTTAGTGTGTGGTAGTTGTAATCTACCTTATCCGCATTGAATGGAAGTCGCCACACATCTGTAAACACATGTATTAATGACTAGAAGTACCTTGCTATGAATGCATATGGAAACTTACACTAAGGGCTCCATGCTCCATCTTTCATGGAAAACTGAGCTATACCAAAATGCTAGTATACAATAAACTGAACTTCCTTTCCAACCATCGAAGGCAAGTCCTTGGGGATGTGCCATTCTTCCTCAAAAACTACACGGAACCTATCATACCAATTCTTAGCCCGTTGCTTAACTTTCTCTTTCATGGATCCCTCACACAAGTACTTATTGAAACATTCTATAGGTGATTTTTGTTCCATTGGATATTCCCATACCTTCTCTTTCGGTCCATCAGGTACTCTGATCTCCATGAACACTAGTGATAACAGAACAACTCCAAAGCTGATATTTCCTCCTGTGTGCACTTCCTCAATGATTTTTTATGCAATATAATGTGAAATTTTGTAGAATACTCCTTCAAACATCTTTTTGGCAATGTGCAACCACATGGTGTTCACTTTTGACCACCTTTCCTGGTCATTGAGCTTTGTAACAAGATGCGTGACCACTTGCACAGCTGGATAGTTCTTCAGTTTGTCGCTGTCCATACCATGTGGAACCTTTGTATACCCCAACTCCTTTCTGATCTCCAATACTATGGTTTTTCTGTCAGATCATCTCACAAATTGTCTCTTGTGCCTTTCAACCCTGTTACCGTGGAGATGAGCGCGGCTGAAATTCTAACTCTGTGACTTACAAAGTAGAAAAAGTCCTGATATGAATCATGAGCCATTGGTAAAAGGGATGATATTTACTATAGTAAGGGAGCTCATATA
Organism: Taxus chinensis; assembly: GCA_019776745.2. Lineage (NCBI taxonomy): Eukaryota > Viridiplantae > Streptophyta > Pinopsida > Cupressales > Taxaceae > Taxus > Taxus chinensis. The sequence continues at coordinate 481,180,506 of CM034154.1, read as the reverse complement.
GATGGTAAAATCCTATCCTCTACAAGAAATTTTTACCAGCATCATCATATACCAGCATGTCTTCCACTGTGCATTTATTTGTCTTGTGTTCAGAAACGCATAAAGATCCTTCTTATTATCTATGGTACAATGATTGTACTCACTCTCTTTTCTTTTCCTTATGTGTGAATCCCACTCTTGGATGATTATGATGCCCTCTAGATATTACATCTCAAAAAAATTGTTTTCTGAAGCCATTTCTTCTTCTTCTTCTATCACCTTCTTCTTTCCCTTCACTCCTACTGCCACTACTTTCTTGGGTGCCATTTCTACCTTGCAATCCTTCATAGATCCTTTCCGCTCAAATTCTGCAAGGTTCGAAGCAAACCATAATTTGATTCAACATGCCCTAGGTGAAATTACGTGACCTAGCTCTTCTTTGTTGCCTTGATTCTCTCAAACCCTTCACCACCAGGGACACAAGCTTCTTCTGCACATAGATCTCTTCATCGCAACTGGTTACACACCTCTCACACCTTAAAATGATCACTCAACTCTTTGCACTTGGCTTCTTTCAAATAATATTAATCACAATGGTAAAAATGAACTCGCATCCCATCCTTTTATAAAGTTTCAAATTTTTGATAGATTCATTGCTCCTTCACCTACCAAATATCCTCTCATTAATTGACCAATTCCATCCTCTCCACGCGTTACATCCTCATGTCCCAACTATAACCTTCTAGTGCACCTTCCTACCCTTTGGTCACAAACTTCTCTTTAGTGCACATCCTTGCACCCAAGTACCTCATCACTGTACCTTATCCAGGTAGTTATCATGGCCTTTTCTTACCTCATGCTATCCTATTCCTTGATTCATCTCCATCCTTGGTCACTTTTGAGAAGCAATGTTTTCACTTTGACAAACACCCATAACAGCTTATTCTTTTCATATTTCAATTCCCACAATCTTGTACCTAGATATCAAAAACCACCCCACACTTAAAGGATGTGCAGTCCTCTGTGCATTTGATTCATGTAGTAATTAGCTTCATGCACACAAGTGTGCTTATTTCACAACAACAACTAAAACGACAAAGAAATACATTAAGGAAATACCAAATGGAAACCTAATCTAAATGGAAATGCTACCTTATTACAAACACTAAGAAGACTTATTTATAGTAGGGCTTCAGCCTAATCCTGTTGAAGTAACTAGGTAACCGTATTCTGTCTAGTGCTTCTAACTGACAAGCACCTGTTTCAAGGATGTAAGTAATAACATACAACCCTAACCTATTTCAAAATTCTTATCCCTTATGTTTCTATCATGCCATGCTTTCTTCTTGGCATTTTCCTACTTTTGACTCCATTGTGTTATGGCTCGTCGCTCATCTAGTTGAATCATCTTCTCAATATGCTCATCTAAAGCCTACTCATCAGCTAGACCTCCAGTGCACACAATGTGTAAATAAGGTAACATAAGTTATATAGGGAGAATGGCTTCTATGTTAAACACCAACTGAAATGGTGTGGCTTTGTTCAATCTCTTATAATTTTTTCTATATGCCCAAATAAATGTTGACACTTTATCATCCCAATCCTTTCTTCCAATATCACAATTTTTTGTCAATGTCTGGCTCAAAATTTTGTTGAAATCCTCAGCAGTTCCATTTACATGAGGATGATGGGGTGTAGTCTTATGGTGTGCAACCATAAACTCATCTAATAGGATCCTGATTGTTTCATTCAAAAAGTGTGTACCCCTATCACTTGTCAAACTTAAAGGAAATTTGTATCTTGTAAGAACATTCTCCTATAGAAACCTAGCTGTTTTATCCACTGTATAGTCCTTCGTAGGTGTTGCTTCTTCCCACCTTATGAGGTAATCTGTACAAGTAATGATATAGTGTGACCCATTCCTATGCGCGGCTAGCGAAATAGGTCCTATAAAGTTGATGGCCCATTACTTAAATGGTTTGGCACTAGTAATTGGTCTCAAAGGCATCTCATCTCTTTTCCCTGGTTTACCTAGACATTGACAATGGTCACATGCTTTGTAATACACTTTACAATATTTATAGAGTGTCTCCCACCATAATCCAACAAGTAGGATCTTTCAGGAAGTTACATCACCTGCATAGTGGCCTCCTGCAATACCACCATGGGCTTCTTCCATAATATCCTTGTGCTCATGCTCTAATACACAATGACATAATACTTCATCTCTACCTAACTTGTAGAGGTCACCACTGATTAACATAAAAGGTGTCACACGTATAACAAGTTGTTTCTTTTCTAATGCCTTCATTCCTTCCGGTACCACACCGGTCTGTAGAAAGACAACAATGTATTCTAATTCTAATGGTGCATGTTGTAACCTATATAACTATGCATCTAGCATGGTTTCTTCAATTGTATATGCTTCTTCTCCTGAGTGAATTCTAGACAAGTGGTCTAGTCTAGAGTTACTTTTCCCTAGCTTCACCACATTTGTGAAGTCAAACTCTTGAAATAGGAGTAGCCATCTGCATATACACCCTTGTAAGATGGGTTTTTTCACCAAATAATTCAATGTCATGTGATCTTTATAAAACAAAAATGGGGTTTCTAACAAGTATTGTCAAAACTTGTGCAATGCATAGATCATTGACAAAGCTTCGCGCTCTATAGTTGTATAATTTTGTTCAGCAGGAGTCAGCTTCCTCCTAGAAAAATAAATTGGATGATCTACAATACCTTTGCTAGGTTGAGATAACATAGCACCAATGGCCATGCCAAAGGCATCCATATACGTATGAAATGGTTTATCCCATGAGGGAAAGCATAGAATGGGAGCGGTAGTAAGTTTCTCCTTTAATAGCTCAAACACGTGTTGTTGTGGTTCTCCCCAATAAAATGTACCTTTCCCTTTTAGTAATTCTTCTAAGAGTACAACAACTTTGGCATACCCTTTGATGAAATTTTGATAATATCTTGTGTGACCCAAAAATCCATGCACCTCACTTTGACTAGTAGGCACTTCCAGGACTAGAATGAGTGCAACCTTAGCTGGATCAACCAACAAACATTCCTTGTAGATTATATGTCCTAACATTATTCCAAAAGGTATAAAAAATATGCACTTCTTGATGTTCAAAGAGATAGTCAATTGTCTGCACTGTTCAAACACTAAGCACAGATTGTCACAATGATCTTTCACAAGCCCATATACTATCCAATCATCTAGATAAAGTTGTAAAAAGTTATGAATAAAATCTTTGAATTCCTGAACAACTATCCGTGAGAATACAACAGGTGCATTTTTCAGTCCAAAAGGCATGACAGTATAGGAAAAGCTACCCCATTCAGTAGTAAATGTAGTCTTTTCTTGATCCTCCTGTGTAATTCTAACCTGGTGATGCCCATAAAACCCATATGTTAAAGAATTTATTTTGCACCCTGCAACTCCTAGTATTTCCTCATTAAATGGCGTAGGAAATGGATCTGTTACACATGCAACATTTAGCTACCTGTATTCCACACATATTCTAATTCGTCCATCTTTCTTGATATTGATCACCATTGGACTAACCCATTCTAACTCATCAAGGGGCTTCATAATTATAGATTTCAACATATTATCAATCTCTTCTTTAACCTTTTCACATAAACTTGGGTTCATTCTGTAAGGCCTCTTTATAACTATTCATGCACCATTCGTAAGCTTTATATTCATTTCCCCAAGTGATTCATGTATTCATTTAAGTTCATGATACCCTCAAGGGAATAAGTCCTTATAATCCCTGAGTAACTCAATGATCTTTGCCACTTCCGATTCTAACCAATAGTCTCCAATTATGACCTCTTTTAGCTCAACCTCCAAACCTATGTTCACCTTCTTTGTTTTCATGGGTTTGTGATAGGCACGCTATCCTTTTCTACATTGTTCAAGACCTTGCACACCCCTTGTAAATGTTTGATATCTAGGTTCTTAGCTTCCTCATCATCCACGATGTAAACCATCTTTCCTTTCTCTTTCTCAAGGCAAGCACATTCAAGTAGTATGGAGTCCATTTCTTCTTCCTTTTAAAAACATGCTCTGGAATTTGTCTCACCAAATAATTCCTGAATATGCTCTTCTACCTTTGCACTATCTCCCATAGTTAAGTGCTTGAAAAATTTTAATGCTTCTTTTGTTAGGAATTAGTATTCACATGGTTATTAGTTTATTATACATATATATTGTTATAACAAATATATAACAATATATATTATGGGATTATTTCTGTACGTGAGTTTTCAAATGGTTGAGGTCGTTAACAACCATCACCTTGTTTATAGGAAAGAGAAGATAATATACGGTGTGAAGAAGATTATTCTGTGTGTTTATTCAGTGTAAATCTGTAGCTACTCTTATATTTGGTATCAGAGCAAGTTATTCCTATGAGAGCTAAGAAGATTTAAGAGGCCAAAGAGAATATTCAAAAATACGTCCAAAAAAATACAGAAAGTAGTGTTCAATAGAATGAACATATCTTCCTCATAAAACATTGGATTGAGGTGATTCTTTTTGGGTTGAAAATCTGAGAAAAAGATACACAACTTTGTAGCTTACATTAGGGTCAGATTCAGCATGCAGATATGAAAAAATTTCTGTCAAATAGACATTTTTGTGGCTGGAAATGCACATCTGGTAAAAGAAATGCAACATACAGGTTTTTTCTTATTGGTCAATTTTTTTTAATTATTTAGCAAAACTATAGATTTAAATATATAAATATATATATTTATGTAGTTTTTTCTTAATAATTGAATTTTGAGGGCAATTCAATTTTATTTTAATTGGACCAATTTATGGGAAATTGTAACCTCAATAACTTTTGCACGGTAACTCAAAATTGAGCACCGTTTTTTTGCAAAAGTGTTTATTTTTTAATTCTCATTATAGTGGTTCTAATTTTGGGATAAAATACCCACTTTGAAAAATATCATATTTTTTGGCTATTTTGTGGGACGCATTATCGGTTGTACCTAACGTTCTAAAAATAAAATGTTTCACACTGCGGGGGGAGAATAACTTCAATGTGGAAACAAATGAGCTTAAAATTTTCATTTGGCTGAGTTAGAAGCCACAAAAATGGAGGAAGGAGGTCGAACAACGACCTCTCGTCAGTCACCAATGACGGGGCCGTGCAAAAACTGTGGTGGCATATGTATGGTGTGAGTATATGATTTTCAGTGTGGTTTCCATTTTCTTAGTGTGCTTTAGTTTGCAGTGTTCCTGTTTTGTGTGGTATTTGATGGATGTTAGAAAGAGAGTTGTGTTGGAGCGCAGATGACTGTCAGTGATCCTCTAACTAACTTGGTCCTCTAACTACCGTACTTCTTTGGAAGATGGTCAGCTAGAATAATATGTTCACTAGCATTAGTGACCATGTGCAGCAAGACCTAACTAGCAAGATCCATTCAGGAGTATGTTCTTCAATGCATTTTTCTTCTCAATATCTATATGAGTGGAATTTCACATTGTGGGGGGGAATACATACCAATGTTCCATTCCCATTCTATACCCAAAACGACTTAATCAAGGAAAGCTTCCAGTGGCAGTGGTAGTTTTCTATGTTGTTCGAGATTGAGTGGCAGTAATCAATGACAGAGACTACGATTAAGAACATTACGATTCTTATAGGAAGTAATGTGAAATTTTTTCAATATATCTTCTATTGTGCAGTTTTGTGATATGCATGTTGTGTTTCCTACATAATTCCCTGATGTATAAGCATAGTGGTGAATAGTAGCACCAGAGTAAGTCAGTTCATGGATCTTGAAAGGGTTTATGGGAGGATCCAGAAAACCACACGAGGTGGACAGTTGATGAGGTTCCTGTCACGTCAAGGTTTGTGGTAAGCCTGTTTAAAACCATGGAAGGAGCGAGCCTTTCTTTTGGATCAAGGTCATGAGTCACATAGTTGGACATGCCACAGGGGTGAGCATACTGGAGTTGAGAGTGTGGATGTTTTTCTACCATGTAATCACTAAGGGGGGAATGTTAGGAATTAGTATTCACATGGTTGTTAGTTTATTATACATATATATTGTTATAACAAATATATAACAATATATATTATGGGATTATTGTTGTACGTGAGTTTTTAGATGGTTGAGGTTGTTAACAATGATCACCTTGTTTATAGGAAAGTATTTTCCTATATATTTGTAATCTACTGTGCAAAAAACATATAGATAAGATAATATACGGTGTGAAGAAGATTATTCTATGTGTTTATTCAGTGTAAATTTGTAGCTGCTCTTATATCTTTGACTGGAGGTTTAGTCGAGAAGTAGTCAAAGGTCTGGAGCATTCTTGCAGTCAAATTTTGCCAATTCTCAGTCTCTCAATGTAGTTCTATGTATACATACTAGGCATGTGTGCATCCTTGCAAAGTAGATTACAATCTATGCACCCAAAGTAAAGGTGGTAATGCTTCCTGTCCCGTTGTCCAGAGTCTCTCACACTGCTGAATGTGATGTTGAATAGGTCGATCACCATTATAATTGTAGATCTGCGTAGGTGAATTGCTCCTTAAAAACCTAGTAGATAGGGTGATTCCAATCTCCTCCCATTCTAGAATATTATCTTTGTGGACTACGCACCAACGCGTTGCTGTTCCGTGCAAGGTATACACTAACATATCTCTTCTCTTTATTGGATCTTTCCACTGTGCTTCCATGGATTTCAAAAATATAGGAAAATCTTCAGCCCATATATACCAAGGTATCGTGCTACCTATCCGTCAAAAAAAATGAAGTCCATTCTTGTGTGCAACTGCGCTTTTTACCTCGCACCCTACTAATTCATATGTACCATGAGCCCAATTATCACAATAAATAATCATAGTATCACTAACAGAATGATAGTCTTCCCACTGTAGGATGCCTTCCTTTGATGGCTCATTGACCTTTGGGTCCTGAATAATGCTTACATAGATTCTGTTTAAGTCCTCCTCACTTAGAGGCTTAACACATGGTGTAGAATTCCCATCTGTCAAAGGTATCACAACCATTTCCTCCTTGTTTTCAAAGCTGATATAACCCCTTATTGAATCTCAAATAAGAATTATTCACATAACACCAAGGTTTTTTAAGTAAGGCTAGAAAATTGTTTGCTTCTACAAGTGCTAGTACCTCAAAATCCCTAGTGAAGTTGGCCCCTTGTATGGTTATAGATGTATCCTTAAAAACTCCTATGGGAGTGGCCTTAGTCCGGTTTTCCATAAACAACACATTAGAGGATTGCTGCAATATAGGCCTCCCCATTTTTACCCATGCATCAAATGTAAGTACATTCACTTCCGCACATTTATCAATCAATATTTTTCTTAGCAGCCATCCATCCACAACATCATTCAGAGTAATTTCCTTGTCATAGTCAATTCTATTAGGGGGGAAATTTTCATGCAGGACTTGCTATCCGGTCTCAATACTTGCATGTAGAGTGTTCCATTTTAGCCAACTTCCTAATAGTGGAATGAGGTTCTCCTGGCGCAACATTTTGCACACTTATCTCAGATCATCGGTATCAGTTTGGACTATCTTTGATGCTTTCTTCTTCTCCTTTAAGTATTGTATCTCATCCTATATATTCCTTAGCACTTCCATGGTATCATGATAAACCTCCTTTAAATAGTTAGGATCTGGGTACCAGGCATGAAGGAAATCATCCTTAGTGATGGTAGGTTTCTGCTATAATACCTCTCTTATGCACGTTGCTTCAGCTCATGTAGTAATCTTCATTGTTAATTCCTCAGGTCCTTGTGCTATCTTGGGCATCCACTAATCTTCTACTACACACTAGATTCTAACCATCCCAATGCCTTTGTTTTCTTGCTTATGTTGCTTACTCAGATGCTCATATAAGTCTAGGATCTCTTCATAGCTATGGTTTTTTTCCATAGAAAGAACATGCTATATTATGAGGACACTCACACCTATAGTGGTCAGGAGATCCACATGTATAACATGTTCCACGGGGGAACTCACCTCTTCCTCCACCACGTCCTTGTCGTCCATACCCACTGCGATATCATCATCCTCTTCCATAATCTCCTTCAAAACACCCCTCACTCCTGTCATAGCACATTTGATTATGATCCCTATCCTAGTGCTTATTCTTACCCTTAGAATTATCCGTTACACTTGTCTATCGTACCCCAATGTCTATAGCATCCTGGATTTGACCAATCAATTGACAATCTTCAATATCATATGTTGTGGACTAGAAAATTTTACAGTAACAAGATACATTCTTCCTTATTGCGCACTGTAACAAAGGATAGTGACTAGCATCATGATTCAAATGACAGATCTCACATTCCAATAGTAATGATTGTATAAATCTGTGAGGGAAAGTATCCTTGGTGTGACCCTCCACTTCACAATCTGTACATCGAATTCCTGAGCGTGTTTCATGGGCTGAATTTGCTGATAGATTCTCTAACTATTTTTCCATAGCTGCAATATGTGCCTCTAAGAATGCCAATGTCAATACTCCTAACTTCCTCAGCACGCAAAGCTGATTCCAGTGGTTTGTGTAGATTAGTGTATGTCTTATGTGACAGTTCTCTTCTGAATGGTGTAATCAATCTGCCAATGAACCATTATGCATGCTGGCTTTCATAAATATCATAAGAAATCTTAGATAGGAGTGTTTTAAAATGGGCATCATACTCACATACACTCTCATTAGTTCCTTGCTAGATATCCTTGAGGGCACTTATACTCCTCTACTCAAATTCTAGGATATAGAACTCTTTCAAGAAATCAACCTTTAGTGTTGCATAATCCACACAAGTTTGATCAGGGTCAAACTTCCTATACCAGATATGTGCATGTCCATGTAATGTAGTAGAAAATTGGCTTTCCTTGTGCTCAGAAGCCATGATCCCTTTCACGCACCATAATATTTCACACATGTGTACATGCTCAACAACATCCTCTATGCCCCTATACTCTGGAAGACAAAGATACGTCTCCATATAAATATTATGGGGTTAGTGTGGACCTTTCCCACCTAATCCAAAACCTCTTGTGTTTCCCCTACCTCCAGAACCACCAAATCCACCAGAACTAGAACCACCTATACCTCTTGATCCTCCACTTGTATCTGGAATAGGACCTATACATGTACTACCTTGTGCTCTGAAGACAGTACTATAATGAACCCCTACAGTCTGTGTGGTAGTTCCAATTCCAAAGGTGAATCCAATATTTGACACACTTACATTTTGTGCAGATGATGCGCCTGAAAAAGTTCCTCCAAATAACATTGAAGCCATCTGTCCCATCATTGATGTACTTGTTCTATGACTTAATTCGGTTCTCTTGTTTCCCAAATTCACTTACTGATTACTTATCGTAATAGATACTGGAAAACCAAGTGCAAGGGCTAGGTCACTAGGTGGATTAAGATGTGTGCCCACAGTCCAGGTAGTCTCTACAGGTGCACTTTTGTGTGAGGCCAAGGGGCTATCTCTGTCATGTTTTCTAAGATGGGGGAATTCTTGATGCTCTAGATCCACATCTTATAAGTGAGCTTCAAATACTTCATGATCCATCTCTCTCCTCAATGCCATACTTTCTACAATGATACGCTACTTCTCTATCTCCATCTCATGCACCTCATTATACTTAAGCCTCCTTTCCTCTCTCTACCTTTCTGCCACTAGGTCTACCATCTTCCACCAAACCTGTTCCTGCCCTCGTGCGTGGTGAGGTTTGGTTAGCCATCGGTTTACTCTCCAGGTTCAAAGTTACCATCAAGATCTTGATTTTCAGTGGAATACCTTGCAGATATGCTCCTCTTAGATACAACAAAAACTAGAATTCAGCTACCTTCGGGAAAGAATACGTCGAAATTGAAATTCTAGAATATAACTGTTTAGAACACCACAAAACCACGTATCCACAATGCAATTCCAGATTAGATCAACATCATAAAGGGCCTGAAATTATTCCTGTGTCTAGACAAGTGCGCAATACCTCCAATTTCACTTAGATGCACAAGAAATCAGCCACTCGTATAATTCTATTGGAAAGATGGTGAAAAATCTCTCATATAAGTTGTCATACAAATTTTGTTCTACGCAAGTATGTGCATGAAACTTAGATCCAATGTTGAACCACCATGCATATTCCTCCTCTAGATCATGTATCGACTCCTCAATACTTAATAGAGTTAACCGATATGTCTTCATCGTGAACTATCCTGAAAACAACTGAGAAGGATGTCCCAGAAATGGAACCAATGATGTAGCCTAGAATTCACCAGATAATACCCTAGACGTGCTGAAACATCACTCAGCCTAGATTGAGTGCTCACTTGACATACACAAAGGTACCAGGTCCCTCTTTAGGGTTGATATAGTAGAATTTTAACCTGATGAAAAATTAAAGCATACAGATCCATAACTTAATACATAATTATACAATGCATGATAGATCTAGATCTAGGAAAGAATAGGTTTAAACAATAATCACGATAGAAATAAGAACATGCACTACTCAATTATACACAGTAATAACACTCAGGTTCAGTCAATATATTCCATCTCTTAATTATCACAATAACATAGAAGCTTCTTACAATACTGGCAATCTATACTGATGTGCGCATGGATTTGATACAATAATCCAAAAACATATACACTATGTTATCTATCTCTTTATATCTGTCATCTCCTTCTGGGTAATTCACTACATATATATAGGGTGGGGAATTTCCCTTCACCACTTATCTATTCCAAAAATAGGCCACATGCTATTAATAACCATGCACTATTTTCATACATAACCACACATGCAAGTGTGCTAACTATAAACTATTGATAGTTAAGTGAGGTGACAATCCTATTCTTATATTGTCTCCATGAAAAAGTGCTCTGAATCCGATCCTCTAGAAATAGACAATGCGTGGTGTTGGCTAGATTTTCTGCATAGCACAAAACCTAGGCAGTCATGAGATAAATCTCCCTCATTTAACCAGTGAGGCTCCCGTGTTAGATTTGTCGATTTAAAAATGTGTTATTATCTATCAGGGGTTTTACTTTAACCACTTAGTTCATGAACCATAACTAAGAAGTTTTGCAGCAAGTAAGCAACTGTTTAAGTAAGGAAGTATTTTATAGAAGAAGGAATTAAAGGAAATACAAAGAAGAAATGGGGAAGATTGTGCATCCCAGTTAGTAGATAACAGAGCTAATTGCATGCACATAGAAGAAACTTAATAGATATGAACACACAAAATTATAAAACAAAGGCAGCTCTAGATCCAGATCTAAAATAACACAAAGTTTACTTAAGAGATCTAAGATTTAAAAGTAAGAAACACAGTACACCGTGACACAAAGTTCTCCAGAAACCTACTCCTTTGTATTCCTTTGCTCCAAGTTGCTCTCAGGGGTTCAACACAAAGTCTAGAACACAAGATTGCTACTTACAAATTCTGATCGATTGATTAACCCGGAGGTTCTTCCTCCCACTTATAGAATGTAGAGAGGAAATTACAAGTTGGAAGCTTTTAGTTGAACTAGACACATGTGGAAGTCGGAAAGAAACAACTGACAATCTTCCTCCTAGAATTCCTCTTTGCGTGACATGTATGATTTGCAACTGAAAATAGAACCTTCTATTTTGCACGTGCACCACCTATCTCCAAGTAGTTGACTTTTTCAAGTAATGGCTTTTAAACCAATCATTTAAGTTGTATAATTTAATTGATCGCTCAATTACTTTGTCGGAGGAAAGGAGGAAGAGGAAAGCTGACTTTGTCGGAGGAAAGAAGAAGGAAGAGGAAAGCTGACTCTGTCCTTTTTCATGTCTGGATGCAGCTGATTCAAACTAGATCTGGAAGCAGCTGGATCTGGAAACAAGCTGGAATTGCAAGCAGTTGGAATTGGAAGCAAGCTGGAATTTTGCCTTCACATTGTCTTCTCTTTTATCCTTGAAGGTTTTGCAGTTCCTCTTTTGTACATGCATCAATGCAAGATTGACCGTAGATAACTCATCATCCTTATTTTTAATTGCATATGAGCAATTAAAAATTCTAGAAAGCACTCAGGGTGAATGAAAATTCAATGAAAGCTTCAACTGGAAGATGAGAGCACATGCACAAGATCTTGGAAGGAATTTTCCACGCACTGTCTTCTTCACGGGCTGCATTCGAAACAAGAGGATGAAGCCTTTGTGCTGGAAGCTTTTGCAACTATGAGATCTGGATCTGGATCTACATATGGATTTGCATCTGCATCTGCATCTACATCTACATCTAGATATAGATCTGCACCTGCATAACAAACTTTGGCAACTAGGCTATGGATGGAAAAGATGCAACTCGAGTAATTCCACTGCTTTTAACCACATGCATGAGTGAAGTATTTCCCACTCTGGATCTATCAATCAAATTAGCAAGAGGTTTCGGGCCTAGATCTGTGTCTCCTATGTCTGCAAGTTTGGAAGCAATACATGACTCCATCGTGCTTTCTTTTCCATCTCCCTTCGCCATGGCTTTGTCTATCTTCATCTGAATAATTCTTTTTCTTCTTACTTGGCCAGATTTCTTCAAAATTGGTGCAGATCTGGACTATTCTTCAGATTCAAAGGATATATGCAATGTATTGGACATTGATAAAATTTCCTTTTCCTTTGTAAAGCACCTGTATTGAATTCCTGCAATTTATTCAGACAAAAATGGCCATCGAAGAATGAATAGTGAATTTTAATTGTAAAAATATGTACTTTTCAAGCTCGCTGCCCCAAAAATTGGTGTTTAATTTACACATAAAGAGAGCATGAATCCTTTCAACAACACCTGAGCACCTGTAACACGTATACAAACAATTATGCAGACAAAGATCAACCTCCTTCAAAGCATGCGCCAAATCTAGAAGCTTTTAGCCTTGTTGTCACCTTGTTTGAGTAAAATCCTTCCTCTAATAGGGGTGCACTTTTCCACTTGGCTGCAATTCTTTACTTGTGATTTGAATAATTCACCCATATGGCTGCCCATGCTTATATAACCTTCACAATTCTATAATTAATAATTGCCCTAACAATTAAAGACAATTAATTAATTAAAAATCATGCTTTTCTCTTTTAAAAATAGCATGTTTAAGGAAATCCATCCAATAAATTAAATTAATCCAATTTAATCCTTCACACATCACTTCACTTAAGCTTCACAGTGTGCTTTGACCATAGCCATTGAAAATAGAAATTAATTTAATGTTTTAATGCCTTAAAAAACATTAAATAATTCCCAAATGGGGTGCACTTTTTGAGAGGAAGGGGGTAGCCACTAAATAAATTAAATTTAATGTTTTTTAATCCTTTCTTTTATTTCCTCTTTGACTTGTTGACTTCCTCCAAGCTTGGGCACACTTTTTGAGAGGAAAGATTAATTAAAATAATCAATTTAAGTCTTCCATCATCTCACCAAAGGGGGCGCACTTTTTTGCACATGTAATTCTATTTTTAGGAATTTTTCCACAATGGGATTCTTTACCCTACAAGGCAGGCACCAAAATCCCATGATCCACTTAAGTGATTTGACTTTGACAATGAGATTATTTACCCTGCAAGGTAGGCACTAAAATCCCATGATTTCACTTAAGTCACTTTCCTTTTATTTTATCATGGAAATTTTCACCCTACAAGGCAGGTAATAAATTCCCACCTGCCTGCAGCCTCTAACTTTCCCACTGCAGCTTAAGTGAATTTTATAACACGGGAAAAAGTACCCTGCTAGGCAGGTATAAAATTCTCACCCTTCCTGCGGCCTCTATTTTTCCCATTGTAGCTTAAAACCTTTGTTTTCCAAAAATGCACCCATACCCACAGGGGCTTTTCCGTGCATGACTTCACTTTTTTCAGGTGATCCAGACCTTCGATGGTGACTTCCTCTAGGCATAACGTGCGTATATGTTTTCCAGCTGCTCCAGGCCAAAAAATGGGCTTAGCTAGTAAAGGAATTGTTCTAGAGAAATTTCACAAAAAAAGAAACGGGACAACACAAAAACACGAAAAATTGCCAAAAGTCACAAATAAAGCCCAAAACTTATTCCAAGTTAAAATCCTTATGGTACAAGGGAATAATGATATGTTTGATCATAAGAGAGTTAAAACGGAGCGCAAATAGCCTTTTACGGGGTTGAAAATAATTAAATACAAATTTCCCGCAGACAAATCCCGATGACAAAATATAACAATTTTAGGCATCTGGGTATTTGGCGAAAAAGGCTAATATGGCTCTTTGGGAATATCTTGACGCAATACAAGAAATTTCAGGCAATAAAAATACAAAATGACCCATTATTTTACAAGTATGAAAAAATTTCGGATAGGGTAGTCATATATTTTAGGATTAAATCTGGGGGACACCACGTGGCATGCATGTCTCTGCATCATGTGTGTGTTCTGCATGATATCTCCCAAAAATAGATCTTCATGCCCAAAAATGGCTAAGTCCTAAAAACTGAACTTTTGTTCCATGCGTGTGTTCTTCCTATCCATTTACACCTTTGCATATGACTTAATTTCCCACACAAAATTCTTGTGTGCTTTCTCTTTCAAGTGTTCTTTGATTAACAACAAGATAAAAATAGGTCGAGGGCTCCTAGAGGGTATGAGGGAACCTAGGTGTTGGTGTCCTAGTGTCCATAGTCAATAAAGATAAAGAAATGAAGAGTAGACTAGTTTATGGGGTGTCTAAGACCAAAGAGGAAACTAGAAAGTTAGAAAATAAGCCAAAGATAAATTTCAATTACTAGTTTTCTTGCTTAGGAATCATATGAATAGTAGTATGTGATTAGGACTTAGAAATGTACCCAAGTGCATGATTTAGTGTCTACACTTTCCACCACTTTATGTTGTTGAGTGAATACTCGATAAAATAAAGTAGATAAGAAATGCATACCTAATTACCATGTAGATCGATGGTTAAAGTGTGCCAAGGAGACAAGAAAAAGTGTGGAGTGATAAAATAAAGCGTGGAAGCTAAGAAAGAGGAAGTGACCCTAGGGGTGAAGCATATATGTTTTGCCACATTTTACATGTTTTCATTTTCACTTGTGTTTGATGTTTTTTCTGATGTGACTGTTACTTCTCATAAGGACGGACCTACAAAAAGATGAGAAAAATAGAATTCAAATATGTCTATATGAAAAATTTGATCCAAATACATAAAAAGTGTGTAAAAATGTGAAAAAGTAGTAAAAGTAACATGTGCACTTGATCCATGACAATTTAAAAGGATATAAAGTGTCCTGATTTACTGTAAGAGAATTATTTTTTTGGGTGATCTCACACCAAGATAAATTTTTTGGGGCGATCTCATGCCACAACAGAAGAAGTGTTGGGGAGAAATTTCTAGTGTTATTCTCCATCCCTGACTTATTACCAAAATTTATACACCATTACAAATGGTGTGATCCTTCTTTGTTCTAGTTTGATCCAGTTCGATCCAAGTAGAAAAAGGAGATAGAATGTATTTTGATTGTTGCAAGATTGTTCATGTATTGTGCAAACTGTTTTATACAATGTCAAAAATTTTGTTGATCTAAGAAAGATTGTATAAATGCCCCTAGTCATAGGTGTCCATGAAAGGTTAGGAGCTCCTAGTCACTCATATCTATATCTCAGTGCTGGTATTTGTGCTAAACTAAGGATCAAAGTCAGATCCTGACCCGGTTCGTGACTTTATGACTGCTCTATTCTTTTACTATATAGGTCTAAACAATGACTGTGTGCCGCTGAATGGGGAGGCTGATTCACCCAAAGTATTCCCCCATTGTTTGGGGTGCATGCTTCTTTTCTAGGAGTATGTGGCCCAAAGGAGAGGACAAGAATTTGATTTGTAACTGATACCCTACATGGGGAGGGATTGTGCATGGCAAAAACCAAGGCACATGCAAACAAAGTGGGTGAAAACACGTGTTAGTGAAAACAATACAAATACGCATAAAAAAGACAATGTGTAAGCTAGCAAGTAAGAAGAGAATGTAGACTATGAAAAGCAGGTTAAAAATATGGGACATCTCTCACAATGTCACATGACAATCAAGGCCGAAGCGGCCAAAATCATACAAGCAATGAACAAGCAATACATAGGGTAAAGCCCGCAAACAATGGCAAAAAATGGAAAACAATAACAAGAAAAGTATCAGACAACCATGGTAGAAAATATCTCCTACAAAATAAATCCTACACATGAAACACCCGCTAGCATGTTAGAAAGATAAAAATTATGTCAAGACGTGTATATAGTGATAGAGTAGTGTGTTAGGTAGAATAGGAAGTAGTATAAAACAAAACAATGACACATGTAGTGTGTATGAAAGTAGAAGCCACCAATAGCCTTGGTGGGAATGGTAAACTGTAAAATGGCAAGTATCCATGTTGTATGTAAAGATATGTGTAAATTTTGCAATCACAACTAGAGAACGAGTGAATGCGCATGTTTATATATAAAAGATAATGACATACAAAGTATCTATCTAGCATTTGAAATAAAGAGTACATGTAAAAATAAGTAAACAAGATTAAGTGTAACCAAGATATGTAGTATGTAGTGGATAAGTGAGGTGGAATGGTATGCAATGTGAATGTGATAGGATCGGCTTATCCCCTGATTAGGTGTGTATGTATGAGTGAGTTGAGGTTAATTTATAAAATCCCCCTTAACAGTCAAGAATGAACCATAGAGTAAGAGTGCATCATCGGGAAATAGTTTGAACATGTGCGCTAGATAGATAGATCAATGAATTATAGAGTGTAAAGAGTGTGAATGTGGTGAGGTTCAATTTAGATTTAGACCCTTAACATTCGATTATGAACTGATGAACTAGAGTGCATCATAGGGAAGTGTGTTGTGTAAGAATTTGATGCTAGAAATATGTGTCGTGAATGCGTCGAGTGTAGAAATGTGTAGTGTGTGAGGTTCATCTATGTAGTATTCCCTCAACAGTCAAATTTGAACTGCAATATGAGAGTGTGTCATAGGCCAGTGCTGATGCAAGTTGTTTGTATCAATTTTTTTACAATGTATAAGACATATTAGATGTGAAGCATGGAGTGCAATAATAGAAATGTGAGAATTTGACAATGCTAGAAGAGGGGGAAGAGTAAGCATGATTCCCCCCAAGTGTATGATGGGAAGAAGAATCAATTACATCATCTAAAAGATCATCATTATCATGGTCAAAGTTGAATGGAGAAGCATCAGAGACTTGATCAAAAATAGAATGAGGTTGATCACATAGAGAGCCATTCTGGTGTAAATTATGCATGCCCATTGTGTATCTTCATCAGTTAATCTAGAGGTCATATTTGTCATCTAAATTTCTTGAGATCTCCCAAAACTATTCAATGCAAAAGTAGACTCTGAGAGATTTTTGTAGACTAAAAGAATGTGGAAAACAAAGACCGTATGTGAAAGTTGTGGCCGATCAAAGTTTGGTTAACATTCAGACTTGACAGGGTCAACTGACCAATCAAATAGTGACATGTGGTAAAAGTGGATTTAGTAAAAGGAAACAAAATTTTGATCATGTTTCAGACCTCCATTCTTCAATGCTCGATAATCATCATCTTTGTTAGATGTTAAAAAAATTGCCAACCTAATGGGTCCTCATGCCACCACGTGGCCTACCATAGTGCCACTTCATACCAAGCCAAGTGATGAGTTACAATTCCAAATCAATGAGTTGGATACTAAGCTCGACCAGCAAGATAGAATGGTGAGTTAATACTTAGGTGAGCCAACTCTGCAAGTTCAAATGCAGAGCCATCTAGAAAAATGAAGGTTTATGTGGCTATAACCACATGATTTATGGAGTAGTTAAGCCTATTAAAATGGTGTCTCATTCGCAAGCCCACCAAATGTGAGATAATGTTAATCCCACCTTCCTAAGCACTCACAATGGAGGTCAAAGGCCCACATGTAATGTGGGTAAGTGAGTACGGTGGAGTAAATAAGGTGGACTAGATAGTATTCCACATGGGAATCACCCATTAAAAGGGACCATGCAAATGGATAAAGCCTATTCATAGGCTAAGACACGTGGTGGACATTTTAAATGTGTGGAAGCCTTATTAAGGCTTAGAGATAGCCATTATCCGAAGGAGGCCACAAATATTATGGGAAGGGGATTCAAAACCATTACACATCTAGCAAAAATATGGGCTCCAAACACTACACCAACTAAGCCAGACTACACATAGTCTTAAGGACAATTATTTTATCCTTTTATTATGGCCGCCCAAGGCTTATATACAAGCCCCTTTCTATACATCTAGACTACAAGATCTCCATTCGAGATAAAGGGAATCAAGGAGAGTTATGAAGTGTGGACCCTTAGGAAACAAGACAAGATTGTAAATAATATTTTTAAGCCCTATTATTATTACTATTATTATTTTAATATGCATAATTATAAGGGATAAAAGACATATTTAATAGGCATGATAATTCCTATTATAGGTATGATGTAAAAATTCCATTTTTAAGGCATTCATACATTCGGGAATTATTATTATTTCTTGCCAAATATTATAAAGGACGAATTGAGGTTAGAGTATTCTTGTGTGGGAGCCCAAAGTTGTTGTGAAGCTGATGAATGTGACAAACCATCAGAGAAGCATATACTCATATTGGAGATTTGACACTTTGACGTTATTTCCAAGTTAGTTACTTGGAGGTCCCAGAGGAAGGTCATACTCATTGAACTCGTTGGTAACACTGGATCTACTTACCTCTACGTAGAGGTTATCTTGTCATGCAATAGAGTAAAAGGAGATCATCATCAACATCAAACATACAAAGACTTAGCACCCTGAAAATATTATTTTGTTGTGCAACGGAGGTGTTGAGGTCTTTTTAGAGGTGTCAAACCTAGGGAGCTTTTCTAGAGCACCAAGATTTGCAAGGACTAGTTTGGATTCTATGGAATCAACTCAGGGTCAAGAGCTGTGTTGGAGCATTGTACTTTCCTAAACTAGTTCAAATTTATAGAATCAACTAGCACTAGGTTCATTTTCGTGCACTCTATGTAAATTTTTATTAGATTTACAAATCGGTCGTGCTTAATGAATTAGTTCAACTTTTGAGTCCAAATACGTACTTGTGCAGTGTGGTTCTAATTCTTCCATTACATGTGATTAAAGTTGATTATTATGGGGTGAATTCAATAAAAGAATTAATTTCCTATAAGGGTTTGTGGTTAAGAAAAAAAATTATTGGTTGGTTTACGGATCATCAGTGAAAGGTGGTAATGGAAAACCATGTGCATACCAAGGAGTAATATTTTGTGAATATCCAAGAAATGAATCATTGGAAATAAAAAAAGGCCGAAGGGCATGGGAAATGATATATCAACATGATTGGGATCATAATGCCCGTAATGTATTCAGGCCAAGACTACCTAAGAGTAAGTGAAGAAGCACGAGAAGAGTGTGCAACAAAGAATGATAAATGGAAAACATAGAGGCCATAAATAGTAATAATACATAGATAGCAATGCTAGAGATGAAGCAAATGATGCATAAATAGGATATAATCAAGTGACAATCCAATCCGAGTAAATTCATCATATGTGCAAATGATATCAGAGCTAGTATGATCAAATGGAATGTGTGGCCAATAATAATTATTAATGAAAAGAGTGCATGTGAAAGGGGAGAGTTTCATTGTAGGTTGCTCACAGGAAGGTGAGGAAGGTGAAATGACGTCTAGTGTATGGAAAAATCCCATATAAAGTACCATAACATTAGTAAAAGGAGGCAGTTTTTTGAATTGATATTCATGAGGGACAATGGAAATAAAAGTATCATTGTAATATGACTCATCTATCTCAGTACGAGTAAAATTAAGATTACACAATTTTCCATCAGTAAGCTCAATGGTATCAACCTCGTCATCAAAATAATTAGTGTTGGCATTTTCATGTTGGATAACAGTATCAAGGATATTGGTAGGAAGTGAGATGAATGCAGGAGTGAGAGGAGATTCAACGAGCAGAGTGGTGGTTATTATTAGAGCTAAAACGGTAGGTGAAATGATATCTGTGGTGTGATTGGAAATGGATGGAATGCTTACAGAGGTGGAAGAAGGTTTTGAAGCACTAGATTGACCAATGTCATATGTATCAATATTGATGTATGGAATAGGCTATGATGGAGGAATAGGAATAATTGTAACAAGGTCTATGTAAAAAAACTTAAATGGATCTGGGTCTTTAGTAATGGTTCACCAAATGATTTAACAAATATTGAATTTGCAAAAACCCTAATTGCAGAGTCACATGTGATAAATAAAATAATAAAGTACATATATGACCTAAGCAATAAGCTAAAGAAATATAAAATCCTACGTGTAAGAAAGAAAGAGAGAGTAGAAGACTTAGATGATTTTGCAATTGATCCCAAAGTATGATGGACTTGAATACTGATGAACAGGAGGGGGAAAATGTTGCAAACACACACAAAAAATTATGGAACTCTCAAAATAAGTTGGATTAGGGAACCTAGGCTAGGTTAGAGGTGCCTAAGCATTGGATACCTATGCTAGGCACATGTGGCTAGGAAAATGGTCAAAAATTGGTTCTTCTATATCACACCAATGTCGTTGACATTCGTTGTTGATCGCCTGTGTCCCACTATGTCAAAAAAGTTTGTATGTAACTTGCAAAACAAATGATCTCCTGTAAAACCCAAAAACACATCAAATCCTAAAAATAAAAAAGATGCAAATGGGGATTCATACTAACCCCGGTGGTTACCCAATAGAGTGAACTTACAATATAGAATTACACTATATCTCAGACTCCATGTAGTTTTATGTGTGTGTATAATCGTTCCCTATGAGGGTCTTGTGCAATATGCACTTGATAACGAACAATAACTAGATGTAGCGATGTAGAAAGATGTGTGGATGTCAAAATGAACTTCCCCTCCTATGAAGTGTATGCATAAAATTGCACTCCCGCATCCCTTGAATGATAGCTAGATGGATGCTTTGATGCTCTTAAAATTCATTTGGATGCAACCTTAGGTGATGATAATATGCTTAGAGTTTGGTCCTGTATTATTATCACATAGCTTTGTATCTATATGATTCCCTTGTTTGAATTTCATAATTGACAGCTAAAAGACCGACCTATAAGAAAACCAGACGCCCGAAAGATAAAAGAGGCCTAAAAGGGGTGAGTAAGATACAAATAGGTTGAGGGCACATAGAGGGGATGAATGCACCTATGTACTAGTGTCTTGGCTGGGTGATTGTGTCCAAAGTCAATAAAGATAAAGCAATGAATGTAAAACTGGGTTGTGGAGTTTTTAAGACCAAAGAGGAAACTAGAAAGACAAAAATGAGGCCAAAGATAGATGTCAATTACAATTTTTCTCACTTAGGAATCATATGAATAGTAGTATGTGATTAAGACCTAGAAATGTACCCAAGTGTGTGATTTAATGTTTACATTAGGGATTTTGTAGACCATGGGGTGTCCTTCAGTTGGGGTACCACCATATGGGTACAACTAGTGCATGATCTGTACAAGGTCGACAAAAGAGGATAGAGATTTGTGGGACTGTGATAGTAGAAAATTCCCTAAAAGTAATCCAAAAGGCACATGGGTCAGCCATGAGAGCACTTTGAGTATTTCAGCCACTAGCATAGGTTGGTCGGGATGATGTCATATGGTATCCCTATGTAGCGAATGCATATCCATGGCTTAGTTGGACATAGAAAAGCATGTAGAGGCCATTATTGAGGTGACATGACATTATTTATATTGGGTGGAGACCCACTTGATGAGTAGGATCCTAAGAATGTTTGGATGACCAAAGTCTGTGATGACACCACCATTACCACCCTACTAATGTCAACATGCAAGGGAGACCGCAAGAGGAGAGGGAAAAGTTCCAAAAATATGACCCTATATGTGTGGGTAGAATGTGAACATGATCAGAGGTAGCATAGTTGTGGTGGATATGTTCAAGGCCCACCACAAATGATCAAGGTTGTATTAGTAATGGGTTTATAGGAGGGATATGATAGAGGATTCGTTGATATAGGTTCATAGGGTGGAGGGCACATGTAGGGTTGTCCCTAACACTAGTGGGATAGCAGTGGGACAACCATCGGGTGGCTAAGGGAGTGATAGATGCACTAATCAGGAGGAGGTGACCTAATGCCTATTGGAGTCCATATGGTCATGCACTTGAGATAGAGGCCTAGACCATAGTGTAGGGGGACATGATAGTAATGCCCTAAGATAGGTGGGCATAACTTATAGGATCTAGAACTCATCATGATGACAAGGAGGAGGAGTTACTAGGTGGCTGAGGAGATGGAAAACCTATCGTGGAGAGGCTCATAAAGCTAGGTACTATGCCATTAAGTTATTTATATGTGTTGATATTAGTTTTTGTGTTTTATTTGTATTATAAGTAACATGTGTCTTTGTAATTATTTTTACATATTAGATGATGGACGAGTGACACTCCCTAATATAGAGTTCCCATCATGGTATCGTGGATCATGTGCTAGATGTCTAGGATATTACATTGATGGCTGATCTAATGGCACCATCAGCAAGAGACTCAGTGGGTGCCTTCCATCTAGTTGGAGAGGCAAATAACACCTTATGGAGATATAGGGATGCATGGGAACTAGCAGCCATAGGTAGCATAGGTGTGATGTTGTAGAGTTTATTGTAGGAAAATATGACCTTGGTACATGAGAAGGTTGCCTACTTATAAGATGCTTGGAGGGTGGCTGGGAAGATTACTTTATTAGAGGCACAACTGGCGAGATCACAGTGAGAGGCCTCTAGAGCCTAATATAGGGCAGAGTCTCTAGCTTGCATAGCTAGAGCTACCAACACAACCCCATTGACCAAAATTATCCAGAGACCCCCTGCAGGGGTTAAGGGTGCTTGATTTTTATTGGAGATGGGCCAGATCCATGTATTTTTTTTGTATGATTTTTTTGATGTATAAACTTGATTCGACACACACACACACACACGTGTGTGTGTATACATACATACATACATACATACATACATACATACACACACACACACACACACACACACACACACACACACACACATATATATATATGAATGATGCTTATGGATGTTTTGATAATTAGATGTTTGTAGTGTATATGTTACTTTTTTATCACTTTTTTGTTTTTCTTATGCATGTATGTGATGATACTCAAGGTACTTAGGAATAATGATAATGTCATTAGATAGGTAAAACTGGTGGGAGGGGAAATCAGTAGGATAGCCCAACCAACATGATGTGAAAATCCAAGTGGTAGAAAACTACCACAACATCTAATGATATGATACTAAGACACTTTCAGGGAAATAAATCCAAAAGGCTAGAATCCTAAGTGAGGATGCACATAATACCACGACAATCTAATGGGAAAGATTAGGGAACACAAATCAAACATAGGTGGAATCAAGGCCACAATAATTTAACGGTAGGAGGAGCCATGACGTAAGGGATGGAAGATCCAATCAAGGTAGTTGGCACAATCGAGGATGAAGTGGGATATAAGGAATTTCTTGAGAACGCAAGTGGGGGGTCGAGATCCCAAGAACAGGTGAGATATAAAGCCAAAGAAGGAAATAATATATAGTCAAGGTAAAATTGATAGCTAGCCTTAAGGGGCAAAAGAAAGTAAGGTGTCATTGATGATGTCATCCACTTGATGTAAGATGTGATCTCTAGCTTGAGACATGAGGTCTTCTATGGTATGCTGTGTAATAGTGAATTTCTGATGAACTTCTGATCTCATGGAAATAGGGTGTCATCGATCCAATCCTCCAGTCAAGTGAGAATGTCATGTTGAATATCATCCATAGTGGGAAGAGGATCAGAGTGAGGTGGTGGGCCATACGTTTATTGACCTTGACTTTTATTTTCTTCATGTGTCATCGATAGTCTCTACATTTTGAAATATCATGTCCCAGGGCCTTGTACCATGTGCAATATGGCTCAGTTATAGAGGACCTGGGTGCCATAAGGGTAATATTTAGGGAGGTGAGTCTCAAATAATATGGAGGGATAATAAGAGTAGGTGGGGAAGGAACCAATGTAATAGGTGAAGATGGTGATGATGGAGAAATTTATGGCTTAGTCATCGAGGCACAGTAGATGGGTTCATCACCCATGAGGTCATCAACTTCATGGTCAAAAATAACAACATGATCATCCTCTTCTGTAAGGAAATATAGGTTAAATAGATGAATGGTAAAATTTAGAGGGGTAGTATGAGTAAAGAGGCCATGGGAGTGATATGAAGATTGAGCATCGTATGGATAGGATAAGTATCAACCATAATCAAGGAGTTGTCGTGTATAAGGATGAAATTTATGTCATGAGAATGTCGAGTGTGAAGGATCTCTTGGTAACGCAAGAATTCCCTATAATGAATGTGTGTATGGCTACCCAGGTGGGGATCATCTAAAGTGTAACCTTCGTCATAGTCTGATGTGGAGGTATCCACTACACAAGAGTCGACTATAGTCTTTAATCAGACCACATGCTCTAATGGAGGTTGTGTTGTACGTGATATGATAGTGGGAACTGATGGTGCCTTCTTGTGAGAATAGGGTCGTAAGGAAAGAGGAAAATGGGATATGATAAGCTTGAGAAGATAAAAATTATTAATTATAAGTGTTATATCATCGAGCTCATCGTCATCATACTCTAAGAAATTGGGAGGTATATGCGGGATGACTGGCATTGTTGCGGAGAGAATCTATAGGATAGTTGAAGCATTGATACTCCTGAAAGGGGATGACAGATAACTTTTCTAGTGTTGGGAGTTTATATGCCCCCCTTTTTTGGAGTTTGTTGTAGTTCCAAGGATTAAGATCCCTTTGAATCTTATAGAAAGATCCTAGGTGAGAAATTTTTACAATTTGATAAGTGGAGGAAGTGACTGCGCACATGTGATGAGTCCCAGGATTCCCTAGGAGGATATTATAATATAGGGGAAAGTAAAAAATCACAAATTTAACGTGGAAAATCCTAAGAGGCATGGTGATGTGCAACTAGATACACCCCATGTGAGGCATCTACCGACAGTCATACCCTTGGAAATTACTGCGTGTATATTTTAAGTTGTTTATGGAGTAGCTAAGGGCCTTAATGAAGTATAATGAGGTAACACATGTTAGGATCCTTTATCAATTAGAACATGTTTGACCATAGTGTGACCAATATGGACTGAGATGAAAAGAGGCGGATCATCTGCACATAATAAGAGCTTGTTAGGGATCATGAGGGCTATAGGGAAATGAATGCAAGATCAATCATATGTAAAAATGTCAGTATGAATAGAGATCTCCTCACACTGATGGTGAATGCTTTCCTCTAAGCCATGTAATGTGGGAATCTTCCCAAAAGTGGAAGGAAAATGGATGTTCATGTCAAATAAGGCTATCATGAGATGCTCACAATGGTGAGGTGATGTACGCATGAGTTTTAGAAAAAGGATTTGGATAGGAAGTTGGTCCAGTGGTTTAAGAGGATCTCATTCATCATGATTGAGCTATGCAGTGGGTTGAGAGTGACGCGGGTCCTCAGGGATACATTCAGAAAAAGCAAGTGTAATCATGAAAAATCTAGAAACTATCTTTTTCTTAGCTTCTATACTATTGTCGCTACAAGTTTCATTTTGATAGGGGTTAATATTATCTGGAGAAGAAATGACATCATTGGACACACAAGAGATTTTCCATAGGGTTTGATCACATTTGTAGTTGTGGAAGTAATTTAGATGCCATCGACCTTGTAGAAGATTTTCCACAGGGTCTGATGGTATCTAGAAGAGGCAAAATTCTATCTTAAGATGCCTAATTTTGAGGTACATAAGAGTATATAATCATTTGAGTTTGATGATGGGATTATGTGGGATATTCAGACTCTATAAAGGGTATGATGTGCATAACATCATTCATGACAACCATGCTTTTGGGAGGATAGTATATCTCCACTACATTAGTCATGGTATGTTCTTTATTTTTGGAACTCTCGCCTATATTATGGTTAGGAATATTTTTATAAAATTCTTGTAACTTATCATTAGCTTTCCTCATGACAATAATTTTGCTACGCTAAATCACGGGATTTAATCACTTCAATAAAATATTCCCGAGTGATGGTTTCGTGGTCAAATTGGGAGCTTAGGAATAATTTTATGCCACCCATTCTTAGTGCATGATATTTGTCATGAGAGTGACCCCAATTAGTGACTCCTTATAAATTTTTTAAAAGGCCTTAAGGTGAAGGGAGGGATTAGTGGACAAGTAACACGAGATGAAATGAGAAATACCCCCAATATCCATGTTAGAAATGTAAGTTGTTAGAGGCTCTTATTGGACCGCTCTTAGGACTTTATTGTGGATAGGGGGTTGGGTGATGGGAACCCCATAGGCTCATTTTGTAAAGGAGGGGACATGGTCCCCAAGAGTGCATTATAGGGAAATTGACTAGTTGAGCCATGTTGGCTTGAATTTGAAAGAATTGAGTTGTAGTAGAAGATTATTGTTAGTTCATCTTATCACTGAGTTGGAGGATAAGGTTGGTAGGGTCAGAATTGGGAGTATGTTTAGATGCACTTTCTTTAAGACCTTTCCCTTTTTTTCCATATCATCAAGTTGTTTAGATATGAATTTAAGGAGACATTTACTAATCATTTTTTTCAGATTCATTCTTATATTAAGGAAATTATATGAGGAATTTTTTGAATCTTAGGAGGGTAATCAAAAGTGTTGTTATTTTTATTTTCCTTTTCCTCTTCCTCAAATATGTCATTGTGGTGGGTGGGAGGTTTCTTTGTAGGGACTCCTAAGACATAACAATCTATGGAAAATGGGGTTTTAGTTTCAAGGTGAAGGGCTTCAGGAAATGTATGCACAATAGAATTAAAAGATCCTAGTCCCAGATACCCCATGATGGAATGATGATATGGATGAGAGAAGAACTTGGAGTGGGACTTACTGATGCTATCATCCATGTAAAAAAAAGTACACATGGGCAAAAGGCATCATGAGATAAGTTTTCAAGAACAAACGATATCACCCCTAAGTGATGGTGTCTAGGTAGGTTGTTTTTTGAATTTTGGTGATTCAAAATGAGGTAAAAATTGGAGAGGGATGCTTTTAATGAGTTGTGCTCAGTCAGGAGGTCTGTAGGATTCATGTCAGGTTCACTAGAATGTATGGTGGGTGAATAATGTGTATTAATGGCTTGCAATCCTAGGTCTTTTATTCTAGAAGGGTATGAGGAAAAAAATAGGAGAAACACATGAACCAACACACATTTGATTGATTTAAAAGGGGCCACAACAAGGGTTGGTTACATATCTAGAGGGAAATGATCCCTACACTAGGTCAACATAGGATTTCCAAGGCCCATTGTCAAGATAAAGGAAGGTGCCCTTCTAGGATATCGGGTAATGGGGAAGATATATAGATAAATGGAAATATGTGACAAGCACACACAATCTATACAACTAAATATAATTGAAATGTAAATGAAGGAAATCTATGGAGCTTATCATATAAGATCAATATTATAGCTAGCATTAATTTACATATAACACTAAGATAACATAGAAAAATGAGAAATGAGATGAAATAATCTATGTAAAATGAAAATAGGGGAAGAGCACTTACATGCAAGGTGGTTACTGATGAATCTTTCTCTCTAGATAAATAAAATTCCAAGAGATAATTGTTATGGGTGTAGAAGGGGAACACCGTTCTTGTTCTAGACTCACTATAGATGACTCAATCATGCAAGCAATCCAACAACCAAAAAGATTTTCCAATCCAAATCAAATGTAAGATGGACCAAGACTAGATCGATTAGCTGCAAAGATGAGGCAAATAAACTAATTAAATGTTTATTTGTTCATTTCATTATTTCTATATGAAATTTTAGGGTGTGTTGTGGATATATACTCGATACCATCACCCATGGGCGATGGTGTTATCTAAGGGAAAACCTAACACTGACACCATCACCCATGGGTGATGGTGTCAGATAAGGATAATAATAATGTCAAGTGGGGTGTAAATGTGTCAAGGATCAATGGAAATTCAATGAGTACGTGTTAATGATGAATTCAAATGTAAGCAAGTGCCAAAATTACTAGTACATGTAACATAAAAGGGCCGACGAAGGTAATGGTAACTAAGGCTAGGGATACATAGTGGTGTGTATCTATGTGTCTTGTCTCTAATCTTATAATTAGCATTTGTATATTCATACCCCATTCCTTACAAGCCCATTGAAGTACCCATTCGATAAATAGATGCATCATTGACCCTTATCTGCACAAAAGTGATGTTAGTAACAATGTGAAATTTTTTGGTGTGTACAAAGAGAACTTGGCCATGACACAAAAATACATGAAGCAATAAGTTGATAAATTCCATAGTGAGTGAAGATTTGATGCTTGGAGAGTGTTTTTTTGTATCATTGCAACTATACAAAAAACTCTCTTTGAAACAAAAAAAAAAGATAACAAGCTTTCTCCCAAATAATATAGCCCTTATCAAGTGTTATAAAAAATTATTAGTGTGGCATATAAACTAGAGCTTCCTCAGTCAACTAAAATACATCCAGTTTTCCATTTTTATTTCTTAAAAAAATTCATTGGGTAGAAGGTTTATTCACATTTATTGTTACCAAATTTTGATGAGGGACATATCATCTTAGATCATGAAGGAATCCTACAAAAATGTACTAATAAGTTGAGGACAAGGATCACCATTAGGTATCTAATCAAATGGAAGAATTTGGACATTGAAGATGCAACATGGGAAGATGAATCATTTTGGAAGTAGATTCCAAAGATTACCAATATTTGGAAAAATATTTCTTTGAAAGAGAGCAACATGCTACACCGTTAGCCCTAGGCCATATATCAAGATATATATAGCTGATTTGTAGCTAACATAATCTTTTATCATATCATAATTTTGTATAATTGTATATGCTTAGTGGGTCATCCTTAGTGCTTTGCACAATATATTAAGGTATATATAAGGGTTAGATAGTATTATATTATCATCATATTTAACACTTGAGTCTTAATGTATGGTTAGGAGGTTTCCTCCTCCAAGTGATTAAGTCATTATACTTTCATATTGTTATCATTTATCTCTATTTTGGTGTATTATTTTTGTTAACATTTAGATCTAAGTAATTTCATTATAGTGCTCATCAAACCCAATCCGAAATTGGATCTCTTCTCAATATGAGACTCCTCTGTGTAAAAAATATCTAGAGATAGTTATTTTGTTCATAATCTAATTCATGGAAAACACCAAACTAACTTTCCTAAAAGGGAACAATGTTGAAGGGGAAAGAGATAGGGTTAAATAAATAAAATAACAAGAGGTGAAGCACTATATAAGAAAAATTCTTGTAGTGTTGCAATTACTTATATCATAAATTCAACAACTAGACCTAACATGAAAAACAAGCTTTAATGGACACAATTTATTCATAATATTGAGAGGGGAGCTCTATCATATGTATTAGCAAGATGAGACTAGAGGGCCAATTGAAAAATAATCATAAATAGTCCTATCAATTGCACTCTCAAGTCACATAAATCCCATTCTTAATCTAGAGGTTTGTGTAGAGTATCACATACATGTACTAGAATTCCAAGATTAGATAAAAACCTATAACTTATCAAATTATGGGCCTTCTTACAAACAATACAACTCTATAGACAAACAAGACTCCCAATATCTAAAACAGATAAGTAAATTAAAAATTTGATGCTTTATAATGAGAGCTTTCAACACTATATAAAATTTTTAGAAGAAAAAAAAGAGGGAAACACATTTAATTTTTTGAATCCATTCATATTGTTCAGCTATTGAAAGTTTAGGTGGTCTAAGAAATATTCAATTTATGGATTTTGTGGTTTTTTTTCATTTTCCATGTTGCGGTAACTTGTATTTGTATTATTACTATAACTTTGACCTTTAATAAAAGCTTCTGTAAGATTTTAGTTTTACATATTTCTCTTATTTTATCTCTTCTTCCCTTGATTTAAATTTTTATTTCATATAGTAGTTAAGAAACAAAAGCAATAGTATGTAATGGTGGTTGTTTTTCATTGTCTATGTTGCGATATCTTGTATTTTAATTATGACTACAATGTTGAACCTTAATAAAATATTCTCCAAGATTTTATTTTTACATATTTATCTTACTTGATATCTAATTCACTTTCCTTAATTCATAATTTTTTTTCATGATGCTTGGTGAAGAATAAAACAATGATAATAAGCCATTCAAGGCATGAAAACATGTACTAGGGGTTTCATTTATTTTCCCTCCAAAATTTAAAGTTTAAATATGTGTATTCTTGATTGTAATAATGCTTGAGTAAGAGTAAAACTGAAAGTTAGGTGGATATGATTTGTTATATGATTAGGCTATGTTGGAATTATATTAGAATGGTCATAAGATATTGTGTTGATTTTGTTTTATCTGTCATAGGTTATGTTTAGTTGGAAAAATAAACTTGACTATTGTTATTTGTAAGTTGAGATATTATCTTAACAACTAGAGAGAATCAAGACTTGTCTTAGGATAAGGAATAAGATAGATATGGATATGGATGTGTTTCACTAATAAGAAGCATATGTATAATAAAAAAATTTAAGGTAGAAGGTTGGGTACGTGAGGAATACCTGGAGGTCATGAAGAGGTTTCACACCGTTGAAGATCAGGCTGATTGAGAGAACTCTTTTTTATCTAGGAAGGACTACCTCAAAAGAACACAAGACCACAAGATATAATTAAAAGTACCAGTTGGTGGATTACCTAGCGGGAGCTAGATCTAGGAAGTAGGGTACTTCATATAAGGCTATCAATCCATGTTTAAAAACAAGCTCAATGCTGATAAGAACATGAAATAAAGATTCCTATTGTAGCTGTATAATTTAGGTATCTCACACAAGCACGGTAATTCAAATCTAGTATAAATAATGAATATAAGACTAAATATAAAGAGGGTGGTTGTTTGTTAAGGTTTGTAGGTGTGACCGAGGGTATTAGGAAGGTTTGGGTGAAGTTGTGGGAGGTAAATTAGCTCATTGGTCTGAGGGAGAATGCCAGACATAGATACCGATGTCAGTTGGGGAACCGACGTCAGTAATTATTTTTAGCCAGTATCAGTTGGTTAATCAATCATAGTAGGGGAAATTAGGTGCCAAAGGTGAAAAGGGGTTGATTCAGGCTCTCTGTAATTGCAAAGAGTGTTGGTAAGGCTTATGTTGGGTGTTAGGGATTTGGGTGAAGACTTAGCAAGGGTGAGAGAGGTTATTAGAAAGGCATAGAGGTTTAGGTTGGTAGGGTATTAGGTAGATGGGTAACAGATGATATTTGAGTGAGAAAGAAGCAATGTAATAAAATACAATAAGATATCTAAAACCAAATTTAATAACTGAAAGGTTAGTTAAGATACTTATCTGATGATCTGGAAATCAATAAATGTAGTGGTTGGTGGGAGTTCGTAGGAGAAATGGGTCTAGATCTAGTGTTGCGGTAATGAAGCCTTAGTGCTTCCTTGTGAATGACCTGAGGTTAGTTACTGGTGAAGAACTTAGATTCTTTGTTGCTCTGTTTGATCGTCGGATGCTCTATTGAATGCAAGAATGTGAATGAAATTCCAAAAATCAGCTAAAAGGAAGAACCCAGGGAAAGGGTTTAAAATCCTTATTTAAAAGAACCGATGGCGGTTCCTTAACTGGCACTGGCTAAGGAATAACTGACATCGGTTAGGAAAAAATAGTCCATTTTTCTTAAAATAGCACGTTTCTTCCCTTTTTGGCATGGGTCAAGATTTGATTATGGGCTAGAAGTATTGGTTCACGTTTAAAAACACAAGGAATCGATGGAAGAAATGGTTAATAATAAGTATTAGGTTTTGAAAGATTTTTAGTTAGTTGAGTGAAGTGATGACTCAATGCTAGGAGTGATGACCTAGTCTCAGTTACTTAAATGCCCCTAGAATGGGTCCAAGGTGAGGTGGAGGGGTGAGGTGGTAAGTAACCTATTATAGATAACTATATTAATTAATTAATTAAAATGTGTGAAAGGGGTCATGGTAAAAGGGTATGTTAGCTAAAAGGGGATTAGAGGGTTGTGACCTAATTTTAGGTGTCTACATTTTCCCCTTTTATTGTATAGCTTTTGCTAATAAGTGATAATGAAAAAAACAAGAAATAGGTTGCCCCAGGTAAGGGTGGAGGTGATCCCCCTCAATCTGGGAATAGATCAAGTGGAAGAATAAATTGGTGATGGGTTTGATAAGGTGATAGGTGATTAAAAAATTGGTAAGGTGTAGGTTTAGGTGTAGGTATAGGTAATAGGTGTGATAAGGTGGAGGCAAGAAAACACACACACTCTCTTAGAATGCAACATGGTACTAAGTTGAAGAGAACACAAACTCTACATTCTCAAAGGTTGATAGTTTATCCAAACAAGGGTGATCTGTTCCACATATCCAAGGTATAGGAAGTGCTCCTAGAAACAAAATGGGTCAAGGTACATGAACGGGTACAGGTGTGTTCCAAAACACCAAAATGTTTTGACTGGTTGAGATAAACATTACAAAATAAAGCAAGGCAAGGTCGGGGATCAAAACAACATAGGTAGCATTATCACACGGTGGAACGAGTAAGCTAGTTTGATTTTCAATTAGGCGGGGTCAGTTCGGTGAGGGTATATAGGTGAGTTAAATGTGCACCTAAGTATTCTTAGGGAGGTGGTGAGGTTGGTGGGTGGGTCTGTAGAGATGTTTGTTTATTTTTGAATTTTGATTTATATATATTGACCTGTGTGCCTAAGAGGTGAAATGTACATGAGAGTTATTGAGAGACTTATTGATATTTGTATATACAGTGTATTGACATACAAAATTTCCAGTATATAGATGATGACACTTATATCTATTGTGTTTGGTTTGATTTCCATCGTATTGTTATCATGAAAAATAGATATAGGCATGATTGATGATGTTGTGTTTGTCTTAGTTTCCAATGTATTGATATTATGAAAATGTAGATGTGTAGGCATGGTTTGGTTTAATTTACAAGCTATTGATATTATGTAAAATTAGATGTGTAGGCATGGTTTATGTTTAATTTCCAAGGTATTGATGTTATGGAAACTAGATGTATAGGCATGGGTTGGTGTATGGTTTGTTTGGTTGTTATGGTTTGGGTTAATTTCCAATGTATTGATATTATGGAAACTAAATGTGTAGGCATGGTTTGTTTGATTTAATTTCCAAGTTATCGATATTATGGAAATTAGATGATAGGCATGGTTTGGTTTAATTTCAAAGTTATAGATATTACGAAAACTAGATTTATATGCATAATTTGGTTTAATATTCAAGGTTGTGATATTATGGAAACTAGATGTATAGGCATGGTTATGATGTATGGTTTGTTTGGGTTAATTTCCATTTTATTGGTATTATGGAAACATGAGAAAGATTAGGTAGTAGGGAAAAATAGTGGAAAAATGGTGAAAGATGGTAGAAATGGTGGCCGAGCTAACCTCTGATGACCCCATGTCTTTGAAGTGCTTCCTACATAGCCCTTCACAAAAATTATCTCAATATAGACTTCTCGTATTGATTAGTCTATAAATGTGAAAAAGCGAAAAAATAAATAAAAATTCAAGGAATCCTATAATGTCTATGCGGGAAGCTGATCTATGCAGGAAGCTCTAAGATAATTTTCATTTTAAAAAATATAGATTAGTCTTCTTTTTAGATAGCCTACGTACAATAGGTGGCTGGATTTTTATAGTTGTCCTTTGAGGGATCAATCTACTTATAGTAGAAATAGAGAAGCATAGATGTTCATTTGAGGGAATCATATACTTACAAGAAGGTTGACTCAAGGAGTAGAATTTTTCTATCCTGAATTTTTTGCATTGCTTTGGACTTGTAGTCACGAACAAGACTATAAAGGAGTATATGCCTCTTTTATGAAGGAAAAAACATAACATGATAAAGGTTAGCTATGAAAGAGTGGTTTCAAGTGATGAATGGCCATGGGATTCCATCCTTAAAAGGAAGAAAAGTATCCATGATAACCATGTCATGAGTAGAGCCATGGTACTCATATTGAAGATAATCTTGAATGGTGATGAATAATCACAAAATTCTATTTGGGTTGTTGATCCTTAAAAGAGGTATATAGAAGGAGAGGTTCACTCAAAGGATGAGCATTTATGAGACATAAAGTGATGTAGTACTTTATTAAACAATAGAATATCCAAAGATGCAAGGCATTAAGGGGATTAAGTTCAGGTTTACTCTCGAGAGAAGATAAAAGATAAGTTCTTGATCCATAGGTATAGGTGGAAATATAAGGTCCAATCTAATTAGGAGAAAACTTTCCTCATTTACTTTTCTCCATTTTGGCTACATGTTGATTTTCCTTCAGGACAAGATCACCAATCTTAAAGGTTCTCTCTTGAATGCATTTGGAATGGGCATGCTAAATGCACTTTTGGTATATTTGGAAATTGGTCTAATGTGTTTAGAAAATGTTCATCCAATAGCTCAAGTTGTGCCAAACGTTCTTAGAAAAACTCATCATTAGAGAGTATATCTTTAAGTGATATACAAAGAGATGGAATTTGGACTTAGAGAGGTAGGTTGACCTCTGTAATGTAGACCAAAGAGAAAGGTGTGGCATTGGTAGATGTGCGAATACTAGTGCGATAAGCCCATAAGGCAAAAGGAATGTGTGTGTGCCAATCTTTACCAGTGTCGTTAACCACTTTCCTAATAATTTAGTTGAGGGTTTTTTTAGAAGATTTGTCTTGACCATTTGCTTGTGGGTAATATGGTGAAGAAAAACTGATTTGAATACCAAATTTATCACACAATTTGTGTAGGGTTTTATTTTTGAATTGTTTTCCATTGTAATTGATGAGGTGATGAGGAACACCAAAGTGAAAAATGATATGGTGGTTGATAAATTCAATTATTTTATGGGATTTGGTAGAGAAAAGAGGGATGGATTCTACCCATTTAGTGTAATATTCGGTCATCGTGATGATCCAAAAATGAGGTTGAGAGGAATGAGGGTTAATCTCTCCAATGAGATCTAAACACTGTTGAACAAAGGGAAAAAATCTTTAGCAACTTGTAAGGCATGAGTAGGAGTACAATGATGGTTATCATGTTGTTGAAACTTCACACAACATTTAACATAGTAAAAAAAGTGTTGGTTAAGGGTTGGATACTAATAGCTGAGTTGAAGGATACATTTTGTGACAGTGTGGCCACTGAAATGTCCCCCACAAATCCCATCATGAATCTCTTTTATGGTGTACGAGATTTCAGAACTGGTAAGGCACTGCAAGAGGATACCGTAAAAGCCACATTTATAGAGAAGACCCCCCATGATGATGTAATGAGAGACACTTCTTAGAAAGGCTTGTCATCAATTGTGAGTGAGATATGAAGGCAAGATTAAAAGGGAAATGTAGTCAGTGAATTTCTCATACCAAATGTTACATAGGTCAGTATCAATGTTACCCATGAAATTAATGTCAGGAATAATATAAGAAGGTGACTACAATTGGTGTATTGTGACAAATATTTTTGAGTCTGAAAGTGAGGTAGGTATTTGAGAGGGAATACAAGCCATGGTATCTGTGACTTTATTAGTGGATCACAAAGTGGCTTGAAAAACATGGTCAAAAGTAGGTGGACATGATGTCTATAATTTTTAAGCTCATCATTATGACACTGGTATGAACCATTGATTTGGTTCACAAC
Source organism: Taxus chinensis (assembly GCA_019776745.2). Lineage (NCBI taxonomy): Eukaryota > Viridiplantae > Streptophyta > Pinopsida > Cupressales > Taxaceae > Taxus > Taxus chinensis. The sequence goes on along the minus strand of CM034154.1, from coordinate 481,144,622 downwards.
CATTTGAGAGTAACCAAAGATGTTAATAGATTTAACACCTAGGGAAATGGCAGTTTTAATACCTAACAAAATGGATTTGTACTTGGCTATGTTATTGGTGTAGTCAAAGTCTAGCTTAAAAGATAGTGGCATGGGATCTTCATCAAGAGGAATGAGGATAACCCCCACACCTCCCCTGCGGTGACATTTGGATCCATCAAAGAATAATTTCATTTGATAAACAATATCATCAAAGGAGAGGGTGGCAATAGATTCATTACGGAAATCAAAATTTGAGGATTGATTTATAGGAGGAGGAGTGTCTGCAAGTTGATCTGTGATGGTTTGTCCTTTGATAGAATTTTGATGAATGAATTCTAACTCTAGGTATGCAAGAAGCATGAGCCAATGTGCGGTGCATTGATGTTGGTAAGGCTTGGTGTATATGTAATGAAGAGGGTCAATGTTGGTAATGATAAATGTTTTGTGATCAAGAAGGAAATGGTGAATTTTTGTGGCCACAAATACTATGGCTAAACAAATCTTTTCAGCTTGAGTATACCGAGTTTTGTATTCTAGAAGAGTACAACTTATGTAATAAACCGCTTGTTTGCTATGTTGCTCATCACGATGAGTGAGCATGGAACCCAAGGAATGGTTAGTAGAAGAAATGTAAAGGTAAAAAGGTTGATCATCTTTAGGGGGAATGAGCACAAGTGGTTGAAGAAGGTATTTCTTCAACATTTCAAAGGCTTTATGACACTCATCATTCCAATGGAAAGAAACATCCTTTTTAAGTAGGTGATGAAATGGTTGGCAATGGTCTAAAAGTTGAGAGATGAAGTGTCGGATGGATTGAAATTTTCCCCACAAGATAGGAATCTGTTGAAGGTTAGTAGGTAGAGGCATGCCAATAATTTCCTTGATCTTAGCGGGATCAACTTCGATACCCCGCAAAGAGGCAATGAAACAAACGAGCTTACCTGAAAGAACTGAAAAAATGCACTTCTTTGGTTGAAGGAAAACAAAATATTAGATAATGTGGTCAAAGATAATTTTGAGAATGGTCAGGTGTTTGGCGAGATGCTTGGACTTACCAAGAAGGTTGTCAACATATTCTTCCAAAATGTCATGGAAGAAGTAATTCATATCACGATGATAGGTAGCACCAATGTTTTTCAAGCCAAAGGGCATGACATGATAGTAGAAGGTTCCCCAAGGGGTTATGAAGGTGGTTTTGTGTTGATATTCTAGAGCAACCAATGTCTGATTATAACCCAAAAACCCATCCATAAGAGATGACATCTCATGGTCAGTTGTAAGATAAACTAATTGGTCAATACTTAGTAGAGGAAATTCATCTTTTGGACAGGAAATGTTAAGATCATGAAAGTTAGTACGGATAAAAATTCCCCCAGTCACTTTTGTGATAGGAACAATGTTAGAGATCCATTGTGGATAGTTAATGGGTATGCTAAAGGAAACAAAGAGAAGGTACTGAATTTCTTCTTTCATAAGAAGAGAAATGTGAGGATGCATTTTACACAACTTTTGTTTCAATGGTTTTGTGTTAGGGATATTTACGTTATTGTGAAGCATGATATTAGAGTTGATACCTGACATATCACTATAGGACCAAGAAAATGCTTTACTATGATTGAGAAGAAAAGAGGTGAAATATTCTTGTTTGGCAGAGTCTAGAGATTGGCCCATCTTTAGAATTTGTGGGTTGTCCTGAGTGTGAATGTTGATTTCTATGGTAGATTCATTTAACATGGTTTATGTGTCAGAGGGTAATGACCTTTGAATATAATAATCCTCTACACCTAAATAGGTTAGAATAGAATCGTCATCCTCACATTGAACAACGTTTATAGAAGGTGTATCATCATCCAACATGTCAAAATACAGAAGAGGAAGAGAAGAGGGAACCTCACCATCACGTTGATAGGTTAGAGGTCCCATGAAGATGGCATTCATGAAAAAAAAATTTAGGCAGAATGGATTCGGTATCCATAGATTTGGTGGGAGAAGGTGGGGAAGGATTTTTGTCTTCAACGAGGGTGATGTGGGTCTTCTTGGGAGGAGGATGTGAAGGAAAAGAAAGACCACGGAAGTCTTCATGTTTCTTAGTGGTGTATGGTATGAAAGTTTGACAACCTTGTTCATAATGACTAAATCTGAAGCCTTTCCAGGTGCAATGGTGCAAAAAAATGAGTGCAAAGCTGCGTTTGGTGAGATAGGAGAAATTGGATGAAAAATACCTAGTTTGGAAGGGAGGTTCAATAGAATAAGAGGTCATGTCGATCCCTCCATAGGTTAGGTTGGTTCAAAGGTGAGGAGGTTCATATGTTATGACCTATCCTATATGATGGTTGTAACACCAGTGTTGGTGTAGTTTTCCATACTCCCGAGGAGTAAGGAATGTGTGAATGGTAAGGAGGTGGAATTCTCCAAGTGAAAGGAGTTGAAAAATGCCTACCAAGGGGTCTATGGTTAGTACTTGGGTAGTCATTATTGATGAGATATCTAAATCCTTAGAATATGAGGAATTAGTAGAAGGTGGAATAGGAGTGTTTGTAGGTGGGCTAGATGAGGAAGGTGAAGCAGTAGATGTGGTAGCTACCTTAATTGGGATTAAGATATCATTGGGATGGTAAAGCATATTACAGGTTTTGAAGGGGGAGGGATCTACCTAAATGGTGTAAGTTTCCCCTTCATATTCAAATTTGAGGCAATGGTGAAGGGTGGAAGGTACACAAGCCATGGCGTAAAACCAAGGATAACATAACAACATGTTATATTGGAACTGTCCTTCGAGAATGTCGAATGGTTTAGGAATGGTTTGGGGAGCCACGTAGATGTGGAGGAAAACTATGCCAAGGATAGTGGTCATGGCATCATTGAAATATCGAAGCATAACAGGGTTTCTAGACATGAAATTAGTGGGTATACCCATTTGTTCATAGACATAAGAGGAGATGATGTTGGTTCTAGTGCCCTCATAAATCATGATGCATTTAACACATATATAATTGATGTAAGTGGAGATGAAAAGAGTGGGATCTATATCATCAGGTTTTAAAGGGGAAATCTATAATTTGGAGAAATTTACGGAAGCAATCTGATAAGGATCAATGAGGGTAGCGATAGATGAAGTTTTGTTGGGTGGTACCTCGATGGATTGTAGGACCTCAATGAGAGCTTGACAATGAGATTTAGAGGTCTAGATTAAGTTAAATAAGGACATCTTCAATGAGGATTGGTGAATTTATTTGATCATTGAATGATGGGTAACCCCAGAATAAGTAGAGGGTGTCATCCCAAGGATGGTAATATTGGGGGGAGGTGCAAGTGAAATTTTAGGTGAAGGAGAACTAGAAGGGTTACCATTATTTTCCTTTCCTTTTTATTTCACGTGGTGTGACTGAGTGACTACATCATACCATGTTAATTTCAAATATTAGAGGAGGAAAATAATGTTGTGTGGAGATAGGCAAAGAAAGAATGGAATCCTCCTCCAAAAGATCATATTTTTTGAAGAGACCATCAGAATCATAAAGCTAAAGGAGATATTTTTTTAAGAGTCTTTATAACTATCAACATCATACCTTGGTGAGTGATGATAAGCAAAATTATTTGTGTTCGTCAAACCCTACTAGTTTAGGTTTGATAGTAGGGTCGTAAGGCTTGATGGGAAAAATATATATGGCTGATATCTCTAAAAACCAAGCAATGATGTTAGAATAAGATACTTGTAAAAGATCACAATGAGAAGACAAGATCGTCTTGGGAAAAGGTGTAAGTGACCTTCATGAGGAGGATAAGGTGAGTGGTTGTGCTACGTGTAACTACCTTTTTAGTAGGTAGTAAAGTTTTGGGGTTTAGGATGCACCTTATCTTGGGTACAGGTGGAGGAATAACATGCGATAGGATGAAGGAGAATTAGAAGGTGTAGATATCAAAGTAAGCCAAGGTTAAAGTGGGGGTGTTGGTAAGATTGAGGGTAAAGGTATTGAAGTAGGAGTGGGTAGAATGGGAGGTGAAGGTGGGGGTTCTAGGTTGTTCGCACTTTAGATTTACCTTCGTGAAGGGGAGAAGTTAACCAAGGTTGAAGGATGAGTGCCTAAAATTGTTGACAAGAGGTGAAATGTGAGGGAGAAGGATTGGGAGATACAAGGGGTGTGAGCCCTATTAAAGGTTGGGTTTTCCTGTTCAGGTGATAGAAATAGATTTTGTGGTGGATGGGGACAAAGTTTGACAAGTTCTAGCTTCACAGGGGTATGTGCTAGGATTGGCATTGGTAAGATCCCTAAGTTGGGGTTAGGTTTTGGTTTAGAAAAATTCCTGAGTGAAAGCGGGGTGCCTATTGAGGAAGGGGCTAGAACCACGGACTTAGGTGAAATAGTCTTAGTTGCTTTGAATATCTTGGGGTAAATGTTTGAGGTATCCAGGGATAAAATTTGCATTTGGGTGGAAACTAGGAGTTTGAAAGTGCCCCCAAAGGGTAGAGTTATCAACATACTCCATGCAATCAACCAAAAAAGAAAATGGTTTAAGTTTAGATGAAAAGGATGATGCCCTAAGTGTTAATCCCCATGATGAGCTTTGAGGTCTATAAGATAGCAAAGGACTTGATCTTAAATTCAGTAGGTAAGAGTGAGGTACAGAAGAGTAACAGGAATTTTTGAGGTCTTTTGGTGAGATATCAAAAATAGAGTGTGTAGATAATATTGAATCCTCTATGGGTACAGGAAGAGGAAAATTAGGTAAAGTAGACAATATTATCTCCTCTATGAGTTGAGGAGAAGACATAGGGTGGATGAAGTAGACAAGTTTATCTCCTCTGTGGGTTAATAAGAAGGAAAGGTGAGTTGTGTAGGCTATTTTGTGGGTAGGGAAGCTGATAATGAGGTTTCCTTTATGGTTTAAAAGAATAGGTGAAGTGGGTTCTTCTATAGGTAAAGGAACTTGGTAAGGTGGGCTCCTCTTTGTGTAGGGAGAGTCCATGTGAGAATTTCCTCAATAGATGCGAGAGGAATTTTCTTGATATAAGGATCAAACGTCAAAGTGAAGATTGCATGAACCACATGGACATTGGTTTCTTATTTAGATGTCTCAACAAGCATGATTTGATGTGTGGGCATGGTTAGGAAACGGTATTTTGGAAAATATTCAAGTTTGTGTTAGCGAGCACGTTAGGTTGTCGAGGACAAGATCACCATTATCTAACATTATTTGGACAATTTTTTTGAATTTTTTGTAATTTCCGTCACTATGGCCTCTCACACAGTGGTAATTACAAAAATCATTCTCCTTATACCAAGCTGGTGTGCGATGAGAAGGGTCAAAACCATTTTGTAGTTTTATAGGAGGAAGAGTGGTGGCTCTAGCCTTTAACAAATTGTCTAATACAAAAAAATATAGCTCTCTGATGGGAGTGTAACTCCTTTGTTTGTATTTGTATTGAAATTTTTTGAATGTGTGAGATATTGGCAGGAGGTTTGGGTTGATTGGAAGGATAAGAAGGACCGGCTTTTAGAACCACCGCGTTGGTAGATCCTTTAGACTTGGAATAGTTGTTAGGTGGTTTAGAAGAAAATTTGTTAGATTTGAAGGTAGCGTTCTTGTTACACAGTTTAAGTTTAAGTTCTTAAAGGGTGAAAATTTCAAGCTTCCTAGCCATAGTGAAAGCCTCATCAAATGTATGAAACATTTTCACTTGAAGAGTTGGGGAAATGCGTCTGGCACATGCCCTGGTAAAAAGAATTGTACCAGTATAAGGTGGGTCCTGATAACGACATGGGAAATGTTCAAAGGAGAAAGGAATCATCATGGCATATCGAATAACAAGTGTTATTAAACTAACACAAGTGTTGTTGGGGGTCCTACTTACTGTTAAAATGGTTAAATTTGGGAAGCTCCCATTGTACGGGATAAGGATGAATAGGTATGGAGGGGTGGATGGGTTCATTGAAAATCTCATGATAGGTTAAGACATTACAAAATCTAGAAATAGAGGCCTCGAGTGTCTTCATTTTTTCCATCATCATTTTAATGAGATCTCTAGTGGGATTTGATTGAGGAATGCCTCTTGAGGTATAAGGTGCTAGATAAGATGAGTGTGTCATAAAAGGCATACCAGTATGTGTTGGTGCCAAGTACGTGAATTGAGATGTAGGTATATAAGAAGTGGTAAAAAAGGAGGGAAAATACCCTAAATATGAAGTGGAGGTGATAGGATATGTCTGATATAAGGTTTAGGTGGGAGGATCTTGTGGAAATATCCTCATGGCAACCGGTGGAAGAGTTTTGGGAATGGATACTACCAAAATATGAAATGAGGTGGAAAAGATTGACACAAATTGAGGCTGTGAAGACATAGGTACATAAGGTATGGATGATGAAGGGACCCCTATATGAGGGGTTGTGGATAAGGGTATGTTAGATGTCGAATGTGTTAGCTCCCTAAACTGCACCCTCTGGGGGTAAAGGGGCTTCGCAGTGGAAAGGTTGGGTGATGAAGGGAAACCATTTATATGTGTCATTTTTTAGCTGGGGGAAAGGTCTCCCTCTAGTCACCCACCCACCCTTCCCGAGGGGGTGATGGGGGGCACCCAGACAAAGGGTGTGGCTATAGTCCCCACTACTTTTGATTGTGCCCAAGTCAGGGTGAGAGGACCCGGGAGTGTGGTCAGGGAAATACAGAGGTTGGGGCACGAAGTCTGAGTGGTACTTTAGGAACTCCAAAAAAGGGAAAAATTGGGGCCAGGTACAACCATTAAATACAACACTCACTCAAGATAGTGGTCGTAAAATGCTACAAACACCCAAGGATATGACGTGGACCGTGGAGGGTAGGTATTAATCTGACCCAAAAAAATTTTTTCCCAAATTTCAATGATCAAATAAATAACAAAGGAATTTGGCTCATATGTGAGAACAATATGATTATATCGAGTTAATAATCTGTTCTCCGAGTGGGTCAGTTTGGTATGAAAAAAGTGATCTAAAACCTGTAAGATGAGTTATGATTTTTTTGTAAATTTATATAAGTTTTTTAGTGAGGATGGAGGGAACTTCCAAGGAAAGGATGGGGAAAAGAGCCATAGAAAGAAATGATGGGAAGTAAGAGAGACAGAAACCCAACCCTCACATGTTCATGTCACTTCATGAATGTTGGCAAGGGAGATGAAAGAGCCCTTCGAAAAGAAAGTTATATGCAGGCAAAATTCTAAGAAGATCAACATCTAAATTCCTTACAATCCAGCTCAGTACACCTAAGGTAGGATCATAGTATGTTAGATCATGCTAAATAGTTTGGATCAAGGGACCCCCAAGAAATTACAAGTTATACCCCCAAACCCTACTCAGTCCTCAGAGAGATTTTTATAGGCTTTAGAAATGAGGATTTCAGGTACCCCCAGAAAACATCAGATACTCACACCCTTCCTAGATGAGATCCAAGTGAGCATGGGATATGTTCAAAATCAAATTACAGCCATGGCCCACAAATAATTATAACGAAAGACACATATCATTCCCACCCAACATCATTTTGTGACAAAAACAAAGAGAATCAACATGAATTCAAACAAATTTATCAGATACAAACCATTAAACATAGGAAAAGACATGGGAAACATATATTGATTCTCTCAAATTTTGTTAATGACTATACAATATCCAATCATCTTAGCAGAAGTTCCTGATAACCAGTTTACACAAAGAAAAAACCTTCATCATGACCAATCATTTTTCCTAGTTCACAATGCCACCATGAATTCCCACCAAAAAATTTCTCCCCAAAGACCTTCCCTCCAAATTTTCCACCCTCTTCCATTATAATCACCTCCTTTATATTTTTTCCTCCATATATAAATCATCTTATCTTATTAGGGTTTTAGGGCATATACCTTAGATACCCAGACTAATTTTCACTATCTCAAACTGCATTGGGCTGCCATGAAACCACAAATTACTATTCTCAAATGGCCACCAGTTGCGCCAATTGCCACCATGTCTTGTGTACGTCATTTGATGACATAGCCAAATATGTTCTAGGTCATATCATATTTTACAATTAAATATTTTCCACATGTGTACAATCATGTTATGGCTAGAAACATTAATGTGATGAGAAGTTCTCAAAGTTTTCATTATTTATTCTTTGGCAACACACTCCTCATAAATAATTTAATATTTATTTAAATTTTGCATGTACCAAAAAATCAAAATTTTATATGACATTTATAATGGATGGGAGCATCGAGGGGCTCAAGGAGAGAGACAAGGTTTCAAACAACGATGGGCAGGAAAATGACAGCAGACAGATTCTGCCTAGGGGAGATAGTCCCAAAGGACCATTATACAATGGAGCAAGGTAAGGACAAGACTAGACTTGTGTTTGGGACCCATGTGGTAAATGGGTCCCCTAGATCGTATGTAAAAATCTTGAGATCTGGGAATGAAAATTTTTTAGGGATCACTCCACAACTTAAATAAGGTGAATCAGGAAACTATTTAGAAATCCATGATAACATTATTGATAGAAATTTGAGAAATATGGAGAATTATTTGATAGGGAAACTTGTTAGAGGAAGACCCAATATAGAATCAATAAGATCTTAGTTTGTTCTGAAATGGAAACCTAAAGGGCATATAGAAGTAACAACTTTTTTAAATGGTTTCTTCTTGTTTAGTTTTAACAATCTGGAAGACCCCCAAAGAATCCTAAATTATGGCTCATGGTTCTTGGGGAAGCTCAAACTGTTCTAGAGGAAATTGACTCCTATGTTCAACCCTGATAAAGAAAATATAAATCATTTTCCTGTTTGGGTGAGGTTACTAGGTCTTCCATTGGAACTATGGGATGTAGATGTTATTAAAGGGATTGCAAACACTCTTGGTACATATGTTGATGTGGATAATGTGACTGTTGTTGCAAATCAGCAGCACCCCCTAGATGTTGATAAGATTTCTAGGTTTAATCATTCTAAGCATCTAGTGTGATTGCACAACATTGAATCCTCTTCCCAAGTGTGGGACTTGCAAAAATGGAAAAGGAATCTCTAGATTAGAGGCTGGTTCCTCAAATCCTCTGATCAGCTATTTTACTTGCACAATTGCAGAGGTTTTAAACTCCTAAATCTACTCTAAATTCCAAAGGGACAAGGATAGAAAATGCAAAAAAGAAAGAACTAATGCTAATAGGTGATGCACCAAAGGAGTTTTAGACACTTGATGTTGTATGAAATAAAAAATCCAGAAGGAAACACAACACAAAACATGCACAAATTCTCAAAATGTAATGAAAGATCAAGAAAGTAATGATAGATATATGAAAGGATTGAGGGATTTTAATCACAGAACATATATCAACATCTCAGATCCAATACAGTACATTACAGTGATCCAGAGGCAAGAAAAGGTGTTGCATTACATGGAAAGGTAAAATTTCTTCACAAATTCTGCCAAGGAGGAAGAAAAAGGAAGTTGCAGAGCTAAAAAGTGTCTCTCTTTTGCAAAAATGAACTCATTCTGGCTTTTACAGTGTAAATCACGACACCAGGAGAGAGAAACACAAGAAAATGTGCAAGGGGTTCAACCATTGACCAAAATTCCATCAAAATAGAATGGGTGACCTAACAGACCCATCCCCTGACTTTTTTAACCATGCTGGGAGAGAATGCTAGCCATTCTTCATTAAAATTGGTGGTTGAAACGTCATTTTTGTTCATGACCACGTGCCAGAAGAATTTTTTGATTTTATCTCTCCAAACTACACCAAAATGCAAAACTGACCCTGGAATCTTGTAGAAAATTTCACCATATTTCCATTGATATAAAGAACGTGAAAAACTGAGCTCTGGATCGAAAGATATGGCGATTTGAAGTTTTAGGGAAAAACAGGGCCAAATCGGGTTGGCGGGCAAAAATTCGAATTTTTGCACCTTTTTGGTCATTTGGAAAATTTTCCAAAATTTCCCTACACTCCACCACTCTAGGTGCCATGTGGCAGCATCTCATTGGCCGCGGGCCTTTCAGGGGAAATTTTTTCCAAAAAACTCCGCCAAGCCATAACTTAAAAAATACATGGAGTTAGGAGGAAAACTTTACCTTTCTAGAAAGCTGAGAAAGAGCTCTATCCAATGGTGTCATTTCCATAAGGTTTTGAGTGCCTAAAAATCAAAATATTATGACTGAGGCACAAGAGAGGGAAAAATGAGAGGAGTTAGCCACAAAAAATGAGCAGGGGCACATTTTGGATAACAATTTTGGCGACTCAGAGGGGTCATCTGCCTACTGGATGAAGTTACCAGTTTCTTGAAGCATCCATTGGGCATGGAGTCATGAGTTGTAGCCTGCAAACTGATCTAAACTTTGAAAACCTCCTCTCTGAGCCACTTAGAAACCCACTGAAATGGACTGTGCAAGAGAAAAACCAGCACCACAAAAACTATGTACAAAACTAAAGGTCATACATGCTCCAAAATGGAACATGCAGAGTGTGCACAAGCACTTCTTTTACTTAAAGCAAAACTACCTATCCTACTCTAACTGGAAGCAAAAGTGGGCTAAACAAGCCTTGCAACTAGTTGGGAGAAATAACTTCCCTTTCTCAAAAGTTGCAACCATGCAACTGATTTGGCACTGAACATGGCTGATTAGATGAGTGGAAAATCAAGAAGAAGATGGTCTTCTACCCAAATCATCAAGGTGTCAACTAAAAACAAATCCAATACCTCTTTTAGTTGCTCTGCATTTGGATTGAAGAGGTATGACAGCTGATCCTTGGTACTTTGTAGCTCACCCTCATGCTTAGAAGCAAGAATGACTGGTTGTGACTTCTCCTTTGACTCCAATGAAGTCAAATACCTTATTGGGAAAGGTATGATCCGTTTGATATGCCCATAGCTCTGATTTTCAATTCCAAAAATGGAGTCTTCTTGTAGACCTTCTTGGGTGGGTGATGTGGAAACAATGGTAGGACTTTTCTGCCCTTTCTCTTCCTTCATAGAAACATGGAACTCTTCAATAGTGTGCAACTCCTCGTTATTGATTGCAACATCCAATGAAGTTGCTTTTGCATTGTTGTTACCTGCTGCAATACATTGTTGGCTTTGGGGCTCCTCCATTGTAGCTTTTGGAAGATCAAATTCTTCCAGCTTTGATTCAAGAGGCATGTTGCAAACTGTAGGTTGTTGTCCTTGAACTCTTTTGTCCATGGCAGCAAGTTCTTGTTGTTGGAGAACGAATGGTGAAGAAGGAAACATGGTAATTTCAGCTAGCTCTTCATCTAAACATTCTTCTAATTCTGATGGAAAATCAAACTCTTGAATGTCTTGCTGTAGCAAAGTATCTCCCTCTTGTATGGTGGCCTCCAAATCTGCATTTTCTTCACCCTGTATAACTTCATTTTCAAACATGAAACTTGTCAATCCAAACTCATCCCAAAAATCAGATTGTTTGAGAGATGAAGTGGGAGAGAAGCATAAAATTTCTTGTGCCTTTTGCTCACAATTTGGACCTGTTTTGTTCACCTCCATAATGGCTTCATCAATCAAATCAGCCCCTTCAAATGAAAGCAAAAATGTATGAATAATGCTTCCTTCTTCTACTGTTGTAAAAACTAACTTGACCTCATCCATTTGCTCCTCAAAGATGGGTTTTTGAGATGGTTTTCCTTCCTTCTCGATGGCTGATTTTGTAGTGCAAAATGGATTAGTATTTTCTTTGGGCAAAGTGCCAACATGGACACCCAACTCATCACCAACAAACTGCTGTTATAAAATCAGCCTTGTTTTCCACTTGTTCTCCAACTTCAACATCCTCTATTGGTTTCACCATCAAGGGGATTTTTGTAATCCCAAATTTAAGATCCCAACTCTTCAGACTTTGAATTTCTTCATCCTTGTTTGGCTCTTCTTTCTACTGCTATTTTCCTTGATTGGCATTCTGATTTTTATCCTCCCAACATGGATTTGGGAATGCAAGAGGAGAAGTGGATTGTAACTCAATTGATTTTACAATTTTTTGTAGTGGTGGAGGAGGTAGGAACTCTTGTTTCTTTGGAGGGAATGGTTGTTTGGAAGGGAAAAGGATAGAAGAATTGAGATGGAGTGGAAGACTAGGGAATGGAGAAATGGATTCAACACTTGGGACAGCAGATGGAGAGTTTAAAACTTGACACTGCTGAGATAAAATAGATTGGGAAAGAAGGAGAGAAGAGGCATGAGATGGTGTGCTTACCTATTGACAAGGTTGTTGAATACTCCTCTCATAAACCTTTATTCCTCCAGTCCACTTTGCAAGCAATGGTAGTTTTGTAATCATGAAGTCTAGCTTCTCTTTAGGGCTGTAATGCCTTGGAAAAGGTCCCACCCATGGACAAGGTGCTCTACAACCGATTCTAAATGCTTTCATTTGTGCTTGAGCCCTAGATTGCACCATGTTTACCTCCATCTTTTGGATTTGTTCCAGCAGATCTGCATTTTCTTTTTGACTTCCCTCACAACAAGCATACCCTTGTGCTTGACATGCTTCATATCCAAACTGACTTTGGCACTGCTGCTCATATGGGTAGACATGTTGATTTTGAATTTGATCAAAATGCTGATTTGGAGGATTTGTAAAACATGTTGGAGGTGTGATATACTGCTATTGTAAATGTGAATTCCATGATGGAAATGAAGACATGATTGCACAACTTCATGGAATGGAAAAGAATGAAAATTATGGAAAGAATAATGGATGGAAATGAATGGAAAACAGGTCTGCAACTTAGAGAATGAGTTGTTTACTAGATGGAGTCGCTAGATGTGCTTTTGAAAGTGCCTCCAAAAGGCTGAATCTTTAAATGGAACACACCAACCTATCAAAGATAAAGTGGCAGACCTCTAAGGTCCCACCGGGTGTGCCAAAATTGTTGTGGCAAATCAGCAGCACCCCCTGGATGTTGATCAAATTTCTAGTTTGATCATTCTAAGCATCCAGTGTGATTGCACAACATTGAATCCTCTTCACAAGTGTGGGACTTGTAAAAATGGAAAAGGAATCTCTAGATTAGAGGCTGGTTCCTCAACTCCTCTGATTAGCTATTTTACTTGCACAATTGCAGAGGTTTAAACTCCTAAATCTACTCTAAATTCCAAAGGGACAAGGATAGAAAATGCAAAAAGAAAGAACTAATGCTAATAGGTGATGCACCAAAGGAGTTGTAGACACCTGATGCTGCATGAAATACACAATTCATAAGGAAACACAGCACAAAACATGTAAAAATGCTCAAAATGTAATGAAAGATCAAGAAAGAAATGATAGATATATGAAAGGATTGAGGGATTTTAATCACAGAACATATATCAACATCTCAGATCCAATACAGTACATTACAGTGATCCAGAGGCAAGAAAAGGTGATGCATTACATGGAAAGGTAAAATTTCTTCACAAATTCTGCCAAGGAGGAAGAAAAAGGAAGTTGCAGAGCTGAAAAGTGCCTCTCTTTTGCAAAAATAAACTCATTCTGGATTTTACAGTGCAAATCACGACACCAAGAGAGAAAAACATAGGAAAACATGAAAGGGGTTCAACCATTGACCAAAATTCCATCAAAACAGCATGGGCAACCTGACAGACCCATCCCCTAACATTTTTAACCATGCTGGGAGAGAATGCAAGCCATTCTTCATTAAAATCAGTGGTTGAAACGTCATTTCTATTCATGACCACGTGCCAGAAGCATTTTTTGATTTTATCTCTCCAAACTACACCAAAATGCAAAATTGACCTTGGAGTCTTGTAGAGAATTTCACCATATTTCCATTGATATAAAGAACGTGAAAAACTGAGCTCTGGATCGAAAGATATGGCGATTTGAAGTTTTAGGGAAAAACAGGGCCAAATCGGGTTGGCAGGCAAAAATTTGAATTTTTGCACCTTTTTGGTCATTTGGAAAATTTTCCAAAATTTCCCCGCGCTCCGCCACTCTAGGTGCCACATGGCAACATCTCATTGGCCACGGGCCTTTCAGGGGAAATTTTTTTCAAAAAACTCCGCCGAGCCATAACTTCAAAAATACATGGAGTTAGGAGGAAAAAATTACCTTTCTGGAAAGATGAGAAAGAGATCTATCCAATGGTGTCATTTCTAGAAGGTTTTGAGTGCCTGAAAAGTAAAATATTATGACTGAGGCACAAGAGAGGGAAAAATGAGAGGAGTTAGCCACAAAAAATGAGCAGGGGCACATTTTGGATAACAGTGACCCTTACAAAAACACATGTTTTTGTGCCAAATTCTATATCTACTCTTTGATGGGTTTGGCTTTACCCAAATCCATAACTCTCTAATCTAGATTGGGAAGCTGGGAATAAAGAATTGATTTCTAAAACTGCCCTTAAAATGTGAGAAATGCCAAGGATGGGGGTATGCAAAGAAAACTTGTAAAATGACAGTTTCAAAGGTTTATAAGGAGAATCTAGTTATGTAACATGCTAAAGGTAAGGAAGTTACTTCTTTGGAACATAATACAACAAAGAATACTAATCCAAATAAAGACGTTATTACTACTGAGAATAATGGAGAGAGGTCAAATATAAATCAAGTTCAGCCTCCTAAGTTAATAGATGAAGGTTTTATAGAAGTAAGTAATAAGAAGAATCAATGGAAAGCCTTGTCTGAACCATATTTCTAGATGACAAAGTCACATGTTTAGAATGAGAAACTCCTCCAATCATTTTTTTTGGATAATCTTCTAAAGGAAGCTCCTAAGGAACATTTCCTATGTAAAACACTAAGGGAAATGAGTCTTGATGAAACTATGGGACCTTTTACTAATCCTTTTGACAATATTTTAGGTTTTAAGGAGAATGATCTAATGATTGGAAATGAAGATCAGATGAAAGCTGGTAAATTCCAAAGGATCATTGAAGAAACTTTATCCCCACTGCAGGAAATTCTTCTAGATCATAAAAAATCAGTAGAAGGGGATCCAAAAAAGGCTGAAAAATGAGATATCTTTAAAAACCCCATCCAAAATAAGGGAGTCTTCAGAGGCCACCCCGAAGGAGAATAAAATTGCTTTAGGGAGACCTACTAAGTAGGTTGTTAGAAAAAATTAGAGTCAAAAGAATATCGACAATTGAACTCAGTCTAAACTCGATCGACGAAGCTTTAGAAGAACCAAAAACCAAGGGTTTAAATAAATATAGTCTCATGGAATTTTAGAGGTTTAAATAACCCTACTAAATCGAGATTAATTAAAGAACTAGATTCTAAACACAAACCTGATATCATGGTCTTACAGGAAACTAAGATGGAGAAAGGACCTTTTTTGGAAGTTAAATGTAAGTGCTGCAAGAATCTTGTTAGACTGGCTGTTAGTTCAAAAGGATATGTAGGAGGAATGACTGTCATCTGGAATGAGGAAAAAATCAAAGGTATGAATCTTCTTAAAAGAATTAATCATATGGCTATGTTGTTTCAAGTTAAGAAATCTAAATAATTTTGGGTGTTATCTAACATATATGCTCCAAATATCAAAAGAGAAAGAAAATAATTTTGGTCTAAACTCTCCAAATTTCAAAACATTATTAAAGGGATTGAATGGCTGATTATGGGAGACTTCAACACCCCTTTGAGTCTGGGGAAAAAAGGGGTGGTAACATCAATTTAACTGAGAGTATAGAATATCTCTAGTATTTTATCATACAAAATAACCTCATGGATATTGAATTGAATGGTACCATATGTACTTGGTCTAATTAGAGAAAAGGTGATCAATTGATTCAAGTCAAACTTGACAGGGCTCTGACTTCATGGGGTGGTTGAATAAATATGTGTGTATCTTTTCTCTCCCTAGGATTGGTTTAGAACACAATCTGCTTCTTTTCCAAATCATATATAAAGAGAGGAGAATAACTCCTTTTAGGTATGAGATGATGTGGTTACAAAATGAGGAAAATTTTTAACTTATGAAAGATTGGTGGAATGTGAAAATAAAAGGAACTGCTATGTTTAGATTTACTAAGAAACTTGCTCATGTTAAGAATAATTTGAAAGGATGGAATAAAAAATGATTTGGTAACATTTTTGAGAAAAATAAGTCTATGGAAAATGAGATATATTCCCTTAAGACATCTTTGGAAACTCTTAATAATGACAGTATTCAGTAAGGTTGGATTAAAGAGAGAATTATTGATTGACTACTATAACGTCCTTATGAAATAAGAGGGTGCAATGGCTTAGAGAAGGTGATAAAAACATAAAATTATTCCACATTTCAACCCTTAAAAGGATAATCACAAATAGAATATTGAGTGTCACAAGGGAAGATGGAGTGATGCTTACTGATACTAAGGATATTCAAAATGTTGTCACCTCCTTTTTAGCAAACTTATTTCTACAACCATTTCATCTAACAACAATAAGGGTACTTTTGGATTGAATTCCCCAACTGATAAATGAGACTGACAATATAATGCTTACAAATATTCCTATAATGGAAGAAATTGAATTTATGCTGAAAACTTTGAGCCTTGACAAAGCTCTGGGACCTGATGGATTTCCAGCCTTTTTTTCAAAAAAATTGGGATATTGTTAAGGATGATACTTGCAAATCTATTCAAGAGTTTTTCAAAAAGAAAAATATGCTCCATGAATTAAAAAAAACTTTCCTTTCTTTAGTCCCGAAAAATCACAATCCTACGGATTTCAGGAATTTTATACCTATCAGCCTATGTAATTGTATTTATAAAATGTGTTCTAAAATCCTAGCTTTAAGAATTTAACTTTTTTTGCCTTCCATTATCTCTTATCAGTAGGGGGGCTTGTAATGGGAAGATAGATCCAAGATGGTATTGTCACTATTCAAGAGACTCTTCATACTACCAAGAAAAATAAAAAGGAAGCTATGTTTATTAAGCTTGATATGGAGAAAGCCTATGACCGTGTCTCTTGGACCTTTCTTCTTAATGTCTTAACCAGGTTTGGATTTGATGAAGACTTCAGGATTCTAATATTGACATTTACTTCCACAAATAAATTTTCCATTTTGATCAATGGGACTCCCTGTGGTTTTTTCAACAGTTCCAGAGGATTAAGACAAGGAGACCCTGTCTCTCCTTTTCTATTTATAATCATGGCTGAAACTCTCAGCAGAGCTCTTAATAAGGCTAATTTTGAAGGAAGAATTAAAGGCATCTCACTTATTAATATTGACAATGTTGTTCACCAAAAATTTGTTAACACAATGTTGGTTAGAGAGGCTACTATTCTAGAGGCTAGAGAGTTTAAACAAATGATGGTTGATTATGAGGAAGCTTCTAACCAAATGATCAATTTTGGTAAAATTTTGGTATTTTTTTTATCAATACCCCTGAAAGAAGATGTGTCAAAATAGCTGGTATTCTTGGATGTGAGATTAAAACATTCCCTACTAGGTATTTGGGAATGATTATCGGAATTGAAAAACTAAAGATTTTTTAATAGAATTTTTTGATAGATAGAATTCTTAAGAAATTGAAAGGCTGGAAATGATCACTTTTATCCCAAGCAGGTAAAGCAATCCTTCTCAAATGCTCAATTTTAAATTTACCGATGTAATCTATGTCTATTTATATATTACCTTCCACTATTGCTAATAAATTGGAGAGTATCCAAAAAATATTTATTTGGAGTGGCTCTGAACAAAAAGACAAAATTCCTCTCTTTGTATGGGAAAAGGTTTACAAGCCATAGAAAATGAGGGGTCTTGGTATTAGAGATTGGGCTAAAATGAATAAAGATATGCTATCAAAAATGATTTAGAGATTGGTTTAGGAATTCAGCATGTGTACTTCCATCATAAGACAAAGATACTATTCAAATATTATAGCTAATGAATGGTGCTTTAGCAATGCTGACTTTAATGGTTCAATTTTTTGGAAATCTATAAATTGGGCTAAATAAATTGTTTCTGAGGGAAGAAAATGGATGATTAGAAATGGGAGAGTGGTTAGTTTTTGGGAATACAAATGGTTTGGTGACAAACCTATTAAGGTAAACTATCCTAACATCTATAAGGATGTTGTGGTTAAATATGGGACTAAGATCAAAGATTAACTCAATTTTGAGGAACCTCTGGGTCAATCAAAAATAATTGATTTGGTTAGACATAACACCAATGATATTAATTCTATTAACAACAAATTAAGAGGAGTTATTGTTAATAAAGAGAGTTTAAAAGATGATAGCTTATATTGGTCTAGAGAGGATAGTGAAATCTTCTCAGTTAAAAGTGCCTACAATGCCTTTTTCTTAGAGGAAATTGATCCTGACATCTTCAAATGGGAAAGTGTGTGGGTCAAAAAAGTTACTCCCAAGATCAATGTGTTCCGGTGGTTGGTTCTTCACAATAAAATCCTTACTGTGAGAAATATTAATAAGAGAAATTTTCATGTGGTGAATAGGTGTGTTCTGTGTGAAAAATATACTGAAGACTCTTTACACCTATTCCTCCATTTCCCTTTTTTGGTATCGGTTAGAAACACCCTTCTTAACCTATTTTAAATCAAGTGGATTTTCCCATGCTCCATTAAACAATTGTGGTCCCAATGGTTTAGCCCTTTTAGGATTCAAGGACTCAAACATTTTTGGACCCTTTCTATAATGCACCTAGCTTGGGAAATTTGGAAAGAGAGAAATAGGTGGATTTTTAAAGGGAAGAAGGAATCAGAAAAGAAATTTGGAACTCGGTGTTTTAACACTATCAATGTAAACTTCTCAACCATATCCCCACATAAGAAAATAATTCTTCAAAGTGAGAGTAAATTATCTAAGAATTGGGTTTTAAGTCCTACTTAAACTAACCTTCCTATACATAATCCTAGGCTTCAAGGTTGGGAGAAACCTAGCAAGGAATGAATAAAGCTAAATTTCGATGGTGCCTCCAAAGGAAACCCCAGAAAAGCTGGTTGTGGAGGGGTCTTCCGTGATTTTGAAGGAATATTAATTATTGGGTATCATTGTAACCTTGGAATTCAAAAAAATCACATTATTGAAGTGGTTGCTACTTATTGGGGGGTCTCTATAGCATTTCAACATAGATTTTTTAGATTGGAAGTGGAAGGATACTCATTGAACATTATTAACAGTATTACTGGTAAAGGTGCTACTTCTACATCTATCCAAAAATCTATAACTAGTATAAAGGAAATGTTTAACTTGTTTGAAGAAATTACCTTTGAACATATCTATAAAGAGGAAAATATTGTTGCTGATTATTTTTCCAATAAGGGGGGTTAATTGTCATGATATAACATTAATCAATGATGAAGAAGCTATAGATACTAAGGTGCGAGCAAACCTCCAAAAATATCAACATGGACATGTCACCACTGGTTAATAATGACAAGTCATGGTATGATAAGGAAATAATGTATAAGAGTTGTAAGACTTGTGTGAATTTATGGTTGGATGATACAAATATTTGGGCTTGGATACACTTGTGTTACCTTTGATTAATTATTTCCTTTCATGCTTGTAACATTGGCATTGTTGGGATTGTTCATTTCATTCTGAGTAATTTGAAGTTGGGATTTTATCCAAACTAGTGCTCTTATTTTCAAATGGGGGGTGCTCTTGTGAGAATTGAGTTGTATGACCTAGATGGGGTTAATCTCAAAGCCATGGAAGTGTTTGAGAGAAAGGTTTTCTCTCCTTTTCTCAAAATCTTTGAAGGTCGTTATGAAAATTTGAGTAAAGACTTTTTTAGAGCTTGGAACATGACCCGAAAAGGGGCAGTTATGGACCTGAAAGGTGTACACATCAAGATTACTGTGGAGTCTATTGCTAAAGTGATGGGTGTACCTGTTACTATAAGGTAGGTTTACAAGCCCAAAAAGGAAGCTACGGATGAGTTGAAGTTGTTCTTGCAAGGTACTGAAAAACTTACCACCCATTTTTTCAGTTTCCTTCACTCTACTTTACCCTAACCTTTTGACGATGTAGCTTTAAACCTTATTCATTTTCTTACCCTAGAAGGCCATCACAAGTGTATCTATGCCTAACATTTTCCTATGCTTAAGTATTTTTTACATGGCCATAGTTTCAGCTTCCCATATTTTGTGTTTCTCTCTCTGAGTTCTTACATCACCCAGTTTAAAAACAATAGATTCGTTGTCCCCCTTCACCAAGGTCTTATTCTTACCCTAGTTAAAATATCTTCTCTCAACATTGATAAAGTGGGTTCCCTCACTAAATACCTTGATGTTCATGCCAAGAAAGAAGACTCGGACTCAGAGGAGTAGGATTATAGAGAGGAATTGGAGTCTCAGGAAGGATATGCTTTGGGGGATGATAAGGATGTAGTGGAAATTGATGCCACTCAGAATCTCAGAGAGCTAAAGTCTACGAATGTTCCTAGTCTATTTTTCAAAACCAAAGGATAATCAAGCATGCAAGGGAATCGAGTTCATGTGAATACCAAATTAGAGAAGAAGATTAAAGCTTTGGGTCAAGTGGTTCTTGAGAAAGGGGATAATCATCTTGCCAAGATGGAGATGGATATTGATGAAATGAAGGGAGACATGAGGCTAACGAAGAGTTCTATTAATTTCCTCTTTAATGATTGGCACAAAATGAAAGTGCGGGTTGAAGAGGTGGTGAAAATCAGTAAGTGGGGAAAACTTGAAATCATAAAAGCCAACTATAGCAACCTCTCAAATCAGGTGGATCACATCATAGCTATATGAAATAGAGTGTTGTTACTGTGAAATCCACTTTGCAACATCTCCAAACCATTGGTCAGTTGGCCAATGCTTATAGTTTCATGGATGAGCATGGAAATTCAAAGAAAATAAAGAGGATGTTGTTGGATGTGACCTAGCCTTGTTGTGTGTCAATATTGATTCTTTGTCAAAGGAATGGCCAAAAGTATTAGATGGTCTGGAAAAGTAAAAAGAGTGATGTTTTTCTAGGTGGATTTTATTATATTTTTCTGCTATTTCACTTTGATGTTAGTTAGTCTGTGGTCTAATCTTTACTGTTATTATTTATGTGTTTTAAATTGGTCTATATGATCATAGAGGAGCTCAGATGTAATAAGCGATATATATGTATCTTTTGTATGATATATAATATCTTATCTACTCTTTTTGGAGCTTTGACTTGTAAGGGGTAGGGCCCCCTCAACCCTATTTTACCTATTATAAAAAATAAGGGAATGATTTTATTTACCACGTCAATTCCACCACCATGCCTATTTAAGCGGTCCATCAACTTCTTCCCTTTCTCACCTATCCAGTTCAAAATTTTCTATAGATTTTCCATAATCATTTCCCTCCTTTCCTTACCATTTTCTTTAAAAATATCATCAAATGGCTTCATATTTCCTTATTACAAATCCTTCAGGGGAGGAGTTGGCCCATATGGGTCAATTTTTTCAATTCTCAGGGCCTAATGAGTTCCTAATCCACTAATTCTTCAGCGTCCCAAATGCCAAGGAAAATCCCTGGGATTTCCTTCACCATCCTACCATGGTACTATCTTTCATAAACAACCTAGCTGAAATTTGTCCCTCTTTCCCCATTTTTCAGACTCTGCATTTTCATCTGGTCCGCCTAGAGTTTCAATTGAATCCTGAGGCCTTAAGGAATCATTGGTCTCACCATTAAACTCATGTCCATGAAAACCATTGGTACATGATGAAAGCTTACTATGTCCCCTCTCTTCTTAAAATAGAGTTACAATTCTCCACTCAATCTCAGGAGAAAAATGATGAAGGTTCGTCATCATGTGGTCAGGGAAGTAGAATGAAGGAGAGGCTTGCTACTCTGAAATCCACCATAGAGGATGTTCATGCTATGATTGGGATGTAGATGGTTTCATCTCAGAAGATATGTGCTCTCCCAGGTGTCTCAACTAGTGGAATCATGCCTATTCCAAAGGCATTTCCAACCAGAGGCTGGCCTCCCAAGTCATACAATAGAGGTGGGCTCATTTTTCCTGAATGGAAAAACACACTTGAGTAGAGGAGGAAGCTGGTGGACATTCTAAATGGGCCAAGGGTAAGTACCTCTATACTACATGAGAAAGTGATGTCAAAGGGCCTGACAAGGGACATACAATTTTTATTTGGTGTTGTGGCCCATGATGACTTCACTCGTCACCGACACCATATCCTGAAAGGTGTCCCCAGTGTGTCTGAAGAAATGGAAATCTAACCTTACTACCACTATAATATGTATCTATTAAATGTATCTAGTTTTATCATTTTGATTGTACATACTATACATTAAAGGGTTAGGGGCCCATAAATATAACCCCCATTTTGTTACCATAAATGTTACTTTGGATTATTCCTTTGTGTATCTATAACTATTATTCATCTTCAAGCATACTTTTACAATTTATTTTTTTCATGTCTTAAGCAATAGGAACATCCTCGAAACAAAAAATTCCATTTTACCTTCGTTCCTTAATGTATCACACTTAACTTCATAGATCATGGGAAAGAGAAACAAGTCCTCATCTCTCTACTCATCCTTACAAACTGATTGAAATCGTACCTTTTTTCTTATCCTTTATCAATTTCAAGTTAGCAGTTTGGGTCTGAAACAACATTTATCAAGCTTAGGCACAAGTAAATTGGGCCTTGGATCCCAAGATGTAACTTATTTTAAATGACCAAATAAAAAATTCTTCTCGAAAATTGGGGAGAAGTTGCCCTTGGACTATTCCTGGATGTGACCCTAAGGTAAAAAATATTCATTCCCCTTTTTATGATAGGGGGTACAAATGACTCATTGTTCCAAGGGAACTCTTCAATTTACTTAGCAACTTATGTCACATATTTCCAGAAATAGCTAGCCTCTGGGCTTTGGGGTTTAATTTCATTTGTTACCTTTGCACTTTGGCCAAGAACACCCGAAATTCTAACCTTATATTACCCAATCAGCCTATCATATACCAAAAACTTTCAAGGACTTCCCATGGCAAAGGTAGAACCAACTGCACAATCATACATATGTGTGCAACACTTATGATATCCTAAGGAATAAATTTATGAATTAAGTCCCATATTGATCCATCTCCTTTGAGAAATTTTCTAATATTACAAAAATGGCCAAACTCAAGAAAAATATATTTGGGTACCAACATCGTCTCCATCTTGGGTATGAACTCCCCCTATAGGTGTCCAAAGAACACCAAAAATAATGTTGGAAGAAGTATTTCAATCTCCTATCCATTGGGCATGGAGTCAACAGATCATTTTCAAAACTAAAAGTCACCACCAAGAGAGAAACAAACAATAACCAAAACACCAAAAAATTACACCAAAATAATAAAGCAAACCATTGTACATTGTACAATCAATCCAGTGGGGTCCAAGGACCTGAAAACTTCTAGCATAGCCCACCAAGATCCCATATCATGCATCTTCATTTAATCCAAATAGAAATATTACTATGCCCACTCTTAGAAGCAACAATCACAATTACATCAACTAGAACACACGTCACCAACTGATCACCATCTTCTAAGAACCCCTCATCTTACAAAAACAAGTGTATGTTTCCATTCAAGTCTGTAAATCCACTCTACCCCCCAGGGACACCCCAGTCATACACAACTATATTTCCACCACACACCTCACAATACATCAATTCAATGACCTACATGTGTTCCTCAAGGTGTTTGATGAACCACTCCTACTCCAAGGTAGAAAAATATCCATTCATTTAACTCTTTTTAAACCTGACATATGCATCAAGACAATGGTCAATATATGCACCCCTGTTAGTATCTGTCATACCTATTTCTAAATAGAAATCATCTATTTCTATTAAATTTTCCTTGATGAATGGGGAACTAACACCAATATCCCTACACATATAAATCTCATTTGTTGAAAAGGAAGGACTGACTTGCATCCCTTACTTTATAATCACTTCATTGTCAACATATTTAGAGATCATAATAAAATTACTAACCTCATGGCCTTAATTGACTAACACTATGTTTTCAACACCATAATACAAAGGGTCCTCCCTCTTAACCAAGGTCATTGCCCCATTTTCAGGAGATTGTGGGCATATCAACTTATCAACATTTTGGTTTCTTGGTAATTCACATAATAGTATGATATTTCTCTCATGCTCCACTATTGTATTAATCAAAACACATTTGTCTTCCATTGAGGGGACACTCCCATTATATTTAGCAGCTATTTCATTTTTTACCAAAACAATATTATGATCAAAAGAAGTGGAATATATGTCTAAAACAAATGCATCAAAACCTTTAGATAATTTCTGACATACTTTAGAGAGAACATTCCAAAACTCACCAGTTGATCGGGCACGTATAAGGTTAGTAGAAGACATCCTACCGCACTACTTTAGGGACCCATGTAATAGATCCTTTACTTCGATGTTTAATCTCTCATTATCAACATTAGGAATATTGTCCTAAACACAAGATGCATGGGGCATAAAATAGTTGTCACACGAAACACAAGTATAAAAAACCTTATCACTCAGATTAATGCAATCATCCAATGGTACCTTAACAACTGGAACTTGGATTACCATGTCATTTTATTCAGTCTTGAAGTACATGAACCTTCTTCCTTCCCCTGAATGTAAAGTGTTTTCATCGTATTCATAAAATAAAGAAGTCATATCATCACTAAATTTCTCTACAAATAAGCCTACCATTTCTATCCATGAATAAACAAAGCTCTGAAGTAAAGAATTAAACTAGTCTCTAGTATCTCCTTGCAATGTTTGCATAAATAGCCTCATAAAAATATCTTCATATCTCACCTAGTATTCATGCATCACTCCCTCAAACATGGCAAGGTGTTGTTCCACAGGGGTATTACAATATCCTTAAAATATGGGTAATTGGAGCTTGATCCCAGCTAGGATCTAATGAGGGTATCCACATATTTTCTCAAAATTTAAGGGTTTAAATAAACATGGTCTAAAAGAATATTTAGAAGGACGATAACCATCATTAACCTCATAGATACCCATGGAACATCTCACAAGAAAATAACTCTTACAAATACACCCTTACTATGTAGGAATCATATGGCACAATGGTAATCACCACATAAAACTAAAATAAAACATAGATTCAGTCAAACCTTGTTAGAATAGAAATTACCCCTAGACTACTACAACCAAAAGGAAAATGGAGTCGCCACTAGAGTAAAATATCTAGAAAAAATGGAACACATGACATCACAAAAAAAATGAATCAACGCACATTTCCAGATACCATGAGAATCAATAGAAGAATATCAAATCAAGAACCTGGGTGCATATAAAAACATTTAATCCCTGACAATGACACCAGAAAAGGTGTTGGTTCCCAGAATTGCACCCCCGAGGGGGAAGGGGGCTTCAGAGCAGAAATTTTGGGTGATGAAGGGATACCCCTAAGATGTGACATTTTTTAGCCAAGGGAAAGTTCTCCCTCTGGTCGATTGCCCACCCTTCCCGAGGTGGTGATGAGGAGGCACCCAGATAAAGGGTGTGACTATAGTCCCTGCTACTTTGATTGTGCCCAAGTCAAGGTGAGAGGACCCAAGATTACAGTAAGGGAAATATGGAGGTTTTGGCGTGGAATCAAAGTGGTACTCTGGGAACCCCAATAAAGGGGAAAATTGTGGCCAAGTACAACCACTAAATAAAATTCTCATCAAGAGAGTGGTTACAAAAGTTTGTAAACAGCCGAGGACCCAATGTAAACCAGCAAGGGCAGGTATTAATCCAGCCCAAGACCTTTTGTCCCAAATTTCGATGATCAAATCAATAATAAAGGACTTTAGGTTGGATGTGAGAATAAGATGATTATATCAAGTTAATAATGTGTTATCTGGTTGGGTCAGTTTGGTATAAACAAGAAATCTAAATCCCGTGAGATGATTTATGATTTTGTTGCAAAGTTGTATGAGTTTTTTAGTGAGGATGGATGGAACTTCAAGGGAAAGGAGGGGGAAAAGAGGGGGAAATATCCATGGAAATAAATGATTAGAAGTAAGAGAGACAAAAACCTAACCATTGTTTGTTCATGTCATTACGTGAATGTTTGCAAGGGAGATGAAAGAGCCCTTCGAAAAGAAAGTTACATGTAGGGAAAGGTCCGAGAGGATCAACATCTAAATTCCTTACAATCCAGCTCAATACACCTGAGGCATGATCATAGTATGTGAGATAATGGTAAAAATTCTAGATCAAGGGGACCCCCAAGAAATTACAAGTTATACCCCTGAACCCTACTCAGTCCACAAGGAGATTTTTACAGGCTTTAGAAATTAGAATTTCAGGTACCCCTAGAAAACATCATATACTTACACCCTTCCTAGATGATATCCAAGTGAGCGTGAGATATGTTCGTAATCAAATTACAGTCATGACCCACAAATAATTATAATGAGAGACACATATCATTCCCACCCAACATCATTTTTTGACAAAAACAAAGATAATCAACATGAATTCAAACAAAATCATCAGATATGAACCATTAAACATAGGAAAAGATAAGGGAAACATATATTGATGCTCTCAAAGTCTATTAATGACTTTACAATATGCAATCATCTTAACAAAAATTCTTGATAACTAGTTTACACAAAGAAAAAACCTTCATCATGACCAATCCTTTTTCCTAGTTCGCAATGTCACCACGAATTCCCACCAAACGTTTCTCCCCAAATACATTCCCACCAAATTTTCCACCCTCTTCCCTTAGAATCTCCTCCTTTATCTTTTTGTCTCCATATATAGATCATCTTATCTTCTTAGGGTTTCAGGGCATATTCCTCAGATACCTGAACTAATTTTTGTTATCTCCAACTGCCTTGGGCTGCCATGAAACCATAAACGACTATTCTCAAATAACCACCATTTGTGTCAATTTCCATTGTGTCTTGTGTACGTCATTTGATGACATAGCTAGATATTTTCTAGGTCATATCATATTTAACACTTAAAAAATTTTCCACATATGTACAATCATGTTGTGGCCAAAAAAATTAATATGATGAGACATTCTCAAATTATGCAAGCAATTAATCCTTCTCTGATGACAGGCTCCTCATAAACAATTTAATCTTTATTTAAATTTTGCATCTACTAAAAAAAAAATTTTGATATGAAATTAATAATGTAAATATTTTCTTTGCCACGTCAATGCCACCACCATGCCTATTTAAGTGGTCCATCAACTTTTCCTCACCTATCCAGTTCAAACTTTTCTTTAGATTTTCCATAATCATTTCCTTCCCTTCCTTCCCATTTTATTCAAAATTCTCAGCAAATTGCTTCATCTTTCCTTAGTGTGAATCCTTCAGGGGAGGAAATGGCCCATATGGGTCAATTTTTCCAATTCTCAGGGCCCAATGAGGCCCTAATCCGCCAAGTTTTCAACGTCCCAAATACTAAGGAAAATCCCCAAGATTTCCTTCACTAGCTTGCCCTAGTACTATCTTTCATAAACTACCTGGCTGAAATGTTTCCCTCTTTCCCCATTTTTATACTCTACATTTTCATCTGGTCCTCTCAAAGTTTTGACTTAATCCCAAGGCCTTAAGGAATCATTAGTCTCACCATTTCCCTCGTGTTAATGAAAACCATTGGCACATGATGAAATATTACTATGCTCCCTCTCTTCTGGAAATAGAGCTGCAGTTCTTGACTTAATCTCAGGAGAAAAATGAGGAAGGTGTGTCATTAGGTGGTTAGGAGAGTGGAATGGAGGAGCATCATGCTACTCTTGGAATCTTCCATGGAGGATGTTCAAGTTGTGATTGGTTTGTGGATGGTTTAATCTCAGAAGATATGTGCTCTCTCAAGTGTCTCAACTAGTGGAGTCATGCCCATTTTAGAGGCCTGCACTCGACCAAAAGCTGACCTCCCAAGTCATACAATAGAGGTGGGATCACTTTTCCTGAATGGGAAAACACACCTAAGTGGAGGAGGAAGATGGTGGACATTCTGAACGGGCCAAGGGTGAGTACCTATGCACTGCACAAGAAAGGGATGTCAAAGGGCCTGGAGAGGGCCATATAATTTTTCTTTGGTGTCGTGGCCTATGATGACTTCAATCGGTGCCAAGACCAGCTCCTAAAAGGTTTCCCCTGCATGTATAAAGAAATGGAAATCTAACCTTACTGCCACTATAATATATATCTATTAAATGTATCTAGTTTTATCATTTTTCTCATATATACTATACATCAAAGGGATGGGACCCCATAAATAGAACCTTTTTTTTTTTACTATAAATATTGCTTTGGACTATTCCTTTGTGTATGTATAACTTTTATTCATCTTCAAGCATACTTTCACATTTTCTTGTTTTCCTATCTTAAGCAATAGGAACATACTCGAAGCAAACAATTCCATTTGACCTTTATGCCTTAATGTATCACACTTAACTACATAGATCATGGGAAAGATAAACAAGTCGTCATCTCTCTTCTCATCCTTACAAACTGAGTGACATCATACCTTTGTTCTTATCCTTTATCAATTTCAAGTTAGCAAGTCAGGTTCGAAACATCATTTATCAAGCCCATGCACAAGTTAACTGGGCCCCACGTCCCAAGATGTAACTTATTTTAAATGACAAAATAAAAACTTCTCAGAAATCATGGAGAAGATTCCCTTGGATGTGACCCAGAGGTAGAAAATATAGGTTCCCCTTTTTTACGACGGGGGATACAAATGACTCATTCCAAGGGAACTATTAAATTTACTTAACAACTTATGTCACATAGTTAGAGAAATAGGCAGCCTTTGGGCTTTGGGGTTGAATTGCATTTGTTACCTTTGCACTTTGGCCAAACACACCTTAAATCCCAACCTTATCTTATCAAATTAGCCTATTATATACCAAAAACTTGTAAGGACTTCCCATGGAAAAGATAGAACCAATTACACAATCCTACATCTATTTGCAACACTTATGATATCCTAAGGAATATTATTTTTTAATTAAGTCCCATATTGATCCATCTCCTTTGAGAAATTTACTAGTAATGCAAAAATGGCCAAACTAAGGACAAATATATTTGGTTACCAATAGAAGGGATGGTAGATGTTGGGGGTATGGCAGATGTTGAAGGTGTTGAGGTCACTTGTGAAGTAGGTGGTTATGAGACAAGGTTTTTTGCCACTAGATTTGTTTGGGTAGCTACACTATCATTTTCCAATATGGAAGAGGTGGTAGAAATGGGAGGAATGGAAGTGGGAATTCCATAAAGAGGCTGACCTGAGCAGTCATGGGTGGAAGAGTTATAAAGGTAATGTTGTAAGGCCTTAGTGTTATGATCAAGGAATCTAGTGAATTCCTCATCATGATCGGGTACGATCGTAGGTGCATTAGGATCCATTGGTGAAGAAATAGAAGGTGGTAAGTACCAAGTAACGGTATACAACTCACATGAAAATTAAGAGCTCGCGCCTATTGGTGAGTCCAAACCATACAGGTAGATGAAAAATAGATACTCTTGGCTCTATGAAAGTGATATAAACTCATAAACATAATTTGAAAGAATTTAGTGGGTGTTTATAGGTTGTTTCTTTCGATAGGAAATCAAAAACATAGAGAATGATACTAGTCAATGAACAGGTGTCGGTAAGATGAAAATACCAATACCGGTTGCTGAACCAATGCTGGTAGGAAGGTAACCGATTTCAGTTCCTGTGAAAATGAATAAATTTGAAATTCTTGAGTTAGTTTTGGTCAAAATAATACCAAAAAGAGGATATGTATATAAAATCTAATCTAACACACTCAGTGAACCAGAATTAACTAGTTGTGATGACTGAGTGTGAAAAATCAAGAAAAATGATTAATGTAGCCTCCTTTTTCCTACTCCCTTTAAACCCCAAGTGTGTCGGCCTATCACCCAACATTAGTTGGGAACTCACCTGAGGCATGCGCAAGAATCAAGCCCCTCCTTTATGTCATATTCATAAGAATGTTCACAATTAATGGAGGAATGGCTACAGAAATAGAAAATACATGTATCCATTCTAGTAAAGAAGTAAAAGCATTGAATCTAAGCATAGATGAATCATAAAGATGATGTATACATCATAACAATATAAAGGAATTAGATCTAAGCCATGAGCAATATAAAGGACACAAGAGGTTTGTACCCATGAGCATAGATATTTAGACCAAAGCATCATATATTGATTTATAACTATTTACAGTAGCCATATTACATCAAAGAGGGTCATATTAGAGTGAGTACATCAAGGAATGACACTCTAACCCTACAAAATGACTCTACACAGAGAGCCCAAACTATATTCTTCCATGCACCTAAATATTTCTTGAATGGTCTCTCACACCATCTCTTCTCTCTCTTTCCACCTAAATCTCCCTCATTCTACATGCATATCTCCACACACATCACTCTACTCGCACACACCATTTTTAGACCTAAATGCATCCTTAAATAGAATTGAGATCTCTCCTTCATTGCCTCAGCTTCACTCATGAGCAGGCTACATGCCAGGTGGAATCGTGATCCTCCATGATTGAGTGTCTATGCCAGCTCACCAAAACCCTAATTAGCCTCCACTAACCATAATGATTTCCCACTAGAATATTCCTTTCATGGAATATTCTTTCCTTGATCTCCAAGACTCCAAGTTGTAACCTTATCCACTCATCACGCCTACTCATGTCTTCATGTATTTTCCATGTATTACCATATATAATGATGCCGCTAAGTCTTAAAACCCTATGTTGCTTCTGCGCGCCAACCTTTGTGTGATCCATGTTTACTCCTCACTTTTGTTGCAAATCCTTGAACTGCCTGCACACACTCCTATTTTCCTGTGCACCATTCCTTGAGAACATTTTACCTTACTTGCCTTACGTGCGTTGATTTATCTTATCTTGGACTTAGTCACTTTTCTGGGCTCAATATTACCCCAAACTAGACATTTTATCCATCCTCAGAAACAATTTGATCTTCTGTAAAGAAT
Source organism: Taxus chinensis (assembly GCA_019776745.2). Taxonomy (NCBI): domain Eukaryota; kingdom Viridiplantae; phylum Streptophyta; class Pinopsida; order Cupressales; family Taxaceae; genus Taxus; species Taxus chinensis. The sequence goes on along the minus strand of CM034154.1, from coordinate 481,113,643 downwards.
AAATAATGGAAGGAAATAATAACCTTTATCTGGTTTATACCAAGGAATAAAAGAATTGTGTCACTGTTGAATAAGGATTGGGAAGTCTTTATTCATGGTTGCTTCAATCTTATTCCAAGTGTCCACCTCATTCTACACTTGTTTAAATAAATACCTTATCAATGTACTAACTTCATCAAATCATAACTCTTCACCTTTAGCCTTCAGTGTATCAACACTACTTTCCATTTGCTTGCTAAGGTCGTTCAGTGCATCCATCCTTCGTGTAACATGGGGATACAATTCCTTCACTTTATTTTTAATTAAGACCATTAATCCTTCGATTGCCTCAAACTTCTACTTGAATTCTGCTATGATCTTTTCTCATTCCACCCTATTACCCTTTTTATTTTCCTAGAAATCCTTTAGGTCTGCCTCATGGGTAACAACCAATACACTTTCCAACTTGCCCCTGTCTCCGCAGTTATCCTAGACAACTTCAGCCATGTGTATTATGGTTTTAATAGAGGTAAGGAGCTCAAAGTACTAAGTTATGGTCTCGCTAATTTCCAAATTATCTTGTTCTCTTTGTTGTGCCAAAAATTCCTCTGCCGACTCCAACACAAGTGGTTGCCTCTCCATTGTGATTATGTGCATCAAGTCCTCTAGGCATTTGAAATTTGACTCATACTTATTCTCATGAGGGGAAAAATCCAAGCACTTAAAGATAATGGAGTCTGAGATAGTCTTTTCTTTCTTATAATCTTCGCGCACTCTCACCTTCTCTTCCCTCAACTCAAGCTTTAACTATGAAATTATCAACTCTTTCTGCTTGATCTCTTTATCCCTCTTAATTATCTCCTTATTATTTTCCTCCAATTCTTCCTCCAAGGATCTGATTATGTTATTCCTCTCAAATAACCTTATCTCTACTTCCACTGACACCTTGTTGAGTGTGTTACACACTTGCTTATTAGTTAGCCACTGGGAATCCACAATAGGATTCACCTCATTAGGGTTATGTATTTCTATCAATGCATCCACATTAACTTTGAATTCAAGTTCGTCAACGTGGGACTCGAAGGTCAATGATAGCATCTTGCTTGTGCGCTTGTACGCACTACCTATATCAAATGACAACCAATAAAAGAGTTGGTCTATGGGCACCATGCTATGGAAATGCATGCATAAGACCTTGTTTAGATCACCGACATAAGTCATTATGGGTCCTTGCACCACTTTCGTGCCCTTACCACTAGTGCTCGCTACCTTTAGGAAGCCAACCACTAGACTCTTCTCCTTGTCTATGCTCTCTTCCATCTCTTTTAATACTTCTTTAAAACTGTGCTACACCTCGTGCTCTACCAAGTTTTGTATGATATATGTCACCTCATTTTCCATAGTGTCATCTAACTATCCTCTGGCCAGGTGTGAGTTCTTCTATAAATTCATATCTACCTCTTAACTTCCTCCCATATCCTGAGCATCCTCACCATACTCATTTTGATCCTCATCAAATTCGTGTACATCGTACACTGGGGGATTCTCACCTTCCTCATGCTCCTTGTTCTCCTCCTCAAAATTTTCACCCTTCATGTTCTCTGTCTCCCCAGAGTCTCAAATCTGCACCACCTTTTTATTCTTCTTTAATGGATACTCCTTTATCATAGAGGACATTTCCTTCTCGAGTGACTTCTCCTTCATAGGGTATTTCTTCCTTTGAGTGTAAATACTTGGGCCCGCACTTGACTCCTACATTATTACAGTCTGAAATGTACACACACTCAGTGCCTTGTTTGTCTTAGCTCCCTTTCTTTCTCTCTTTGTCCCTTTCTTCCTCCTAGTAGGGTCCTCAGGGATGGAGACATCATCCTCAACATATGCGTCCTTTTCAAACATGGGCCTTAGGTGTATGTACACGCTTGTCACCAGTTTTCCTCCAAGTGGTAATGTTACGGGCCTTAGTATATGTAAGTCATGAGATACATACTTCTCCACATATGCCTACTTCTTAGGATACACCAATGACTTGCGTAGCACGCGATGCTCCTATTCTACCTCACTTAGATCAAATCTAATTTTTTTGGCCTCCTTGAATCTGTTAACTACATTGTGAAGGAAAATGGTAGTTTACACCATGGGCTCTTGGTGTCATCTATCAATATGAATATAAAAATGTATAACTGTTGGTACACTACAAATTCAGCTTCATCCTTCACTAAGGTTGGCGCTTGTTTAGGGATTCTCCATTCTGCCCCAAATGCATCTTACATTGGATTGTACCACTTCTCTAAGAACACTTTATATGCAACAATAATTTTATAACAAGTGTATGCTTCGAACCTCTTATCTGGGGAATGGTCCTCATCAGGTTTCTCCCAGATGTAGTTATTTGGCCCATCGGGCACTCCAATATTTGAAAATACAATAGTAAGGAGGACATTACCATACATGATTTTATCCATGTCACACATGAGATCTATGATATCCTTTGCAATGAAGGCTGAGAGGTTGTAGATCGTTCCCTTTGAAATCTTCTTGCAAATGTTCAACCATATTTTATTCACTTGCGTCCATCGCTCTTACCCATTCAGCAAAGTGAGAAGGTGTGCGTCCATCTTCATGGTTGGGTTGGTGATCTTGGTGATATCAAAATAGTTCAAGCCCTTCTTTTATTCATATTCTGCAGTTGTTTCCTTGACAACATCCTTGTTGCCCAAGTCATCCTCTAGCGATTATCTCATGTAGATAAGTCCATTATATTAGGATATTAACTGAGAAATTAAGTGCATTATCTTCCCTGTGAAGTAAAAATAATCTTTGTGCACACGCGACATTAGACACTGGTATAAAATTTTGGGTTTATTGAATATGTCAACTCATAGAGTTACAAAATTCCAACCTTCTCTATTGTGTTCTTCACAGAGTCATCAAACATAGGATTAGCATCCCGTGTCCTTTCTCTTGTAGGGAAAACTAGCTACAAGGCCATCTCTTTCTTAGTGGTGCTTTTCATATGGTTATAATCACTTATAGCCACCTTTCATACATGAGACACCCAATCCATCCCCAATAGAACACCATCTAGGTACTACATTTCCACGTACCACTCCTCATTAAAACTAGTTGATACGGTTGGTTTTCCCTTGCCCTTTCCCTTCTTCTTTAGTAAAGTGTTCGATCCTTTCCTTGGTTTCATTTTTCTCATCAAGCCCTTTTAAATTCTTCCTTGTGTCTTGCTTTGGCTTCACTCCTATAAAATTTCTTCAAAACCCGTGCCCTGCTCTGCAAACCCTAACGTGGAAAACTCTCCACCATCTTTTGTACATGATACACCTAATCCATCCCCAATAGAACACCATCTAGATACTTCATCTCTGTGTACCACTCCTCACTAAAATTGGTTGATACGGCTAGTTTTCCCTTGCCCTTTCCCTTCTTCTTTGTTGAAGTGTTCGATCCTTTCCTTGGTGCCATTTTTCTCATCAAGCCCTTGTAAATTATTCCTTTTGTCTTTCTTTGGCTCAACTCCTACAAAATTTCTTTAAAACCCATGCCCTATCTCTACAAACCTAACCTAGAAAACTCTCCACCATCTTTCGTATGTGAGACACCCAATCCATCCCCAATAGAATGTCATCTGGGTATTGTATCTTTGCGTACCTCTCGTTAAAATTGGTTGATACGGTTGGATTTCCCTTGACCTTTCCCTTATTCTTTGGAAAAGTGTTTGATCCATTCCTTGGTGTCACTTTTCTCATCAAGCTCTTGTAAATTCTTCCTTATGTCTTGCTTTGGTTCCACTCCTGTGAAATTTCTTCAAAACCCGTGCCCTAGCTCTACAAACCATAACCTGGAAAACTCTTCTTCCACAAGATAGCGTAAATACTCACATCAATCCACCAAACAATCTCCTTTATGAATGCATGTGTACTTTGTTCCACTTTGGTTCACAAATATGTCAAATTCTCTACTTCACACTTAACTCTTTGTAAATTTTCTCACAAGGATGCCCTAGTTCACAAGATCTCTTTAACAAACAAATGAGAGGTAAAAAGAATAACTTACCCCAACCTTCTATTTATAGATTTTTTCTTTTTACCACATTAACTCCCATGTAACCTACCACCATACTATCACATTAAAGTCAAAACATTTGGGCACTATCCTCCCGTGCATTTTTTCTAGCACTTTTCCTTCGTGCGTAAACTCCCACAACCTTTTGGCACACAAAACTACATCGACCACAAAACCTTATGTGCACTCATATCACTTAAGTCAATCTTAATCTACTTCTTAAACCTGGTTCTTTTCTCCACCTACCTCATGTTACTCTGCACTTTTATCATTCTACATCGTTTTCAAAAAGATTTTGACACCAATCTCCACCCATAATCACTTATTCTACGTGTGCTCTTCTGAACCCACACGTGTTTGATTTCCTCATTTGGGCTGCCAATCAACATCACTCCCAACACTTGCTTTTTACCACACTATTCACTGAAACTCTTCTTAGCACTCTCCACCCCACACTAAATAGATGCATGGTCCTTTGCACATAAAACCCTTTTAGATAGTAATTGGATACCGGTCCACAAACGCGCCCACAAGAAATGAAACCAAAAGACAAAACATAACAATGATGAAAGGAAAAATATATAAGGGAAAATAAATTAAGGGAAATTCTAAGCTCAATGGCAATACTGCCTTATTTACAAATGCACTGAAGACTTATTTATAGTACAGATTCAGCCTACTCCCATTGAAATAACCAGACAACATTTTTCTATCCAGCGCTTATAACTTGTAAGCACCTAAACCAAGTATATGGGTTATAACATATGGTCCCAACTAATGCACTGTGAGTTTTCCAAGATGGCATAGAAAATTTGAATCTTATAGAAGAACCATCTGTGCAACCTCAAACTTATTGTTTTTAATATGACGATTATTTCATGCATTTTTTTCATGTTTTCTCCATCTAGAAATGGCCCGCCTCTCATCGAACTCCATAATTTTATCAATGTGCTCCTATAATGCTTGTTCATTATCCAATCCTCCTGTGTGCGCAATACACAGGGATGGTAACATGAATTCCACAGGCAGAACACCTTTGTGCCAAATACCAATTGAAAAGGAGTGGATTTGTTCAATATTTTATAAGTTGTGTGATATGCCCATAGTACTGTAGATACTTTATCATCCTAGTCCCTTCTTCTAAAATCTCAAATCTTAGTAAATGTGTGGCTTAAAATCTTGTTAAAGGCCTCAACAGTTCCATTAGCCTGAGGGTGATAGGGTGTAGTTTTGTGATGTGCCACCATAAACCCCGTTAATAAGATTCTAATTGTCTCATTTAAAAAATGAGTACCCCTATCACTATTTAAACTCAACAGACATCCATATCTACTGATTAGATTCTCCCATAGGAACCTAGTTGTTGCAGCCGCAGTGCAATCCTTTGTAGGCACCGCTTTCGCCCACCTTGTATGATAGTTTATACAAGTGATAATATAACATGAACCTGTCATGTGTGTGGCTAGGGAAATAGGTCTCACAAAGTCAATTACCCATTTTAAAATGGTTTTTCACTATCAATAGGTCTTAACATCATTTCATCTCTTTTTCCCGACTTTCTAAGGTGCTCAAAATGGTCATAGGACTTGCAATACTCTATACAATCCTTATAAAATGTCTCCCACCAAATAATTTCCAATAGGATATTACACGTGGTCACATTCCCTGCATAGTGACCACCCACACTGCCACCATGAGCTTACTCCACAATTTCAATACGTTCATGTTCCAATATGCATCGGTGCAAAACCTCAACCCGACCTAGCTTGTATAGGTCTCCACTAATCAACATATAGGGCGAGATGAGTATAGCCAACTAATTTTTCTCCAATGCCTTCATTCCCTTTGGCGCCACACCTATTCACAAGAAAACAAAAATATCTTCCAAGTCAGAGGGCACGCGTTGTAGTCTAGAAAATAGTGCATCTAGCATTGTGTCCTAAATGCATTGCGCATCCTCACCTGAGTTAATCTGTGAAAGATGGTCATGTCCTAAATTGTTTTTTCCCAATTTTACCATAACTGAAAAGTTGAACTCCTAAAATAGCAAGATCCATCAGCATATGTGCCCTTGCAAGACAAGTTTTTACCAAGTACTTGAGCACCATATGATCCATGTAAAAGATAAATAAAGTAGCCAATAAGTATTTCCTAAACTTGTACAATACATAAATCATAGACAACATTTCGTGTTCCATCATTGTGTAATTCTGCTCATCTGGAGTTAATTTTCTACTTGCAAAACACAAAGGGTGATCAACAATCCCCTCTCTAAGTTTTATCAAAACTACTCCTATTGTCATACCTGACACATCCACATGCACATGAAAGGAATTATCCCAAGAGGGAAAGTGTAAAATGGGTGTAGTAATAAGTTTCTCCTTCAATGTGTCAAAAGCCACTTGTTGCACTTCACCCCAATAGAATTTACTCTTATGTTTCAACAACTCTTCCAAAGGCGCGAATAACTTGGCATAGCCTTAGATGAATTTTTTGTAGTAACTAGTATGCCATAAGAATCCATGCACTGCACTCTGATTGGTAGGCTCCTCCAATCCCAAAATAACGACAACTTTGGTAGGGTCTACCAATAAGCCTTCCTTGCAAATAATGTGACCTAGTAATGTGCCAAAAGGAGTAGCAAAGACACATTTCTTAATGTTTAGAGAGATACTTAACTACCTACACCTCTCAAAAATCAATCTCAAATTGTCACAATGATCCTTTAATAACCCTTGCACTGCCCAATCATCCATATAAACTTGTATAAATTTATGGATGAATTCTTGAAATGCTTACATCATAATGCACTAAAATACAACAGGTGCATTCTTAAGTCCAAATAACATAACTGTATAAGCAAAAATTCCCCATTCAGTGGTGAAATTAGCCTTCTCCCTGTCCTCCTTCGCAATCCTTACTTGGTGATAACTTGAGAATCCATCTGTAAAAGAATAGATATCCATCCCTGCTACACCTTCCAAGATCTCTTCAGTAAATGAGGCTGGAAAAACATCTATGACACATGCAACATTCAAATCTCTATAGTCCACACATATCCTTATCCTCCCATCCTTCTTGATACTAATCCTCATTGGGCTCACCCATTTAGATTCCTCAATTTTGTCAATGATTCCATATTCTATCATCTTATCAATTTCCTCCTTAACATTTATGCGTAAATTCAGGTTCATCTTGCAGGGCCTCTTTTTTACGAGGGGCACACCTTCTTTTAACTTAATTTGAATTTCCCCTAATGAGTGATGAACTCGCTTCAATTCATGGTACCCATATGGGAAAAAATCTTGGAAGACATGTAATAACTATACTATTTTTGAAACCTCCTTGTTCATCTAGTAATCTCCAATGACAGCTTCTTTCGACTTTTCTTTTATACTAATGATAACTTTATTTGTTTTAAAGGGATCATGGTGGGCACCTGCTTTCTCATCTACTTTTTCCAATACTTCATAGATACCTTTTGTGTGATCAACATCCAAATTTTCCACTTCCTCGTCATTTATCAGGTACACTAACTTACCCTTTTCTTTTTCCAGGCAGGCACGCTCAAGTTGTACTTCTTCTGCCTCTTCTTCCACAAAGTGTGCCCCCAACTCAAGTTCCCCTAACAAATCTAGGATTCATTCCTCAGCCATGGCACTATCCCCCAAGGTAAGGTGCTTGACTACCTATAATATCTCATTCAACAATGGCTTAAAACTAAAAAACTCAAAAGTTTGAATAATATCTACCGTCAACTCTTGCCAATTTCCCATCTGACAACGTAGATCTAAATGAATATACCATTCACACATAACCCTGCAAGGTGGAATAGAACTTATGCACCCATAGTGAAGGAGGTAATCCTTCTAGGCCTACCATCTAGGTTCTCTCACACTCCTGGACATGGAATGAGGTGGACTCCTTCCCATGATAGTCACATATTTTAGATGGTGCATTTTTGTGGAGAAACCTAACAGAGAGTGTGATTCTCACTTCATGCCACTTTAGAAGGTTGTCCCGATGGGTCACCCACCACCATTTTGTTGTCTTGCGTAAGGTATAATTAAGCATATGCATCCTTTTTACTTAACATGTCCCTTGGACTTCCATAGCACATAGAAAGACATCATGGTTTCCTTCCCCAATGTAACTTGGTAACTACCTTCCTCCCAGGTGCCTAACTGAGTGTACTCTGACCACTCTAGTCTCAATATCCTTCACTTTTCTTCCAACAAGATCATAAGTCCCATGTGCCCAATTGTCACATATAATACTAGTGTTATTGCTCATGGACTGAGAATCTTCCCACTAAATGACTCCCTCTCTTGATAGATGAATAACATTGGGGTCCCTGATGGTGTGCACATATATTTTGTCTAGATCCTCTTCTCCTAAGGGTTCCACATAAGGCGCAGACCTCCAACTGTTAGTGGAATAATGATGTGCTCCTTTTTTTTCTCAAAGCTAATGTACCCCTTGTTGAAGTAAAAATCAACATTATTCGTGTAACACTAGGGGCACCCAAGTAATGTTGGAAATTTTCTGCCTCAGTAAGTTCTAGAACCTCAAAATCCCCATTAAAATTTTCCCCTTGAATGGTTATAGATGTATCCTTGAAAACCGTGATGGGAATAGCCTTTTTCCTATTTTCCATATACAGTACATTTGAAGACAGCTGTAATGGAGGCCTCCCCATTTGATTCCATGCATCTAGGGTAAGGACATTGAGCTATGCGCTCATGTTAATCAATATGTTTCTTAAAATCCATCCATTAACCACCGCATTTAGTGTGATTTCCTTGTCATATTCAATATTATGAGGAGGCAAATTAGCATGTAAGAATTGTCTCTCGCACTCACCTCCATTATGTGGTACCTTTTCTCTTATCCATTCTCCTAACAGAGGAATAATATTCTCCTGGTGCAACATTTCACATACTTCCCTAACCTCATCCATGTCCTTCTAGGGGACCTCAGTGCTCTTCTTCTGCTCCAACTTTCATGATTTCTCCTTTAGACATTGAATCTCCCCTTGCATGCTACTAATCACCTCCATGGTCTCTTGGTAAACCTCCTTCTGATGGCTTGGATTATGATACTTTCCATGTAATACTTCCTCTCATGTAATGAGGGGCCTTTTCTTTGGTTCTTCCTTGGCGTGCGTGGCTTCCACCCACGTAGTTACTAAGACAGGTTCTAACTCAGGGTTATGCGCCACCCTAGGCATCCATAATGGATCAACCCGCTTCAAACTCACCATTCCTACGCCCCTATCCTTCTTTTGGTTCTAGCTCATGTGTTCATACAACTCATGACACTCTTCATACTTATGCTTTTTTCCGCACCAAGAGCACTTAGAAAATCCATACACTCACGCTTGTAGTGTTCAATAGATCCACAATTGTAATAAGTTCCATAGGGAAATTCACTTCTTCCTCCCCCGTAATTGCTATAGCCTCCAAATCCTCCATAAAAGCCTCTTCCTTGACCTCCTCCATGTGCATGCCCTTCATATTGACAAGCTTCATTCTTAGAATTGCTCCTAACTCCAGTCTCATGCACCTGAGTATCAATAGTATCATGAATTTTTTCTATCAATCAAAAGTCCTTCGTGTCGTGAGTAGTGGACATATAAATTTTACAATAAGAAATCACATTCTTGTGGATTATGCATTACAACAACAAAAATCTAGTTGGATCATGAACTCTGTGACAGATTTCACAATCTATTAACATAGTGCGCATCGACTTTCGAGGGAAACTATCCTTCGTTTGTCCTTCTATTTCACAATTTGTGCACCAAATTCCATTACGATTCTCATGAGTTGAGTTTGCAGAAAAAATTTCAATTTTTTTTTCCATGGTAGTTATCTGTGCTTCTAAAAATGGGATTACCCCAGTGTCAATGCTTTCAACAGCTTCAGCACGCAGAGCAACCTCCAAAGCCTTATGTGGATCCATAAAAGTCTTGTGGGAAAGCACTCGTCTAAAAGGTGTTAGCAATCCTCCAATGAACCATTGAGCATGTTGTGTGGGATGGATATCATAAGAAAACTTTGACAGACAAGTCTTAAAGTGCACATCATACTCCTACACACTTTCTGCCATACTTTATTGAATTTCCTTAAGCACGCTTATGCTCTTTTTCTCAAACTCAGGAATATGAAATTCTGCCAAAAAGGCATCATGCAACACAGTATAATCCACTGTCATTTGATGGGTCTCATACTTTCGGTACCAGTTATGCGTGCACCCTTGCAATGTAGTTTCAAACTGACTTGCCTTCCATTATGGGGTAGTGATTCCCTTAGCACGCCATAGTAACTCACATTTGTGTACATGCTTTGCAACATCCTCAACACCCTTGTAATTAGGCAAGTGAAGAGACATCTCATAAAACAACTATTTATTATATTGTGGCCCATATCCACCAAATCCAAGACCTTGATTCCCTCTTGTGTTTCCTCCACCACTAGGTCAACTAAATCCAATAGCTCCTATTCCTCCTAATCTACCAGATCCTCCTCCCATTGTAGGTAAGGGGCCTGAAGCAGTTGCACTCTATGTACCCACCATCGTGATAAACTCCGTACCGACAGTCTGTGACGTTGAAACACTTCCAAAAGTGATATCAAAACTCTATGTACCCACACCTTACCCAAATGATGTGCCAGATAGGATGCCTCCAAACACAGGAAATGTATGTGTTGCCATAGATGAACTAAATGAAAAATTATATTTACTAGGTGTTTCTCGATTACCAATACCAACACCAACTAGGTTAACAACACTTATCTCATGAATTAGAAAAATAAGCACTAAGGTTTGGTCACCATGTGGGCTAAGATGTGCGCCTACAAATCTATTCCTTTCTCCATATGACAAGCTCTCACCAGAATTTGAGGGGGTTTCTCTCCCATGCTTTCCATGATGGGGTAGAAAATACTGCTTAGGTTCCACGTTCTCCACGCGAACCTCAAATCCTTCCCGCAATGTCTACCTCCATAAGTCCATCACTCCTACAATTTTACGTTATCTCTTCAACTCCCTTTCTCACACTTCATTATACTTGAGTTGCCTCTCCTCTCTCTCCATTTCTGCCACATGGTCTGTCATATCTTACCATACTAGCTTTCATGCCCCGCGCCTAGTGGAAATTTAGCCAACCATAGGAAATGCCTCCATACTCAGAGTGATGATCAAGATCTTAATGGCTAAAGGTATATCAAGCAAGAATGATCCTCTTGGCTCCCTCAAGAACTCAAACTCAGCAATCTCTAGGAAAGAATACATAGAAACTGTGTATTCCAATGTATAACTAGCTAACACTCCACTCCACCAAATCAACAACATGAGTCCAGGTCAGATCAACATCATGAAGCCTCTAATACTCTTCTTGGGTCTAAACACGAGGTCTATAATACCAACTATTCCTTGATGCATATGCTGACAACCATTCATACAACTTTACTGGGAAAAAAAAAAAGAATGTTTCATAGAGCTCATGATACAGGTGCTCCTCTACCCATTTACATCTATCAAACTCAAATCTAGTATTGAATCTCTATGCAAACTCATCCTTAGTGATTTTAATCCAAGTCTTGACATTGTCCAAGTTCAAGTGCTAGGTCATCATACACCATTGTCATAACATCTTCAAAAGAGGTCTCATCAACAAAAGAAAAATGTAGCCTCCTTTTACCTACTCCCTTTAAACCCCAAGTGCGGTGACCTATCACCCAACATTAGTTGGGCACTCACCCAAGGTGTGCACAGGTGTCGATCCCCTCATTTATGTGAGCTTTGTAATAATATATTCCATTAATGGGAAATTGTTACAGAAACAGAAAATACATGTATCCATTCTAGCAAAGAAGTAAAAGCATTGAATCTAAGCATAGATGAATCATAAAGAGGATGTATACATTATAACAATATAAAGGAATCAGATCTGAGCCATGAGCAATATAAAGGACACAAGGGGTTTGTACCCATGAGCATAGATATTTAGAACAAAGCATCATATATTGATTTATAACCATTTACAGTAGCCATATTACATCAAAGAGGGTCATATCAAACTAATTACATCAAGGAATGACACTCTAACCCTACAAAATGACTCTGCATAGAGAGCCCTAACTATATTCTTCCATGCACCTAAATATTTCATGGCTGGTATCTCACACCATATCTTCTCTCCCTTTCCACCTAAATCTCCCTCACTCTACACACATATATCCACATGCATCTCTCTACTCGCACACGCCCTTTTTAGATCCAAATGCATCCTTAAATAGAATCGGGATCTCTCCTTCACTGCCTCAGCTTCACTCATGAGCAGGTTGTATGCCAGGTGGAATCATGCTCCTCCATGATTGAGTGCCTATGCCAACTTGCCAAAACCTTGATTATCCTCCACTAACCATAATGATTCCCCTCTAGAATATTCATTTCATGAAATATTCTTTCCTTGAGCTCCAAGACTCCAAGTTGTAACCTTTTCCACTCGTCATGCCTACTCATGTCTTCATGTTTTTTTCCATGTAGTACCATATCCAATGATGCAACTAAGTCTTCAAACCCTATCCTGATTTGACGTGCCAACCTTTGTGTGCTCCATGTTTACTCCACCCTTTTGTTACAACTCCGTGAACTACCCGCCTGCACTCCTATTTTCCCACGCATCATTCCTAGAGCACATTTTCCCTTACTTTCCTTGTGTGCATTAATTTCTCTAATCAGGAACTTAGTCCCTTTTTTGGGCTCAACAATGAAGTAATAACTCACACCTCAAATAGCATAATATAAGAAATAAAGTCAAAAATCCACTAGAAAAAATGAACAAACACGTTATCCTAGGAATCAAATTTTAGTGTTTTAATGGCTTAAGCCTTAAGAATGATTGTGAATATATAGAATGGAATGGATGCAAGGTACCTAAAATCCAGCTATGGATGGTTTTAGGTTTGTTTTGGTAGGGGATTCCTCAATATACCTTTTAGTACGTGAGGTATGAGCTCTGATATGACAATCTGGATAGAAAACCGGTCGGGGCCTACTATCAACAGGTTTTTAAATCCATTATAGCTTCTTCTTGAGATTTGGGGAATGTTTAATAAGTGTGTTATTTGTTGGAGTGATTTGGAAAATAATTTTGTGCAATAGTGAACTACGCTTAATTACACAATGCTCAACCGGTCATGACCTCCATTATATTAGATTGCTATTTAGACTATGTGAGCTAAATGCAAGAATACAAGGATGCAATGCAATATTTTTAAGCCCAAATCAAAAAATGAAGTTGGATGAGATAAATAATGAATATGAAGTGGATATGTCTTTCACTAATGCAAGCAAGAGGGAATGGAGAAGGGTTTATTTTAATTTGCACGAAATGAAGTGTTTCCTTTAGAGAAAATAGAAGAAAGAGAATATAACCAAAAGATATATTTAGTCAATATTTAGAAAGGAAAAAATGACAAAATGCAATCATATATGAATAAAAGAACCCACAAATAATGAGCATCCCACTGGGCATGCTAAAATGTTTCACCAATAAGAAGCATATGTATAAGTAAAACATTTAAGGTAAAAGGTTGGGTACGTGAGGAATATCTAGATGTTGTGAAGAGGTTCCGCACCGTTAAATACCAGGCCAATTGAGAGCACTCCTTTTTATCTGGGAAGGACTACCTAAAAATAACACAAGACCACAACATAGAATTAAAATTATTAGTTAGTGGATTGCCTAGCTAGAGCTAGATCTAGGAAGTAGGGTACTTCCTAAAAGGCTATAAATCCATGTTTAAAAACAAGTTCAATGTTGATAAGAACATGAAATAAAGATTCCTATTGTAGTTTTATAATTTAGGTATATCACACAAGAACAATAATCCTAATCTAGTCTAAATAATGAATACAAGACTAAATCTAAAGAGGGTGGTTAGTTGTGAAGGTCTGTAGTTGTGGCAGAGGTTATTAGGAAGGTCTGGGTGAAGTTATGGGAAGTTTTGAGAGGTTTTGGGTAGGTAAATTAGATCATTGGTATGATGGATAATGTCAGACACAGAAATTGATGTCAGTTGGGGAACTAACACTGGTAACTGGTTTTAGTCGGTATTGGTTAGTTAACCAATCAAGGTAGGGGAAATTGGGTGCCAAAGGTGAAAAGGGGTTGATTCGGGCTCTCTGTGATGGTGCAGAGTGTTGGTAAGGCTTAGGCTAGGTTTTAAGATTTGGGTGAAGACTTAGCAAGGATGAGAGAGGTTATTGGAAAGGTGGAGAGGTTTAGGTTGGTATGGTATCGTGTAGATGTGTAACAGATGGTATTCAGGTGTGAAAGAAGCAATGCAACAAAAGACAATAAGAGATCTAAAACCAAAGTTAATAATTGAAAGGTTGGTTAAGATACTTATTTGATGATGTGGAAATTAGTAGATGTGGTGGTTGGTGGGAATTTGTAGGAGAAATGGGTCTAGATCCAGTTCCACAGAAACGAAGCCTGAATGCTTCTTTGTGAATGATCTGAGGTTGTGGAGCAAAAGTTTTGTTGTTTGTGAAGAACTTAGATGCTCTGGGCATGTGTTTGATTTTTGGATGCTCTATCAAATGCAAGAATGTGAATGAAATCCCTAAAACTAACCAAAAGGAAGAACCCAAGGAAAGAGTTGGAATTCCTTATTTAAAGGAACCAATGGTTGTTCCTTGACCGAAACTAACCGAGGAATAACTGGCATCGGTTAGGGAGAAATAGTCCAATTTTCTTAAAATAATCTCTTTTTTCCCTTTTTGGTGTGGTTCAAGATTTGATTGTGGGCTAGGATTCTTGGTTGACATTTAAACATGTGGGGAATTGATGGAAGAAGTGGTTAATAATAAGTATTAGGTTTTGAAAGAGTCTTAGTTAGTTAAGTGAAGTGATGATTCAATGCTAGGAGAGATGACCTAGTCTCAGTTATTTAAATGCCATGGGCATTGGTCCATGGTGAGGTGGAGAGGTGAGGTGGAGGGGTGAGGTTGTAATTAACCTATTATTGATGATTAGATTAGTTAATTAATTAAAATGTGTGAAAGGGGTCATGGTAAAAGGGTATGTTAGTTGAAACAGGATTAGAGGGTTGCAACCCAATTTTAGATGTCTACAATATGATATAGGATATCCATGCATGGAGTTTGAATTAGGATGTCAAGAGAGAGATCAAAGAAGTTAGTAAGATGAGTGTGCATGTGTAGCGAGAGGAGACATGGGAGATCATGTTGTAAGCTAGAAACTAACAAGAAGACCCCAATGTAATGTTGTAGCACATATTGAAGAGAAAATAAAGCTTATGAATAAATGAATTTTGTGTTTCAATTGAATCCTCAAGTGTAGAATTAAGTATTTTTAATGGAACGAGTTCATGCTTTAATATAAATGTTCAAATTATTATTATTTACCTCCAAATAACTTGTATTGTGTTATTTGTTCATTGTTTCTTTAAAATAAGGGTTTGAACCAGTCATGATGAATTTTTATTCCCAACTCTAAACGATCTAAAAATTGGTATGTAGGTGACAAAGTTCATTATACATATGGTTTTTTAATATTTTATAATAATTCTAAGTATTTTTGGATTTGTGAAGTAATTTTCTATCTAGTTTGAGAATGCATGCAAATTGTTTGATATAATGTATGTCCAATAAAACAATCAGAAATTTTAAATGCATCAATGAAAATGGATTAAATTTGTAAAATATGATCCTTGTAGATATTTATAGAGGCTATCAAAATTTTGGAACAATTGGCCTTGTGCATAAAAATATATTTAGATAAGAAAATTTCTGTAGAGTGTATGTTCTAACATCTTGTGCATGTCTGTGATTGTATCAAGTATTTTAAGTTGGTTGATGTAGCTTGTGAAGGATATAAACATCTATTGTGATATCTCTTAATGGCCCAAGTGAAAATCAATTTTAAGGCAAGGGAATTTATTAATAACTAATACTTAACTCAAATGAATGTTGTGATCTCAGGGAAACACATTACAGATTTTGGCCTAATCTCTTCTGGATTGAATTGTGGATATCTAGAGGTATTATGCTCTTGAGCACTGAGTTAGAAGTTACAATAACTTGTCATGTATTATATAATGAAGGTATGGATCTACATAACTCAATGTTGAACATTGTTGTGATCTCTATATGGTCATATCATGATGTTTGAAGCTAAGGACTGTTACCTAAGATACCTGTGGGATCTCAAACCAGTATTTCACGACCATAAAAAAGTAGGTTGAGCTAATATTGGAATAATTTTATTATCAAATCATAAAGAACCTCTTTTAAAATTCATATTCTTGCTAATATTTGATGATTTGATGTAGTTTTAGGTGATTGTGAGAAGAACATAGTCAAGCCATTAAGGAATAAGAGAAGAAGAAGCCAAGAAAGGCTTTAAGAGATCTTGTGAAGCTCAAGAAGAGCATAGTCAATTTCTCTAGAAGATCCAAGAAGAAATATTAGATGATATTGTTATCCATGCCCCTGCTCATTTTTTGTGGATAACTCCTCTCATTTTTTCCTCTCTTGTGCCTCAGTCATAATATTTTGCTTTTTAGGCACTCAAAACCTTCTGAAAATGGCACCATTGGATAGAGCTCTTTCTCAGCTTTCCAGAAAGGTAAAGTTTTCCTCCTAACTCCATGTATTTTTGAAGTTATGGCTCGGCGGAGTTTTTTGGAAAAAAATTCCCCTGAAAGGCCCGCAGCCAATGAGATGCCGCCACATGGCACCTAGAGTGGCGGCGTGCAGGGAAATTTTGGAAAATTTTCCAAATGACCAAAAAGGTGCAGAAATTCAAATTTTTGCCCGCAAACCTGATTTGGCCCTATTTTGCCGTAAAACTTCAAATGGCCATATCTTTCAATCCAAAGCTTGGTTTTTCGCGTTCTTTATATCAAAGGAAAGCTGGTGAAATTATCTACAAGATTCCAGGGTCAATTTTGAATTTTGATAGAATTTGGAGAGAGAAAATCAAAAAACATCTCTGGCATGTGGTGATGAGCAGAAATGACGTTTCAACCACCGTTTTTAATGAAGAATGGATCGCATTCTCTCCCAGCATGGTTAAAAATGTCAGGGAATGGGTCTATAAGGATGCCCATGCTGTTTTGAATGCATTTTGGTTAATGATTGAACCTCTCCCACATTTTCTCGTGTTTCTCTCCCCTGGTCTCGTCCCTTGTACTGTAAAATCCAGATTTGGCTCATTTTCAAAGGTGGAACATTCTTTGTGTATTGCAGGTCCCCTTTCTCACCTTGGAAGTGATTTTGGTGGAATATTAGACCTTTTCTAAGAGATGCAACTTTATTTTTCCTCTCAGGTGTTGTAATGCAAGTGATTTTGATGATTAAAATAACAATACAGCCTCTGTGATTAGTTTTCATCCTCTGCCTATGTTGTTTGGTTAATTTATGATCCTTCATTACAATTGTTAGTTTTTGCATGAGGTTCTTTGTTGTATTTTTATGGACTGTGTCAATCTGCAGAAGTAAAAAATGCTCACCACTCCTTTGGTGCATCACCTATTAGCATTAGTTTTAGCTTTTTTGCATTCTCTATCTCTGTCTCCTTTGGAATTTAGGGTAGGGTTAGGAATATAGACCTCTAAAACTTGTAAGTGATAAATCTGACCAGAGGAATTGAGGAACCAGCCTCTAAACTAGAGATTCCTTTCTCATTTTACAAGTCCCACACTTAGGGAAAGGATTCAATGTTGTGCAATCAGACTGGATGCTAGTATGATCAAACTAGAAATCTGATCAACATCTAGGGGGTGCTGCTGATTTGCCACAACAGTTTTGGCACGCCCGGTGGGAGATAGAAGTCTTCATCTTCATTGCAACAAAATTGATGTGCATTTGTTGCAAGTTTCTTGCTTTAAAAGAGCTATAAATTGCACATCTGGCGACTCCAAGGAAGAAGAATCAGCTGGTTTTAGTAGTGCAGACCTGAAAACTCATGAGAAGAATCACTACAAGGGCAAGAGATGGAGAAGAAGAGGTGTTGTTTGAATATCTGCAATTATCTCCAAGAATAAGGTAAAGTGGGAGGAGAATCCAAAGGTCTCCATCTCCACCAAATAGAACTCTCTCAACTCCTCCACCTGGTAGGCCTTTCATTCAATCAACAAGGGTTCTAAGGCCAATCAAAATGGCACAAAAAAACCCCTATGTCAATTTTACTGGCAGCAACCCACTTACTCTCAATGCACAAAATTCAATCCCAGTTGCAGCATTGAAGAACATTCCATACTTCACTGGAGAAAATCAGACCACTCCTGGTGATCATGTTAAGGATATTGCTAACATTTGTGCAATCCATGAGATCAATGAGATGCAAGTTGCTGTCAAAATGCTGGCATCTTCATTCAAAGGGAAAGTTTTGCAATGGTTCAGGAGTCTTGCCTCAGGTTCTATTCAAAATTGGAATCAGCTATGTATATCCCTCCATGAGCAGTTTGGGGAAAAGGGAGACAACTTGTCCCTTTTGGAGCAGCTGACAACTATCAAAAGAGCTCCCAATGAGTAGCTGACTGATTTTAATTTCAGATTTCAAAGGACTTGGGAGAGAATTCTAGTGGCAGTCAGGCCAACAGCAAAAGGTTATTTTCTTTATTACCTTAAAGCTTTAAATTCTGATATTTCTATGTTAATTCAGTCCATGGGAGGCACGACTATCCCCATTTCTTATAGCATTGCCATTAGAGCTGAAAATTGTTTGATTCAAGCTGGCAAGCTGGCTCCTAGGCCTCCAATGCCATTATTTCCAAGTTTAGAGAGCCCAAGTACTAGCCAAGTGCCTAATTTAGCTTCTATTCCCACTCCTAGAAATCAGAATTCAAGTGAAGCTTCCACTTCATCTTCTAGTGCCTCAAATGAACTTCAAGAAGTCATGAAGCAATTGCAAAATCTAGGTAATGAGCTGGTTACACTCAAAAGGCAGCAAGCTTAAGGTTTTAGACTTTCCTTCCAGCCTCAAGCTTAGCCTAACAGGCAGCCATATCAACCCCAAAGACCACCCAATCTAGCTGCAAACCTAAATCAAGCAAGGCCTCCTTCCAATAGACCATTTCAGCCCTATAATCCCAATGCTACATCTGCATCTAAAGCATTAGTGCCAGTACAAAACAATATAGCTCAAGAGTATGATTGGTGTTTCCCATGCAATGAACCTCATAACCAGTCCATGTGCTTCAACGGTGCCTTGAACCAAACATTAATGGTGATAACAACTGGTGTGGAGGGTGAAGGTAGTCAAAGAAATGACCAGCAATAAGAAACATTCCAGCAGCAATCAGCTCCAAATGATACTACACTTGTAAACTATCAGGCAGAAGATTTTTGTGGCATGAACCAGATAGTTTCCCAAAGTGTTGCAGCCAACACAAGGTCAAAGAGGATAAATTTGGGTGAAGAACAGCCATTGGCCCCAAGTAATTCATGACCTTCTGTCACTCCACAAACTATTGGCAAACAAAATGCAATCCCAAGCACGCAAGGATTTCCTAAAACAGCCCCTAAGCCAACAAAAATGCCAGTTGTTGCTGCCCATGTGCAAGGAATGAATGTGCAGGCCAAGGGATAGCAGAGGGATACTTCATCTCCATTCAGTATCATTGATCAAATGAAGAAGACAAATGTAAACATATCAATGTGGGAATCACTATCTATCCCAGGCCAAAGAGATTTGCTACAAGCTGCCATGAAGGACTGGTCAACTTCAAATCAGCAAGTCCAAATGCAAGAGAAGGTGCTCAAAAATGCTTCCCAGCCTCAGGGGAATCATGGAGGACAGCAAGGTAAAATATTAAAGCCCCCTCCATTCTATGTTTCATTGATCATTGGGAACCAATTAGTACACAATTGCATGATTGATTCCGGGGCAAGTAGTTCAGTAATGCCCAAGCAAATAGCTGATCAGTTGGGAATTTAGTATGAAACCATATCCAAAGGGGTGGTGCAGTTGGATGGGACAGCAGTAACAACAGTCGGGGTGATTAAAAACTTGAGTCTTACTTTGCATGCCTGTCCCAACGTGGTTGTTTTGCAAGATGTCTCAGTAATAGACCTTCCACCACTCTTTGCCCTATGTTTGTCAAGGGATTTCACAGCTAAGATTGGAGGTTACTTGTCTGCTGATTGGTCACACATGCTGTTCAGATCAAGATATGGAACCAAAGCCATAATCAGGTCTGAACCTATTGCAAACTTTCACATTGAGCCTTACACTCCAAGTCAGATTAATGCCAATTGTTCAGTGTTTGATCAAGAGGATTATCCAAGCACTGATGAAGCTGACACCAAGGTAGGAAGCATCCCAGATATAACTCTTGATGAATGGGCAAGCAAGGTGCATGCTTTTGATCCTTATCAAGAAATAGAAGAATCTGAGCTAGGAGTCTATTGCATACATGAAGAAAATCAACCTATTCATAGCATCACCAAGCCAAACCACAAAGATGACAATGAGGTATGGCAGTTGCTTTTTGATGGATCAAGGAGTAGACAAGGTGCAGGAGGGGGATCCATGCTGGTTTCACCTCAAGGAGTTAAGTATTATTCAGCTTTTAGATTTCAGTTTGCATGCTCTAATAACACTGTTGAATATGAAGCCTTGGTGCAAGGACTGCATTGGGCAATCAAGAGAGGAATAAAGAACTTGCAAGTCTTTGGTGACAGTGAGTTGATTGTCAACCAAGTCAAGGGGCAGCATGCTGTCAAGAATGATCTACTCAAGTGCTACAAGAATAGGGTGTGGGACCTCATTGAATATTTTGAGGGTTTTGGCATCAAATCCATTCCTAGGAAAGAGAACCAAGCCGCTGACAGGCTTGCAGTAGTTGGGGCAGCCTTTGACGTTGTGGAGAGCATTCAAAAAGACAAGGTACAGCCAAACATCCATGTGATTGTGAGGCCTTCAGTGCTAGATAACAATGTAAGTTGGCAAGTGTTTGAAAATGATCAGCAAATCATCCATTTCTTGTAAGAAGAGGCTGAATTCTCAACCAAAAATCAGGAAAAGTTAGAGCAGCAGTATGGTGACCAGGTGGTGCAACTGAGAACCAACAAACTACCAAAGGGGCTTATTACTTTGGAGTCCATTTTCAATCCTAATGATCAGTTTAGGAAGGAGAAAGCAAACATCCAAGTGAAGGAAGAAGATTCAGTGTCCATCTCGGTAGGAGAAGGAAAATCACTCCAAGTTGGCAAGATGACAACTGAGCAAGAAAGGTATGAGTTTATACAACTTTGTCAATAATTCCCTAATGTGTTTGCTTGGAGCTATGAAGATTTGAAAGGTTTCAATCCCGAGTTAGATCAACACACAATTGAATTGGATCCAAATACTAAGCCCATCAGGCAGAAACAAAGGCCAGTCAATCCCCACATGGAGCCTCTCATGAGAAAAGAATTGAATAAGTTGATAGAATCAAGAATCATATTCCCTATCAAGCATTCTAGTTGGGTTTCCAACTTGGTTCCAGTCAGAAAGAAGAGTGGGGAAATCAGATTGTGTGTTGACTTCAGAGATTTGAATAGAGCATCTCTTAAGGATCATTATCCACTTCCTTCCATGGAGCAGATTTTACAAGTTGTTGCTGGCTCCAAGAGGTTTTCACTACTTGATGGCTATTCAGGGTATAATCAGATTATGGTGAAGGAAGAGGATCAGTTCAAGACAGCCTTTACAACTAAATGGGGAACTTATGCATACAGGAAAATTTCATTTAGGTTGTCCAACGCTGGAGCTACCTTCCAAAGAGCAATGGACATGGCGTTCAAAGGTTTGATTAACAACATTGTATTGATATATCTTGATGATATCACTGTTTTTTCAAAAAATACAGCAGACCACCTCTTTCATTTGAGACAAGTGTTCCAAAGGTGTACAATATTTGAAGTCTCCTTGAATCCTAAAAAGTGTGTTTTTCTAGCCCATGAAGGAAAGCTCCTTGGCCACATTGTCTCCAAAGAAGGATTAGCAATTGATCTGGAAAGATTCAAAGCCATAAGAGCACTGCCATTGCCAAGCCACAAGAAGACCCTTCAAAGTTTCTTGGGAAGAATAAATTTTGTTCGAAGGTTTGTCCCAAATTTTGCAGCCCTTGTCAGACCTATCACCAAGATGCTAAAGAAAAGCATGGCTTTCAAATGGATAGTAGAAGGAAAGGAAAGTTTTGAAGCAATCAAAGAAGCCATCTCTCAAGTCCCAACTCTCATCAACCCGGATTTCTCCAAGGATTTCATCCTCTGTGCATTTGGAGTGATGATACTATTTCTGCAATTTTGGTACAGCAGAATAAAGACAATGATGAACAGCCAATTGCTTTCTTCAGCCAAAGCCTGGAGGACTATGAGGTGAGATATTCTTTCATTAAGAAGCATGTTCTTGCAGTAATCAGGAGCTTGAAGAAATTCAAGCATCTAGTTTCAAACAATAAGGTCCAATTGCTGGTTTCTCATGTGGGGATTAAAGACTTCCTCCTCAACAAAGACTTGAATGAAAAAAGGGCAGGTTGGATTACTTGTGTCATGGATTATGACATTGATATCAAAGTCACCAAGTTGGTAAGAGGAAAAGGATTGTGTGAGCAGCTGATCTTGAGCAAACAAGAGGAATCATGCAACAAGAAGGAGGTTGTTTTGGCGTTGCAAGACAACCGTGAGCAAGGAAGCACTCAAGAGGAAAATAATGGTGTCCCCACTCCTTGCTGGACCCAAAGTATAATGCACTTCCTAAGCATGGGCCTATGCCCTCTAGAGATGAACAAGACCCAAAGAAGACACTTCAGATTGCAGGTTGTCCCATATGCCCTTATTGATGGTGTTTTATTCAAAAGAGATGTGAATGGAGTACTGCTGAGATGCATTGGTACAAATCATATTCACAAGGTGCTGGAAGAGTTCCATGGTGGACCAGCTGGTGGTCATTTTGCATCAAGAGTGACAGCTCTAAAGATCATGAGGGCTGGTTATTATTGGCCCAAGATTTTTAATGATTTTTATGCATGGATCAAGAGGTGCAAGAATTGTGCATTTTTCATAGGTAAAGAGAGGCTAGCTGCCCTCCCATTGCATCCAATTTCAATTGACCAGCCATTCATGCAATGGGGTTTAGACTTCATTGGAGTTATTAATCCCAATTTGAAACAAGGGCACAAGTGGATTTTAACAGCCACAGATTACTTCACCAAATGGACTGAAGCAGTAGCACTCAAGGAAGCAAATGAATCTAGCATCCTAGACTTCTATGAGGGAATAGTAACCAGATTTGGCATACCAGCTACAATGATATCAGATAATGCATTAGCATTCATTGGATCTAAGGTGACTGAATGGGCTGTCAAGAACGGGATCTACCTAAGTACTTCATCAAACTATTACCCCCAGGGTAATGGCCAGGCTGAATCTACAAATAAGAACTTGTTGAGGATCATTAGGAGAACTCTTGATGAAAATCAGAGGTCTTGGCATACTAAATTGAAATCAGCTTTATGGGCTGATAGAATAACTCCCAAGAGATCTATAGGTAACTCTCCATTCAAGCTTGTTTATGGGAGAGAGGAAATTTTACCCATGTCTCTTGAGTTGCCAACATTGGAACTCATGAAACAGTTGGAGTTGTTGGAGTTTGAGCCCATGGAGGTTAGATATGCAAAATTGATGGAGCTCCAAGAAATCAGAAATCAGGCATCCCAAGCAATGGAGAAGGATCAAGCTTTGATAAAGAATATCTTTGATAGAAAGGCCAAGAATAGATCCTTCCAAGTTGGAGATCTAGTGCTAAAATGGGATGTAGATAGAAAAAAACTAGGAAGGCATTCAAAATTTGATGCCATTTGGAGTGGCCCATACATGGTCACAAAGTGTAAGGACAACAATGCCTTCCAATTATCTTCATTGGATGGTGAAGAACTACAGATTCTAGTCAATGGGATCCATCTAAAGAATTACTACTAAAGGTAAATTCTCCACCTTGTAAATATTAGCTTAGGTTTTCATTCCTCTAAGTGCTTGTGCACATTGTTTTGTTGTAGGTTAGTTTTTCTTTCCCTAAGTGCTTTGGCATAGGCTTGCTGTACCTGGGAATGTGTTTGTAGGCCTTGCTCCATCAGGTGATATTCCATGTTCCTCCTTGCAGTGTTCTAGTCAGTTGGGGTATCAAACAGATAATTCAATGACTCCATACCCAATGGATTGCTTCAGGCAATTGGTAACTTCATCCAGCAGGCAGATGACCCCTCTGAGTCGCCAAAATTGTTATCCAAAATGTGCCCCTCCTCATTTTTTTTGGCTAACTCCTCTCATTTTTTCCTCTCTTGTGCCTCAGTCATAATATTTTTCTTTTTAGGCACTCAAAACCTTCTGAAAATGACACCATTGGATAGAGATCTTTCTCAGCTTTCCAGAAAGGTAAAGTTTTCCTCCTAACTCCATGTATTTTTGAAGTTATGGCTCGGCGGAGCTTTTTGGAAAAAATTTCCCCTGAAAGGCCCGCGGCCAATGAGATGCCACCACGTGGCACCTAGAGTGGCGGAGTGTAGGGAAATTTTGGAAAATTTTCCAAATGACCAAAAAGGTGCAGAAATTCAAATTTTTCCCTGCCAACCCGATTTGGCCCTGTTTTGCCGTAAAACTTCAAATGGCCATATCTTTCGATCCAGAGCTCGGTTTTTCACGTTCTTTATATCAATAGAAAGCTGGTGAAATTATCTACAAGATTCAGGGGTAAATTTTGCATTTTGATATAGTTTGGAGAGATAAAATCAAAAAACATCTCTGGCACGTGGTGATGAGCAGAAATGACGTTTCAACCACCGTTTTTAATGAAGAATGGCTCGCATTCTCTCCCAGCATTGTTAAAAATGTCAAGGAATGGGTCTGTAAGGATGCCCATGCTGTTTTGAATGCATTTTGGTCAATTATTGAACCTCTCCCACGTTTTCCCGTGTTTCTCTCTCCTGGGCTCGTCCCTTGCACTGTAAAAGCCAGATTTGGCTCATTTTCAAAGGTGGAACATTCTTTGTGTATTGCAAGTCCCCTTTATCACCTTGGAAGTGATTTAGGTGGAATATCATACCTTTTCTAAGAGCTGTAACTTTATTTTGCCTCTCAGGTGTTGTAATGCAAGTGATTTTGATGATTAAAATAACAATACAGCCTCTGTGATTAGTTTTCATCCTCTGCCTGTGTTGTTTGGTTAATTTATGATCCTTCATTACAATTATCATTTTATGCATGAGGTTCTTTGTTGCATTTTTATGGACTGTGTCAATTTGTAGAAGTAAAAAATGCTCACCACTGCTTTGGTGCATCACTTATTAGCATTAGTTTTAGCTTTTTTGCATTCTCTATCTTTGTCTCCTTTGGAATTTAGGGTAGGGTTAGGAATATAGACCTCTGCAACTTGTAAGTGATAAATCTGACCAGAGGAATTGAGGAACCAACCTCTAAACTGGAGATTCCTTTCTCATTTTGCAAGTCCCACACTTGGGGAAAGGATTCAATGTTGTGCAATCACACTGGATGCTAGTATGATCAAACTAGAAATCTGATCAACATCCAGGGGGTGCTGCTAATTTTCCACAACAGATATATGAACAGATTGAGGTGAAAAAGACTCAAGTGAGGTAAGATGCAGGTTGATAAAATGATAAGAATGATGAGAGAAGTGTCTAAGAGAAATAAGAACCAAGAAAAAGAGAGACAAGAAAGTGATTAAGATAATTGTGGATTTATGAGCCTAATATGATGTTATTATAGAAGTAAAATAAATATGTAATTAAGTACAGAAAACACACCTAAGTAAATAAGAAATAAATTATGAAACCCTAATTATGAGGAAAAAGAGGTACTTAGTTAATTCACAATTAATTTTGAATTGTACTAAAGTGCTGACCAAGTGAATAGAGCATCAGGAGCATCACACAAAGATCCAGATAAATACAGATCTGGAGAGATAAGCTTGACTGGGGATCCTGGAGAGCGATAGGGGTGTATGCGAGTGCCCTAGGCTTATTTCTGGGTGCCTCGATCTACAAAAAATCTTAGGAAACCTCCTCTAAGTGGTGGAAAGGTGTTTGATATTAGTTGTCTTTAGTTGCTCTAAGGTTGCACCAAGATCTCTGAGGTCACTAAAAACCTACAATGAAATATGCACCTATAAAAACCTCAAATAGACATCAAATCCTAAAAAATAAAGATGCAGAATGAGGGGCCATATTGTCCTCATCTGTCATAATGGTGGACTTATGACTAAGTGTTGCACTACATCTCAGACCCAATGCTGTTATGTGTGTGTGTGTGGAATCGTGACCTAGGTGGCTCTTATGTGTGTCGCACTTGATAGCGATCAAATTAAACTAGATGTAAATAAATGTAATAGACATTTGCATGGAATAAAATGAACTTCCCTCATATGAAGTGTGTATGCAGAATAACCAACCCTTGTGTCTCTTGTGATGGTGCTAGTTGGATGCAATGGAGCTCATAGATGCTTGATGGATGAAACCTAAAGTGATGATAGTTATGCTTAGTGCTTGGTCCTTTATTATGATCACATAAATTTATATTTATATGATTGGACCTTGCTTGAATTTTTTAAATAACCCTGAAAATTCTGACTAACAAAAAGATAATATTCTCAAATGACTAGAAAGAACCCAAAAAGTGTAAGTAAAGTACAAATGGTTCTTGGGCACCTAAAGGGGATGAGGGCACCTGATTCTGACGTCCTAGTTGAGCACTGGTGTCCAAGATGATAAAAGATAGAGTATAAAAAGGAAGACTGGGAAAGTAAGGGTGTAAGACCAAAAGCGGTAACAGAAAGCAAAGAAAGGTGTCCAAAGACATGGGTTAGTTAGTAATTTTCTTACTTAGGAATCATATGAATAGTAATATGCAATCAAAAATAGATAATTATCTAAAGTGCATGATTTTGTGTCTACAAAAAGAGAGAAGAGAATAAAAAATAAAGAGAAATAGGAAGAGTACCAAAGAGAAGTAGAGAAGATTAAGAAAAATATAGCAGAGGTAGAGCTCATGGTTGAGCTAATGCAAGAAGATATCCAATAAGTTGGATGGAAGATGAGAAATAAGGTGAAGTGGTCAATCAAGCTACTGATGGAGAAGAAGAGGAGGTAAGAACTGATTTCCTTGGAAAGAGAGAAAGGTACTCATAAGAGGATGGTGAAGAATGAGTTACCTTGTGAAGAGAAGATAGTTCTCATTATGGAGAACATGAAGAAAGATGTGTCTAAAGAGGCACTTGAAAAAGAGAGCATAAAGAATAAGAGGTTGTTCATGCTGGATACACTTGTAAAGATGATTTGGTATCTTGTTTTGTTATCTAACATTATATTTAAGTTTGTATATATAGGTGTAAGAAATGGCTTAAGGCAAATCAAGGATATGATCTTGATGATAGAAAAAAGTGGATCAAATCAATTGTTTGTGAAGAGAGATAGAGAAATGAGTGAACTTGTTATAATTCAAGAAGAAGAAGTGCATTCTAAAGCACCTACAAGAGAAGAAGATGTTGATAGAACACAACAACAAACAAGTGAAGATGATGAATCTGATTTCCATGATGCCTCAGAATAAGATTCAAAGGAGGTAAAACAAGTGCATCCAAATGAGATAATTGTGAACAATGAATCCATGAATATAGATGTCACCATAGAGCATCCTATGGAAAGATGCAAAAGGATTTCGATGTTGATTTCATTTATGCATGCAAGGAAGAATTTACAAGAAGCCAAGCCATGGAGAAGAATACTTCAAACCAACGGGTTTTTAAGAAGCTAAATGTTGTTTCTAAATATGTTTTTTATCATATTTATAATGCATATGCAGGTGTACAACATGGTGAAAGGAAAGAAAAGGTTGATCTCTCAAAGTTGGCACAAGAATATGGCTATAAGTTTACTAAATGGCTTAAGAAATCAGATGGTAAGGTGAAGACTCAAGTATGGGTAGATAAGAGCACAAAGAGTGGTGAAGATATATCTCAAGAAGGTGTATATCATGATTATGAACTTGAGAAAGTGGTAACAATGCCAAGAAGCCTTTGGAGGAAAGATGAAAAGAGTTCAAGTAAGCAAGAGGATGATGGTGAAGTGAAGAGCATGAAAGAAGCATTTCACAAGAATAAGAGGTATACAAGGGAAATGAAAGGTAAACATATTGTTTATGATGATTTGAATGATGATGCTTGTAAATATACTTCTAATTTATTGTCTCAAATCAGTTTAAGTGAAGAAGAAATATAGAATGAGATTTCTATGCTAACTTACATGTAGCGGGGAGAAGTCTTGCAAAGATAAATATCATGAGAAGATGATGGTAGAGAGTGAGAGTACACTTATTGAAGAGGATTCATACCTCTTGAATGAAGAAAATGAAAAATTCTTGATACAAGAAGAAGTGATAACACAACATGATGATGTAAAACAGATCCTAAAGGAAGAAAACATAGATTTAGCTCCTAATTTTGATGAAGAATATGATGACATAGATGATATAATATAAAGTTAAGAGATAAAGAGGATAGAGGAGATATTGAATTCTTCAAAAGGGTAGTATAAAATTTAAAATCAGAGTAATAACATCAATGACCAAATTGAGAATATCATGGATCATCTTGAAAATGAGACAAGGCAAGAATAAGATGAGATTGTGAAGGTAGATTTGAACAAGGATATTGAAGAAGCAAATGAAAATGAAGAGATACAACAACATGGAGATAATTAAGGGGCTACATGGCCTCAAGTTTTTACTTCTAATATTTCCCTTGATGTTTTGAGTGCAGGTTTGAAAGTTGTGAGGGTGAATGAAGTACATAATTCCATGAGAGAGCTCATAGAACAAGAAGATCAAGATGATACTAAAGACATGAATGATGATGAAACATGGACATGGATATTTGTAGGTGAGAGAGATATAAGAAGGAATACATACAAGAACAAAGAAATAACCAAGAATATGAGAGATAAAGACCATATCAAATAACTCCAAACATTGATTCTACAAGAAATGCCATGGGATCTAGGCATATAAAAGAGGTTGAATTTGAAGAATAATGAAGGAAGACATTTGAAATGGAGTTCAAATATTTTTATTTCCAAGGGAGTCCAATGTGGGAGCATACTTCATGATGTTTGTTGAAGAATAAAACAAGGATAATAAGACGTTCAAGGCATACAAACATGTACTAGGGGTTTCATTTGTTTTCCCTCCAAAAGTTGAAGTTTAAATATTTGTATTCTTGATTGTAATAACTCTTGAGTAGAGTAAAAGTTAAATTTAGGTGGATATGAGTTGTTATATGATTAGAATCCATTGGAAGGATATTATAATGGTCATAGGATATTGTGTTGATTATGTTTTATCTATCATAGGTTATGTTTAGTTGGAAAAACAAACTTGACTATTGTTATTTGTAAGTTGAAATATTATCTCAACAATTAGAGAGAATCAAGCCTCGTCTTAGGATAGAGAATAAGATAGATATGGATATGGATGATATAGGAGTTACATACAGGGAGTTTGAATTAGGATGTCAAGAGAGAGATCAGAGAAGTTAATAGGATGAGTGTGCACGTGTAGAAAGAAGAGACATGGGAGATCATGTTGTAAGCTAGAAACTAGCAAGAAAATCCCAATGTAATGTTGCAGAACATAATGAAGAGAAAAGAAATCTTATGAATGCATGAATTGTATGTTTCAATTGACTCCTCAGGTGCATATGGGATCATTTTTAATGGCACGAGTTCATGTTTTATTAAGAAATTTTAAATTATCATAATCTACCTCCAAACAGCTTGTAATGTGTTGTTTGTTCGTTGCTTCTATAAAATAGGGGTTCAACCCAGTCGTGATAAATTTTTATTCCAAACTCCAAGTGATATTAAATTTGGTATATAGGTGAAATATTTCATTCTACATATGGATTTTTAATATTTTATAATAATTCTGAGCATTTTTCGATTTGTGAAGTAACTTTCTATGTGGTTTGAGAATGCATGCAAATTGTTTGATATAATGTATGACTGCTAAAACAGTCATAACTTTCAAATTCATGAATGAAAATGGATGAAATTTGGAAAATATGATTCTTATATATATTTATAGAGGATATCAAAATCGTGGAATAATTTTCCTTGTGCAGAAAAATATATTTAGATAAGAAAATTTCTGCAAACTGTATATTCTAACATCTTGTACATGTTTATGATTGTATGAAGTATTCTAAGTTGGTTGATGTAGCTTGTGAAGGATATAAGCATATGTTGTGATATCTCTTAATGGACCAAGTGAAAATCAAGTTGAAGGTAAGGGAAGTTATAAAGAACTAAGACTTGACTCAAATGAATGTTGTGATCTCAGGGAAATACATTAACAGATTTTGGCCTCATCTCTTCTAGATTGAATTGTGGATATCTAGAGGTAATATGTTCTTGAGCACTGAGTTGGAAATTACACTAACTTGTCATGTATTGGATGATGAAGGTATGGATCTACATAACTCAATGTTGAACATTGTTGTGATCTCTATATGGTCATATTATGATGCTTGAAGCTAAAGACTGTTACATAAGATACCAGTGGGATCTCAAATCAGTATTTCATGACTAGAATAGAGTAGGTTGAGTTAAGATTAGCATCAGTTGGGAAGCAAGTGCAATACATATCATAAAAACCCAAACATCAATAGAGCCCACAAAAATATAAATGACCATTTTTATGTAGATGTGTGACCTTTATTATTGGTAGGAAATGGTCATAATTCTATAGAAATAATAATGATTTTAAACAATTCAAAATCCACATAAGGGAGAGAGAAAAAGAGAGGAAATATGAGAAAACAAACAAAATTAGATAGAACTAAGGCCCACATGGAAAATATATGAGAAAATGAAGTAAAAAATGTCAAAACGTGCAAATAAAAGTGTAATGGTGACTAATGATCTATAAACATCTAAATCAACTACTCAATACCATAGACAACGAGATAAAAATACATGAATGTAATGGAAATGAGAGAGTAAGCTAGGTCCTTTCAATCTTTGACAATTGGCACCCTTAGATGAGCTAAAATAAATCCTCTTTACCGACATAAATTAATCTAATTATCACCAGGTGAGATGCCTACAAAGCTTGAGCTCATTTAAAATTGTGTCATTGTCATTACCTTGCCCACAAAGCTTGAGCTCATTTAAAATCATGTCATTTCCATCACCTTTCCCACAAAGCTTGAGCTCGTTTAAATCATGTCATTACCATTTCCTTTCCCTTGATTGTAATTAGGGTTTATATTGCAAACCTTTGATACCATCAAATTCACAACTCTACAATGATATGTGTGTACGCTTACAATGTTTCTTAATTCAATGTATTTTATTTTAGAACATATTGTAAGCAAAAGTGCGTAGAACCCGCAACATATCATTATATGGTGTAAATTATTGGAAAGAAAAGAGAAGACAATTGTTATCAGATAGAGATGTCAAACTTTTACTTAGGAAAGATGAAAAAAGTTCATTTTATACTCACAATTGACGATGAATTGGGAGGTTATGCTAGGAAACATCTTGTCATTAAAAAAAACATAGTAATCCTGAAGTCACTTTATTTTTTATGGGAAACCAATGATTTTACATAGATATTGACATCTTTGCCCCATGTTAGAATGAATATTACATATAACATATGTACGCTTATTCAACTAGTGTATATCTACATGATCCCAACCCTATCTGTTTTGACTCTTTGTATCAGGTATCTAAAGGGACTTGTACCCTAATAGATAGTTTAACAAATAGCTATCCTCACTATTGAACTCCAACCCTAATCTCAAAAATAAAAGGTCACAACCTTCAGTGAAGAGGTAGAAGAGAGTTGTTTGGGTGTTATTTTAGGTGATATGCCAAGTGACTAATTTATTAAAAAAAGAAAAAAATAAAAAAAAATTCTAAATAATATTCAGTGAGGTTCTGGTTTGACTTGGATTGACAGTGAGGTATGGCTCCATTGGATTGACTAAAGCAAAATTTTATAGTTATTTTTTATTTTTAGATTCGGTTAATTCTGTAATTTTTGGGTTAATCTTTGGCATAAAAATGCATGATCAAGAGGTATCTCATATGTCAAAGTCATCCCTGCATGCACTAGGCCTCATCTATTGCAGGATTCTACACCCAACATGGATGTATTGGATCCGGTATTTTATTTTATCCAATTTCAAACTATTTATGATGTCTCCTGGAATTTGAACTTGGGGTTTTATTTGGAGACCCTTTTTCTTTTACTCCTTGATCTCATACTACACAAATATATATATTTGCTCTGTTTATTTTATTTTTATCTTTTTCTTTTACTTGAGGTGATGTGCATCTTCTTGAAGTTTTTTTGATTGATTTACTGCTGCTTTTTGGACTGATGCAGATTTTGATAGTAATTCGGTATATTTTTGAAGCATGCAAAAACAATTGCACTTCTTATTAAACTAGCACTCTTGCCTCTTTTCCATTAGAAGGTAGCTGCATTAGTGGCTAAATGTCCAGTAATAAAAAGGGAAAGCATGGAAATAAAATGGTTAAATGTCTTGGAGAATGGATGGCCAAAGATCTTGCTTCCCCTCCCAGGAACAATAGAACTGCACAATATGGCATTTTTCTAGAAAAGGACTTGAATTCAGATTTAGAGGTCGTGCAACATTTACAGAATGAAATTTATGAAGGGGAAAAAACCACTTAGTTATTATCGAGAAATTTTATAGATAGAGGTCTAGAGCAAGCAGCAGGTTAGGCATTCAAGGAAGTGTCTAGAGGTAAAATCGTTAATGGAGTCAGAATTCAAGGTAGTTCATCTTTCTTTAGAAATGATGTCCAATACTTAAGCATGATGGGATCAAGCATGCTCTACCAGAAAGCTACATTTCAGGGAAGTCCGGTTTTATTTTTCATGAAGGAAAGCCACACAATGTTCCTGAAAGTACGTAAGGAGCTCCATCAGGGAGTGTTGCAGAGAGTGACCAAGGTAAAGCTATATTTGACATTGAAGAGTCTGTGGACCATAGCTCAGAGTTTGATAACAATTGTGATTCAATTGTTCCCAAAGAAGAGGAAGGCAAGCAAAAAGATATAGCTTCTGTTGTTAAATTATTGAAAAAGGTCTTTTTAGCTGTCCGTGAACCTAAACTGTCTGAATCACAACATGAAATGAATGATCAAGAAAAATAATATGAGGTGTGTCTCTGAATTCATAGAAGAAAATTGAAACATATATGGATAGCCATGCTTCAAATTTTGAAAAAAATAGTTTTTCAGGCTTTAGCTGGTTTCATTGAAGTATTGCCATACAAGAAATGTTTTCCCAAAAAGATAAAAGAAGTGGACATATGGGTCATATTTTATATATTGCAAGAAAACATTAGCTTTGCACGAACTGAAATGTATACAATTTCAAATTTCAGTTGAAAAATACAACCTTCATTGACACTGATTGAATTGCAATCTAGCTTTGTATTCTAACTTAGGTTGAACTCCAGTCTAATACCTACAAGACTCTGACCTGCGTGAACTATAGTCTAATATTACATGGACGTGGTCCAATTTTTCTCAATTGCAGTGTATTATTACATAGCTGTGGTCTGACTCTGCTGAACTGCAGTCGATAGGGCTTCAACTCAACTCTAGACATCTCAAATGTAGACTTGTTAACTTTTGTCGAACTTTGCATGAATTCCAGCCTACCTTCAACAACCCAAGTGTTGTTAAAATTAGTCTACATTCCTTATATCACTGCTCTAAATGTCTTTGCATCTTATTGAACTATATTTTGTGTTGCTTATGCTCAACTAGTGCACCATGGTCTAAATGTATTTGCATCTTACTCAACTCTATTTTGTGCTTGTTATACTCAACTATTTCACCAATTTTGTTCAGCTCATAATTTTAACTTTTTGTGAGATTGGAAAAAGTTTTATCTGCACTTGTTTGCATATTGTTATCAGGTACCATGTAACTCTTGCATTTGAAGCATTTTTTGCAGTGATTGGGTTTTTTTTCTGTGTTTTCCAGAGATTTATCGACTAATTTTACCTTTACGCTTTCATCATCAAAATTTTGATCTTGTTCAGAAGAGATATGTTATGCGCCTCTTCTACAGTTTCACACATGCTTTTATCTAATCGTTTCGAGGAAAGCTAGTATCCTAAAGTAACAAAGTTTCAGGGTTGCAGGATACGGAACCCATACTGCTAGGCCGCATAAATCCCTTTGTCGGATATGGACATGGGTACAGTGCGGCTTGGATACGGTTTGGACTTAGCCATATACAAATATGAACCCGTAACTGGGCCATATCAGATACAACTGGATATAGTATACTCGTCAACTATAGTTGTACCTGATTTATAAGTTAAAACTTTAACCAAAAACCCCATACAAAGGCTAAAAAGATGTTAAAAAACTGCAAATGACCAATAATGCATTTCAGCAGCAACAATTGAGGACATGGAGGTGAGGGTGTTGATTCACTCCTTTACTTCAAACTTTCACATTGGCTCTGTTCAACTTGCAATTCTTTTGATTTGTTTCCTTTGTCCTACACTGCTTCTTTTCTTTCATTTTGTTTATTTTCGGTTGGCTTATACAAACTACAATTTTTCCTTTTATCCTCGGCAATAGAGTGCTTTTTGATTTTTTGTCAAAGCTAGTGGAAGCATGGATAGAGTTATATATTTTAATTTTAGTTTGTTTTTTGGAGCTTCACATGGTTGTTTTGAGTTACAATACCCGACTTCCTACCTTTCGCATGTGGTGGGAATTTGTAATTTTCCTATAAATGTAATATAATGTATAAATTTGTTTAAAGACTCTTTTGTGTTTCCGTTCTCCTCGATCGCTCCATTTCGCCCGCCCAAGTGAGGCAAGCATTCATTACTTTAGATGAGCAGATTCCCATATGTCCCGTTGAGGACATTCGATTTTATTGATCGTTTGGTAGCCACTTTCGTCCATTTTCGTACATTTTGCCTATCTGCCTTATTTGGCCCATCACGTAGCCAGTTATTTATTCTATTATGGTTGTCAAGGCATGATCTCGGGAGGTCGCATGCACTTAAGATCATGTGTTGATTTTAAGACATAAAAAATTGGTGAACCCGAAGTGAAAAAATAGTTCCTTTTCATTTCCTCTATTTCTTCCTTCTTTCATCCATCCTTCTCCTCTCCCATTATTCTTTGGGTATTTATATACCCACTGAATATGTCGGGTCCGGAATACAATAGTCGCCCTCGCTATCTGGCTGGGCTAATAATTACTCATCCAATTTATCTTCCCCTCACACTCTTATTCCTCAAGGTGCCAACAACGGTTCATCAGTTAGGATCGAGGATATTGATCAACCTATGTTTAGCCCACAACCTAAGCTCTCCAGCTCAAATAACATGACATTCGCAGGAAAGCAACGGTTCCATCCTCGGGTCTTTTCAAGACCACAAATCAGCATGCAATCTAGTTCACTCTAGACTTACCTATTTCCAAATGATGAACTCCTATCACGCTTTGCCCAAAGTGATGAGCGTATTAACACAATAGATTAGTCCTTGGACCGGATGCAAGAGTACATTGATGTTCTTCTTCAGAACAAATTTTCTACCCCTCCTCCTATAGCAGGAAATACATCTAATGAGGGTTGGCCTCCCATAGATCAATCCATAACATGACATCATGTGCCTTTGCTTCCAAACCAGACTCGGAACATGCCTAAGTCAAATGCAATTCCATCTACGAGTAATGTGATTTCAACATTGGTGGATAGAGTTAGGGAACTAGAGCTTGCCTATCCTTCTCGTGATATACCTTTTACAGGGAAAGGTAAGATCCCCCACTATACACAGAACTTTTTCTATGTGCCCTTGACACCTTCACCTCCTCCAGTTTACATGGGTGTCCCTAACCATGGATACCTTCTTATCGGATTGGGCATGTTAGGTATGCCCTCTTACACTTTGTACAGTAATCCTCCACAGGCGCCAACTGGAAGTGTGTTCACAAATGTTATTCCAACTAGCAATGTGATGTTCTGTGGTTTCATACCTACTACTCCATACCAAAATAATGTTCCCTCGTACCTCCACATGTACTCTAAATCTCCACCGGGGACATGTTTTCCTTTCCTGGCTCATATGATCAGCCTCAAGGGATTCCTTATGCCCCTGCAAATGCTTATGTTGTGCCATATCAGCCTCTTATTCCTCCCCCACCTCCCCATCAAGGGTCATCCATGGTAGAGTCTTGTGCATTGGTCACATATGCTGAATATCTCAAGGAGCCCCTTGAATTTACCATACAAAGTGTGATGCTTCCATGACTATTGCCTAACTTACCAGAGTTCAAAGGGGGGGTGGGGGGACCCAAATGCGCAGATCAAAGCGTACATGAATTTCGTTAGAGAGTTACTCCCATGGGACATGATTATAGATAATATTTTCCCCAAGACCATGGAGGCGATTTCTCTCAACTGGTACTACACGATACTAGAAGCCTCGATTCATTCATTCAAGCAACTTGTTTCAGAGTTCATAAAGGCTTTCGATATGAACAAACTTTTATGAACAAGAATGAGAGAATTCCTTCATTTTAAGCAATAGCATAATGAATATGCCGTCCATTTCATTCATAGATGGTGACAAGTCCTCTACTCCTCGGCTAGCACTCCAAACATGGACCAAACAAAGCTTTACGAGTTTTTCCTCAATTCCCTCAATCGTGAAACCAAGGATGTGGTGCAAAATTTCCATTTTAGGAGCTATGAGGAGGTCTTATATTGTTCTCTCTGCATTGACCAAGCAGCAATTAATAGTGGCTGAAAGACGTACGGCTCAAATGGGAGACTAGTCACTCCCTCTCAGGGTAATTCAAACTACCCAAATGTTTCAAAAAATAATAATCAACGACCCAAAGTACTCAATAAGAACCATAGTGCTATGATGGATGGTGTAACTGACCAATCCAATAAGTCAAACATTGTTAACACTAGCAATACGAATAACGGTAACAACAATGCCAATGTGAACAACCAAAGGAGTAACAATTTTACTCCTTTTAATGTAGTGAAATTTAATCACCCTCCTCCACCTCTACAGCAAGTCCAGGCCCAGGGCCCGGTTCAATACTCGAACCAGTATCTGAATCAATTCAAAAATCAGTATTAAAACCAAGGCCAGAAGCCTCTGAACTTCAATTATAAAAACCAACAGTAAGAACTATGGACCACAACAAAACCAGAATCAAAGACCTCATGACTATGATCTTGATTTGTATAGTGGTTTTCATAGGGTTAGATGACATGACACTCGTATGTTCCGTGATTGTAACAAATTTATACAAAGAATTTTGAAGGACCAAATGTATCTCTTTGTTGAGATGTTTTTAGCTAATCCTATGACACCGACATAAAACGGTCACATGCGACCCATTTCCCCTCAGAATTATACTCTTGGGGTTTATAGAGATGCCCTTCCAATGTGCTTTGAGGATGGAAATCTCAATCCTCATTATACTAACAAGGGGACGCTTGTTTGAAAAAATAATCATGAGGCATCTACATCTACAAACCCTCTACTCGTTCCCCCCTAGATAGTCGGAATCAAACAAATATTGTGGGCTTAGTGGAGCTAGAAACCGAACCTGATGTTAATGCACCAACTTGTACCTGAGATTATTCTTCACAGCCTCTTCCCATCTATCCTTCTATGTTAGACGATACGTCGGTGGCTCCTAAGCCAGTAGGATCTTATGATCTGATTACGGAATTGACTAAGACCTTCTCCCACATTTCCTTCTTGGATTTGTTGAATAATTATCTCCTGCATAGATCAAATTTATTGGATGCATTGGTTCTTGGCCATCTTATCCATGTCACTCCTCCTAACGCCCAAATCAATCATGTAGACTTTTATTTCTATCCCTCGAGGTAGCCTGAGAGAGATGTTGGTTTCATGTTCGATATTAGCAAGATGCCTACTAATGTTGAATTAGCACGGAGAGGTGATCATGTGTTATACCTCTAGGTTTTTATATACAACAAATATGTTAATCATGTGATGATAAACGATGGGGTTGTTGTTAATATAGTCCCTTTCTCATTTCTTCAGAAGCTAGGATATGGAGAAACCAATTATTCTTCAATGTGAAATACGCCGAGACATTATGATAGCCTTAAAGCAACTTCTATTAGAACTACAGTGCTTTTGATTACCCTTGGACCAAATATTATGTTGACTCAGTTTTACATTATAGATTGGGAAACTAAGTATAATATAATTCTCAATTGACCTTGGATTCATAGAATGAAGGAAATCCCTTACACGTTGTTCCAAGAGGTTTGATTCTTATACCTAGGTAAGGTTTTCATAGCTCAGGGTGACCCAAAGTAATTTGATATCCATTTGAAAAATCTAAAGAAGAAAATTGGGATTCATACTGAGTTTGAGCTACAGGCCAATCAGTTGAACAAGCATCAAGTTTTGAAATATGAGTCCCACCTTGTCCCTATGACTGATTTGGAAACCCCCAAGGTAATTGAAGGGGTAAATCCTAATAAAAAAAAAGTCTTCGTAGTAGAAACTATATCAACAAAAACTACGGCTGAGATAGTTAAGCTTCTGGAGAATGATTTTCCTATCATTCTTCATTTTGATTCCTTAGGCATAGGCCATAATCTTACAATCGATACTATTCTGACCAATGGCTTTGAATATATTTTTATGGTTGAGGTTTCGGAATTCGAAGAGGAAGATTCTATGAATGATCAAACTTTTATCTTCCCAAATGGTTTCTTGACTCTCAACAATGACAATGTGAAGTTTCATTCCAGCATTAGGGCACGGGTAATCCTTACTTCTCCAAAGGGGAGGGTCATGCCTTTTTCCTTTACATTAAACTGTGAAAGTAAAAACAACGCCGTGAAGTACGAGGCTCTTCTTCTTGGTCTGATCATAGCCAAGAGGATGGGTGTAAAAAACGTGAGAGTTTTGGGTGACTCCCATCTTATTGCTAACTAAGTATCTGAAGTCTATAAAACTAGAGCTGAGAACTTGTAACTCTATAAATCCACCGTACTTGAACTTTGTAAGAGTTTTGACTTCATTTCTATCGAAGCCATACCTAGAGAGCAGAATCAACTTACCGATTCCTTGGCCAAGTATTCCTCATGGTCTTTTCTGAGTAAGTCCTCGAAGGTAACTGAGTTTATGGTCTCAATTCGATCCAAACCTCTCATCTGAAAAAGTGTCAACCAATATAAGTTTGGCATATGTTGAGGACAAGAATGAGCCTCCCACCATGGATTTTGTGGAGAATGATGAGGCAATCCTAGGATTCCTCAATGCTTATCCATATCTTCATCCTGCACACCATAAGAGGGGATTTTCTCTTATACCTCACCCTTCCTCCTACTTTGTAGATCACACGTTATATCCTGCCTCATCAGAGGGTCTTGAGATCTATGAGATAAAGGAAGAAGACTTGGAACTACCTCCATCCCTTCCTGAGTTCAAAGAGGGTAACACCTCTTTGATTGAAGGAACCATAGATATCAATATAGGGACAAAGGAGGATCCTAAGATCTTGAAGCTTAGTTCTTCTCTAACTCCATATGAGATAGAAGTGCATATAAAGGTGCTCAAAGAACATTTGAAATCCTTCACTTTAGCTACAAGGATATAATAGGAATCACTCTCGACATGGTGGTTCACAACCTCATCATGAGGTCTAATGTCAATCCCGTGAAGTAGAAGTCACGACCCATGAAGCCAAAGGTGGATTTAATGGTTAAGGAAGAAGTAATGAAGCTCCTTCAGGTGGGTTTCATTAAACTAGTGGACTATTCCATGTGGGTGTCTAACATCATCCCGGTCCTTAAAAAGAATGGGAAGATACACATTTGTATCGACTTTAGAGACATCAACAAAGCCTATCCTAAGGATGAATTTCCATTGTCTTCCATCGATGTCATTGTAGATGCAATGACTGGTTATGATTTGTTGTCACTTATGGATGGATTCTCCTCCTACAATCAGATAAGGATCTCTAAGGAGGATCAAACCAAGACTACCTTTACTACTCCTTGGAGGACCTTTTACTATTTAGTCATGTCATTTGGCTTGAAAAATTTTGGATCCACCTATCAACGAGCTATGACATACATCTTCCATTATCTTATTCATAATATTGTGGAATCTTGCATCGATGATTTGTTGGCTAAGGCCAAGAAACGTTGTGATCACCTTGAGGTGCTTTGTGTTATCCTCTCTCATCTTATCAAATATGGTGTAATGTTGAATCCAGAAAAGTGTGTATTCACAGAGACTGGAGGAAAGTTGTTAGGATATACCATTTCTTCTCGAGGAATTTATGTAGATACAACAAATATTTGGGCGGTTTTGGAGATTACTCCACCTTTAGATGAATTAGGCATTAGGTCTTTCTTGGGTAAACTTAGGGCAATCCACAGGTTTATTCCCGATCTAACTTGTGTCATCCATCCCATTAACAACTTTTTAAAGAAGGAGTGTAGTAAAGAATGGACTTCTGAATGTCATGAGGCATTTGAGTCAGTCAAACATTTTCTCATGTCACCACCTACACTCATGCCACCCAAAGTTGACCACTACTCATGTCCTCTAATATTATACTCTCAAGCCACTAAGGTCTCGCTAGCTTGCATGTTGGCACATGAAGATGATGATAACCATGAGCATGTTGTTTACTTCATTAGTCACACTTATTGACTATGAGACATGTTATACATAGGAAGATAAAGAATGTCTGACAATAGTTTTTGCAGTCAAGAGGTTACAACATTATATGCTTAACCAAGAGACTAGAGTGATAGTCAAATCTGACTAGCTGTGAACTTTTTGACTCAAGGTGCCTTATCCAAAAAGGTTGGATGTTTTCTTACATTGATGGGTGAATTCAAACTCACCTTCATCAACCAGAAGTCCATCAAAGGATAAATTATTATTGATTGGTTGGCGGACAACCTGATAGATTGTGGAGACCTAGTAGACCTAGATTTCCTTGATGAGTGTGTATTTTATGTGGAAACAAAGCCTCCCATTCTGTCATGTCCATGGTATTGTGATATCATTAATCATATTATGGACCATACGTATCTTGAGGGAGAAACCTCACAACAAAGGTGGTGGCTACATGTCATAGCTGCCAAGTATGTAATTGTAGAAGAAGTGCTCTATCACAAAGCCTTCAACGACATGCTTTTGAGGTGTGTGGATGAAGAAGAGTTGGAAAATATTCTCTTCAAAGCCCATAGCGGAGTCTATGGGGGTCACTTCGGAGGGCATGCTACCACTCAGAAAATTCATCGAATGGGTTATTTTTGGCCCACCTTAGAGCATGATGTTGTAGAATATGTACGTAGGTGCCATAAATGTCAAGAATTCTCACATGAGATACACCATCCCTACTCAGTATCTATAGCCAATTGTGACACACTGGCCCTTTTCTACTTGGGGTCTAGATTTGATAGGGAAGTTTTCTCCCTAATCTACAAATGGCCACAACTTTATCATTACAACCATAAAATATTCTACAAAGTGGTTCAAGGCCATGCCTCTCTTTACTGTGCCTGGGTCTATGATCACCAAGTTCATTTTGAATCAGATCATCTGTAGGTATGGAGTCCCACAGGTCATTATCTCAGATAATGGCACATCATTCAAGAATGAAGAGGTGTGTGAGTTGTGCTCACAATTCAAAATATTGCATCACACAGCCTCTTTGTATTACCCTCAGGCCAATGGATAGGCTGAGGCTATAAAATAAAACATTGAAGTCCATACTCCTCAAAAAAGTCAAGGAGAATAAGTGTGACTGACATTTAAAGCTATTTCTGGCCTTGTGGGCCTATAGGACGTCAGTATGGACACCTACGAGGGAAACCCCCTATTCTTTCATCTTCAAATCTGAAGCGGTCTTACTACTGGAAGTTGAAATACCTAGCCTCTTCATATCTTTGCAAGGTATCTTAGGTGAAGATGGGTATCGAGAAGCGTGGATGGTTCAACTTGAAACTCTGGATGAAGCTCAACTTAGAGCTGAGCAACGTCATTATGTTTATGCTGACAAGATGTGTCGTCAGTATAATGAAAAGGTCTATGAACAAGAAATACAGGTAGGAGACCTAGTTTTAAGACTGGATAGCCAGATTGACAAAAACCAGTGAAGGATGAAATTTTAGACCAAAGTGGTTAGGTCCATATCAAGTCATGGAGGACTATAAGAATGACATGTATCATCTGTGTACTTTAGAAGGTGAGGAGTTTGGTGAATCAGTCAATTCACTTCACCTTAAATGCTTCTACGCATAGTTCATTTACATTTCCACATGTACACTATTGTATCCACATTACATATCATTTACATAATCATATTGTAACATTGTGAAACAAGAAACTTATTTTTCAAGTGACTTTCAAAATTTCTAAGAATTGGCAAAGCATTTAATCATACTTCTCCAACTATTCATTATATCATCTCTAAACTATTCAATCTCTTTA
This sequence comes from Taxus chinensis, assembly GCA_019776745.2. Lineage (NCBI taxonomy): Eukaryota > Viridiplantae > Streptophyta > Pinopsida > Cupressales > Taxaceae > Taxus > Taxus chinensis. The sequence goes on along the minus strand of CM034154.1, from coordinate 481,070,948 downwards.
TCATCCTAGTAGATGAAGTTTTGACATTGATCCTACCAAGACCTACACACTTAGTTCTATTCATTGACTACTTCTAGCTTAGGTGTTTTTCCCATAGTCTATACTAGAAGCTTCTTGGTGTCACATCTTTCCTAAAAATCTCTCTTTTAACAAATCAATCTAAAACATTTCACCTGGATTACTTGTTCACCTACTTCAACCCTCGGTGGCGAGCCCTCGTATCCTACTGGTTGCATGGGGTTGAGGCTAGGGGAAAGTTTTCCCTCCCAAAAAGCAAGTCAAAGTTTAAAAATCAATAAAAAAAAATATAAATAAAACAATAAATACAAAATTCTTTCTTTTGCAAAATAAAACCACACTTCTTTTCCCTACCAGTCTTTAGTGATGAGCCCATGCTTCCTACAAGTAGCATGAGGCTGGGAAAGGAGGGAAGTTCCCTTACTCACCTATTTCTTGTCCTTGGTGATGAGCCCATGCTTCTTACTGGTAGCATGGGGCAAGACATAGGGGGTCCTTTCAAATAAATCAATAAGTTGTAAACAAGTCAACAAGTAAAAAGTGCTTTGAGTCCTTTGAAATCATCAGAAAATGAGTTAGATGTATAAGTTATAAGAGAGTTAATCCATAAAACCATATTTTTTCAATCAGGAGGCCATCTACGAGTCTCAGTCTAGTTAAACTTGTAAGCAACCCAAATTCTAAATTATATAGTTATGCTTCCCTAGAGTTGAGTTGTAGTTTCCTAATTGGGTCTTTGTCAAAATCTTATCTTCATATCATTACTTTCATTCATCAAAGTCATATAACTTGTGTCCTTCTTGGCTCTTGGTGTTGAGCCCTCACATCTTACTAGTTGTGTGGGGTTAAGAATGGAGTGGGTTCATCTTCTTATTATATCACTTTCATCAAATTTTCCAACAAAACAGGAATATCAAATATTGCTTGAAAACCAAATTTTTTAAGTTTGCAATTTGTCCTCATATGCATCATATATATATATATATCAAAAACACAATAAAATAAAGAAATCATTATGTTACACATTTGCATCATCATCATCATCCATACATGCATTCATAAAAGCATATTAAAAAATTCATCAGAGATTCTACACATCTAAGAGTACACAGATGAAGCAAGTCATGAGTGAGTAAACTCTTACACAAGATATCTGAGCCAAAAAGAAACATGTATGTGTATATATATAATAATCAATTTTGTATACAATGTCATCACACTAACAAGTGTGGTCAAAATTCTCACAATGAGCACAAAATCCAAAAAAAATGATATATACAATAAAAAATGATCCAAAGCAATAAAGGCCCATGGCCTATCCCTCTCTACAAGATCCAGATGAAGGTGCACAGCTTGGACTCATGTTGCAGCTCCTATGATGGGAGTGAGAGACTACATGCCTGGACCTATGAGAGTGACCATGAGACGATGATCCAGGTGATCTGTCATTGGTGGCCTTACTGCGAGAATGGCTCATCCTTTGTCTCCTCTCAGCTAGCTGATATGCAACAAGCTTAGTCCTCATCTTGGTCATTTCTCCCACTACAATCCATGCTAGAGAAAACATCATTAGTGTGTCACCCCACTATGATCAGATTCCCTAAGTCCACAAGCAGATCTCATCTCATGTCTTCCCCATGGGAAGTGCAAGGTGTCCAAGAATATTGTGAATAAGATCTCACCAACCATCTTTTGTAGCTGTAAAACATGAGAAAACAATGGTGAGTTAGAAAACTTTTGAAAACCAAGAAATATATATATTGTGTAACTCACTAACAGTTCTAGACTAAGTAGTAAAGTCAAGAGCAGAGTATTTTACTTACTCAGATCTCCTGGCATCTAGGATGGGTCCACCAGTGTTGGTGGTGGTGGTGGAGCTGCTATGGGCACCTCCTCTACCCTAATCTCCTCTATGGCCATCTATCACCCAAAAACTGACTCCTCATCCCCTCCCCCACTAATATTCAAAGGCTCCTTGGTATGTAAAGTCTCAGCCTATGCCTTAGTCCTAGTTGCTCTAGAAGCCTCCCCAGTAGTGTCCCACTCTATATCAATCTCCTCATCTCCTCTCCTCTGCTCCATCTCAGTATCTACCTCGGTCTCCTCCTCATCTTGGCCTCCTCCTCCTCCTCCTCCTCCCCACTATATGAGCAGGGTGCAACCTCTATCTTGAGGATCACCCTAGGTCTAATCTAGATCCAGGGCAACCTGTGAGCTACCAATCGGGACCCGAGGTATAACAATGGTCCACTTGAGCTTGCCCCTTTGGGAAGCTCTAGCCTCTTTAATGCCCCTATATACTTGTGGACTAGAAGGGCATCAATGTAAGGTAACCCAAACTATTGGGGAACCTCTATGAACTAGATGGATCTCAACCCTATTGGTCTGATTTACTAGTTATGTTATAGTGTTGTAAACAACCATGATAACCCTCTCATCACCCCATAGACCTACCATCACCCGGTAGGGTTGTGTAAAAAAATCATCAGTAGTAAGTGTGGCAACTGACTGATGATGCCCCTTCAGTGGGGCCATGACTTTCCATCTTGTTGCTCTAATAACCTCGATATTTGTTATCCCAACACCCCTCTGATAGGGTATAATGTGCTCATAGACCCAACACATCACTAATGTAGGATGACTGAGGGCCTTTCCCTTCAGTCTAACAACCCAGTAAAGATCATGGTATGTACACCCAAGATATCAATCCCCATGCATAATATGTGGTCATGTTGCTCTATGCTCTATGAATAATGGGGGCCCAACAATAAAGGTAAGTATCTTGTCCCTCCCTTATCCCCAACCAAGTGAAAGCCAAGATGCTAATGATGGCCTTGTGGAAGGTAGGGATAGGAGCAGAGGAAACTAAAAATAATCTCATCCCATGTTTGGCACCTATATGCATGTGCCCCATCTCCCATATAACTAGCCCACTGACGGGATATAACCACTGAACCTAGCACTCTCCAAAGTCAACCTCATGCCATGACAGAACCCCAAGAATCCTATAAACTTCCTCGAGAGTGATGGTCCAATCTCCTCTAGCTCTAGGAAACCAGAAATTGTTTGGTCTGCATCCCAGTAACTTAATAGATCAGATAACAAGTAACCAGTGATGTAACCAACTGAGTCTGGGATATCCTCCATATCCTGAGCCTCTATGTAGTAAATCCCTCTCATCCTTGAGATAGTAAATCCAAAATGGGAGAGAACCAATTACACTCTCTAGCCCTGATCCATCTAAAATATTGACCCTATATTTATAAACATCAAGAAAAGAGAAAGTTAGAACCTTTTAGTGCATAATAAGCTCATCAAAAACATCATAAAAACATTCAAAAATTAAAAAATTTCATCCATACTTAGTCAATTTTGAAATTTGCCTTGGTAATTACACAACCACCGCTCTATGTAGAGAGGTAGTTACGTAACCACCCCTCTGTGTAGAGTAGTGGTTGCGTAACCACCATGGAAATTCCACCTTAAGATTTAAGCCTTGATGGTTACACAACCGACGTGACAGTTGTGCAACTGCCTCTTTGCAGAGCGGTGGTTGCACAATCACCATGGTAGTTGCATCCATAAAAATCAAGTCATACCCTAGGCCCCACAAAATGCAAAAAAGACAAAAAAAAGACCATTTTGGATGAAATAAATTACAAATACCTCTAGGGACCCCCTTTATGAACATTTTACTACAAAATTACTAAAAATCTCTCCCTAGGTTGAATTTTTCACATTTTACAGATTATAAGGTTAAAATAAACAAATACAAATAATTCACCAGTTCCTGACCCATTGCTTCTCCCTCTGGTTGGGCTGCCATCATGTCTGAGTGCTCTTTGATTTGATTGTATTTGCATGTGAAACCGTCACAGGTGATCCAGAGCTCAAAAATATCTAAGTGGGTGAGTGAAAATGATTTCTAGAAATAGTAATTTTGGTTATATATAGCATGTTTTAACTCTATTTTGAGTGTGTGTGTTTTGCAGGGCTGGAGCATTTACATAGTTATGTTTCTATCCCCACAGACATGGTAAGTCCTCTTTTCATTTTATTTTAGCATGTTTTGTCAATTCTACATTATATCTACACTTGATTCTTCATTTACTTCTTGCAGGTAGTGGGAAGCTTGGATGGGCATCATTTCAACACACAACATGTCAGGTATAATTTCTAACCCTCCCATTTGGGAGCACCATACTCAGACTCTATGTTTTACGTCTCTTCATGGCTAAAATGCTTCTCCAAGGGGGAAATATGTACGCACCCAATTTTACATGTGCTACATTTTCAGAACAGTTCAAAATCCCCAATGATGAGTAAATATCTTTCCAATGGTGTTCGAGTCCAATTTCTCATTTGCAGTATATATTTGTAGCCTAGAATGCTTCTCATGTCCTTTTCCTATCTTTCCTTCTTTCTTTACCATTTTTGCGGCTTTTCCTTGGCCTTTATGCTTTAAGTTATGGAACCACAATGTGGTTACACCACCTCCATGGAACTGATGTTGTATAATCCAGTCTTCCTTGAGCTGGCAGTTATGCAATCCACTGCAACGGTGGTTGCATAACCACTGATCTACACAGACCAGTGGTTCCATGTGACTTTTTCCCAAGCCTTTTCTATGTTTTTGAATGCATGTCAACTTATTCAAACTCATTTGTAGCGCATGTTTCTTGACCAAATTGGTTGTTCTTGAGCTCGTTAGATGCGTACAAACTTCTCCTTCCCTTCCTTTTTATTAATTGTGAGCTAACTACCCCTTCTTTGAGTGAGGTAGAATTTCTTGGCTTCCAAATGGATTAGACCATTTCCCTACATTTTCCATATAAGATCCAAGCTTTAACCCAGAGCATTGGTTGGAGATTATTGTTTTGAATTGCACTATTATGTTGCTTATAATCCTACCAAGAAATACACAAGAAAGTTTAGTTCTCTTGCCTTGTTATTTTTTTCCTGTGTTGCTACCAGATTGCTTGCAAGTCATTCCATCTTCAGCACTTCTTCATCATTTCTTCAACACAAGCCAACAAAGTTCCCTGAATTCATTTGAACACCAAATTGGAAAAGAAGCTGAGGGGACAAATAAGCAAAACCACACTGGAATTGTCATAGTTTTACGTTCCCAGGTTGGCGATGCATTTGGATTCTTAAAGTTTTCTTAATAAATCTTATTCCATAATCTGTTAGAGTATATTAATTCAAAGGAATACAATTACTGTAGCTTTTCTTTATTTACACAAATCTTCTATTGAAAGTTTCTTCCCTACCTATCCCTGTGGGTTTGCATGGGAAGTTTGTTTGGAAGAGGCTTCTGCACCTATTTAGTGTTATTGTAATTTCCCTTCATTTTTGTAAGCTTCCATAGATCCTGTTGTTTCTACCAGGGAAGTTTCAGGGGAAGAATAGATTCTAAGAAGCTTTTTCATTCTTCCTGTGACTTTGAGGTAAGAACAGAGGAAGTTGTATATCCACAAGTACAAATTGGAAAAAAATTGTTTTATTAGAATAGATTAGATCCACTCTGCATAGGGAAATAGCCACATCTAGTTGTTTTCTTGTTTAGTTCTGTTAATTTTAGTGTAGAAGTAATTTCAATTAATTAGAAGAAGTTTTTATTGTTTGTGTGTATATCTTCTATTTTCTAGTAAACATAAAAATACAAAAATATTAGATTAGATTAATTAGTTTTATTTTATTTATTTTATTCCCTTTATTCAAAATCATCAAAAATCACAAAAAAATAGATTGGTTTATTTCCTTTGTTCAATTAGTTATCTTTCATTTGTTAATTAGTTGTTGGCAACACGTATATTTATTTAAATTGGAGGAAAGCAATTGAATTGTTTTGATTTAAATATGTTTTTTTTATTATTTAAATCGGGAATATAGAGTTAATTAGAAAGGAACTAACACATCTCCCACATATCCCTAGTTGGCTTAGGATTAACTTTCCCTCTTGCGTTTTCTTTGTGAGATTGTTTGTTTAATTAGTTTGCACATCCTACATGACCATTCAAGGCCCTAGACAACCAAGAGATTACGTGTATGATCCAATGAGTGCCACAACCAAACCTAGACCACAATTTACTAGACATTGACCAAGGCCTTAGACACCTTGTTTTCCAGACCACCCCAGCTTCCACCCATTATCATCTCACAGTTGAAATACTTTGAACGTCAAAGCAAATTTCTTACAAGTTCTTAAAAGTCAACCTAGTCAAACTAGATTTCAACAATTCACCCATTTTTCCTATTCACATGTTTCCTCCCACACCTCCATGACCTTGTCTGGATACTTCTACAAGGTAAACACAAGACAATTTCCCCCGCATTACACAGCCAGTTCAGAGAGTGTTTGGTGACACTGATATTGATAGACTTCTTCGTGTGTCCATTCTCCTTGATCATTCCATTTTGCTTGCCCAAGTGAGGAAGCATTCATTTCTTTAGACGATTAGATTCCCACAGTTCCCATCAGAAGACATTAGATTACCTTGATCACTTTGTTAGACATTTTCCACCCATTTTTTATGTATTCCACCTATCTACCTTATTTATCCCATCCCATAGCCATCTATCCATTCCATTGCGGCTATCCCAGCACAACCTTGGGTAGGTCATGCATGCACTTAAGATCACGTGTTGATTATGCCTAATGGAGTCTATATGGCCATGCACCCAAGACAAAGGCCTAGACCACAACGTAGGGGGACATGATAGTAATTCCCTAAGACAGGTGTGCACGACTTATATGATCTAGAACTCGTCATGATAATGAGGAGTAGGAATTACTAAGCGGCTGAGGAGATGGAAAGACCATCATGGAGAGGCCCAAAAAACTAAGTACGTGTGTCATTATGTTATTTATATGTATCAAGAGTAGTTTTTGTGTTATATTTGTATTATAAGTAACATGTGTCTATGTAATTAGTTTTGCAGAGTAGACAGTGGAGGACTGACACTCCCCGATAGAGAGTTCCCATTATGAGATCATGTTTCTTGTGCTAGATGTCCAAGATACTACTATGATGGCCGATCTAGTGACACCATTAGTAGGATACTCATTAGGTTCCTTCCATTTGGTTGGAGAGGTATACATGACCTTGTGGAGATATAGAGATGTACAAACACTAGTAGCCATAAGTAGCATAGATGTGATGTTGAAGAGTTTATTATAGACACATGTGTCCTTGATACATGATCAAGCTTCCCACTTATCAGATGCCTGAAGGGTGGCTGAAAGGATTACTTTATTAGAGTAATAAATAGTGAGAGCATGGTGAGAGGCCTTTGAAGCTCAGTCTAGCAAAGAATCTCTAGCTCGATAGATAGAGCTACCAGCACGACCCCATTGCCCAAAGCATCTAGATACCCCCGCAGGGGGTGAGGGTGCTTGAATTTTATCGTAGATGAGCCAGATCCATGTATTTGTTTTTGTATCATTTTATGAATGTATAAAATTCATTTGAGACACACACACACACACATATATACATATACATAGGTGTGTGTGTGTGTGTGTGTGTGTGTGTGTCTATATATGATGTTTATGGCAAAATTTTTCATTAGAATTTTATAGTGTATATGTTACTTTTATTACCACTTTCTTGTTTTTCACATGAATATATGTGATGATAGTCATGGTACTTAGGAATACTGATAATTTCATTAGATAGGTAAAGTCAGCGAGAGGGGGAATTAGTAAGAAATCTCAACCCACGCGATGTGAAAAAAACAAGGGGTAGAAAACAACCACAACATATAATAATATGATGTTAGGGTGTTGTCAGGTAAATAAATCCAAACAAGGCCATAAGCCTAAGCGAGGATGCACATAATACTGTAATGATCCAATGGGAAATACTAGGGCTCACAAAGCCAACATAGGTGGAATTAAGACCACAACACTCTAACGGTAGGAGGGTCCATGACACAAGGGATGATAGATCCAAGAAAGGTATTTTTCTCAATAGATGATAAAGAGGGATACAAGGAATTGTATGAGAAACCAAGCAGGGGCCAAGATCCCAAGAGAAGGTAAGAGCTCAAGCCAAAGAAGGAAAGAATATATAGTCAAAATAATATAGATAGTTATCCTCAAGGGGTGAAAGATAGTAAGGTTTTATTGATGATGTCATCCACTTGATGTAAGATATGATCTCTAGCTTAAGACATGATTTCATCTATGGCATGTTGTGTACTATCAAATTTTTGATGAACTTCATATATTTTGTAAAATAGGGTGTCATCGATCCGATCCTCTAGTCAAGTGAGAATGTCACAATGAATATCATTCATATTGGGAAGAGGATCAAGGTGAGGTGATGGCCCATAAGTTGGTTATGGTCTAGTCAGTCGAGGGGAAGGTGGTTGGTTCTGAGAGGAGCTGGATATACACTTCTTGCCATGGGAAGAGGACTCAAGAACCTAAATCATGTTATGCTTAACCTAACAGTCAACGTCAGTATATGCACAATACCTGTGGTGATAATAAAAGAAGGGAACTTACGTTAAAGGTTATGCATCCTTTCTTGTTTTGTCTTATTTGACATCAGCTTCAAGTTTCTTCATGTGTCGTCGACAAGCTCTACATTCTGAAATATCATGTCCCGAGGCCTCGTACCATGTGCAATATGGCCCGATTGTAGGGGAATTGGGTTCCATAAGGGAAATAGGTATGGAGGAGAGTCTTACAGGATGTGGAGGGATAATAAGAGTAGGTGGGGAAGGAACCAATGTAATAGGTGAAGATGACACTGATGGAGAAATTTTTGGCTCAATCGTTGAGGCACAGTAGATGGATTCATCACCCATGAGGTCATTGGATTTGTGGTCGAAACTAGCAATATGATCATCCACTTTTGTAAGGGAATATGGGTCAACTAGATGAATGGTAGGGTGCGGAGGGGTAGTATGAGGTAAAGAGGTTAGGGGAGTGATCTAAGGCTCGATCATTTTACGACTAGGAGAAGTATCAACCATACTCAAGGATTTGTCATGTATGAGGATTATGTTTATGTCATGAACATATTGGGTGCGAAGGATATATTGGTAATATAATAATTCCCTATCATGAATCTAGGTATTTTTAGCCATGTGGGGATCATCTAAAGTGTAATTGTCATCGTAGTTTTATGTGGAGGTATCCACCACACAAGAGTCAAATATAGTCTTAAATCAAACCACATGATCTAAGGGAGGTTGTGGTGTATGAGAGATGACAATGGGAACTAACGGTACCTGTGAGAATGAGGCTGCAAGGAAGGAGGTAAAGGGGGTATGATAAGCTTGGGAAGATCAAAATTATTAATTATAAGTGTGATCTCATTGGTCTCATCATCATCAAACTCTAATATATTGGGAGGTGTACATATAACTGATTTTGGATGACCGACATTGTTGCGGAGAGAATCTATAGGATAGTTGAATTGTTGATACTCCCGAAAGGGGATGGTAGATAACTCATCTAGTGTTGGTATTTTTGCATGTCCCCATTTTTGGATTTTTTCATAGTTCCAAGGATTAAGATCCCATTCAATCTTATAGATAGCTCCTAGGTGAGAAAATTATACACATTAAAAATTAGAGGAAGTGAATGCACACATGTGATGAGTTAAAGGCCACCCTAGGAGGATATTATAAGATAGGGGAAAGTAAAAAATCATGACTTTATTGCGGAAATTAATAGGAGGCATTGTGATGGGTAACTAGATACACTTCATGTGAGGAATCTGTCGGAATTCATACCATTGGCAAGTACTACATTTACATTTTAAGTTGTTTATGGAGTAGCCAAGAGCCTTAATGAAGTATAATGAGGCAACACACGTGTCAGATCCTTCTTTGATGAGAACATGTTTGACCATAGTGTGGCCAATATGGATTGAGATGAAAAGAGGTGGATAATTTACATAGAGAAAGAGTTCGTTAGGGATCATAAGGGTTATAGGGAAAAAAATTCAAGATCGAGCATCCGTGAAAAGGTTAGTATGAACAGAGAGATCCTCACACAGATGATGAATGCTTTCCTCTAAGCCATGTAATGTGGGAATCTTCCCAGAATTGGGAGGACATGGGATGTTCATGTTAAATAAGGATGTCATGAGATGCTCGCGGTGGTGAGGCAACGTACATATGAGTTTTAGAAAATAGATTTGGCTAGGAATTTGGGCCAATGTTTCAAAAGGATCCCATCCATCATGATTGAGTTATATATTGGGTTGAGAGTGATGGGAGTCCTTAGAAATAAATCCAAAAGAAGTAAGTGTAATCAAGGAGACTTTAGAAACTATCTTTTACTTATCTTTTACACTATTGGCCCTGCAAGTTTCATTTTGATAGAGGTTGATTTTTTTGTAGAAGTAGTGTTAGACACCATTGGCCCTACAAGATATTTTCCACATGCATCGATGGCATCTAGAAGATAGATATTTTTTTCTTGGGAGGCTTGATTTTGAGGTACATAAGGGTATACAATCATGTGAGTTTGAGGATGGAATGATGTGGGATATCCAGGATCTATATAGGCTATAATGTTCCTAATATCATTCATGGTAACTATGATTTTGGGAGGATAGTATATCTACACTACATTAGTCATGGTATGTTCTTGATTTTTGGAACTCTCACCTGTATCATGGTTAGGCATAGGATTATAGTAGAATTGTAACTTTTCACTAGCTTGGTTAATTGCATCATGAGGATATTTTTGTTGCATTACATCATGAGATTTGACCGTTTCAGTCAAATGTTCTTGACTGATGGTGGCGTGGCCAAATTGGGAGCCTAGGAATAATTTGATGGCAGTTGTACTTAGTACACAATAGTTGTCATCGGAGTGACTCCAAGTAGCATGCCACCAAAACAAATTACTTTCATCATGTCATTGAAGAATAGGTCGAGAAGGATCTAATATCATGTTAAATGACTTAGGTAAGTGACGTTTCAACTATTCCTTGCTCAATGGTTGATGATAGGTTTATTTTTTTGTTATCTTATTGATCAATGTTGAAGATGGTCCTATTTGAAGAAGCAACAAATGGAAGAGTGTCGAAGACTCAATCATCTATTATGTTCTTTTTCTTAGGACGTTAGAGGATTTGGACTTGATAATTTGGTTGTGTCTTAGGAGGAACTCTCTCAAAATCTCTCATGAGGAAATCCTACCTTTTATTTAGTTCAAAGGCTTCTTCTAGAAAGGTGTGAGAAAAATATCTCACCTTGTATTGAAGGTGAGGTTCAAGAGCTCCTAGGAAAATTTGGAAAAAAATTTCACTAGGCATGTTATGTTCAACTCACGTAGATAAGGTCTTCCAACATTTTATGAAGGATTATGTAAATTCATTTTCAGATTGTTGAAATTTGATGAAGGAATTAATGTAATTCTCAAGTAAGTCATGATACTGAAATTCATTCACTAAGGTTATCACCAAGGACTCTAGCTCAACTATGGAGTTAGGAGGTAAGGTATGATATCAATCCAAATCATCTCCAGTGAGGTTTTTAGCTAATAGGTTAGTGAAAACATATGAATTCTCTATAATCCACTCCTTATAAAGGTTTCCAAAGGCCTTAATGTGAAGGGACGGATCATTGAGCCCGTCATAAGAGATGGAAAGAGCAATACCCCCAATAGCCATGTTAGCAATGTAAGTTGTTAGAGGATCTCATTGGACTACTCTTAGGACTTTTTTGTGGATAGGGGGTTGGGTAATGGGCACCCCATTAGGCCCATTTGGTAAAGGAGGGGTGTGGTTCCCAAGATCCCATTGTAGGGAAATTGACTAGATGAGTCATGTTGGCTTACATTTGAAGGAGTTGAGTTGTAGTAGTAGATTATTGTTGGTTCATTCTATCATTGAGTTGGAGGATAAGGTTGGTAGGGTCAAAATTAGGGGTATATTTAGATGTAGCTACTTCAATACCTTTCCCTTTTTCTGACATATCATCAAGTTGTTTGGAGATGAATTTAAAGATACATTTACTAATCATTTTTTTCCGATTCATCCTTGTATTGAGAATGTAGACACCTAAACTCTGCTTTTACAATCTTATTGTTAAAAGCACACCAATCACTCTCATTCTTACCATTTCCATTATAATTAGTGATTTTCATTAATTAACTAACGTTTCTTACCATTTTAGTTAATTAACAATGCTTTTTTGATTACCTAGCCTCTTTCACATTCAGGATGCCAATTTATGACACATTGTAAGTCAAAATCCTCTTCCGAACAAACAATTAGTGATTATTAGCTAATCACGCCTATTTTACCCTTGTTTTGGTCAATAAACCCTATTATTGGCTTAAACCCCTCTTCCAACCATTCAAAATCACCCCATTTCCCTCCAAGGCATTTCATAAGGCTTCAAAGGTTTATCCTAGCCTCTTAATTGACCCTAAGTGGTTGATTAAGGCTCCTTACATTCTAATCACTTGTTAATTTACTAATCGTGATTAGAAAACCTTAATCTACTTTGTGCTTTTAGTTCCACATGCACCAAGATGCAAATTTTCCCCAAATAGAAAACTATAAAAAGGACTAACCACATACCTTTAAACTTTACACCATGCTTTGAATTGCATATCATATAAGAAATATGATTATGATCCTTACTACCTCCTTGGATTAGCTTGCTCAATCTTTGCCTCCAATATTCATGTTGGTTAGTAGAGTGATATCTAATATGGCCTTGTAGCCATTGTTAGAGATATCCTCTAACCATTTTTGAAGCAGTAATAAACCATAATTTGATTTCTCTTAGATCGGTTTAGGTCTATGTTAGTTAGCAATTCATACTAAGTAGGTATGCTTTAGCTAAGATTGATTGATATCATGTTAGTTATTTTAAGTGTTCCAATAAGTTTTAATCCTTGATGTTACTATTGTTAATTCCTAGATTTGTTAATATACTATGTGGTGTTAGTCTACTTATTTAGCTTTGTTGGAGTTTTTAGTAGTTAGCATTTTACACGCCTAGTGGGACAGTTCCCCATTGCATTCATTTCATTTGAATTTTTCTAGATTAGTTTCAAGCTTTTATAGAATAAATTTCAAGTTTTGTCGATCAAATTGAAATTTTGATAGTTTTTAAAACTATATTAGTAGTAGATGTTTTATTTTCATGTTCTTTGCAGGATCTAAGGAGGTAAAGTGTTGTCAAAATTACATCAGAAAGCCAAAGATTTGAGCTTTATCAAATTTTTCTTATCAAAACTCATGTTTTGACCACCTACAAGAAGGTGCACACTCACATATTTAGGGCCATGCTCACGTTCAAAGGGGAGCACTCACGTCTTTAAGGTTGTGCTCATGCTCTTAGGGTTGTGCTCACGTTTCACTGGCCACACCTGTGTTCCATTGAATTTTTGTCCTCTATGTGTTGGTCGCGTTGGTGCTTCGAGGTGGGCATTGGGATCTCACGAGTCATGATCACATTAGTCGATTGTGCATTTTTGATAGAGGTACGCAAGTGCTTATAAGGTTGGGTACTATATGAGGAGTGTTGCAGCTACAAAGGTCGCACTAATGTGTTAAGGGGCGTGTTGGCATTCTAAGGTAAAATTGGCTTAAACTTCAAAGTTTTAATTGTTATTTCTTTATGTTCCTATCATTTTTCTAGGGTTTTTAGCTTCTTTTATTGTAGTTTTTCTAGTGTAGATCAGGTTTTCTAACACATTTACTTAGGGTTTGGTGAATTAATTTTATTTTCATGCCTTGTATGAGTTTGGGATAGGGTTTTGTATGCTCTTCTCTTACACCTTGTGTGATCTTGAGAATAAAAATCAGCTCTAAATCTTCTTTTGCTAACATTAGATTAAGTGTGAAACTTCATTATTCATTTTTATACTTAAGGGAATGAACTTTTCTTATGACATTTATATGATCCTTTGATTCAAAAAATTTCATTTGATAAACAACTAAAGCTAAAGCTTGTGTATGCTCTTCTCTTGCACCTTGTGTGATCTTGAGAATCAAAAACAAATTTAGTTTTTCACTAAAAATCACTTGGATTAATTGGGAATGAATTTTGATTTACAAAGTATTATGGTGGTTATTTGATTCACAATATTTTTCATTTTTATCTAGTTGGGTTACTTGTTGTGTATTCTCTTCTCTCATGTCTTTGGACGATCTTAAGAAATAAAAACAACATTTAATCCTCTTTTTCATGATATTGTAGATCTTTTTGGATAAATACTAACTATTTATGTGTAGGACCTAACACTTTCTAAAGAAAGGAAAAGTCTCTTTAAACCAAACTCTAAAATACATGTTTGTGATAGGTTTCCAAAGGTGGTCCAAACCAAATTGCTTAATCCAAAAGATAAGAAAATACACCACACATCATTCATCACACTATATTACAGGTTTCGGTTAAGAGCTATGGCTTGTCTGCTTTAAACTAAGAGAAACTCCCTTTGGCATAAGCCTTAAGATAACAATAGGGATGCTACTATGAACCCCAAAGTAGTTCACGTAAGAGGGAACCTTGTGAACGAAATAGGAAAGTGTTCCACTACCCAATTGATTAGTACGCCCTTGTGAGATTAGATTCAAAGTTATGTCCATTGTGACCCCAGTGAAAATACAACTGAACACATTTACTACTCATTGTGTTAAAGGGGGTAAAGTAAATTTGGGATATTATAGTCATTTTTATACCCTTAGATTAACAATAAAATCCCATGTGTGCTAACCTATCACCCAGCGGGTGCTAGGCATTCACCCAAGGCATGCACAGGCATTGATCCTAGCATTTATATGAGTCTTGTGATAATAAATCATCTATGAAAGACACTAAGTGCAAAGGAATGAAAACTAACCATGCATCATCCTTTGAGAACTTAGGATGAGTATCATCTCATTGCTTTTATAAAAGAGAAATAACAGACAACATATAGAAATGATTCATAACACACAATAAATGCATTAGACTTAAGCTCATGAAAACATATATGCTTTAGAACAAAACCTTCCATTGATATTAATGAGTTCAGTAACCACATTACATTCCTTGAGGCCATAGCACACCCATATAACAATGCAGAGCAAGGCCATGCATCAGAAACTAGACCCTTCATATTACAAGGATAATCACAGACCCATCCCTCTATATATATATATATATATATATATATATATATATATATATGCTACCTCTCCTATGTTTTCCCTAATCCCAACCCATAGAATCTTCTATGGTATTTTTGTAGAGCTTCACCTCTTTTCCAGTGCACTCCCCTACTCTCTCAGGATGATCCCTTCTAGTCTCTAGTATCCTCCCCCCTTTTTCTTCTACCCGCGCACCTCTATATATAGATTTTCTAACTTTACCTCCATGCCTTCTAAGGTAACATATTGGCTACCAAGTGTCCAAGTAGTCCTCTAATGGAGCATGCCTCATTTGATCCAAGTTCTCCACTCTGTGCAATGATGTTCTTCTAGATCCTTCCATCACATGCATGGAATATATTCCCTTTTTAATCCTACAGCTATCATGTTGGCACCTTATCCACTCTACATGTTAGACGGATCACACTTTTCTCATGTGCTTCCTGGAACGTTGAATATGGCTAAGTCCCAAAACATGTCTTCCCTTGTGCGTGTGTCGTGTGTTTTGTAAAACCCTTCTAGAACCCTTCCCTGCACACCCTTCTTCAAATAGGTCCCACGCACCCACGTGCCTTCTTGTAATTAGAAAATATTCTTGGGCCCAACATCACCCCACACTACACATGTTCTCCATCCTCGGAAAAACTCTTCAATAAAGTAAAGAATGGTGGGATCTTAAAATGGTTGGAAAGAAAGAATAAAGGAATGAATAATTGGGAGAAAGAATGAAAGAATGGGGAACCTGTTTATTTTTGGAGGAGGAGAGTGAAATCCTTCCCTAATTCTACCTCTAACTTCTCCCAAGCATTGAACTCGTTCTGAGCTTGCTGATAGAGGTCACCCACCAGGGTGCTCACCTCCTCAAAAATCAGCTCCTCCCCTTTGGTGCTCATGATCTCAACAATAATTTCCAACTTCTTTCCCAATTCCTCAAGCGCATCCATCCTCCAGGTGATCTAAAGGTATAATTCCTTTATTCGGATTTTGATCGAGCCTCACAGGGTCTCAATTGCTTCTGACTTTTTCTCCACCTCAGCTAGGATCTTATCTCTTTCCGCTTGATTCCCCTTATTTTTCTCTTGGAACTCATTGATTTTCATTTCATGGGTGGCAACCAAGATGCTTTCCACTCTATCCCTATTAACGCAGTTATCATAAGTAGCTTCAGCAACTTACGCAGTGGCCTTTACCTCTACAATAAGTTTAGTGTATTGAGCCACAATCTCAACAACCTTCATCTTTTCCTCCTTCTCTTGACGTGCTTGTGCCTCTTCTATAGAATCTAAAGTGATTGGTCACCTCTCCATCATGATAATGTGAGTCAAATCCTCTAGACTATAAGGCTCATTCATACTTCTACTCAGATGGCGCTAAGTTGGGATGCTTCAGGAAAATGGCATCTGTAATCATCTCCACCTTCTTCAAGACTTCACGCACCTTTTCTTTTTCTTCTTTAAACTCACACCTCAACTAAGCATTGATCATATCCCCTTACTTTAGGTCCTTTCTCTTTTCCATGAGCTCCTTATTTTTCTTCTCCAATTCCTCCTCTAGGAATCTCACTCTATCATTTCTCTCGAACACTCTGGCCTCAACTTCAACTGAAACCTTGTTGACCACATTACAAACCTATTCATCTAATATTTTTTAGCACTCACCAAAGGATTTACTCCTTTTTTTTCTGGCACCTTCATTAGCACTCTTTGGCTTACTTCAAACTTAGGTTCATCTATGTGAGACTCGAATGCCTAAGATAGCATCTTCCTAGTTTGGGGATATGTGCCTTCTTCATCAACCGATGACATATCCAGGAGTTATTATGTTGGTACAGTGCTCTGGAAGTGTGTGTGTAGCACCTTGCTTGGATCATTTATGTATCCCATTCCTTTCCCTTGTACCACCACTATGCCTTTCCCACATGTTCGCGTAGCTTTTGGGAAGGTCACTACCAGATTGGGGTTCCCACCCATGCTGCCATACTCCTTCCCAATGCTTTCTTCTTCCATATCCTTCAATATTTCATCTGTGCTCCCCTGAAACTCCTGTTCCACTAACTCCTTCATGATTCCCACCACTTCTCTCTCTATAGATTTCTCCACTTGCTCCTTGGTGAGGCTTGGGGTTCCTTGGTTTTTTATGCTCACCTCTTCACTCACCCCTTTCCTTAATCCTCAGCTTCTTCCTCATCATTCTTCTCCTCATCTTCCTTATTATACTTCTCTTCATCTCCCTCATCCTCAGAATCATGTATATCATACACTGGATGGTCTTCACCTCCTTCAGGCTTGTCATCATCCTTGTTGCCAATGTAGGTATCTAAAATTTCTATCTCCTCTGAGTTTTCCTCTTTTGTCACCTTCTGCTTCATCCTTACTAGAGATTCCAGTACAGGAGATTCTTCCTTTTATTTTTCTTCACTAGGTGACATCTTCCTTGGTGACTCCTTGTGTGTGAGGGGATATTCCTACTCTGGAACTTCTTCTTCTTGGATATTTTCCTTGATAAGGGAATTATTCCTGTGTGTGTAAGTGATAGGCTTAGTACTTGCTTCTAGCGCACCCACAGATTGTGTTGTCTGCACACTTGGTGCCTTCTTCTCTTTCCCCTCTTCTCTTTCTCTCTTCTTTGGTGTGGCCTTCTTTCTCCCTATGGGGTCTTCTAGAATGGAGACATCACTCTCCAGATAAGCACCTTTCTTGAATTTAGGCCTTATGCACAGATATACCCTTGTTGCAGTCCTTCCGGTGATCGACAGCATCATAGGATTTATCATTTTCAC
Organism: Taxus chinensis; assembly: GCA_019776745.2. Lineage (NCBI taxonomy): Eukaryota > Viridiplantae > Streptophyta > Pinopsida > Cupressales > Taxaceae > Taxus > Taxus chinensis. The sequence continues at coordinate 481,053,029 of CM034154.1, read as the reverse complement.
TTCATGAGAGACATACTTCTCCACATATGCAAACTTTTTAGGGTACACGAGATTTCAGTGCAACTTACAGTGGTCTTGGTCCAACTCACTAAGGTCGAACCTTAGTATTTTGGATTCTTTGAACCGGTTGACTCCATCTTGGAATTGTTGCACGGTGAAGGAGAAGGGTAGATTGCACCTTGGACCCTTAGTCCCATCTATTAATGTAAATCTGCCAATGTAGAAATGATACTGTAAAAAAATTTCTTCATCCATGAGCATGGGAAAATACTATGGGATCCTCCACTCTACCCCAACTGCATCACACATTTGTTTGTACCACTTCTCTAGGCATTCCTTGTGAGCAATCGTCATGGTTTCATAAGTTTACTTTTCAAACCTTTTTACAAGTGAGGGATCCTCTTCTTGATACCCCCAAATAATTTTTTATAGCCCATCGGGCACTCCAATCTCTGAGAAGATGATGGTGAGGAGGACGTTGCCGAATAATATCTTCTCTCCTTCATGTGCATTGCTTATGATCTCATCCGTAATGAAAGCGGACAAGTTATAGATGGTTCCCTCTTATATCTTCCACCATACATTTAGCCATGCCTTGTTCACTTTCAATCCAATTCTTGAGAGTGAAAGAGCGGCGCAAACAAGAAGGGGTGCGTGGGGTGGGGGGAATGCCAACCATTTCTCATAATAGGGTCTAGACT